>CM026085.1:26392290-27839221 GCA_014839685.1 Anableps anableps | reverse complement strand
GACATGAGAACAAAGAACTTGTTATGTTCTTAAGATAAAATATTTCTGTATGAATTGAATTATTTTTTTGTTCAAACATCAAAGCATATTCTTAGAACAATATGTTTTCTTGTAAAACATTTCATGTTCAGATACAATCATGAAATGCTCAATGGCTGCATCTCAACTGATAAATTTTATTTATAAAGCACCCTCCATACTAAAAGCAGCTCAAAGTCCTGCACAGAATTTAAAACAATAACCTTGATCCTGAAACAAACGCAGGTATTTTAATGCAGGTGTAATATGAGCCAGCACCCTCGTCTTGGTCAGCACACGAGCAACAGAGTTTTGTAGCAGCTGAATGCTGGACATGTTTTTCTTTGGGAAACCAGAAAGCAGGGCATGGCAAAAAGCAACCTGCATCGGAGTCTCAGTTTTGACCAGAGAGAGATAAGAGGGTGGACTCTGTCTGTTTTTAAGATAAAACCTTGCTTTGACTATAAATGTGATACGTGGAGTAAAAGTAAGTGCAGCCAAAAAGATCCCCGGGGTTCCTGATTTGTTTGGAAGGATTAAAGGTCAAAGACTGTAATTTCTGAGGTCACTTAACTCTGAGCCTCCAGTCCAATAACTAAACCTTCAGTTCAAATTCAAATACTACCAAAAGCTAGCAAGAAGATTGTAAAAAGTCCACCTGTTTGTAAGTTAATCAGAGTATAAATCCAAGTATTCCTTGAAGGCCTCAGAGTTTTGGTGAAGAAGAAGATCCAGTCTGGGACTTTGAGAGGTCACAATCTGGCCTGCAGTGCATGAAGTACTCAGGTGTGAGCGAGAGAGATTGTAACAAAGTGAAAGCCTCAACAGTTCCTCTCGTCCAGCGTTTCTCTATTCCTCAGGGACCACTGCCCTGCATATTTTAGATGCATCTCTGTTCCAGAACACCTGATTTAAATGATTGCATAAGGCTCCCTGCAGCCATCAAGTGCTGCAGAAGCCTGATAGTCACCTGCTCATTTAAATCAGGTGTTGCGGAAGGGAAACACCTAGAACATGCATGTGGTCCCTGAGGACAGGAATTTAGAAACACTGCTCTCGTCTTTGCTCCAATGCTGAGAAATGTTAGAAGACAAAATGAAATGTTCTGCTGTTTGCTGAAGGGTGCAGTACAAGGTATGAACAGCAGGTGGTGCCAGTAGTCGTGGCACATCATGTTAATTTAATGTTAAAAGCGCACGTGGAGTTGTCGTCGTGTCAAGTCTTTGTAAACTGTTTTTGCTTTAATGATATACTTTTGTAAATACGTCAAAAAAATTGCCTTGTTTTATTAGAACCTGTATATGTAAATTTATTTATCAGACTTTTTGTATATCAGGTGCATTCTGCTTTTAAATTACAGAGCATTGAACAAATTAAATTTGGATATGTGAGTACAAAGATCCTTCCGGTAAATTATGCTCAGTGCTTTGTGCTTTTCTTTATTTTTTCTAAGGGGTTGTTTTTTTTTCTTTCTTCTTTTGTTTCGTGTCCTGTCCGGCAGTGTGGCGCTACTGAATTGTCACCTGAATGTCAAGGGAAGGCCGAACGAGGTTTGATTTGCTTTGGGTTTATTTCAAATGTAACTGACACAAGATGAAAAAGAAAAAGGTGGGGGGAGGAAACAGAGAAAGATGCAGGAAAGGAAACGTTAAAAGAGAGAAAAGGAGATCGAAGTAATGAGGAGAGAAAAAGCATAGAGGATACAAGTCAACACCCTAGAAGTCTGCCTCGAGACCTGCGGAAGAGAAAAATAAAAACAAAAACAGAGAATCCACCACGACAAACAGCATATGGCATATATAATAATAACAGTTATAACTTCAATGGAAAGTACACACAGTATAAGGTAGTACAGATGTATTTAGTGGCAACCGCAGCCTGACTGAGAGAGCATCTAACAAACACCTGAATCTAGACACGTGTGTGTGTGTGTGTGTGTGGTGTGTGTCTATAAGGTTTCTCTCGCAGAAGAAACCGGGCCCCCCCAGAGGGCAGCAGAGGCAGGCCCAGGCGACCCCCGGCAGCCACCGATGCAGAAGCCCCAGGGGGCTGCCAGCGACTTGCCCACAGGCCCCCGCCAGCAACCCGCGACGCTGGAGCAGATCCGGCCATCGCCCCGAGGGCGAAATCCCCCCCCGCCCCGCTAAAAATGTGGGGCTCTGCGTTTCATCTTCCAGAAATATTTGGTTTTTCTAAAACTTTTCAAACGTCCTGAATTTCTAAAGCCAACACTTTATTTCTAAATTACAGATTCAGGTCCTCACAGCTTTAAAAAATGACATTTCTTTAGAAAAAGGGAGAGCTAATATTTCACAAACAGGAAAAAAATGATTATATAGAGAAATATTAAAATAAAATTTATTAAACATATAAAATGTTAACAGTCAATTAAGGTTGAACATGGAAGCCAACAAGAAAAGGCGGGTTTTGAGAATCTGATTAATATCTACAGGCAGTTTTTTAAACTTTACATAAAACTCTGCAAACGAACTGCTTCTGGATCAGGTGTCCTTCCACGAAGAGATTTGAATCTCATTGGACTTCCTGTTTATTACAAGAAAAATTAAAAAACAAACAAACAAAAAAAAAACAGTAAGATTTGAGGAAGATACTGCGAACATTTGGCCCCTTGAAGAGTTAATAAACAATCTGGACAAAGTATCTGTCATCTGTCTAAACATAGAGGACTGAAAAATTAGACCTACTGCAAATCTCTATAAGATATTACAAAATAAAGCTTTAAAATCCCACAAATCATTCAGGAGGAGGACAGGAAGTCAGTGGAAAACAGGAAGAGCAAAACGATTATGCAAATCTGCTGAACCCCAAAGCTGGAGAGTAGATGGTGGTTGGCTGGGTGAGAGAAATGGTAAAGAATGAGCTAAAATGTTAAAAATTGCATAAGAATAGAATCGAATAGAAACAGCCTTTATTCTCCCCAAAGGGGAAATTCAGGTGTAACAGCAAGCAACAGAATGTAACAGCTCATACACAAAAAGTTCTCAAAGTGTCCATAACAATATATAGAAAAACAAGATTAACAATAACTATAATAATAATAATAATAATAATAATAATAATAATAATAATAATAATAATAATAGTAATAATAATAGTAATAATAATAGTAATAATAATAATATACTGCACAAGTCTAAAACAGAAAATACTGTGCAGTTATTAGAAACAGGCATATCAGACTCATCATCCAAGGGATGTGCAACTGAGTCAGAATCAGTTTTCCAAATATCTACATAATGCGCATGTGTACTGAACATTGAAAAAAGATACAGATTATTTACAATACCGTACATCAGTGCAGAAAAACAGGTGAGTTATTAAAAATGCAGAGGAACAGGATGACTTCCACTGGCAAAGGAACATCGGGGTGAAATGTTCAACTTTGAACAGCAGATGGTGCAATATGAGATAATTCAGATGGTTTATTCTGTGCCAAACAGTGGATATATATATATATATATATATATATATATATATATATATATATATATATATATATATATATATATATATATATATACATTGTTTTTAGGTTCAGTTCTGATTGTTATTTTTGGTGCATGATAGATATTCCCATTTTGACATCTTAATTGCATTGGTTTGAGTGTTTTGCATGAGATTGTTCTGATCCACACCTGTTGAGGCGTGGGTCTGCCCTGGAGTGGTGCCAAACAGGCTGAACACCTGAAGTGTGCAGGCGGTTGAAGGGAGGATGCAGAAACCAGACCAAGGGGCGAGGACTGCCGGCAGGGTGAGGAGGCGAGGCGGCTCACGCGGAGACAAGCTGGCTGACGCAACGCGATGTCCGGAAACTGCTGCCCTCCCTCCTGCTGCCTTCAGGCGCTCTCATCGGTGCCTGGAGATCTGAACTGCACCGACCAGTTTATGTTTTCGAGTTCATTTCCGCTGCATTATTGTGGCTGAAATGGGTCAAAGTTCAAACCAGCAACTGCTGAAGTTTTAAAACAAATAAAATCTAATCCAGTATATCCCAAAATGTGTTATTTTTTGTAATTATGTATTTAAAAGTTGCTGTCTTCTACAAAGTCACACAACCAAACATGAGCTGTGGAATAATATTTGTGTTGAAGACTGAACTGCAGGATCTGCGTCAGCTGATATGTGACCAATAAAAATGATCAAATTTACAGGAACGAAGACTAAAATGGGACAGAAATTCATTCAGATTTGCAGGAATTTATTTTTTGTTGTAAAATTTAATAAATTTTAACATATAACTTAGAAATTTGTGCTTGTAACACTTCAGAATATATTTTTCATGCTTTTAATCTGTAGGTATTTAATCACTGAGAATCATGTACTATTAAAAAACAGCAGCAGAATCTGAAGAACAACATTTCATGTTCTGGCTACTCATTTCGCGTTATTACTCCCACACTCTTAAACTTCTTTTCCAGTGAAAAACAAATTCATATCTGTTTCTCAAGGCCTGGTTGTCGTGCTGTTGATTTGAGACAGTTTGAACAGATCATCAGTTTAACCATGATCTGTTCAAAACCAGGCGGCTTCGGCTCTTCCTCCAGCAAATTTGCTGAAATCATTTCTGATGTTCTCTGAACCTGAACATGTTATTTCTGGTTCTGTTAAAGTCTCGTGACTGTCTGAATGAATGGTTTATGTATGTGTGTCACATAGAGTTCTCTGCTTTGCCACTTCGACTGTCACCTGCCAGAGCTGCAAGGATCAGACCAACAGAAGCCAGTTCTCACCGCAGCCTGCTGAGGAACTGCTTCTCACATCTTGTCTTGTAAATACTTCTGCACTTCTTCTGCCGTTGAGTATAAGAAGGCATATTTTGACTCTGTGGGTGAGAGCTGATACTCTGACAGGGCCTTCCGGCTGTCTGTTTGCTCTCATGTTGTGCAAGATACTAAACAAACCTGACTGAGTGCTTTAATACCATTTAATAGTGGTTGGATTTTTTTTGTTTTGTTTTTTACAAGAATTGAGAAACCAGGGTTAGGCGCTTCAGCCTCCTACCTGGAGGCACCAGCAACCCTGCAAGGATCAGTGGGTATAGACAAAGGCTGAATGAATGCATGCTTTCCTTGAAAAACTAGTGTTGAAGGTGTTTATACGCCTTTCAGATCCACTCCTTGTATGGCACCGCTCTCATCTTGCATACTTTGTCCCACATGCTATCTTATCTGTTTTCGTCATTTAATCCTGCTCAGGGGGTGGTGTGGGAGCCGGATCCTGCCTTTTGCAGTCAAAGGGCAAAAGGTTCAGTTGGATGCATCCGGAGCTGACAAGCGACCATTTATACTCTCATCTCGGGAAATAATGATCGGCCAAACAGCCTTAAATCCATATTTTGGAGTTGGAGTACGCAGAGAAAACCCTTGTAGGAGCAAAAAAAGAAAACCATTTGTGGGTCAGTTCGTAGCTACGTTAAAAAAACACGTCACTTTTAGCACCTCCAGAACTCGACTTACTTTTTAAAAGTAAAAAACTTCCCAAATCCAGATGTTTCCATGGTGCAGATACTTGACAAAGCCAGTTGAAACAAGGTCAGTATATTCCAGAGGCATGAGTCATCTGCTTCAACATGCTGATCCTGCCACGCCTCTGTCTCAAGCCCCGCCCACAAGAGAGAAAGCTGGTGAGAGAGACATGTTGTGAATGAAGCTTGGTCAGATTCAAATCAGATGTTGTAGTAAAAGCATCTCAAGGGCTGCTTGCAGATGTGGAGAGTTTTAGTCAATCTTCAGGGGGTTTTCATTAGTAGCAGAGAATATTACTTTCTGTCACCTGGTGATGTATTCCCCCTTTACTTCGTGCTGGGAGTGCTCTCAACACACGGTATGTATAAAAGGAAGTTTTTTTCTTCTGCATAGCGCATCAATGAGCTACAAATGCAGAGATATGAAATGTGCAGTTGACCCCAGAGTAAACAGACACATAGATCGGTAAATAGTTTGCAACAAGTAAATCAGCAAAAATGTGATTTAAAATAAGATTTTCTCTCACTGGAACGGATGAAAGTTTTAGTTTCATAAGGGAAGAAAGTTTTTTTTTTTAGTTTGTTGTTACTTTCTGTGCTGCAGTATAAACAGTTAAAGTGGGGCTGTTACATGTTATTTCTTTTAAAACATTTTTAGGCCCCTAATTTCTGTCCAACTTGAATTATAAACTAGATGATATTATTCATTAATTAGGAATGTCAATAATTTGCATGAGATTTCAGTCTGTTTGATGACATGCTGAGTGGTTTAAACCTCTGTCACTGTGTGTCATGCTGCTGCTCAGTTTTACACCGGTCAGATGAGATGGGATTTCCAGCTTTCCCCAGCTGATCTGCTTCTGCAGCAGCGCTCAGGCTCATGTTCAGCTCTTCTCTTTACTTTAGCTATGGCCCGGGCCCACTTGCTTGTAACGATAGTTTGTTCTGTGGTATCTGAGATCAGACAGGGTTACACTAGCAGGTGCTGATGGTTTAACCGAAGAGCCGCTCAGACGTGTGGTTTTGCAGAGTAACAAAGAATAACAACGATATACCTTTACCTGATACCTTTAAGTCTTGTGGCAAAGCCTGTAATATCCCTTGTGTGCAAAACAAACAAGTCACTTCCTCTTGTGGTTGAGTGTTGTTGAGGTGAATCCCAGAAATACTTGAAGTAATAAGAGCCAGCTCTATTTGCAGAGTGTGTTTCGGCCTGTGGCTGTGATCCTGATAAAGGCCACAAGCTGAAACATGCTGGTCGACCAGTAAGGCTGATTCTTAGTACTTCCAGTGATGCTGGAGTCTTCACCTCCCCAGATATTTGACCCTCTCTACGCACCTTGGGTGTCAGCGAAGTTGTGGAAGGAACATTTTTGGACTTCAGGCTGTTGTTGCCTGTCTGGTAGTAAGTAAGTAAACTTTATTTATATGGCACCTTTTCACAGGTCAGAAACCACAAAGGGTTTTACAAAATATAAGACATAAAAATGCAAAAGATCAAACAGCATGCATCTGACATGACTCAAAATAAAACTAATTAAAAGCCAATCTGAACAAGTGTGCCTTCTTCTAACAACCTGTGTGCACTAAACATACCGGGGTTCTATTGCATATGCAGCAGCACATTCTTTAAGGTTAAGCATCACAACTCAGAGGGATTTCCTGCAAAGTGACAGGCAATCACACAGAGATGGAAATATGCAACATATAAAACAGAATTAAAAATAAAAATACTGTACAGTAAGGGGACAATTTCAACATAAATACAGTGCATCTAAAAAATAAATAGTGTTTCCAGTCCAAAGGAATGTGCAACTAAGTCGTTCATTTAAAACTGTACAAAATTTGCGTGTCTGTTCACTGGGTCAACATCATTTTTTGTCTGTAGAGTCGCCTGCACGATATGCAGAGACTGTTTTAGGGGTTTTTCCAGTGACGCCGACGCGAAGTCACGACCACGGGAATCTCCCCCTCCCCCTCCTCCTCCCTCTGCCTATGATCATGAGACGATGTACTTCCTGCAGTTGTACTTTTTTTTAGACGACAGTGAAACTGATGACAGTTTATGTTTGATGGTCTGGAAGAGCTCTTGATGCATCCCAGTTGGCAGGGAGTGAGACTGAACTGGAGCTGTAGGGGTGGAACATTTCTGTCTGTTTGTACCTCAATCACACCCCAAAGGAGCTGCAAATCCGCTGTTTCTGGCTCTCGCACGTAAGTCATCGTTTTATACTTGGCAAAGCAAGTTTTCTGAGTGACGGAGTTCATGTGTTTATCGCCTCGCACGTGATGGGAGTGTCTTCTGTGGAAACAAGTGGATCAGGGCCGGTTCAGGGAGGTTCAGAGGGCTGTTTACACTAGTGACGAAAGTTCAGGATTGCATAATCAGCAGAAGAATGAGGAAGTATCTGCTCAGGGTTTCTGTAAAGACCTGGTTTATTACGTTGTCTTTGCATTAGGGTAAAATCACTTTTTGTGTTTAAAACTGAAAATTTCCGACAACTGGAGGCAACAGAGCTTTTCTTTGGTTATAATTGATTAAACATGTTTCTATTTTAACCTAAACAATGTTTATTTCACCCATGTACCTTTATGAAATCAAACATTTACTGGATTCCACACCCTTGCTCTTGCCTCCCAGGTTGTTTCTCTGCAAATCCAACTCCAGAGAAGGCCTTGGCCTTCGCTGGTGGGAACGTCGTCCTGCCCTGCCGTTTGGGAACAACTGGGAGCGAGGATTTGCCAACAGTGGAGTGGTCCAAGGAAGGCCTGAGGCCCAACGTGGTCTTCTTGTACCGCAACGGCATCGAGACCTTCGAGATGAAGAACCTGGACTTTGAGTTCCGGACGAGTCTGTTCATGAGAGAGGTGAAGAACGGGAACGTCTCCCTGAGGATCTCCGGCGTGGAGCTGTCGGACGCAGGGGTCTACCGGTGCTTGGTCATCCACAGAGACAAAACCACAGAAACTACACAAGTTCATCTGCTTGTTGGTATGTCAGTCTCACTTTGCATTTTCCAAATTAATAATAGATTTTAATGTTAGTGATGAGTGGGATGAAACATGCAGAGGACATTTAATGTTTCTCTTCCAGAAAATCCACATGTTTACTCTTATAATCATGTTCAAGCATTTCAACTGTTTCCCCAGCTGCGGTGTCTGACCCAAGGCTTTCAGTGGGTTCTGATGAAAACCAGAGAGTGACGGTGGCCTGCGAAGCGACCTGCTGGCTGCCAGCTCCGCTCATAGTGATCGTGGATGAAAAGGGCAACAACATCACCGACACTGTGGTGATACGAGGAGGAGATGCCACCGGATGCTTCACAGTGAGGCAGACGGCCACACTGCGGACTCATACAAACAGGTAACACAACAAGTTTTCCAGTTTTCTTCTGTTTTTGTCTTTTTACGCAAAACTGGACAAAAAAAAATCAGGAGTTACATCAGTCAGTTAACCAACTAATCAACGACCCACCTACTCATCTCCAAATCTCATCAGCTTGACAGAAAGAGCAGCCTGCTTTGCTTTCCTTTACTTTTGAATGAGCAGAACTTACAGCAAGGTTTTGCTTCATGATGGAGTTACATGTAAGGTGCAAAAATTAAATCTGATAAAACAATAAAATAAGAAAAGAATCAAAGTGCCAAAAACTCCAGATGTCTGGACATTGCATCATGTGTGGAAAAAATGCTTTATAAATGTGTGAAATCACCAGCCGATGGTGCAACTCTGCCACCTGCTGACATCAAATAGTCTCTGCAGCTGAAAAAGAGTGAAAATATTTCAAGACTTTAATTCTTGTAAATATGACTATGAATCACAGAAAATACAAACCCAAAATTCAGTGTCTCAGAAAATGAGGATATTGTGAAGAAGTAAACTATTAGAAACACCTGATGTCAAACCTTTGTCAGCTATTTAACTCAAAAACGCCTGCAACAGTTTCCTGAGCCTCGACACGGTCAGTCATTCTGGGTCAGTAGGACACAGTTATGGGACAGACTGGACAGATGTCCAGAAGACGCTCATTGACACCATCCACAAGGAGGGGAAGTCACAAAGGGTGGCTGTATCCGAGCATATTCATAGGAAGTTGAGTGGAAGGAAAAAGTGTGGTAGGAAGCGAAGCACCAGAAACAGGGATAATTTTGTCTTTGTGTCCATTACATTTGAAATAAACCCAAAGCAATTTTTAATAAAGTTTCATAAATATACTAAGGGGAACGTCATGGCGAAAGCCGTAATGCTCTGCTTGTGAAAGCAAATCTGTTGGGCCTTCCCTTGATATTCAGACGACAGTTCTGAGTGCCACACTGCCGGACAGGACACGTTAAAACAAAGTATATATGTAACATAAATAAGTGCTATATTCACCCCCTCTGAAGTGACTGACCTAATTCAGCAGACGTCTAATTGATTATCATTATTTTGTAAGAAATCAATTTTCACTTTGACATTAAAGGGACCTTTTTCTGTAAATGTTTTTGTCAAAAAAGGCAATTTTTTTTATCCTGACTCATTTGTAAAAGCAATAAAAGGGTAAAACATCCAAGGGGTGAATGCTTATTAAAGGCACTGTAATGTCGTGGAACCTCCTGTTCTGAGATGTAAACAACAGTTGTGCTGAAGACAAAACAAACTGAAAAAAAATAATTTTTTTTTAAAAAGCAGAAAAAAAAAAAGAAACAGGGATAATTACAGCCATGGTCTGTGGTTCAGACAGACATGAAAGTCTGAAATCCTGTGGCATTATTAGACTGAACTCCAGTAAATCTTATAGCATCTAACACAACAGAACCTTCTTGGGAAGAAAATGTGAAATCAGCGATCCAACATTGTGTTGAAAGGCTAAAATCAAATCAAACATGGAGAAGAAAACAACAGCAGCAATAAGGCAGGCCTTGCTTTCAACCTGGAATATCACCCGTGAAGGATTCACCTCCGTCAGGGGGTGAGGCTAGCATTCAGTAGGAAGTCAGACGCCAAAAGGACAGATTCGGCATTAGCATGAGTTACAGTGCAGCAAGTGGGCTTGTGACAGATGTTGCTTCCAACCAACAAAGCTTCTCCTTCCCTGCTGCTAATTTTAAACCTTTTCAGCTTCTTCTGCTGACGCTGCTCCTCTCGGCCTTTTTGACTGACATCTGTTTTCATCACAGCCGGTACCAAGCAGACTTTGGTGTGTCATGAACCAGTTTGACAAAAAAAAAAGGGTAGCTGATGCTTCACACACTAACAAGCCTAAAAGAAGTCCTTTTGCTCGTTCTGTCTGGTTATTTTTGCTACCACTAGAGGGAGCTCAAAAGCAACCATTGGGAATCCACCAGAGTTTTAGAAATTTTGGGAGTTGAATCTATTAGCCTATTTAGTGCTCTGTAAATGCATAAGAACAAGAGCAAACCAAAAGTGTTAGCTGGAGTGTCCATCAAGTCACAGAAACTGGATCTAATGCTACGAGCACCAAAAATAAACATGCTGAAACACTGATTTGTGTTAACAGGGTCGTCTGCAGAGTCGAACAGCCACAGACGAACCAGAGCAGGACCGCAGAGATCCTCATTTCAGGTACAAAACTCACGTCTCACTTTATGGTTTAACGAAATATTTCTTAATAATTAAAATGTAAAATTTCATTATAATCACATCCTTTTAACTTTTCTGTATTTTACATGAATCTTATGGTGTGACTTTTTATGCCCCAGATTAGGAGAAATAGATATTATTTATAAGGAGCAATTTATCTTGGATTCTTTAAAACATCAACACAAAACAAAAGGCAAAACAGGCTGAAATGCTTTGTGATGTGTTAAAATTGTAAAAAGTACAACAACAGCTGGTCAGATGTGTGTTAACAAGTTAATTACAACTGGTAACCTAGAATAAACTGGAATAAAGAGACAGTAAACACAAAATAAAATACGAGCCCAAAAATGTTCATTTGATTTATTAACAAGGGTCAGATCTATAAAGTTCATACAGTTGTTTTCCTACGGATCATTTTGATTCATTCAGCGATGCTCGACAAATTTAGGATCCACTCATGAACAGATTTAAGCGTCTAATTCCATTTTCATCAGTGTATATAAACGCTAATCTTCTCATATTGTTGTTTCAGGTCAATGGGCGAGGTCCAGGTCCTTCGAGATCGCTGTCTTCTCTGTTGGAGTGATAGCTTTAGTTTGCTTTTTCGCATTATGTGTCTTCTGTGGCTGGCGGGAATTCGCAAAATATGGTAAATCTGAGTTTTTATTTATTAAATTAAATGACATTTCAAAAAGAGATTATTAATACAGTAGCTGTTCAAGTACTGGCAAGCAGAGCTGACATTAGAACTGAAAACTCTTCAGTTTTTAAATGAGAAAATATTGTTTTTAATTCTCCTTCATTGCTGTACTTGAAGAAACAAATGGCTGAGATCCTGTTTCCTAAATTCTTAAATGATGCTGAGTCGTTACATTTACAGTGCAGTTCATGTATTATGTGGTGTGGTATGAGGCCATGAGCTTTGTGTGCTTGACCTCCTGGTCGTCAACTAAGTACTGCTTTTTCTGCAGAAGGTGAAGGTCTGCAAGTTAATGGGACTCACTTCTCCTGCACATAAAACATATGGGCTGAAGGTGGACAGTTAATGGTATTCAATGGGAAAAAAATTAGGTCTTCATATTTACTCGCTTTTAACATCAACATCAAAACCTTACAAAATCACTGAAGTGAACCAATAAAGGGATACACCAATCAAATATCTGTGGTAGATTTTTGTTTTTGTAAAGCTTCCAATATGCCAGTTTTAGCTGATTCCAATTTCTCTTTTGGAGCCACAATATAAGAACATTTGTGACAAATATTGATTTCCTTCTGCTGTGAGCTGTGGAGCAGAGGTGAGATGCAGTCCAAGTGACCCTACACCAAGGTTTCAGTAGATTTAAAGATTAAATTTAAATTCAAACAAAAATTATTATGTAGTGGAAGTTCTAAAATAGCCTGTCTTAATGATTAGCACTGGGTGGCTACCATTACAAAAAGATCATTCTGCTTGTATATTCATACAACAGAGATCCTTGCCTTAACGTTTTGGTTTTGCTTAAGTGCAGAAGAGGAGGCAGACTGCCAACCTAACATGAGAAAAAATTAGCTGAAGCCCACCATGAACTGCAGCCTCCCACGGCGAAGCTAGATTTTACGTCGCTATGGACTGCAGTGCTGCAGACCATGAAGGAAGCCCGTTCACTGTCAAACTTTAATACATTTTGCAGTAACTGACAAGGCAACAAGGTTCTGGAGACGTTTTATGATCAGATGAGAGAAATATTGCACTGTTAGGGCACAATCTGTCACAATCAAGCACGATAGTGGTAGTATCATGTTATGGAACTTTTTTAGTACCATTGGATCGAGTGCACTGCAGAAAGTGGATGGAAATCTCAAAATTCTCAAGAACGAGTTGAAACATGAAGAAAGGTAGGGTTTCTAAAAGAATATGACTCTAAACATGAAATAAACTGGTTTTAATCTGGAAAACAGAACATTTTTGGAATCATCTTCCCAAAGTCCCGCCCTCAACTATAAAAGTCGAGTCCGTGGCAGGAAGCCTTCCAGTTTAAATGAGCTGTAGGATTTCTGTTGGGATTCAGTAAGAATTATATCTGTTATGCTCACAATACACAAAGTTCCTACTGGACACTACGCATGTCTTTACCTTGATCTCATCTTTTCTTTCCATAAGAGTTTCTCCAACTAAGCTTGATGCTGACGTAAACCTCAAACAAGTGGGTGAATCAAATGTGTAACCGGCACTGCTGTAGCTGAGCCTCTGAAAGAATAACTACTGGGAAGAGCAATGAATGATCCTAGCAGAGGATAAATAATGCCTTTACAATGGCCAATAAAAGGAGACTCCACCCTTTAGATGAGTGTCTATGACCGGCACAAAGTGACAAAGTGACTAAAGCTGCATAAATGTGATCAGTGATATCCTAAATTAAGTTCGTCCTTTGAAAGTTGATCTGAATTCTGACTATTGCTGTTTGTTTTTGTCCTCACAGCTGAGAGGAAGCAGCAAACCCAAAGGATTTCATTGGACCATCAATTAACAGGTGTCACTTGCGAAGGCACGCTCCTCCTGAACCCACCAACCATGACTGATAAGATTGACAATACAGCAAACGAGACCATTGTGAATCTGCGAAAAGAGTTGGCTGATCTCAAGTCAGAGAACTGTCAGAAAGACAAGACCATCCGTGAACTGTTGGGGAAAATCCAATCCATGGCTGTTGTTCCCCAACACGACCAGCCAAGAAATTCCCCTCAATCCTCACTGGATTCCCCACAACCCTTCGGGTCTTCAGACCACAACTCGGAGAATGGCGCTTTACTCAATAATCACGTAACAAAACAAGGCTCCTTAAAACTTCCTCATCCTGTTAACCTTTCCAAAAGGAACAGTCTGAAACAAGAAGCCCAAACCCAAAGCAGGAACCTCAGTCCTGGCCAGGCAAAACACAAAAATGTCCGTAATCACAGCTGTCCAGCTGTGTTGATTTCCTTCACCTCAGCACCTGCAGTCCACAGGGACGAGAAAACCGACCTCCCCCCCAGAAGGGTTCTCCACACCAACCCTGGTCGCTCGGTTCAACGCAGACATTCCTTCGGGCCTCTTCCATCTCTCCAGTCCCAAAATATTTACACTCCTCTGCCTCATTTACCAGAGCAGTGAGCGCTTTCACTTAAAGCTAACAAGTCAGACGAATCTTTCTTAATCAAGGTTTACCTCTAAATGTAGGAGCACTGCAAAAACACAAACTCTAACCAAGTATTTCTGCTCTAGTTTCCAGTGAAAATATCTTGATACACTTGAAATAAGACAAAACTAACTTATAAGTAACTTTTCAGCAGATATAGGAGCTTGTTTTAAGTCAATAATTCCTTAATATTGATGAAAAAGTACTAAGTGAAATAATCAGCCAGTGGAACAAGACATTTTAACTTATAATATGGAAAAAATGTCCCACTATCAGATCATTTCACTTATAACTAGAACTTTTTCGTCTTATTTCAAGTGGATTCAAGATGTTTGCACTGGAATCTAGACCAAAAATATTTGGTAAGATTTTGTGTTTTTGCAGTGAAGGTCTTATGTTTTACAAGGGAATCAACTATGAGTTGGTAGGCGTGACTGGGATTCAGTAAATAAAGAAATATATTTTTGCTATAGTTTATGGAAAGATAAAAGAAATTACTCTGCAAGGGTAACCCAGTTAAGATGGATGAGTACTTAAAATCATCCAAGTGGAGTGAGTGGGTTTTCCATGCTGGATTTGGACATTTAGAAAGGGACAGAAATAGAATGGAAATTCCTTTTATTGTCCCACAGAGGGGAAGTTCTGGTGCAGCAGCAGCAAAATGACATTAAAGCATGTAGATTCATACAAGGGATGAATATACAAGGGTATAAAAACAAAATAAAGAATAAACTACTGTACAGGAAGGGTAAAGCTTCAACATGATCTGCAGTTATTAAAAATAGCATATTCCGGTTCAAAGGAAAGTGCAACTTTTTAAAAATGTATAAAATGTGCATGTGGATTTGAGCATTCAAAGACTATTTACAATAAATGACAATGAGACTGAGGTGGGGTTAATGTAAGAGATGAGTTGAAATATTATTTATATTTCCTAAAAAAATCTGTTTTGTATGTCCATGTAAGCTATTTGGTTCTTTGTTTCTAGCGTTGGATTTTGTTTTGTCGGGGAAGCTGTAATTTTCTTAACTCTATTCTGGTTCTCTTGATGACGTCACTTCTGGTCACTTCTTAGTCAGCTGCAGTCCTGCCAGGCGTACAATAATTAGTTTGTTGTTATCATTGATGTTTTTTATTCTCTTGCTGTGATTTTTAAGGCAAACCATATGGAGACGCTGGTTTCCCACATGTGCTGCAGCTGTTTTGCTCCCCAAAAAGTATAAGTAGAGCAGGATTCCTAAATGCTTGATTTTTCCCAACAGTCATGAGCGATGGGCGGACTGGGATGGCGCAGCCTGGGCATGTTGATAAGCCTTCACATACTCTCATCCACTCCTGCCTGGCCTCCCAGGCAGGTTGGACATGTTAGTTTATCATGTGTAGTTCATTCCATAGAGGAGTTAATGGCATACAAGCTGCAGCACATGTGTCAAACTCAAGGCCCATGGGCCAAATCCGGTCCGCCATAGCTTTTTATGTGGCCCTTGAGGCTCCAGACGCCAAATTGCATCAACCAGTCTCTCTAGTTGTTCACAGAAATTCATGAAAAATCAACAGATCCTCGCATTTTTTCACACTAATGTAAAATTGCGAGTTTTTTGCAAACTTTCAGCAAAAATAGTCAAAAACGTGGGGTTTAAGTGATGCTAACTCCCACCTGCAGGTGGCAGAGTTTCTTACTTCTACTTGATGTCAAGTTATCGTCTGTGTTCAGTACGGCGAGTACCAAAAAGTCACATATAACGTCATACACAGGCACAAATATTGCGAAATTCCTTGCAAAGATTTCTAAATTAGCACCACCAAATCTTTGATATTGATTGCAAAAAATAACAAAAACAATCGCAAAATCCTGAAGGGACTGATCGATGTGAAAAGATGTTCAATATTATTGAATTTTAAGATGACAGCTATTTATTAATATTTTAGGTTTTATTTATACATTCTGACACAACTGGCCCTTTAAGGACATTCATGATGTTGATACGGCCCAAAATGAAAATGAGTTTGACGCCCCTGGGCTGCAGAATGGTTGTTTTGGTCATTTTTTCAGTCTGTGCTGCGTAGACATTACATGTGTGCAATAATTTATCTCCAGATACATTAGTTTTAAGTTTCTGGTTGGATAATTAAATGTTTGATGTCAACAACACTAGTGGCTGGGTGAAAATCTGAGAAACTGTGTGTTCTCAAGTTTTAAAATGCTGTTGAATTTTAAAATATGGTTCAATTTAGCCTTTATTGGATTTCCATCCAGTTTCATGGAGTCCTTCGCCATTTTCTCCTCCTGCTTCTTACTACAGGTGTCCGTGTTCATGGAAAGCTGCTGAGCTGTGATATATTTATTTATTTTGTTGTAAACAAATACGTGTGTTATTTCTTTCTTATTGTTCTTATTATATTTTTGTTAAAATGTTTCATAATTTCTACAAATGTGTATTGTTCACTCAATTAGAACAAAAAATGGCATTGTAATTATGAGGCTAGTAATTCAATTCTATTTATATCAATTTCTATAAATTTGTACATTTTCAGTGTTTTGTACAAATAAGATTTTTGGAACCTTAAAGAAAAGAAATGTGACATTTATTACATTTTTTACACTCGGTCGGCTGAGGTCCTTAAAAGAGGTGTGCATATAGATGTCATATGAAGCTACGGACTTGATTTTGTTTTTAGCTAAATAAACGTGTCCTGCCACCTGAACAGCCTTTGGTCTTCATCTGCAGTTTCTACTGTCTGGATCCTGGTTTGTTGTGGGTTTTCTGGGGACCTTTGTTACAGCGAGATCCGTCTTCCTGGTTCCCCTGTTTTTTTTACACTCTCTCTCTCTCTCTCTCTCTCTCTCTCTCTCTCTCTCTCTCTCTCTCGGTCTATTACTCCAGCATTCACTCTCCCAGCACTTGCACACTTCTCCTCTCACTCCTCACTGGTTCCTCCTGTTATTGTCCCATTAAACCCTGTTGGTTTTCTTCATGTACCCATTTCCTTTTGTGTTCCTGCTCCTTTGTGTCCTCCTGACAGATTTTGTAAGTTCCTGTTCATTATTTTTTCATCAGACATTAAAATCTACTCGCCGCCTCCGCCGTTTCTACATTTGGGTCCATCTTCTCCACAACATGACATCCACTGCTCAACCCAACACAACGGGACTTTATGGCCACATACTAAGTCATACCAGGCCGAATACACAAGCCTCAAACTCGACAGAGCAAGCTGTTGTGTAATGAGTTTATCTGAGTGTAATTCCGCCGAAGAATCAGTAAAGTAAAATGTAAAATGCCGCCTTATCACGGTGGCAGAGCAAAATTTGGTGGTGGGTGGTTTTGTAAAATTAGATTTAAGAGACTTAAAGGGTGGGGAGAGGGGAGTATTATGAAAATCGACTTTTTGAGCTTTCCATCATGTTATAATCTTATTCCCCTCATCAAAAACATACCTGGAGTGTTGCCCTTCATGCATGTTTGAGGAATCCTTGAACCTCCCGTGGCAGCTACTGGGGGGTGCCTAAACACTTGCTCACAAAGCGCCGCCTATTTATCCAAAGCTCCGCCTTGGAGCTTCTGGCCCCAGGCGAGCACCCCCCACTCAGCTCCACCAGACTAGTGGCAGCAGCAATTAGCAAACACCTGGTGGAGCTCTACATCTGTTTAGCTCATCAAACAAATCGCAACACTCCTAAGAACCGGCATCAATGGACTGGAGAAGCACTGTTGTGACGACGTGCTGGAGGCAGGAGCTTCTTAAAGAGACAGAGGCCAATTTCAAGGTGTCAGACACAGCTATGATAGAAAGTCAAATTTCTTTAAAACTAGTTTTGATATATACAATATTTTCATAACAATTGAAGGTAACATAGTGACTTGATTGTGCTATAAAATGGCACTATGTACCTGGAAAATGCATAATTCTGTCCCTTTTAAATTATTTTAGAACATCTCAGAGTTGAGGTCGTTTACATATTAAAATAATAGTACTAACAGAAGGTTTACTTCCTGCTGACCATGACTTTTAGTTACACTATTTCAGGATAGATATACATGAATAAAGACTGAATTCCTGATTTTATTAAAACAAATAGCAAAACAGGACTGAAAAATTCAATGAATGAAACCACCTCTGGAAGTAGAATCTAATTTGGCTTTGATTTTATAATCTTTGCAAAACTGCTGAAAGAATTATTTTATAAAATGATGCTTTATGTAGCTACATTTCCAATATCTATATGCATTCCTTTCCAACTTTTACTTTAAGAGCAGAGTATTTCAATGATATGAATGGTTCCAAAGACCAACATTTGATAGTCTGGATTACTTAATAACCAGCTGGCCTCATTCCTCACAATTCCAGCCCATGGCAGCTGTTGAGGTTATATTTTAAAGTTAGCAAAAGAACCACAATATTTCTTACTTTAAATTTTATTATTATGTACTGACAGTAAAGAAAATTTGGTTTATTCCACTTGGTGATGTATTACCTTCTTTGCTTTGTGTTTGGAGCGCTCCTGATCAAAGGTAAGGAATTAGTCTGAAAATATTTCTTACTCCCTTTATAGTTTACAGCACTTAAAATAATCTTCAAATGTATTTGAATGTATTGATTGTGTAATTTCTCTCAAAGTGAGTCTGTTTGCTAAATAAAAGTTGTCACAATGGGAAATAAGGCAGTAAATGAAAACGAAAGTCTTATAAAGTCAAATCAAACAGGTCATAGCTGATCCGACGAATTTCTGAATGAAAGTTTTGTCTTTATTTCAGATGGTTTATTATATATAAAGTTTTCTATGTGTATTTCAGAAGAACTGAGCATCTGATTATAGAGTTTTATGTAAAATGAGAAGAACAAGCAAAAGTCAACTGTTGTAGAGTCCCACAAAAGTATACATGTCCTTCGAACTTTCGTCACAAGCTTCAGTACTGTGGACTTTGTGTGACAGACTGATACAAATTAGTGCGTGTTTGTGAAGTGGAAGGAAAATGATTCATGAGTTGGGCATTTGTATTCAGTCCCCTTTATTCTGTTCTCCCTAAATAAACTACAGTACACAGCAGACAGGATTGGGAGAAGGTTTTAAAGAAGTTTAAAGCACAGCTGGTTTTGTAAAAAGAACTTCTGACTGAGCCCAGTAACCATTGATGGTGCGTTCTACCAGCCTAGCATTTATGGAGGATTGGCAAGAGGAAAGTCATTGTTAAAGGACAACTATTAGGATTTACTTGCATCACAAACAGCAAACATGGAAGTAGGTGTTATGGTCAGCTACTTGGTGCGGCAAAAAATTAACTCTACAACATCCAATAACACATTATCCCTGAAGGAAAACATGGTGGTGGCAGCATCATGCTATGAGAATGCTGGTCGGCGTTGATGGGAAGATAGATGGAGCTAAATACAGGATAATCCTGGACGAAAACCTCTCAGAGGCGGAATAATACTTGAGACTGGAGCAGAGATTCGCCTTTCAGCAGGAAAAGAGACCTACGCTGACAGACAGCGCTACAGTGGAGGGCTTAAAGTGTGTTTATCTGTTACAGTAGCTCAGTCAAAATCCAGGCCTGAATCCTACTAAAAACTGCGAGAATACTTCAAAACTAAAGTATAATCTGTCATTCTGTCTGACTGAGCTTCAGATATTTTGCAACAAAAAAAAAAAAATGTGTTAAAATTCTGTCCAAAGCTAAAAGAGTTGCTGCTGTGTTTGCAGTGAAAGATGGCTGAAAAAAACTTCAAAACTATGTGCTACTTTAGGTTAGTCTATCACATAAAATCCCAACAGGATAAGTCGAAGCTTAATATCATAACGTGATAAAGTGTGAATACTTTTCAGGTGCTGTAACTGTTTTAATTCTTATTGCTTGTGTTAATAGTTTAGTTGAACAAATAGCTCAGGCATGCTAACACCTCTGATGTAGGCCTTCTAGCACAGACACGAGCTGCGTTTCCACCAACCTTGAAATTGCTCAATTTGAAATAACAAAAATTAATTCGCTCAATGGAAACACGCCATTTTCGAAAAAATTCTCCTTTTTCGGGAGAAAGCTTTAGCGCTAGGATGAGATGGGGTTTTTTGACATTAGCAGAAAATCAACAGAGATTTGTGCAGCTTTGTAATGGAAACGCAGGTAGTGATAGAAAAGCAGGCCAGGGAAACACACTGTGTAAGTATTTCCATTTCTCTCTAGTTGCCAAACCCTGTCAGTTTATTCTGTACAGAACAAACAACGGGCTTCCTCTAATCTCTGATGTGCCCAATAATATCACCTTTTAAGCCGTTTTGTGACTTTTTGGTTCATTATTTGTTAATCCTACTCACTCTAAAAGAGTTCCTCTTCAGCCCTGTGCATTTGATAGGATTAAAGGCCAGAGTTTGTCTTTTGTTTTACCAGAATGACAAACACAAAAGAAACTACTTCCCATACTTTGATTTAGAAAATGGGAACAGTTTACTTCAGAGATTTGCTGTAACTCACAGTGCGGTCAGTCATGGACTTTCTTTTAGCTGCACTTTCAGCCACCTGTCGGAACATGGCCAGAGTCCATTCAGCATCCCGTAGAAGCAAAAACATCATCCATGCTTTTGCTTCTATATTTAGCTAGAATACAGAGGAACACTATATATAGTCTGTACAAAAAGTTCTGTAGCAATAATTTTTTATAAAATGGTACTAAATTCAGGCAGTAAGGGTTTCTAAGTGGGGAATAAAATATAAAATGAGGAGATGTTATCACATCTGGAATTCTGGATCCATTCCCACATTCACAGAAACAAAGTCAAGTGGAAAATTATTTTTTTTATTAAAGTTACTGTTAATAAATAACTTCTTATCAGAGATCGGAGTAAGCAAAGCATATCTGAGATACTGATTTCCAATGCTGAGAGTCACCTTCACGGTTTGTTTTCCTCCACAACTGATGACACCTTGCTCAGATGACAATCTGTCGCTTTTGTAATAACATAAAGCGAGTAAATTGTTCACTAAAACAAAATAACTTGTCAAAAGGCTTTCTTACTTCCCAATGATGTTGAATTTCAATGTATCTTAATTTACAGGATATTCTTGCCCGCCTGCTCAGCCTGAACAGGTTGTAGCCTTCGCTGGTGGAAATGTCATCCTTCCCTGCAGCTTGAACATCCATCCCAGTAGCGACGTTCAGACCGTGGAGTGGTCCAAAGTGGTAGAAGGCCAGAGGCCAAGTGTGGTTTTCCTGTACCGCCACGGGTGCGAGACCTTCGAGATGAAGGATCCCGACTTCGAGTTCCGGACGAGCCTCATCATGAGAGAGGTGAAGAACGGGAACGTCTCATTGAGGATCTCAAGCGTGAAGCTGTCCGATAACGGGACGTATCAGTGTTTAACGATCCAGAACAACGGCAGTCGAGAAGAAACCAAAGTGGATCTGGGTGTTGGTGAGTTCACTGAAGTGATATTTCGGCTTTAATCCAAACAACTTTAGCTCTAATTTTTTCATGATACAATAGCTCAACCTGGTGCAACTAAATTCCCCGAGGCCTGAGTCAATACGTCACGTTTTATTGATATATCACTGCAGTGTTTTCAACTGGGATGTTGGTGACACAGTTAAACCACAAATGAAGACCCTGGAGTTTAGTTGCAGCTTGTTCAATTGTCTTCATGAACATGTGGTGAAAACTGAAATGACAGAAGTTATACTGTCTCAACACAGAGACATGCTTACTCAAATTAAGTGCCTCAAGCTCACGAAAATAACATTTCAGTAAAATTAGCAATAATATCCAGACTCATCAGTATAAACTGCCATATAATGCAACTTACGGCGTTCCTGCCTGATGACTTAGAGTAGATGGCATCCGATTACATTTCCATATTGTCCCTTGCATGTAGCCCTTTGTTTTTTAGCAAAACCGGAAGTGCGTGACCGGGACCGGAAGTAGAACCCACTGACAATATTTTCAAGTAAAAACTTATATAAGCCATGAACCATTCGTCTAAACAACTTTCAATCATTTTTACTTGCAAAAAAATATTTTTAGATTTATTTAAACTTATGAATGTATTTATTTAGAGAAAAGCCTTGAGGGCAACACAATCACGTTTAAAAACCAAAGTCTCCAAAGTATTAAAAAATATATATATTGAACACACAATGAAAGCAATCACAATTCACATTAGGTCAGCAATACTAGTAAAGAAAAGTAAGGGTTTAAAATGTTTTAGTATCTGGAAACTGTTTTTCTGCAGCAGTTAGCTGGGAGGCATCTCACATCAGGAGATGCTCTGGAGAAGGGGCTTGCCCTGGACCCAAACCATGCTAGAACCACCACTGATCTGATGTAGCAGACAGCAGAGAACAAAAACCACATTTTATAAAGACAACATTCATTATTGCAATTTTTTTTTTCATCTTAAATTTAAACATCACAGGATTTAAGTCTGATTTCATCCTTCAGCACGTCTGATCACATCGTTTCTGAAGAGCACTTTTTACTTCAGCTGGAGTAATTTTATCTTGAGGTAACACTACTCTTATTTGAGTATAATTTTTCACCCTTCTCTGTTCATAACTCAGGATATGGTTACCAAAAATTGCTTTCCATCTAAAAAGTTTACATGGAAGGCTATAATTTTAGGCTTTTAATTTGATATTTTAGGTTTTTCATTAGGGTGGAATGATTGTTCACTATGAATCTACGAAGGAAGAAAACTGACTTCTGGAACTGATCAGTTCTTAGCAGGCACTGGACTGAAAACAATGTTTCTTGTCATTTCAGCTCTCTGGAAGGAATCCATGACAACAACCGCTGGGGTCTATGTTGCATTGGCAGTGTCAGTTTTCTTTAATCTACTGCTTGTGTTTTGTTTGTGGCTAACAAAGAAGCGATCAAATTCTGGTAAGTTAATGATTTTAATCTGGAGAATAAATAAGTGGTTTTATTTATACTATGGCATGTACAGACAGAGAGCAGCTGAGAAAGTATGAAGAAGAGCTCCTTTTTGAGAAGGAAGGAAAGCAGATGTCACACAAGAAATGGGAAAAGAAAAAGCTGCTAGTTTCCTAATTTGAATTACTTTTGCATATTTCATTATCATTTCATAAGTGAAGGCCTATTCGGTTAGATAAGATCTTTTCAAAAATAATTTACAGTGATAACTGGAAGATGTGTTGCATTAACAACTAAACAACTTCTTTTTGTACCCATTTATGGTGGATTAGCCCAACTGAGGAGCCCCACATCCAGCCGCGCCCATTAAATGACAGATCCTTCTTTTTTTTGAACAACCCGCTCTTGTAACTGGGCTAGATTATTTTAGTGACTTGTAAGCAACCCCCAGCAGTGCTGTTTTTGTAAGTTTTAGCTTAAAGCAACCTTTTAAAACCTCCTAAAATACTTCAAGACAAGCACTCAGACTTTTTTACCACTAAAACAGAAATAATGTCAAGCAGTCAATGATTAAAGGTCCATAGCATCCATAATGATTATAATTGCTCTTTAATGCGAAGCTTAGTAGGTACAGAACACATCTTGAACTTAGCAGCTGAGAAAAGAGTAGAAAACATATAAAAATCACCAATTTATGTTAACCTGTCTATCCATAAAGCTGTGGCTGGGGAAACCTTGATGTGATAAGATGAAATTAGGCTAGAGAGACGGGTTCATACTACTCTGGAGGTCCCATCCTGTGGTAACCCATTGGATCCATGGAGGGAAACATGCTGAAATCCAGAACAGGAAGTAGTGGGTTCCAGTAGTCTAATAAAAACAGGAAACTGATGAAAATGGTAACCAGAGAAACAATAAGATTTGGAAGAATGATAATAATCTGAAAAAAATATTTAAACTGGGAAGAATGGTAAAACTAGAGAAATAGTGAATCGGAAATATAATAGTAATCTAAAAAATCAATAGTAACCAAGAGAAACCGTAACAATGGGATAATAATACTAATCTGAATACCAGATAAACTGGAAAAAGTTTTAAACTAGCAAAATATTACGATTAGAAGAAATGTTGATCTGAAAAGGTAGTTAAACTGATCTTAAACAGGATCCCGCCAGTCCGTCAGCCAAGTTCTTCAGTTATAACAGTGTATTCAGAAATTGTGTGAAATTTCTTCAAGCACAAGGATCGCCCCCCACTTGATACAGAATCTTGAGTCATAACTGAGTCTCTGAAACCCCCAACAACCGGGTGTGCTCTTCCCGTTATTTCAAACACAACCTTTGACCTCGACGTTGACTCGAAGCTCCTGCGGGGGTAGAAATGATTCCTATTTCTTTCCATTATTCCAGTATAACCCCGGAACTGTTTCCTCTGCATGGGACCGCTTGTGACTGTTTTACTGCAATCTTGGTTTCATTCCCTCTCTTTTGCTCATAACTCATAGACGCCCTCAGAAATGGCATTGGCTTTCCTCTACACGAGGCCACATGATGTCTTACTGGAGTCTCAGCTTCTGCTTTTTGAATTTTGCCTATTTTCTGTGGTTTCCGTCTGTGGTTTCGCGAGCTTCTGCTTCTCTTACGTTAAACCCAGGTTCATGCCTCATTCCACATCAGATAACTTGTCTTTTCCGATAAAGCTGCAGTTTGCACATTCTGTCCTTCACTGATTTTTATAGTAATCATGAGTACCTTACAATGATCAAAAAAATCATTCCTCACACAGCCTAATCCAACTTTCCCAACATTACCTCCTCCATGATTATAAACCACTTCTTATGGTTAGATACTGAAAGAAAATGAGTAATGCATATAAAACAAATACACAGCATAACCTCATATGAAAACACTTTACCTTCATTCTTTTACTCATCTTTAACTTCTCAGACCATTTTCTCAAGATTATCAGTTTATTTTGACAAACCTCTTCATAATTCATTTCAAAATACACAATGATAGGTTTTAGTATCTTTTGGACAACCAATGAGGACCACTTCCCCAGGAGAATGGGGACATTTAATTCAAAAATTAAATGTTCTTGCCATCTGACTGTTTTTTTTTTTAACTGTTTCTACACAGATGGAGAAAAACCATCACAGCCAAAGGACAAGCTAGACCAACTCAAGACAACTGACTGTGAAACGAATATCCTTCTGAACCGGCTAAGTCTGACTGAAAATATGCAAAACACCATCCTTGAGGATCTGAATAAGCAGAGGCACAATGCGGACGCCATCCAAATACAGGACACCAGTTTTTGGAAACACCCAGTCTGCCAGCACAACCAGCCAGCAATCAGCCAGTCTTCCACCAGATCTCCTCTGGATTCCTGTTCTCGGTTCTCTGATCCTGACGCTGAGGCGAGAAACTCACTTGGAGATCACGAGCCAAAACATGCTTGTTCCTAACCTGAAAGATCTGTCCAGCTGTCCGTAAAGAACATTCCAGAATCTGAAAGCCAAATGTAAAACGGCCTTCCCACTCCTGCCTGCGTATCATTTGCAAAGCACCTTAACAACAACAAGTGTTGAGACACCACTGGTGTCTCTGGCTTCTTCTTGGGCTAACTAAAGCCACAATGAAAAAACGTTCCATGTTCATCCAATAAGTGATCCCTCCACCTCTGTTTGTTCAGAGCAGTGGCTTGTTTCAGGAGAGTTTCAATTAATAGTAAAACGATTTTTATAGATGAACAGAGATATTGACAGATGACTGGAACTGGCCAATTTTATTTTGACCTGACCAGTTATCAGCTACTCGGCCCAGAATACCGTTGTTTTTTTTATCAGGACAGCGATCAAACCTGAGATGCCTAACACAGTTTTCTCCAACAACACTGTTTGGTGTGAAAGTTGTTACTGAAGGAAATAACCTCTGATAAATAATTACGGATCCCCTTCCATCTCACCCCTCAGTTTGGACAAATTTAAGGATGACTCGAACTTGTAAAATCCCAGATTTATTATATTATGACTGATCTTCAGGTGTAAAAAAAATAAATCCTCATAACTGAAGCAAAAATTAACAAATATTGTAAAAGAATGTTCCTGAATGCTCCCAAGACAATAAATGACGGATAATATGCTGCCAGGACATTTCATTCAGTTAACCCAGTTACTATGTACTGCACCATAAACTGGCTACTGTTGTGCTCAGTTTCCTTCTTGTTGATGTCAGCTTTTGAAAAAGGCAGTTTAGGGGTAAACTTTATCAAGGTCTGATTAAAAGTCTAAACTGCACTGAACAAATTTTAGATTCCAGTGTTTCTTCTTCATTTATTGACGCTGAAGTGAATCTATAAAGGGACTCTCAAACTTGTTTTGAACAAATGAAGTACTTATGTGTTTGAGTTTAAAAGTTTACATAATATAGTACTATTAATTTCCAGTCATAGTGCCTTGAAAAGGTGCTTTTTTCACGTTTCATTTAGGAATAACAGGATTAGAAGCAAATAACTGTGTAGTCCAACAAAATGTGATACTAGGTTTTAATTTTTTTATGACGACAAACTGAAAAATGTCGCTTGCCTTTCTATTTAGACCCATCTCAGCCAAGATGACTACTCTTTATTTAGATTTAGCATACAGGAGGGTAGCCATGAGACAGCTAAAGTAGACCTGGATCAAGTTCCTGTAGGTAGGGAGGTCCACACATGGTTGGCCACTTTCCTGAGGCGCTTACACCGCTCAGAGATCAGACAGAGGAAGTCTGAGTCTGTCGAGTTGAGTATATAGGGTCTTATCACATTACATCCCATGTGTCCACATGGGAATGTTTCTTTTCCCCAGCGGATGTCGATTTCAAAAACAGGACTGTTTTTAGAAATGTTTTCATCCACATGAAAACACCCCAAAACAGTGTTTTACTCCCCCAGGCCTGTAAGTGGCGCTAAACGTGGAGTTTAAGACACGAAGATAATGGCTCCACATAAGGTTAGCGGTAAATGCAAAAAGAGAACAAGAAAGGCAAACAGCAAAGCACAAGTGGTTTTTTTGTCTAACTTTTTGCAGCTGCTAAAGAACCTTGAATGAGGTTCTGCAGAAGTTGCAGCCCAACCACAAACATGCAATCCGTCATTGTTGTAGCTATGTACTGACCTCATGAATATACATAGGTGAAATTTTCACACTGGAACCTGTTTTTTGTTTTTTCCTTTTCTACACATTTTTGGGCTGTTTCCTTGTGAATGGAGGGCACAAACGGTTAAAAACGTCCCCGTGCTTGAAATAAATGTTCCTGTGTGGACGGGGCCTCAGGGTTGTGCTGTAATGTGAGAACGTGTTCAAGGGGGTTAGGTTAGGGTAGTACCTTTGCAATGTACTGTAAATCTGCAGAAAATAAACCAGTTTATTAATAGGCTCGTGAGAATTAAAGGACATGAAGCAATTTTTTTGTGTTTGAGACTAAACTGAGATCTGTGTGGGATTAAATTAGAACAAAATGTTATATTCTGTTAATAGTGTTATAAGAAACACTGGAATGAAGGCTAAAATTGAACAATAATTTATTATAATTAATACAAAATGACCTGACTGAAGCTCTGATGAATGACTCTACACAAAATCTATTGAGTATAAGGTGACCTGATAGTAGCTGAGGCATTTAAATTATTTTAGTCTTTATGTTGTTTATTGCTGCTGTATTTCATGTTAAATCTCTCTTTTTTTGTTTTTTGCACATTTCATGTAAAATGAAAACATATTTCCTGCAGAAAAGAAAAACACCTGCAGAAAAAAGTTAGGTGTTTTATAAATGAAATAAAATAATTTTTAATTTTAAAAAGTGTTTCAAGTGTAAAAGAAAGTGAATAGTTGCATGTCTATTGTTTGGAAACCCAGTTCTTTACATGAGACTCTACTGTGCCTGATGTTTTCTAAGACTCTGCTTGCATACTTTTCATGCCAACAGGGGACAAACAGGCTGGCATTATTTGCTCATAGCCACTTCATCTAGTTTCAGTCCTGATGTGTGGCTGTGCTCTTTTCTCCGACTTTCAGACAACAACAGGTTAGACAAGTTTGCAGTTCATGTCAGGAGAAGAACTAAAACCAGTGAACTACGCTGTATGTGTGCTGCAAGCAGCTGCAAGTAGCCAGACCACATCACGTAGACGCCACACCCAGAAAAGACAGAATTTGTGAATGAAGTCGGCTCAGTCCGACCAGTTGTTCTGCTGATGGGATCTGAAAGGGCTGCTCATGAATGTGGAGGGTTTTTAATAAAACTACTTTTTTTCTTATGAAACAGAGAAAATTCAGTTCCGATCAACTGATGATGTATTTTTGGCTTTTCTTCGTGCTTGGAGTGATCTTCTTTGAGGGTATGTACTAAAAAAAACACATGTTGTTACTTGAGAGGTTAAAGAAGGATTTCTCTTTATGAAACTAATGTGCTATAAATATATGTTCATAGGTGAAATGTGCATTTGTATACAGAGTAAATAGGTGCTTATGGTGCCAAACAATATGCATCAAAACACTTCCTTAAAAAATACCCTCGAGGTGACCAACTAAATTTAGTCTGAGATTTAATGTCATTCAGATTTATGTAACCAAACTGGATTAAAGATACTAAAGCTGAGCTTTTTTGAATATAAATACAAGTTTAGAGTTATCCATTTGTTTCTGAAGTTGAGCCAGATTTGTAATAAGATGACTGATTCACTAGAAGTTAGGTCATTGTTTTGCTACAGATTAGTGGTTTCAAAGAAACATTTATAGTATTGTTGTCCTGATAAGTGCTACTATAAATACTATAATGTAAACAGTTACAGTAAGGCTCTTGCTATAAATGCAATCTTTTCAAAACCAAAAGAACATCATTGCTGACCACTCTTCAAACCTTAAGGTTTTGATTTTGTCTTTCTTTTAAATTATATTCTGATTTCACATCTGATAAGAACGAAGCACATTTTTGGCTACATTAGAATAAGACTAAATTGTAAGTAGACATAGGCCTAAGTTATTAAATATGAGTAAAAATGTCCTGTTTGCATAGTATTTTGAGCTTGTGCTCACACAATGCTCATCTCTGCTGAGGAAAGTACAAGATTGCACAATCAGCAGACCAATGCTGATGTGTCTGCAAAGATTGTTTTTATAGAGATGGTGGTTCAAGTTGTGTTTTATAATTTTTTTGATCAGAAACAAAAATATTCTGCTGTAGTTTTTTTACAGGATAGATTTTTTTTTTTAGAAAATCAAGCAAATATACATTTTTCTCACCTTATCCAAACTATCTCTTAATTCATATTTTAAACAGAACATTAACATTTAAAAATATTTGTTAAAGAATAAGTTAGTTATGCTGTTAATTAAAGCAAGTGAAAGATAAAAAAAAAAAAAAAGTCAGGAGTTTGATGAAATCAAATCTCAGGTATTGCAAAAGCTAGCTGCAATACCGTCTTTGGCCACACTATTGGAAGCAAATGTGTTTGGCGCTATTACTCTACTTTACTTCATATCGACCAGCGACACCAGGAAGCTCGAATGAAACTGAAAATGTTTTGATTGTGAGACTGCTACCCATTCTGCAAAACAACAACAACTTTTTCAACATTTGGTCATCTTTAAACAACTTGTTAATGCTGGAAATAGCACAAATGAATTTTCCTTTTGTGATAATTTCTGCACTGAAGAGTATTGTTGATAGCCCAAGCTTTAGCAGTGGACAAGATATGTTGACTGACTCGAAATAAAAACAGTTTTTGAATTTCCAAGGAGTCAATCACTCGTTAATTTCTCGGTGCATGTCTAAAAATGTGACTTGGTTTATTTCTTTTTTAAACCACTGCCTTTTACATTTGCAACAGTGTAACTTAAATAAATTAAGAAAGCAGAGAGCGGTTGTGCTCACATGTTTTTTTCTTTCCCCCGACGGTTTTCTCGAGATAACGAGATATTTATGTCGTTATTACGAACTATTACCGTTTTCTCGAGATAAGAAGTTAATTTCCTGATGGTTTGCTCATCAGAACAACAACGTGGTGTCATTATGTTTTACCTATAACTTATTCACAGAATTACACATGCCATGACTTGCACTTAAAGTCCTCTCCCACTGGTGTGGCATGCATTTGAATGATGGTTTAACACACACACACACACACACACACACACACACACACACACACACACACACATACACACACACACACACACACACCAATCATCTCGTGATCTCTAGAAAACCATCGGGGTGGAAACGTGAGTTCACCACTCTCGTTTTCCGTAAATACATATACCACATTCATAAAATTAAAAGTATTCATTGGCTACTATTTCTACATTTTTTTTCTAGGTGGTTATTCTGGATATGTTCAACCTGAGAAGGTCGTGGCCTTTGCCGGTGGACATGCCATCCTCCCCTGCAATCTGAAAACCCCTGTGAGTGATCCCCTTCCGACAGTGGAGTGGTCCAAGGAAGGCCCTGACTCGAATGTTGTCTTCTTGTACCGTGACGGCTGTGAGACCTTCGAGATGAAGCATGTGGACTTTGAGTTCCGGACGAGCCTCTTCATGAGAGAGGTGAAGAACGGGAACGTCTCCCTGAGGATCTCCAACCTGAAGCTGTCAGATGCAGGGATCTATCGGTGTTTGATCATCCAAAGAGACAAAACCACAGAAACTACAAAAGTAGAGCTGGTTGTTGGTATGTAAGTTATACTTCGTTTACTGTAATGGTTTGAACTGGGCGAAAGTGTAATTGCAGAATCACTGTAATTCCCAGTCTGTCATGTTTATCCCACATTTCCCTTCTCCTACTCTTAATAAAATCCAGGACTTGTGGATTTTTTGAGATACTCAGCAGTTCATAAACATTACGACCACTGGCAGGTGAAGCAAACAACATGGATGGGAGAAACTGAGACGCGTGTGAACATTTTGTCCTTAAAGTTTTTATATTGGAACCAAGTAAAAAGGGAATTGTAAGGATTTGAGTGACTTTGATAAGGCCCAGTTGTGATGCCAAGACAACTGAGTTACAGCATCTCCAAACCTGCCGCTCTTGTTTGCTGTTTCAGGTCTGCGTTATGAGTGCCAGTCCTAGGGGAAGGCTGGTGTTGTCTCAGTGAGAATCTATGGCTGTAGACAACACAGACCATAGTTCATTTTACTTCTGAGTTTTGCATACCTGCTGTCCTTCTGTGCCCACTGTTGTGCTACTCTGCCCTCTGCTGGAGTAAATGTGTGTAGCAACCATAACTTTATAAAATACACATTAATATTTCAACAAAAATAGAAAGGGTGTCTGTTTTCATATAAAACTTTTTAAGTAGCATTTTATAAAAGTGGTAAATGAAGGAACAGAGGATAATGTGATCCAATGGCTGAGCTACGTGAGCAAAAGATGAAGAATGCGATATTGGCTCTGATAGAAGGGTGTCAGAACAGACAGCGCATCACATTTTATTGCATGCAAGGCTGCATAGATACAAACCATTCACGATGCCAGTGCTGGCCCCTGCCCACTGATAAATGAGAACCCAATGAGCACGTGAGCATTGGAACTGGACCATGGAGCAATAGACAAAGGTGGCCTGGTCTGACAGCTGCCATTTTTATTTACATTATATACGAAATTGAGATTACCTCATCTCAACAACATTCCTTGCTCTTTTGGACTATGGAGACATGTTCATGACTTCACCAGAACAATATCTAAAGCAACTGGACTCAGTGTGTCTTTGTGCTCTTCGTTTTATAACTGGCTGTGGATATTGTGTTCACTGTTGTCATTTCTATGCAGCTGCTGGTCGTCCCCTCTGTTCGGAGACCGTCACATGTGCTCCTTTTTGTTCATAAATGCATACTGGGCCTACTTCCCTCTTATCTGACTGCTCTTATGGTCAAGTCCCACACTCAGTATGGACTTCGTTCCCAGGCCGTTTTCCATATGTTTGTTCCCAGAGTTAGGACAGATCTGGGTAAGAGAGCATTTAAATATGCTGACCCTCAGCTTGGAATGACATTCAGCAAGAGTCTAAATTGACAGAGAAAGCGGCTCTCTGTGAACTAAAAGCATTGCTGAAACACTGTGACGAAGAGAGTTTGAACTATTGCTTTTGATAGTCATGCTTTTATTAGCTGTTTTTATTATTTTATCCACTGATGCTTTTAAAACTATTTTAAAATCTATGCTGACACTTATAAACTTATAAACTTGCCAGGTCCCTCTTGAAAAAGAGATTGTAGTAGAGCTCAATGAGCTTTTTAAATCTGATTAAATAAAGGTTATTGTTATTATTGTTATTATACTGTAGATGATCAGGTTTGAAGGTGCTGCGTACCTGAAGGACAACATGCCACCAGAAAGCTGGTATAGGCAGTATGATGTTTTGAGCAATGTCTCTTTTTAAGAAAAAAATAATATTCCCTGATGCCTTAGGCCGTTTAGCAGGATGATACACCCTGTTGACCCTGTTTTCTCAGTCCGATCTAGCAGCTTTGGGATGTGCTAGGAAAACAAGTGTGGTCCAAGGGGTCCGAGTTTGCAACGTATAGGAGCTGAAGGATCTTCTGCTAACATGTTGGTGCCTGGTGCCACAGCATACACTTAGGGCGCTAGTGGAGTCCAAGCCCTTGACTGGACAGTCCTGTTTTGAGGCCGACACAAGTGATCATAATGTACGGTATATCACAGCGGTGCCTTTCACAGCCTGTTTAACATTGTTTCCACAGCTCCTGTGTCTCACCCTAAGCCCGCAGTGGTTTTTGTAGAAAGTAAAGGAGTGACTGTGGCATGCGAAGCAAGCTGCTGGCTGCCAGCACCGCTGATCATGATGCTGGATGATAAAGGAAATGACATCACTGATGAGGAACCAAACCAGGAACAAGATCCCAGAGGATGTTACAGTTCCAGGCAAACATTCTCTACGCAGGATTCCACAAGAAGGTAACACAGGAGCTCACTTTTTTTCCCCCTTTTATTATCTCTGTTAAAGTAAAAATTATTGGCTCATTCCCAAGAAAATAATTGGACCATTAAAAAAAAAACCATTTCTTCATGCCGTATATGAAGGATTTATGTATATCTGTCAATCAGTCAATGAAAAAAAATGTAACTGTGGTTAGCGAGAAAAGACTGAATAGCTGTCTTTCATCTTTTTTTGAACTTTTTAACTACTTTATTTACTGGTACGCACAATTAGTCATGATTTCACCATATATTTTACTAATATGATGCAAACTAAAAGACTACATGGAATAGTAAAATATTACAACATAATCAATGTGTTTTGGCCTAGATTCTCTGTTATCCAGCACATGATAATCCTAAGTGCTGAAGTAGAAGGCAACTGTAGGCAGCCTTCTCCATGGTTTCCTAAAAATGCCCAGACAGAATACATAAAAAGGCAACATTTTTGTGACAGACTACCATTGATTTTTTTGGTATGACAAATAGTAAGTGTGAAAACAAAATGACACCAGAAGGTGTAATTCTGCCACCTAGTGACTGATAAAATGCCTCCAATTTATGTAAACTGTTTTCATGGTGAGAGTCTCTGTCTCTACTCAGTTTTTTTCCCATCCATGTCATAAAAGCTGTTTGTCACTTTTAGATTGCAAATGCTTTCAGGGTGTAGTTTTTTTAATTTTTTATTTTTTTGTTCGTAATATATTGAATTACATTTAGGAAACAATCTTCGAAAAAACATATTTTATTCTACCTTTCTGTGTTTTTCTGAAAACCATAAGATCAAGCAGCCTGAAACAGCTTTACAATAATTGTTTATGTGAGTTCAACTACAGACCAGTGTAAAAACATAGATTATTTCCCAGAGTCCCCAACGTGTCTGCCTCAACACAAATGTCAGTTTATTTATTTTTTGTGCCACTAGAGGAAGCCCAAGTGTTTGCAGTGCAAAATCTGCCGCAGATTGAAAACTATTGATCTAGGACTTTAATTATTCTTTTGATTCCAATTAACTGAAAATGAAGTACAAACCAAACTTTCATTTTGAGTACCCATGTGGAGACTAAAAACACTTTTTATGTAACAAAAAAATGTGCTTCTTCACATTTAATCTTTTTCCAACTCTGCAGAATATATCAAGCAGACCGTTAGAATTTGGGCAGCCTTTTAACAATAACAAAACATGCACTGCACTCGACATTTAATGAGGTTAGAGACCCTCTCATCACATGGTGACATGCAAAAGGCATGTTTGAAAGGGGTAGAGATGCTCTCATTGATACATAACATGTTGAGTAGCATGGGATGAGATCATAGCTGATATATCAAACTCAAACATGTACAATTTTGGCCAAAAAAGACATGTTCAGACATTTACACATTAATTTTTGGCCTGAAATATGATTAAATTACTTTAAATATAACACTGTTTGATGAACATGTGACCACAGAATTGTCTGCAGAGTCAACAGGACCGGAGAGATCATCTTTTCAGGTAAATGGTTCTGAATTTACAGTTAATGGTTTCACTGATTTATTTTATTTTACTTTTTTGTCTAAGTTCAAATTTTAAGGGCGCAGCAGACTCTGACTCATTGATCATTTTATATTTTGACTTCAATGTTCAATTAGCTGTTGAGACGTGATTTTTGAATTGTGCACTAGATAAATAAAAAAGGTCAAAAATACTGTTAGTAAGGATCAGTTTGTTTAATACATATCATTATAATACAGCATAAATTATAAAAAGTAAGCATGAAGTGACTGTTATGTTTTAGTCTGTTAAAACATAACAGGCTGAAGCTCAAAATAGCCATCCATTGTCAATCATACCTACGGGCAAATTAGAGAGACCGATTAACCTTTTTTTTCTTTCTAACGTGTCCTGTCCAGCAGTGTGGGACTCAGAATTGTGATCTGAGTGTCAAGGTGAGGCCCAACAGATTTGCTTTCACAAGCGGATCGACATGATGTTGCCCTTGGTATATATATGAAATACAAGAGTTATTTAGTGGCAATCGCAGCCTGACTGAGAGTGAATCTGACAAACACCTGAATCTAGACACCTGTGTGTGCGAGAGTGCTTGTGTCTGTAAGGTTTCTCCAGAAGAATGTTCAATAGTCAGTGTGGGGATCCACAGACACGCCCCACCGGTGCCCCAGACAGACACCAAGTCCCCCCCCAAAAAAGCTCATTCTTCAGTCGCCTGATAACTGTATACATGCTTTCATACCATTCCGCATAAAGATTTCTGTTGGCCCAGATCAATGACTTGCTGACAAACAGTCCAGTTTGTAAGACTGAAGGGTTGTACTGTATGTCAGCAGCACAGGAGCACCACAGGGAACTGTACTCTCACCATTCCTTTTCTTGTTGTAGACTACAGACCTCCAGTGCAAGACAAAGTACTATTGTCTGCAGAAATACTCAGCCATCTTCAGGTGTATCAGAAATGGGTACATAGAGCTGGTGGGCCACTTTCTGTCATGGTGTGGAAACATCATCTGATACTAAACGTAAACAAAGCAAAGGAGACGACTGTAGATTTCAGGAGCCAGAGGAATAAGTCACAAAACAGTTTAATTGAATTAAACATGTATTGATCCTAACATAAATTTAAGAGTCTCTCAACTATGAATGAAAATGTCAGCTGTACATTTACAGAATTAATGAGGACATTATTAGTTGATTTTTTTAACACAAAGCTTCTTTTCCTTTTAGTTTCCTCGACGGAGTTCAGCTGTAATTTGATTCTTGGAGGGATTTTTGCTATCTTGCTTTTGTTTGGAATCTCTACTTGCATATGGCTGACTAAAAATGGTGAGTCAGAGTTCTTATTTAGATAATAACTAACTAAAGGACAAGAGCAAATAAAACAGGACTTGCAGGCCATCATTTGTTAAGGTTGGAAGGTGTAAAGGAGGGGTTCTCTCTGCTCTAAAACTGACTTTTTAAATGGTCACATAGGATAATGCCTTCTGGAGAAATGTGACAAAGATTTAGCTATCTGGCCTTCACGACAAGAAGACTGACTGAAGAAGCCAATATGACAGACAACTCGATGATTGAAACTTGGTCAGTGTTCCAATAAGAAAATGATCCCAAACATATGTCCGATGAGGTTTTGGAATGATCAATGGATAAAGCAGGCTAAAATTAAGATGCTGGTATGGCCTGCCCAAAGTCCCAACCTCAACACTAGTGAAAGAATATGTGGACCACGCTGAAAAGGTGGGTCCTTCGCAGAAAGCCAGCAAATTCAAAATAACTTTAGTAATTCTAAAAGCAAAAGTGCTCAACCTGTTTAAGTGGCACTTAAGCAAATATTAGCATGGGTGGATTTAAATGTTTTTGAGAATCTAGGCCTAATTTTGCATAAATCAGAGAAAATTTTCAGTACATTCTATCTTTGAAAAAGAATGGTTAACACATTACCAAAAAAGTTCTAGATTTATGATTTGGGGCCTAAAGGCCCCAAATCATACATAGTTGATTTTTGTATTGCAGTAATTTTTGTCACATCATAAACAAAATGTGAGGTACGACTTGTGTGTCACAATTTTCTGGCTACTAATGGCCGCTGTGTCAAAAATGCAATGGCAGTAGTGGTGGTTTCTGATATGGGCGACGTGGGCAGCCGCCCAAGGTGGCTTCTCGTCTAGGGCAGCATGAGCCCCCCTCCCTCCACCAAACACACAGATTCAGAGGCGCTCGGTGCAGCATGTCAACACCTCCTCTCTCCTCTCCTCCACCATCAGATAGAGCTCTGCCCTGGTGACGGGCCGGCTAACCATCCAGGTAACAAATTAAACGACTGCATTTGCCTCCTAAACTTCAGATGCAAAAGTTCAAACTTCTCTTGCCTCAGTTTAGTCTAAACACAGCAGCCAGTCAGTGCTATACCCTTCCCCGCTATGTCTTCTATGGCCACCAACAGCTGCCAGGAGAATGTTTAGAATGTAGTTTTTAGATTAAATAAAATAAAAATATAAACAAATTCAGTTGTATCTCAGAGATATAGGTTTTACATTTGTTTTAATTGTACTTGATGACTTCCATTTGAGTCATGTCCTTTTTATTGCAAATACAGCAAACAGGTTCTGTCGATTTAAAATTTATTTAGATACATAAATAAGGCCAAATGAGCTGGGTCATATTTTCATATGTTACTAAAAAATACCTATAACAAAGTTCTGTTCTGTTCAGTAAAAGCAGGGCATGTAGATTAAGTCGTGGGGGGGTGGCGATGGGAGGCCTCTGAATGTGGAGTCTGAAGGTTTCATGAGTGCTAACTGTTGTTAACTTGTGTCTCCACTGCAGCGAGGAAACAGAAGAACCAAAGAAAATCATCTGACTCTGATTTGACAAGCGTCACCTGTGAAATATCCAGCCTTATGGCAACTGAGGACCTAAAAGAAGAGACAGATGATCTGAAATCAGAGAGCAGTCAAAAAGATCAGACCATCCGTCATAAAGATCAGACCATCCGTCAAAAAGATCAGACCATCCGTCAAAAAGATCAGACCATCCGTCATAAAGATCAGACCATCCGTCATAAAGATCAGACCATCTGTCATAAAGATCAGACCATCCGTCAAAAAGATCAGACCATCCGTCATAAAGATCAGACCATCCGTCATGAAGATCAGACCATCCGTCATAAAGATCAGACCATCCGTCATGAAGATCAGACCATCCGTCATAAAGATCAGACCATCCGTCAAAAAGATCAGACCATCCGTCATAAAGATCAGACCATCCGTCATAAAGATCAGACCATCCGTCATGAAGATCAGACCATCCGTCATAAAGATCAGACCATCCGTCAAAAAGATCAGACCATCCGTCATAAAGATCAGACCATCCGTCATGAAGATCAGACCATCCGTCATAAAGATCAGACCATCCGTCAAAAAGATCAGACCATCCGTCATGAAGATCAGACCATCCGTCATAAAGACGAGGCTATCCGTAAACCACAGGAGCACATTCGATCTATGGGTGATGGCTCCCAGCATGACAAGCCAACAATTTTCCAGAGTTCCTCTGAATCCCCCGAGGATCTTCCAGGACACTCCAACCAATCTTCAGACCTTAACACAGGCACCAGAAAGATCCAGAAAAAGTCTTCAAAACATGCAAGACCTGTTCATGAAAAGCAAAGCAGCAAATGGAGTCCTGGCCGGGTATCTAAAAGAAAAATTGGTCAAAGCAATATTCCAGGGCTGACATCTTTGAATGCTTCAGGGTTTTCAGCTGACAGTGACAAGAAAAGAAATGGCCACCCCATAAGTGATCCCTTAACTAATCCTGATTATAGTGGTAGCCCGGTTCACCGCAGATATTTTTCATGGCCTTCACCTTCTCTCCAGTTTAGTAACCGTTACTCTCCTCTGGCTGATATGAAAGAACAGTAACAGCGCTTGGATCAATTCATTTTCTCCACAACTATTTATACCTGCACCTCTCATTCCAGTCTACTGTTTATCCACAGCAGCCATGTTGGATATTTAATTAGGGACTTCTGAGAGACTTCTGAAGGGGTTCAACTAAGAAAATAGAAAACATGATTTCCAAATACAAACAGAATGCATCAGTATGGTACAACCTCCCAGGTAAATTTGTTAATTTTATTTAAAAATTGAATAACCTAATAATAAGAAACTTTATATTCATTTACCACAACAAATGAATAAAACAGACTTTTACATCTTCTTGATTCTGTTTTCATGAATTTTGAACTTTAACATGATTCCTTTTTTACCGTCCCATATTATAATGCCAATGTGACATGTGCTCTGTGAAACTGTGAAACTTTGTAATGTTGGATGATTTTTTTAACATCACAGGTTAGTGCTGGGGAGGATCTGTTTCTTAATTCCAGTGTGTTTACAACTTCCTTTTCTTTGTATTTGGGCATTCAAGCCATGCAGGTCTTCTTAAGTACACAAAACTAGAGGAAAAGGATTATACCCATGACATTAACTCTTAAAAATCTGGATGTTATGAGATAATTATGAGATATTTCCATGTTCTTCTGGTACTGTGTTTTTTGTTACAGAATGAGTCTGAAAAAATGGTTAAGTGGTTAATGTCTCTTATCACAACTTTTACCCAACCTTTGCAGCCTGTTAATGTTTTTGGTCTTTTTGTTACAAAAATGTTTGTGATAAATATCATAACTCAATAAAATCCTCTGAACTGCAATGTTTTCGAAGAAAATATCTTTTTTTAAGTATGTAATTCCCAAAGCCATTACATAGGGCCCCAAATCTATTAGGGGCCTCCAATAATTAAGTATTTTTTAACACAGATCTTAAATCACTACGTCTTTGTTTCTTGAGAATGAGAACAATATAAAAAATGATTTGATGAATTCAACAAATATGAATTAAAAGTTTTTAACTTGTTTAAAATCTTTAGGGATTTAGAATTATCTTTAGAATTTAAGATTATTGGCAATTTTACTTTCTAAAGATACAAAGAACAATCTTAATTGTTTGATTGTGTGTTAACATAGTTACAATCCAATGTGACAAGTTTATTGTTAACAGGAAAAAGGTTCACAAAACCTTTTAAACAAGAAGTAGAAAAAATGTCCACAGAAAAATAGCCAAATCTGCTCATCATAGCCAAAACTCCACTTATTATTGGTTCTAAGTTTTGATTGGAAGCCCATTAATGTAGCTTTTTAGTGTTTTCTGATGTCTGAAGAGTCCACAATGTGAGTTTGTACATCATCAAGCCTTTGCTCCATACCAGAATGTCTTAGGTGGGTAGAAATGGCTGGGTAAATGCAGGCCTAGTTAAACCTCAGCTATTCAGTACCGAGTGAGGGATACATTATGTTTGTGGGGGTTTTTATGTTCAGAAGCATTCCAAAGATAGTGGGATTAAATGTGTATGTCACAAATACAAGAGCTTAAGGTCCAATATACACCATTTATCTGCAAAAAGAGTTGGTTTGGGTTTGAGTTACTCTTTAGAGTAACTAAGATAGGACCGAGATGACTACCTTTCCCACCCGGGGCTCACTTACGACCAATAACCGACCTACACTAAAAAAAATAATGGCCCCATCCACACAGCCTGATGCTGAGTAAGAAAAACACTGTGGTGTCTTTCCGTTCTTTTCTGTTCGTTTTTCTGGTCAAACTTTATGAAAATATTTTCCAGCAGATACTTTTATTTCTATTTTTCTCAATTTTTGGGTTGATTTTCTGGTGCACTATAACACTTTCTGTGTCACTTCCTCTGTTATTTTTCCTGTTTCAACTCCCCAACTGCCCTTCATTATTTTTTTTATTTCAATAGATTACTTCTTTTTTCTCTTACCTTGAATTGTGTTTTCTTCTGTTCTTTGTTCTGAATGCAACATTGTGAGTTTGAATCCCACTTCTTCCTCTAATCACACAGTCAGTACTGATTGATTGATTCTGAAAACAGTTGGTCAAAAATAGCACCACAATCAGACCAATTTTTGACCAACTGTTTTCATTTTGTCTGTGATTATTTATCTACTTCTTCACCCAGTTTCCTATGAATTTATTGCCTCCTCGCCCCATTTGAACTGTCCAATCCTCCCTTCAGCCTGTCTTCAGGTCAGCCCTGACCGGTCCCAGTTCTTCCGCTACGACTCCATGTCTCTGAGCTGCGAGGATCCACTCAACTCCACCGGCTGGAAGGTGAAGAGGAGAACTTCAGACAGCGGGGTCAGGCCCTGCTCCTCAGGCTGGGGCCTCGCCTCCTCGGGCTCGACCTGCACCATCGGAAACACCTACCCAACGGACACAGGGGTGTACTGGTGCGAGTCGGACAGAGGGGAGCGAAGCAATGAGGTCAACATCACCATAACTGGTACGGTTGATCCATACTGTTTATATATAACCTCCACTCTTGAAAATCTGTCACTTTGGTTTGGGTTAATAAGATTACCCTCTGCAAAAATGCTGCCATTTTATGAACCTCTAACAGAAGGAAGGTTGTTCCCCAAGGTTCACATATTGGGGCCCCTCATATTTAATATCTACCTGCTTCCGCTTGTTTCTTTTTGCTGTACATAATAAACCTGCATTGCCTTACATCAATACTCCAAAAGCAGATTGTTGCAAAAAAAAAAAATATATATATATATATATATATATATATATATATATATATATATATATATATATATATATATATATATATATATATATATATGTGCAGTATCTTTAAATTGAAAACTTGCTCAGCCCAGTGTGGTTGCACAGTGGATCCTAAGAATAAAGGCTCAAACTACTAAAACTGCATTTCTTTTTCCAAAGATCGCGCCGTGATTCTGGAGAGTCCGGCCATGCCAGTTTCAGAAGGAGCTGCTCCTGAGTGTCCATCCTGGACACGTTGTTTTCTCATTTTTCTACTCTATCAGATAAGAAACCTTTAAAGTTTTAAGAGGGCAGAAAAATCAGATTGAGGAACAACCTAATCTAATCTAAACCTATAAATAAACGCTAAATTGGACTATACACTCACTCATTATAACAAACTGGATTTTAAAGAGCCAGAATATATATCTTTCCTTTATGTAAGAGTTATGTTCAGTTGTATATTGTCTAGTAATACAAAGGACACGTCCTTCTTAGAACTGAGATTCATTTTATATGCAAGGAAGTGCATATTTTGTTTGCACTTTGATTTTATGGTTATTTTGAACATGACATTGTAGGTTCATTCACAAAAACGTATGAGAAATAATCTATTTTTACTCTTTATTCAAGTGAATAATATTGAGTTGATCAAACAAATGCATTTATTAGTTGATATAAACTGGTCTCCAGGTGACTGAAATAATATCATTTGAACACAAATAACTTCATTCAATGCAATGACAATTTAGCTCGTCTGAATTACATTATATTGAGTTGAACCAACCAACATTCTTCACATTATTTTTCCTTTTTTCCTTTTAGAAGGTATTGAAAAAAGTGTGTTTGACTGATTCAATTAAATTGCATTGTCCACATGAGTGTGGATTTGGTTCAACTATTTAGAAGGAATCTGCCATCAGTTAAATTGAGTTAATCCAATGAGTTATTTTTTCAGTGAAGGATAGAGACATTGTGCAAAGAGAAATAAAAAACCCAGATAGATAGATAGATAGATAGATAGATAGATAGATAGATAGATAGATAGATAGATACGTTATGCACGGTAATCCGACACCGGCCGGTTCTTGAAGAATCTCGAGCAACTCTGTTTTGTACTTAACATGCAGTGGTAAAAGGAAGAGACCAATCAGATTGCCACATGTTCGTGAAAAACTTCAAAGCCCAAATGCAGACATGAGAAAGCAATAAATAACTAAGTTGTTTTAAAATTATAATAAAATGTTGCCAACCTTACAAATAATTTAATTTCAGCCCATCAAGTTATTAATTGTTCACACATCTTTTTCTGCATGCAGGAAGATAGAAATCTCTCAGCTTTGCCTATCTTGTCCCTTCCTAAAATGACTTATTAATGAGAAGGTTAGTGGGATAGAGAATGTTTATTTTTATTTTTAAAATATGTTTTCACGACGTGTCCACGTTTTCCTGACCTTTACCATGGGTTTAATGAATTGTCGGAGTTACCTTAAATGCAACACTCCCGAACAGGAAAGATGAAACTGATAGTAACACTGACTGCTTGGATTTGGAAGACAGCGGACGTGTCGGACTGTTTTCTCTCCAGCTTTTACTTTATCTCCTGAAAACAGAGGGAATTAACTCCATATCATCCGGTGATGTGTTTGCGTCTTTTCCTGGTTCTCATGGCACTCCCACTCTTATTCAAAGGTAAGAAATAATGTTTTTTTTGTTTGTTTTCTGCAGTTTGTGAGACGTGTTCTACCACTTGAAACTATAAGTTCCTGATTGCAGCTACATCGTTCCGTAAACAGAAGGCGAATCAGTTTAAAATAAAAAAGCGTCTCGGTTGGTAATGAAACTACAAATGAAAAAAAGCAAAAATAACTGGATTCTTTTCGAGCTGATTCAGGTGATCAGGACGAATCAAACAGTCAGTCCGATCGTGTTTATTTGTGATCGTTTATCTCTTTACATCAAGTTTTCTGCATAGATTTGATAAGAACCAAGTACTTGACTGTCAGGAGTTCGTCGACAGGACCGGAAAAGAGGAGCTTAGTGGTCACAACATGGCCGTTATTATTGGCTACTGACATATTTGGGGGGGGGGGTTGAAATAAACATGCTTTTGATTGTTTTGATTTCTTCCATTATAATGGATTCATTTGACATGTTGTGAATGTTTTCAGTTTGCTCTTGTGTTGGTAAACGTGCATTAGTATCAGGCTACTGTTAATAGCGTAAGCAGTTTTCTCCTCTTTTCGTTTTAAAACAATGTGACATCAGAGAGTTACAGCAGCATTTGTTGAGGTTAGTAAGCATACAAAGGCCTCTGAGACTGGGTGTTAGTTGGACAGGCTGTTACAACAAACGGCGCTGTGACTCAGCAGGTGGCGCTCTCTTCTGGCTTCCTGTGGCCCCTTGCCGGATGCCTCCGGGCCAGTCACTTGACCCCAAGCTGCCCACTAAGTTGTGTATTGGTGTGTAAATGTAATTATGAGTGGGACTGGGTGACGGTGGCTGAAGTGTTTTGATATATCAATTCAGTCCATTTACAAACAGACACACCTCCTGTATTAACATTTCTCTCATGTTGCAAAGCGTGCAGGGATCCCACTATACACACAACAAGCCAGTTTCTCTCATGGCTGAGAGCCAAATATTTTGACATCTCATGTTGGTTTTCCCCTCCTGAGCTCAGGATTTATTATTGGGGATCACATATTGACCTACTACAGGAGCTGTAATGTTGCATGTAATCAGTCTTTGTTTAATATTTGGCTGGCTTGTTTTTGAACATTTTGTCTAATGACAACAGTTTGTTTCTTTAGCATCATAGCAAAATTAGTCATTTATGTCAGACGACTGTGAGGTTTCTATAATACAAATAATGAACGTACCCTTCATGTTTTTCAAGGGTAGAGTGGAGGTATTATGTTGATTGACTTTTGTCTTGGGTAATTGAATTGTGAGATGCCCATATGCACCGTCTCTATTCACTCACATCAGTGTGAAATATCATCATCAGCAATGCAACAGCAATAACTTCAGTAGTAAAGCATATACAGACCCATGTTAAAGTAATATGTTTACACTGCACCCTTATTTCATCCAAATCTACCCATTTAAAGTCAATCCGTTTCACATTTGAGTTGAAATCAGTTCAGTTCAGTACTTTTTTGTCCCACATGGGCAAAACTTAGTGCACAGCAGCACTCAAGATAGTCAAAGCATAATCCACACATCAACACCATACCACATTCAATGGCAAAAACCAAAACCATTAGACATTCTAGAATGTTCTACAGTGTGCCATGCTTGGTCAAAATTGTCTAAGAGCTTTAAAGTTTGCTTGGAACAAAGGAATATTCATACCATTGCACCTTATGGAGGGCAACCTGTACCTTCGGCCTGAGGGAAGGAGATCAAATTCCTCAAAAAGAGGTTTGTGTCTGCTGGCTAGGATGGTTTGGTTCTTTTTCACAGTCTGTCTGCTCCAGATTTCTTACACATTGGTAAGAATGCTGGTGAATGCCAGTTATTTTCCTTGCCCTTTTAACAAGATTAAACAGTCTGTTCTTATTTTTCGAGGACAAGTTGCCATGCCATGCAATAAAATCAAATGTTAAAACAGACTCAGTAAAAGATCTATAAAGTAAAATCATGAAAAACTGATGATTTTATTTTATAGATTGTTTTATTGAGTCTGATTTAACCTTTGGTTAAGTGATTACGCTTTGGCCTTTAACTAGTTTAACAACATGAACACTCTTTGATTTGACTTGTCATAAGATTCATTGAAAATGCCATACAATTTTTTGTTAAATATATGCTTTTATAATTTTATTTAAGAACATGGAAGGTCTAGATGGGCGTCATCTAAATCCTATCCTATTTCTTACATCTGAGACAACAAAGCTTTGGTTCCTTCTGCTTAGCTTCGTAATATGTTGGAGAAAAGAATATAAACATCACAAAGAACTAGTAAACGTGATTTGAATGTATTTAAAGTAAGTTCAGTCTATGTATCAAGTTACTGAAACACTTTAGCATTGGCCAGATTCCCTATATTTTCCAGTGACCTACATACTTAAGAACTACAAAGAATCCACACCCAGCTCTGAATTTCATTTTTGACGTCAATTAGCTAAAGAATACACCTGGGCATTATGTATTTCAGTAATAAAAGTAAGATCATTATGTTAGTCATCTGACTTTTGTGGCTTTGAGCCAAACGATGTTCGGGCCTTATTCCACTCGCTCCGGTTTTACAAGATTCCTTACTACTTGGTTTCTGTTCTGATCTTATTTGAAAATTTCCAGCTCTTGTTGATTATCTTGAAATTAAGTAGAGTAGTCCGAGGAGAGTCACTGTCATTGAGGCATACTAGACTGTGTAATCAATGGTGATTGAATGAAAGTAGAAGGTCCAGAACCAAGCAGTAGGTCATATGATTTCTTCAGCATCAACACTAATAACAGTAAGTGGACTGAATTCATGTAGCACCTTTATAGTCATACTGACAACTCAAAGCATTTTACACATAACCTATATTCATAAATGTGCATACATTCATTTTTTTATACAAATCAGTGGGTAACATGAGATTAAGAGTCTTTCCCTAGAGCACTTTGAACTGTGTAGGGTTAAAAAAGATGACAGAAACTGGCCTTTTGCACCCATCACACAGATGTGTAAGATCACAAATCAATACAGTAATATCCCAGAGAGCTGTGACTTGAAAAAATGTTGGCTGGCAGCACAGGATGGTAGGTAGCGTAGGTAGGCTTTGATGCCAGCATCACTCATGAAATCTCCATCAGAGTCTCACCATGCTTTTGTTTTCACAACAGTAATGACAGATGAACTTTGGACGTTAACACATGAACTAAAAAAAGTAAAACAGGAGTAGAAATTTGGTTTTCTTTACATTTATTTTCTTTAATTTTAAAACTGCAAATCAAAAATTATTTCTACTTTTTTTTTCAAAAATCAGTAAAGAAAAGTTAGCAAACGGTTGTAGCAATCAACCCTCCATTTGGTGATGAGCGCCATGCTGGAAGCCATTCTTGTCATCACCCTAATCTTTAGCTCCCTCCACAGATTCCCTGCTAAATTTAAGTCAAGACCCTGGTTGGGCCACCCAAAACCTTTTGCATGAACTGAAAAAAACATTCCAAAAAACATCCATAGTTGGAGTACAAGTTACCAATTAGTAGTAAATTGATACCTGGTGCTCTAGGTGGTTGAAAAATCCCATCTTTCAGTTTTATATGCATAATCAGCAGGTACTACTTGTATTTTGTTTTAAAACGTAGATGAAAACCATGGGAAATGTTATTACAGTTAAAATTAAAGCCAGTATTCTGCTAATGATTTTCATTTTTGCAGGTGGTTCTTCTACACATGCTCAGTCTGAACAGGTTGATGCGTTTGCTGGTGGGAACATCATCCTGCCCTGCACTTTCAAAACCCCAGCTAATAAAGAGATCCCCACTGTGGAGTGGTCCAAAGTGGTGGAAGGGCCAAAGCCAGTAATCGTCTTCTTGTACCGTGATGGCTGCGAGACCTTCGGAATGAAAGATCCCAACTTTGAGGACCGGTCGAGCCTCATCTTAAGAGAGCTGCAAAATGGGAACTACTCACTAAAGATCTCCAATGTGAATCTGGCCGACACGGGGACGTACCAGTGTTTGGTCATCCAAAAGAACGGAAACAAAGAACAAACTAGACTAGAGTTGGTTGTTGGTACGTTTCTTTCAGTTACTCTTTTTTTTTTTTTTACCATCCCCCTCTGTTCCCATCATTTATTGATGGAGTTGGTTAATGCAGTGCTGTAAGTAAGTAGGTAACATTTTATTCATATAGTACTTTTTAAAATCAAAATTACAAAAGGCTTGATGTATGATATAGATAACGGTGAGTAATGTCGGGGTAAACCTTTTTTGTTGCAAGCAGAAGCATATTTTTTTGTTTCTTAAAGAAGACTGGATAGATTTGATAGTTCTGGAATTTGGTTGAAAGGCAGCAGAGGGACTTAAGAACTGGGGTAATATGAGTGAAAGAGTGTCCTGACATGTAGAGTGGGAGCTTGAGCTATAAATGTTAGACGGTTTTGGTTTAAGAATGGATAGAGAACATTAGCATTGAAATTAAAGCATTTCTTTGGTGAAACTTGTTGGTGTTTGAAGATGACGGCCAGGTTTTCAACAGATGTTTTGTTGAAAACAGCAACTGAGTTTTGATAATGTGTTATAAACTTTATTGATTAATAAATTAGGTAACCCTTAATATTACTTGAAATTTAGAAAATACAATTTGCAAAATTAAGGTACATAAAACTAAAAGTTATTTTACACAACGACATTTCAGGAATCACCAAACTTCTTTATGTTAAGAACAAGAAAAGGATGAAACCTGTTTTTCTTTTTCTTTTTTTTTTCTTTTTTTTCTTTTTTTTTTGGTAGGGCAGGGTTATATTGGATGCATTTAAGGGAGCATGTAGACAGAAGCATTGGGTGCAAATATAGAACCTTGAGGCACTCCCATAAGTGCAGTTGATTAGAGTTAAACCCAGGATTTTCCTTCAAAGGAAGGTAACAAGTTCAGAGGAAACAAGAACTTAGTTATACATTTGGCTGTTATGTGTTAGGATTTCTTGTTTTATCTGAATACATCAATATGTCGTCAGTGGAATATATTAAAATGATTTGCATGGTTGTTACTGAATTAATTTATTTTTAATTAATGTGTTAAGAAAAATGTAGATTTTGTAGACTAGGCTTATTTGATTCATTTCAACACCATCTATACTCAGTAGGGCAACCCTGGTAAAAATATATTTTTAAAAATTTTCACCTTCAGTGTATTTGTTGAGGGGGGAGATTCAGCTCTGAGGAAAATTTACATTTTTAAGCAAACCACTGGTGTCAGTTGTTGTCATCCCTATTAAACCTGCAAAATAACTAACTAAAGCATTCTTTTAAAGTTTTGATGTACATTTGTAAGTTGAGGGTCTGGAGATTTTTAATTGGTAATCCATGACTGTCTGTTTCCCAGAGGTATAAATTTGATGAAATACAAGGTCCATTTCTCCAAGGCAGTCTTCAAAATGGAAGCGCGAGAGAACATTTAAATAAGTGACATAACATAACATAATGATTCATGTTAGCTGTTTTTAAGGAGGAATGATTATTCACCAAATCACTGTAATCATTAAAGAAATGGGTGCACAAGTTTGGATTTATAGACTCAAGTATATACATACACCTCAGCTATAAAAGGCAACTATTTGGATAAATATCTCTCAGCAAGTAACAGAGGGATCATTTCCCTTTTAATAAGTTGTTTACTTTTAAACACTCTTCACAGCAGTGTTAGTAGATGGTGATGGTCTGCGATCGCTGTCTCCACAGCTTCGTCGTCTGACCCGAAGCTTTCTGTGGTTTCTGCTGACGGTGGAGAAGTGACTGTTGGGTGTGAAGCCCTTTGCTGGAAACCAGCGCCGCTCATGACAATTCTGGATGACGAAGGAAACAGACTCACCAATGAAGAGCCGAAACAAGAACAAGATCCTACAGGATGTTACAACACAAAGCAAAATGTCACTCTGCAAAAACCAGTAAGCAGGTAAGTTACCTTTAGAATCTCCTTATGATCCCGCTATTCCTTGTGGTGCTTGAAAAGACTGACCAATCACGACTCTGGGGTTTGGAGCGTGATCAACAGGTGAAAGCTCTCTAATATTCTTTTTCCACTAGAGGGAGCTGATCCTCCACCAGAAGTAGATATCTCACTGGTGTCTGGAAGGAAAATTTCGTACATTGTTTGTTGGAATCCTAGAACTATTGAAATTATTAGAATTTTAGACCAGTATTGTTTCATTTCAGCTATTAAACTATTGTTAATTTCACTAAATGTCTCTGATATCTACTTAGGAGCCTTCAACTTGATTACAAAACTTTTTCAGTGTTGTTAATTTTTGCCATTTCTCAGAAAAAAGCTGCTCCTTTTGTAACACATGATATCATTCATTACAGGGTTGTGTGTAGAGTTGAGCAGAGAGGGAGGAATCAAATCAAGGTGGCAGAAATACTCCTTTCAGGTATAAAGTTTATATTTTAAATCATTTTTTAAATTATTTTCCCATCTCAGTTAATCAGTGATTTCATTTACATGATGCAGAATGATGCCAACCTGATAAAGCATCAGTGCTTTGAACATTCTTAAAGGGGCAGTATTAAGTAAAATTGACTTTTTTGAGCTTTACATCATGTTATAATGTTATTCAGTCATCAAAAATATACCTGGAGTTTTCCCTTGATTCTTTCATTCATGTTTGAGAAATCCTTTAATCTCCCGTGGCAACCATTCAGCAGTGAGGACCGAGACGCAGCTCCTCATCAGAGCTGCAGTTTCTAAGCATCCGCGCTTCGCGCCTCACTGAGCCCCCCTCCCCCGCGACTTCCCCACTCAGCTCCTTCAGACTAGCCAGCAGCAATTAGCAAACACCTGGTGGAACTGCGCATCTGCTGAGCTCATTATACAAGCAACTTCTCAGTCCAACGCTGGTAAAAACGTTGTTAAATGGTTAGCTGTTGTGGTGACTTCCTGAAGGCTGTGTTCCAGAAAGAGTGAGACTTTCTTGGAGACAGAGGCCCAATTTCAAGGCATTAAATTATGAAGTCAAATTTCTTTTAAGTCATATTTGATATATACAGCATTTTTGTAACAACGTAAGGTAACATAGTTACTTGATAGTGCTATAAAATGATTCTATGTGCCTGGAAAACACATAATACTACCCTTTTAACATTTGTTCCTGTTTATTTTGTTGATTTTTGTACAAAATCAACTCAACTTCTTATAGTTGGTTCAGGCCTAGTGAAAATATTTATTTGTCACACTGAATGTAAAAAATGTTATGCCCTTTTTAGTAATTCTTCTTTTTACTTTCATAAACAATCAAGCAGTAACTGTAATAGACCTGTTTTTCATAATTCGGTGTCAGATTTGTCCGTCTGACATGTAGTGGAGGAGATAATACATTACTATTTAATGATAATTGTGACCCTCAAAGATGCACTAGTTACTTAACCACAGAAAAAAAATAAATAAACAAGAAAAAGGGTGCATACTAATTCTTTAACAAATCAGTCTTGAATATATTAAGGGCCGATATCTGATATCTTACATCTTTCACTACAGGTTTCTGGAAGGAATCCTACGTTAAGACGGTTTTGCTGTCAGTGGCAGGAACATCTTCAGTTTTCATCTCAGTTTTTAGCTTGTATTTGTGGTTGAAAAAGAAGTGTCGCAGGACTGGTAAGTTGTCATTTTAAATCACATAAAAAATACATTGCTATGAGTGCTACAACGTGGCTGACAAGCTCTTTTTTGCACATACTTTTATGTATTATATTATATTATAGTGATGCAGTGTAGAACAGTAGGGTGTTTCACTCAAGCAGAGAAGCAATATCAGCGGTGTTTTGTATAAGTTAACACTCTGTGGCTGTTAAAGAGATGCGATTTCAGCTTGTAATGGTTGGTAAATTTGTGTCAAAAGTCAAATTTATCCATATAGCACATTTAAAAACAACACCTGTTGACAAAAGCACTGCACAATTAATCAATAAGATACAAACAATAAAGACAAGACAAAATTTAAGAAAAGAAGCATAAAATGAGAGACTTGAATAATAAATAATGCAATTAAGATAGTCAGTGCTCATGCTGATTAAAAGCCAAAGAATAAAGTTGAGTCTTAAAAAGGTCTGATGTTGGGGTGGACCTAACATGAAGAGGAAGTTTGTTCCACAATTTCTTTAATCTGGACCTCGGGACAGCTGGTAACATTTGCTGAGGGAGTGTACCAGTTCAGAAGACCAGAACGTTATGGGATCTATGAGAGAATGGTCTTCATTTTTTTTTTTATTTTTTTTTTTTACTCATGTTTAGCTTTTTTTCTGTAATTACTCTTCAAAATTAAATTATCCATGAAATACTTTTGATCTTCAATGTATTCACACAGAGGGAGGGACGCAACCACAGACAACAACCAAATCGGACCAAGCCACAGAAAGCAACTCTCGTGACCCTCTCATCCAGCAAACTGTGGCTGACAACAAACAAAACAGCGAGATCGAGAAACTGAAAAAATAGTTTATTAGTCTGTAGATCCTCTCTGGACTTTCTCTTCAGATCAGTCCTCACACCTGAAACTCTATCAAAGAAGACAAGCGACTAGAAAACCTAAAAAAAATCTACTACATTTTTCAGAAAGACTGGCTTAGATTGGCAGAGCCACAGCAAACAGGCACACCACAATGAAACACTAAGAGAGCAGACATCTGTCTTTGGTTTCTCCAGGGTTAAACTCTTCTGATAGCTGTGAGAAAAAAAAAAAGATATTTCCACCTTCCTCGTGTGGGTGATCCTGTGGCCGAACCTGTTGGAACGGAGGTTAGTTCAGCATAAAAATCTAGTTTCTATAAAGGTCTCTGTGTGCCAGAAAAAAATCAAACCAAATTTGTTACAAGACATCTGATGATTGGTCACATATGATAATTTCAAACAATCTTAAAATAGGCTAAGGTTTAATTTTTAACCTAAAAAAACAATAAATTGTCTATTTCATGCCATCTTTAAACATGAATTGACTCATAATTAGTCTGAGCATTAATTATATTCTTTGAAAATGAATAAAATTCATAAAACCATTAAAAAATATGATTCTGTTCAATAAACAGAACTGAAAACTGTATGTAAAGATATGTTAACCCAACATAGGTGAAGGTGTTAATTTTTTACAGAAATGGTTTTCAGAAGGTTGAAGACAGAAGGCAATGCACTACTAACTGGGCAAAGTCAAACCTTTTAGAGATTTAAAATTTCAAAAATAAATAGCAAATATTAAGTATATTGCTTTTTGAATAGGTTTACCTACTTTAATTAATATAGTCAAAGCTGTGGTCACTGAATACTGGACCTTAAGCTCCTCTCTACTGTACTAAAGGCCCTGTTGGCTTTTACAGTTCAGTATAGAGACATATTCTACTGGATATTATAACATAGATCTGGGAGGGCGATCACTCCAAGCTGAAGATGCTTTTAGCTGAAAGTAAAAACAAATCAATGCCTAGTTACCAAGCTAACTAAAACTAGCGAGAGAAGTTACCAATGTATTTTTTGCACTTTATGCACTGACTAAAACAACCTGTCTTGAGTTTACAATCGTAATGGTCTGGTCTATATCAGGTTCTGGAAGTATTTAGTTCTTGCCAATGTGTAAAACAACTGAGTGATAACTGTGTTTATTATGAAGGATCAGTGTAGTGACACTTGGTTTTCCCTGTGTTCAGTCAAGCCCAATGGAACAAAAAAAGTGTGATAATGGAGTGAAGTACAGGTGTCCACCTTTAGTCTTTAAGGGCTGGTGTCCTGCATGTTTTGAACATGTCCCTGCTGTAGCGCATCTGGTTAAACTGTTTGAATCTTACCCTCAGGATGTCAAGGAATTCTTCAAAAATCTTGTAATAAAACATTCAGGTGTGTAAAACAAGCGAAAAAAAAAACAAAAAAGCATGGATGATATCAGCCCTATAGGACTAACTTTGGACATCACCGGTGCTGGAGAAAAGCAACAAACATGAAACTTGTATTTTTACTACTTTAAAAAAAGCTTTTATTTTCTCAGGGATTTAGCTCCAAGCTAAGAATTGCTTGTTGCACTTGAGCCAGTTTGATATTTTTAAACAGCAAAATTGATGATAATATTTATTTTTGTAAAAGGTTCATATCGTTGGTAGATGTATATGTTTTTGTATTTGTCTTTGCATTGCTGTTTCTTAGAATGAAGTCTGATGATGTTTGTTGTACAGATGTTACGATGTTATCTCATGGGGTAGATCCAGGGCTAGATCTGGTTTGCCAATTTTGTGGCTACAGTTGGGTCATAATTTGAACACTGAAGGCCAGTTTACATAGATATTTCAAAACTTAACTTAAAATTTTAACATTACACAAGCAGAGTGACAGTTAATTTTTGAAAATGTTTCAATGTCTCCGCTTCTTGCCCAAAGACTGCTGGCAGTAGGCACCAGAACCCCCATCTGCCTACGTATACTTTTCTGTTGATCGTTCTATTTAAAAATGCTCTGTTTATTTTCAATTGTTGTTTTTTATTTAATTGTGATAATGTATTCATAATGTGTTTCTTTGAATTCATTCTGTTGGTAAATGTATGTCATCCTATGTTTCCATTTGTTGACGTTTTGTATATATACCTGTTCCTTCAACCAAAGGTGTTCATCTTTACTTAAATTTAAATGAACAGGAACAAATGAAGTAAACACATCCAAAATACTGATGCATTTGAACAATGTCATTTCAGATCTATAAAAATATATATTTTTGCTGCATTTTCAGCCAGTTGTGCCATGATCCTTGGTACCACGTGTTGTGTCTCATAACACATTAGCTCTTAAGACTTTTCTGCACTTTTCTAAGCCAGAGTCTAATGCCTAATATTAATGTCCTCCCTCATGCAGGGAGGACATTAATATAAAAAGAAGTTGGTAAGCTAAGAGCTGACGGTCCTCCATCCTGCTGCAGGCCTTATATTGACTTCCTTTCTGCTCTCTTAGCCAAATCTGCTGATCACAACAAAAACTTCAACTTCATTGGTTCTGGGTTGTATGTGTAGATCTAAGTGCATTTTTCTACCCACATCTCAGAATGTCTTAGTAAAGGCAGGTTAATTACATTTTTTATAGTCAGTGCTAATTGGGGTATACCTGTTGTTGATGTTGAGAAGTATTCCAGAGTTAGTTGGATTCAATTTGCATGTCACAGGTAGAAGATTAAACGCAGACATTAGAAAAGTTGTAAGGGCACTTAAAAATAACTGTTTATATTTTTTCCTCTTTTAACGTTTTCTGCTCCATATGATCAATAATAAACCGGTGGAAAAAATGCTATATTTTTGAGATTTCTGTATTTAGGGGGTCATGTTCCTGCTGCTTTTGTTGATAAAGACATATATTGTCCTTCTTACACCTCAGTTATGCTTATCTACTGCTAGCTAAAGCAGGTGTCATAATTTTGAAGTTAACTTGGACTTAAGTGTGCCCAACCAGCTGATCTCAGGAAGGCTTTAAAGTTTAAAGCAATAGTGGCAATTGGGTGACATTAAATTTAATTTCTTATGTCAGTGAGAAATCTTATATGGTGTTGTTACTAAAACTACTTCATGCTTTTGAACTCCTCAGCATGTTGTATTTTGTTTATCAATCAATGAACCAGCAAGAAGGCGTGTTTCGTAGCTGTGTTTTGGATCGCGGTAAAGTGGCGGAAGGGAAGGTGGATTCATATTTTGTTTATTTAAATGAAAAACCCATGTGTTTAATCTGCAAAGTCAGTGTCGCTATACCTAAGGAAGGCAATTTGGAGCAACACTTCAAAACTCTACATAAGCAATACGAGACGTATTTCCCTTCAGTTTTGCCAAAGCACCAAAACGGTCTGTGACCTAAAAGGATAGCTATCTGCACTGCAATTCCTTTTCATCAAGCCCACTATGAAAACTAAGGTCACTACTATTATGTCTTATCATGTCAGTCAGGTTCCTGGTAAATACATGACTTATAAAAACAACTTTAAAAAACAAGGAAATACTGTTGAGTTAATATAATGACTTCATGCTGCTATGCAGGCAAAGTAAGTCTTTTCTACACTTCCTCAATATATTTGGATAATTCACCAGACAGCTCTCTGTGGCACAATTTTAACCATGAAGGGCATTATGGATGTTGCAGTAAAGATTGTTTGCTCTGTGAGGGCGAGGAGCCTCCAGAGGAGACGGTTGTGGAACATAAAGATGTTCTCTTCCACGCAGATGTTGGTTAAGCAGAGCAAAATTTTGGGCAAGATTTACAGAGTTTTTTTTCCTGAAATTAAGAAGACTTTAATTCTGCCAAAGCATGCATAATTTACAAAACTTAATTACGTCTTTATCTTCAACTTGTAGCTCTGTGTTGAGCTCATTGAGCGATTGGTCAAGGTCTATAAGAATTGACAGATTCAAAAGCCAATGCTGATCTTTAGCATGATTAGCAAGTTACCATTGCTTCCTGGCAGGGTACAACACTGTGCAAGCAGAGCTACAAAGACAGCAAGGATGCTTGACAGCTTAATGCAATCAGCAGGTTCAGAGGATCTTGATAGTTTGAGAGGCACTTTTTCTGTAGCTATTTGTGTCTCCCTTTTGGTGGGAATGTTGTCGATGAGCCTGTCTCCAAAATAACTTCCTGTTTTTCTTGAAAACAAGATGCTAACATGAAATAAAATCCAGCGCAAACATCTGGTGTTGTGTGTGGTATTTGTGTGACACTGCATTCTCCCACATGAAGATCGTCTAATCAAAGTACAGATCTACCATGATTGATGGATACTTGCTGACCGGCCTAAGGCTGCTACTGCCCTGACCATGAGAATCTAGCTGTCAAACCTCCCACTAAGGTAGGGACCGTATTAGCTTTTCTTTTGCTTTAAAATTGCTGCTGTAACTTATGCATGTTTGCATAGAAAATATGTCAAGTCATCCGCCAAGTGGTAGGTCTCAGCAGACTGCTGTGAGGAAAAAAAGTTGCTTTTAGTTCAAAAAAGGATGGGCACCCTTGTCTTCAAATATTATTTTCTTTGGTGTTGAATGAAACCCTCCATAAAGAATCATTCCCAGTTGGACCCATTCAGTGTCAGATGTTATCCAACATTTGACCATATGGATAAAATAAACTGGGGCTGACATGAAACCTGAAAATAATACTGCTTAAGCCATGTATTTTGTCTTCCTTAGTACCCATATGGTACCCACTCTAAAGTTGAAGATGTGTTTTTGTTTTCTTTTCTAGTTGGGGCTCACGTATTGCCCATAGCTGACCATGTAGCCATTACATATCCCTAAGACAATCTCATTTGGAGCCCAGCTTCCAGCCTGCTTTTAATGCATGTTTTATTACATGTATTCATAAAGTTTGAAGTAAAATTTCAAGAGAGGACCCAAATGGTTGCCTTTCCTACTTGTGGCCCACTTACAGCCAATAGTTGACTTACATCAGACTTTTAAGGGTAATTGCCTCTGAACCATTATGTGTCCCATAGACAATTCCATTGACACTCTTTTTCCCACGTGTCCTTCAATAATTCCCATTCTTCAGGTTGGAATAATGCTGCTTTTAATTAATGTTTAAAAATCCAAAATCCATTAAAATTGTCCATCCTGGCCCGATGTTTTTACACCTTAACGGTTTTAAAAGGTGGTTGTGCTGCTGCCCACGTGTGGATATAAATATTAAACAGCAACAAGTTTTCTGTTAAAAAAGCTGTTTGCTCACATTGCTTGTTTGTGAACCTTTATCTTTAGAAAGGAAAATCATGTATCTGACACCTTACAGTAGCTTCTGCTACACCTACAGGATCTTTGCTTTTCTCAAAGGAAGTGAAAAGATCAGAGTGCTTTTCAGTCAGTCTACGGTCAGACAGGATGCTGGTAACACCGCTATGCCTGATGCTGAGTGAGTAAAAACACTGTGGTGTCTTTCCGTTCTTTTTCTTTCATCTGGGTATAATCTCTCATTATGTCCTGAAACGATTGCTTGTTTTTCTGATCAAACTTTATGAAAATATTTTCCATCAGATTCTGTTTTTTCTTTTTTCTCAATTTTTGGGTTGATTTTCTGGTGCACTATAACACTTTCTGTGTCACTTCCTCTGTTACTTTTCCTGTTTCAACTCCCCAACTGCCCTTCATTATTTTTTTATTTCAATAGATTACTTCTTTTTTCTCTTACCTTGAATTGTGTTTTCTTCTGTTCTTTGTTCTGAATGCAACATTGTGAGTTTGAATCCCACTTCTTCCTCTAATCACACAGTCAGTACTGATTGATTGATTCTGAAAACAGTTGGTCAAAAATAGCACCACAATCAGACCAATTTTTGACCAACTGTTTTCATTTTGTCTGTGATTATTTATCTACTTCTTCACCCAGTTTCCTATGAATTTATTGCCTCCTCGCCCCATTTGAACTGTCCAATCCTCCCTTCAGCCTGTCTTCAGGTCAGCCCTGACCGGTCCCAGTTCTTCCGCTACGACTCCATGTCTCTGAGCTGCGAGGATCCACTCAACTCCACCGGCTGGAAGGTGAAGAGGAGAACTTCAGACAGCGGGGTCAGGCCCTGCTCCTCAGGCTGGGGCCTCGCCTCCTCGGGCTCGACCTGCACCATCGGAAACACCTACCCAACGGACACAGGGGTGTACTGGTGCGAGTCGGACAGAGGGGAGCGAAGCAATGAGGTCAACATCACCATAACTGGTACGGTTGATCCATACTGTTTATATATAACCTCCACTCTTGAAAATCTGTCACTTTGGTTTGGGTTAATAAGATTACCCTCTGCAAAAATGCTGCCATTTTATGAACCTCTAACAGAAGGAAGGTTGTTCCCCAAGGTTCACATATTGGGGCCCCTCATATTTAATATCTACCTGCTTCCGCTTGTTTCTTTTTGCTGTACATAATAAACCTGCATTGCCTTACATCAATACTCCAAAAGCAGATTGTTGCAAAAAAAAAAAATATATATATATATATATATATATATATATATATATATATATATATATATATATATATATATATATATATATATATATATATGTGCAGTATCTTTAAATTGAAAACTTGCTCAGCCCAGTGTGGTTGCACAGTGGATCCTAAGAATAAAGGCTCAAACTACTAAAACTGCATTTCTTTTTCCAAAGATCGCGCCGTGATTCTGGAGAGTCCGGCCATGCCAGTTTCAGAAGGAGCTGCTGTGGTTTTGTATTGTAAAGCTGAGACCAACGCCTCCAAGCATAAATACGACTTCTTTAAAGATGGCCGCGTCATCAGGAGCAACTGTTCAGGAGAGATGACTATTCTCAGTGCTTCCAAATCCGATGAGGGACTCTACACCTGCAGCGGCGCAGGGCTCGGAGAATCAGAAAGCAGCTGGCTGACAGTTTTTGGAGGCGGAAACGATCAACAGATTCAGCTCAGTGAGGAGAATCCTTCATATTCCTATAATATTTGATAAATGTTTGGTGGTCCAGTATTGGCATTATATTACCTTACTGACCTCCATTTTCAGAGCTGGTCTCTACATGCATCTACATGCTGTTTGTAGTCACATCAATACAAGGAAATATGTTTTTGTAAAAACACTAGGGTTAAAATTTTAAAGTTTGTTTAATTTTTGTTTTTATCTGCAGCATCCATGTCAACAACTTCTTCAGCTCTGCCCTCAGCCTCAGTTTCATTGGCTGCATCAAGACTTTTGTGTCACCTGATTGTGGGAATACCTTACCTGTTGTCCACCATCTTACTCGGACTCATATACAGGGACAGGAAGAGAGGTAAAGCTACCCTCCTGAGTGTCTATCCTGGACACTTTGTTTTCTCATTTCTACTCTATCAGATAAGAAACCTTTAAAATTTTGAGAGGGCAGAAAAATCAGATTGAAGAACAACAACCTGTCATCAGCATATAGGAAACTGAACAGTGCTTTTGCATACAGTGTGGCCATTAATTAGAATAACTCTATTAGTTCAAATGATACAATGATGATGGATACATCTTAATTTTAACCTTTTGGATCTCATTTTTCTTGTGTTGTGTGTTGATATCTTCAAGAAATATCACAACTATAAAGATGATTAACCAAAGAAAGGAAACTAGACTGCAGGGATTTTTGTCCAAGTTTATGCCTTTAGGGTCATTGCACTTGGTCCAACTATATAGTCAAGTTGGGCTGCTGTCTTCCACCATATTTTCAATAATACTGACGTCATTGGCTGGTTTTGTAATAGTGGCTTTTTGTTTAGCAGCATTTAAAGGAAGTGGCTAGCTCAAGTGAGTTGTAAAAGTCCGGGGCAAGGACTCACATTTGTGACCACATCGCCAAGCCTTTCTTTGAAGATAACTGACAGATTTATTACTAAAGAAACAGCCTTTTTGATAAACTTTGCACATTTTTAGCAAACTTTAACTGTTTGCTTCTCTTAATAGGGTATTTAAGAGCAGGAGGATTATGGATCAAGTTTAAATGATGCAAAAGCTGTTTTATAAAGCCTGAGCAGTTTTTCTTGTTGTTGTTACTAAATGGGATCAAATCTATTCTAAAATATTGTTGGATGAAAAAAGCTTCCTGTTTATCAGCTATCTGTCAGCATTATTAAGCAAACAATCTTGAAACTGAGAATGATTTTATTTGTACACACGGCTAACTTATTCATCAGTAAATTCCTTTGAAAACATAAAAATGTGTGGATTTAGACACGGTCTGTTGTTTTTGGGGTTTTTTCTCCACAGATACTCGGATAGTGGCAGACAAGAGGGAAAATCTTGATGTTGTCATGGAAAGGATTGTGTGAGTCATCTCCAGAGCCTGTTGACTTCAGAGAAGATGGTTTGTGCCCAACCACATGAATTCAGAGAAAAGCTTCCAGAGTCCAGAAAAAAATCTGGATTTCTTTGGTGCTCAAGTTGATGTATTTATTAATTCTGATCAAATTTCAACAGGAGAGGGAGGTTTTTTTAATCTAAAGAGTTTCATTTTACAGTGAAGCAGATTTAAGATGCATAACGAGGGTGAGGACTGTGAAGAGGAAGTGAAAAGGTTGCTCATGTTTGCTTTAAAAAGGTGTTTGTGGTTTTGGTTGCAAAGTCGCTGTCATCAGCTTTTTGTCCACCTCCTGGTTGGGGTTGGGGGAGGGGTTCTCTACGGACTGTTCTTGGAACTTGATCTGTGTGTATGGAGAGACACACAGATATTTTGAATCAGTTTTCTCTCCACATGTGTGTGTGTGTGCGTGTGTGTGTCCTTGTAGTTGATACATTATAAGGACCACTATCCTAACACACTCTAAATTGTGGAGACCGCCTGCTACTTGTGCGAACCAAAGTCGAGGGGAAGAGCTGTTTTTGGGTTCGGTTTAGGACTAAGGTATGAACTGGGTTTAGGTAAGGCTAGGTTTAGGGTTAGGTATGTTCTGGTAATGGTTAGGTTTACGGGTGGAGTCAGGGTTAAGCTGTAGAAATGAATGGAAGTCAATGGAAAGTTCCTTCAAAGATAGAGAAACATAAAGTGCGCGTGTGTGTGTGTGTATGTGTGCGTGCATGTGTGTGTGTTTTAAGATGAATTATCCTCCTCCACATTCAATTTATTAGTAAAAAAATATTATTTTAACACAAAAACATACGTTTTATTGTCCTTGAAGTACTGATTTCATCTTTTATGCTTTTGTAGGTCAGTTGTGGTTAGTTTATTGGAAACAACGTTCGAGTTGTTTCTCAGAACAAACGGCGTTGTGCTAATTTTATGCCCACAAGTAATTCAGAAACTGGATTAAAAACCCATCATAGGTTAATGTAGGACACACCTACAATTTCTGCACACAACAAAGAGAACAAAGGTTGGGTTTGTTCAGTTCATTTTAATGTAAAAATAGTTTTCAAAGTATTTACCCAACAACTCTAGACTTCGGGAGTTTGGTATTATCTCTTCTGTAATCTGAGATTCAAACACAATCATGTAATATTTTAATGTAAAATTCATATAAGACATCATGTGTCCCTTTTTTTGTTGTTGTTAGAAATCAGTTTTGAGACTCAAAGTTATGTTTATTTTACAGGATGTCAAACTTCACGTCTCAAAGCAGTTGAACTCTGTATTTACTTCATAAGGCGTAAGGATGATGTAAAAGCTAAAATGCAGGAATAAAATATTGAAAGTATGTAAAGACAATAACTGTAAATGAGTGTAAAAAATATGCATGTTTCATAAATAAATATGCAGGGCACAAGATCTGCTGTCAGTGTAAAGTATGGAATAAAAACAAAAGCCACTACTGTAAATACTGTATTGCAAATAAAATTGTTTTAAAAATTAGCATAATGTCTGCAGCTGATCATGTGCCTTCGTCTCCCCCTGTCCTTGTCATCCTCCTCTGTCACACCGACTTTCTGAATATATTTGTTCAATGTCTTCGTGACCCTTCTCTGTGGTTCTGACTCTTTTTATCATTTCCAACATCCAGGCAACGTTTTGAGAACTCCCGATGAAAATCTGAACACCTTCAGCTCTGCTTCTTGTGGCTGTTTTTTGTTCGTCGTCATGTAACTCTTGACTTTCACTCTTGCAGCCATGCTTCAGTCACAAATCGCACATAACACTCATCTCCACCCACTCCTCTCTTTTTGGACTCTCCTAGCTACCGCGTGTTGCCAAACAGTGCATGAAATGCATGTCTGAGCATCAAAGTGGTATTAAGAGCCAGTTTGAATCAATAAGTCTTAAGTTCAGACTTAAATCAACATTAGAGCTTAGATCTGGGGTTGGGTGGGGAGCTTATACCACTGACTGTCCTGACTGTTCGTGGCTTTAAAAGCAAACATTAAAACCTTAAACTGAATTCTAAAATTAACTGGAAACCAGTGAAGAGATTACAGCAGTGGGGGTGGCATGCTCTCATCTGGATGGGATGGTTAAAAGACGAGCTGCAGCGTTCTGGACTAACTGAAGGCGAGAAAGAGAGAAAACAGGATGAGGAGGAAAATCTCTGCTTCATATGTAATGCCCAGTAAAAGAGTGGACAACGGGTCAATGGGTAATAACGTCATCACTACAAAATAAAATTTAAAAAAAAACAAAAAACTTTTTTGTTTATCCCAAAACTCAGAATCAGCAGGTTTTAATCTCTATTTTTTGCCTTTGAACTTAAATGAGGTTCAAAGATTTGAATTTCTAATCTACAGAAATGCAAAGGTAAATGTAGACAAGACTCATAAAAAATGTTTATTTCAGTCACAAAACTGACTGCAAAGTTGTTTTTTTAAAGGACTCGTTAACATATCTGATATAACTACATTCAGCTGATATGGATACATCATCGGGTAGCATCCAGATATGTCTGTCGCTGTAAAACTGAGCCACTAATTATCTTTATTCTTATTGTTGCATGTTTAGATTGATCCAGTCAGATTTATCTGACATCTATGATACCTACTTAAGATCACTTTTGTTCTGCCATCTTCTTAGGCCTTGTTTTCCTGCTTGAACTCTGTTTGCTGGAAGACTGCGTGCATGCAATGCTGCCCAGTAAACCAGTTTCATCGCATGTCTAAAAGCCAGAAACAATGCAACAGTGGAAAGTTACTATTACTGCTTGCACAATCATTGTGCGCCATCATTTATTAGTCAATAAACAATCCTTACTGGTTGTTCTACTACAGGGCAACGTCAGTGATAGACAGAGCAAACGAACAGGTAATCTTTCTACTGAACCGAGTAGCAGAATTTAGATGTAACATATGGTTTATAAAATGTTGGTTGATTAACTTGTGTGACAAAGGGATACTGATAAAGAGAACAAATATTTCAGTCAGTCGAATTTCTCTGGGATGTAAAAGTTATTGCGTTATTCCAGCTAGACGGCAGCGAGAGATGTCAGTCATGCTTCCAAATCGCCTGTCTGCCATCGGTCCGGGGGAATTTCACCGCCAGGCTTCCTCCTGCTCTGCATCGGGTGCTTTCTCCTCATGACTTGGTCAGTTCCAGGTCGTTTTCTGTTTGTCCTCTGTCTGTGTGAGCGACATCATGGATGTCTGTGTTTATTTCTTCAGTTTAAATGCAAAGCAGCAAGCTTACAACCAGACAGAACTGTACACGTTTCCAACTATTCCAGCTTGGATTAAATCTGTAGGAAGAGGAAAGCTCAGGAGAACTTGGACTCCTCCATGTTTGGAGGATAATGCTAAATAACTATTCTAAATGCTTGAATAATTTCAGAATAAAACAGTTGCATTACCATCTTTCCATCTTTTTGAGAAATTTTTTTTGTTGAGATAGAGAAGTTGGAGTTTTACCTTTTTTCCATTTATCCAGGCAGCCAATTAAACCAGTGACCAGAACGATAAGACCAAAAACTCCCAAGAAGAATCCCATCTGTTGCTCCAGTTTCCATGGGACCTGGAGGGATGTGAATAATATTGAGTTGTGCTCTTTTAGATAAAAAGCAATGCAATACATGTTTCAGTGTTGCATTAACTAAAAGCTTTTTAAAATTAAGCTTTATTATTGGTTCTTTCAAGCTTTTTCTTTTGATTTTCACCACTTATTCCAGCATAAATGACATAATTTGACACATTTCACTTATTTCAGTGGATCTCTTCAATAGTTTTTGCTAAAGCAGTTAATCTTCAAGAATTTGCAGCTAGGATTTCTGGCTTTATTAAATTAAAAACATTTTGATGAGAATGCTGAGAAGTGAGATCCCTCCATGGTTGAAAAACACTCTGGTCCTTCATTTCTAAAGGAACTACTACAGTCTCCCAGTAGGTGTCATAGTCGTCCATGCGGCACTGACAAGGCCTGTTACTCTTCAGCCGTGATAGACCCCAGAGCTGTGCTCTTCTCACCATGAAGAGGACAGCTGAGCACCTCAGTGCTTCTATCACTTTGGTACACAGACTATATCAGAATATAATTATAAATTTCTTCAACAAAATAGGCATGGAAACAGAACAGTGTTAGAAAATCTTATTCTGATTCATTTTGCATATAATATTTAACTTTAATTTCTGAAAATGAATTAATCCAGAAAATCTAAAAACATTTAAATGAAAATTTGTTGATAAATTGGCTTTTTCCTTCCACACTTTTTCCTTCCACTCAACTTTCTATGAATGTGCTTGGCTGCAGCACTCTGTCAACAACCGGTGTCTTACGCAATGACCTTTTGTGGTTTCCCCTCTTTGTGAAGGGTGTCAATGACTTATTTTTCTGTTCAACAATTGGTTTGAATCAGGGGGCGGTATTTGAACTAGAATTTTTTTTTTTTTTTTTTTTTTTTTTTTTTTTTTTTCCCCTCAGCAACAAGAACAGGATTTGGGTCACAATTTCTTATATATATATATATATATATATATATATATATATATATATATATATATATATATATATATATATATATATATATATTACTCTCTCTTCGCTTCATTTTATCCTGCAGGTAACGTCTGTATTCTTATTATTGATGCAGAGTAAATGTTATAAGTTACTTTAAATTACATAACTTTAATGTTGTGTTAACTAATAAAGTAGTTTTGCAGCTTTTGATTCGTCTGAGGTGGAAATGACATCACACACCGGAAAGTTTTATTGTTGAAAGCTGGAAAATCATCTTGATTAAGAACTCTGAATAACTTTTGTTCATCTCATTTAAAAAACAATCCTTTCATATTTAAAAGTTTAACTTTTTCCAAAGTGATTTACATTAAATCTGTATGTATTTAATTGAATTTTAAGTTAAAAGAACAAATGATTTGTTAAGAAGTCTTAAACACATCTGTAAACACAGATTTATCTTTAGATTCCTCATCTGAGCTGACTGATGGGTTTAAATTCACTCTGCGGTGCAGGAGACTTAAACACCAACTACCCTGAGATCTACCGCTGCTCCACTTTGTCAACACATTTCTTTGTTCCATCTCTTCTAGATCGAGGATCTAGAAGTTCAGGAAGGCCACCAGCTGATGGTTGTCTTTCACTGTAAGAACTCTGGTACTGAAGGTGAAATGGCTCAGAAAGGGGGCCATGTGGAGCTGGAAAAGTACTGCTGTTCCATCTGTCTGGATCTACTGAAGGAGCCGGTGACTATTCTCTGTGGACACAGCTACTGTATGAACTGCATTAAAACTCACTGGGATGAAGGAGAGGGTTGGGGGGACCCAGAACTTCCTTCATTGCAGGGAGATCTTCAGAGAGAGTCCTGTCCTGAAGAAGAACATCATATTAGCAGAGCTGGTGGAGGATCTGAAGAAGACTTGACAACAAGCTGCTCCAGCTGATCACTGCCATGCTGGATGTGAAGATGTGATATCTGCAGTGGGAGGAAGATGAAAGCTGTCAAGTCCTGTCTGCGCTGCGAAGTTTCTTACGGTGAGAATCACCTCCAACCTCACTATGATGTTCCTCAGTTCCAGAAGCACAATCTGGTGAACCCCTCCAAGATGCTCCAGGAGAACATCTGCTCTCGTCATGATGAGGTGATGAAGATCTTCTGTCGTACTGATCAGCAGTGTATCTGTTATCTCTGCGCTATGGAGGAACATAAAGGCCATGAAACAGTCCCAGCTGCAGCAGAAAGGGCTGAGAAGCAGAAGGAGCTTCAGGTGAGTCGACAACAAATCCAGCAGCAAATCCAGGACCGAGAGGAAGATGTGAAGCTGCTTCAACAGGAGGTGGAGGCCATCAATGCCTCTGCTGGTAAAGCAGTGGAGGACAGTGAGGAGATCTTCACTGAGCTGATCCGTTTCCTCCAGAAAAGAAGCTCTGATGTGAAGCAGCAGATCAGATTTCTCCAAGAAGCAGGGATGTGTTGGGTCAAAGATATGAACGAGAGGGTGAAGCTGGAACTGATGGACCTGAAGAAGAAAGACGCTGAGCTGGAGCAGCTCTCAAAGACGGAGGAACCCATCCAGTTCCTCCTGAACTACTCCTCACTGTCAGTGATCAGTGAGCCTCCAAACTACTCCGACATTGAGTACATAATCAATGTAATGACCATGATTGCAAGCAAAATATATTTAAAATATATTTAGCAGTTATTGAAGAAGTACTTGAATATAGCTACATATTCGACAAAACATCCTTAAGGAGAAAAAAAAACTTACATGTACTGTATTTATATATCTTTATATCGATCTGTTTTTATCCATATCTCCCCATCTTTATCTGCTGTATCTTTCTGTCTCTCATGTATTTCCTCAGTCTTATACAGCCAGGCGGGTACTGTTGCCTGTCAGACAGCCAAGGCTGGTCAAAACCTTTTATTCAGTGATGACTGGATTTTTGCTGTGTGTCAGGAGCAGGACATGAAGCACTTGGGCTATTTTGTATATTTGTACCTCCCCCATATGTACGAGTAGGAGAGTTACTTCTGCTGCTACTCGCAGGAGAGTAAAAAGCAGGGGTGGAAAGTATCTGGTTATATTTACTTGCGTTACTGTAATTAAGTACAATTTGTCTGCGCTTTGTACTTTTTTTAAAGTAGTTTACAAAACCTGAACTTTTACTTGAGTATGTTGTGAGTAAAGTATTTTACTCAGTTATATTTTAAATCATATCCGTATGATTTGTCTGTATGCTGCTACCGCTGCCCCGAGTTACAAACTAAGTAAATACTGTTGGACCAGAACTGCATCGTCTCAGGCCCAGTCCCAACACTCGCACTTCCACCGTTGTGTTCTTCAAATGCACGCTCCCTCTGAAGGGTTCGAATGCTCCGGAGTGGTCTTTTGGCCCGCCCCCTTTGCACCCTTGATCCACACTTCAGCTAAGCCTGCATCCAACAGACTTCGGTGAAGTGTATTACCCACAGTTCATCACTGCATTTGACATTTTGAATTTAAAGGTGAAATACGGCAATGTTCACCAAGCAAGTGGTGTCTGAAGTATTGAAATCATTTTTGACTGCGGTACATGTGTGAATACTATTGAATTTTGCTCTGTATTAAACAAGTCATAACAAAACACATTTGAACAGCCAAATAACTCCTGCATTGGCTTTGGAAAGCAAAAATACCTTTACTTTTAAAATTGACTGCCACCTTCTTAAAGCGGATACGGTTGTTATTACTTATGACTATTTCACTCTATCCTGCTGCAGGGACAGATGAAATGATGACGCAGAGGCGCAAGTCAATGACGTAACCTGTACTCTTTCAATTCTCCAATTTTTTGCACACTTGTTACCTGTGCATTTAAACCCTTATGTGCACTTCAACTGAGTACACACTTCATAGAGTGGCCTAGGGTGTGAGTACTGGGACAGGGCTTCAGTCTCCTCTTATAAGCAACATAGACATGGGTTACATTTATGTTTATACTAGAGCAGCATAAAATCAACTGCACTGGCAGCTCTCCTCTGACATGTTATGACAAGTAAGAGTGGTGCAGAGAAAGGCATTTAACATACGTTGCAATATTAAAATATTTTTATGACGTGATGCCACATAACTAGGAAACCATGTCAGCCCCCCCCAGTCAGAAGAAAGATGCAGCACCAAGCAGCAGCCGTGACCCCACAATTCCATAGTGGACAGGTAGGACTACTCATTGTGTGAATATTCATAGGATTAATATGAGTATGGTGTAGAACTGCATTTTATGAAAAGTGGCCTGGGATGCTGGATGATTGAGCTCATGCCAACTGAACTGAGTTGATCAGAGGACTTTGTAAAAATGGGAGCTTTCTGCTGAAAATTATGGCCATTTTTAAAATGTGATTTAGTGTCAGAAGCAGAGCCAGGAGCTGAGAAAGAAATTCTGATGTCTTTTGACAATGTGACTGTAATAAACAAAGTCACAGAGACCAGTCCACTGCTCAGGTGTAAATTAATGTTTTAGGGTTGTTTCTCTTAAAATACTCTTATGCAGAGGGGAAAAAAGATAATAAGGTCATTAGAAAGTTATGTCATACTGTGAATAAACCTGCAGAGAACAGTGCAATATTTTTTTTTTATTTTCTGATAATAGGGATCAGATATCCAAGAACACTAATTTACTTGATATTTGATATTGCAGAAAATGACCTGATGTACAGAATAGTGTTGGGGATTTGGCCTTTGACCATGTTTTCGTATTTGTGAACTCTAAGTTGTGATGGAGCCATTTCCTTGAAAAAGAGATTATCATGTTATGGGAAAGTGCAACACTTTATTAGTTTTTTTTAATTTAATATTTTTATTTACTCTTATTTCATTTTCAAGGTTTGAATATCTATGGAAGCTCATTTGAACAAAATATAGATCCTAATATTGTTGAAAAAATGTGTTGTAAAGAATATTGTTTGAGATGTGCACTCCAGTTGAAATAAATCTATATTGAGAAGCAACTCTTACCTGCACTGAATTGGAAATATTTTATAAAAATACACTGAATTACAAGGCTTTACAGAAAAGTGCGCTATTGGAGACCTAACGTAAGATTATAATTACATGATTTTAATAATGATAAGTCATTATCCAAAGACATGAAACTGCAGAGCTGAAAATGAGTCCCACTCCAGCCTGATGTTGCATCAATTGTAAGAAAGAGGTGCTGGAAGAACCCATCAAGTACAATTTAAGTTATCCTTTGAGAAAAAGTAGACCTATGGCTGTACTTAATAGAAATATTTTAGTGGTATTGCCATTTAGTTCATAAATAAATGTTGTTGAACATATTACCCATCTAAAAAGTAAATTCACACTAAATATCTATTTTCATTTATTTTGAATTCACGATAAAAAAAAAAAATAAATTAAAAAAAAAAACAGAGGGTTTTTATGCCTAAATTCAAAGATTCTGAAATCATTAAAAAAGAATAAGAACATTTTTAATAAAATTTAGTCAGTTACCAACTGTAAATTAAGTCAAAGCAATTCTGACAGTTTTCATCATATTCAATAAATCACAATTAATTGAAAGTTAATTTATTCCAGTAACTCCATCATTAAGTGAAACACATTATAAAGAAACAGAGCCTGATGTTTTCAAGCCTTTATTTCCGTTATGATTTTCTGCTTACGATGAATGAAAACACGACATTTAAGATTACAACAATACAGTAGATCAACAAAAAAAAACAAACATTTTTAATACAGTATTGCAGTCAGTTGGTATTACCAACTATGGATGCACCAAAATAAAAATCTTGGGCTGATATTGATCTATGATATTAATATCGCTGACAGGACAAACTACTTACTGATGCAGCATGAACAAGGTCTTAATAATCTCCCTGAAAGTGTTAGATTATGAAAAAACTTTTTGGGGGGTTTTTATGCATCTTAAAATCTCTTATCTTAATAATATATGAATGTGTGAGAATAAACCTCACCCACTGTAATAATGCTTGAAACATCTACCCCACATCACAGTGGCCATTCATCAAAATTCAACTTGAGTATGTTCGTGCACTCATATGCTTGTTTGTTTTTATACATAGAGTAAGTTAAAAAGAACAATATTACCTTTAGTACAATTCGCTTGCTCCAGGGCATGCACACACAGCCCTGGCCAAACCAATTTTAGAGTTGATTAAAATGGTTTTACCCAGATCATTTGATCACTTCATCACATCACATTTAAAGTCACTTCATCAAGTGACTTTAAATGTCAAAAAAGATTTTTAATACAAACAAAAACATAAAAGCAAATCACCCACAAATTCTAATCATGAGGGAGAAATAAATCAGATAATAATTAGATATAAATTACATCACTGATTTGTCATGTTATTTTATTCTTCCAGGTGTTTTATGCCAGTACGTAAGGGGTTTTCTAGTGTTTAATAAGTGTTAATAAAACCTTTCAGTCTATGGTTTGTTAAAAAGTATTTAATGTGTCAGTTTTCTTTAATCTATAGATCCGTAGTGTCCCTGTTAATCACCTAGCCAAATCAAAGAACTCAGATTAAAACAACTGGAAGAATAGCTGCCACACCTGCACCTACTGGCATGTTGTAAACCTGTCGTGTATCATTCCAACCCGACTAAAGACAAAGCCAACAACAAAGGAAAGTTCTTGAAGGAGTTTAAAGTATCTGTTACAATGTCTGATTTGGATTATGTGGGATTTTGAAGCACTTGTGTTTACACTCTAATGGGCTTAGTGAAATAACACTGACTGTTCCTACAAGCGTCGTTCATTCAGATGTTTTCCAGTTGTAACATAGGATAAACCTGGGATACTTACATTGATATCCATCTGACAGGTGGTGTTCATTTACAAATAAATATAATACAAACTACCAAATTATTTTACAAACCATCTGGGTATGTTATGACATGATTTGATTTTATTTACCCTTTTTTCCACCATTTAATTTTATCCAGAAAAATTATAATGGCTCACTTCAGCAGAAAGAACAATATTTAATAAAAGTTCCAAATAGTATGTAGTTATATACAGCATTCAAGAACAAGAGAAATGATTTTCAAAACAGCAAACAGAACAGAAATAGTACTTGTTTTGTCATTTGCACCAAAACCTTCCACAAGTAATTGACCAAACAGCTTCCATGTACCCTAAGAGTTGTCTCCAAAGTCCCTACAAGCTTTCATTAAAAATAATGAATTTTTCAAAGACTGGAGCTATTACTAGTTCTATATGAAATGTAGGGGGCAAGGCAAACATAACTTTGTAAATGTAAATTTGTTCACGTTAAGACACAGTGACATAATATTCTTCCTGTTCTCAATAAATTAGTAATAATCTGTTTTCCATCACTGGTCATTCACAATGAACAAACCTCATTTACTGCTAAGACTGTTGCTAAGATACTGTTTAACACAAGGAGTTTGTCATTTAAATATGGTAATGAATTTATTAATGTGAGCAAGTCACAATTAAACAAGTCTTTTAAAAAGAACAATTTTAATGTAATTTTTCTGCAAAAAATTAATGTAAAAAAAATCACCAAATAGAAGTAGAAAGTTTTGTTTTTTCAAAAATCACTAAAACAGTTTGAATAAGAAGACAATCTTAAGGAATTTGACTGATGCTTTGGGGGTTTTCAAATAACCTCAGGTCTATGAGACCCACAGAAGCAGTTGTGATGTCACCATTTTACACAACCTCTTCATTTACCCAAGAAGAAGGCCTGGAGTTAACTGGTTCTGGCAGAAATCTCGTTGGGTTCTCTGGGCTGCTGTTCTTTCTGTTTCATCTTTCTGTATAACACCAGCCAAAAGGATGTTGGGAAACATGTTGTTAGCCTCCACAGGTTTCACTTATTACAACTGATCTGTAGGCATATTAGGTGAGGAGAAATATTTGTTCACTGTGAGTATAGGAGAATAAAATAATCCTACAGAAACTCTTATGGAACTTGTGTTTACTAAATATAAAATTATAGTGAAGCAAAAACATTACTTACTTTTATATTTGTTGTACAGCAATGCAAGTACAAGCAATACCAAAAATCCAAAAATCACAGGACCAGCAATACCAAAATGTTTCCGACCTATGGAGAGTGAAATAAAGAAAAAGGTAAATAAAAGGCTATCCTTTATGCAAGCTGTATGGGTAATGTAAACATATTTTAAAATCATTGTTAAAAGATTGGAAACATTCGTTTACCATTTCGAGGTGGGAATGTCGTGGAGAAATGAAGTGAATTCCCCTTTTGTTTATGTGGATCTAATTTGCAACAACATAAAAGAGAATCACACTTAAATACCAGAAAGAACATAAAGACATATTTTACTGATGTTCAATTAAATTCAATTTCAAAAATCCTTCATTTATTCCAAAGGGAAATTAAATGTTGATGTAACTGATGTAGTCAAGGAGTTATTATCGATGGTGGTGGCTGTGGGCAGAAAAGATCTCCTGTAGCAGTCCGTTTTACAACCAAACTGAAGAAGCCTCTGACTGAAGAGACTCTGTTTTCCAATGACAGCCTCATGAAGAGGATGTTCAGGGTTGTCCATAATTGTCTTGATTTTATGCAAAATCCTTCTTTGCATCATCAACTCCAGAGGCTCCACAGTCGTCTGGAGTTGAATGATAGTTAAATGATAGATTTGCCTCTGAAATTCTAGATTTCAGTATTTTCATCTTCTGAGTTTAATTACAGTGGAATAGTAAAGGTGGATAAAGAAACTAGTGTAGTTTATTATAAGTTTACTATTGTATTTGTAGTAACTGATCTGGCCTCTGGTTGTTCCAGATTCGTTCTCCACAACTGTAAAGCAAAATGACAGATCAAGAATCATAGTTAGATGTACATATGATCATTGCTTTTTATACAAAAAGAAATAGACAATTTCACTTTAAATCTATTACTTCCATCATTTTGTAAAACAAACTGTATTTCTTTAACAATATTTGTTCACATATGTTGTTAAAGTTTTTATTTGTTTAAATTGGTACTTGTTTCTCACATATAGGGTATGTAGGACATGATTTTTTTGGTGACACTGGTTAAACATTCCACCTATGTTTTTCAAGACAATCATATATTTGTTGTGTTTATATGGTGTTGAATTCTTACCGAGAAACTGTTTGATGCATCGTAATTTTAGATTTCTAATACAGCAGCCATAAGTTCCTTTATCTGAGTCCTTTACATGTAAAATGTTGAGTGATATGACGTGTCCACTAAGTTCTCCAGTGAAAGCTGTGAGGCGGAGTCTGTCTTTATAAGAGTCATTGTGGATCTTTTCTTTTCCGTCTTTTACAGTGAAGATCTCTAAATTGTCTTTACTCCACTCCACAATATCGTCCTTTTGTAAAGTAAATTTTGTGATGCATTCCAGGGTGATATTTTTTCCAATAACTGTTCTTACTGGATTAACCTTCAGAAAATTCTCTGACGCGTTTTGGTATGGATCTTCATGGCTCTGACCTGGGGGGAAAAGTAGCATCAACATACAGAGACATGGAGCATAGAACTTATGAGATAATTGGAAAAGTAAAGAAAATCTTTATCTTCATTCAAATTTTTATTTGACATTCATTTTTTATGAAAGCTAAACACATTGTAGAAAAAATATTTAAAGATAATTGTAACATTATTCTAAATGCTCAAATGCCAACTCCAGAGTTTGTTTCATCTTTGCAGGTATGCAAATGATTAGAGTAAGAAAAAAATAAAAATACTAAGCAACTCTGAAAGGTTGAATTAAACTGTAATGCATGATGGATCATGATGGCACATAAAATGTTGACAATATATACAAATAATTTTGCATTTCACTGCTTACGACACTCAGCCAGCGTAACATCTGCATACCCCAGTCCACGATCCAAGGGAAACAGTGGCTGAAGTGCCGATTATTATACCTACGCTAGTAATACTACAGGAGAGTTGGGCGAAGCTGTGCAGAGCTAAATGGCCCACAGAATGCTCTTGATAATACTTTATCTAGAGTGCAGCACCTTGCAGCAATATTCCACCAAATTATATAATAAGAAATCATACATATAAAATCCATAATGTCTGTCTTTGCACATTGTTCAATGTGAGCTTATCACACAGAGACTCAGAAGCCTGAACTGTGTTGTTAGTTGGAGTCTCCCATGTGACTCAAATCAATGAGATGTTACTTTGCTCTTAAACAGTCTGAGGTTCACATACAAGTGGGCATTGTTCAGGTGAAGCTGAGAAACAGACTTAAAGTCTCTGAACATTTATGATATTGTCTGAACCCCTTTCCATGTAGTCAGTGCATGTTTTTCTAATTATCAACATTACAGGTGAAGCCAGTGCTGGGACTAATCTCTGAGAGCTTGTAGGTACACAAAGCATTCAAGCTGCAGCCTGAAAAACTCACTAACCCTTTCTTCCATCCCACAACCTGGACTGCTGAGCCCCTGTACACTTTGGAAGTGTGGTAATATTTCCTATAACCTATATAATGGTGTATCTCATTTGTAGTTGGCACTCAGAAATTCTGACTTCCGAGTCGGAAAAATCAACCCTGAAGTAAGACTTCTCAATCGGAGAGTCTAAACATCGGAAATTTCAGACAATTGTGATTTTCGTTTCTTTTCTAAATATACAAGTTGAAGTCATGAAGAAACCACCCCATGCTTTGAATAGCTCTTACAATGTTCTAAACATACCAGCTCCTTGCAAGTCAAATCACTGACATACCCATCAGTGGTTTTTGCAAAACTGCATGTATGTCTTACAAGGACATCTTACTAATTACTCCTTCCTGGTGCTGAACTGTTTTGTAATAAAAATTTTAACATTTAATACCACTTCACAACCTCAATGAACCATGCTGACATGTCATGCTTGACATTCGAACTTGTTGGGTAAAAAGCTATATATGTTGTTTAACCTTAGCTTTTCCAAACAACAATGGTCGTTCTAGGGACGAGCGTTGTGAATTAGCCTTGGCTACAAACACTGTGACGCAGGCATCAGATGGTCTTAATCTATGTCTCTTGTATCTGTCTCTATCAAATAAACAATCAATTAATAAAATAAATAAATAAATAAATCCTAAAGCAGTAGTGTCCAAAGTCAGTCCTCAAGAACTGGTATCCTGCATGTTTTAGATCTCTCCCTGGTTCAGCACATCTGGATCAAATGATGGCTCGTTGGCAGGCTTCTACAGAAGGAAGTTACTACCAGCAGGGAGAGAACTAAAACATGGAGGACGCCGGCCCTTGAGGACTGACTTTGGACACTCCTGTCTTAAAGTCTAACTACTGATTGTGACACAATAATTTTATCTTTTTTTAGCTGCATATTCAAAATCTCTGTTTTAAAATACAGACAGAAAATTAAATGGTAAAGGATGAAACTCACTGCGTTTAGTTGGGGAGCTCCTTCTTCTTTTAATAGCGCAGAAACAAGAGGCTTTAAAAAAAGAGGATATGTATTAATAATTAAATGTAGACCTAAGAGTCTAGTAGCTCAGTACATTTAACTGAAAAAAACAATTTTGGACAGGTTTAATAAAATAAACACAAATATTGTCTATACTAAGTGAACTTGACAGGGTATGGCAAAATGAGGTCATCTCATGAGCATGTCACTCTGTGCCAGCAATTTTATTGGTCCTTTAAGGTCCAAAACCAGGCAGATCAAGTCTTAGAAGCAAGCTATAAAAATAGCAAAATAATAGATTTGAAAACTGCACTAACTACTAAAACTCCTAGATGCAATGCTGATCCTGGTCACTATGCACAAACACTCTCAATGCAATAGGTGACATTTTGCCTCATTAAAAAGTTTACAGCAGTTGTCAAACTGCAGTACAGTATCGCCTGTGAAGCTTGGGTTGCCTTTAATAACAAATAACTAATGTAGAACTTATAAGCACATATAGACGAACAGATAAAATGTTTTAGTGTATTAATCTCTACTTTGTCACAGACCTGTCAAAAGGGAAAAATTGTTGTAAATTTCTGCGACTCCCAGTCTGAACTGCTTCAGATGACAGTCAGCCAGGTATAAATGATGGCGGTGACTTAATGCTGCATGTCAGTCGGTGACAACTGCTTTTTGAAATTAGTGCAAATAAACATATTTCTAATTTGGCCATCACTTAGCAAGGCAGATATATTGGATTTAACAACTCTGGTGAGGAAGCATCAAAATTTCCCACTCGGTGTTCCAAGTTTATGCAACCATTATTTTTTATGCTTTTTGACAGTAGAAATATCACAAAATGTGCAAAAAGTTCATGTTTTGCCCCTTTTTCTAAAACTACTTTAGCTTTCAGTATCTGTCAGTTACTCAGTATTACCATGTTTTTTGACTGTGCAATAACAGTCAACAACTCATGCCCAGTCATGTATATGCACTTAATTTTAATATGAATATTTTAAGTGACAGCAGTTACATAGTCTAAGTGGGGCACTTTTTTAAGTAAAAATTTCAAACTTGCTGGGATGACTGTTGCTCAGTGGGTAGAGTAGTGGTAGTGGTTCAGTTAGCAGTTTAACCTGCCACATGTTAATGTGCACCTGGGCAAGGCACTTACCTCAAGTCTCTACTGATCTGTATGCAAACGTATGCAACTCGATGAATATGGATCAGTGTAAAGCTCCTTGAGTGGTTGGTATTAACAGAAAAGCAAGACATAAATTCTATGAAATTACTATTTTATTCTTATAAAAATAGAAAAATATGTAAGAGCAGCTATTTGGGGAATTCAGGGATTATAAAATACAGCTCCATGTTACCAAAGATAATACGAAAAGCTTCTGTTTTCCTTTTTATTTTTTTTTAATTCCATGTTTTAAAAAGTTAACAGATTACTCATACCTGATCACTTCTAACTTATCAGTTAAGATGTTTTTGAAAAATTGATCTTCCTTGAGAAGCATAGGCTGTCAAGAAAAACTTATTGGCCAGAGCTGCAGTGGCATTACAGTGTTGAGTGGCACACATTGAATGTCCAAATGGAAACAAATCTTGCCAAATATGCTTTCTATGTTCCCTGTAGTGCAAAGTGATTAGACTTTGTCAAAGTAAACTCCATAAAAAGCGTAAGAAATATGTCTTACTATGTGGGCTTTCCACTCTAACATAATAGTCATGCACTCTTGCAATGTGCCACCCTGCACAATCTCCTGTCCCCCACTTGAAGGATGAAGGACGAATCTCCGCCATATATGAATGGAAAACATTTCACACCAACTGTGACGTATATATACATTTATATATATATATATATATATATATATATATATATATATATATATATATATATATATATATATATATATATAGAGAGAGAGAGAGAGAGAGAGAGAGAGAGAGAGAGAGAGAGAGAGAGAGATGAATGAAAGATGAAAGGACAAATACATTTTTTCCCACTGTCTGAAGTTAAATCAGACCAAACTTCTCTGGTTTTAGGTCAGTTAGAATTCACCTTTTTTTTTCTTTTTGCTCAATGCCAGAAAATTTAGTTAGAACATATTTTAAAGATTTTTTTGTAACTTTTCTTCAAAGCCAGAAGTTTACATACATTTGGTCAGTATCAGGGATAATTGTCTTTTAAACTGTATGATTTGGTTAAAACCTTTTGGGTTTCCTTCCAGAAGCTTCTAACAATAGTTTACTGGAGTTCTGGCCCATTCCTCCTGACAGAACTGGTGGAACTGAGTCAGGTTTGTAGGCCGCCTTGCTCTCACACACCTTTCAGATCTGCCCACATCTTCTCCATTCCACTGATATGGACTTTGTCAAAGTCATGCCAGAGCATTTACGTTGTGTGTGTGTGTGTGTGTGTGTGTGTGTGTGTGTGTGTGTGTGTATGCAAGTATGTTTAAATACTAATTATTATATATTATATAATGTATAATAAATGTTAGCGCAAATGGGACTGCATTAAAAAAAAAAAAGAAAACAATTATAAAGTATTAAAATGAAATGGCCTGCTTAAGTACAGGAGCGTTTTCAGCTTTTTTCTTCTAGAAAGGTGCTTTGAGGAGGAGGTCTAACGCCTGTTGATGTTTATGACGAGATGTGCTTCATTACATATCACTGTTTTTACCTATAGGCCTACATGGTTTAGACAAACTCCTGGGGTAGTTTAGATAAGAAATTCAATGCACAAGTTTAATTCGACTATATTAGACCAAAACAGCGGTTTTGTGTATTTTTTTTTTAAGCTTATGTTAATGAAAAATGTTTCGAATGAGAAAGTGACTTACCACACAGAGCTATCAAACACAAAATAATTTTCACTTTTGTTTTCATTTCGTTGTTGAAGAATTAAATATTTCAACAGTCCACACACCCTGGTCAGTTCGTGGGTCAGATTAAGATTTCCGGTCTGGATATTTAAGGTGTATAGAAAAATAATTAAACCTGACGACGTTCTTTTTCGTTCTGAAACAGAGCTCCGCCAACAGCAATCTTTATGCTCTGCGACAGATAAAGTCAAAGCAACAATGACACGGTTCACCATCTGTGACAGTGCGCCCTCTGCTGCAGAAAATGATAACAAACAGTTTTGTGTCATGTTTTTTTTTGTTTTTGTTTTTTTCAGTTGCTGCTACGCTGACATTGACGAAATATGTTTAATACCTACTTAAAGGTTATTTTCAAAAGGTACTTTTAATCTAACAAGCGAGCCTCTTCGGAACCTATATTCTAATTTATTAAATATGACCATATTTTGAAACTTGTAATACTGTACCAAATAGAGGCCCCAATTTCCGCCAGGGTATTATAAATAACTATTAGAAGTGTCAGAAGTATAGCACGTTGGTGCCGCACATTAATCAATATTTCCTACTGTGTATGTTTTCAGATGTTGGCAAACTGTCACTGCAGACCATCATTGTAGGCATTCCTGCAGGCCTCCGAGTGGTGGGATGTCCCAACGTCCACCTTCACGGACTCCCAGTGGGTGCACAACTTCATGATGCACTGATGGCACATTTATCAATTTAAACAAATGTGACCGATGTTCTTCAATTGTAAGAACAATGTGTATTACTGGTTTGAAGTTACTAAAGTTACTAAACATTGATTATGATTCCTCTGATGTTCAGGTTATAATGAAATTGAATAAAGCTGTGTTCCTTCTAATCTGTGTAGTTCTAATTTTGATCAAATCTCCTATGTTTTCATACATGTCAGAGTCACTAAAATGAATTGTTAGGGTCTAAACAGCTTAAACTCATCATAATCTTCATAAAACAAGCTTAGCAAAACAGAACCTAGTAATGGTTGGAATTTTGGACACATTCTGTCTTCTCCAAGAAGACAGCTGAAGAGTGAGTGGATAGAAATATGCTGAATAAAGTAGAAATGAACAAAACATGACTTATATTTTGGGTTCTTATTAAAGCTGCAGTATGTAATGTTTGTTAAATATTTGTTTTTTCCATATTTGTCAAAATTATCATTGTGACAGTATAAGACAGACAATCTGTGAAAAAAATCAAGCTCCTCTGCCTTCTCCCAGTGCTCCCAGTACTAACTGCAGAAATACACCACCACCACCAATCAGAGCCAGGAGGAGGGTCTTAGCGCTGTCAATCACCCTCATGTACATGCCGTTCACACACTCCTCCTTACTCTCTGCTACGCTACAGCTGGCTCACCACAACATAGCCTACTGCTAATGCTAAGGCTAGTTAGCATGGGCACCGATGATGGCACATTTAGCGGCACATACACAAGGGTGATTGACAGCACTAAGCCCCTCCTCCTGGCTCTGATTGGTTGTTTTAGGTCAGGAGCGGTGCATTTCTTTAGATGGAAATTGTACCTCAGGGTGGAGGAGCTCCATATTTTCACTGATTATATGTCTTATACCAAACTGTCACGAAATGGTGACAGTTTTAACAAATATGGAAAATAAATTTTTGTAAAAGTCGCACTACGGCATTAATAGCAACCCTCGACCCTTTATAATATAAAATTTATAACATACACAACTTCTAAAAGTTTTGCCCAAAGCAATTATTCATAGTTATTGAAAGCCAAAACTAGACTCCTATTATTAATCCAAGTATTGCGGGGTGCCATATCATCCACTACAACCACAAGATCTCCTGAAACAAAGTTTCTTTTTGCATTATTCCACTGCTGTGGCTCTTAAAGGCCAGGAAGAAACTCTCTCCCCCAGCGTTTCCTAAACAAATCTGACATGTACTGCACTTGCTTCCAGCGACAATGTGCATAAACATCTTCCTTCTAGAACGAACAAACCTAAGGATAACAATGGTTGGGATTTCAGCAAAAGCAGATGGTTAGGAGTCAACACCTCCAAGTTAGTGCCTGTGTTATTGGTGAGGAGTTAATGCCTCCAAGTTGATGCCTTTGTTATTGGACTGCTATTAACAATAGCTTCAGCCTTACCAAACACTGTCACCAAACCTTCTTCATCCAGGGTCTGAGTCCTTAAAATAGAGTTTAGCACTTTACGGACTGACCGAATCAACTTCACTCAAGCACCTCCATGATCTGATGCTGCTGGGGGAATTAAAACCCATTTCACACCCTTTTGCAGCAGTATGTCATTAATGAGGTTGTTGTTCAGTCTCTCAATGGCTGCTCTTACTTCATGCTCAGCACCCACAAAGTTGGTACTATTATCTGAATGGATTTCAAGAACTTGACCACGTCTTGCTATGAATCTTCTGAGACCGTTAATAAAGGAGTCTGTGTCTAAAAATGACAGAACTTCAAGGTGTATGGCTCATATTGCCAAGCATGTAAAAATGAGCCCATACCTCTTGACCACAGCTCATCTGCGCTTGACTTCAAACAGTCTCAAACAATCCAAACCAACTAAAGTGAAGAGAGGTTCATCAGGAGTCATTCTGTTCTACGGATAGTCAGCAATTTTTTTCTGTCCAGGTGCAGCAGATGATCTACGACAGATGACACATTTTGACAAAACCTTTCTGATGACAAAACAAGCACCAGTTATTCAATATTTCTGACATAAGTGAGAAAGCATATGGTTTTGTCCACCATGGCCTGTTTCTTGGTGTACATGACAAAGAATTAGACCAGAGATGTGTAGCTCTTTTAAGTCAATATAACTGGATGTTTTGTTTCAACTGGCATGGCTGCTTGTGTGAATGCACCGCTAGACCTAGCAGGAGAATACAGTCGCTTAAATGGCAATCAAAATCCAAAAAGCTTATAAACAAGTGGTAGAATCTAGAACTGTGATGGTCATACAGAATTGTAGCAGTAAGTTTGTGAATAAATGGGCTTATATGTTAATCTAATGCATGTTCAAGTGTATCGTTTACAACACAATGTCAAACATTTAAAACTGCACCCACAATACAATAAATCCCATCTTCAACAACCGGTTTGTGCTGACAAAATATTGCGACATATAAAATTTAAACATCTTACCAAATGCTACCATAGGCTAAGACATGGGTGTATACTGAAGACACATCATATATCATTACTTACTGTGGACTTTATTGCTCCATTTCACAAGCTTGAAAAAACAAACACTTACTTTGTTGGTTGCATTTTATATCACTATGCAATGGCATTTCCAATAGGCATGATTACCAGGTGACTCTGAACCCATCCAAGCCATGAACAGATGCTTAGAACAAATCAATGCATGGAGGTGCCAAAACTTTCTTCAGCTGAACAGAAACAAAACTGAAGTTGTTTTCTTTGGACCTAAAGAGGAACAATCTGGAGTCAGTGCGCAGCTTCAGTTATTACAGCTGGAAACTAGTGATCAGGCCCAAAATCTGGGTGTAGTGGTGGACTCAGACCTGAACCTTCAGAGACACATAAAGACCATTACAAAGTCAGCCTTCTATCACCTGAAGAACATTTCCAGGATCAAAGGTCTAATGTCTCAACAAGATCTAGAGAAACTCATCTATGCGTTTATCTTTAGTCGCATTAATTACTGCAACAGTGTCTTAACAGGTCTGCCAAAGAAGTCAATCAGACAGCTGCAGCTGATCCAGAACACTGCTGCTCGTGTTCTCACTAAGACCAGGAAGATGGAGCACATTACACCAGTTCTAAAGTCCTTCCACTGGATTCCTGTAGCTCAGAGAATAGACTTTAAAATATTTCTGTTAGTTTATGAATCACTGAACGGCTTAGCACCGAAATACATTAAAGACCTGTTTTTGTTGTATCAACCTTCTAGACCACTCCGCTCTGAAAGATTGTGCTGCCCACAAACCAGACACCACCACACACAAACATGACAGCACAAAAGGCTAAGTTAGCAGATAGTTTTGTGTTATGTCCTATATTCTGAAACTGCACAGGATGTGGGCAGGCTAACAGCTTTCATGGAACCACAGAACGCTATTCTGAGTTGTTGACATATCAGCTAGTCGGAATGGCGTTCACATCTATATGTCTGGCTCTTGGTGAGATTACATATGTTTTTACTTTGAACACCTTAATCAATATTTTCTCTCTTTTAGCTTCATATATGTTTCTTATTATACAATTATATTTGTAGTTTACTTACCTAGTGACTCTACTACTGCCATATCTTGGCTAAATAATGAATGTGCTGATATACTGTTTCTAATAGGGATCTGTATCTTTAAAATTTTACAAAGGTTTAAGAAAAATAACAATAAATTGTTCCAAACAGGTTACAACACAAGGCTATATGTACTAACCACACATTGTATTATCTGTAGCTATGACTTTGACTTCTGACAAATTTATATGAAAATTATAAGAAACACAAAATGCAAGTTACAAAAGATAAATGGCCTGTAATTGTATAGCACTTTATCTAGTCCAGAAGATACTACACCCCCTACAAGTATAAAATTGAAATCAGGAGCGAAAGGTCTATTCCAAAGAATCACTTCCTTAAGTACAACAGTGCAGGAAGGTGTGCAATAACAATTTTAACTATGTGGAGGGCGGTATCACATGTTGAGTCATTGAGACATGGTGAGTACCATCTGGTAAGTACCATGTTGGTATGGTGCTTTAGCATCAGTGGAAGTAATGTGTATGACTAGTGCTTTAGAGTTAGCGCAACTAACTTTGTAGTAAGTATTGCCCACCACTGGAAAAGAGCATATGAGAGGACCAACCAATAATTCATAGAATGTTTTTAATGCTTAAATGAAAACCTTTGAAAAACCACAACAGGACCAAAATATATATCCAACCCTCAGCTGCTTCTCTGTTATTTCCTGTCTAAGCAGCCACCACTCTGAGTATTCAGCCTGACAGACAACAGTTCTTCCGTTACGAAGCCTTCAGTCTGAGCTGTGCAGTGTCAGGAAACTTCACTGGCTGGAGTGTGATGAGAAATGCCTCCGAGGTGTTTTCTCCATCTGAAAACTGGGGTCGCCCAAATGGTTCTTCCTGCATTAATCGCAGTGTCTACAAATCAGACAGTGGGCTTTACTGGTGCCAGTCTGAGCAAGGAGAGTGCAGCAATGTCCTCAACATCACAATAAACAGTGAGCTTATTTTATTTATTTATTCATTCAATGTATTGTACTTCTGAAAAAGCATTGATTCAAATCAAAAATTTCAGCTGGTGTTGTGATCTTGGAGAGTCCAGCACTTCCTGTGACAGTGGGAGACAGTGTCACATTTCGCTGCTCCTTCAAGGAAAGATATGCCATAAAGTCTTCATCAAATTTCTCTACTGCCTTCTTTTTAAATGGTACATTTATTGGGGAGAAGCCTGAAGGAAAGATGATACTTAAGGATGTGTCAATGTCCAGCAAAGGCTTCTACAAGTGCCAACATCCCACCGGAAAAGAGTCACCGGAGAGCTGGCTGGAAGTTACGGGTAACTATCTTCTGCATCGCATCATATCCACAAAACAGAAATTTAAGAAAATATTCTCATTTCACACAATCTCTAGTCACATACTGCTGTCAAGACAAACAAAGGAACACAAAAATGCTCAGTCAGTAATTTTTTGAGAATGTTTATTTGCAGAAGGCAAATGGTTTACATATATTTTAGAAATTGAAATCTGAAAAATATGGCGTACATATGACGTACGTTTGTATTCAGTCCTGTCCTGCTTTACACTGATATCCCCAAGTGAAATTCAGTGCAGCCAATTCCCTTCAGAAGTCACCTGATCAGTAATTAGACTCCACCATTGTGAGGTTTTATCTCAGAATACATCCAGCTGTTCTATGAAGGCCTCAGAGGTTTGTTAAAAAACATTAGAGAACAACATGGAGTAGCAAAGCCATTTTTCTCATAAAACCATAAAAAGTCCTGTTTGCAGTTTTGATTCAAGCCATGTTGGGGACACAGCACACATATGGAAGATGGTGTTCTGGTCAGATGAGACCAAACAACAATTAAAACAAAACACATCATGTTGCAGATAACTAATTCTCCACATTATCCTGGCCTGAACACAACGTCCCCATAGTGAAACAAGGTGGAGACAGCATGATGCTATGGGGCTGCTTACTTTAAATAAGGACAGGGAAGAAATCTTGGGGAAAAAAACCTGTTAGAGGCTGCTGATGACTTGAAACTGGGGCAGAGGGTCATCTTCTGGCAAGACAACAACCCCAAACATACAGTCAGGGCTGGGGTGGAAAATTTGGATTAATGCACATTGATGTATATATTCCAATGTCCAGGCCTAAATTCAATAGAAAACGTGTGCCAGGACTGCAAAATGGATGTTCAGATGAATATAAGCTATTTTGCAAAGAAGGTTGAGCATATAATAAATGTGCAACTTTCATAGAGACATGCCCCAAAAGACTTGTAGCTGTAATTGCACTGAAAGTTGATTCTATAAAGTACTGACCCAGGAAGGCTGAATACAAATACACATCACACTTTCAAAAATAAACCCTTATTGACTAAAATTGCAATTTCACAAAAAAAAAAACAACTACACAAATGAGGTGGTGTCTCCACACCACTAATGCCTATGGATGCATATTCAATACACACACCACTTTGAGGTACCATCTAGGGGTTAGAGATATACCACATTAATATTCAATATTTAATTTAGGATCTATTAATAAATGTCTCTGTTTATCACAATTTCTTTGGTGCAGTATAAATAAATCAAATTGACAGTTGTACAAGCAATGACATTATTTTCTTTTGTGATGAGTTCATTTACAGTAAATTATCTCCCATATCCCTCTGTGTGTAAAGCTCCCACAAGACCTCGACTCATAAGCACCAATCAACCTCCTATTCATTCTCCTACGATGACATGGATCAGTCTGCTGTGCACCATCCTGCTGTTCATCATCTACAGCATTATCTTCATTGTGTGTATAATCATATACAGAAGGTGGGCTCGAGGTAAGGAGACAGCTAACATTAATAAAACAATAGACTTTTTGTAACAGGAATTACAACATTAAAAGTGATTCAACAGCAGATATGTGAATAATGTTATAAATGTTAATAAATAATGTTTCGGCACAACAATTGCTATATATCATTTAACTTTTACCATTCCAAGAGTGCACTGATGACTGCTCCAGGAGGTCATGAAAAAACCCCAAAACAACATCTAAACCTCCCCAGACTCAGTTAAGGTCAGAGTTCATGATTCAACAATAAGAACGAGAGACTGGGCAACATGGGAATCATGAATCATGTTACATCTGACCTAAAACTAAGTATTTTAGAAGAGGAACCTCATACGGCCAAGCATGGTGATGCCTGTGTGATGGTCTGGGCTGGTTTGCTGCCCCAGAATCTGACAACTTAGTGTAAATCAGTGGTTTCAAACCCCTGTCCTCAAGGGCCGGCGTCCTGCAACTTTTAGATCTCTCTGCTTCAGCACACCTGGCTCCAATATTAACTCATTAGCAGAGCTCTATGGAGCTGGACTGCATGCTGGTGAGGCAGTTTTGCCATACAGTTCAAGTGTGTAGGACAAGGGATTCTGGCCCCCAAGGACCGCAGTTTGAGACCACTGGTGTAAATAGTAGAGCCATGACTTCTGCTCTGGGCCAGAAAAACCTGAAGGAGGACGTCCACACATCAGTTTCTGAAGTCCAGTTCAAGTGCACTTGGGTAATGCAGCAGGACAATGATCAAACAATGACAAAAATGAAGGTTTTGGAGTTTCATGGTGAAACACCAGGCTTAAATATGACTGAGATACTGATCACCTTAAACAGGCTATTCATACTTGGAAACTTTCCACCGTGGCTGAATTAAAACAACTGTGCATAGAAGAGAAGGTCAAAGTTCCTCAACAGTATTGTCTAAGACTTGCCAGATACTGCAAACACTTGCTGGCAGGAGTTCCTGCAAAAGAAGACCCAATAAATGAAATCCTTTGAAAACTACATTTTGTATTCATTGAGGTTACCTTTGTCTGGTATTAAAATTTGTTTGATGATCTGCAAAGGTTTAAGTGAGATGAAAATGTAAAAAGCAGAAAAATTGGCAAGAGAACAAATACTTTTTCAAAGCAACGTATTAATGCGTAGGGCAACAGGCCGAGCCAACATAAGTAACTTAAATTGCTTAACAAGACAAACAAGTCTGTGGCTGGGGGAAAAAAACAGCAGTGATAGCAAACTTGTTGCAGCTTGTTAGTGGCAGTCAGCTGATCTAAAAGCTGTTCTCATGGCAACAACAATATGAAACAGCCTGACATGACTTTTAAATCCTAATCAGTAATTCAATTCAAATTCAAATTCAAAAATACCTTATTGATCCCAAAGGGAAATTAAATTAAACATATGAAGCAATACCACTGAAACTGTTTTTGAAATAATCATTTGATAAACTTTACTTCAGGATAAACATTCAGGTTTTTATGATTTCAGTGCAGAGGTGTCATATTTTTTTTGACTTCCTGTTCTATTTTCCTTTGCAGCTCAAGCTGAGGCTAAATGGAGAGATGTCAGACCAGACAGTTGACTGCTCTCCACCACAACTGCATCAGACCTGATTCAGCTTATGTTGCATTTTCTCTATTCATAAGATCAATCCCAAAATTATTCACAACCCTGGAAGATTTAAATTGAAAATAATTTTAATTCAGCCAAGACGTTTGATTCTCATGGAAATGACACAGATATCTCCTTCCCAAATATCTTATATTTGATCAAAAAATGAAAATTAGTTTATGCTCTTCTCTATGATCAGAGGAAAAGCCTTTTTTTGTTTTGTCGCAGTTAAACCCTTCCTACATTTGCTTTCCCTGAGTAGCTTTTTGCGAGTTACTCAGGGATTTTTTGATGATTTATTTTTCATTTTGAGCTCCAAGTCTTTTTGCCTTAATTTCTCATGCTAGTCCTTGAGTTTCTGTTTTATATTGTTTATCTGGTTCCTTATTTTGTTCTGTATTTCATTCACTTTCTCTTTTCTTTGCCTTATTTTGGGTGTTTTAAGTCTTCCTCATGTTGGGTATTTCGTGTATTTTGTAGTCATGTCCTTCTCTGTGTCAGTTTTCATTGTTTGCATTTAGATTTTTAGGTTTCAAACTTAGCTCATTCTGTAACAGTGTGTCCAGTGACATTTTAACAGACTGCAGATAGATAGTTATATGGCTGACTGATCTATGCTGAGATATGAAGATGAATCAGTTTTTCATTTGGTTAGCTTATATTGTGACGGCACTTAACTGTATAAATACTCAAGGATTCATGATTTTTTATTTTCCTTTTAGGGGGGGAGCGGCATTATGTGATAAATTGTTCTTGGATTTTGAAAATGCTTTACAAATTAAAATATGTGTGTGGAAAATGTGGCATGTGTTTGTATTTAGTCCCCCTGACTAAATGTTTAGTAGATCCACATATTGCTACAATTACACTTGTAAATGTGGACCCCATGGAAATATATGGTTAGAATTTCTAGGGATTCTTAAGTTTTTACCAATTCTTCCCTACAAAATAACTGGAATTTAGTCAGATCTGATAACAAACCTCTGTTAAGCTATATTTAACTCCACCAATCACCTCTGACCAGTTTGTTTGTCCTTGTTAAAAAAAAAAAAAAGCATCCCCACAGTATGTGGGGGTGGGAGTGTAGTTTTAGTTTTAGTTTTAGTTTTCTTTAATGTTGATGAAAAAGTTCAAGTTATAAGTATAAATCAACCAGTGGAACAAGACATTTTAACTTATAATATGGGGGAAACATCTTGTTCCACTGGCAGATTATTTCTCTTATAACTAGAACATTTTCATCAATACTGAGGAATTATTGACTTAAAACAAGCTCCTATATCTGCTGGAAAGTTACTTGTTAGTTAGTTTTGTCTTATTTCATGTGTATTCAAGATATTTGCACCAGAAACTAGAGCAGAAATACTTGGTATGATTTTGTGTTTTTGCAGTGTAAATAGTTTAATGTTGGCCTCATCTGATCAGAGCACCTTTTTCCACATTTTCTGTGTCTCCTACATGAATTGAAGCCAACTGTATTTCTTAGTCTCTTTATATATTGGTTTTCTTCTTGCCACTCTTCCATGATCAGGTTTGTGGAGTGCACAACCAAAGGTTGTCCTATGAACAGATTCTGCCACCTGAGTTGTGGATTTCTGCATGGAGGTCTGCAGTTGAAGATGGATTGATCAGAGCTCTGACATGTTCAAAGATTAGGATATTGTTTTATAACCTAACCCTGCTATAAATTTCTCCACAACTTTCTCCCTGACCTGTCTGCTGGGTCCCTTGATCTCCATGATGCTGTTTGAGCTCTAATGTTTATTTCAAGATTCAATTATGCACATGTGGTAAGGTTACTTCTCAAGTCAGTTGGTGTCACTGGATTTTAATTATGGGTATCAGAGCAAAGGGGATTTTCAAATTAAAAATTTGATCAAAAATAAGATCATTAATCATTTTTGTTGGTCTATCATAAAATCCTCATAAAATACATCAAAGTTTGACTTTCTAATGTGACAAAGCCTGGGAAAGTCAATGGGGTGTGAAAACCTTTTCAATGCACTGAAAGCTAAATGTAAAGCAATGCAGCTGCTTTTTAAAAGGACACAATATTCACTGGATGAAAATTTAGTGCAAAGAGATAAAGATAAAATACCAAAACAAGTTTATACAAATGTGAAGCTTCTTTGTGGTGAAACGTCAGATTAACTTTTTTTCTCTTTCCAGGCTTACAGATAAAAAAGTCGTGTGAAAACATCATTCCTCAGCGTTTGTTAGAAAATAAAAACATCATCGTATCCAAAGATTGTCTACTTTTTTCTACTTTCTGAGTCAAACTGTTGTGTTTGACTTTCACAAAGAATCATGTTAGACACAGCTGAGTGGGAATTAAGATTTATATGAGCAGCACAGATGGTTAGGCGTTTCTGTTCACTGGAAAGCATAGTAACTCTATATACAAGTGATTTTTAGATAGTTATATTACACTCTCTCTTTACAGATATTAACAAGTCATTCAAAAGTATTGAAGAATGAAAAGGAATGTTAATGTTACAATTATTGTGTAGTTGTTTCAGATAGGTTTTCAGAGGTTCCAGTCATTCTTTTGGAGTCCTGGTCTTCCTCTGCTGGTGGCTTGTGAAGATTGTCACTCTCAGATTCTCCCCTGGTGTCTCTACTGTTTGAATCATCGGGTTTCTGCATCAGCTGCTGTCCCTCTGATGATTCTCGACTATGCACATCTTTGACTTGTGGTTGTCTTCCCTGTGTGTTATCTGTGTGAGAGATCACTAGAGTTCAAACTTGATGGAACTAACCATGAGGGCTTTTGAGTTGCTTTCAAACAGAATTAAGAGTTTTACCTTTTTTTTTGCTTTGCTTCAGAAAAAAAAATTAGAACTGAAATACAACAGATATTACAACTCCAATAACAATCATGGGTCTTGTCCATTGGTCAGTGGCATCTGGAAGGATGAGAAATAAACTGAATTGTGCTCTTTCAAATAAAAGAGGTTAGACAAGGGGCTTGAACAGTTTAGAAGCCCTCAAACTTAAATTTTCAAGAATCATTTTCATGACTTCCATGGATACTACTGATGTGATAGCAAACATTTAACTTCTTTCAATTATTGGCTTTATTAAACTATTTTTTTATTCTCAAGTGATAAAATAATAAAAGGTCTTAATTCATGTGGTTCAGTGAAGGTAAAGTTATTTACGGTTAGGAGTGATGTCAGGTGTTTGTTATGAGTGCTCATTCTTATTTTCTGGTTGAGAACAAAATGCTAATTATTAAAGGAAACAAAGGCAAAAACCCTGTGAGGCAGATAATATCCGGTGAGTGCATGTTGGTTTCTAAAAACGTGCAATACTTACCAATCGAACTACTATTGTTTGTGCCTTTTGTCTTTTTAACTGTAATATAAAACAAATTGAAAAAGTTAGTCATATTGGTATTTGCAAAATCTGCTCTACGTAAATATTTATTGCTTTTACCCATGTTTACTTTCTGTAAAAAGCTGTAAACTAAAATGGGGCTGATGTGTATTACTGGTGCAGTAAAAGGAAGTTAACGTTCAATTCCAAAAGAAAAGAAATATTATTCTGCAAATGAATGAACACACCTGTTGTATCCAAACCCTTTACCTCATTACATTTGTTTAAAACAATCTAATCAGCTCCATGATTTGTATTTTTCAAAGTCAACACCTTTCCCTGGACATTGTATCAGAGACTCTGAACTGTCAACCATGGGATTCTGCAGGACCAAAGTGGCTTCAGTCCTGGCCATGGAACAGTTGACCAGCTTTGGGGGTCATGGAAGTTTGGTCCTTCAGTCCACTTGGGTTTTCCAACAAGGTGATTCGGGGGAATGGGGTATGTGGGTTACACTGTTGTCCTCATATTCTGTATACATCCTGTGTCATAATGACCTGGCTTCATTAAACCGCCAGTATAAATAGCTTAACTGAATTTTAAACAGGATTTTTTCATATTTTGCCTGAAAGAACGACTTACCATTCACCACAAATTGAGTGAATGCCTGAATTTTCCTTCTTCACATGGCAGAGAAACTGCATTTATTCAGGAGATACCACTCGTTTCTGTGACACTGTTCATTTTATTATTTTTTCTATAGGTGGCAATGTTGTTACATTTCGATCACAAGAATCTGCACTTTCCCGCACTGCTTTCCCGCTCTTTTTGCCCTCTGAAGGATGGTAAAAAGGCACACATCCTGACCAGGTGGCAATATAGTTACATCTCAATCATGAGATTCTATATGTTCCCACATTTCTAGACACGCTCATCTATAGTGCCACCCCCCAAAATCCAGGCAATGCATTCTGCTGGAGAAGACCACATCTTGTCACATTTTTGTCGGCTACTGATAAATCTTAGATCGAACTAAAACAGTTTCACATCTTTGTGGTGTGTAATTGACTCTGTGATTGTGATCTCAATGCAATATTTGTAACTTTTTTTTATACAGCTTACATGGGAATGGAAAAAAAGGTAACATTTTACTTTTTCTAATGCTGGGGTCAATCTAGGAAAAGCCATCAAATTTCAAGTTGAAAAAATATCATTTAGGGTTTTTTTTTTCTCTGTTTTTAAACTCTGTTTTGGGTCATTATGACCCGAAGGCAAAAGGGTTAAGGGCAATCTGGCCTTTGTGTATACAAAGCAACTGCTGTGTTCAAATTTTCAGCACAAATTTGAGCTTGTTCACAGTCCAGGGATGCCATTTGACATCTGTTCTGTTTGTGGTGCTAGAGGACAGAATCTCAAATCGTAGTTACACAGAGGAGTGTGTTGGATTTGGGAACTTCAGGGTCTCTCCTTTGCAGATGATGTGGTCCTGTTGGGATTGTTAGGCCATGATCTTTGGTCCACTGGGTGGTTTGCAACTGAGAGTGAAGCAGGTGGGCTGACAGTCACCTCCTGTTAGCCTGAGGTCATGTTTCTCAACAGGGAAAAGTGGACGGCAGGTCCAGGATCAGTCTCTGGATCGAGCTGAAGAATTCAAGAGTCTTAGTGTCTTGTTCAAATTACTGATGGGCAGTCAGCTGATTTTAAACCTGTCCTCAGCCAGCATGACTTTTAAACCCTGACCAGCAATTACATCAGAGCTTCCTCACAGAACTTGACCCGGTTTGGATGCAGTTGAACCAGAAAACAAGTGTTTGGGTGACTTCATGTTGGTTTGTAAAAATTCATTTTTTTGACCACTGTAAAACTGATCAGATTCACAATCTAATATTTTCAGATTAAGAGGTATGAAGAAATGTCCATTTTTGTTTGGTTTGTTGTTTCTCTTTTGACAGTACTTACCAGACGAATGATTAGTTTTTGTGTCTTTATCTTTTATAACTGGAAAATAAAACAAAGTGAAAAAGTTAGTTACATTGATATTGAAACTGAAACTGAAATGTGGCTAGAGTATATTCATGTTGCAGTAAGATACAGGAACTCACACTCTGCAAATAAATCTCACGATGCCAACCTTAAACAATGCTTGGTCATTGTGTGGCTTGTGTATCAGTCAACACAGCTGCTGTATGTAAACCTTTTAGCTCATTACTTTCATTAAGAACATTTAACCTTTTAACCTCTCCTTCCTGCCCATCATCACATTCAGTTTTCTCTCAGAACAAAACACTTTCTTCCTCTGACACTTTGGCTTGTAACAAGCAAGAGGATTCAAAGCTCTTAAGTTTGATGAATCGAAGGGGTTTTAAACTTACTTTTTAAAAAAAAAAAAAAAAAGTAAGTTTTTTTCAAATTTGCTTCCTTTTCCATTTTTTCCCCAGCTTTTATTTCATTTTTATGTTGTTTTTGACCTGATTAATATTGTATGCATACTAATCCTATGCACCTATTTTCCATCTGTAAGAGATTTATGTGTACAACAACCTCTACAATTATTGACGCCCTAATCAATCTCCTTTTTGCTAATCAGACAATCTTATCATTTAAAAGTTTACAAGGCTGGAGCGTACAGAAAGAGTGATATTTGACCACAGGGTAGGAAGGATTCAGCCTTAGAAGTAGGGTAAGGAGCTCAGTCACTTAAGGGAAGCCCAATTGAGAACCACTCAGCTGAGTTGGTTCAGGCATCTGATCAGGATCCTTCATTGAAGCCTCACTTTGGAGGTTTTTTAACCACATCCCCCTGGCCACTGAAAATGGGATCTTTGATAGACCCAGATCCTGCTAGACTATATTTTCCTTGTAAGATGCCATGGGATGCATTGTACAAATGAGAGGGATGTCTGAGTTTCTCTTCTGTGATCAGTGGATGGATAGAAAACATTTTCCTAGTGTGCCATAAGTTCTAACTCTTAAAAATGAGCATCCCCAAATGTTACATCATTAAACTGTCTGGTTTTTTTTTTGTTTTTTAAAAAATTTAACAACTTCTCCTCTTTCGACAGTAACAATATTAACAGTATTAATAGTAACAATAATAACAATATTATTTCAATACAATTCAAATTTTATGTTAGTTTCATTAGATCATTCCAAAATGCTAAATATGAAAGAACGTTCTTACCCACAGTGTGGTTGATGCACATCAATTCTCTATTTTTCATCACTTGGATACAGCAACAGTAATTTCCTTAGTCTGATTTTCTCACGTTATTAAGCAGGAAGGAAGCGTATCCTTCTTTCTCCATCTCTGTGATGTCAATATCTATTCTGTTTTTTAGGTCTGGCATCACCCAATTTTTGTTTTTTTCCTTAATGACAAAAATCTCTTTATTATCTTTTCTCCAGCTTATAATATCATCTTTCAGATCTATGGAGAATGTTTGTGGGACGCATGGGAGACCGATGTTTTCACCAACTACTGCCTCTGTTTTCTTATGTTTCTTGAAATCTTGGTACTTTGCATCTGTAATGAGGAATAAAAGTGGCTTAAACACAGCAAAAAGAAAGAAAGGTGTAAAAATTCAAATGTAGAATTTTAAAGCTGTTTGTCCAAATACATCAGGTATTTTTAAAGTGGGGGTATTATGCAAAATTGATTTACTGGGACTGGGAAGGTTTTAATATAAACAATTAATAACTTATCAGTTGCCACAGTTAATGGTAATGCAGGATGCATTTCTTAAATATGTTTGAATGTGACAAAACATACGATGTTTTTTCAAAAAACATGAAAAGATCATTACAGCTTCTTAGAGGTCTTTTCTCATCTGCTGAATAACTTGTAGTGGAAATTCTGTTATTAAACGTTGAGACAAAATAAAGACAAGAACATGCTTGTCTTTGTATTTTGTTTCGAAGGCAGAAGCGTTCGAGGCGCGCTCTCTAGCAGAATGCACGCCCCAGTTACACACAGCATATCTACTCATCTTGTTTTCTGACACCCGTGGGGCATTAGCCCACTGCACATTTCAGGCAAATGTTTCACATGAGTCAGTGTTGTTCCAGATGGACTGAGCGACATGCAAGAGTGAAAGAATGTAAAAGAAGGCTAAAGCTGCACCGAAGCTGTGGCCTGGACCTGCTTATCAGGAACCCAAAGGTAAAATTAGAGCACTCTGTTAAAACACTCAAATGCTCAACATAATTATTTACTGGGAAAGCAATGATAAAAGGTTCAAGATACATTTTTCCACCACAAACCATCAAAGAGGTGAAAACCTCTTAGCTGTTCAGTCACAATTAACACTTTAAAACAGAAAGAGCTTGGTATAATGCTGCCAGATGGTACTTACCACATTCATTTTCTGCGTTATCTTGAACTTCCGTAACGCTCACACAAAAGGCTGAACACAAAGCACGTATTTCAATCAACTGCTTAGAGATCTTGAGTCACAGATAAGGTTGTTTGAAGTCTTTGTCAATTTTCTAATTGAAATAAAGCTCACGGTTAAAAGCTAATTACAGCTTTAAAAACTGAGCGTCAGGCTTTTCATTCAGCTCATCAGTGATTCATAGTCCAGAAGGAAAGTGATTTAAATGAGATCAGCTTTGCAAGAGACAGAAAAAATATTTTTAAAAATATCAGATGTTAGTATGTACCTTTGTATGTTTCCACTAAATGTTTTCATTTTAGGAATAAACTTACCATAAATCACCATAAGCAGCAGCACCCCTTCCCTCGTCCTCATTTTCGGGGGAAAAAAAGCCAACTTTGTTGCGTCAAACATCTACTGTCCTACCACATCACTGTAGTCAGTTTGCAGCCGGAGAAAGGTGAGACATTAAGTTTAAAGGAGAACAGGTTCTTCCTGCATGACCTGAACCTCGGTGGAAACAGACACACCCAAAAAGGAAGGTGTTACACTTAACGGCAGCAGATAGCCTTTGATCTGTTACCAGGGTGTAAAAAGTCTTAAGAATGAAGGAGGGATATCTAATTTACCTTCAGTTGTGATACCTTCCGTTGTGATACGTTTCAAAATAAAAGACAAAGAAAATAACTCGAGACTGATTCTAGTGTTCATGATCCGAGTAAAGAAGTTGTTGAACACGAGTGAGCGAACCGAAAGGAAGCTTGATGGAAATAGAAGCACAAACATTGTTGGTTACCTTCTCAATCTCATTAGTGCTTCCACACTTTGCTGATTTGCTTTTAAATGTAAGGCTGTTGCTCATTTCCTGTTGCTCAGGAGAAACTTTCTGCACACTTCACAGAAGGCCTTGTGTAAAAAGGCTTCATGCGAAGTGTGACTGTGGTTTTCTGCATTTTTCTGAAGAAGGCGTTGCACATAAAAATCATTGAAACAGTGAATCCGGCTTGGTTGCATTTCATAAAACAAAAGAAACTAAAACATTTTCAACAAAAATCAATAAATGTTCACTTTCAAAACTGTGAGACCTGTGACCAGATCAAAGAAATCTTTTCTAAAATGTATTTCTTTGTATTGTCTGTGCTTTTTAATGACTTACTGTGTTAAGTAAAGGTGTTGAAAGGGGAAGATTATATCACTGGCTTTCGATGCGGCATTTTCATCACTGTGTTTCGTGCTCTGTAAGTGATATTTCCTTTAAGTTCTTTAATATTTCACTGTTTAGCAGGTGTTACCAGCTTTATAATCTTTGATTTGTTTCATGACTTCTTCATTTTGCCTCAGAAATCAAAAACAAATCTACCAGCTGCATTTCAATTAAGACTTTTTTTTTTTTTTTTTTTTTTTTTTTTTTTTTTACCATTTTACAGGTTTAGAAGTTATTATAAGGCAAAACTTTTGCACTGGCTTATCATTATGTTCTCTGATGTAGAAAGACTGAGTAGCTTTCTTTGGTTTTGAAGGTCTTTCCTATGAAAAGTAACAAAATCAGGCTACTCAAATTTCAAGATATATAAGGGGGCTTCAAACTGGAATCGGACCATTTTCTAACACACAATCTTTCAATGGAAATTATCTCCAGCATTTTGCTGGTCAAAAATGTGGGAAACTAGGAAAATATTCCACCAAGGAGCTGCATACTGGTCAGTATTTGTTTGTCTGTTTTATAGCTCGGTAATAACGGTCTGCACAGTGAGAGTACATTCATGAACCCCAGCTTGCACCATCCAGAGATAGGTTTTTAGTCAATGCAACTTAACTTCTTGAGTTTTAAAAAGTAAAACATGGAGGCATAACTTATTTTCAGCTCTCTACTCAAGTATCGGTACTCCTGGTGAAGTTGTAGGTAAAAAACCTTGAAACAGATTTGTCTCTAACTCGTTTAGCACTATCTCATATTCAAAAATTTAGAAAAACATATCATTTGAGTACATTCATTTAGGAAAAATGTCCCTTGTATTTAAATAAAGTCATTATTGCAACAGTGTGTTGAACATTTGAATAATTATTCCTATAAAACGCATTTAACAGAAGCTGTTTTTTTCATTTTTTATTATTATTTACGTTATAGTTGATCAGAGGGTGTGACATCTTTCTGGTTGTAATCCATAAGCTTCTCTGGTGTACAGTCGGACAAACAGGATGTTTCTTCCTCTTCAAGGGGAGTTTTCCTCTTCGCTGTCGCTACATACATGCTCAGCATGACGAATTGGTGCAAAGTTGACTGATTGCAATCAGTTGTCCTCCCTTGCTAAATGCTTTGTCCAGGAGGACTGAATGCTGCAAAGCTGCTGGGTTTCCTAAGAAAACTTTCATTTTTAACTATAAACTGGGCTTGACTGCATTTTTTTAATATTGATGTTTGAATTTGAATGATATGACTATAGTGACAGTATATTTTTGCATATAAATTAAACTTTTTTTTTTTTTTTTTGTAAAATCCACGTGTTGTGATTTGGTATTATGTAAATAAAATGAATTGTCAACTTTATTTATAAACACTTCAAAACTTACCATGCTGAACGGACATCACACAAAACAAGTGAAACAGATATAGGAGACAAAAATGGCAAAGAAATTCATTTGAATTGATGATTTTAAGAAATGGAGGCCTTTTTCTCTGTTCCTGTCTCCAGTGAGAGAAAATATGCTGTTTGCATGAGGTTGATGAGTTTTGGTCTTCATGAATCCAGAAATGGCTACTAAACTCGCCCGTATCTACAGCAGGAGGAATAATTAGTCTAAAAAACGACTGAAACTGTGACAAAAAACTTTGCCACCACACACTGTAGATGACAATAAGGGAAGGGTCTACGAATTGCTTGAGAACTGGAGTGACCTACATAACAACCGTCAGACACTATCCACAAACAAATATGTTGTTTGACATGCATGGCAATCACCCAAGGAAATAACAGGACCAAGAAGACGCACAGGTGCACGTGGTTCCACCTTCCGATAGTCCAATACAAAGGGAAGGATTCTGATCCAGAGGACATCTATGTGCCATTCAGCACAACCAGCCTGAAGCTTGGTGGGTGACTGGTTTCTGCTTGAAGTCTTCCACTCACTGCCACTTTCCCCTGGAAACTCTCAGTTAGAGCATATCTTCAAGTTTAATTAGGCGAGAGGATATACCCTGGACGGGTCACCTCTCCATCACAGGGCGACAAGTAAGGAAGGAAAGTAAAGAAGAAAGTACCACCCAGTGAAGAGCAAGTGATGAAACCTCAGACCCTAAAGATTGTAAGTCTGCAGTTATTTAAAAACTCTCACTCTGCTGTGGTAACTTTGCTTCCTACCACGGCTTGAAGATGACCAGTAAAAGCTGCCACAGTTGCTAAGCAGCTGCTAGTTTCTACACTCCTACAGAGTTTGAAACCACAGATTTTCCAAGGTTTCCATTTGTGTGTTTTTTTTTGAGTCCAAACTGACCGTTTCAGAACCAGAAATTAGACTTTATATTTACTACTAATAAGGATGGACTAAATTTGAGACATAATGTTTCCAGTAAGCAACTCCTCCAGTGCTGAAAATACCTAAATCAGAAGTCATCATGGAGGTATCTTTTCCAGATACCAGAGATATCTGGAAAAGATACCACAGCTGGGCATTTTCCACCCTTGATCTCATTTTTACAGCCAGAACCCAAAGATTGTGAACGGTGATGAATCTTCTTGGCTTTGGGCTCTGTTCTTCCTTCATTGTAACATTCTTGTACAACATACTCATGAGTGCAAATGGTGCCCCAGTTCATCTTGCTCACTTTAAGTCTGACACGTGAAAATAAACTTGAGATTTTTAAACTAGGTCACCTTGGGAAAGGAGCCTTTGCTGACCCTGAAGTTGCCAACCCACTCCCTTGTTCCTCTGGAAGGGGCTCATCATCCTCCCCACCAAAGCTTGAATGTTTTCTAAAAGTATTTATCTAAATATCAAAAAACTGCTTTACTGTGTCATTGTTGGGATCATTTCTTTTTGTTGATGCATCGATAAAACCATAAAAAAATCATCTCCAGGAGTCTTGTTCTCTAGCAGAAATAATTCCTGCTCTGTGGTTACCTCCCTTCCGCCACGCTGAGCATCACCCCGGACCGATCCCAGTTCTTCCAGTATGACTGCATCACTCTGACCTGTGTGGCAAACTCCAGCGGCTGGACGGCGAAGAGGACAGTTTCCAGCAGCGCCGCTCAGGAATGTCAGCACGGCTGGGCGATCCCCAGCGGCGACTCCTGCGTCATTGAGGACGCCACCCAGCAGACTCTGGGGGGTACTGGTGTGAATCTCAGAGAGGACAATGCAGCAACAAGATCAACATCACCGTAACTGGTAACACCAAATGGAAATGATGCTTCTTGCATTTTTAGTTTACTGCTAAAGTATTTCTTGTCACAAAGCAAAAATGTCCTTATGATGCTGATTAATGTTCATTTCAGCCAAGGCGGTGATCCTGGAGAGCCCACTGCATCCTGCTGAGGAGGGAGAAAACGTGACTCTTCGTTGTTTCTACAAAGAAGACAATTATGTTGAATCCATGTCAGATTTCTCTGCTCATTTCTACAAAGATGATGTTTTCATGGGGTCAGAGGACCCAGGGGAGATCACTCTTAAAGCAGAGGAAGGTTTCTACAAGTGTCGCCATCCTTCTGAAGGACAGTCACGGCAGAGCTGGCTGGCAGTGAAAGGTGATGATCTCCTAGATCTGACTCAGGCTGTGGTAACCAGTAAATCATCACTTGGTGAACTTTTAGCTTAAACGTTCAAACAGAGATAACCTCCAAGCTCCTCCCCCTCCACTGGGCTTCAGTCCTGCTCCTGAAGCTCCGCCCCTTCAGAGGACGTTGTCTTTGCGGACTGGTTACAGCTGAATTTGTGATGGTCACAAGAATACCTGGCTGCAGACTGTCCAACAGAGCTCCTGTAGTGGTGCAACCGTGTCAGAAACACTATTTCTGTGGAGTTGCCCCTTTAGTATTCATCTTATTAAAATAAATCATCCTCATGTCATGTAAACATGAACCTGTAATGCATTATTCCAAAAATTGTATTTATTATGATGATTTATTGATAATGATGATCATTTTATAATTTCATAATTACAACCTCTCTCCACAAAGCCCCCCTTTATCTTCTGCAATTCCAACAAACCAGTCCCTACATAAAATAAACATGAATATGGTGAACAGGGGTATAAGACAACTATATTAAAACTGGGATTATGGGTTTCATCATAGACATGATGGGGTTTCATTTTCTTGTATTTTTGAATAAAACTTAGCTTTTTCCACAAAATCTAATTTTTTATTTTCCACTGAAAACCAGCTGAACAGCTCAGGCTGGAGCAGAGTTATGAGAAATCCAGCAGCTTCACTAAAACCGGCTTCAGTTTCTGTCAATATATTTACATTTTTGTTTTTAAAAGTAACAGGTCATTTGTTGTCATTTCGTGTTCACTGAAGCATACTGATGATGTTCTGAAGATGCTGGTGAATTCGTTGCCGAGTTCATTCAGGAGCAGCAGTTCTTATGTTTCCTGATGCCCCACCAGCAGGGGGAGCTGTAGCAATAAGAAGATTTTTAATATTTTTGTCTCTTCTTATTTATTTCCAGACTTTGTTAAAGCTTTGTGAACCTTGCAAATAGGCAACATGTTTCTAGGAACAGTGGAGCTCTGCTGTTCCCAACAGCCTGCTGAGTTAGACATACAGATTTTCAAAGCTGTTTTGAAGGCATTCCCACTCCAGGATTATGTATTTAATACTGGACACAACTTCTGCAGCCATCAGACGTCTGCTGGCTCTGATTGGTGTTTTTTTTCTAAAGGACAGGATCGTTGCTCTCTAGAGTATCTATGAAGCAGCAGCTGAAAGTGATATATTGATACTGCATTTCACTGACAAATTACATTTCTCTAAGTAGTTAAGTTAATAAGTCTAATTTAATTGCATACATTTTGGGAACTCAATTATATTTCTGTTCAAATTTGTATTCTGTGACCTGCAAATGTAAATATTTCACTAAGTTGGTAGGTTGCTCCAACATGGGATTAGTTTCTATAGTTAAGAGTTTAATCCATGTTAGCTGGGCTTGATTTAAAAACATCTATTTTAATGTGCTGTAGGGCAACAAGATTTCCTCATTCCTGACTGTTGTATAATTGAACCTATTTGGATAAATGGAAAACTGTGTGTAAGCCTATATAATCCTCACATCATCACATGTTAAAAAAACATTGAGAAAAGTGAACCAGTGGGAAGAAATAGAACATTTATCGATTCTAAAAACACTGAAGTAAGTTGGTTTTATGACATCAGCGTAGTTGTGGCTCAAAGATGTTTTTAAAGATGACAAAGTAAGATCAAATATGTTACGACAATGAATAAATAAGAAACACGCTGCCTACATGCAAATAGGTTGCTTCCGAGATTGCTCTCCATGGTGTTCTGTACTTGCCTTGAAACATGTTATCAAAGACTTCAAGATGGTTTTAAAATATCTCAAACTATTCAGATTTTTATATTTAAAGCTAAAAATGTTGGATTTTTGTTTCTTTTCAGCTAAAGATCAACCAACAGAAGTTCCTCCCACTGTCTCTCCTGTCATATTGTGGCCCAGAGTAATATGGGTCACCGTGCTCTTCATCTTCTGCACCTTCATCCTCATCTTGTGTATACACACATCCAGGAAATGGGCTGCAGGTAAGGTCACCTGATGGAAAGGTGATCTTACAGAATGCATATTTCAGAGGCAAGATTTTACTTGATTAAAAATAAAGAAATCCACTGTCAGTGATTGCTTCTGTTTTTCCTGCAGCTCGAGTTGATGTTAACAGAGCTGATGCTGATCATGTTGGAGAAAAGAGAAGATGAGGAAGAAATGGAGAAATCAGTGTAAATTATTAGACCTCCTGTTTATGAGCTGACCAGTTTTATAGAGACCAGGTTATTCATCTGTTTATGCCAACATAGATTTATAAGTCTGTTTTCATTTCTTTTGAATCACTTAATTTTCCTCTGTTCTTACGCTGTAAACATCACTTCATCTGTAAACTGCTCTTTTCCCAGTATTAAACATGTTTTACATACAATGACTACATTCATTACTGCAACTTGCCTTGTGATATCTTTGAAAATTATTTCCATCCCCTGACGAGAAGTCTTTGTTGTGGCGTTTGGCAATTCTAAATCACTATAAACAAAGTTCAAATGTGGAGCACCTCAAGGCTTAATTATTGAGCCCCATTTGTTCAACATCAGTATGATGGCACCAGTTCGGATCATGTTGCACTCCTAACAACAGGTCTCTGTGAAAAAATCAGGCAGGTGTCTATTGTTGTTGAAAACTGGTGAACTCAACTGCTACCATTTTTTAATGGTGTTTATATTTGATTGGTCCATTTTAAATTCGGCTCTTTTGTATTTGGACAGCTGGTACTTATGTTTAATCCAGTTGGTTCATAGGTGTGGTCATTAGAAATTAAAATTAAAGAAAAAATGTGATGTTTTTTGTCAAAAGAAAGTAAATAAATTAATGAAAATTCATAAATCACTGTGTAGAGTTTTGCAAAAAGAGTAAAGCTGATTCTGTGCCAATCTTTGTTCAGATCTAGGTTGTTGTTTTACTAATTAGGAGGGAGGTTTTGATAATTGTGGATTATATTTTATTTGACTGTTTAAGCTATCCTAAAAAACTTTAACTGCATGCAGTCAGTATTTCTTCTTAAGATGAACACTGTTGTATTTGGCACCATCTGGTGGCCATCTATCAGGTTTCTCCACACTTCTGTCTCAGCCTCGTCCTCAGAGCAGAATATTTGAGTCCTCACAGAGCTAGAAAAGCCCTGCAGAGTCAGTGTTTGCTGTGTCTTTCTCGGACCATAGGAGGTCCTGGACTCCTGACATCTGGAGATAGAAAACAGATCTCAACCGAAAGCAACAAAAACACTGATTACTCACTTTGTTCTCATCTGAAAATTACAACTCAACCCTGATCTTTGGACGTATTACTAACATATATAATGAAATGCAACAAAACACAAACAAAATACAAAATAAGACAGAGTTCTTTTATATTCAAACAGTGAATCATCTTTACTCAGATCTTTGTCCAAAAATAAGCAGAGTTACAATCTGAGTCACAAGACGACTTTATTGACACAGTTTGATCCAGAATCTTATATTTCTCCAGTAAAATAATGACTGATGTCCTGATTGATGATGATCGTGATATTCACAGTTTCCATCAGCTCTTCTGGACATGTATTTGAACAGCAACAACATTTGATCTGACAAAGTAATAAATATAAATGTCAATAGTTTAGATGAATAAAAATCCTTCTGAGCAGTGACAGCCTGCATGGCTGAACAGAAGCAGGAAGGTTCCTAAATTAACTCCAACATCAACAAAATGTTGGGCATCCAACCATGAAGGACTAAACTTTAAGGAAAGAAAGGCTTGTATAGGAACTATTATTCCCACAATGCATTGCATTAACCACTTTCAGTTTAGCAGGAAGAACTTCCTCCTTCTCTGGCGAAGGGAGGACTGTTTCTTACCAGAAGCCCTGGATCCAAGTATAAATACAGTCTACCGTTCATGCAAACACCGGTTGCACGATATCTGCAGATATCTGTAGTTTCAATTCTGTCTGTCTGTATTTCAGATCACGAAAACCCTCTGAAACCTCTCTTTTTGAGGACATTCATGCAAAGATTACATGGGGTCATACTTCATCGGCTTTTAAGTTTCTGCAGTAAGCCTTACCATTGAGAACACCCACATATGGAAAACAAATCTGATTTATTTTCAAATTTTAACTGGAACATGCTTGAGTCGTTATTATCGTCCAAGTTATTCTTGGATAAACATTTCAACTCCAAAGACAAAAGGAATTCATCCAGCTGATTGAAAAACAAGCAACCCTTTCAGTTTTTACTGGACACATTTCTGCACACCTGGAAGCTTAGACAAAAAGTCAAACCTGTCCAACCTGCGGCACACCCTTTGGCGCTTTGACAAGCAAAGCAATCACTCCTGTTTAGCAAATACTTTCACTTTTGACACAACAAACGTACTCGTACAGCATAAATAATGTCTTACTAAGGTTTCTGAAAGTGTTAGATAATGAAAAAGTTTTTCTTTATATATCTTTAAATCTCTGAGTTTAATAATATTATAAATGTGTGAGAGTAAACCTCTGCCACTGTTATAATGCTTTAAACATCTACCCCACATAACAATAGTGGCCATTTATTAAAATTCAACTTGCATTTGCATGCTCACAGGCAGAGGTTAGATGTTTGTCTGTGGGCATGTAAATACAAGTTAGAAGCTCAATCTGGGGCATGCATGGACAGCCATAACTTCCTCCAGTAGTTATATCCCAGTACTTAAGGGTTTTTCAAGGGTTTGAGAAATGTTAATAAAGTCTATGCTGTGTTAAAAATGATTTAATGTGTTAATTCTCTTTAATCTACAGCTCCTGTCTTTTAGCCTCACTTTCAACCACTTAGCCAAATCAAAGCACTGTTAAGTACTTTGAGTTTACCACAATAAAGGTTAAGCTTGGCTTAATTAAACAACTGGAAGAATAGCTGCCACACCTGTTGGAATGTTGTAAACCTGTCATGCATCACTCCAACCGGACTAAAGAGAAAACCAACAACAAGGAAAAGTTGGTGAAGGACTACAAAGTGTAACTCACCCCCGCTGTGAAAGCACAACCCTTACACATTTTGAAAAATTCCAGAAAAATGGGCGGAGTCAAGAGATACTGAGAGGCATGGCGGAGTCTGGGGATGAGAGGAGGGGGTAAGCGGGACTGGGATCAGGAAGAACTTAGATCTGTTGCTATCTTATAAATTTTCTTGCTATATTTAGTGACTTTTTAATGAGTCCTATTGACACAAAAAAAATTCCCTGTTCTTTAGGTAGGATTTGACTGAGTATTGTACCAGAGAGTCCGACCCAGCTCTCCAGTCGCTTCAATAATATCTCCTGGTCAACAGTGTCAAATCCTGCACTGAGTTCTAACAGAACCAACACTGTGGCTCTTCCACAGTCTATATTTGTGTGGAGCGAGTCAACAGAGATTGTACTTTCAAAAACAACAGAAAAATGATCAGATAGAGTGACATCAATTACAGAGACCTTGGAGCTATTCACATCCTTGCTGATAATCAAATCCAGAGTGTGTCCTCCATTATGTGTCAACTATTTAACATGTTTAGTCAAAACAAAGTTTTGAAGTACATCATTCAGCTTTTTTGACTCTCGGTCTATTGGGTTTTCAACGTGGATGCTAACGTCTCCCATAATTATTAAACTATGATAATCAATGCATATCATAGCTAACAGCTTGCTAAAGTCATTGAAAAAAAATTACCACATATTTGGGGGTTTTGTATAGAGTTAATGTCAAAATTTGTTTGTGGCCTTTTATCTCAATTCCCAAATATTCAAAAGAGTCAAAATTACACAGGGAAAGCTTTTTACAGTTTAGTGAATCATGAAATATTGTAGCAACCCCTCCGTCTCTCATATGCTTTCTATTGTCATTTAAAAAATCGTATTTAGAAAGTTTTGATTCAATTAGTACACGTTTCATTGTTGTCATCCAATCATGTTTCTGTAAGAAACATAACATTAATATTATTCTCAGTAATGAAGTCATAAAGTAAAAGTCCTTTTGCTTTAGTTGGAAGTAATAACTTCTTCCAGACCATAGTTATTACTAGTTCTGTATGTATTTTGAGGTAAAGACCTTCCAGACCACTCAGGTCTTCTGGTTCTAGTCTAATCTGCATCCCCAGAGTCAGAACCAAACATGGAAAAGCAGCATTCAGTTTTTATGCTCTTCTAATTTGGAACAAACGTCCAGAAAACCACAGAACAGCCAAAACATTGAGCTCCTTTAAATCAAGGGTAAAAACCCACCTGTTTAGAGTTGTCCTTGATTAATTAATAAGTGGAATATCGATTAATCTTACAACTTTTTGTAACTTCTCTTCACGTGTTAAGCACTTTGAACTGCCTTGTTGCTGAAATGTGTTGTACAAATAAACTTGACTTCAGTGTGACTTAAAGCAATCATAGCTTTGCAAAAATAATAATCTTCTTGTTTTCAATAAATTGGTAATAACTATCTGTTTTCCATCTCTGGTCATTCACAAAAAACAAACACTATTTACTAATTTTCAATATTACAAATTCAGCTGCTTTATAAATTTGCATAATTTCTGCAATGAATTGTGTGTCTACACCTTACCCTCTCCCTATCATCCTCCTACCTCCATGAAACTTTTCAGTGGTTCTTCCTCTTTTTATCAATTTCATCATCTTTGGTTTTGATCATCAAAAATTCAAAATTAAATTCACCACCTTCAGGACCTCTACTCCTTGTTTCACTATTGGTTCTACCTGTTTCCCTCTTATTCACACACTCAAGCATCAAAATCTTGTATCTTATATTTGACCTAAGAATAAGAAACCCAAAAAGGTCACAAGAGGTTTCCACAAAGATCGCGTATAGTACCATGATTTTATTTCTTATGCTACAGCTATGCCAACAGTAACAATGAAATGAACAAATTACAAAACAATATCTTGATTAATACTGTAAAAATATTAGAAGTGCTACAGGATGCAAAGCCAGCCCAAGGCACTAGCAAACTAAGCTCCTTGAGGCCTCAGCCCAATAGAGGCCCCCAAAAACTTCAGATCCACAGTTATGTTTATCAAGAATGAGTCTATTTTTTTTATTTGCTGTTAAGGTTTCTGGATATCAAAATTAACCATATCTAACACCCCAAGCCTTTTTCAGTTGAATGAACATAGTTATTGTCTGAACAACATGATTTTGTGTTTGAAAGGTAAAAGGTGAAAGAATGGGCGAATCAAGTCTGGCTTTCTTGGATAGGGCCAATGGACTGAAAAAGTTACATTTTAGCATCTTTTTTCTTGGAAAATTGAAGATAAGGATCTGAGGCCTGAAATACCCATAAAAAGTTTATGGAGTGTTTGGAGATTATTCTTTTAACTTTAGAAGAGGTTAAAAGTAAACTGGGGCTCCAAATCAAATTCTGGGCGGCTGTGGCAGGAAAAAATATATAATTAACTCATACAAATATAATATGTCCAGCAACAGAAGAAAAAAAAACAACATATTTTTGAGTTACTCAAGTACGCATAGGCGAGTTTCTGGTATCAAGGTAAAATGTACATCATACCGTTCCAACACTATCAAATCTTTTTAATGATGACTGAAAGCAGCAGAAGAAATACAGTTTTGTCCTATTGTGTGGCGCAAAGAGCAGTCCAGCATTGCTTTTCCCACAGTTGCTGTGCACTGCTGGCCAGCTTGATGAAAGAGAGCTGCACTTTGCCCTCATTTCCAGTGTTTGGACATATTTTAGGTCAGTGTGTGGAATCTAAGGAAGCCTCTACATCACTTATTCAGGTAAGGCTGTTTTTTAACTGCATTTAGCAAACTACAGGTGGCACATCTGTTAACTGACTGAATAGTCTACCAAAGCCAATAGCTGACTAGTCTTTCAGCTTGTTATACCTGTGTCATTTTAAGGATCAGGTCATTAAAAGGAGTACAGAGTAAAGCTCTTAAAAATGCAAAATCTACTGTGAGCTTATTTTGTAGTTGTACGAATACTGTATGTATCAAAATAAGAATAAATTATTGTTAAACACACATGATTTGATGTATTAATAATGTGCATATTCGGTTCTTAATCAAAGTAGTTATATCATCTTTGTTTGAAATTTTCATGTTGACACTTGGTGCCATTAAAACATGGTATTTTCAGGTTAATTATGCTGCAACATAGATATCAGCAAATAATAACAAAAACAAAACAAAGTAGACATTCTGCAGATACTTATATCTGTAAAGTATAGTTTAAATATATTTCTGCAATGTTTCTGCTACTACTCTGATTAGATCTACATATGGTTGTGGAACCTAAAAAATTTACATTTGTACATTTTTCAGAATGACACAACTGAGATGATGATAGCTGAGGAGGACAAACTTTTGCAAAGTTTGCATCCAGCTCCATGAATCAGTATTGAATCAATCACACATTTAGAACTGAAGGTAAACTGTACTGTTGTTTCACGTTGAATTGCATTGGAGCCCATGTCAACAGGTTTTAAACCCCACACATCCATCAGCTACATGATGCTACATTGATTGTAATCTTTCTGTGTCTGGGTGAGTGATTCTTGCTCTTCCATTTTGTTGGCCACTGAGCGCACGTTTCCCATGATGACAGCGGGTACACAGGGCTTGAATCTCCACTATTTTAGACACCGCTTCACACCAGTCTCGCATCTTTTTTTTCGTCATCTTTTTCTGTGCAGCTCTGGCAGTATATCAGATTTTACCCCATGGAGGAGGCCTTCATGCCTTCATGCTATCAGCTGATCCCAGGAATATGGAATGCCAGCAGGGGTGTGGCAGGCATGACTGCAAGAGGTAAAAAGTCCCAGTACAAACTTCATAAGTAAAAATTGTGTAACCCAGCAAACAGTCATCATAACTCCAAAGTGCTAAACCAATTTCAGGAACTATAAAAACTTACTAGAAAACCATAAAAAACATCAATCAAACAATCAACAAACACTCAAAGCATGAAAAAGGGAGCCGTTGTCACAGCACCATAATGGTACCGAATATAATTTTGATCTAAATTACTAGTTTTGTTAATAATTGCCCTAACCTTATAGTTATTCATAGCCAAATCAAAACCTATACTAGCAAAACAAAAACAACTGACAAGATGACAAAGTCACTCCATAAAAACAGCTGATCTCTGAGGAGTGAGGAAATGACAACAATGAGCTCTCAGCAACAATGATTGAGACTAAAGAAACTGGAACTAAACCACATTTTAACCACCTGGACCTCAGATCACTGCTGATTATTTAGGTTTAATAAACTCCACAGAGGCCCCACCAGGACAGGTAAATGAGAAGTAAAGCCTAATCCCAGCATATAGAGGTTCAGTGAATGTGGTCTGGAATCTGTGGAGGAGAGTCATGGTTTTAGAGACGCTGTAGAAAGACAGAATACCTGCGCTGTGATCCAGGAACACTCCTAGTCTGGAGGAGACTGGACCTGATACTGGAGTTTTAATATTGTTGTGATAAAAGGTATAGCTGTTTGTGTCACAATATAATAACCAAGATTTGTCATTGGATCCTAATTTTTCTGCTCTGCTGATGTTCTTGTATGAAACGGCTACAGCAACTCCTCTCCCAGTGCACTCCACCTCCCAGTAACAACATCCAGTCAGACTCTCTCTACTCAGGACCTGATAACAATGACTAGCAAATCTTTCTGGATGATCAGGATACGACTGTTCTTGGTTAATAAATGTTACTTTTCTGTTCCTCTCCGATAATAACAGATTCCTGTTTGCTGTGTTTGGATCCAGGTTGATTTCTTGTGAATATTTTAAGAATCCAGCTCTGCTCTTTGGTTCTGACTGTGAAACATGCACATCAGTGACCATCGGTGAGATGTTTGTCCATGTGTTTCTCAGGACGTCCTGTAGTTTATCTCTGAGCTCTGACACAGCTGCTGTCACGTTCTCAAAGTTTCTCAGAGGACGGATCTTGATCCTGGATGAGTGTGTCGACTCACTGAGTGCTGACAGTGAGGGGCAGTTGAGGAGAAACTGGTTGTGATCCTCTGTGTCTGAGAGCTGCTCCAGCTCAGCGTCTTTCCTCTTCAGCTCAGTGATCTTCTGCTCCAGCTTCTCCTGAAGCTCTTGGACTCGACTCACTTCAGTTTCCTGCTGGGATCTGATCTGCTGCTTCACATCAGAGCTTCTTTTCTGGAGGAGACGGATCAGCTCAGTGAAGATCTCCTCACTGTCCTCCACTGCTTTACCAGCAGAGGCATTGATGGCCTCCACCTCCTGCTGAAGCAGCTTCACATCTTCCTCTCGGTCCTGGATTCTCTGCTGGATTTGTTGTCGACTCACCTGGAGCTCCTTCTGCTTCTCAGCCCTTTCTGCTGCAGCTGGGACTGTTTCATGGCCTTTATGTTCATCCATAGCGCAGAGATAACAGATACACTGCTGATCAGTACGACAGAAGATCTTCATCACCTCATCATGACGAGAGCAGATGTTCTCCTGGAGCTTCTTGGAGGGGTTCACCAGCTTGTGCTTATTAAAGGCAGGGAATTCATAATGAGGCTGAAGATGTTTCTCACAGTATGTAATTATACAAACCAGACAGGACTTGACGGCTTTCATCTTCCTCCCAGTGCAGACATCACAGGTCACATCCTCAGGTCCAGCATAGCAGTGATCAGGTGGTGCAGCTTGGAGTCCAAGCTTCTTCAGATTCTTAACTAAAGCAGCTAACATGATGCTTTTCTCCAGGACAGGCCTTGGTATGAAGGTTTTACTGCACTCAGGGCAGCTGTAGATTCTCCTCTGATCTTCTCTATCCCAGTGGTCTTTAATACAGTTCATACAGAAGCTGTGTCCACAGGGAATAGTCACCGGATCCCTCAGTAGATCCAGACAGATGGAACAGGAGAAGTTACCTTGGTCTAGTTGAACTCCTCTCTGCTCCATTTCAGCTCTCAGTAATGACTCTGTGAGTTTCTCCTTCGTAGAACTGCGACTGCTCTGAGCTCTGATGAACGTCAGGTGTTGCTGCCTGGCAGTTGTTAGACTGGATAAGATGGAACAAAGTCCTGTGTTGACAGGATGCAGTAGGAGGAGTTATCAGACCTTGGTTTCCAGGAAGAGCTTTTAAGCGCGTCTTCCATTGTGCTGGCGTCTCTAAGCCTGCTTGTTTTCCCAGATTTCTATGTGGAGAATGACAGAGGGTTGTAGCAGTAATCAGACAACTGTTTTATTATGTTGAAAACAGAGAAGAGGTTGAACTTTTTAGCTGTTTTTGGTTGTTTTTGGGTATTTAAGCTGCTGCTGAATTGCTGTTTGATTTCATTTACAAACATAAAAAACAAGGTTTGGACTTGAATAATCTAGACTTATGAATAATACTGTATGTCAGCTGAATGAACAATTCATGCTGAATTCAGGCACAGTTTAAGATATGGGCAACATTGGCAGCTGTGCGGCTTCTCGTGTAGAGAGCCATTAGCTCCCATAACCCCACCACCACCAACAACACACACACACACACACACACACACACACACACACATAGATTTCAATTTAATACATGAATGAGGCCAAATGAGCTGGGTAACATATTTATACGCTACTAAAAGTACCTTTAATAAAATTTTGTTCAGTAAAAGTGGGGCATGTAGATTAAGTTTTAGTTTCTATTTCTGTAAGTAAATATTTTGATGTGATGATCAGAGTATTTTAATATGTAAATGTCAGCAGACATCTTGTCATCAGTTCTCACGGCAAACAGCAGCAGACAGAAGATTACTTAAACATGGAAACAAAAAGAAATGTGAAACATTTCAAAGTTCACTTTATTGTAATAAACTTTTTTATTTATTGTAACATTATATGATATCTGTTAAAAGTGCATGGCATGCATAGCATCTCCCACCTCATGTCCACCACCCGGGCATAGAAAAAAAGTTTCAGCTCAGGATTTTTTTTCACGAGTCCTGATACAGCGGTCTCTGTAAAAAAAAAAAACAAAAACAAAACAATCCATTAGGCAGATGTCTGTTGTTGAAAATTGATGAACTCAGCTCCTGCCATTTTTCAATAGTGTTTAGACTTGATTCGTCCATTTTAAATTAAGCTGTTTTGTATTTGGACAGCTGGTGCTTATATTTACCATTTGGTTCATGGTGGGATCATTAGAAATGAAACTTAATGATATTTTTAGTCTAAAGTAAATAAATGTCTACAATTCATAAATCACTGTGTGTAGAGTTTTGCAAAAAGTGTCAAGCTGATTTGTATTATTTTTTATTATATTTTTACTGTTGAATCTATATAGGGTGGTGCAGTTGGTAGTACTGTTACCTTGCAGCAAAAAGGTCCTGGGTTTGAATCCAGCCTGGGGTTCTCCCTGTCCATTCTCTCCGGGTATTTCGGCTTCCTCCCACTTTTTACTCTGCGATGGACTGGTGACCTGTCCAGGGTGTACTCTGCCTCTTGCCCGATGACTGCTGGAGATAGGCACGAGCACCCCTCGCGACCCTGCATAGATAAGTGTGATGGACAATGAATGGATGTTTAATCTATCCTGAAAAACGTCAACTGCATGCAATCAGTATTTCTTCTGCTGAGGAACACTGTTGTATTTGGCACCATCTGGTGGCCATCTATCAGGTTTCTCCACACTTCTGTCTCAGCCTCGTCCTCAGAGCAGAATATTTGAGTCCTCACAGAGCTAGAAAAGCCCTGCAGAGTCAGTGTTTGCTGTGTCTTTCTCGGACCATAGGAGGTCCTGGACTCCTGACATCTGGAGATAGAAAACAGATCTCAACCGAAAGCAACAAAAACACTGATTACTCACTTTGTTCTCAAATGAAAATCACAACTGTCTTTGATCTTTGGAAACGTTACTAACAGATATAATGAAATACAATAAAACTCAAAAAAACAAAATAAGACAGAGTTCTTTTATATTCAAACGGTGAGTCATCTTTATTCAGATCTTTGTCCAAAAATAAGCACAGAGTTACAATCTGAGTCACAAGATGACTTTATTGACACAGTTTGATCCAGAATCTTATATTTCTCCAGTAAAATAATGACTGATGTCCTGATTGATGATGATCGTGATATTCACAGTTTCCATCAGCTCTTCTGGACATGTATTTGAACAGCAACAACATTTGATCTGACAAAGTAATAAATATAAATGTCAATAGTTTAGATGAATAAAAATCCTTCTGAGCAGTGACAGCCTGCATGGCTGAACAGAAGCAGGAAGGTTCCTAAATTAACTCCAACATCAACAAAATGTTGGGCATCCAACCATGAAGGACTAAACTTTAAGGAAAGAAAGGCTTGTATAGGAACTATTATTCCCACAATGCATTGCATTAACCACTTTCAGTTTAGCAGGAAGAACTTCCTCCTTCTCTGGCGAAGGGAGGACTGTTTCTTACCAGAAGCCCTGGATCCAAGTATAAATACAGTCTACCGTTCATGCAAACACCGGTTGCACGATATCTGCAGATATCTGTAGTTTCAATTCTGTCTGTCTGTATTTCAGATCACGAAAACCCTCTGAAACCTCTCTTTTTGAGGACATTCATGCAAAGATTACATGGGGTCATACTTCATCGGCTTTTAAGTTTCTGCAGTAAGCCTTACCATTGAGAACACCCACATATGGAAAACAAATCTGATTTATTTTCAAATTTTAACTGGAACATGGTTGAGTCGTTATTATCGTCCAAGTTATTCTTGGATCAACATTTCAACTCCAAAGACAAAAGGAATTCATCCAGCTGATTGAAAAACAAGCAACCCTTTCAGTTTTTACTGGACACATTTCTGCACACCTGGAAGCTTAGACAAAAAGTCAAACCTGTCCAACCTGCGGCACACCCTTTGGCGCTTTGACAAGCAAAGCAATCACTCCTGTTTAGCAAATACTTTCACTTTTGACACAACAAACGTACTCGTACAGCATAAATAATGTCTTACTAAGGTTTCTGAAAGTGTTAGATAATGAAAAAGTTTTTCTTTATATATCTTTAAATCTCTGAGTTTAATAATATTATAAATGTGTGAGAGTAAACCTCTGCCACTGTTATAATGCTTTAAACATCTACCCCACATAACAATAGTGGCCATTTATTAAAATTCAACTTGCATTTGCATGCTCACAGGCAGAGGTTAGATGTTTGTCTGTGGGCATGTAAATACAAGTTAGAAGCTCAATCTGGGGCATGCATGGACAGCCATAACTTCCTCCAGTAGTTATATCCCAGTACTTAAGGGTTTTTCAAGGGTTTGAGAAATGTTAATAAAGTCTATGCTGTGTTAAAAATGATTTAATGTGTTAATTCTCTTTAATCTACAGCTCCTGTCTTTTAGCCTCACTTTCAACCACTTAGCCAAATCAAAGCACTGTTAAGTACTTTGAGTTTACCACAATAAAGGTTAAGCTTGGCTTAATTAAACAACTGGAAGAATAGCTGCCACACCTGTTGGAATGTTGTAAACCTGTCATGCATCACTCCAACCGGACTAAAGAGAAAACCAACAACAAGGAAAAGTTGGTGAAGGACTACAAAGTGTAACTCACCCCCGCTGTGAAAGCACAACCCTTACACATTTTGAAAAATTCCAGAAAAATGGGCGGAGTCAAGAGATACTGAGAGGCATGGCGGAGTCTGGGGATGAGAGGAGGGGGTAAGTGGGACTGGGATCAGGAAGAACTTAGATCTGTTGCTATCTTATAAATTTTCTTGCTATATTTAGTGACTTTTTAATGAGTCCTATTGACACAAAAAAAATTCCCTGTTCTTTAGGTAGGATTTGACTGAGTATTGTACCAGAGAGTCCGACCCAGCTCTCCAGTCGCTTCAATAATATCTCCTGGTCAACAGTGTCAAATCCTGCACTGAGTTCTAACAGAACCAACACTGTGGCTCTTCCACAGTCTATATTTGTGTGGAGCGAGTCAACAGAGATTGTACTTTCAAAAACAACAGAAAAATGATCAGATAGAGTGACATCAATTACAGAGACCTTGGAGCTATTCACATCCTTGCTGATAATCAAATCCAGAGTGTGTCCTCCATTATGTGTCAACTATTTAACATGTTTAATCAAAACAAAGTTTTGAAGTACATCATTCAGCTTTTTTGACTCTCGGTCTATTGGGTTTTCAACGTGGATGCTAACGTCTCCCATAATTATTAAACTATGATAATCAATGCATATCATAGCTAACAGCTTGCTAAAGTCATTGAAAAAAATTGCCACATATTTGGGGATTTTGTATAGAGTTAATGTCAAAATTTGTTTGTGGCCTTTTATCTCAATTCCCAAATATTCAAAAGAGTCAAAATTACACAGGGAAAGCTTTTTACGGTTTAGTGAATCATGAAATATTGTAGCAACCCCTCCGTCTCTCATATGCTTTCTATTGTCATTTAAAAAATCGTATTTAGAAAGTTTTGATTCAATTAGTACACGTTTCATTGTTGTCATCCAACCATGTTTCTGTAAGAAACATAACATTAATATTATTCTCAGTAATGAAGTCATAAAGTAAAAGTCCTTTTGCTTTAGTTGGAAGTAATAACTTCTTCCAGACCATAGTTATTACTAGTTCTGTATGTATTTTGAGGTAAAGACCTTCCAGACCACTCAGGTCTTCTGGTTCTAGTCTAATCTGCATAAATTTGCATAATTTCTGCAAAGAATTGTGTGTCTACACCTTACCCTCTCCCTATCATCCTCCTACCTCCATGAAACTTTTCTGTGGTTCTTCCTCTTTTCATCAATTTCATCATCCTTGGTTTTGATCATCAATGAAAATCTGAACACCTTCACATCTACTTCTTGAGAGTGTTTTTTGTTTGTCATCTTGTAACTCTTTTTCTTTCACTCTTGCAGCCATGCTTCAGTCACAAATCACATGAAACTCATCCCCACCCACTACTCTCTTTCTGGACTCGCCTAGCTACTGCCTGTTGCTTTCGACTGTTGACCCCAGGTACTTGAACTCACCACCTTCAGGACCTCTACTCCTTGTTGCACTATTGGTTCTACCTGTTTCCCTCTTATTCACACACTCGAGCATCAAAATCTTGTATCTTATATTCGAGCATCAAAATCTTGTATCTTATATTTGACCAAAGAATCAACTGAAGAAACCCAAAAAGGTCACAAGAAGTTTCCACAATGATCGCGTATAGTACCATGATTTTATTTCTTATGCTACAGCTATGCCAACAACAACAATGAAATGAACAAATTACAAAACAATTTCTTGATTAATACTGTAAAAATATTAGAAGTGCTACAGGATGCAAAGCCAGCCCAAGGCACTAGCAAACTAAGCTCCTTGAGGCCTCAGCCCAATAGAGGCCCCCAAAAACTTCAGATCCACAGTTATGTTTATCAAGAATGAGTCTATTTTTTTATTTGCTGTTAAGGTTTCTGGATATCAAAATTAACCATATCTAACACCCCAAGCCTTTTTCAGTTGAACATAGTTATTGTCATAGTAATGAACATAGTTATTGTCTGAACATAATGATTTTAAGTTTGAAAGGTAAAAGGTGAAAGAATGGGCGAATCAAGTCTGGCTTTCTTGGATAGGGCCAATGGGCTGAAAAAGTTACATTTTAGCATCTTTTTTCTTGGAAAATTGAAGATAAGGATCTGAGGCCTGAAATACCCATAAAAAGTTTATGGAGTGTTTGGAGATTATTCTTTTAACTTTAGAAGAGGTTAAAAGTAAACTGGCGCTCCAAATCAAATCCTGGGCGGCTGTGGCAGGAAAAAATATATAATTAACTCATACAAATATAATATGTCCAGCAACAGAAGAAAAAAAAAAAAACATATTTGTGAGTTACAACTGTACTATTGTTTCAGGTTGAATTGTATTAGAGCCCATGTCAAGCTTATTAAAGGGGTTAAATGTCCCAAAGTCAAATTTTTCCTTTTAAAAATTAAACAAGTACAGCAAGTTTTAAACTCCACACAGGAGGAATGAACTCTGTCCAATCTGAAAATCCTGTTGTTTCCCACTCAGCTTCTGTTTTTTTAACTAACAAGCTATTCAGATATTTCCATTCATAAGTCAACACTCCACTGAAGAAACAGAAACCTTAATGTCAGATGGAAGATAAAAACATAACTCAGCTCATAGAAGCTGGCTGCCCCTGAAGGAGTACCGGAAAAAGTCTTGTGGTTTCAAATTTGTCTGATAATTTGTCTGACCGGTGGTATTTAGTCTGTCTATCTTAATTTATGTCAAGATTTCAAAGTAGCATTATACTTCATGCATATACACCAAAATAAACTCATAAAAGAATCGTCACAATATAACCATTTACATATATTATACCATACTTATTAAAATAGTTGCAAGCTTATCAAACTATAAAAACTGCAAAATATGTTTTTTCTAAACTTAATATGATCTAAAAGCTATGAGATGGCATGAAAATACTATAAAACTCTGTTTAAATTGCATGAATTGCTGTATACTTTTAATATTGTTCATCTTATTTCCTGTTTTGTTTGTCTTTGCTTCGAAATACAGATCCCTTCTCGTCTTCACCATTGTCTTCAGTCCAATAAAACATCAGCAGCAGCTGTCCTTTTCTTATCAGACCGGGCTACAAGACAAAAACAAAAAAAATTACCAACATTTAGTAATCCAGCAAATGTGTACAATAATTTACAGAGAGTAGCATTTTACATGATTATTGCTACCACGTGAGACCATTTCTCACTGTCATGAGCTCCACTCAAGTCACTGAAGTCACCTGATTAAATGCAAAAATATCTCAGAATCAGGTTAACGTGTTTCACCCACATTGATTGTCCTGTATGACTTCAACAGACATGATAAATAACACACAGCTAAGATAATTAAAGTGCTAACATGCTCTCCAACTTTTTGACTCCTTTGAGAAGTTTAAAACTCCTGATGTCAAATGAATTGTAAGCTAAGCACAGACTACATTCTGTTATTAAATGTGAAATTAAATACATTGGACCCCCGATATTCATGAGGGTTCGGTACCACAGCTGCCTGTGAATTGAAAAAATCCACAAATACTTAAAACCTGCTCCAAAAACACTTATAACTGCCTATTTTAATAGTTAGCTTCTGCACTGCAGCAGAAGCTAACATCAACAGTCTTCGTTAACTACACTGTGGGGACTACAGCCAATCAGTACTTTTTTTGTTTGTGTTTTTTTTTATTCCATAGAAGCTACACCTGGTCTGTTTGGCTGTGATGCCTTCCTGGAGGAGCGCTTCAGCTGAGATAATGCTAACATCAACTAATCGTTTTCCCTCTCCTGCTATTAAATTTTTACTTTTCATTAACATAGAAAGTACTCCGACATCAGTTCTTCTGGGGTTTTTTCTGTATCTGCTCTGTCTTCTCAAACCCCCACTCAGTCTTGGCAGATGGCCGCTTGTACTGAGCCAGGTTCTGGTTCTGCTGGAGGTTTCTTCCTGTTAAAGGGGAGTTTTTCCTCTCCACTGTTGCTACATGCATGCTTGGTATGAGGAATTGCTGTGAAGTCAATGACACAACCATAGCGATTGTCGACTGTTGCACCATGCTTGTCCAGGAGGAGCGAATGCTGCAAGTCAATGACTTGATGGTCTGCTGGGTTTCCTTAGATGGAAACTTTTTAACCTAATTTGAAGAATCAACTGAGCTTAATGCGGTGTTTAACTAGGATCAATTTGAATGTATGTGTAACTGAACTGAAATGACTTTTTGTTATGAATTGGCGCTATATAAATAAACTGAGTTGAATTGAAAAGTAACTGAACATTTAGCAGTTGGTAAGGTAAGAGCAGATTTTCACAGCTCTGATTACATTTAATAAACCTCGTCAAAAAATATAAAGAAAACATGGCATATAAGTTCTTGAAATTATATCTTGCTCTAACTAAATAAATGTTACCTTGACCAGTCTCCATTCCTGCTTTATTTTAAAAAATATTGTACTTTTCTTGTCCTTTTCTATGAGACGCATCTCTATACCTCTGTATTCGCATGGCCAGATCCTTCAGCTGCTCAAATTTTGTTCTCATTCATTTTACTTTCTTGCCTATTCAAAGAACAATAGACTAAAGATTTATTGGCCAATGGCCAAAGGATGGATAAACATTAAATTTCTCATATTTGCAAAAGAGAATAAACTGCACACCAATATTTACATCCCAATCCAACTGTGTAGTATGGTGGAGGGAGCACCATGTTTAAGAATCCATTTGTATCCATGAGAGAGCTATGATTTTCAAAAAGACATTTTTTGGAGTAATTTCAGTCTTACCGTGGGATATTTCAGGATAATGGGTGCAGAAAAAAACATGATAACCTGAATTAAGGAAAGTCTTTGTTTGAGGACAGAGTCCTCATGCTTGACCAAGAGGTGGTGTATCTTTCAAAAAACAGTAAATGTCTGATAAATTATGAAGTTTGCTCCTTCAATGTGAGGCTCCAAAAGCAGCATTCACTCATATGTTCATTCATGAACTCTAAGTGTTGTTGATATAATTTTGGTAAAATTAGTTTATAAAAGGAATTTAAATTATGCAATGTAATCTATATTAAATTAGGATTGAAACCCCTTTCACAAGCATTTTCTATTTGATAAACCATTATTAGGATATTTTACGAAAACTTACCTCGAGCCCACCTACAGTATATGCATATACACAAGACAAGTATGATGTTGTAGAGGATGAAGAGCAGGGTGCCACAAATCACCCTGATCCACAGTGTATCATAAGGAGCAGGAGGATGAGTAGTAGGAGGAGAAATGTCTGCTTGGGGAACTCTAGCTGGAAACAAAAAGTTAAATATTTGTTTTTTTTAGTTTGTGGCAAAAGAAATCTATAAGATCTTCCATTACATAATATAAAACAGAAGAATCAGAATTAGGTTTATCTGGCATGTTTGTGCACACAAACAAGGAACTTAACTTTGGTCCCACTTCTGCTCCCAATGAAGACATTTTCAAAATGGATTTTTTTAAAATATGTATTTATACAGTGTTTTTACAAAAGAAAACAAGGCTGTATTAGTGCTAATATGCATGTTATCAATCTGGCACTTTTTAGTGTTCATCAGAGAGACAGCCTAGGAGAAGAAACTGTCTCTGTGGCTACTGGTTTTAGCAAACAGTGCTCTGTAGCGACGACCTAACAGTAAAAGTCTAAATTGTCCATGTCCAGGATGTGTGGGATCTGCAGAGATTTTTAGCTGCACATTTCCTGACCCTTGACCTGTACAAGTACTGGATGGAGGGATTGTCAACAATGATGATCCTCACTGCAGACCTTGGTTTAAACTTCGATTGCCTTAAATAAATCATCAGTGTTAGACCAAATTCAGTTATTTACACACCATGTGTGTTTTGAATGGATTTGTTTTACCCACATATACTTTTAGAATTGTTAAGTTGAACTCTTTTATCTGTTTATGTTTTTGTAGATGGAGAATGTAAAAACAGCAGTGCCAATGATCCTTTACTGGTAAATTACAATTTCAATAAAGGACTTTGTATGTGTCCCTTTTAAATCTTCTTTTTGAAATGAACTGAAAAAATATCTAAAAATAAGAGTTGTCTATATTTGCAGATTACCCCAATTTTTAAAAAAACTATGACAGAATCTTCAGCCTTACTTTAATTCTGTCAGAACACTGTAATTTGAATAAATACAAATGTAAATTCCGGTGCCCCCTGGTGCTTGTTGTTTGTAAATACCTACTAAGCTCATATAAAAAGAGCAACCGATCTCTTTAATGGGTGGAGCTTTGGAGGCAAAGCTTTGGAGATAGAGGAGAAGCATAAGAGAATGGGAGACACTGAGCCTGAGAGTTTCCTTTTTGTTAAAAATTTTAACCAAAATCTACTTTTATAAAAGGTAACCCAGTTGTGTTCGCCTGAATCAAATCCAGGAGCAGATCATCACCTCTCACTGCCAGCCAGTTCTTCGGTGACTTTCCTTTAGAAGGATGGCGACACCTGTAGAAACCTTCCTCCGCTTTGATAATCATTTTCCCTGGTTTCTCTCTCCCAATGAAAGCATCATCTTTGAAAAACTCAGCAGAGAAGTCTGACGTGGATGTATCATCTTCTTCTTTGTGGGAACAATGAAGTGTCACATTTTCTCCCTCCAAAACAGGATACAGGGGGCTCTCGAGGATCACACCTTCATCTGAAATGTAAGTCAGTTTATGAGAATTATATTTTCTTAAAATAGAAATGACTGTCTAGAATAAACCCAAACAAGATGCATGTCCATTACCAGTAACAGTGAGATTGACCCTGTTGCTGCATTCTCCTCGCTTAGATTCACACCAGTACATGCCAGTATCAGCTGGGTAAGCATTCTCAATGATGCAGGAGGATTCTCCGGGGAGTGCCCAGCCGTACTGACATTCCTGAGGAGGTTTGTTCTTTATCATCCTCATCACTGTCCAGCCGCTGGAGTTTGTCAGACATTTAAAAGTGATACGGTCGTAGATAAAGAACTGGGATCGATTGGAAGTGATAGTCAGTGTGGCTGCAGAGAGGCATGTAAAGAGCAGAGTTTGGATTTAAACAGATTTATGTTATTGAAAACGCTTTTGATATGGTGAAGCAGTGTTGTTTTCCTTAACAATGACGATGAAATTATTTTGTCGATGCCCCTATTTTTTATGACAATAACATGACTAAAACATGATGAGACGTGTGTGAGTTTTCATTAATGAGATGAAACTAGACGAAAATGTTAGTGGATGGTCCATCAGACATTCAAAATCCATGCCTTTTCTGTCTATTGTGCACGTAATCTGTTAGTCAAAAGAATCAGCAATTCTGCTCCATCCTATTCTTGTTTGGTCACACAAGATGGGATGGTCCTGGATGGCATGAGCTGGGAATATCCACTGCCAAGTGAGTTTCAAAAGCTGACTGCTCTAAAAGAGTTACTCCTTCCCTTCGCTGAGCATACTCAGATGCTCCAGAGTAACACAATCATTATCCCTTGTGTTGCCTGCCGCTCTGGACCTCCAGGGTTACCTGTATGAGTTCACCAATGACCAGGGTTCTAGCTTCAAGGACCTAGCTGCCCTGGCAAAGACAATGAAGGCAACATGGACAAGCAGTTCAACTGCTCTCTTGATCACACTGACTCTAAGTTTCCGCCCTTCTTTCTGTTGTTTGCCTCCTCGACTCAACAGTTGCACCTCAAGCAATACTTGAAAATTATGACAAGCAAAGAGAGGCACTTCTGGGAAAAGCAGACGATTACATTGCTCTGTTGGTGCCACCAGCTGTACAGGAAGAGAAGGGTGAACATGAGAAGCCAGATGAAGGAGAAGAGGAATTCTGAGACGAACCACCAAAAAAGCTGCCAAGATTCAATTTCTTGTCCAATCGGCCATCCAGTTCTGGCCTCTCAAAGCTCTATGTAATGCAGGAAATGAAGAAATTCAAGAAGCAGTTGTCACAGCCTTCAAACCAAGAGACTACCTTAAATTTTGGGCTTCACAGGGAGATTCTGTTTATCCGAGCCTAAAACATTGCCTCAGATCTTCTAGCCATGCCAGTGTTTCAAGCATTTGCTGAGATGGTCTTGAGCATTACAGGTGACCTCACTTGTGGCTGTCGAAATAGAGCAAGAGTCATTTTAAAGAGAAGCTTTTTCCTCAAATTGATTTGAGGTCTTTAGATTAATTTTTGGCAAACTGTAACTGTTATTAGTACAGATAAAGAAATGTTAGTGATATTCTGTTTATATTTGTTGTGAGACGAGGTCGCCCGCGCCCCCAAACCGTGTTGTTAAACATTTTTGTTGTTTCTTTATTTAATTTGCTTTAAAGACCCAATTAAGCATTTACGGTAGTTAGAGTATTCAGGGGTTGTCTTAATTATTTTATGTTTCAAAACTTCCAGTGTCATGTTTGTTCCATACTTTGATAAAAGTATGAGTATATGAGATTCATTTCATTGCTTTGGTTTAGAATGTTTGCATAAGTTAAAGATGTGGGGTTGTATGATGTCCAGTTTTATAAATAATATGCATCTTAATTGCCCTTTCTGAAAAGGTCAAGTTAAGCATAAGTGTTCTTTATCCATTACTTATATTTTGGACATGTGTATGTTCATTGCACTTCAGCAAATTCTCAGAAATAAAGTCACAACTGCCAAAGTGAGAATGTTTTTGTTTTTGGCTTTTTTGAATAATTGATTCCACAGTTACCACTAATAATTTCAATTAATTTGCAAAGACTACTTTCTTCTTTTTTCACTAAAGCTAGACTACATTTTTTTTTTAGTTTTTGTTGACTCAAGCTGGAATAAAACTATCACATATAGAAATGCCTAAAACTGACTCAAACTGAGAAGCATTTTCATCTATAAGACTAAAATTAAAATGGCTGCCAAAAACAACACTAGTGAAGAAATAAGCACACAAAACTGGAAAAAGATTACTTTTTAAAACTTATATAAATACAAAATCTGACAGCTGTGTTTCTGTCTTTTCAGTGTAATTTGGATGAATTTGTAAGGGGAGAGGTGGTAGGTTTAGTAAACCATGAGTTAAACACTAGTTAGTTACTACAAACTCAAGAGTTTCAAGCTATGTTTTTTTCATATTTCAGATCTGTTAATAACCACAGTTTGTCCTAAATCAGGTGGTACATTTGCAAACTAAACAGCTTACTCACAACTCATGGAAATGAAACAGTTTTGCAGAAAAAAGTGCAGGTATTATCAAGCTTTTTCTGAAATGGTGTAAAAACCAAGTTGGTTTAAGAAACTTCAGATTATGTTGTCAGTCCTCATCAAGACAATAACCTCAATCAGATCTTTTTAAAAAAAAATGTTTTCAGCAAACAGATTAAAAGCTTCCCTTATATGTTGTGATTCCTTTATGAATAGAGCCATTTCCAGAGAATTTAAGATTAGTTTGTCAAAGTTAAATCCTACCCATGGCAATGTTTTCTGATTTAAAATAAAGTTGTCTTTCTTTTCCAAACAGTGTCACTCTGGGCTTGAAGAAGAACCTTGATGAATCAAATTCACAAAGCAGAAGCCTTTTCGTTTCTGTGACAGTCATCCTCTATCACATATATCTAAAAATGTAGAACATCGTAAAAAGGTTCAATATCTGTCATCCCTCTTTTCAGAAGGTGAAACTCAGATGTTACATAGCTTCATTACACATAGAGTAAAAATATTTCAGGCATGTATTTCTTGTAATTTTGATGATTATGGCTTACAGATACCCCCCCTCCAAAAAAAAATAAATAAATAAAATAGAACATTACATAAGATCAATGACAAGGGATATTTAAACAGAAAAGTCAGGCTTCTGAAAAGTATGTTCGTCTCCATGCCCTGAATACTAGGTTGGGGGTCCTTTTGCATGAATTACTGCATCAATGGAACATGGCATGAAGGAGATCAGCCAGTGGTTCTCCTGAGGTGTTCATAGTTTCTATTCTAAAGCATCCTGATTACACTTATTAATTGGAAACAGCTATTTTCATCAACTCGGTAGGTGAGAAAAAGCAGCTGTCAGCACGTGGTCTGTGAGAAGTCATTATTAAAAAACAGGAAATCTCCGAGGATCTGCAACTGCACACTGTGGTTGCTCACAACCCAGGAAAAGGACAGCTGCCTTCAGTTGCAGTGGCCACAGGAAAACACAGTATTTACAATAAGCAGGGCATTTTAAAGTGTGGGAAGTCAAACGTTATGAGTTAAGGGGTACAGAAAAACTGAGCAGATTTTCTAACTTGAAATCTACATGTTGAGATTTAGCCTGGATGTTGAAAAACCCAAATAATCTGGGTTGGCCAGTCTTAAACTATTTATAATTCAGGTTAAAATATGAGGACATACATAAAACAACTGACTGTATTTGTAATTAAATATGTTGTTTTGTCAATAAAACAGTAACAAACTCCTACATTATGTTGAATTCTCAAACAAAAGAAAGTTGACATATTTAAGTACAAAGTAAAAAATTGTATATATTACAACAAATGAGTTAAAAAGGCTCATATATATATATATATATATATATATATATATATATATATATATATATATATATATATATGAATGCTAAATAGACAGTGGGAGGCAAAGTGTTGCAATAAATAAATACTCAAGTGGTTCTACTCACAAAGAATGAGGCAGAGTGATGAAGCCGCCATCCTGTTATGATGACCTCTTCCTCGAAGTCTGAACCTATTATCTGCCTTACTGCTGCCGGAAGTCATTAAAAGGTGCAGCTGAACAATACAAAACATAAATGATATACCTCAGTATTCTCAAATAAATTTCTGTGTTTGAATGTAAGTTTGTTATCAAATGTTCTTATAGTGCTTGTTATTCTTTTACTGAATGTGTCCTCATCAGATATACAACTAAGTCGTTTCATATACGATACACGTGATCACAAATGTGACAAAAGACTGTTTCATGTGTTCTACAATGCCTATTTACCACAAGTAAGCTCTAACCTTGAATTTCAAAGGAAACAGGAAATGAGATATGTTGCACAGTTGGACCCGAGCTAAAGAGTCTGTAACCTAAAAACCACAGCTGAGCACAGTGACTGCTGACATCCTTTTGAGTTAGCACCTTTTTTGAACTCTTCAAAAGGCACATTTCAGCTACTTTACAGCATCAATCTACACATAAGCCTCGATAAAACTGTTAAACTTAACAACAGCAGGGAGTCACAGGACAACACAAAGACGTTGCTGCAGATAAAATATTGTTTCAGTTGTATCCACTTAGAAATTGCTGTTTCCCTGTTTTCTTTCTCTGTGTTAGTGTGCACATCCTCTTTAGGAAATACAGCAGAGAAGAAACTACAAATCTTAATCTATGTTCATTTTTATTCTGTGTAAAATGTAATGGTACTATCTCAAATTTATTCCCCTATTCCTCCTTCCTATATGCTCCGATAAGTCTCCTATATGCAGTACCATGTAAAAGTACTCATACCCCTTATTTATATGAAATATTTTGTTGGATTCTGTCAATCCTCAATTGCTTATCCCTGCAGTGTCGTATGGGGCTTGTGTCTCCAGCAGGGAGGGCACAGCTGGGACATGCCACCTGTCTATCACAGGGCAACACACGAAGTGTCATGGGGTGAAGCTTTTAATGCAGGTTTTCTCCTGTAGGGTGGTTAACCCTAATTGGCAAAAATGACCCAGATCTTGGGCCAAAGTTCAAAGAACCATGTTCAGGATTTCCATTGCGGATGATGCTTCCAGAATATGATTCTTGAAGGTTATTGTGCGTTTTGTTGTGGCAACCAGGAGAATCGCTGGTGAACACTAGTGGTGATGGAAACCCTCAGGCTGACGGAGGAGACCTTTAGGACTTGGTTGTCCTTGGAGAATCCTTAAAGTAGCTGACAGGGATTAGGTAGCCAGAATGAACATGGCCTTTGTAGTTGCAGAAGCAAAAACTTGGGCATGGGAGGAACACGGAGAAGCTATAGAGAAAGACTTTTGGCTAGCCTTAAGGAAGCTCCAGGAAACTGTTCAGTGACTCAGAAAGGGGAAACAGCTACCATCCCAAGCTGTGTATGCTTTGGGAGGGGAACTACGGAGCCAGACTGAAGACATCACTGGACAGTGGAAGGAGCACTTTCAGGACCTCCTCAATCCTGTCACCGTGTGTCTGTGGAGGAGATAGAGCCTGAAGACAATGGAGAAGCAATTCCATCATTGTGGTAAATGTTGCCAAGGTAGTTAAATTGTTCCCTGGCAGCAGGGCACCAGGTATGGATAAGATTTGTACTGAGATTCTGAAGGCTCTGGGCATTGTGGGCCTGTCATGGTTGACACACCTCTTCAGTGTTGAATAGTGGACCAGGACAACACCATCAGAGTGGCAGAATTATGTGGTCATCCCCATTTTTAAGAAAGGGGACTGGAGAGTGTATCTAATTATCGAGGGATCACACTTCTTAGCCTCCATAGGAAACCTTATGCTGGGGTGTTGGGCAGAAGGCTCCAACTGATTTTCAAACCTAGAAAACAGTAAGGTAAATGTTTCTTTCATTTTGGCCGTAGGACAGTGGACCAGACCTTTATCCTTGTGGAATTGCTGAAGGGGTCATTAGAGTATGCTTTCCCAGTTAATATGTGCTTTGAGGCTCTGGAGAAGCCTTATGACTGTGTCCCCTTAGGTATTTTGTTTATGGTGTGTGTGTATGCTGTTTGAGTATGGGGCATGTGGGTGGCTTTTAAGGGCTATGCTATCCTTGTAAACCCAAAAAAGAGCTGTGACTGCGTTCTTGGCACAAAGTCAAGCCTATTTCCAGTGCACCACAACTCTAGTCATGGAGAGGAGGGTGTCTGGTTTGGGAGTCTTGAAGTGGATGTGGTCCTGTTGGCTTCTTCAGGTCATGATCTCCAGCGTGCACTGGAGCAGTTAGTTAAGTGTAAAGTAGATGGGATGAGAGTAATCACTGGGTTGGGGATCAGTCTCTGCCTCAAACAGAGAAATTTAAGTATTTTGGTGTCTTGTTCACGAGTGATGGTAGACTGGAATGAGAGCTGGATAGATGGATTTGGACTTTGTTCACTTCTCCACTCTGCTGTGATGAAGAAAGAGCTGAGCTTAAAAGCAAAGCTCTTGATTTACCAGTTCGTCCATGTCAGGTAACTCATCTATGGTCATAAAACATGGATCATGACCAAAATAACTTGATCCCAGGTACAAGCAGGCAAAATGAACTTCTTCTAGTAGGTGGCTAGACTTAGCCTTAGAATTAGGATGAAGAGTTCCATTATCTGGGGGGAGCTCTAAGCAGAGTCACTGCTTCTCCACATCGAAAGGAGTCAATTGAGGTGGTTGAGGCATCTGTTCATGATGCCCCCAAGGCATCTCCCTTTTATGGTTTTCCAGGGGTATTCAACTGGAAGGAGACCCCGGGGAAGACCCAGAACTTGCTGAAGGGACAATATATCCCATCTGACCTGAAAACCCCTTGACATCCCCCAGAATATGCTGGAGGATGTTGCCAGGGAGAAAGCTGTCTGGGGTTCCCTCCTGGACCTTTTTCCCCTGCAGCCCAATTTCGGATAGGTGAAAAACCAGTGGATGGATGAATGGACCCCGATCCTTTGTAGAGTGAACTCTCAATTGGAAGCCCGCTCTACAGTTTTTAAAGGGAATGGTCTACGGCAGAATCACCATGAAAAGATATCAGGAGGCCGTGCATAGGAGGCCACCAGTGGAGGAGAGTCTGCAGGATGTGCTGAAAGAGAAATGACCAAAAGAGAGAAGCAGCAACAGAGACATCCAGCAGAAGAAAGGCAAAGAAAGGAGAAACAGCAATGGTGCCAGTCTTGGCAAGGGAAAGCCATTGCCCCTTAGGATGTGGGTGGAGTCTAGGGCTCTGCCACTTGGTTGAGTATCATGTCATCTCAGTCATCTCTTCAATTCATAAGAAGGACTGGTGCCATGCTGTCCAGAAGAAGCCCACCATACTGGCGGCTTTGTAGGTGTGCAACTGCTGTGAGGCCTTAAATGGTTTGGCTATTTCTCCCTCCCCTGTGAATGAAGATGGGTTGGACACCTATGGTTTTAAGGACGTTTAATATGGATTTTAGTTATCTAGAATTATCATCCAGTTTTAACTTCTTCTATTTATAAAACTTGAAAGAAAATAAAAACTTTGGAATCCCAACTGAGAATTTTTTTCTCAGTTAGTGAACCCAATAACTGCAGTTACTTCAGATAAGGCATAATTGGACAGTAGTAGGGGAAAGTCACTGAGTGAGGAAACATGGTGAGTATATCTGCAGAGATAGCTCAGAAGATTGGATATTAGGCACAATCACTGTGGAACTGCAAGCCTGCTGAGCTTATCACACAAACTACTTGTCAGTCCAGTGCTGGAATATATCCAGCCATAGACACAGAGAGCCGAGTCCCAAGGGCACACCACCCCCAGCAGAGACCTGACAGAGCTAGGGCACTCAGGCCCCACCAAGCAGTCACTCGGGTGAGCCAGCACCCAGCCCCAGACACTGAGAGCCATCAATGCATTGGCGGGTAAAGGCACCAGTCACTGGAGGGTAGTGTGACGGGGGGAAGTAGTCCCTAGATTTGGTGGAGGGGCGCAAGACGATCCAAGAGAGGAGGCAGCCAAAGACACAACCTGATAGGTAAAAAGGCACACACAGACACAATCACATGTTCCCACCCTTATGCGCACACACAGACACTCACACTCACTAACCCAACGTAAACAAACTCAAAAACAGAAGCCATACTCACACTCCCTATACACACTATATACTCCCAGGTACACCTAACCCCTCCCCAGATGGGCAACCTATCCCCGGACCCAGGAGATGGTTCTCTTCATTCCAGGGTAGAGAAGAGCAGACCTATGTAGTAGCAGAGCAGTGCTTCAATCCAAAAAATAGCTGGGCACCACCCAAACGACCATGGTCCCGATACCGGCCCCGACCCCATCCAGAGATAGGGCCAAAAAAAGTCCACATGGTTCAAATGAGCCAGCCAACCAGAGCAGCACCAGAACGAAACAGTCCCAACCCCCCCAATAAGCTCCAAACTCAACTCCATGAGCCTCCTACTCCCCACAACCTCCGACATGAATTCCCCCAACCAGGCCACAAGCATCAAACACATGCCCCAAACACAGATGCCACGAATCTCCCATCCACAGGGGGCACCCCCCCAAGAGAGCTCAGCCCCCAAAAAGCTGATGAGAACACACCCACACAGCCCCCACTTCAAACATCCCCAGCTGCATCCTGCCCCTCACCACACATTGTGGCGCAACAGCAAGGTAATGGCCCTGCACAATATAGCAGACGCCTGTTGTTAGGTCCCCACACCTTCTTATGGAGAGACCTTAAAGACACAAGCACACACATACACACACACACACACACACACACACACACACACACACACACACACACACACAGGTGTTTATATTCAGATGTTTGTCAGATAAACTCTTAGCTGCGGTTCCCTCTAAATACATCTTGTATTACCTTGTACTATGTACTTTCCAATGATGTTATAACTGCTGTTATTATATATGCATATGTTGTTTGTTTTTGCGGTTTCTCCGTTTTGTTTTTTCTCTTTCTGCAGGCCAAGAGGTAGACTTCTAGGGTATTGACCACTCTCTGTTTTTTTCTCTACTATACTTCTATCTCCTTCTTTCCCTTTAAACCTTTTCCCCACCTTTCTCCCTTTATTTTCTCCCTACTTTGTCCATTACATTTGAAATAAACCCAAAGCAATTTCTAATAAAGTTTCATATATACATCAAGTGGCGAAAGCCATACTGCTCCCGTTGTAAAGTAAATCTGTTTGGCCTCACCTTGACACTCAGACAACAATTCTGAGTGCCACACTGGACATGACACTTAAAAAAAAAAAAAAAAAAAGAACAGACGCTACTGAACCATACAACCACACTGGAGCCTGGACCCAACCCTAGGACAGGACCAATCCAGACACCTGTTTTCTTATCTTCAGACCTTCAATCATTCAAAAGGTTCAGGTGACTACAGTGTTTGGTGTCAAGATATTATGTTGCTGTCTGTATCAAAGATCCATGGAGGATTTGGGAAAAATGCATTAAAATATCCTTCCCCACATACCTGGAACTGATAACATTGACATGAAAATTGTACAGGACTTTTCAATGATTTGGAGCCTGACAAATTTGGCCGTAAGGTTGTTGAGTTTTTTTGCTTTGTTTTCTTTTTGTCTACTTTGGTTGAAAATACCGATAACTGACATGTATTTATTGGGTTTATATTTCTATAATTTGTTCTGACCTAATCTTGGTGAGCTTTTCCTAGTTAAAGAAAGATAAAATACAGTAAATTAAATACTAGAAAACCTACAAGATTTATGAGGAAAAAATGGGAGAAAGTACAGCTTGACACCATAAGACTTTAAACAAAACTATTGCAAATTTGCAGTTAGGAATATCTGTTAGACAGATTCAGCCCCTTTAACAATTCACTGTGCAACAGATCTCTCTATAACAGGTGATCATCTTCTGCTGCACTTTATGTCCAGAGATACTGTTTACAATACGGAAGTTAAAATTAGCTGTAAATCTCCTGCATGTGATCTTTTACAACTTGTACATTGTAAATAACACTATCTACTTCAACATAATATGTACATGCTGTCACCATTTGTACTGCTGTCTTTTCACTATTGTTTGTTCTTTGGATCACCACTCCGTCTTTGAGTCTCTGTCTCAATTGCAGTTATGCTCCTTCTAACTTGTATCTTGTGAATGCCCCTAATGTTATCTATTCATTCATCCATCTATCCATTTTAAGATTATATCCTTTCTGAGCCACAGGTTGAGAGGTAATTCATCGCTATCTGTTGGTCAACTGGAAGACCTGCAACATTGACCTTTTACTGATTTTTTTTTTTCACTTTACAAAGAAAATATTTTTTGTTTGTTTGTTTGTTTTGTTTTTGTTTGTTTGTTTGTTTGTTTGTTTTACAAAAAACCCATTAAAGTATATATCTATATATATATATATATATATATATATATATATATATATATATATATATATATAAATAAAAAAAAAAAAAATTCCCTTCTCACCCTCCACGGGTGGTCTTTCTCAACCTCTGAGCTCGGGTCCTCTACCAGAGGCCTGGGAGCTTGAGGGTTCTGCGTAGTATCTTGGCTGTGCCGAGAACTGCGCATTTCTGGACTGAGATGTCTGATGTTGTTCCTGGGATCTGTTTTAGCCACTGCTCCAGTTTGGGGGTGACTGCCCCGAGGGCCCCGATGACCACAGGCACCACTGTGGTCTTCACCTTCCAGGCCTTCTCCAGTTCCTCTCTGAGGCCCTGGTATTTCTCCAGTTTCTCGTGTTCCTTTTTCCTGATGTTGCAATCGCTTGGTATTGCTACATCCACCACAACGGCTTTCCTCTGTTGTTTATCCACCACCACGATGTCCGGTTGGTTCGCCATTACCATTTTGTCTGTCTGGATCTGGAAGTCCCACAGGATCTTAGCTCGGTCATTCTCCACCACCTTTGGGGGTGTGCCCCACTTAGATCTCGGGGCTTCCAGTCCATATCCTGCACAGATGTTTCTGTACACTATGCCCGCCACTTGGTTATGACGTTCCATGTACGCTTTCCCTGCCAGCATCTTGCACCCTGCTGTTATGTGTTGGACTGTCTCAGGGGCCTCCTTGCACAATCTACACCTTGGATCTTGTCTGGTGTGGTAGATCTGAGCCTCTATTGCTCTGGTGTTTAGGGCCTGTTCCTGTGCAGCCAGGATGAGTGCCTCTGTGCTGTCCTTGAGTCCAGCTTTTTCCAGCCATTGGTAGGATTTCCTGATATCAGCCACTTCAGTTATTTGTCGGTGGTACATCCCATGTAGGGGCTTATCCTCCCATGATGGTTCCTCCAGCACCTCATCCTCTGGTCCCCATTGTTTGAGACATTCGCTGAGCACATCGTCGGTTGAGGCTTTGACCTTGATGTATTTATGGATCTTGGATGTTTCATCCTGGACAGTGGCTCTCACACTCACTAGTCCTCTGCCTCCATCCTTACGGCTCGCGTATAGTCTCAGGATGCTGGATTTAGGGTGGAACCCTCCATGCATGGTTAGTAGTTTCCGAGTTTTAACATCCATGGTCTTTATCTCTTCCTTTGGCCAGCTTATTATTCCTGCAGGGTATCTGATTACTGGCAAGGCATAGCTGTTTATCGCACGGATCTTGTTCTTGCCGTTGAGCTGGCTTCTCAGGACTTGCCTTACTCGTTGGAGGTATTTGGCCGTGGCTCCTTTCCTTGTGACCTCATCGAGGCTGCCATTTGCTTGTGGTATTCCCAGGTACTTGTAACTGTCCTCAATGTCTGCTATTGTTCCCTCTGGGAGTGAGACCCCTTCTGTGTGGATGACCGTCCCTCTCTGTGTAACCATCCGACCACACTTCTCTAGTCCGAATGACATCCCAATGTCAGTGCTGTAGATCCTGGTGGTGTGGATCAGTGAGTCGATGTCTCGTTTGCTCTTAGCGTACAGCTTGATGTCATCCATGTAGAGGAGGTGACTGATGGTGGCTCCGTTCTTGAGTCGGTATCCGTAGCCAGTCTTGTTGATGACTTGGCTGAGGGGGTTCAGACCTATGCAGAACAGCAGTGGGGACAGAGCGTCTCCTTGGTATATGCCACATTTGATGGACACTTGTGCAATTGGCTTGTAGTTGGCTTCAAGGGTGGTTTTCCACATCCCCATCGAGGCTGCAATGAAGGCTCTTAGAGTCCTGTTGATGTTGTACATCTCTAAGCATTCAATGATCCAAGTGTGTGGCATTGAGTCATAGGCTTTCTTGTAATCAATCCAAGCCGTGCACAGGTTGGTGTGTCGGGTTTTGCAGTCTCGGGCGACTGTTTGGTCTACCAGGAGTTGGTGTTTGGCTCCTCTGGTATTTATGCCGATGCCCTTCTGTGCTGTACTCATGTATTTATCCATGTGCCCACTTATCTTAGCTGCTATGATGCCTGACATGAGCTTCCATGTTGTAGAGAGACAGGTTATTGGCCGATAGTTGGATGGGACCGAACCCTTTGAGGGATCCTTCTGGATCAGGATTGTGCGCCCTTCAGTTAACCATTCAGGGTGAGTCCCACTTTGTAGCAGCTGGTTCATTTGAGCTGCCAGTCGCTCATGGAGGGCAGTGAGTTTCTTTAGCCAGTAGGCATGGATCATGTCAGGACCTGGTGCTGTCCAGTTTTTCATACCTGAGACTCTTTCTTGGACATCTGCCACTGTGATAGATACTGGGGCTTGCTCAGGGAGGTTGCTGTGGTCATCTCGTAGAGAGATTAGCCACTGTGCATTGCTGTTGTGGGTCGCCTCCCTTTCCCATATGCCTTTCCAGTACTGTTGGGTCTCCAGCCTTGGTGGGTCTGCTCTGTTGTTATTACCCTGCCATTGAGAGTACACTTTAGCTGGTTGGGTGGAGAAGAGCCGGTTAATCCTCCTGGCTTCATTTTCTCTCGTGTACCTCTTTAGGCGACTGGCCAAGGCTTGGAGCCTTTGTTTGGCAGTTTCGAGCGCTTCAGGTATGGGCATCTGGCTGTACCGCTTGGGTACCGGTCTTTTGATTGCACCTCTTTGGAGCTCTGACAATTGGCTCACTTCCCTTCTTGTTACCTTGATTTTAGCCTCTAACCGTCTTTCCATGGTGGGTATTGAATCTCATGGTTGCTCCTATAGCCGAGCATCTCAAGGATCACTGATGCTGAGTTGTACACCAGCTCATTGGTTTCCGTTATGGTGTTGGTAGGGATCGTTCTCAATGCTGCATTCACATCTTCAATGAGACTTTCTGATGGTACTTCACTCAGCCGTTGTAATTGGCATCGGGATTGCCCGGTGTTCATTCGGGCCACGATCCTACCTCTCAGGTCAGTTGCTGCCTCGTTCAGCTGTGATGGTTCGTTCATTATTGGGGCTGCATACCCAATCTGCGGGTGGGGAGTTGAAGCTAACTCCCCTCTGACCTGGCGTCCTGGCTCCCCCTTGCCGTAGCATTTGTGTTGTACCTCGTCTATCTCAAGTTGTGACAGCATTTGCCGTTTGCGGATGTTGGAACACTGAGCTACTAGTTGTTTGGCAGTTAGTGTTGAATGGGGATGTCGACGTAACCATTCCTCCCGCATTCTTAACCATTCCTCCCTATATCTGATAGGTAATATATATATATATATATATATATATATATATATATATATATATATATATATATATATATATATATATATATATATGCACCACAACAAATCAACATATTAACAAATGAAAACATTTTAGAGGGCTTTGAATAGTTTTGCAAGGTGAAGTTGGTGTAGTCCACCATTATGTTTTCCTCCTTTAAACACACCCACACATGAACACCATATGAAAACGAAAGTCTCATTTTGATTAGGTGGGATTCGACGACGTCTCGGCCATTTGAAGTACTCATTAAAATCATTAAAAGAGAATCAGAAATCTGCTCTTTATCAACAGGAGGGACATAATGATCTTTTTTCTGGCTATCTTGCCGGTTTTCTTGCTGATCAGTCAGCTGCCCGTCGTGGATCAAGGTAAGTTAAGTTATTTTTTTAAGGACAAGACAGCTCTGCTTCCTCTTTTCAAGTGATGTACTATAACCATGGTATAACCACTTTCAAATTTCTTGAATTTGCGTATACTAGTTTAAAATAAGCAGAGATACGTATCAAGCTCCAGGATTTGTATGACAGCCAGGGAATGTCCATGTGTTGGCGAATGATTCGTTTCTGCGTGTCTTTGTTAACGTAAAGTAATATTTGCTGGGAATGATGTCGAACTTCGCTTTGCGCTCCTGCAAACTGCAAACATCGAGACTAAGATCTGGACAGCACAATAAACGTGAAAACAGCCATGACCGAACGTGTCCGCAAAGGTGCACAAGTAAACGCCATTGTAAATATTAATCTAAAAGTTACGAGTCACAAATCTTTGCAGCCGCTATCTGAGGTTGGAGCCGCTGGAGGAGCGCTCCGAACAGCAAACCCGGGACTTAACACCGAACCTGGAGATTGAGGGGCTTTCTGTCAGTGTCTTTAAAATCGTGCCCATGTAAAAATAGTCTTATTAAAGCAAATAAATAAATAAATAAATAAATAAAAATAAATAAATAAAAATGTGTAGATAAAAAAATACCTTTATGTTTCAATAATATATTGCTAACTATTCAGATTTTCAGTTTTAATTTATTTAGTTTATTTAACTAGAAAAATACCTGAAAATTAAGATCTATTTTTACAGTTTTCCAGACAATAGTGGAACACACAAAAAAACTAATTTTTATAATCCAGTACCTTGGAAAAAAATTTTTATTGCCCTTTAAATTTTTCAATATAGGTATAGACAATATCATTGTCAGGCCTTGCAGGGTTGGGGAGCTGATGGCTATTCCCAGCAGTCATTAGGTGATATGCAGAGAACACCCAAGACAAGTTGCCACTTCATCACAGATTCATTTAATATTTTGTCAAATTAAAACCACATATATAAATGTTCATAGTGCATAGATTTGATGTATAAGGAAAATGACGCATAATTTTCTTTGTAGTCCACTCACTTTGAAGTCCTTGTCCTTGTTTTATTTACAAAATTGCTGCCTAAAGTATGTTTTGCTTTTGGGCTTTTTTTGTCTGAGCAGTTATAACCATTACATTATTTTCATTGTCACTGATCTCCCCAGTTGTTTAAAAACATTAGTGGATAAATTATGGATATTTGGCAATTAATTTCAGTTATATCTCTTTTTTTATATCTCAATCTGAACTTCTTTGTTGCTTTTTTAGACAAAGTTTTATGTTTGACTCTTGTCTGTTTTTGTTAACACAAAATGATCTTACTGGTCTCTATTAATAAAAAAAAGTCTCCATTGCATTCAAAAAAGAATATTTGTACAGTGTAAATGCAAATATATGATATAAGTATTGGTTGGAACTCGAGAACAGGCAATGAAGGTCACAATATACCCACTTCCAAAAACTAGACTACAGCACTGCTCTCTCTCTGTCCACAGCTTCACACCATCACTAATGTAAAAGTAAAAACTTGTCAATTATCCTCTTTAGATTTATGTTTTTACTGATTTGGGCACAGGGAATCTAGGTTCTTGAATCAGAAGTCTTTTTTATTATTTCAAAATAAAATTGTTGTCCAATGGATACGACAACTTTACTTATTGTGCAGCTAATACAGTGATGAACTATTTATGCTGCCAGGCCATGAAAAACAAGATAGGCCTGTACCAACTAACTCAGGATTTTGAAGCGTTATTTCTGACTCTTCAATCGAATAAAGTGAAATTCCTTACCATACTCCCCAACAGCGAGGCTTATGCCGTCACAGAGCTCTGACTGATCCTTTTACAACTCCAAGCCTTTATCAGTTCCTCTTCCAATCTACAGAAGGGTAAACTTCCAACCAGCCGCTGTAGTTAAAAAAATATCACTGCAGCTAGTGCTAATCACTGGTTTTGGCCCCTTGTTCTGCATACCCAACTATGCATAACAGTATAAGCACTGTCAAACAGTGCGGTGGTTCTCCTTTTGTTGCTAAAATAGCCATGACCTGTCAGGACATTCACTGCATTAGACCCCTGAATGTGTGCTGTAGTACCTGGCACCAACATATCCTTTGAGTCCTTTAAATTGTGAGATAGTGCTCCATGGATTATTTGTTGATTGACTTGTTTGTCCTGCATACTGGGAGATATTGAGAAGCAGAGGCAAAGCTAACACTAAAATTCATTGTTTTGCTGCTTCAGTCATTTCTAAACTATTTTTGTTTAAGGCAAGGTGTGTTATTATTTTACTGAAAGAGTAAAATAAAATTTTCATGGAAACATGAAAGTTAAATAAACCTCCATGGATGGCAGGACCAAGGGTTTCCCAGCAGAACTTTGCCCAACCCATCACAATACCCCTCCTTGCTTGCCTTCTTCCACTGTGTATCATGTGTTCTCCAGGTAAACAGTGCCATTTATGTGATATCAAAGAAATTGTAATCCAATAATAATATCAGTGAAGATGTTGGAGATACCAGCTATCCAATGTCAACTAAAGGGGTTTAGTTGACATTGGATAGCTGGTTGGTAGACTTTGTCTTCCAGTGGGATATTCATTTTTGTTATTTTTCTTTGAATTAGTTTAATTAGTTAAATTAGTTTTCTTTTAATTAGTTAAACAAAAGTAATTTTGTTTTCCAAAGCTGAATAAAAAATGATAAGACAATTTGTAAACAAACAAAAGAAAAAAAGTGAACATTTTTGTTCTGATAAACCTCAGCATTAATGATGTCAATATTTTTCACCACTGTAAGGGTGTTAATGGAGAATAAGCAGGAATGTCAGCTGAGCAACAAACAGGACATCAACAGGAATATTAGTGTGAAAGTTTTTTTTAAAAGCATTGTTTATTATTCCAGATGTACACAAGGTGGTTGGTCATGAGCCGATACATGCAAAGGTGGGCGACAACGTTACTCTGCCATGCCATCTGGAGCCCCTGCTTGACGTGACGGATCTTACAATTGAGTGGAAATTTCAGAATCATATAATACGCGTGCATCGCAGCAAAGCTAATGATGACGAAACTTCAGACCCAAAATACAAAGGCCGAGCCTCTTTCTTCACTGAACAGTTTGTAAAAGGCAACATTTCCCTCAAGTTGACCAATGTAACCAAGGAGGATGAAGGGAATTATACTTGTCTTGTTCCTAAACTGGAAAGACAGGTCAGGAAGGGTAAAGTTGCTCTAAAAGTTGGTGAGTTATATGAAATCAGGCTCATTTAAGATGAACTGGATAAATATATTGATGTCTTTAACTCTTACTATATTTCCTCAACAGATGAAAACGGAGCACAAGGCAACAGTATTGACCCTCAAGGTAAATATCTTTAGTTCGATAATCAGTTGTTACTGGCACTGTGACTTAGTTTCAGACTCTTTTTTAACCTGCAGCAACTGTGGCCCAGTGGGTAGAACAGTCATCTTCCAGCTTCCTTATGTCACATGTTGATGTGCCCCTGAGCAAGGCACTTAACTCCAGGTTTTCTATTGATCTGAGTATAGATGTATGTGTGTGTCTTGGTGAGTGTGAATGGGTAAATGTGGCTGTCGTGTGAAGTGCTTTGAATGGTCAGCATGACTGGAAATGCTCTACATAAATTCAGTCCATTTATATTTTACTTATACTGTCTGCCAGGTCCTGCCTCTTTTGGACTCTTGATTTTGTTATTTTTTAGCATTGATTTCCTATTTTCCCCAGTCTAGTTTATCCCTTTGTTTTGTCCAGTTCTTAGTTTGAGTATTTCAGTTACTTTTAGATTGTTTGATCATTTCAGCCTTGTTTTGGTTTGTACTTTAGTTGAGTCTTTTCTTGTTCTAGTTATCTCCTTGTGTCTTGTCATCCCGTGTTTCTTATGTTTATTAGATCAGCCATGTTTTGGTTCAGCTTTAATACAGTCTTAGATTCATTTCCTTGTTTACGCTCCTTCGCCCCCTGCTACCATACTCTCTCTCCTCAGTCACTAGCTATTCCCCACACCTGCAGTCATTTAGTCAAATCAGCCCCAGCCTTTGTTCCAGCATTCACTTCCCCAGTAATTTAGCTCCTCTCTTTCTCCCACTCCTCGCTTGTTCCTCTTGTTTCTTTCCTGTTTGCTACCTGTTACCTTGCCTGATTGCCTGAGTTCTTCCCAGTTGTCCTTCTCATTTTTGCTCCCAGGATTTATGTTTTGGTTTTTCTATGGCTCCTTGCATTCTCCAGTGTCTCTGTTGTCATTTATCATTAAATCTTCACGACTTCTCACTGCTTATGCCTCTCTGCATATGTGTCTTGTACAACCACCACGAAACATGACACTGTCCCTATATATTACCATCTTTACACTGCACTTGCTCTTTTTCACAAAAAGAAGAGGGGAATAAGAACGGTAAGAGTGTCTTGACTTAATTTGCTTTTTCAATTTACTGTCAGACAGTTGTGGATAAATAAGTAGAAAGTTTATGAATTTCTGTTGTTCTATAGGCTGGTAGATCTGAACAATGACTAACCTCTAACTGAATCATATTAGCTATCGGGCTCACACAACCATTTCCTTGCACAATGTTATGAGTGTATATATATATATATATATATATATATATATATATATATATATATATATATATATTTAAAAAAAACTATGATTAAAACTATTCTCCTTCCTGAACACATGGTGGCTGAGCATTCCTATGGTATGAATACTTGGATAATATTACTTGAGTAGATGAGCACAGCATCTTCAGAAATCTGGAATGAAGGAACCCAAGAATAAATCGGACTAGTGGAGACCCACTATTGTCTTCCTGGTCCCGATTTAATTTTCCTGTTTTTGAGGATGAAGTATCTTTCACTTTTGTCTTAAAATACATCCCCAGTTGTGCCTCTTTTCAAGTCAAATGTTATGAATTAACCTTTAAAAACATACAAAGCCAAGACTTCATCATCCACGCATGCTTACCTTAGTTTATGTAAAGTTCTTAATTTGAAGAAAGTAACAACAACCTGGCATTTAGTAAATAAAGGAATATTTTATTAATTCTAACTTACCTGAAAAAAGAAAGATTGAGAATGACACAATGTCAGACTGTAAAAACAAAAAGGTTTTGTCTTCACGTTTGTGTGTGTGTGTGTGTGTGTGTGTGTGTGTGTGTGTGTGTGTGTGTGTGTGTGGTACTGTAAATAGTAACATGAAGTGAATGTTGGTCCAAAGCTTTGGACCATGTAAAAACCAAACTTGGGCTAAAGAAAATTCAAAAAAGGAAAAGCAAAACCTGTTTTTCCTCTTAGTCACAGGAATCATTATTGGAGTAGCAGTCGGCGGCGTCGTCTTCGTCGTCATTGTCGTCATCGTCGGCGGCGGCATTACTGCTATATACATGGTGTACACAAAGTAAGTGAGTCATTGTCTTTGTAAGTTATCCAGGTTTTTGGTGAATTAATGACTATCTCCATAAATGAATATTTCCATTTGATAGAAAACAAAGTTTTTAAAAGTTTTCAAAAAAATAACATGAAACTGAAGAGAAGACTCAAGCAAAAACATTGAATTGTTTTGATAAGCATGTATAAGAAAAGTTATGCAGTTGTCACCTATTTACCCATATCTAAGCTGTGTTTGCCTATAATTATGAAAAGGAAAAAACATTTCCTTTCAAAATTGTAAGAAACCAATCCATTAAGGATTGTGCCTTTTTTCTCTTTGAGATCTTTGTTGTTTATTGTTGTTTTTTTTTAACGCCCCAGGATGATGAAACATTTTTTACCAGTTACAAACTGCTTTGGAGAATTTAAGATTGTCACCTCATTTACATTGTGTGTTATGCTAAATATTCACTGATGTCTATTTTTCTGTTGTGCAGTTTTTTCATGCCAAAGGAACAACCATCAAAACATCAATAACAGAGAGAGAGATCAGCCATTGAATCCACCCCAAAGTATAACTTATCTTCTTTGCTTATTTATCTAAATGCTAAATGATGAAAAACTAAGCAGGACTTTAATTATTGAACATCAAAGCTGAGCAGCAATAGGAAACTGAACTTCCTTATTGGGTGTTGGTGACTGAATCTGATTGATTCAGTCACCAGATATAATTGAATATAATGGCAATGAACTGGGGACCTGCTCTGGGTTAATCATGGCTCAACACCTTTCCCACTGACCTGAACAGCGATGTGAAGGTCTAGATCAGGGAAGTGCAACCTGTGGCTCTGGACCCTCCACTGTGGCTCTTAATAACTAGCTAAAAATGCCATGCTTAAAAATATCAAGGTAATTTCAAAACTATGCTTGCTTTAGCAGCTTTTCCAAGGCATTTTCATAATATTTCCATAAATAATGACACTGACAATGAATATTCTTGACAGGGTTATAAACTACATGCTTTTTTTGATGTAATATTCTGTAAAAAACAATTCTTCCATTGAAGAAAATGTTACTTATGTGGCGTTAAAAAAAGTGTTTTGCTGAATTGAAGGCAAACATGGCTCTTAGGGTAGCAGATGTTTCTGATCCCTGGTCGAGACAACAATCCAAAGAAAAACAGCCAAGAATCAAGCAAACATAAACCAACACCATTCATTTTTAAATGTCAGAATTAAATTTACAGGTAAACCACATTAAAAAAATGACGAACACATAACTCAGATACCCAGTTTAATCAAAGTTGAAGGTCTTCTGGGTTATGTCTCAACTACCTTTGCACATCTACTTTAAAGATTGATATTTTGTCCATTTTTTTTTTTTTTTTAATATCAAACTTAGTCTTATTGGATGTTCTGTTTGTGTTTGATTTTTGACAGATTTGAATTTATTGATGTCTCATTTTCCCCAGCACTTTTATTATTATTTATTATTATTAATTATTTATTATTATTATTTATTTTCACTAAGTGAAACTCATCATATAGATTAATTCCACACAGACTGATGTTTTCAAGCTTTTACTTCTTTATTATAATAATTTTATGCTTACAGTTAATGAAAACATGATATTTAAGATTATTCAGTTGAATATGACTGTGTTTCCATCTTTCTTTTTAATGTTCCTTGGTTTCTGGATTGTCTTATTTGTGTCAACAAGTGTCTGTAAAGAAATGAAAGACAGAAATTCTTTCAGAAAAAGTCAGAACTCAACTTTTTTTTATGTTTGTTTATATTTTCATGATTGATTTCCTTTAGAAAAACTAAAAATGAAAATTGAAGAGATAGAATACTGTTTTTATTCAAGTCATGTTAATAATATTGTAACTTTAGCATATCCAACAATCAGAAGAAGACACTGTAACTAAAAATATTCTGTTTTGTGTTTCATAGATGGCGGTGGAAATGATAACGCAGAAGAGAATAATGATCGATTTCCTGAAGGAATACCTTTAAGGGACCTGAGAGAAAACCAACCAAACTAAAATGGCTGAATCATATCCCTAAGCTGAAGTCTTTTCAACCACTTTCATGTACGGGTTTGAAAACTGGTACTTGTGCAGAACTGTGCATTATGACAAAAAACAAACCTTTGTTTATATGCCTTAAACCCAACAGGAAGTCTTCCATATTGGATCAAAAAAAACATTTTGGGGCCATTTTGAGATTATAAAAAAGAGATGTAAGAGCCATCGGTGTATCCCTTGAATATAAAGAAAAAAGTCCCATACATATAGTTGTTACTACACACTACATGTTTTAATGTACAACTTCATACATTTGAATGTTCAAAAAAAGCAGATTTTTTTTCTTTCTGATTATGTATTTTTAAAAGCACCCTTGCAGAGTTACATTACTTAAGAATATTATTGACATATGTCCCAAGGGGTCATTTGCTAACATAAAAAAGGCAAAGAAAATTACAAATTTATCAATTACTATTGATAATAGTCTTATAGACAAAAAGTAGAGTACTAACTTTATCTCGTAAGTCAACTGTAGTGACTTTTTCATTATAGTCACTTAGCTTGGAGAAGGTAGAGAAGTGTTTTTGATGTGTATGTACAATCCCTGTGTACTCTTAATTAGATGTACCTCATCATGGGTGATGAGTCACCAGAGGTGAAATACAGTCCATGAAATACATAATCAGAATATGAAGAAATGGCTACACTAACATTCACTTTCTATAACCTGTACTCAGTAGAGGCTTAGGGCTGTACTTCTGAAGCCTGGTCCTGGTAAATGAATAGATTAGAATAGATTAGATTAGAATAGCAAAGTCCTTTATTGTCCCACAATGGGGAAGTTTCTGTGCATCTGGAAATCCCCCATTCATTTAAATCAGGTGTGTGGAAGCAGGAAAAACATGCAGGACAGTAGGTCTTAAGGACCAGGATTGAGATCAAACTGGTTGAGTGAAGTAAATCAAACTCTTCAGGCTGCTAGTCCCTCTTAACTTTGCTTAACTTTGGCCCAGTGTTGTGTACACATTGAAATACGGGCATTTGCACAGACATTGATATTTTCAAACCTATGAGCCTTTTTTTGAAACCCATCAGCTTGAACTGAGCCTGCCTTAATCTGGCTGTTAAATGTAGGAATAAACAGCCGCTGCAAAGTTAGACTTTGAATAAAATGGTACTGTTTATATATTGTGGGGGGGGGGTTCACACTTTGACATCTCAGAAATCAAATGGGATATTATTTTGAATTTGAAAAATACAGGTTTTTCTCCAACCCAGACTTCAAAATCCAAAGTGACTGCTACCCTGGGTTGCCAAGTCTCACCTTTCTGGAGAGACTTAAACTATTCCTCTTCTTCTCACTTGCTCACGGTGCCCAGAAAAATCTCACCCTTAAAAGGTGAAGGGCTATGTTGTAGTACCCGGTGTCTTTATCTTGGTTGAGACCTGATTGCAGTAACTCCAAACACGGAACAGAGCAAAAGGTTGAGATTAACTTAATTTTAATCTCTAGTTTAAAGCAGTCAATGATACATTATCAATCAGTATTTTCAATTACAAACAGAGTCACCAAATCGTCCAGCGTGCTGGGCTTCTACAGTACATCTTATGGATGGACTGAAAGAAGCAAAGAGAAACTGCAGCACGTCTGTATATATCTAACTAGGCTACACCCACTTTATGGGTGTTCCGCTGTGTGTGTCAGTGTGTCTATGTGTGACCAAAACTAGTCAACTGGTCTACAGCGGTTATAAGTGTGTAAGCTGCAACAATGTGCATGTATGCAAGCAACTACAATAGCCCTACCTATGGCTGCACAAAACAGCAGCTCCTCAGAGTACATCCTGTGTCCATCACCCCAAAACAACACGTGAGCTATAGGCTTCTGCAGGATTTAACCCTCTTCACAGCTGCAGAAGCAAAATACCTTTTTCTACACTTCAGTTTGTGATTGGTTGCACAGTGACAGTTTTACATGGCTAAAACTTGTTTAATTTCTTAGAAACTTTAAAAGGTGTGAATTATTAATTTTTTACGAAAACACAAGGTGATCTTGCTGCCGGGGGTTGGTGTGGGTGTCTGGAGACAATGATGTTCCTGGGTTAGAGGGGCTACGTGCTCCACATCTCCTCTCACTCTGTGCCTCTTTGGTTCTGCCTGGGGCTGTTACAGTCTTCCTCCTCTTATTCTAATGTAGATGCAACTCAGGAAAAATCTTCCAGGGATTAGTGCATGACACATGTTTATACAGCATTACACTTGTTTCCTTGAGTGTATGTTTTACCAGCAGACAAACAATGAAAGTAACAATATCTTTTACTGTATTGAAGCACAACACAGATGTCTTTGAGTCCTGAGATCAGCTCAATAAATTGTTTTGCTGTTGTTGTGGCTTCCTGGTGACAAAAAAGAAAGAAAATATGTAAATTACTGCACCTTTTTTTGCTACATTAAAATATGGTTGGAGTAGTCGGTATAAAGGTTTTTTTTAAAAAGCAAACACAATTTCTGAACTGTAAAATTTAATGCTATCTGGGAAACATTATCCACTAACATTTTTAACAGCTTTTTAGAAGACTTCATCTTTTTCAGATTTGACATAGGAACACAAAATGGTTCATGCTGGGAGGAAAAATGTATGTATTTACACTGAAGTATTACTTTACTTTTACTTAGACGTCTGTGTATGAAAAGCAATGGGTACAAGTACTCATTTGTCTCAACAGCAATTTCCCTTTTTAATGCAGAAGGCAGGAGGAGTTGCATCTGATTGGTTGGTTGATTGTCTGATTTCTGTTTTTATTTATTCCACATATATTACTGATGTTGATAGTAGCTGTTGGCTGCTGATGATATACACTATTGGTGCTCTCCCTTGTCTGGACTGCTGCTGGTGTTGTTTTGGCTCACTGTACTGTCCCTCAATTTTGAACTTTGATTGTATGTTGTTTAGTTTTTACATTAATTGCTCTTGGGACTTGAATAAACCTGAACCTGAATGAAATACTTGAACAGGACCATTTTTGGCCATTTGGGTTCCTTAAACACAAATGCTGTTTTAAGCCCCCGGGCCACTCGGTGTCCTACACGCAGTGTGTGATGATTGTGGGCGGAGGGGTGGCACTTTACTTAAAGAACATGTGAACCAGATGTTTATGCTTTCCAGCACTTTCATTATCCAACACTCATCAGAGTGAACACAAACACTTCAGACTTTATACAGTATTGACAGATAAATATTTGATGGTGTATCTACCCTAAGAAAAAAAAGCTGAAAGATGAGAGAGTTTCAAAACCATTCATTTTAAAAGACTCCATTACAACTGTTCTGTCTTAATGTATCATATATACACTGCCTGATGCTAACTTATAGATCTACAATGACTGCCAAGGCTGGGATTAAATGAGTATTTCCAGAAAAAAGTTATTTTTGGAGACAATACTAAACTCTAAGGCAGTGGATGCTGGTCAAGATGTTAAGGGGTTATTTGCTCTGGGATGTTTCCATTTAAAGTCGTTTTATGTAATGTGCTCATTTTTTTTGACTAGCTAACTAACTATAATGATTTATTAGCAGGGGTCAAAACATATCATGTTCTATAAGCATCATCAGGTCTAAAGAGAAAGATGATAAAGACAAACAGTCCAAATAAGGTATAACCTAAAGTCATCTGAAACAACAAAAAAATCAAATGAAATCAAGGTGGAGATTTGGACCGTCTTGATTTTATTTGTCTTCCATATTCAACGAAACACACTATTCTCTCAGAGAAATAAATTGACATGCAGCAGTCTGACTAATTAGTTAGTAGTGGTACAAAACATGACTATGCACTGGTGAGTGGGCAAACTGACTGGCAGCTATGTCACATTACTAGTAAACATACTCCTCTGAAACCAAAGAAAACTAAACTGCAAAACGGATTTTCAGTCATTTGTTTTTGTTTCATTTAGATACGACAGTGTTTTCCCTTCTTTTTGTCTCTGTATGTTGTATCATTGTAAGTTTACGTATAAAATGTGAACTGAGATTCAACTGTGATTCTTGTGAATAAACATTGCTGTAAAAAATTGTAAAAAGCATTGTATTTTTTTTTTAAATATCTTATTCAAACCAAGTTCGTTATATGCTTTCAGACCTGAAATGTTTTGCCGATGCAAATGCAACTACAGAATTTAAGATGGAGCCGAGCAGCCATTTTGTTAGTTAATCTGTTTGTCCTGTTACGAGTAAACAGAGCCACAAACTCAAACACTGAAACCACATATAATCATGTTCATCTGTTTGTGAATCTACTTTAATTTCCCTTTAATTGCATTAGCTTTATACCACTGTAGGCACATTGTACCCAGTTTCTAACGAGCAATAATCTATGAATAATGATTTATTCCAGACAATTAACACAAATAAGACACACATATACACACATATATAAACCCATATGCAATGATTTTGTCGTTAAATTTATTGTATATGCATGCAATAATTACCTATAACTGGTGAATATGTCTAATGTAGATTCTACTTTAAATTTAACACGTTCTCATAGGATAAAACCCTTTAAGAACATAAACTACTAAAAAGGACTATTAATATGCCATCTATTTCTATTTATAGTTCTCAATATGAGGTTCCAGAGACTGAGTCTGAGAAATCCATGAGATGCACACAGTTTCACAAGCAGCATGCCTGACGCGCTCAACTCAGATCAAATGTTTTACTTTGTTTCCTGTTTTCTCCGTTAAGTCTGTGCTGGCTTAAATAGGTTTCTCTTACACAAATGATATTAAGCAGAGCAAATCAGAAACATTAAAACAATGTCCTGTATGGCTATCATACATTCTTATGGAATGTGATGCAGACAGACATGTGACTACTGTATGAAATAAGTTGAAAATGTAACATTTTTGGAGACATTTTTTTAGCAGCAGTGATTTTTGATCATTTGTCTTTTTTTCCTTTCTCCTTTTGATGAACCTCAAGGGTTAAAGCTAGTTCAGATAGAGACCATGAGTGAAATAAATTGAACAATTCACCAAAATTAAACATTTAATGTAAAAAAAAAAAAAAAAAAAAAAAAAAAAAAAAAAAAAAAAAAATCTAGTAACAGTTCTGAGCAAGGACTTCAGTATAAAAGCAGCAAGAAAAAAATGTCAGTGTAAGACCGGGGTATTTATCCCTTCTCATAACTTCTGTGACCCATTTTAACAAAACATGAATCATTAAGATACATCAATGTATCATAAATAAATAAAACAATTTCACAGCATATATACATCCTTCAAACTCACGACAAACTTTAAGAGACCAACTTTGGACAACATTATGTTTTGCAAAGCTTGACATTTTTAAATAGCCCTCAAGTTATTTTTTCCAAGGATAAAATTAAAAAAAAAATACATCTTTACTCAGGCACTGTGCTTTGAATTTCCATGAATCTGTTACAGATTATATAAACATTTTCCTCACATTAACAGTAAGTACAAAAATAGCTTTTATTTTAAAAAAGACAGCTGAGTGATTCCTGATCAACTTCTCTGAATATAAAATAGACAAAAATAAATAGCAATTTAAAAAACAACACTGCGTAGAATCTAAAAGAAATCACTTAATATAAACAAATATTTAATATACAATAAATTACAGTAAAATGATGACTAAACAGTTCACAGATGCATTTCAGGGAGACTGTTGGAACACTGTGGTGTAGAAATCGGATCCCCAGAGTCCAGAAAGTCCTTCTTAGTCTCCTTTCAAGTCATAATTCACCTGAATCTTGTTGACGCCAGCACGTGAAAATGAAAATTACTGAGACAGGATGGCATGGAAGAAAGTTCAGTCTTGGTAGCTTTTGCTCTTTGGAATGAGGTCTCCAAACTTCATCTCCAGGGAGGTAAATGCAAGTCATCCTAAGGTTTCGAGACGTCCAGCAAGTCTGACAGCAGCCCCATGAAAATCCTTCAGGAGAAGAGAACACATTTAAACTTGAGCTTGAATCACAGCCAGAAGTCCATCCATGTGAACATACATTAAATATTAGGGGTGTCCTGATACAACTTTTTGGACAAAATAAGTAATAAAAGTATGTATGATTCGTGCTGATATCGTATCAGTTCAATACAGCTATTGGCCAATGCTCAAAGTTGCAATGCTGGTGTCGTACCTGAAGTGAAAAAAATTGTACCAGGACACCCCGAATAAACCCATCATTTTTTAGGTCATGTTTCTGGACTGTCAGAGGAAGCAGGAGTACCCAGAGAGAACCCACACATCAAAACTCTAGGTCAAAATTTAAACCTTGGACCCTCTTTCTGAAAAGCAACAAAGCCAACCAGTCCAGTCCTTAAACCCAAACACGATATAGCTGTGTTGTTTGACAGCATCAAACACTTGTACCAACGTTACAACCTATCTCCCATAGTGACCCCCAAACTGCAACGGTACACCTGTGTATGCAGCACTTTCAATCGTTTAACCAAAGTTATTGTGAAAAAAGGTATAAATTGTCATAAATTATTAATAAAGTATAAATGAAATATTTTTAGTTCAATATTTTAAACATTTCATAATATCGAAAGGAACCATGTTCCAACACAGACAGGAAAGCAAGACGAATTATTTCCATCCCATGTGGATGCTGCAACTGCAATACAACAGCTGAAACTCTAAAGGATTATATCTGACAAATAAGAGGAAAGCAGAACGCTTCAATTTGTTAAAGAAATGAAAAAACACATTGTTCCCATTTTTAAACTCCCAACTTACTGCCCAGACACATAATAACACTACCACCACTGAAAACTTGAAACAATGTTCAGGTCAGACTTACATGTTCAGTTTTCATGATGGTTCATGATGAACTGCAGGAAACTGCTGAAAGAGGGATACTGCTTTCATCTTCACCAAAGATCTGCCCGGGATGGCGAGAGTTTGATCGATTCAACCTCCTCTTTTTCTTCTAAAAGACAGTACAAATGTAACAGAAGCTCATCATTAATGTGAACATCTGAACGGTCAAAAAAATGCTACGTTTTACTTCTGTCTGACTTACGTTCTTTTGACAGACGCAAACAACAACAACGATAATGATGGCAACAACAGCAGCAACGATAATGATGGCAACAACAGCAGCAACGATAATGATGGCAACAACAACAGCAACAACGATAATGATGGCAACAGGGTGCCAATTCCTTTTATCTGAAATTTAAAAGAAAAAGATTAAATATTGGTAGAATTATAATTAAAAAACAATTATATAGACAATAAGGGTGAACTGTTACATGAGTTACTGTTGGACTCTCCAACTGTTGTGTTCTGTGGCTTTGAAGTGCTGAGATTTCCAGCTTTTGGCGAATCTGAGAATGTTTTGGAAAAGTGAATCATTTTTTAATTCAGAAGAGGATAAAACCTTCAGTGCGTCCATTTACTCACCCACAACGAGCTGAACTACACTGAATTTCTTCAGACTTGGGAGGAAACATTTATACTGCCCACTGTCGTTGACTGTCACATTGGTGAGTTTCAGCGATGCATTTCCAGAACCCAGGAACACCCTCCCGACGTACGATTTCATCATCTGGTCCGTGTCCACCTTACGGCTCCTGTACACCAACACGTACCTATTGCTCGAGTTCTGCAGCAGGTCCAGTCTGGACCACTCCACCGTCATTGTCGTTGCATTCCACTCAGAACTGACCTGACATAGCAAGAGTACATCATCACCAGGAGCAGCTGTGACTGGCTGAGATGCACCAATCACATTATGACTACCTGTCAACAGAAGAAATGGCATATCAGGTGAAATGGATGTGCAGAATGTTTCCTGTTGTACAATCAGTGCTCTCAAGTTTCAACATTTTCCAAAAATTCACTTTTAACAGGATTCACAAACAGCAACAGCAGGTAATAAATACAGTTGGCTATGGTTGCACCTACAATAAATATATGGACAAAAACAAAATGTGTCTTTCTCATATCTTCTCTTCCACTGAGGCGACTGAACAAAGAAGAAAGTAAAACTTTAATGTAAACCCCTTTATATGCTTTCACAACTTTTTTATGTTTGCAGTTTTGACAATTTCCCACCGAGATGTTCATGTCATTTCCTACCTGCCCTGATGCCCAGTGATTTAAAGTAACCTACTATAATCTAATTGTATTTGAATGCCGTTACTACAGTTAAAAGCATTCAAAAAAATTGTTCCATAAACAGTGACAGTCAGAAAACATGATTCATTGCCGTGGAGATAACATTTGTTGACCTCTACCAGCAAAACAGAAATGATAAAGTTTTCATTTCAAAATGCTCATTAATTTGGTCCAAATGTGGACCAAATTAATGAGCTCATATTTTATGCATACTGTGGTACTTGGAGTTACAAATTCAAAGTTGCTAAATTGTTTCTTCAATTAAAATTTCTTACAAATATATTTTACCTTTTTTGAATTTGACTTTTCCAGTTTAGCTTTTGTCCACCAGATGGATGTTAAGGGGCAATAAATTATTTCTTTTTTGTGTGTATTCTTTTACTTAACATCCTGCAAAATACTTATTTTATAGTAAGATTTGACAAGAAGAAAGTTTAAGGCAATCCACTATTCTCCAACTGCAGTAAAAATAATTATTCTAAAGTTAATGAATCATAACGACAACAAAAAACAATACTTAAGACTTTTTTCAACATAATCAAGTCGACTTGTTACCCTTCTAATCCCCACCAATCACGCGTAAAATCAAGTCTGGTAAATACTGGATTTAGTCCAGTCTTAATGTGTGAAACTCTACAGTGCTGATACCTTTTCGCTACTCATGCTTACAACTCTGAAAATAGTGTCCCCGCCCTTTTATAAATGGCAAGTAAAAACTAGAAATTTCTAGAACTTTTTCCGGAAGTGGTGCATTGGAAAACTTAAGAAAAAGCTACTCCGGAGATTTAAACACTATCGACTGAACTCATCACTCAGAGTTTTGCTTTTTTGAAAAATCATTGCCAGAAGCGACGCCCAGCTTAGTTTTCAGATCGTCTCTCTCACTGTCCATGTTTTTATGCCACATCAACACCAATGCCCGGCCGGCCGCCGGTAGAAATAAACATAAGAAAGGGGTCGACAATCAGTGTTGGCAGTGGTAGGATGTTTTTATGTCAGTGTGACGAAGTGTGGCAATTTAAACGATGTTGGGGGTCAGATCTGATGCCGAGCAAGATTCACTGACAGTTGGTTAGAAAAAAGTTTTACTTACCGTGAACTTTCTCCAAAGAAACCAAAAAAAGCACCACGATACCACCCAAACATTTTTTAGACGATTTCTTCACCCGCAGGATCATCTTAATTTAAAGTTGGTGGTTGTTCTAAAAAACGAGGTTTCCTTTTTTTCAGCAGGTATAAAGCGGAGCACCCAATATAAGCTCGCTGTGAGCTCAGAGACGTCGTTATTAAGTGACGTCGCATGACGTGAAAGCCTTGTTCTGAACTGGCGAAATGCACATTGTTATGAAACCCAGCCAGCGGTTATTTACCACATGATGGCGTTAATTGTTAAGGCGTTTTATGCAACTTTTATCATAAAGAGAATGTCTTATAAATTCCCAGCCACCAGATTTAAAAGCACTTTACCCAGTCAGAAGACGCCTCATCCAGTGGAAATGACTAAAACTACATGCATCTTCCATTCCGCAATCGGTGGGTTACTGGTTCAATCCCGCTCCATCCGCCTCTGTTGTTGTGTCCTTGGGCAAGACACTTCACCCACCTTGCCTTGTGGTGGTCAAGGGCCCGGTGGGCCCGGTGTCATTTGGACTCCTAGGTACTGTAGAATTTTTTGGATTACAAGCTTTTCAACCTAAATACTGTTTTGTAGAAATAAGCTTCATAGACAGTTTTTGGAACAAAATTAAAAATTGCAAAACTTTTAAACACGAGGCAAATTTGTTCAAATTACATTTTACCACACAGCGATGTTCATTTTCAAGTAACTAATCTTAGCTTCCAAAAAATAACAGGGAAAAGAGTGGAATAATTCCAGTAATTTGTTAAATGTTATCAATGTTGCCTTTATTTAAACTATGGTAGAAAACTGAAAAACTACAGCATTTTTACCTCATCGTAAATATTTGCTTTAGGCTTTATTGCACACTGTCAATCCAGTCATCATAAACATCAACTCTCTAAATTAGTGAGAAGAATGAGCCTTATTTCACTACTCAGTCGTCGTACTCTCAGAGGGATGGATGACAGAGACTTCCACTTGTAAACAAGCCCTGTACGTATTCTTTGCTGAAGTTGAAAATTATAATTCACAGAGATAAATGGTAGGAATTCAATTCAATTCAAAAATACGTTATTAATCCCAGAGAGAAATAAAATGTTGTTATAACTCATCCAAGCTTCTTCAAAAAGTTGTAGGTGCTGATGGCTGTGGGTCTGGACGCTCTCATGAGAAGAAGCCTGACTGAAGACACTCTGCCGTTGTACCACAGTCTGATGAAGAGGATGCTGCTGTTGTCCAAAATGCTCTTCATTTTATGAAACAGGTAAGTCTGTTTTCTGTGGGTGAGGGGTGCTGCTAAACAGACACGTCCTAAGGTAAACTGTGATGTTTATAGCAGCAAACTGACTGATCTGTTACCAGGGCTTAAAAAGTCTTAAAAATGTATACAAACAAATCTAATTTGCCTTTAGAAAATGTCTAATTTATATATATATATATATATATATAAAAAAGAATGTAAATGATCATCTTAATTCTTAAAAAATACTCAGGGATATCTAAGAATCTTGACTGTTTTCACAATATAATTTATGTTTACTTCATCCTTTTAAAAGTTAATTTATACTAAATAACTTTATTAGATTTCTTACAACAGTGGATTCCTTTGCAAGCAATTAATAGAGGGAAATGTTTTGATTAAAAAAAAGGGAAAATCATAACAATAAAAATATAGAAAATGCTTTTCATTGCTTTTTAACAGTGGCTCATTTCAAAAGTATTAAAAATATATGAAATTTACAAGAAAGATCCAGATAAAACAGCACCAAAAATCATCTCCAAGGAGGAAGCATCACCGTCTCATGATGCAGTCAACATCTGGAGCAAATTCTGCCATCATTCTGGAATTATTTTAAATCCTTAAATCATCCTTAAGATTGAGCCATTATTTTTTAAACTAAAATTCCAAGTTATACACAAGATAATGTACTATAAAATAACTCAGTGGTTAATGTTAAGTCAAAACAACCCTGATAATCATCACATTAAAAACACAGACAAATACTACATTTTAAAAGAATTGTTAGTTGAATTATTATAAGAAAAAAGCTCATGGTGGTGATGTGGTGATGTTACTTTTGGTGTCAGCTTCAGCAGATGCTTTGTCATTTTTTGGCACCGCAGTAATCCGTTGCCTCAGAGGAGAACCTTCGGGTTCAGCATCAGAAATGGGTACAGGAGAGGTCCTTAGCGGTATGTCTTCATTTACCTGTCTTTGTCCTGTTGTGCCGCTCTTTATCTTCCCTGGACAACACAAGACAGCAGATAAGAGTTATCAACCTTTAGTTCAGCTCCATTAAACTACCCTCATTCATTTTTGGAAATGTGTGATGAGTCTGGATGTTGTAGTTCTTGTTGTCATGTCACTTTTGAACAGAATTTTATTTTTCTTCACTTTTTGTCAAGAGCATGTTTGTCTGATCACCACAAACATGCAGCTAAATGTAGACATTTCCGCTTTTACACTCAAACAACAAAATGCTCATTGTTCAAGCATCAAAGTATCAGGATTTACTACACATACATACACATATTAGTAATTGATACTGGTCTATAAAATCACATTAAAATATAAAATCCAAAACAAACTTTTTTATAATGATGTAATTAAATGTTTTATAGAAAATAAATGCATTACTTACATTTCCATATGCAATTTCTTCCAACGATAAGAGCAACAAGAGCAAAGACAACTAAACCAATGACACTATCTGGAAGAAAGCAAAATGTAAGAAGTTATATAATACATGTTAAATGTTATATTTTGCTCATGGTGAGTGGTGGTTATGGTGATGGACCCAGGGCTTAAAACCCACCTGTTTAGAGCTGCTTTTGACCCATAATAACATTGACCAACACATTTCATGTGTATTGATATTTTTAATGATGTCACTTGATAAAATGTAATGTTTGTTACTGGTTTCACAACCGGTGAGCGTTTGATGTGTTTATGATGTTTTTATGTTGTCATGATGTAAAGCACTTTGAACTGCCTTGTTGCTGAAAGGTGCTATACAGATAAACTTGACTTGACCCAAATGCAGACAGGCAGAGGCCGTGAGTAGATTTGATAATTTAATTTTAAAAAAATAGAACAACAAAAACTTTCAAAAACCACCGGGAATGCAGGAAGCAAGAGCAGAGCAAAAACCACAAGAATCCGGGAGCAAAAGCAAGGTTTGATGGGGAAGAAACAGGTAGATAACGGGGAAGAAAATGGAGGAACCAGTGAGGAGTGAGAGCAGGAGAGAAGTTTAAATACTGAGAGAGTGAATGCTGGAACAGTAGACTGGGCTGACTGGCTAACAGATGTTGCAGATGTGAGGGGAGATGGAAGAAGGGAGACTGAGGAGAGAGAAAGAGAGAGAGAGAGAATGGCAGTAGGGGGTGAGGGAGAGTAAATAGGGGAACTAAGAAAATAAATCTAACAGTAACAAAGAATAACTAGACAAGGAATAAATAAACATAAACTAGAATAACTAAGAAAAGACTGAACTAAAGTAAAATAGAAACATGGCTGATCTAATCAAAATAAGAAACTAAGGAACACTGGATAACAGTAATCAAAACTAGAATTAAACCCCAAAACAACCCAGGTTCTGACAATTTTGTACTTAGATTATCTCTTTATTTACTTGTTAAACCATAGTTTCAGTATTAAAAAAAAATCTGATTTTGTGTATAAAAATCTGTGGCTAACTTTATCTTATTTTCTCCTCTTATAGAAAAGCTCTGAGACGTTACTCACAGGTAGATGTTAATCCTGGCGTTGTTGATGAGACTTTTTCTGAACCATCATCTTTGTGAACTGGATCAACTTTACATGGAACAGAGAATCATCATCATTACTTGGAAAAAAAGCCAGAAACGTTGTCAAAATGTTGCTCAAGTGTTGAGATTATTATTAATAAAGCTGATTGCTTCTTGTGTCAGGAGCAGTTTTGTTTTAACAAAAAGGGGATATGGCGATATTGCCCTGTTTAATTTTGTTAAATAAGAAAGACTGCATCTGGCATCAAATTAGACAGGAGCAGAAGTACAAAAATGGGGAAAGTGAGGTTTGGGACATGCAAAGCGCCGGAATGATCCTCAGTTCCTTACTTATGTTATAAAGCAGGGTCATACATATAAAACTGGATATTCTAGTGACATATGTTTTATCTATGATCTGTTTTTTCTTACTAAGTCTATGGAAATCATTGCTGTCGGTGTTGTTTCTGTCTCTCTGGCTATGTTCACACTGCAGGCCTTAATGCTCAATTCCGATTTTTTGTGAAATCTGGGGGTTTTTCACATGGTCATTCACATTTCCAAATATATGCGACTTGTATGTGATCCCTTGTGTGAACTGCAAACAACCTAAAAGTGTCCCGCATGCACAGTAGAGGACACAATAACGTCACACGGAGCGAGCGTGCTCAGTGTTTGCAGAAGTAAGCATGGATGATAATGGTGGAGTGTATCTTCCGATTTTAAAGCTGTTGTCCAACCGGAGCCAGCACATCAACAACTCTCTCCACTGACTGCTCTCCCCATTATCGTCCGCCATGGTTGTTGTTTTTCTTCCTGTTTCCGTGTATCAGGATGCAGAATAGTGACGTTTGTCGAGTATCAAAGACATCCAGGTCGGATGAATACGACCTGGCCGCACAGACACGGGTCACATTTGAAAAGATCAGATACGTATCGGATTTTGGACCACATATCCACGTGGCCTGGGTCGCATTGGTAAAAGTCGGATGTGTGTTGCTCAGACTGTCATGTATAGATCAGATACAGGTCGCATAAGGGCAAAAAAAATTGGATTTGGGTCACTTCAGGCTGCAGTGTGAATGTAGCTTAAGTCTCTCTCTGTCCCCCAACCACTATTAAATCCATCTTTCAAAAACTGAAATAGTATCGCACAACTCCAAACCTACTAATACATGGCCATACAGCCAAGAGGCTCATGCTAACTCTGGAGGAGCTACAGAGAAGCATTTCTACTGCTCAGGGTGGTAGACTGTTGACATGTGAACTGGACTATTAGTTTGGTGCTCCACAACTGTAACCTTTTTGGAAGAATGGCGAAAAGAAACACATTAAAGCCAGTTTGTCACAAGACAGCATGTGGAGGAAGAGATGAGAGTAAGACTGAACATTTTGCCCTACATGCAACATCAACCAGAGCTGCAATGAGATGGTTTAGACCAGCGTTCCTCAAATCTAGACCTTGAGAGCCATTGTCCTGAACCTTTTAAAGGTATCTCTGCTTCAACACACCTGAGTCAATTAATCTGGGCCCGCATTCACAAAGACTCTCAGAGTCCTCTTATAGAGCTCCCATCTTAGCCTAAAAATTCCTGTCAAGGAGTCGCAGCTTCAGAGTGATTCATCCGGCTGCTAAGAACGACTCTGAGCGAGGAGATGACAGAAACCTTAGTGAGAAGGTGTGGTTGATCCTGTAGCTAGGTGTGACACTGTCTTCCAGGGACTTCTTCTTCTACTTGGCAGAGCTCTACCCATTTTACCGAGAATATTCCTTTCTGTCATTCTTTCCACTACCCTCCCTGCTTAATCCTCCCACAGTCCGAGGAGGTATTGATGCAACACCCCCTCTTCGTGCGTCATCCAATGGGGGTTGGACTGACCCCACGTGCACGTTTATGAGTTTTTTATTTGTTTATTTGATTTTTCCGTGGTTTTGGAACTGACAGGCTGATGGGATTGCATCCCAGTCATCCTATCACGGCAACTGCCTCACTCTCCCCGAGCATCGAGCTGGGTTTGCAGAAGGCTTCAGACGCTCTTATGCTCACTAAGGGTCCTCCTCAGTGCTCCTAAAATTTTGTCACATTAGGAGCTCTCTTAAGGCCTAAGATGCTTTGTGAATAACGTTATTCACAAAATTCTAAGAAAAATTCAGAGAATTTCAGAAATTCTAGGAATTTTCCTAAAATGACGTCACTAGGAGCTACTTTTAGACCTAGGATTCTTTGATAATATGGGTCCTAGTCATTAGCAGGACTCTGGAAAACTTGACTGCATTGAGGAGGTGATTCAGTCATTTGATTCAGGTGTGTTGAACCAGGGACACATTTAGAAGTTATAGGACAATAGCCCTCAAGGTCTGAATTTGAGGACCCCTGGTTTAGTCAAAATGTATTCATATATCAGACTGACCTAATCAAAATCCAGACCTAAATCAAACTGAGAATCTGTGGCAAGACTTGCAAATTGATGTTCACAGATGTCTCCATCCAATCTGACTGAGCTTGGGCTGTTTTGCAAGGAAAAATAGGAGTCTATTGTCTCTATCTGCAAAGAGACATACGAGTAGAGACATAGCTCAAAATATATAATTGCACCTGTACTTGCAGTAAAAGGTAGTACTACAAAGTAGAATATTTTCATTTAAAAATATATTTTAAACCAAAAATCACAATCAGAATTTTGCACTACTTTGAGTGTTTCAACATGATGAGAATCATATGTTGTATTTTTCTTAGTTGATCTACTTCAAATGAACATAACTCACCAACATTTAGGGTAACAGTTCCCTCCCATAGTTGATGGGAAAGCTTTGGAACCCTGCAGGTATAATTTCCTGCATCCTCTTTAGTTATTTCAGTCACTTTAAGAGAAATGTTCCCTTGGACCATTTCATTGTGGAAGAGAGACGTTCTGCCTTTAAACTTTGAGTCTTGAAGGAAGATATCGTCACCACGGCTTCGATACAGATGCACCAATTTCTTCTGGCTTTTCCACTCCACAGTCTCATCTCTCGCATCCCGCTTAGGCTCCAGGTGGCACTGGAGGATGACGTCTTTCTTCTCTTCTGCTGTGACTGGCTTGGAGGAACAAACCACTTTATTCTCATCTGGAGAAATCATAAAATAGAATATTTACACTAAAATGAAACATGACCAGATCTGTTGACTGGTTATTGTTATTTCTTGTAAGAAAAATATTCTGAGCTCAGAGCTTCCCCCTTTTTTTCTCAGGTTTCAGCCAGTCTACAAACATGGATGCTCATGGTGACTCAGCTTTCTTCCTGATAAAACTAAACAGTTCCTCTTCATGTTTGCTGAAGAGGGAACATTACTGTCAAGCTGTATTGTACTGATTACTCTAATTCACTGGTTTTCCAATTGGAAATCATATTTACTTGAGCTGCATTTTATGATCTACAGAGAATCTGACTGCTTTGTATTGTAATTAGTCTAAACATGGATGGACGGACAGAAGGACAGACAGATGCTATGTAACTGAATTAAATTTATAGGATTGGGCAAATATGTACAAATCAGAACATATCTGCATAGCAAAGCAAAAGGTACCAACAGCTGACTGCTGAGTGATGCATTTACAAGTCAAATGGCCTCACAGAGGTGATGTGCTCACACAAAAAAGGAAGTTAAAATCTACACACAACAGAAATGATTTGTGCTTCAGGTGGATTTTGATATAAAGTCACAAAATTTTTATGATAAATTTATTGTAGGCATTGATATAGACTGCACATCTGATCTAATAAATCCATCCATTATCTATAGCTGCTTACAAGGTATCTGTGCTACTATATATATATATATATATATATATATATATATATATATATATATATATATATATATATATATATATATATATATATATATTATTTTTTTTATTTTTTTTAAATGAGTGCCTTTTCCCTTTTCCCAAATTACCAACTGAGACATGCCCATTTAAAGAATATTAAATGAAACACATAGGCTAACTGAATGCAGATAAAACCTGCTTTAAATTTAGGAAATGAACAAATATCAACATAGAACCACAGAGATGTTTTGTACAGACAACTCTTAAGTATACATAGTCAGATACTGAAACTTATTAGGTCAGAAAATCTTACCCCAATAATTATTGATAAATAAATCATATCAATCTGCGTCAACTGCCAGTGCTGGGGGGTAATTGTGTGTCATTCTTAAATTGAAGGCCACACTGGAGCTCAGAGAACAGACTTTAAAATAGTTCTGCTAGTTTATAAATCACTGAACGGCTTAGCACCAAAATACATTAAAGACCTGTTGTTGTCGTATCAACCTTCCAGACCACTCAGGTCTTCTGGTTCTGGTCTGCTCTGCATCCCCAGAGCTCATGTTGAGAAAAATCTGTGGATTAAAAATAAAAATTCCCAAGGACGCGAACTATCTGAAGCATACCTGTCACTTCCGTGATGGAAATAAACCCACAGATCGTCAGCCAACGAACCAGAATAAATCGAGCTATTATCTCCTCCACTTAAACAGAAGAGAAGAGTCCAGATGCAGCTTTAAAAAGTCACTAAAAAGTGATTAAAGTTGGTTCTTCGTGGAGTGTTGTTGTTCAAAAAGTACGATTCACTTCTTAGAAACTCTTTCACTTTCTTCACCACAAAGAAGTGACGACAAAATGCAAACGTCAAATAAATAAATGTTTGTGGAAAATAGTTCAAACGAGAACAGTGCACCAACCAAGATCAAGTCAAACATGTAAATATAAGTGAAATAAAAACTTGTATGGAGAATTTATGATTTTATTTTTTAAACATGATTTTATTTAATTAAAGAGGTACTTTCTCTAAACTGACCAGAAGATGGCGACATATTGCCCTTCAATATCTTCAAATTATGTCCCGTTTTTTCTTGGATATTTTCCACTTATAATTTTACCTGGATGGAAGAAAAACAGAATGGACACGTCCTAGAGCCATAGCAAGAGAGTAATATTACTTTAGTTTTTAATATAAGGGACTTATAAAAAACTTAAATCGGAGCAGAGACAAAATTACAAACAAAGATCATTTATTGTTAAGCTACAGTTAAGCCTAAAGTTTTTAATATCTATGTTAGATTCAGGTTTAAAATAACTTGATAATTTTACTAACATGTTTCTTCTGCCCAGGATTGAATCCCAGTTTGGGGTCTTTCTGGATGGAGTTTGCCTGTTCTCCCCGTGCATGCATGAGTTCTCTCCAGTTACTCCGACTTCCTCCCAGAGTCCAAAAACATGACTGTTGGGTCAACTGGTCTCTCTAAATTATCCTTAGGTATGAGTGTGTGTGTGTGTTTTATTTCCCCCTGTGTGCCTCTGTGTGGCCCTGTGATGGACTCGCGACTTGTCCAGTATGAACCCTCCCTCTCACCCAGTGACCGGCGGCGACAGGAACCAGCCTCAGCATGACCCTCCAAACAGAAGCAGCGTAGACGATGGATGGATGGATGTTTCTTCTGACTAGAAATAATAGCAACATTTTGAAACCACCCAGCCAGAGTGCCAACTTTAATCTGAAAGAGAATCTGTAGAGGGAGGGAAAGATTAGGGTTGTGGTAAAGAGGCCTTCCAGAGTCAAAACCTGAAGCTCATTACCAAACATAAATCATCAAAATACCCATGGAAACACTGCAGCAGGGACTGATTCCTAAAAAGCCAATAAAGATTCTTCCACTGATTGTTGAGAAGGCTACAGACACATGTTGTCATGTTTTTTGTTAGTAAAAGTCACATTTAAAATCCATGGATACTCCTTTATATTGTTGTATTATATTTTAAACGATGCATGCCTCCTTTCTAGCACAAACAAACTTCTTGGTTCACAAAGTCAAACCACTCGAAACCCAGATTATTTCTTCTCATAGTGGCACATCTGGAACCAAAATACAGAGGTTTGTTTTGAGCAGGTAAGCCCAAAATTATTCATATATCTGGTAGATTTACATTTAAATGTGTTATTTAACCAAAAAGTTTGTTTAAGTTAGTTCCTGACATTATCCCTGTGTTGTTCTTAATGATTTACTAATTGAGTCTTTTGCTAATCGATGTATGTTATGACAAATTAGTATATTTCTTCACTGAAGCAATTTATGTTTAAAACCATCGCTGTAAGGAGTAGTTTGATACTCTGTTGAGTTTGGAACAGTGAAGTGGACAGAAATCTCTGCGACTCTTATCTCGATCACTGTTGTCGAAGGTTTCAGCCACTTCAAGATTCAGTTGTTCTCCTTATTAAATGCTAAACTGTATTTCGTAAGGTGAGATATTTTTCCCACCTTCAATAAATTTACTCTACTTGAAGGTTAAATTGCTCTATTTATTTATCTGTATTTTATTTATTATTTAGTCTGTACAGCATCCTGCTACGACAAAAGTTAAATTGGATTTAAGGCTTTTTACACATTGTTACTGGAAGTGACAACAATATAGAGGTTAAAGTTGATGTTTCACAGTTTTTTTAATATCTAGCTTCAAAAGCCCAGCAGAAAAGTGATAGCCAAGTCAGAACATGTAGATTTACACAAAAATAATAACAGAAGTAACAATAATATACTGTACAGGAAGGGAAAATACTGTGCAGTTATTAAAAATAGCATACTCCGATTCAAAGAAATGTGCAACTAAGTAGGACAACTTAAAAATGTACAAGATGTGCATGTGTATTTGTGCATAAAAACAACAGACGTTTTATAAGAAGTGAAAAAAAAAACTGTGCAAACAGCAGGGATGTCGTTTGAAAGGAAAAAACTGTATAAATATCAGCAGGGACATAAACACTTGTTGAGTTTGTCAGGAGCAGTGACGGTTCTAGAGTCTAACAGCTGCTTGGAGGAAAGAGCTGCCATAATGCTCCTTTGTGCATTTAGGATGCAGCAGTTCAGCGACTGGTTCCTGCATGGGGTCACAGTTGGACAAACTGTGACTTTGTCCAACTGTGACCCCATATAAGTCAGAGCTAATCCAGTGGTTTGAACAGGTCAGTAAAAAGGAAGTATGACTAAAAGGGTGGAGGGTTAAAAGTTTAACTGCAGACTATTGAGATTAGAAACCTGGCAGGCATCCTAGTTCTTGTACACACAGCAGCAACCTTCCACTACAGCCTACAGCCTGTTTGATTTTCCCACATTCATTGTTTCCAGACAAGTTTTTTACCAGACACACAACCCCAGACATCTGAAAGCTTCTATTGCAGACCAGAGGTCACATGTAGAAAGGCACACCCACAACTAAGCCCTGATTTCTACAGAAACCAGCAGAGTTCCACACATTCCTCATCCAGCTTTAAATGTTTGAATCAGCCATCTGGGTGAGATCTTCCCAAAGGACCAGTGTGCCTTTCTATGGCTCTTCCAGTCTGTCTGTGTCTCTGTTGCAGCCAGCTGGTTCTCAGTGGCTGCATCCCTCTGAGAAACTCCGGTATGTTTGGAGAGCTGCGTCTTTGGTCTGGCCCACCCTCCAGATTCTTGTCATTTTCTGTTTCTTGTTCTGCATGTCCACCTATTAAACAAACATATGTCTTTATTAAAACAATATGTTTGAACTCTGCTGAACAACTGATGCATAAAAAAAATCTTTATAAACTTAAAAGAATCATCACACAAAAAAGAAAATACAAATACTTTGATTCAATAACAGTTTTACTCACCTTCAATCAATCAAGTAAATCTTGATTAACACTTTAATATGTGGATTAATATAACTTTATACTTGTTTTTACAGTTGTCATTCTGTCTTTATGAAGGCCCATTACTCCTCATACAGTTTAAAATATGTGTTGACATTTTTTTTTAAATTAAATGTGTCAAGATTTTAATAGTTGTTGACCAGTTTAGTGGCCCAGTAGTCTGAATAGGTTCCAAACAAACAGGATGTGACATCATAGGTGACAAAATAATAAAATAAAATACATTAAAATTTTAAAAAAGAAAGTAAAGTGGACTAAATTTATACAGGGTGGAAAAAAATGTAACCTTAAGAAATTCATTTTTACAGTGTTTTAAAGATAAGTTGGGTCTGCAAATTAAAAACATGAGGCATGGTGAAGCAGCGTCAGATTTCTGACCAGAACGAAACATTCTATCTATGAGTTTGGATTGAAGTCAGGGTGCTTTTCACCGTATATTTGCAGTTATTCCTCCAAGGTGTTGGGCACAACAAACCCGCTACGTTCATTCAAACACTGTAGACTTAGAAGAAACTATGCTGCTCCTGATTTCTCATGTGTTCTTTGACTTTGCATTGTTTTGTCATGGTGTTTTTAAGAGGAATATCTTGCATTAATCTGCCAGTTTGAGTGTGAAATGAGCTTTAAAAAACTGATTTTCTCTCTCTCTCTGCCTCATATTTTAAAACTATTCGTTAGTTTTAAAGTTCTTGGTCAGAAAGTTTCATCTCTATGTTGTGTTTTTATTTGAAAAGGAAGGACTCAGGCAGGGGGCCTCTTGCTTTAAAACTGTTAATTACATTACTGACATGTTCTTACATATTTTATCCATAAGATAGCAATTATGGTAATGCAGACAACCAGAGGTAAGCCAAGACCCAGAGCAATCGTATTGCAGGAAGATGTTCCTTCTAAAAAACAAAAAACAAGAAAAAAACAAGAAACATGTAAAATCTTTCAGTATTTCAACCTTTCAAGAGAACGCTAGACCAGTTATTATTCTTTCTTGGGGAAACTCTCAACATTACAAATCAGTACAAACCAGGCACCCAATTAAACGTTAAGAAAAAAACATACAAGAATGAAAAGTAAATAAATAAAAGCATATTTCCAATCAAGGTAATCTGTTAATGTGAAAGAGTCCAATCATAGGTTGCAGTTATATAGTTTCACTGCGACCGGGAGGAATGAGTTCTTGTGTCGCTCTGCTTTGCATCGTGGAAGTTTGAGTTTGTTGCTCAAAGAGCTTTTATAACTGTTCAGCATATAATGCAGAGGATGTGAAGAAAAGTTCAACATTGTCCCAGTTTGGGCAACATTTTCCTCTCCAACACTAAAGATTAAGGTGTCTAATTCCTCTCTGACGACATGGCTGGTCTTGCTTATGAACTTGTTGATGTCTCTGACCCTCAAGCTGCTGCCCCAGAAGAGACGACTCAGCAGATAAAGACAAGCATCTGTGCAGCAGCTGAAATCAATGGTGTAGGGAGCAAAGAGGAAAGGATAAGTGTATAATGACATCTATGCTTGATGTAGTCCTATTAAGGTTCAAAATACTGTATATTAGAATCTTGATAAGAAGTTTGCAGAATTAGCTTGAAATGGAATGAATTTGATTCATTTCATCTGGTCTGCTCTGAATTAAATCCAAATACATGAAGTTCGAGCCTGGTCATTGCCTTCCTGCAGTACTCTGCTCAATTCTCATCTTCCTTCACAGCTCTGTCTGGGCTTTCTCCCATTGTCCTGTAGAACTTCAACCGGACCAGTCAACGAACAGAAGGAGAAGTTCTCAATGATAAGAACAGGAAGAAAATAATTTTGGCAACCCTGCCTGACACAAAACAGAAGTCAGATGGCAAAGTAGGGGAAAAAAAGGTCGTGTGCTTTTTTTGTAAGGCGTATGTAAATATCTGATTCAACGGCACCCGCTGAGGTTTCTTTTGGAGCACTGGCAGAGAGGGATGCTGGCATTAGGTCTGGAAGCATTATGTCCTGCCAAACACAAGCTCAAAGAAATAATGATGTTTTAACTTTGCAAAACCAGAACATAGAGAACTAGAATAGATGACCTACAATGAGACTGTTGTATGTGGAGTGAAACCTGTAAAGTATTAGAAGGATGGACAGAGGGACGATGAGTATGATCGGCTGTATAGCAAAGCTGCGCTCGCCTTAGTGTGGAAATATGTTGGTTTCTGTCCAGAGGTCAGTGAAAACTTCCAGGATATGGTCGTTTCATGACATCTGGACACCTCTTTCTGTATTTTGAAAAGATTTAGTAGTGACTAAAATACTTTTATATTCCTTTACACTGAAAAGGCCACAAAGAGGCACATGATTCTGGAAAAAGCAAAGCTGTTTTTCTTTAGTTCAGTCTTTTCTTAGTTATTCTAGTTTATTTTGTTATTAGTTTATTATGTTTATTTATTCCTCCTGTCTAGTTATTCTTTGTTCCCTCTTTACTCTCCCTCGCCCCCTGCTGCCTTTTTCTCTCTTTCTCCTCAGTCTCTCTTCTGCTCTCTCCCCTTACGTCTGCGACCCGTTAGTCAATCAGTCCTGGTCTACTGTTCCAGCATCCACTCTCACAGTATTTAAACTCCTCTCCTGCTCTCACTCCTCCCTGGTTCCTCCTGTTACTTCACTGTCCAACCCTGCTGTCCTTAGCGCTTGGATTCCTGTGTTTTTTGTTCTGCCATGACTTCCTGCATTCCCTGTGGTTTTTGTAAGTTTTTGTTATTCAATTTTCCACTTCATCATGACATTAATAGAGGAGAGTTGCTGTGATGATGTGTGGAAGGCAGAATGTTGGAAAGAGCAGGAGCTTCTTAAAGAGACAGAGGTCAATTTCAAGGCATTAAATTACAAACTCAAATTTCTTTTAAGTCATGTTTGATATGTACAGCATTTTCCTAACAACTGAAGGTGACATAGTTAGTTGATTGTGCTATAAAATAGCCCTATGTGCCTGGAAAATAATGATTTTTAAAATGTTTTTCTGATCTGTGTCAATCTCTTTATTGTCTATGACATATATTTCTTATATTTTTATGAACAGCCTCATATTTAATGAGAGCTATGTTAGCCAGGGAAACAAAAGCACGGACTCTTATTTATGTTCAATAAGTCATGTTTATTGAGTTCTTTGTCCAAAAACAAACAGTTACAATCTGAGTTACAAGATGACTTTATTAATACAGTTTGATCCAGAATCTGATCTTTGTCTCATAAAATGACTGACATCCTGATTGTTGATGATAATCATCATAATGACTACCGTTTCCATCAGCTCATCTGTACATGGATTTGAACAACAACATTAAGTATGATCAAAGCAATATATGTAAATGTGATTAGTTGAGGTGAATCAAAATCCTCCTGAGCAGTGATGGCCTCCATGGCTGAACAGAAACAGGAAGGGGCAGCACCCAAACTAACGCCAACATCAACTAAACAACAAACAAGACGACAAAGTAGCTCCATAAAGACAGCTGATTTCTGGGCAGTGAAGAAATGACAACATTGAGCTCTCAGCAGCGATGATGGAGACAAAAGAAACAAACTAAAATACACATTTGAACCACCTGGACCTCAGACCACTGCTGATTATTTAGGTTTAATGAACTCAGCAGAGTCTCCAGTACAGACAGGCCTAATCCCAGCATATAGAGGTTCAGTGAATGTGGTCTGGACTCTGTGGAGGAGAGTCATGGTTTCAGAGACGCTGTAAAAAGACAGAATACCTGCTCTGTGATCCAGGTACACTCCTAGTCTGGAGGAAACTGGACCTGATACTGGAGTTTTAATGTTGTTGTGATAAAATGTGTAACTGTCTGAAAAACAATTTAATGACCAAGATTTGTCATTGAATCCAAAGGATTCTGCTCTGTTCATGTTCTTGTATGAAGCTGCTACATAAACTCCTCCTCCTCTCCACTCCACCTCCCAGTAACAACGTCCAGTCAGTCTCTCTCTACTCAGGACCTGATTATAAATAGTGAATCTGTCTGGAAGATCAGGATATGACTGTTGCTGGTTCACAAAGGTTACTTTTCTGTTCCCCTCAGAGAACAGCTTTGTGTGTGCTGTGTTTGGATCCAGAGTGATTTCCTGTGAATATTTTAAGAATCCAGCTCTGCTCTTTGGTTCTGACAGTAAAACCTCCACCTCAGTGACCATCAGTGAGATGTTTGTCCATGTGTCTCTCAGGATGTCCTGTAGTTTATCTCTGAGCTCTGACACAGCTGCTGTCACGTCCTCAAAGTATATCAGAGGACCAGTCTTGAAGCAGGATGAGTATGTCGACTTCCTGAATGCTGACAGTGAGGGGTAGTTGAGGAGAAACTGGATGTGATCCTCTGTGTTTGAGAGCTGCTCCAGCTCAGCATCTTTCCTCTTCAGCTCAGTGATCTTCTGCTCCAGCTTCTCCTGAAGCTCTTGAACTCGACTCACTTCAGTTTCCTGCTGGGATCTGATCTGCTGCTTCACATCAGAGCTTCTTTTCTGGAGGAGACGGATCAGCTCAGTGAAGATCTCCTCACTGTCCTCCACTGCTTTATCAGCAGAGGCATTGATGGCCTCCACCTCCTGTTGAAGCAGCTTCACATCTTTCTCTGGGTGCTGGATTCTCTGCTGGATTTGTTGTCGACTCACCTGGAGCTCCTTCTGCTTCTCAGCCCTTTCTGCTGCAGCTGGGACTGTTTCATGGCCTTTATGTTCATCCATAGTGCAGAGATAACAGATACACTGCTGATCAGTGCGACAGAAGATTTCCATCACCTCATCATGACGAGAGCAGATGTTCTCCTGGAGCTCCTTAGAGGGGTTCACCAGCTTGTGTTTCTTCAGTCTAGGAACATCATAGTGAGGTTGGAGGTGATTCTCACAATAAGAAGCTGGACAGGTTAAACAGGACTTGAGAGCTTTCATCTTCCTCCCAGTGCAGACATCACAGGCCACATCTTCAGGTCCAGCATAGCAGTGATCAGCTGGAGCAGCGTGGAATCCAGTCTTCTTCAGATATTTAATGAACTCTTCTAACATGGTGTTTTTCTTCAACACAGGTCTCTGACTAAATGTCTCTCTGCACCAAGTGCAGCTGTAGATTCTCCTCTGATCTTCTCCATCCCAGTGGTCTTTAATGCAGTTCATACAGTAGCTGTGTCCACAGGGAATAGTCACCGGATCCTTCAGTAGATCCACACAGATGGAACAAGACAAGTTACCTCGGTCTAGTTGAACTCCTCTGTATGCCATTTCAGCTCTCAGTAACAATGACAGTGTAAGTTTCTCCTCCGTAGAACTTCAACTGCTCTGAGCTCTGATCTCAACACTATACCTTGCTGCAGTGAATGAGGCCTGGCAGTTGTTAGACTGAATAGGAGGGAACAAAGATCTGTGTTGATAGGATGCACTCGTAAGAGTTATCAGATCTTGGTTTGCAGGAAGAGTTTTGAGGTGCATATTCCAATGTGCTGGCATGTCCAAGCCTGCTTTTTTTCTGGTTTTCCTTGTGGAGAATTACAGAGGGTTGCAACAGAAATCAGACAACGATTTAGTTATAAAATTTTGAAAACAGAGAAGAGGTTTAACTTTTTGGCTGTTTTTGGTTGTTTTAGTAATGCTGAATGTTTAAAATGTAGCTCTTCGAATCAGTAAAATAAAGAAATAAATAATTCAATGTATCTCATAGATGTAGTTATAACATTTCAGATAATTGTCCTTAATGACTTTTATTTGACTCATGTCTTTTGCTGCAAATACAGTAGACTAAAAGTACCTTTAATAAAATTCTGTTCAATAAAAATGGGGCATGAGGATTTAATTGCATTTTTTATTTTTATTTTTTATGTAAAAATGTTGATGTGATCATCAGAGTATTTTAATACCTTATCAGTTCTCAGGGCTTGTAGTTAATCTCACTCATTTTAACTTTGTGAATATATTGTGTTATATATCACACTGGCTGCATGTAAAAGTGTAGATGATGACTGCTATATTATTCTTGGTTTTCTGTATCGTTGCTAAGCTTTGTTCTGTTGTGGCTTATTTGGTTGCCAGCCTGTGGAGTGTTGAACATTAGCAAACATCTACATCAGACAGGATATGGCTACTGACTTGAAAAAGGTTTATATATATGGTGTTCAAACTGTGCCTGTAATAAATCTCACATTACTAAGGCAGTTGGCAGTTCTATGTGTTGCACAAGGTGCCCTTTTTTCAATTTTAGAATCTGCCCCCTAAAATGTCTGTGCACAGCCTGCGACAAGACAGCCTTGCTAATAATTAGTAATGTAAGACGCTAACTGTTTAGCTGCTTAGGATGACATCTGAAAATATTAGTTTTGAAGATTAAAATTCTTCTAAAACTAAATAACATGGGAAAGTAATACTTTATACAAAGTAATACTTTATACAAAGTAATCACTTTATACAAAACTCCAAAATATGTAGCAATTTTTTCAGTGACTTTAATGAGCTCTTATCTGTTATATGCATTGATTATGACTGTTTAATAATTGTGGGAGACTCCAACACCCATGTTGACAACCCAACAGACAGAGAGGCAAAAAAGCTGAATGTTGTAGTTCAAAAATTTGGTCTGACTCATCATGTTAAACAGGCAACTCATAACTGTGGACACACTCTGGACTTGATTATCAGTAAGGGTGTAAATATCTCCAGGGTTTCTGTAATTGATGTCGCCCTGTCTGATCATTTCTCTGTTATTTTTGAAAGTGATTAAAAAGAAGATTGTGTCTGGTAGGAAGAAATCTCTGTGGATAAATGCTCCACTCGTAAGAAATGAAAGAAACCTTTTTCGAAGGGCTGAACGTAAATGGCTTAGCACTCAACTTCACGTTTACTATGAAATCTACAAAGAGAGGCTGCAAAGCTATCATTCAACACTAAAACATGCACGGGCAATGTTCTTTTCAGAAATCATAAACAAAAACATCAACAATGCCTGAATCTTGCTTACCACAGTTGATGAGTTGATAAACCCTCCTGTGACTGTAGCATTGGAATTCCACTCTACCTGGGCCTGCAATGAATTTGCCAACTTCCTCATACCATAATGAGATGCTAGAAAACCACAAATTATTAGGAGGAAAATGCTTGAAAAGAGCTAATGTTTGATTATATACATGACAGAAGAAACTTGTTTCAAATGTTGATTCAAAGTATTTAAAATACTTTCAAGAACAATGTACGTATGTTCAGAACATGGTTTGAAAGTGCTTTGAAAATAAATTTCTAGGATTAAGATCAATGTTTTTTTTATTATCTCAAATCAGTGACTTTTATGCTCTCAAGACATTTTTTAAACTGAGCTGGCATTCCGATCAGGGTCTTTGTCCATTTGTATGTCAACGTGTTTCATCTGGTCCATTTTTATGGTGACCTGTTGTAACTTGTCATTTTGTGGGACTGCTGGGAATCTGATTTTGTTTACATTTTGTTGTTTCCATAACAAACTAGAAAGATTTTTTCCTCGTGATAGGAGTTCTCCATTAGGTTTTCATTTCAGGGGCAGAAGGTAACAGGAGAAGCTGTTTAACATTCCTGGTGCCAAAACCAACGAGAGGTTTTGATGGAACATGAGTAGGTATGTTTCTGCCTGCACCCTAAATTTAAGAACAAATGGACTTTCCAGGCAGACAAAACATCCTGATTTATTGGATTTCCAAATAAAAAGAAGCAAAGAAGACTTCAGGTTAACTTCGGTTTGTTAAAGTATTCACACCCCTTAAATCTTTCCACATTTTGTCACATTACAACCATAAACTACAAGTCATGTTGTTGGGATTTGATGTGATAAACCAACACAAAGTATAATATAACTGTAAAGGAAAAATCTGGAAAGTGTGGCTTGGGTTTGTACTCAAGCCCATTTATCCTGATACCCCTAAATAAAATCCAGTGCAACCAATTGCCTTCAGAAGTAAATTAATGACTACATTCAGTCCAAGTGTGTCTATTACAGTCTCAGTACACAGCTGTTCTATGAAGGCCTTAGATGTTCTTTATAGAACATGAGAGAAAATCAACATCCTGAAAACAAGGGATCCCAGCTGACAGGTCAGGGAGAACGTGGAGGAATTTAAAACTGGTTAGGGTCTAAAGCAATATTCCAAACTTTAAACATCTCACAGATTTCTGCTCAATCTATCATCTGAGCATGGAGAGAGGATGGACCACCTGCAGACCTACCAAGACATGGAGGAGAGCATTAACCAGAGAAGTAGAAGAGGTCCGTGGTAACTCTGGAGGAGCTGCAGAGATCCACATCACAGGTAAGGAGAGTTTAAGTCCCTAGATACAACAGTTTGCCATGAGACGTGTGGGGAATACAGTCAATGTGGAATAATGGACTCTGTATGGGACGTAAAACTACAACAACCCTAAATATCATCCAGATCGCTCCCTCTCCAAGGCTAAACATGGTGGTGGCAGCATCATGCTTTCTCTCAGCAGGGACAGGGAAGCTAAGTGATGGAAAACAGGTGGAGCTGAATCCAGAACAAACCTGGAAGAAAACCTGAGGCTGCAGAAGACTTGAGACAGAGAATCACCTTCCAGCAGGACAACGAACCCGAACATCCAGCCAGAGACACGCTGGAGCGCTTCAGATCAAAGCATCTCCACATTACGACGGCCTAGTCAAAGTCCAGCCCTAAATCCAAGTCAGGGCAGGGACCTTCAGAAAGCCATGAAAACTGTTGACTACGACTGCTTTCATGGAGTACAAGAACAACTGAATCACAGGAAGGAAACATGTTCTGAGCAGAGGTCAGAGGTCACGCAGACGTTTCCTTTAAAGTCAGATTCAGATAATTGAACAGGGGAGCTGACGAGGAGCAGCAACAACCAGAAGATAACTTCAACATGGAAACAAAAAGAAATCTGAAGCATTTCAAATTTTACTTTATTGTAATAAACTTTTTTTATTTATTGTAACATTATATGAAATGTGTTAAAAGTGCGTGGCATGCATAGCACCCCCCACCTCATGTCCTCCTCCCGGGCAGAATAAAAAGCTTTTGCTCAGGATTTTCTTTGCATTAGTTCATAAATCACTGTGTAGAGTTTTGCAAAAAGAGTAAAGCTGATTCTGTGCCAATCTTTGTTCAGATCTATGTTGTTGTTTTAATAATTAGGAGGGAGGTTTTGATAATTGTGGATTATATTTTATTTGACTGTTTAAGCTATCCTAAAAAACTTTAACTGCATGCAGTCAGTATTTCTTCTTAAGATGAATACTGTTGTATTTGGCGCCATCTGGTGGCCATCTATCAGGTTTCTCCACACTTCTGTCTCAGCCTCGTCCTCAGAGCAGAATATTTGAGTCCTCACAGAGCTAGAAAAGCCCTGCAGAGTCAGTGTTTGCTGTGTCTTTCTCGGACCATAGGAGGTCCTGGACTCCTGACATCTGGAGATAGAAAACAGATCTCAACCGAAAGCAACAAAAACACTGATTACTCACTTTGTTCTCATCTGAAAATCACAACTGTCTCTGATCTTTGGAAACGTTACCAACATATATAATGAAATACAATAAAACCCAAAATACAAAATAACAGAGTCCTTTCATATTCAAACAGTGAATCATCTTTATTCAGATCTTTGTCCAAAAATAAGCACAGAGTTACAATCTGAGTCACAAGATGACTTTATTGACGCAGTTTGATCCAGAATCTGATCTTATTCTCGTAAAATAATGACTGATGTCCTGATTGGGGATGATCATGGTATTCACAGTTTCCATCAGCTCTTCTCCACATGTATTTGACAACATTTGGTCTGACAAAGTAATAAATACAAATGTAATGGATTTTGATGATGATATTTGTCAGAATGTTTATTGCTTGTTTCACATTTGGTGACTGCATGACGTTTTATGATGTAAAGCACTTTGAACTCCCTTGCTGCTGAAATGTGCTAAACAAATAAACTTGACTTGACTTGACTAGGACCGCCCCTGCTCACCTCATTGGCTAGAGATCGACACCAGCTCCCCTGTTACTCAGTATGGATGAAGCATGTATGGAATGGATGGGAGGATGTTCTCCTCATTAGCAGGAGAACCTCTAGCCATCAGTCCCTCTTTGGTTCTGCAGCAGCACAATGATCCAAAGCGCAGCAGCAAGGCAACCTCTGAATGACTTAAAAGGAAGTTTTGGAGTGGCCTAGTAAAAGTCTGGACTTAGATCTATTCCAAATGCTATAGTTTGACCTTAAACATGTTGTTCATTCTGGAAAACCCTCCAATGTGGCTGAATTAAAACATTTCTGGAAAGCAGAGAGGGTCAAAGTTCATCAGTGGTGATGTTAAAGACTTATTGCCACTTATCACAAACTCTTGATGTCAGCTGATGCTGCTAAGAGTGGCCCAACTAGTTATATGGTTTAGGGGGCAATTAAATTACTTTTTCCACACAGATCCAGGTTTGTTTGGACAGCTTTTCTCCCTTGATGATTTTATTTTTTTGTATATTTGCTTAATGTTTTCATGATGTAAAGAACATTGAACTGCCTTCCTGGACATGTAGCCCCCAGACATTAGGAGGCTGTTTGTTATATATTTTTTTAAGCAGAAACAAATGAGGTGACTGATCAATGAGCTCTGTTATATTAATTTGCCCCAATTTTAAACCAAAAGTGCTGCTTCAAGTTCCTGGATCAGTATTTTGATTTATGGAGCAGAGTCTCTGGGTGCTCTCTATGCCTTAGTGCCTGACATGAACACTAGGCTTTACACTTTAATTCTTCTGTCTGTCAGTTTAACATACCCCTGCAGCTGAAGAAGAGCAGATGATGTTTAATCAGAAGGAAATTTCTCTTTTCCGGTCACCTGACACATCCCTGTTCAGGTTGTTTTCCTCTGCAGTACCAAGAAGCGGACACTAGATGTCACTGTTCATCTGTGTCACAGGATTCAAAGCTGTGACTCAGGGGTCACATGCTGTAAACTTATTCTGACATGTCTTGATGAACTTTCTGACACATAAACACATCTCTGCATCATCGGTCAGAGTCTTCAGCCATGTTGGAGGAGTTTAGATTTGGTTTTCAGAGTCAGAAATCAGACTGGGACACTTTAGTCTTTAATAACTAGAAGTCAGCGATCTCTTCCAGTGGAATCTTTATATTCCATTTGTAAATCCTTGGATCTTGTCAGTGTTTACATTGAATTGTAAAGACAATGATGATGGAAAGAAGTCAAATTTGGCAGGAAAATTTCTTAGAGAGCAAAAATCTGACGGTATATGCATGATGTCAGAAACGTGTTTTAATTGTAGATCCAAAGTATTTCAAATCTGGTGGATTAGTGAAGGCAGAAATCACAAGAGCCATGTTTTTGTAACCTTTTGGTAAACCTGGTAACTGAAGCAACTGATCCTAATAACTGAACACAAATTGACATTTTGGGAGAATTTTTATGTTTGTTTCTTTTTTGTGAACAAAGCACCGAAAAACGCCTTTCATAAGAAAATCAACCACTAACATCTGCTCTGTTTTTCTCTTAGTTCAGCTTCAAAACGCTAATAGGAATAAAACTCACAGCCTTCTAATTATCAGACAAGCAGTTTTCCCTCTGAGCCATTATGCTTTCATTTAACAGGGGACATATTTGAAGCTTCTTTCAGTTTCTCATCTCTCCGGTTCATTGAACCAACAAAGTCCCTGTTTTCTGTTGATTTTAGGACTAGATGGAACATTTCCTTCCAGAATAACCTAAAAAAGTTCAATATATTTTCTAACTCACTTCAGAAAGAGAAACTCATCATATAAATTCATTTCACATAGTGAAATATTTTCCTTACTTCCACAGAACTATTGAGCTGTGGAGCTTCTGGACAATTTTCAAAACCAAGTTGTAAGTTTGTGAAAATTAAACTCAAACAGTAAATCAGCCAAAGTCAAGAGAGGGACCTTCAGAAAGCCATGAAAGCTGCTGACCACGACCGTTTTCATGGAGTCCAAGAACGACTGGATCACAGGAAGGAAACATGGAGTTTGATCAGAGGTCAGAGGTCACTCAGAGGGTTCCTCTATTTAAAGTCAGACAGACAATTGAACAGGGGAGCTGATTCAGCAGCAGATAGAAAATAAATTCAACATGGAAACAAAAAGCCAAAGAAATCTGAAACATTTCAAAGTTCACTTTATTGGAATAAAAAAATCACCAGTTAAAAAAATAAATATTCAAGAATAAAACACGACTTTATGTAGAATTTCTTACCTTGGTGACAAGGTTTTCAGTAGTTGAACATATCAGCAACAGGAGCTTTAAAAGACTCCATTACACATTAGAAACTGGTACAGATTGGATATATGAGAACCAGTTCAACCAGATGGTGGCGATGGGGGGCTGTCTCTGAAGAGGGTCTGACTGTCAGCCATGTCTGTGGTGGAGGGGAGAGAACATCCAGGGCTGTTTTCAGCAGTCTGTGGGATTCTCTGGAGAGCTCCTTCTAGCCAGCAGCAGAACATCCAGCGACGCAGCGAACAGTGACGCAGAACGCTCAGATGCTCTCCATGGAGGCTCTGAAGGGACACCAGCAGGTTGTTCTTCCTCGGGAAGTTCAGGAGCTGCTGGAACTTTTTGATCCCTGCTGAAGTGTTTCTACACCAGACTGTTTCTGATGTGAATTCCCTGCAGGTTGCAGGTTTGTGCTGCGTTTCCTGAAATCCATTCTAACTTCTGTCGTTTTTGTGGCGTTCAGTCAGAGGTTGTTCACTGAACACCACCCAGTCAGACTGGTCACCTCAGTTCTGTAGGCAGGCAGAAATGAGTCCCACTACAGCGATGCCGTCAGCAAACTTCCTGCAAATGCTGGAATACAATCAAGAAACACTGAAAAAAAAGCTTCTCCTCAGGTCTTTTCCTCTTCCAGGAGAAACATCCAGAACATTTCCTGTTCTGGATGTTTCCGGTGGCAGCATCATGCCTTCTCAGCAGGGACGGGGAAGCCCAGTGATGGAAAACGGGTGGAGCTGAATCCAGAGCAATCCTGGAAGGAAACCTGAGGCTGCAGAAGACTTGAGACAGAGAATCACCTCCCAGCAGGACAACGAACCCAAACATCCAGCCAGAGACACGCTGGAGCGCTTCAGATCAAAGCATCTTCACGTTGTGACGGCCTAGTCAAAGTCCAGACCTAAAGCCAAGTCAAGAGAGGGACCTTCAGAAAGCCATGAAAGCTGCTGACCACGACCGTTTTCATGGAGTCCAAGAACGACTGGATCACAGGAAGGAAACATGGTGTTTAATCAGAGGTCAGAGGTCACTCAGAGGGTTCCTCTATTTAAAGTCAGACAGACAATTGAACAGGGGAGATGATTCAGCAGCAGATAGAAAATAAATTCAACATGGAAACAAAAAGACAAAGAAATCTGAAACATTTCAAAGTTCACTTTATTGGAATAAATAATCACCAGTTAAAAAATAAATATTCAAGAATAAAACACGACTTTATGTATTTTTTATTACCTTGGTAACAAAGGCTCTTTGGACGTCATTTAGCGTTAAAGTGCTTCAATTGTCTTAACAGCAAAAGAAGTTAGTTTTAAAAATCTTCACATAACCCAGGGTGTCTCATTAAGTGTCACCCAAAAACAACACTTGCATTCAAGTCAAGGCTCCATGAGGACGCCGGTGTCATAACGAGTTCCAGGATTAAAAATCCAATCGGTTTTCTTTTTCACAGCGTTCAGCAGCATTTCTCCAACATTAACATCATAATGCATCTATAATGCATCTTCTACGAGAAAAACAATCATAAAGACATTTATCACCATTTATGTTTTCATACAGAGGAATTTGTTGTGTCATCAGACACAGACAAAATAAGAATGAAATGTGAATAATGCATGTTTGCACTAATATAATGTATGCATAATATAGTTTCACATCACACTGTTCTTTTTTCCAGAGGTACATTTAAAATTTTTCCGACCTCGACAGCCTGATCTGATCTACAGATCTGCTTCGACAAATGTTTGAAGTTCATTTCTAATCGATGCTGCATAGCCTGAGATAGCAGGGTCAAAACTAAACAACACATCAAAATAAAAGATGATACCAGCTCATTCGTGCTGAGGGGTAATAATAACTTAAAGCAGGAATACTTAGAAAACGAGTTTTGGTTTACAAAAAAAAAAAAAAAAAAAAAAAAAAAAAAAAAAAAAAAAAAAAAAAAAGAGCTTTTCTTCTGGTCTGAAATCGCAGATGTTTCCTCTTCCAGGAGAAACATCCAGAACATTTCCTCATGCTTTGACCTAAAGGTTTGGAGGATTCCAGCTTCATGAAGGACCTGCAGGAGAACAAGAGAGAAAGTCCGGAGTCAAACAAAGAGCCTGTTGGCAGAGCATCACCTGCTACGTCATCATGACATCATCATTTTACCGCTGATGAGTCAGACTCACCTGGTTTCATCGATTCACCTCCGACTGATCGACCAGATTTGCTCCAGGGGGGTTTCCATGACGATGCTGCAGGAGAGAAGAGCTGATGGAGCTCCCCTCTACATCAACACAGGTCTGCCCTTGAGCAAGGCATCCAAGCTGCAAGGCGGAGGCTCGACTCAGGAAGTTCTTTTGGAATCTGTAACAGGTTTATTATTTTATTAATCAATCTGATGATGATGAGAAAGAAGCGTCGACGTATTCTAGTAATTTCTGACTTACTCTGTGTTTTTGCAGCATTTTTTCAAGCTGTAGATGAAAAGTGAACTCAAAGAAACGATGAAGACAATAACAGGGAAAAGAAGAAACAGCCTGGAGCGATGACCTGAAATAGAAGAAGAAGAAGGTCAGAAAACGCAAAACTCTCCAAACCAAGTTCAAACTTTGATTATTATCAGACGTTTCGACCCGCGGACTCACCGTTCCTGATGGTCTCCTCCTGGGGGGTCGGAGTGATGAGCTTTCTGTGAGGAACCGTCTCTGTTGTCCTGATTTTATCAAAATTTGGACCTAAAACAGAACCAGGACCGGGATTCACCATCAGAACCGGCAGGTTGGACACAATTACTCACCAACAACATCTAACTTTTTTTAATCAGTGGCTAAAAACACGATGAAGGTTCAACTTTTAGATTTCGGATCATTGAAGCAACGCGACAGCTGACCCTCCAGTCAGCTGGAGCTGAATCATCATTTCATGGATGGTCTTTAAATCAACTGATCATCTGACGGGCAAACAGCTTCAAACCACGAAGATCAAAGATGTGTGTAAAAAACTAAATAGATGGAAAACATGTAACCATGTTGAGTGCGTCGTCTTAAAGCAGTTCATAATTGGGACACTCCAGAGACCCTTTCTGGTTCCCCTCACCATCCTCTGCAGATGTCCGGGGTTATTCAGCTCCTCTCAGGTTCCTCAGCCTCTTCATCTTTTCACTTTTACAGCATTTAGACTTTAAAGGTTCAGCTGACGGAGCAGAAACTCACCAGAGACGTTGAGTCGACAGCTTTCAATCCCAGAACCATCTTCAGTCGTCACTTCACACACATACAGACCAGAGTCTTCAGTCCTCAGTCTGGACACATGGAGTCTGATTCGTCCTTCTCTGAGGACGTCTTTGTCCGTCTGGACTCGTCCTGAAAACTCTTCATCCTGAGACTCTGGAATCTCAACACCTTCAAGGACCTGATAGAGGATCAGTTCTCTAGAAGGAACCAACAAGCTGCAGTCGATGAACAGTTCCCTGGAGGATCCATGAGGTGTGGTGGTGAAGGTCCACTCCAGAGTGATGCTGTGGTTCTCCTCGGCCTGATAGCAGCTCTGGGCCACATTGACTCTAAATGTTGCTGCTGAGGAGACAGAGAGGGAAAGAGAGGAGCAGACACACTGAGAACTGGAACATGGGAGTCTTTCAGCTCCATCTAGAGAGGTTTCTGTCACATGATGGTCTCTGTGCTGTCAGAGCTCTGCTGGATTCTCTTCTAGTCAAACTGCTGGATCAAACGCAGCTGGAGGGTTGAAGTCTTACCTTCACTGACAGACTAAACACTGATGATTGATGGATTTGTACTGAACAAAGACAAGATGGAGACTGACCACAGAGACATGAGTTGAGGATGATGAGCAGCAGGATCCTGGAGATCATCTTCTCCCTGTGAGAAGAACTCCTCAAGTGGCATAGGTTTAACTTCACCTGGTATAAACTCTGTTTAAAAAAACAAACAAAAAAAAATATTAAGCACCTTTTACTCAAGTATTAATCTGTTAATCCAAAAAAAAAAAAAAACACAAATCAGTCCTACACTGATTGATGTAAAGTCAAGCAGAAAGGACTCAGCTTTTCACATGTTGATGTAAGAAGGATTTTTATTTTTAGCTGCAGATGCATCCTTTGCTCCAAATGATCAGCTGTTCACTAAAGGAATGCTATGTTGTTGCATTTTAGGCAATAAAATGTTTGTTATTTACAAAAATAATAATTTGTTTATTTGCATCTATTAATGTGTTTCTAATATTGTATAAAATAAGTTTAAGCAGTTAAATGAAAAACCTGTAGAACGTGCTTTTTTTTATCCGATTAATCATCAGGCTAATTAAGAACTAAAAAGTTGCAGCTCTGAGTACAAATATCCTTTGTTGTCCCACAAGAGAGAAATTCCAGTGCAACAGCAGCAAAGTGACAGGCAATCAAAGCATAAAAATTCACACAAAGATACGAATATATAAAAAACACAAAAGAAAATACTGCACAGTGAGGGCAGAATTCCAACATAAATACTGTGCAGTTCTTTAAAAGAACGTTCTCCGGATCAAAGGAAAGTGCAACTGGTTAATATTTTTTATTAAAAAATTAAAAATATGCAAGTGTATTTTAGCAATGAAAACAAACTATTTACAATAAGTGACGATAAAAAAATGTACAACATAAATATTCTACAACAGAAACGGCTCAACTGTTTTTTTTTATAAAAAAAAACAGCGGACTCATTCACTGTTCGCTGTTTAAAGAACGACACGGTTCACGAATGAACTATTTAATAACTTTGAACGAAACCGTTTTCCTGGTTGCTTCGTAACAGTTCACTGTTAAAACATTTGAATGGGAGAGGAAGCCGCAGTGCATTATGGTCGATGGAGTAGAATTAACAATTTCTTTACGTGAGTTTTATGTATAATAACAAAATGTATAAATAGCAGAAAGAAGTCCAGGAAAAACAAAACACACAAACAAATTAATTAAAAATAAAACAGCAACGGTTAAGCCATTTAAAAACAGCGGACTCGTTCATCGTCAGCTGTCTACTAACGGTTGCTGGTTGCTTAGTAACAGTTTAACGTCAGCTGAAGAGAAAAGCAGCAGCGTTTACCTTCAACAGGCGTCCAGACCAAAAACAAGCAGAAAATAAAAGTCCAAAATCCTGAACGTCTGGAGAAAATGTCACAGAGAACAGCTTCGACCATCACAACAGACTCGTTGTCACCAGCCGCTCCCTGCCGTAGCTTTCCTGAACTGGGGACGGACCAGCTGTGGCTTACTTTTTTTACTGTTGAAGTCCAACCCCTTATTTAAAGCTAGGACACGCCTGGCAGCCTGTTTGCTGTTGTAGCGAACATGAAATTAAATGAAAGCTGGTACACATTTATTATGGCGTCATATGACAACTGAATATTTACATATGAATGCAAGTAATTAGACAGAAATGACTGTTTCCAGTTGTATTAAGAATCAGTTCATCAGTGTTTTTAAGGCACTTTTGTTGGTTTTCTCTATTTTCTACAGTTTTCCAGACAAGATTTTATACAAGATACCTTGTTATAGATCTCTCACATAGAATTAATAATAAGGCTATTCGAGGTTCTGATCTATCCTAATTTTGAATAACTAGTGATAGCAGGAATTATGATTCATTAATTTTATTCAAATTAACATTTGAAGCCTTATGATAAACTCACTTAAACTCACATCTGTTTACATAATCAGTTAAAATTGGAGGAGCCAGTAATGAAAAATGAAAGCTGGTACACATTTATTAAAATATTTTATCAAGCAGTCTAAATGTATCTTGAAGGCAGTAACAGTAATTTATTTATTGAGACAAGAAAAATATGGTTTTAAAGGGGCAGTACTATGTATATTCCTGGCACATAGTGCCATTTATAGCACAATCAAGTAACTGTGTTTCCTTCAGTTGCTATAAAAATGCTGTATATATCAAAGAGAGAAAGAGATCTGATACTGAGAGATAAGGGTAAGCTGATTCTCAGGAAATAACAGCCAAAAGCTTCCAGTCTCTGTCAGTCATTGTTTGATGAATACCTGCCCAGAGAGGAGTAATATTACAGATCGGCAGATGAATGAGTGAATCCATGCACTGGAGTTCTCAAACAGCAACACCTGCACACATACAATGAATAAACACAAACAACTTATGTCCAAAATATGACAATCTATTACCAAACTACTTCAATATGTCAGTCAACAAAGTCTTTAACCAGGCAAGTAACATCCAACTAAACTACTGAAGTAGAAAGGGAAATGAAAAAAGAAAAACAAATAAACTATGAAAAAATAGGAAAAAGGAACAAATAAGAATAAAACAGAGACCAATAACTAATAAAAAAGTGCCGTTATGTCACAGTTTGGTGGGAATATGTATGTTTAAAAACCAAGATTTGCTTCTAGGAATTGGGAATGAGGCCAAATTAGCTTCAAAACTAACAAAGAACAACAACTGGTTGGTGTTTAAACAACCAGTTCACAAAGCAGAAGGGGAAATAAACATAAGTTTAATAAAATAATGTTTCAGAATTATTTGCTAAATTAGAAACATAAAATTATTGTTTTGGAGAATTGATTCATAATGTTGCGCCAACCAGCTGTTGACTGAATGAATGGAGTGATGAACTACCAAGATGGCTTAAGGACTATCCAGACGTATTCTTGGACTGAAGGAAAAACAGAGATAAAACAGATAAGCTCACATTACCGGACCATCACTATTTAAACCACTTATTGAAATAAAGTTTGTTGCAACTTTAAAGCAAAACTTAAAACAGATTTTGTAGAATTAGGCCAAACAGTTAAGCACAACAAGCAAAGCAAAACACATTAATATAAACAATATTAAATGAATAAGACAATTTTCCCTTCCCAGACACAGACTCTTACTGTGAAGTGCTCAGATGAGCTTATTGAGTCTGATGAAGAGAGAAGACATGGTCGCCTCTCGGTCTAGTATCTGGGTCAGAAGGAAAACCACTTCGTGATTAGAGCTGGCACCTTGCTTCTTCCATACTGGTTTCAGCGCAGAACATCCCTGGTTTTAGTTCAGGTTTTTTGTAACTAATGTTTTCCCAGTCATTGGCATGAGAACAGCAGCTCCGTCTGACCTTTGTTTATAACATTCATTATGGTGGAGAAAGAATGAACTGAGCTACATGTCAAGGCTGAATGCATGAAGTGTGAGAATCTGTGGCGCAGCTGTGGATAGGATTCCTGGTTTCACAACTGATGCATTATTATCCTGCATAACGAGCTTTGCTGATAAAGATTATGAACCGTATGCTCTTCTTCTCTGCAATCATGAATGAAATGTCAAACTGAATAAACCTGTTGTTCTGCTATGCTTTTATTTCCAATTAAAAATAAGTTTTTTTTTATTTTAGTTGTCACTGTCTGATGCATGTTCAGCTGATTTGGTTGACAGAACTTTATCTGACTTTATCCATACATGGCATGTCAATAGCAGTAGAGGGTTTGAACATATATTTACTTCAAGCTTGAGATGGAAAGCTCTAAAATTTTTTCCCCTCAAAAAAGGTGTTATAGATTTACACAAAACAAATATATGGGGTTGCTTATAACATGTGCTTCACAGGGATGGCTGACCACACCATGTATGTTTAAAATCATCACGTGTCTCTGGCTGTAGTCAGCAGTTTTCCCTGCGGCTCATTTCCCTTCAGATTTTCTATTGTCGGGTGGTGATCTGTAAATTTATGAGTGATTTCATGAGACCTGCCTTCACCTGCTGAACTGATTAGATAAGAACTCGTTTATAAGAGCCACTTCAGGTGTTTAAATGACGTTTTATATGATCATAGTAGGAAATAAAATGTTCAGGGAGCCTATCAATTTTTTAACATGCCTACTCTCCTTGTGTACTGTGCTGTTATTTACATTTCTGAAACAACACAACATGCAAATATCCTCTAGCATGTCATGTACCTTCATGTATTGTATAAATAATCATGGTGGGCCACCATGGCTGAAAATACCAAGGCCATTTTTTGGTCCTGGTACAGCCCTGCAGGCAGCCAGCTCCTCTTATGCTGCTGCTGATGGCTTAATGTAGAACAACCTGCTCTGCTCAGCTCCACTCCTCCAGTGGCCACCTGCAGCTCCAGCAGGAAGGAAAAACAGAAGCACAACAATCCCAAACCCTGACACTGTGAGTATTATTAGTACCATTAGAGGTCTGCGTTTCTGTGCTCAGATGGTTATCAGCTGTAGATTCCAGGCAGGTAGTGAAGGATTTCACCTGACATTCCATTCCTCGCTGAACTGTTTATATAAACCCTTTAATGACATGTGCAGCACATGTGACTGAAACTGTTCACCCTCATCTGAAGGCAGGAAGAAAAACATAATCCCCCATGAGAGTTAATGATGCCTTAGATATGAAAACATTCTGTTTCCAAATCGGTTATTTGTGATTTGCTCTCATGTAGCCATATAAACCATCATCAATCTGACATTTTACAAACATTTCACTCCTTTGACCAACAGAAAACCATCACCATGACCTTAAACTGGGCTAAAGTTGCGCTTTGGTCGACCAATAATACGACTGAGAACAGCAGAATGGGAACCGCTTCGGAGCCTGAACCTGCTGCTGACAGGGTCAGGATCCCCCAGGGCTCACTGATGCTTTTCAAGAGTTGTGATGATCTGAGGAAATCCATATTTTATGATCAAGCTGTGTTTTATCCATCCATTATATCATATCTCTGAGCTTTAATGTGTTTATTTTTGTGACTTTACCCTTTTTTCCTCTTTTATCTCGTAGAAGAGAAGCCAGTGATGAATCAAATGATGCAGATGCATCCAGCAAAGGGGAAAAAACCTCAAAGACGAGTGGGACAGAGGTTAAGATGGGGAAAGAGGAGACTGTCGTCATGCCAACACAGACCGATGGGGTTAAACCTGGAGGTAAAATATTCGCCTCCAGTACCACAATCAGCTCTGAGAGTCAAAGCTGCACGTGTTGCAGACTGGAATGTTATTTTCAGTCACTTTCTAAACTGGTTTCTCCAGTTACATTAAACCATCTGAGGTGAGTTTCTATTGTCTGGAGATTGTCTGTAAATTTATGAATGATTTCACACGACCTGCCTTCACCAGCTGAGCTGATTAGATGAGAACTCATTTATGAGAGCCACTTCAGGTGTTTAATTGACGTTTCAAATGAGGTTTTTTTCTGGTAGAATATTAAAACCCTTTCATATGATTGTAATAGGTAATAAATAATATATTTAGAGAAATAACACATGAGTCGTGGTGATTCACAACAGTATCTGTCATAAAAATCCTTCCACCATAAAATGATCATTGTTTTGCAGATTCTTAATTGACTATTATTATATTTCTCACTTTCGGAGTTAAAAAGATTGAGGATTTAAAAGCAACAATAATGAACCAAAACAACAAAATGAAAAATTGAAATTGGAATAAGTTGTTTTCCAATATTAGTTGTTTCAATATAAGTTGTTTTGAAATATTTCACAGTTCAGAGGAGTTTTAGATGTTTTTGTTCCATCCATCCATCCATCCATCCTGTCAATAATTGATCAGTCGTTTAAGGGAAAATCATCTCTGGATGATGGATTGGTGCATACCTTGTTTTTACAATTCAATGGAAACATTTACAAGATTCAAGGATTTACAAATGAAAGATAAAGATTCCACTGGAGGAGATTACTGACTTCTAGTCATTAAAGACTAAACTGTCCCAATCTGATTTCTGGCTCTGAAAGCCAAACCTAAACTCCTCCAACATGGCTGAAGACTCTCTGACCGATGATGCAGAGATGTGTTTATGTGTCATAAAGTTGATCAAAACATGTCAGGATGACTTTACAGCACGTGACCCCTGAGTCACCACTTTGAATCCTGTAACAAAGATGAACAGTGACATCTAGTGTCCGCTTCTTGGTACTGCAGAGGAAAACAACGTAAAACAGGGATGTGTCATTTGTCCAGAAAAGAGTTTCGGCAGTGATGTCTCCAGCTCAAAGAATGCTGAGGAATGAGGTCTGATCAGTTCACTGGGTCAATGCAACTCCATAACATGTCTCATCTTGATGGAGAACCTCTTCCATAGCTCTTCTTGGCGAGTCCATGCATAGAAGGTGGTGTTCCTATGTCAGCTGTTGTGATAAAATGTGTAACTGTCTGTGGTACAGTATAATGACCAAGATTTGTCATTTAGTCCAAATCTTTCTTCTCTGATGTTCTTGTAAGAAACTGCTACACCAACTCCTCCTCTCATCTCCACCTCCCAGTAACAACGTCCAGTCAGACTCTCTCTACTCAAGACCTGGTTATAAACAGTGAATCTGTCTGGATGATCAAGATACGACTGTTGTTCCACTAACGATACTTTTCTGTTCTCCTCAGATAATAATAGAAATGTGTGTGCTTATTAACAGCGAAGCTGAGCTGGATTTATTTATTATGACTGTAAAAAAAATAAATTTTACTCTTCTTTACATGAAGGCTTGGGTTTACCTTTCATTATATTTCAAAAGATTAAAGCAGCATTTAGAATTTTACTGAAACAAAAATAAAATAATGTCAGACAATAGAGGAAACCGGGGGTCATGATGGGACTACTAGATGTTTCTCTGCAAACTTGGAGAGCAGATCTTAACAGAGGTTGCAATGGGACATCTAACCAGACCCTAAATACTATCAGCAGCAGCAAGAGAAAACACACCAGACCCTTAAAAGCCACCACTTTTCATTCTGATGACATTTAAAGTGGGAATTCATTAAAGGTAGCCAAGGCTTCAACAGGGAGAATAGGCAGATTTTATTCTGAAGGTCATGAGAAATTGTTAATTATGTCTTCAAATTAAAGCTCCGGAATAAAACATAGAGTCTCGTAAAATAAAACCAACATTTATTTTGTCTTATTAAACAAAAGTGGAGTTTAAAATGATGAACAAAACGAAATGGAAGTACAAAAACAAAAGAAAATCCTGAAAGAAACAAAACAACAAAGTAAGTTTGTAACTATCAGTTACAAATGACACAACAATGAGCTCTCAGCAACAATGATGGAGACAAAAGAAACTGGAACTAAAATAGACATTTTAACCAACTGGACTTCAGATCACTGCTCACTATTTAGGTTTAATGAACTCAGCAGAGTCTCCATACCAGACAGGCCTAATCCCAGCGTATAGAGGCTGAGTGAATGTGGTCTGGACTCTGTGGAGGAGAGTCATGGTTTTAGAGACGCTGTAGAAAGACAGAATACCTGCTCTGTGATCCAGGAACACTCCTAGTCTGTAGGAAAATGGACCTGATACTTGAGTTTGAGCTTTGTTGTGATAAAATGTGTATCTGTTTGTGTAACATCTTATTGACCAAGATTTGTCATTGAATCCAAAGGCTTCTGCTCTGTTGATGTTGTTATATGAGACTGCTGCATAAACTCCTCCTCCTCCTCCTTTCCACTCCACCTCCCAGTAACAACGTCCAGTCAGACTCTCTCTACTCAGAACCTGAGTCTGACTGAATCTGTCTGGATGATCAGGATAAGACTGTTGTTGGTTCATAAAGGTTACTTTTCTGTTCTCCTCAGATAATAACAGAAATTTGTTTACTGTGTTTGGATCCATAGTGATATTTTGTGAATGTTTCAAGAATCCAGCTCTGGTTTTTGGTTCTGGTTCTGATGGTAAAGCATCCTCCTCAGTGACCATCAGTGAGATGTTTGTCCATGTGTCTCTCAGGATGTCCTGTAGTTTATCTCTGAGCTCTGACACAACTGCCGTCACATCCTCAAAGTATCTCAGAGGACCAGTCTTGATCCTGGATGAGTGTATCGACTCACTGAGTGCTGACAGTGAGGGGCAGTTGAGGAGAAACTGGTTGTGATCCTCTGTGTCTGAGAGCTGCTCCAGCTCAGCGTCTTTCCTCTTCAGCTCAGTGATCTTCTGCTCCAGCTTCTCTTGAAGCTCTTGAACTCGACTCACTTCAGTTTCCTGCTGGGATCTGATCTGCTGCTTCACATCAGAGCTTCTTTTCTGGAGGAGACGGATCAGCTCAGTGAAGATCTCCTCACTGTCCTCCACTGCTTTATCAGCAGAGGCATTGATGGCCTCCACCTCCTGCTGAAGCAGCTTCACATCTTCCTCTTGGTCCTGGATTCGCTGCTGGATTTGTTGTCGACTCACCTGGAGCTCCATCTGCTTCTCAGCCCTTTCTGCTGCAGCTGGGACTGTTTCATGGCCTTTATGTCCATCCATAGTGCAGAGATAACAGATACACTGCTGATCAGTACGACAGAAGATCTTCATCACCTCATCATGACGAGAGCAGATGTTCTCCTGGAGCTTCTTGGAGGGGTTCACCAGCTTGTGCTTATTAAAGGCAGGGAATTCATAATGAGGCTGAAGATGTTTCTCACAGTAAGTAATCAAACATACCAGACAGGACTTGACGGCTTTCATCTTCCTCCCAGTGCAGACATCACAGGACACATCTTCAGGTCCAGCATAGCAGTGATCAGCTGGTGCACCTTGGAGTCCAATCTTCTTCAGATCCTCAACTAAAGCAGCAAACATAACGCTTTTCTCCAGAACAGGCCTTGGTATGAACTCTTTCCTGCACTGAGGGCAGCTGTGGATTCTCCTCTGATCTTCTCCATCCCAGTGGCCTTTAATGCAGTTCATACAGTAGCTGTGTCCACAGGGAATGGTCACTGGATCCTTCAGGAGATCCAAACAGATGGAACAAGACAAGTTACCGTGGTCTAGTCGAACTCCTCTCTGTGCCATTTCAGCTCTCAGTGTCAACGACTGTGTGGTTTCCTCTTCCGTAGAACAGTAACTGCTCTCAGCTCTGATCTCAACACCATGTGTTGGTGTAGTGAATGAGGCCTGGCAGCTGTTAGACTCAGCAATAAACTTCTAGATCTGAAGAGGAGGGAACACATGTGTGATGACAGGATGCAGCGTAGGAGGAGTTGTCAGACCTTGGTTTCCAGGAAGAGCTTTGTGGTTTGTCTTCCACAGCGTGTTTAAGCCTCAGGGCCGTGCACAGGGCTCTGGAGGGGCAGATGCTCAAAGTCAAACAGGGGCACAAAGAACGAAATTTTAAAACACCTAACAACAACTTAACCAAATAACAACCCATAATTTTCAACATTCTAATATGGAATCACATCCTACTGTATCATTGACATCGTGGGGGGTTAAAAGCACAAGTAGCTTTACCCCAATCAGTTTTACCATCTGATGTTTTACCTGATGGGGTGCAATGTTGTGAAAGCTTCATCAGAAATGAGACAGTTATCTGGATCCCCAAATTTATTAGCATTTAATTTGAGATGATGTACTATTTTATTAGTTCCCTGGTTCAGTATCTTTAGTTTTATATAGCTGGTTCATAGGTGCCACCTTTTGGTAAAAATAAAGGAATGGAGAGTTAAAACATGGCAAATAGGAAAAGTCAGACCAAAGTTTTGAAGTACATCATTCAGCTTTTTTTGCCTCTCTGTCTATTGGGTTGTCAACATGGGTGTTGAAGTCTCCCACAATAATTAAACAGTCATACTCAATGGGTATAATAGATTAGATCTCACTAAAGTTATTGAAAAAATTGGCACATATTTTGGGGTTGTCTATAAAGTTAGTGTTGGAGCTCCTTTATGGCCTTTCACCTCAATTCCCAAATATTCAAAAGAGTGAAATTTGCCCAGGAAGCCCGTTTTACATTTTAGTGAATCATGAAAAATTGTTGCAACCCCTCTTATGCTTTCTATTATCACTGAAAAAAATTGTAATTAGGAGCCACTGATTCAGTTAGTGCAGGTATGTCATTATTGTCATCCAGTCATGTTTGGAAACATAAAATTGATATTATTATTATTATTATTGTTAATTTTCTGTTTGTAATTTGGACAGGGATACTCCTGTATCTTACTTCCAGGGGGCCAGATGCATTCTGGAGACTTCAGATATGCAGAGTGGCGGTAGTTCTTAGGGGCCAGAACCAGGTGGTTCTGATGAAGTATAGCATGCTTTTTGGGTACTCAAAAGAGAAGTTCCTAGCAATACATGGTGGTCCATTTTCTTGCTGAAGTTGAGAAGCATCAGTTCGGGTGATGAATTTTCTGATGAGCTGTCCTGGGTTCCAGTTGAAGGAATGGGGGAGATGGACGGATATTGGGGCAGCAGCTCTGTTACATTTATTAATCATAAGCAGTCTGCTGTGTCTCTCATCTCCACGTCGAACTGTCGGTAGTGGTCCACTGATAAACCGTCATTTTTAGACGTCCGATATTGTTAAGAAGATAATTGAAGTCATTTTTCAAAATTTCTGATTTTTGTTTGGTGATATCATTAGCTCCAATGTGTATAATTAGAGTCTCAGTATTCAGCTGATCAGTGGTTAACAAGAGTATTTTTGCAGGAACATAAGACACTGTCATTTGGGAAGCAGATTACCTCCATCCTCTTTGTATTGCAGAGGTGGCTGATTCTATTCCCTGCCTTATCACCGACAGTAAAAACCTTTGCCGTGTCTTTTGTTTTCTTGTTGTTCATTTTAGGGGGTAATTGTGTTGATCTTGCCTCATAGCTCATGTTGGTGTATGAGGACTCCCACTGAAGTACAGCAAACCCGTTTTTCAGTGGGATTCCAGCGAAGTTAGTATGTTTTATGGCTCAAATCAGTTATTTAGTCTTTGGTGCTGGGGTTGAGGATGATGGAATTATGTTGGCTCCAGCTGGGTGATATTTTGTCTGTGCAGAAGGTGTTGAAGAAGGGATATCTCGGCTCAATGCTGGGAACTCTGTATCATCCAAGTGAGGGGTCCTTCCCATTAGTCATCTCATCAGAGATTTATTTTTTGGCTTAGCTCCCAGAGAGTTCTAGGGTGGGCTGTTCACTTATGTGCCTGGGAGCTGTCCACTGTTTTGAGTCATTGATAGGGTTGTTTCATTTCCAGAACCTTCCTTGATTTCAATATTCATCTCCAGTCAATGAATCTTTATTTCTAATGACTGAAGTCTTTGCATATTACCAAGCTGTCTGTTGTTCTGAGTCATTAGTAGGCTTGTTTCATTTCCAGAACCTGTATTCCTCTCCAGTCGATGAATCTTTATTTCTATCAATTGAAGTCTTTGTATAACTCTGTTAATGTCCCCGGTGTTGACCAGAGGCATTTTGCTTTTGTTCAGTTTGGAAGCAGAAAAATAGGGTAAAAGTGAAGTAAAAAGTAAAAATCCCATGGTCCTTAAATCTGAAGTAATCCAGTTATGAGGGGAAACAAAGTCATAGTAACTATAAAAACTAGCATATTAAATAATTTTAACAGGCAAAGATTATTAAATGAGGATGAGAGAAAGCAGGATAAGCTGTTCCTCCTTCAGGGACTTCTCAGAGAAGTGTTAATTTCTATGCTAATTGTATGCAATTTGTAAGATAGCTTTTCACTGTTCAGTTTTGGATAGCTTGCTGTTTTAGGGAGAATTTGTTGTTTATTAGCAGAATTATATTTCAGTCATAAATCTCATGCTAAATACAGGTGGTCTATTTTAAATATTTGCTTACTGTTAATTAATTGCCTAATTACTGAGTCACTAGAAGCTCACAGTCTGTAATTTAACCCAGCTAATCAATGTCGGTAGGTCTATGCACTCCTTAAAAGTCAAATGAAGGGAAAAAACCCTAATATTCATATTCTGCATTCATACAATGTTTTAATCCAAATCCTGACTGAAAATATTCACAACTGTAATGATAACATATTATAAACTATAACTTTTCATCTGCTAAACAGAGCTACGAAGCAGAGCTGAAAATCAGAATTCTTGTTTCTAAGGCAGATGGATGTTGCTATGTGATGTCACTTTGGCTAAACTATCTGCCTGCCAGCATGTCCATCTCGGACACTATGGAACTAAACATAAAAACCATCTAGTCATACTAATTTGAACCTGCCATACAGAGTGAGAATCTGCTGCTCAGACAGAAAACTCTGCAGAAGAAAATGACAAGGAAAGCATCACTGACTGGAATAAGAGGATTGGAAATGGAATATTTGGGGTAGCAACATGCAATTTATCTGCACCCAGAACTTAATCTTTTCATTGTTATGCATAAACATTATAACAAAATTACTGTTCCTTGAGCCTGTCATTTTTGCAGTGGTTCAGTCATTCCTCTGTGCTCTTTAAATATCTCACTGTCAGGTTATGTTGGTGGTCGTACAGTTGGGAGAATGAATCAACTGGTGGCAGTGCCCCCACATTGACCCAGTTTCGTAATTTTGGCTGGTTGAAAGGAGTTCTGTGCAGGCATGCACTGCTGCCTAATTCATAACTGTTAGGCTAGTAGGAGTCAGGTTTTAACTAAGAATAACTCTAAATTATTTCTTAGGGAAATTAATAGTGAAACTAGTAATTTAGTTCAAAAAGTTGTGGCACCACTTTGTTGTATTAAGGGGGTTCACCCTCTTTCCCCTTCCGTGCACCACTTGATTCGGTTCTCTCCAGTTCTGAGACCCAACCAATAAAACCAGCAAAGTATTTACCTTGTGAAATAATGAAATTTGGTTAAGTATAAAACCAAGATTTAATGCCAAAAATGATCAGTGTACAGAGTATACAAATGGAACAGATATAGTGACATTCACCTTCGGTACCAAGCACCACGCAGCCCATTCTCAGGATGAACCAAGAGGAGCAAAGAATGGAGCTCGAGTCCTGCTGTTATCTACGCTTCATTCTTACCCTTGCTAAGGGGTGTCATCCTCTTATATCAGTTTATCCTTGACTATGTGTGAGTTTTATGTGATATCAGCAGTTATGGTTATGCAAGCGTGCAGCAATGAGCGGTGTGGCAGATAAGCAATTAAGTAGGGCAGATATGTTTAAATAGGGCACCAAAGAGATGATTAGAACAGGTCAAAAAAAAATCATACATCCATAACAACTTGATCATCAAGAAAAGAATTGCCAAATAGTTCAGTCTCAGTTTTAAAATAATAGATGAAGGCACAAGCCAGCACTGTCGTTATCTGAACAGCAGAATGATACAGATGTATGAAACAAACACAGACACTTCTCTCACATGTACAAGATATTATTAACAAAATAATTCAGCCTTACATTCAAATACTTATTTAACCAACTCGCTATGCTAGTAACACTCAACTACACTACTGAGAAAAAGATAAAATGATGCTGAAACTAAAGCTACTAAAGTTAAAAAAGAGTAAAAAAAAAAAAAAAAAAAAAAAAAAAAAAGAAAAAAAAAAAAAAAGTAAAAGTCAATAAAAATAGCAATGATGTCACAGTCCTAAGCATAACCCTCAGCATTCTTTGAGCTGGAGACATCACTGCCGAAACTCTTTTCTGGACAAATGACACATCCCTGTTTTACGTTGTTTTCCTCTGCAGTACCAAGAAGCGGACACTAGATGTCACTGTTCATCTTTGTTACAGGATTCAAAGTGGTGACTCAGGGGTCACGTGCTGTAAAGTCATCCTGACATGTTTTGATCAACTTTATGACACATAAACACATCTCTGCATCATCGGTCAGAGAGTCTTCAGCCATGTTGGAGGAGTTTAGGTTTGGCTTTCAGAGCCAGAAATCAGATTGGGACAGTTTAGTCTTTAATGACTAGAAGTCAGTAATCTCCTCCAGTGGAATCTTTATCTTTCATTTGTAAATCCTTGAATCTTGTAAATGTTTCCATTGAATTGTAAAAACAAGGTATGCACCAATCCATCATCCAGAGATGATTTTCCCTTAAACGACTGATCAATTATTGACAGGATGGATGGATGGATGGATGGAACAAAAACATCTAAAACTCCTCTGAACTGTGAAATATTTCAAACATTTATTTCTTCTAATTTTGATGATTATGGCTTAGAGAATGAAAACCAAAATTGCGAAAAAGTTAAATCTTGTAATTAGATGTCATGCTTTCATTTGCTGTAAATAGAAAATCATAATAATTACCTGAAATAAAGGCTTAAAAACATCACTATGTGTGTCATTAATCTCAGTGTTTCTCTTCGTAACCTGAGCTCCTGGAATTAATTAACTTTTCAATATTATTTAATTTTACTGAATATGACTGTATATATTTATAAGAAAATCTCAACAGCATCTCCCACCAAATTTTATTTTTAATTAAAATGCCTGGACACTGAGAGAAAAGTGGAACTGAAGTCATCATCCTTGTTTGTGGGCAAAAAACTTCATCAATAAAGCTGATTATTATTATTTTTAATGAATAAAAATGTATCCTATAAAACATAACGTCTGTTGTCGTCCTTTTGGCACCTCCCTCCATGGGGTCTCCACCACAGCAGCCTCCCCGACTCCACAACTCAGCCCCCAGTCCTCCCCAGGAAGCGCTGGAGTGGGGTTTGAACCGGGACTCTCCTGGTCTGCAGTCCAACATGGATATTTAAGTTCAGAACAGGTGAAACTCAGCGAGAGAGACGCAGATGAGACTGAATGCATGACCGCTCCTTTTGAAGATGAAGAGATAAACCACCAAGTTCATTCAAACCAAAGCTTTATTTAGAACAAGGAAGGAGTTTCTGTGGTAAACGCCAAAGTTTGTGTTCCTGGAGCAAATGACGAGTTACTGAGGAATTATCTTCTTAAGTTTCTCCACGTGTGCTGCTTTAACCAGGCTGTGTCGTTCCAGACTGATGAGAAAATATCAAAGTTAAAATCGGGTTCAGTGAGTCTTTAAATAAAACAATTGCTGATGCCTACAATGTTTGTCATGAATTACGTAGCGAGTTCCAAATGAACTGAGTCATTAACATAGTAAAACCTGTGACCCATGTTCCACATGTTCGTCAACACAAAGAATGTTGATCTCTCTGCGAAGGCGCAGTGAAAGTCAGGATTGTTTGTTATGTCACGTCTGACAACGAATACCTGCAGCTATTCTTAGCTACTCCAGCAAAACTTAGGTTATAGCTTATTTCCCTGAATAGTAGATTATCTCACCAGTTTAGTTCACCTTTATAAATCTCATTTTCACACACAGAAACCAGACCTGCTGATGGAATGAAGAGACCAGCTGATCTCTTCATTCCATAAAACACAGACCAGCACAGAGCCACTGAGGGGCTTTTTATCGCTCTCACCAGTGATTCTTTGAGGTTTCCTTTCCTGTGAGATGGTGACATCAGTGTAGGACACAGAGGCTTTGACTCTCAGAGCTGATTGTGGTACTGGAGGCGAATATTTTACCTCCAGGTTTAACCCCATCGGTCTGTGTTGGCATGACGACAGTCTCCTCTTTCCCCATCTTAACCTCTGTCCCACTCGTCTTTGAGGTTTTTTCCCCTTTGCTGGATGCATCTGCATCATTTGATTCATCACTGGCTTCTCTTCTACGAGATAAAAGAGGAAAAAAGGGTAAAGTCACAAAAATAAACACATTAAAGCTCAGAGATATGATATAATGGATGGATAAAACACAGCTTGATCATAAAATATGGATTTCCTCAGATCATCACAACTCTTGAAAAGCATCAGTGAGCCCTGGGGGATCCTGACCCTGTCAGCAGCAGGTTCAGGCTCCGAAGCGGTTCCCATTCTGCTGTTCTCAGTCGTATTATTGGTCGACCAAAGCGCAACTTTAGCCCAGTTTAAGGTCATGGTGATGGTTTTCTGTTGGTCAAAGGAGTGAAATGTTTGTAAAATGTCAGATTGATGATGGTTTATATGGCTACATGAGAGCAAATCACAAATAACCGATTTGGAAACAGAATGTTTTCATATCTAAGGCATCATTAACTCTCATGGGGGATTATGTTTTTCTTCCTGCCTTCAGATGAGGGTGAACAGTTTCAGTCACATGTGCTGCACATGTCATTAAAGGGTTTATATAAACAGTTCAGCGAGGAATGGAATGTCAGGTGAAATCCTTCACTACCTGCCTGGAATCTACAGCTGATAACCATCTGAGCACAGAAACTCAGGCCTCTAATGGTTTATTGTCGAAGGGTGACAGTCTTCACCGCCTGCGGTGTGATTTATGCTGCTTTGTTGCGCTGCTGTCCATGATAAGTTATCTCCAGGAAATAAGGAAGTATGACAACCAAAAATAGCGCTCTCTTATCATTTAGTTGAAACAAAGCTGCCTTGATTTAAAGAGACAATAGAGCTATTTGTTTTGAACCTGCAAATCAGTAATTAGGACTATATGTCATCTATGTGTGCACGAGGTAAAAGTTTCTGCTCCAGGAAGAGATGAACCAACAGTTCCTGAAAGAGGAGTTTTGCTGTCAGTCTAAATCTGCTGTGTGGATTTAATATCTTCATCTATTCTTAACAACAAAACTGCTCTAGAGCTGGAAAACCTACTCAAAAAGATAGATATTTTAACATAAACTATGTCAAATTTAGTTTCATTGTGAAGTTAAACAATTCAGTTATGTTTTTATTTTATAAGTTTCAAATAACAAACAGCAACAAACTTCTTCAAGGGGAAAAATGCATTATTTTTTATCATTAGGAAAACTGAGTGAGTTCTTTAATATTTATCTAAAATGAAGAAAAATTAAATTGCCTCCTTAAAAAATAAAGCTAATATAAGATGCAACTATATAAGTTGAAAAGACTGAAAAAAATCCTTTTTATCATCAGTGTCATTGTGTTGTCGAAATTAACCACAGATAGTAAATAAACACAGAAAAAGCTGCTAAAACCACCCATTTCCTATGCTTTTATGACTAAGAACTGTTCTGATTTCCATATTCAGTTTGTCAGTTTATTTATAGAATGCCATTTCACAATACGTTCCTCATTTCACAGAGAGAAAGAGCACCAAAGAGAGGAAAAGATTTATTGCTGGGATGTCCATTGGTGGTGCAACTTCCCACCAGTGGACATCCCAGCAAATTCACTCCACTGTTAGAGCGTGCATCGCTCATATTGGGAAACATATCAGAAATATATCAGGAAAAACCAAGCAGCTCCATCTCAGACCCTAATGACCTGATCTAACCTAACAGTTCAGTTCAGTTTCATTACCAACTTGGTATCGTTTTTGCTGCAACTCACAGTGTCAGGGTTTGGGGTTATTGTGCTTCTGTTTTTCCTTCCTGCTGGAGCCGCAGGTGGCCACTGGAGGGCGGAGCGGAGCTGAGCAGAGCATAAGAGGAGCTGGCTGCCTGTTATTCAACGCCTGATTGTTATCTTAAGTGGTGGCTCTTGCCCTCCATTCTCTGCTGAGTAACTCCATGTGTCCTAGCTTCCTCTCTAACCTGTTTCCTTGAAAGGCGACCTCTTGAAGGGCTTTCCTAGAACCTTCCTCTGGGTTCCCCATTCCACAGCTCTGAGCATTAACCTCTGGGTCTTCATCCCCGCTATCCGAACAACCCATCAGCCCTCCAACGCTCCCTTGGATTCCACCACCCATCACCTCCACCTCATCATTCTCATCACTGCAACACCTCGGACCGTGCTCTTTCCCCCTGGCGTCATCGTCCTCTCCAACCGCAAGCTTCATCCTCTCATACCACGTTCCAAACCATCCTGCTCACCTCTGTCCCTCCATGTCCCAGAAAACCCTCCCAGATCAAGACCATTGCAATTTCCATTTCCTCTATCAATAAACCAGTGAAACGTTTACTCCCAGCTCCTGAGAGTCCTCATGTGGGTCAGAAGCCAAAAAAAAAACCATGACAAAAAGGTTATAAATACAACCATCAGTCAGTCTTTTCCAGCCTGTCTGTTCCAGCCTATCCGAAGGAGAAATATCTGAATTATTATCTGGAAATGAAAATCACTGGTCCAACCTTCGTACAGTTCAGAGTTTTAATCCAAACATGTCCCTAATAATGAGTTGGGGACATTTACAAGCAATAGAATCATAAACAAACATGTATTTTAAACACCTAAAAAATAAAAAATGCAAATATATTTTTTAATTGCATTGACTTTTTTGACTTCTGAGCTGTAATGATGCTCTTAGCAAACATTAGTCTGATAAATGACCACTGCTCATCTCGTCTTTAACAATTTACTGCAAGCAATCAAACTGATCAGTTAAAACAGCTCTCTCCCCATTAGTGGCGTGTTGTTTTTTTTTCAGAAAACAGATGTTATACCAAAGAGCGGCAGTTAATGCTATAAATTACTCTGAAACTTTTAAGCTTGTCCAAAACTTCTCAAGTTTTGGTTTCCTGGGTGAAAATAGCTACAGTAAGTGAAACTGGAAATCCCATGGTGCAGCTATGCTGCAGTCAGAAGCTGTTCCTGTATTCAAAATATGTGATGCAGAGACAGAAATTCAACAGAAATCACAAATCTGGTCTGTTCTGAAGTTGGTCCTGTTGTGTAGCTGCTTGGCTTTGAGATGTTTCTGTGCATTCAGCCGAAGCTCTGAGGACTGTCATGGATGACTGAGAATCTCTACCAGTAAATATATGTTTCAGCAACATCTCTCGTCTTCAGTCTCTGTTTTTATTCAGATAAATTTCAACCCTGAAACTTCAGTAAAATATTTGATTGTGGTTTTCTTTATAAACTGAAACATCTGAACAGAAACTGATATTCAGAACCAGAGTTTCCAGTTGAATAGTTTGATCACTCATGTGACAGCAGATAGAAAGGCTCAGGCACAAGTTTAATTTTGTTTAATCGTTAAGAAAGTCCATACATGTGACTCGTGAATGAGTCAGTTTCATAAAATGAGCAGAGGCATGTGTGGTGAGTGACCTTATATATATATATATATATATATATATATATATATATATATATATATATATATATATATATATATATATATATATATATATATATGTGTGTGTGTGTGTGTGTGTGTGTGTGTGTGTGTGTGTGTTTGTGTAAAACAATAAAACTTTTGCTTTGTGCCAGATTTATAGTGCTTTCCATCACAGGTTGAAAAATAAAAATATATTCAAACCCTTCAATATATTCTGTCCTTCAATGTACAGGCTGGTAAGAAAGAGTTACGAACTGCTAGAGAAGAAGTAATACAGAGTGCCATCATGGGGGTCAGCCCGTCTCCATAACAACCATTGGTTTTAAGGGTTTTGTACACATCTTTGGAGGGTTCCCAGTTATATAGTGTGAAGTGAAAATGTTACCAGAAAATGTAATAAAAAAGTGAAAAAAGAAATCAATTCATTCTTAAATAGTATTTCCATCCCAACAGTCAGAGCTCATGTCATTAACACCGGAGCTCCACAAGGGTGTGTATCCGGCCCCCCTGCTCTATAGCACCACTACCTAGAACTATGGCCACAGCTCCAACAATACTGAGGAGCTTGACAAAACTTATCTGATCAGACAACAAACTAGCAAAGTACAATTAACCCCATCGACCTAAACAAGAAAGGACAAGAACTGTGAGAACAAAGTTAGTTTTTTCTTCAGGCTGGAACCATTTTACTCTTTCTGAAAGTATCTCTAACTGTTAAACTCAGTTTTAAGCACAACCTAACAATGAGATGAAGGACACCCGTAAGAAGATGAAAACAATGTAAAACAAAAATAAAAATTTATGGTGAAATTACTGCCAACAAGAATGAAAAACATATTTGACTTCAAACATTAAGCAACACAATAAACTAATTCAACAAAAAATCTAAATATTTACATATCAACAGTATCTATACAATACAAAGTGATAGCAAAAACATGCTAAACAACTCAAAGGACAGTAAGAATTTTTAAGATGTTACATAAAATCACAAACTGGCCAAAAAATGAGTCCAAGTACCATCAAAATCCATTGGGATTTAGATTTAGACTGAACTTCTACATATAAACAGAACTCCATCATCTGCAAAGATAAGCACTCATCCTACTTGTATGCAGGGACAAGTATCAAGTAAGCGTAATGTGCTGCTTTTTAACATTTTATGACCATGCAAAAACTTACACACCCCATTTTTATGAATGTTTTGTGTTTCTGGACACACCAGGAGAGAGGTTGGTCTGGCTTGATGCGTTAAAATGCTCATTTTCATGTTACCAGCTGCTCTCTGGCTTCACTCTTGAATAGAAGGTCGAGGCAGCACCTAAATCTGTGGGAAAGTAAAGCAAAAAGATTTACACCAAATAGAAAGCAGATCTGAAACTGTCTTTGTGGTACATGAGTCTAATTTATATGCTCATTTATATGCTAAACAGAACAGCTCAAGTCATGACAGCAGGTTTTTGGGGGTTTTCTCCTGTGTAACTGGGGCAGATGTGCAGTTTTATTAATAATAATTCCAGCTGTGAATCTCCTGAGAATGTGCTGAGAGCTTGGTCAATCTGTCCAAGTATTGCTCTGAGATTAAAGGCTAGATTTAGAAACCTTTCACAGTTTTGTATGTTCAGGGGGGGGGGGTCTTGAAGAAAGCCACAGGTTTGTATCAGCTGACTAGAGCAATTAAAGACAGAGAAAACCTCTGTGTGGGGCATGTTTGACACAGGGCTTCATAATTTCTCACCATAAACACACATAGCACAGGTTGCACTGAAGTCCACCAAGACAGAAAAATTACTGGACTTCACACAAACATAGTTTCTCCAACAGTTATGCTTGAAAATGGAACCAAAGTGAAAAGGAGTCGCGAGTTAAACGTGTGTTTAAACTTTTATTTTAAACATGGCTAATCTGAACCATGATCAACCTTCTTTCACAAAATAAAACCAATAGAAACTCTGTGATGTTAGCTTAGCGGAGGAGCCAGAACTCTGGAGGGCAACCAGGGGAGGCCAGGTCCAGTCCTCCAGAACCGCTGTCCTGCTGGCTTTATATGTTCCCCTGGTTCACCACTGCTGATCTAACAGCTCCTCACTTTGTCAGGTTCTCCAGAGGTTCTCATGTGTGTTGAACCAGGGGAACGTCAGCAACATGCAGGCCACCAGCTAATACCCTAACAGAAAATCTGTGAAAAAATCCAGCTCCTTTGCCTTCTCCCAGTGCTCCCAGTACTAACTGCAGAAATCCACCACTCAGTCAGAAACAACCAATCAGAGCCAGGAGGAGGGTCTTAGTGCTGTCAGTCACCCTCATGTACGCGCCGCTCACACACACCCCCCCTGCTCTCTGCTACGCTGCAGCTGGTTCACCACAACATAGCCTAATGCTAATGCTAAGGCTAGTTAGCATGGCCACCGATGACGGCGGATAAACAGTTTTCCTGGAACGGTGAGTTGTTTCTCCACCATCAGCACATTTAGCAGCGCGTACACGAGGGTGGTTGACAGCACTAAGCCCCTCCTCCAGGCTCTGATTGGTTGTTTCAGGTCGGGAGCGGTGCTTTTCTTCAGACGGCAATAGCAGCTCAGGGAGGAGGTGGAGGAGCTCCATCTTTTCACAGATTATCTGTCTCATGCCAGACTGTCAAGACAAAAAAACCAACATATTTTTGTAAAAGTTACATACTGCAGTTTTAAGAGAAGGAAATAATCAGTTACTATAATCATTATTTGGCTTGTTCTATATTTATTACATTACATGCCGCTTGCCTTAGCGACTGTCTGTTACCATGGTGACGGACACGCCTCTGTTTTCAACACAGCCATGTTCTTCCTGTTTAAACAACGTCACCAAAAGGCGTGTCTGTCTGTTTTTTTACGCACTTGAATGAAGGGAAGACCTTACACTAAAAATAGCTTCTCACCTATGGCATAGTTAACCAGGTCTGAAGGGCTGTGATGTATTCAGGGGCTGTTTGTTTATATTGGTGTTCCTATCAGTTGGTTTCCAGAGAGCTGATCTCTTCATTCCATAAAACACAGACCAGCACAGAGCCACTGAGGGGCTTTTTATCGCTCTCACCAGTGATTCTTTGAGGTTTCCTTTCCTGTGAGATGGTGACATCAGTGTAGGACACAGAGGCACGGCTCACTCGACCTGCAGAAACGAACGAATCATGGTCATACAGCAGCTGGATGTGGGGTCAAAGTTCAGCAGCACGTTCCAGCCATGCAGCAAGTATGCTGCCATGAACTGTAGGTTAAAGTTACTCTGAATGTTTTCTTGTGTCACGCAGCTCACAGGTCATCGTTCGTATCAAAGTGGAAGGTTTGGAGATGAAACCTAATCAAACTGTGAATCGATTCAAACAGATGAAAACTGTGAAAAAGTAACTGAACCTGATTCTGTTGCAGTTAAATGACGTATAGCCTTGTCAGTAATACTCATCACTTCAACTCAAAGTTATTCTTTACGGGTTAAAAGCTGAGAAGTGTATAAACCAATGTTTAAAGCAGTTTAATACTTCAGTGCTGCTTTGATAGACAGATCTCACACATTTTAGTGAAATGCTTCATAGCTGATTTTTTTTCAGCAGATCTAATGCATATATGGTGTCACACAAGCCTTTCACACAGTAACCTTGCAGGTCTTTAGTAAGTCAATTTAGCTGACCAGAGCGCTTCCACCGCAAAAATATCACTTCTTACCAAGTATTTTTATCTAGTTTTAGTGAAAATATCGCAGTACACTTGAAATAAGACAAAACTAAGCAGATATAGGAGCTTGTTTTAAGTCAATAAGTCCTTAATATAGTTTTTTTTAAGTACTAGTTTCACTGGCAGATTTTTTTTCATAACAAGACATTTTCTCCATGTTTTAAGTGAAAAAAATCTGCCAGTGGAACTAGAACTTTTTATCAGTATTCAGGAATTATTGATAGAAAAAAATACTGTAAGATTTTGTTGTTCGCAGTGTCTGGGGTCTTTCTGTCCATGACTGGGTTCTCTCCAGGTACTCTGGCTTCCTCCTGCAGTCTAAAACATGACTGTTATGTAAAGTGGATTCTTTAAATTGCTCTTAGGTATGGATTTAAAGTTCACCTTTAATTATCAGATAAAGTTCATTGAACAAAATCAGCTAAACATGCGTCAAAGAACTAAACTTAAAATCTTCTTTATAATAGCAAGCATACCAAAGCAACAGGCATGCTCGGTTTGGCATTTCCGTCATAATAGTGTAGGTGGAGAAGCACGCAGTTCATAATAATCTTTGATGTTATCAGCAAAGCTCTTTATTCACAATAATAATATGTCTGTCATAAAAACAGGGATCCTAATGGCAGCTGCGTCACAGATTCTCTGTCTTCATGGATGACCTTTAGCTCACGTCATTTTTTTTCTCCACCATAACAAAAGACGTGACATTTTAATATTTATTTATTGTGTTAAAAACAGAAATAGTCTGGGCTGATGCAAGTCTGGAAAGTAAAACTCCCTGTTTAGAGCTTTCTGAGCTGCTCTGTTCGTCACATCTGTAATTAAAGTAGAATGAGACCTCATGTAGAATCATGGTTGATATAAAACTGAAAATCAACAAAAAAACAGGTCTATAAAGCGAGCTCAGTCAGCGCAGACGTCAACAAGCAATTTGATGTGGTTTACTTTGACTGTGTCTGTTTGAACACAAGCCACAATGATTTTCCCCTTTTATTTCCATGTGGTGGGGACAAAAACTCTGAATAAAACTACTAAAAAACAATAAAATGAAGTGTCAGTGGAGAATGATTTTAAAAATGTGACAGTTCTGTTTGACTTTAAGTGTTGAATCTTATATCAGTTAGCTACTATATACTGTCATTATTTAGTTTTAGACTGTTAGCAGCTACATTTATGTCTATGAACATAAAAAACTGGAAATTAATGTCTTTAGACTTGAATGTGAAGATGAAATCTTTACGTCAGTTTATAGTTCACTGAATTAAGACGTGGTTAACTTTGAGTCATTCTCATTTTGCAGAAACTCCATCCTCAAAATGTCTACGGTGAATCTGTCGTATAGCTACGGTGCTGAAATGAACCAAAACAAAAATCAGATATTTAAGCTTCAAAAGGGAAGAACATTTTATTATTATTATCTTTGTGAAACAGTCAGAACCTCAGCTAAACAATCAGAACCACTCTAGTCGTAACAGTTAAAACCAGAATGACTCAAATCTCTGCCAGGTTTAGATTTAGGAACATTTAATTTAACCAAGAATCTTGTTTCAGATTAAAAATGAAACTAAATATCTCTAAAAAAAAAAAATGATAAAACAATGTTAAATTTACATTTACATAAGTTTACGGCGATTAAAATGCATGTCAAATATTACTTACTCTCCTCTCAACAGTTATTAGACAGATCTTTATTGGCATTACAGACGATTTAACTTTGGTGATGTTGTAGGAGCTCCCTACCATCACCCTAATCTTTATCTCCCTTCACAGTTTATCAGATTGAAGTCAGGATTCTGGTCAGAGCGCGACAAAACATTCATGTTACTTCAAGTTAAATGATTAGTTTAAAGCTAAATCAGCCAGGAGTATGAATAGTTCTGGGCTTAACTGTAGTTTATAGAGGTTTTAATTTCGTTTTGTGTAAACGCCTCCGATAATTCGCCTCCTTCAGCCTGACGTTTAACATAGAAAAGCAGCAGGATGTGAAATTTCTGAGTGTTTATTTGAAAACATACTGACCTTTGTGGTTTCTCCAGCGGCAGAGCAACATCAGCACGATCAACAACAAAAAGCAGGCCACAACAGGAAGTAGTATGTGTGCAAGGGGAGCAGTAGGCGTTGGAGGACTGCGCCCTTTACAATAGAAAGATAGCAGGTTAGCTGGCCTACATACAGACAATACAGGCAGCTCTGTAGGAACTGTTGGAGGCAGCGCTAAAAGCCTCACTGCTCTGAACTCTAGAAGTGATCAAAGTCTTTCTAAAGAGGGAAGCATTTGCATTCTTGGACATAATTAATGAGATTTTTTCTGTTATGCCATATTCAGCGATGCCACTGAGGTTTAATAATCAGGTAATTTAGTTTCTGTTCAGTTTCTAAATGCAACATGTCACATTATAACAGAAGTCATCTCAAGGCTCTTTAAATGCACAGAATCCAGTCTGGTCCAAATTCAGATCCGATCAGTTAGATTCACACCAGTCTAATCTAATTTACTAAAAACTGTATTGAAACATCAATACATTTTACAATAAACACATGCAAAAGGAAAATTAATAAAGAGTAATAAGTAATTCACAGCATAACAATGAAAAACGGATTTTGTTGTGGCACTCTTGTCATTCCATAAATGAAATAATAAGAGCAGGTATGAACTTTAACTTAAAACTGCAGACAGACTCTAAAATTAGAGACATCTCTTTCAGGCGTCCCTCTCACCTCCTACAGCCAGCCAGCTTTCTGGTGATGCTCCGACTCCAGAGACGCTACACCTGTAGAGTCCTTCGTCAGATTTAGAAACACTTCGGATGGTGAAGTTTCCCGTAGAGCTGTTCCCGACCAGCTCCCCGTTTTTATAGAAATGAGTAAGACTGGACGAAGACGATGATGTGACTCTGCAGTGAAGAGTCAGGTTTTCCCCTTCACTAACTGGCCGTGCAGGACTCTCCAGGATCAGCGGTCCATCTGAGAAACACAATGTGGAGACAAACGAGTATTAAATAACCAGAAACTAGTGAGCAAGCCTTTCATGAGCGTTTTGCTCTCCTGCATACAGGAAGAAACTGACATACATAACAACATGCATATGATTTTGCTGAACTGTGTCATTCAGATAAACTCTTTAAGTGTCGTAAATCATCAAAGAATGGGTCAATAGAATAGATTAGAACAGAACAGAAAACTGCTATTGTCATTGCACAGGTCTTGCTGCAAGTATAACAAAATTATGAAGGATACATTCAAAGTGCTGTTGGTCCTAATATATAGGAAAAAGAAAAAATCTAAATATATTTTACTGTTACACAGTGGAGAAACAGTTGTAGCAGCACCAAAGGGACAACTAATCCTAATCGAATCATGACGATTCACACAAAGATATATATATATATATATATATATATATATATATATATATATATATATATATATATATATATATATATATATGAGGTTTGAAAAACAAAATTAAGAATAGCATTCTGTACAGTAAGGCAAACATTACAGCTTAAAATACTGTGCAGATATTAAAAATAGCATTTTCTGCGCATCCAAAGGAATGTGCAACTGAGTAAAATAATTTTTAAAAATGTATGAAATGCACACGTGTATCTGAGCATTAAAAACAAACTATTTACATTCAGTAAAAATAAAACTGTGCAAATACCAGCAGGGATGTAAACACATTGGTTTTGTTGGGAGCAGTGATGGTTCTCGCGTCTAACAGCTGCTGGGAGGAAGGATCTCCTACAACGCTCCTTTGTGCGCCGAGGATGCAGCAGTCTGTCTCTGAAGGAGCTCTCCAGCTCAGCAACAGCTTTATGGTTAAATCTTTGCATTATACATTCAATACTTTACTCTCTGGATGACGTTTGTGGCCTTCATGTAAACATTTTTAGATATTTTTAGCTTTCGGCGTGTCGCTCTGATAACATGAGGACCGACAGAAACGGTCTCAAAGGATCAAACCAGGTGTAAACCCTACTGTGGCCGTTTTATCATAAGATAAATGTGGCTGTAATCTAAGACTGAAGAGACGTTTGAGAAACCAAACCTCAAACTGACACTTTTTATTTGAATTTATCTACATCCTGTTTGGTGTTTAGAGGACTTTTCTCTCTTCCAGACCAGAAACAGGTCACCTCTCCTCGCTCTGAATCAGTCTGAGTGAAGAATTAGACCAGATCAGCTTCTGCTCGGTTTTAACCCACCTGTTACAGTGATGTTGACTCCGTTGCTGCGTTCTCCTGCTGCAGATTCACACCAGTAAACTCCAGAGTCTCCTTCATATAGATCATTCATGTTGCACTCAGTTTCATTCATGTGAGTTGAATAGTGGGGACAGAGTTGATTTATTTGTTTTGATATATTTCTCCTCACTTTCCACTCAGACGAGTTTCCCTCACAGCTCAGAGTAACGGACTCATACTGGAAGAACTGGGATCTGGTGGGAAGGAGCCTCAGACAAGCTGCAAAGAGGAGAAAAACCTTCAATGAGTAAATCTTCTTTAAAATTACTTTCTGAATGCTTTAAACTGAAAAACATTAAAATGGGAACTGGGAACCGCTGCTCAGCAGATGTAATTGATATGACCTGATAAACCAGTAACGATGAAAGAGAAAACACCAACGCACGAAGCTTACTGATCGTGAGGAACAAGAAAGCTTTTTCCCATGAATAAAGTAGTTATTTAGCAGAAGATGTTTTCCATGACGACACATTTTAGATTTCATTTTATTTCAGTGGAAGCAAATAATTCAGATTTTGACTTTTGAGAAAGATTTTCTAGAAATACTTCTTGTTGAAAAAGTAAAAAAAAAATAAATAAACTCAAAATCTGAAAAGGCAGCTTTAGAATTAATGAACCGCAAGATGGATCTTAAATAAAAGAGAAAAAAGTCTTTAAAGTACATTAAAATTGACTTTTACTCACCAACAACAGCACAGAGAGCTGTTATCTCCATCCTGAGCTGCTATACTGACAGACAGACAGATGCTTTACCCATCGGGGGGGGTGGTTCATCACACTTCTGATGATTGTGTCAAACACACCACAGCTTCCTGCGAATGCGATCATCCCCAAGTTCAAATCTGTGAACATTTTGTTTGTGCAAGAGTCATGAAAAAAAGAAACCCTCAGAAGCTCAGAAAAGGTCGAACATTCGGGTCCACCAGAGTCTGCAGGAAGCAGCGGAGAGGGACCATCACTGTAACCGCTGACGCAACATCAGCCTGAGGTGAACTGCTGCTTTCTCTGGAGGTGGCAATGGCTCAAAGATTTAAGCTAAACTGTTTTTCAGGTTAGATAAGATGTGAAATTTTACCTCTGAGGATCATTTTCACAGTTTTGAACCTTTTAAAATGCATTTAAAAACATTTCCAGTGATTAATCTATAACAGGCAGCACTGATTTTGTGTCTCAGAGGCCTTGGAACAGCCAGGGCTGCTGCACAGGTCCCTGCTTAATTCAGATTGGATCCCAATATTCAGCAAGAGAACATGAATCCGATTCAATATAATATAATAAGATCGTCAATTTACTGCGGTAATTAAATCCAGAAAGAAATTCATGTATTATACAGATGGATTCAACACAAACTGCTTGATTTCAACTGATTGTTTCTGCTAACTTTGATGATTAAAGCTTACAGGAAAAGAAAACCCAAAATGTTGATAAGCCAGAGGACTAATAAAAATGGATTTTTATTACAGAAATATGGGCCTACTGATAAATATCTCAAGGTATTGTTCAGTAAGCACTCAGTGCTTGCTTGGGGTTCCTTTGCATGACTTCCTGCATCAGCGCTGTGCTGCATGGCAACGATCAGCTTTAGATCTGCTGAGGTGTTCAGGAAGCCAGGATGCTTTGTCGCCATCATATTATTTATAAAGCTCATTTAAAACCATGCTCACTGGACCGGAAACATCAAGAAACATGCAGCACTAAAATATTTAGACTAGAAATGAAATACCAAACCAAGGATTCTAACAGAAGATATAAGAAACCAAGAGGAATAGAAGTGGTACATCTTTGAGTCGTCCAAATAAAATACGTTTTTTCGATTTTAAGCTTAGAAATGTCAAGATCAACTGAGCTTTGATGTGGTCAAAGCAGTTCAGTAAATGCTGTAATGATTTAGATCCTATTTTTGAGTGTAAATAGATCTGTATGTCATCTGCATAACGGTGAAAGAAACATGATGTTGGATTCCCAGCAGCAATTTAAAATTGCTGCTGGGAATTAATCAAATTTATAATTTGAACAGAACAGCTCTACGATAGACCCTTGACCTTTAAAAGCTTTTAAAAGATTTATATTTTTGAACTTCTGAATCAGAGGAAAGTAAAAATGAAAAAAAAAAAATTAAAAGATTATACTGTTATTTTGCCGTTTTGCAAATAGAAATAGTTTTGGTAATTGTAACTGACTTCAAACAGAAAATGTTTAGCCTAATTTTGTATAAAGAAGTGAAAAAAACTTAAGGTTTCACGGTGTTAATACTTGTTGGAGTTTTGGTTTACCCTGCAATGCTAACCAGTTAGCAACAAGCAATGAATAGAAAATTATTTTCATGCTTGGTAATGTTGGGCCTAGCCATGGGATGAAACAAGGACTGAACTACAAACAGAGAACAGAAGAGACTGGTAACATCTCTGAATCCCAGAACGAATTGTATTAGTCTGTTTTATTGTTGTTGTCACCCGCCATAGAGCTACAGAACTCAAGCAGCATTTCTTCCTCTTTTCCCACAGCTCTCCACAGACTGCATTGGGAAGGAGAAGCATGTAAACATCTTGACTTCGCTGGCCGAGTGAAAGAGTGCATTTTCAAAGAAACCTTGGCTCCATGGAAAGTACGGTCTTCTGTTTGTGTATCCAGTGACTGTACCCCATTCAAAAATAAGGCTAACGGCCTGAAACTAGCTGCCTGAGCTCCTGCAGATAGCATTTGAGTGAAAGATTCTCAAAGAAGCAAGGTTGCCGGCTCTTATCATGAAGTGGTTTTCTTTCTGAATTGAGGAAGACAGCATTGAAACCACAGCTCTGTGTGCCTGACATGTGCGCCAGTCCAACCAGATGTTTACCCCAGATACTAGACCGAGAGGCGGCCATGTCTTCTCTCTTCATCAGACTCAATAAGCTCATCTGAGCACTTCACAGTAAGAGTCTGTGTCTGGGAAGGGAAAATTGTCTTATTCATTTAATATTGTTTATATTAATGTGTTTTGCTTTGCTTGTTGTGCTTAACTGTTTGGCCTAATTCTACAAAATCTGTTTTAAGTTTTGCTTTAAAGTTGCAACAAACTTTATTTCAATAAGTGGTTTAAATAGTGATGGTCCGGTAATGTGAGCTTATCTGTTTTATCTCTGTTTTTCCTTCAGTCCAAGAATACGTCTGGATAGTCCTTAAGCCATCTTGGTAGTTCATCACTCCATTCATTCAGTCAGCAGCTGGTTGGCGCAACATTATGAATCAATTCTCCAAAACAGTAATTTTATGTTTCTAATTTAGCAAATAATTCTGAAACATTATTTTATTAAACTTATGTTTATTTCCCCTTCTGCTTTGTGAACTGGTTGTTTAAACACCAACCAGTTGTTGTTTTTTGTTAGTTTTGAAGCTAATTTGGCCTCATTCCCAATTCCTAGAAGCAAATCTTGGTTTTTAAACATACATATTCCCACCAAACTGTGACATAACGGCACTTTTTTATTAGTTATTGGTCTCTGTTTTATTCTTATTTGTTCCTTTTTCCTATTTTTTCATAGTTTATTTGTTTTTCTTTTTTCATTTCCCTTTCTACTTCAGTAGTTTAGTTGGATGTTACTTGCCTGGTTAAAGACTTTGTTGACTGACATATTGAAGTAGTTTGGTAATAGATTGTCATATTTTGGACATAAGTTGTTTGTGTTTATTCATTGTATGTGTGCAGGTGTTGCTGTTTGAGAACTCCAGTGCATGGATTCACTCATTCATCTGCCGATCTGTAATATTACTCCTCTCTGGGCAGGTATTCATCAAACAATGACTGACAGAGACTGGGAGCTTTTAGCTGTTATTTCCTGAGAATCAGGTGGTGCCCCGACTTGGTCATTTTGATCTTAATGTCTAACTTTGTTAAGAATTGCCTTTTGTACTCATTAATAGTTATCCATAGCCAAACCAAACCTATTTTTGCACATCACTAAGGTATCAGTGAAACCAGTCGTAAACCCTGACACATCAAACCAGACATAGAGATCAGGTCAGCACTGTTTTTTACAATTCCACCAGTGGTTTTGGTTGAAATTTGTCTTATTAAAAACAGAGCATATGATGAGAACACGTGGAGACTCTCTCTTCCACATATCATTTAGGGAATCACTTGTGATGTTACTCTGACCGGGTGACACCTCGACTAAGAGGGAGTGGCCGGTTCCTCCAGAAACTTCAAGTATTTACCCTTATCTCTCAGTATCAGATCTCTTTCTCTCTGTCTGCATATTTGTGTTCCACCCTTTTTATGTCTGGATCGGTAACTAAAACATCAACATTCATAAAGAAAAAACTCTTATTTTGTCTTATAGTAATTATAACCACCTCTTTGCTTCTGTTCTGTCTTTTGCTTTCACTTATAAAAATAACTAATTATTTTCCAACTAATATAATTTTGTGTTACTTTGTTTATTTTTTCAGCATTTTTCTTTAGCTGCGGATCCCACTTTAAATGCCATCAAACTGAAAGGTGGCAGCTTTTAGGGGTCTGGTGGGGTTCTTTTTCTGCTGCTGATATTTAGCTCAGCCATTTGGATCCTGACCAGAGGTTCTATTTGTACCAGGCTGATCTATTTTCTACACGTCTGGCGTCTGACTAGAAAGCCCAGCCATCATGAGATGCAGAGTAAAATTTTAGATTTTTAAAGTCAGAATAAACAAATAAATTCAACTCAGTTCTGCTTAACTAAAATGGTCAGACTTTAAGTTGATAAAACACTCCTCCTGAATCCATCTTTGTCAGCCCAGAACCATATTTCAGAAAGTTTGTCAGATCTTACCTTTACTTCAAGCTTTAAAATGCTGAACAGTTCTTAGTGACTGAAACACACAGGTAAGGAGCCAGCGCTCTTCCAGTATCAACAGGGAAACACCTGTGTGATGTCACTCTGTTCTGATTGGCTGAAAACCTGTCAGGCAGGGCCTCAGTTTTTCCACCATACCCGGATCTAATCTCAAGTTCTGGTTACATGCAGTTTCCATGCTGGAAAAACGCAATAATAGTTTTTGTTTTGTTTTGTTTTGTTGTTTGTTTGCTTTTGTGTGTTTTTGTTAGTTTTTTTCCCCTAAAAACTAAATACATGCAGAATAGAAGAAACAAACATCAAACAAAAATATAAAATCAAAAGAACATTATTATTATTCTTATGATGTAAAATCGACTTTTTTGAGCTTTACATCATGTTATAATCTTATTCCCTCATCAAAAACATACCTGAAGTGTTGCTTTGATTCTTTCATGCATGTTTGAGAAATCCTTGAATCTCTCCAGGAAACCATTCAGGGCTGCCCAAACGCCTGCTCTCTATTTTTACAAAGTTCCTCCTTGGAGCTGCAGTCTCCAAGCTGAGCTTTCACCTCACTCCCCGACACAACTCTGAGTCTGCTGAGCTCATCATACCAACTACTTCTCAGTGTAACACTCCTAAGAACGGCTGTAAACGGCATCATGGAGGAGGAGGACCGTTGTGATGAGATGCTGAAGGCGGAGTGTTGGAAAGAGCAAGAGCTTCTGAAAGACACAGAGGTCACTTTCAACACATCAGATTGTGAGGTCAAATGTCTTTTAAGTTATTTTTGATATATACAGCATTTTTATAGCAACTGAAGGAAACACAGTTACTTGATTGTGCTATAAATGGCACTATGTGCCAGGAATATACATAGTACTGCCCCTTTAAAACCATATTTTTCTTGTCTCAATAAATAAATTACTGTTACTGCCTTCAAGATACATTTAGACTGCTTGATAAAATATTTTAATAAATGTGTACCAGCTTTCATTTTTCATTACTGGCCCATTCAATTTTAACTGATTATGTAAACAGATGTGAGTTTAAGTGAGTTTATCATAAGGCTTCAAATGTTAATTTGAATAAAATTGATGAATCATAATTCCTGCTATCACTAGTTATTCAAAATTAGGATAGATCAGAACCTCGAATAGCCTTATTATTAATTCTATGTGAGAGATCTATAACAAGGTATCTTGTATAAAATCTTGTCTGGAAAACTGTAGAAAATAGAGAAAACCAACAAAAGTGCCTTAAAAACACTGATGAACTGATTCTTAATACAACTGGAAACAGTCATTTCTGTTTAATTACTTGCATTCATACGTAAATATTCAGTTGTCATATGACGCCATGGAGACTGTTTACGACAGCAAACAGGCTGCCAGGCGTGTCCTAGCTTTAAATAAGGGGTTGGACTTCAACAGTAAAAAAAGTAAGCCACAGCTGGTCCGTCCCCAGTTCAGTAAAGCTACGGCAGGGAGCGGCTGGTGACAACGAGTCTGTTGTGATGGTCGAAGCTGTTCTCTGTGACATTTTCTCCAGACGTTCAGGATTTTGGACTTTTATTTTCTGCTTGTTTTTGGTCTGGACGCCTGTTGAAGGTAAACGCTGCTGCTTTTCTCTTCAGCTGACGTTAAACTGTTACTAAGCAACCAGCAACCGTTAGTAGACAGCTGACGATGAACGAGTCCGCTGTTTTTAAATGGCTTAACCGTTGCTGTTTTATTTTTAATTAATTTGTTTGTGTGTTTTGTTTTTCCTGGACTTCTTTCTGCTATTTATACATTTGTTATTATACATAAAACTCACGTAAAGAAATTGTTAATTCTACTCCATCGACCATAATGCACTGCGGCTTCCTCTCCCATTCAAATGTTTTAGCCGCTGGAGTTTAACAGCTGTTGGTTGAAAATATTCATTAAATATGAATCTAAGCTTCATTTTAACTCACGAATTTGGCAAAAGAGATTAAAAAGATGAAAGAAACAGCTGGACATAGATATTAAAACGTATCCATTGGTTGTCAGATATCGTTTTCGTTCTAATATACCATACATGTCAGATTTTTATTTTTAAGCGGTGCTTTTTATTATTTGCTGTCCACTCTTGAACGCATTCTCCAGTGAACCAGCATTAGCTCTCGCTTACAATGACTCATGAACATACATGACTGAAACGTGGCATGAAATAGAGCTGAGTCATAGTTGGGAAGTTGATGGGAACCACGGTTCACTTCAACTTCCTGAGTTAAATAATAAAATAACTGAAATTGAGGAAGTCACTTCCACTTGTTTACTTTTGTGTGGATAAACTGGAAAACATGACAGGGGGGGTTTCCCTCACATTGAAAACAGGAAACAAAACCTGGTTTGTTCAGAAGTGTTGCTGTTTCCTTCTCACACAGACGCTGAGAAGTTCCAGGGTTTTACTTTATTTTCATGATTATATTTACGTCTAAATAATAAAATCTCATCTGTATTTCCAGGAAGCCTTCAGCTGATTGGCTCCTCTGAGCCAGTCGTAGCTGCTCCTGGAGATGACGTCCTCCTCCCATGTCGGGTGGACCCTCAGTGGGACGCCGTGGGGAAGACGGTGGAGTGGTCCAGGCCGGACCTGAGGGTCTCGGGCTCCCAGAAGCGCGTGGAATACGTGTACGTGTACCGCTTCAAGAAGAAGGACCGAGACATGATGATGGAGACGTACATCCAGAGGACGTCTCTGTCAGAAGAAGGACTGAGACGTGGAGACGTGTCTCTGAGCATCAGCAACGTGAGCTCGGAGGACAACGGGAGGTTCAGGTGTTTCATCCCACGCCTCAGGATAGAGGCAGAAGTTCGGCTTGTTGTTGGTGAGTGAACGGGTCCAAACTGGTGGTTCTGATCAGGATTAATCAGAGTTTTTCTCCTCAATCCTGTTATCGTTGCTGTTTCAGACCCAAACTTTGGTCAAATGACGACAACAGAGACGGTTCCTCACAGAAAGCTCATCACTCCGACCCCCCAGGAGGAGACCATCAGGAACGGTGAGTCCGCGGGTCGAAACGTCTGATAATAATCGAAGTTTGAACTTGGTTTGGAGAGTTTTGTGTTTTCTGACCTTCTTCTTCTTCTATTTCAGGTCATCGCTCCAGGCTGTTTCTTCTTTTCCCTGTTATTGTCTTCATCGTTTCTTTGAGTTCACTTTTCATCTACAGCTTGAAAAAATGCTGCAAAAACACAGAGTAAGTCAGAAATTACTAGAATACGTCGACGCTTCTTTCTCATCATCATCAGATTGATTAATAAAATAATAAACCTGTTATAGATTTCAAAAGAATTTACTGAGTCGAGCCTCCGCCTTGCAGCTTGGATGCCTTGCTCAAGGGCAGACCTGTGTTGATGTAGAGGGGAGCTCCATCAGCTCTTCTCTCCTGCAGCATCGTCATGGAAACCCCCCTGGAGCAAATCTGGTCGATCAGTCGGAGGTGAATCGATGAAACCAGGTGAGTCTGACTCATCAGCGGTAAAATGATGATGTCATGATGACGTAGCAGGTGATGCTCTGCCAACAGGCTCTTTGTTTGACTCCGGACTTTCTCTCTTGTTCTCCTGCAGGTCCTTCATGAAGCTGGAATCCTCCAAACCTTTAGGTCAAAGCATGAGGAAATGTTCTGGATGTTTCTCCTGGAAGAGGAAACATCTGCGATTTCAGACCAGAAGAAAAGCTCTTTTTTTTTTTTTTTTTTTTTTTTAAACCAAAACTCGTTTTCTAAGTATTCCTGCTTTAAGTTATTATTACCCTTCAGCACGAATGAGCTGGTATCATCTTTTATTTTGATGTGTTGTTTAGTTTTGACCCTGCTATCTCAGGCTATGCAGCATCGATTAGAAATGAACTTCAAACATTTGTCGAAGCAGATCTGTAGATCAGATCAGGCTGTCGAGGTCGGAAAAATTTTAAATGTACCTCTGGAAAAAAGAACAGTGTGATGTGAAACTATATTATGCATACATTATATTAGTGCAAACATGCATTATTCACATTTCATTCTTATTTTGTCTGTGTCTGATGACACAACAAATTCCTCTGTATGAAAACATAAATGGTGATAAATGTCTTTATGATTGTTTTTCTCGTAGAAGATGCATTATAGACTTTAATTTATGAAAGTCACGCCACTTCCTGGTAAAGTGATGTTAATGTTGGAGAAATGCTGCTGAACGCTGTGAAAAAGAAAACCGATTGGATTTTTAATCCTGGAACTCGTTATGACACCGGCGTCCTCATGGAGCCTTGACTTGAATGCAAGTGTTGTTTTTGGGTGACACTTAATGAGACACCCTGGGTTATGTGAAGATTTTTAAAACTAACTTCTTTTGCTGTTAAGACAATTGAAGCACTTTAACACTAAATGACGTCCAAAGAGCCTTTGTTACCAAGGTAATAAAAAATACATAAAGTCGTGTTTTATTCTTGAATATTTATTTTTTAACTGGTGATTATTTATTCCAATAAAGTGAACTTTGAAATGTTTCAGATTTCTTTGTCTTTTTGTTTCCATGTTGAATTTATTTTCTATCTGCTGCTGAATCATCTCCCCTGTTCAATTGTCTGTCTGACTTTAAATAGAGGAACCCTCTGAGTGACCTCTGACCTCTGATTAAACACCATGTTTCCTTCCTGTGATCCAGTCGTTCTTGGACTCCATGAAAACGGTCGTGGTCAGCAGCTTTCATGGCTTTCTGAAGGTCCCTCTCTTGACTTGGCTTTAGGTCTGGACTTTGACTAGGCCGTCACAACGTGAAGATGCTTTGATCTGAAGCGCTCCAGCGTGTCTCTGGCTGGATGTTTGGGTTCGTTGTCCTGCTGGGAGGTGATTCTCTGTCTCAAGTCTTCTGCAGCCTCAGGTTTCCTTCCAGGATTGCTCTGGATTCAGCTCCACCCGTTTTCCATCACTGGGCTTCCCCGTCCCTGCTGAGAAGGCATGATGCTGCCACCGTCGTGTTCAGCCTTGGGGAATGAGAGATCTGGATGATGTTTAGGGTTGCTGTCGTTTTCTTCCCTACATGTCTTGAGGCGAACTGTAAATGTGTATCTAAGGACTTCATTCTTCCTCAGACGGCAGGTGTGTGGAGTTTATTATTCTAGAATCTGTTTTCAGCTTCTCCACACGTTCTGCTGTGTTGCTTGGTGTTAATGGTGCTGGTTCTGCTGGTTGTTCTCAACATACATCTGAGGCCTTCACAGAACAGCTGCAGTCAGACTGAGGTGGAAATAGACCAACGAGGACTCGTGTTGATGTATCACATCAAATCCCAATGAAATTACTTGTAGCTTATGTTTGTAATGAAACAAAATGTAAAAACATTTAAGGGGTGTGAATACTTTTGCGAGACCTGAAGTCTTCTTTGCTTCTTTTTAACTGGAAAGCCAATAAATCAGGATGTTTTGTCTGGCTGGAAAAGTCAAGATGAATCCCAATAGGTAACCGTCGGGAATCACCTGCAATAACATGCCGACTCATGTTCGATCAAAGCCTCTGACTGGTTTCGGCTTCTGGTCTCTGCTTTCAGCACCAGGGCTGTTAAACAGCTCCCACTGATACCTGTTTAAACTGAGATCAGCCGGGTAAAACCCCATCAAGGGGAAAAAATCTTCCTAGTTTTTACTGAAACAAAACTACAAACAAAATCAGATTCCCAGCAGCTTTGTAAGATGACGAGTTACAACTAGTACTGGCAAAGAAACGGCTGTAAATACACTTCACGGGTCCAGTCTTCTGATATAATAAATTAGTCATTGGATGACTGAAGCATTATTAGCGATAAATAAGCTGTCAGAATTTCTCATGTAATGTTTCAACATCTTTTGCTCTGAGGCTGTCGAGAAATCTTGATTTTCTTATAAAACTGAACAAATTGTAACATCATCAAAACATATTAATTGATAATATTGCGTTGCATGATTATTATTTCTTCTATCATTTCTGTTTCACATGATCTGTCACCAGAATCTCCCTGAATTTCTGGATTTCTTTCAAACAAATCAACTAATAATGTTATTTTTCCATTGTTAGTAGTTTTACTTTCTCTGCTCTGCTGTCATTTTTGTTGTACCATCAGAATCTCCCTGGATTTTTTTACTGTCATATCTTGAGTCTGGAGGTGAAACCATAAACAAGCTGTTGAGTGAGGGTTGTAAACATCATAAATTGAAACTGTTGTATTGTTTCCTCATTTTCTCAGTTGTTTTGTTTGTAAATGCACTGATTCATTTTAATAGCTGCTTTGTTTTAATCAAATGGTTCACGCTTATATCTCAGATTACAGCAGCTCTCACTGCTATCTACTGAACTCTCTCTTTCACTCTTACGGATCTCATCTCCATCCACTTTATGTTGCCTCACTGTCTCACTGAAGTTTAATTCAGTTATCCAGGATTATAGTTGGCTACGTTTTGTCAGGACACACACTCATATTTGACCTCTACCAGTTTGCGTACACCAATCGGCCCACAGATAGTGCTATTTCACCAGTGAAGCATTCCGTTCTGTCACCCCTGGATAAACAAACCCATCCCAGGATACTTTTCATTGATTGTAGCTCAGCCTGTAACTCAACCATCACCTTGTGGCTGAGAAACATGGAGACAGTCAGCCACACAAAATCTCTTGGCTGTGGTTTTGTCCTGGTCCACAAACAATAGTCACCTGGTGAAAAAGGCGCAACAGGTCTTCCCAGCTGGTGAGATACGTTGGTGGCTGAACCATGCTGTCTGGCTGTTTTGATGCAGGAGGGACCAGTGAAATAGAACAAAAGAGATGGAATCATGAGGAAAGAGCTTTGTCTTGAAAAACTTCACACAACTAGCACAACACCCCAGATTATTTGTGAAATGGAAAACATCAGTCAAAACTACACAATTTTCACAAAAAGTTTCTAACTAAGGAAACCCATCAGAGCGTCAAGTCATTGACTTGACGCTCCTCCTCCTGGACGAGCACGTCGCGACCGCATGACGTTGTATCATTGACTTTACAGCAATCCGTCATTCAGAGCATGCATGTAGTGACAGTGCAGAGGAAAAACTCCCCTTTAACAGGAAGAAACCTCCAGCAGAACCAGAACCTGACTCAGTACAAGAGGCCATCTGCCATGACTGACTGGGGGTTTGAGAAGACAGAGCAGAACGCACAAGAAAAACAGATGAACTGATCCAGGAGTACTTTCTATGTTCATGAAAAGTAAAAAGTTAATAGCAGGAGAGGGAGAACGTTTAGTTGTTGGTTGCATTGTCTCAGCTCATGCCCTCCTCTAGGAAGGTCTCACAGCTGAACAGAACGCCAGACCAGGTGTCGCTTCAGTGGAAGGGAAAAAAACAGAGAAAGCATAAAGTTGAAATAACAGCAAATAATGCAAATTGGAGAGTAGTAGGAGAAGAAAGTGAGGAAATGTGGTCAGTTTGTCCCCCAGCAACCAAAGCCTACAGTACAGCAGCATAACTACAGAGATCCTGGAGGATAACCTAACCCCTTAGAATGAAGCATGAGAGAGGCAGAGCTTCTTAAACCTTATCTTATAGGTTTTTGCAGTTGCTGAAACACTAAAGTTAAAACTGTCCCACGATTAGCAAAAACCTAACAATCAAGGAGAAAAACACCAGCCAGATTTGCACAACTATAAGCACCTTAACAGGTTCACACTTTCTGCGAAATACAAAACACACTTATATCCCTTTAACACTGAAATCGATCATGTTACCTCCTTGCAATGTCAAACTGAAGACTTTCAAATAATGATCCAGCTGCTCAAACACAGCCACCAGGTGTGCACACACCAACACACCAATCAGGTTAACAAACACTATGAAAAAGCAACAGGTCACCTGTCTTCAACAATAATGGACCAGATGAGATACGTTGACCTGCAAACAGACAAAGACCCTGATCAGAACGCGAAATTAGTTTTAAAAATGTCTTGAGAGCATAAAAGTCACTGTTTAGGTGTTATAAAAAATTCCCGATCTGATTCCTACACATTTCTTTTTAGTATATAATAATAATAATAATAATAATAATAATAATAATAATAATAATAATAATAATAATAAATCTTTCACACAATGATCAAAAAGTGCTAAAAATATGTCTTTAAAAAATGTACAATAAACAACATTAAGAATTAATGGGGAATTGTCTGATTTTGCTCTCTGGATGATGGATTGGTGCACCACTAGTCTTTACAATTCAATGTAAACATTTACAGGATATACAAATAAAATATAAAAATTCCACTGGTGGAGATTGTTGACTTCTAGCGATTAAAGACAAAACTGCCCCAATCTGTTTTTTTGTTTGTCTGTTTTGTTGTTTTGGTTTGTTTTTTGTTGTTGTTGTTGTTGTTGGGTTTTTTGTTGTTTTTTTTGGCTCTGAAAGTCAAATCTAAAATCCTCCAACATGGCTGAAGACTCTGACCGATGATGCAGAGATGTGCTTACATGTCAGAAAGTTCATCAGGACATGTCAGGACGAGTTTACAGCATGTGATCCCTGAGTCACAGCTTTGAATCCTTAGACACAGAAGAACAGTGACATCTAGTGTCCACTTCTTGGTACTGCAGAGGAAAACAACCTGAACAGGGATGTGTCAGGTGACAGGAAAAGAGAAATTTCCTTCTGATTAAACATCATCTGCTCTTCTTCAGCTGCAGGGTGATTTTAAACTGGCAGGCAGAAGAATGAAAATATAAATTTCAGTGTTCATGCTTGGCAGGAAGCCATAGAGAGCACCCAGAGACTCTGCTTCAGGAACTTGAAGCAGTATTTTTGTTTTAAAATGGGAGCCAAGTAATGTAACAGAGCTCAGTGATTGGTCACCTCATTTGTTTCTGCTTAACAAAGAGCCTCCTGTCTATGGACTACAGTATCCAGCTTTCTAGCTGCTGTTTTCATATAATACTGATGGAAACTTTCACTTTGTAGCCTTGAAAACTGTCCTTTCGATAAAGTCCTTTCGATAAAACGCTGCTCCACAGATACAGACAGTAGTTAAACTCTGCTCTTGTACGTTTTACGCCTTTAATTATGGCTCAGTGTAAGGGAAACCACAGCTTCACCACACTCTATGAATACAGTGCTGTGAAAAAGCATTCATCCCCCTTACAGACATCTTCAGTTTCTGATTCTTTGTCACATTTAAATGTTTCAGATCAACAAACTATTTTTAATATTGGATCAAGACAACCCTCTTCCTGGGGTGCCACCTTATCGTGGTGATGATCCTAGGAGCTTAGTTGTCAGTGGCTTTATGCCCCTGGAAGAGGTAGGGAAAACACATAATACCCCCGTTTAAATTTGAAGTAATCCAGTTATGAGAGTAGAAACTGTAAGAGTCACTATAAAAACTGAGTACATTAAAAAAATATTTGTGAGTGAGAGGGTAGCCCCCCTTGTGGTGTTGAAAAGTGCTCCTCATGGAAACTCCCTTGTTCTGCTGGGGAACATCAACAACCGCAATGACTGTGAGACCTGAAGGGATTTGCTTGGGAGGAACGCCTCCTCCCTGATCTGAAGTGGTGTTTTGTTGTTCGAGTGGAGGTTTGAACTGTTGAAATTACTGAGAGGAGTGGAGTTCTTACTTTGGTTGAAGATGATGAGAGCCAAGGGAGTGAGTGAGGGATCCAGGGTGAGCACTCTGAATGGGGTGTACCTGCAGGACGCCGGTGTTTGTCAGGACCGGTTTGGTGGTGGGACGTTGGAGGGTGGACAGGTTGCACAGAAACGGTGAGCCAGCCGTGGAACAGAAGATCCAGAAGGTTATGGTTTCACTGGTGAAGGTTTCAAGACATTCACTCAAGGAAGGTTTCCACATGAGCAGATAACCAGGAGCTCAGGGGAATCCAGTGAGGGAGGTTCCAGGGGAAAAACACAGGGAGTCAGCAAGGTTTCACAAAAAGTCAGCAAGATCACGAGAGAACGCCGAGGGCTTAGGTTTTACCACAAGGCTCAACACTCAAGCAACGAGGGACTGGCAGTCAGCTCCTGATATACTGCAGCTGATGATCACCAATGGCCAGTAGAGAACCCCCCTCCAGGTATTGGTCCCATGGTGCCCTCTGGTAGAACCCTGCAAGAAAACCCTAACCACACAGAGGACAGCCCAGATCCCTGACGTTAATTATAAACTTTTTTTCCAAGTAAACTGTTGGAAAGTGTTGTGTTCATATGTATTCAGCCCCTTCTTCTTTGTAAAATAGCTCAGGCCCAGTCAGATTTAATGGAGAGCCTCTGTGAACATCAACTTTTCAAGTCTTGCCAAAGATTCCCAGTTGGATGAAGTTCTGGACTTTGACCAGGTCATCCTAACATGAAGATGCTTTGATCTAAACCATTACAGTGCCTGGGTGTTTGGGGTTATTGTCCTGGTTGATGGTGATCCTCCCCCTTAGATCAAGTCTTCTGCGGCCTCAGGTTTTCCTCTAGGATTGTTCTGGATTTAGCTTTTACCTACTGTTTTACCTACATGTCTTGAGGCAAGCTGCAAATGAGTATCTGATGACTTTGCTTCCACAAAGGCTTTCTTCTTGACTCTCTTCCAGCTTTGTGGAGTTTACGTCTCATATTTGTCTTCTCAGATGATGGGTCTGTGAGATGTTCAAAGCTTAATCCATGGATATTGTTGGAGCACCTAACCCTGCTTCGAACTTATCCACGTTCTCCCTGACCTGTCTGCTGGGTTCCTTGGTCTCCATGTTGCTGGGTGTTCACTAATGTTCACTAAAGAAGCAGAACAGCTGCAGTTAGACTGAGGCTGAATAACACAAACTAGGACTCTGTTTAGTAATTGAATTACTTCTGAAGGCAGATGGTTGTACTGGACTTTATTTAGGGGGCTTGACAAACCAAGCCACACTTTTCAAATGTTTCCTTCACAGCTATGGTGTGTACTACTTTGTACTGGTCGATCACATCAATCCCAATGAAATAGTATGTAGGTTAAGGTTGTAATGTGACAGAATGTAAAAAGATTTAAGGGGTGTGAATACGTTTACAAGGCGTTTTTTGACCTGAAGTCTTCTTTGTTTCTTTTTACTTGGAAATCCAATAAATCAGGATGTTTTGTCTTCCCAGAAAGGTCCCTGTGGTTTTATATTACAGGCTAATTTTCCATCCTCCTCATCTCAGATGATACTAGTCCTTCAGGCTGCAGGCACAAACAGATTCCATGAGGTTAAATGTCTGGAATCATGTAGTAACACACTCACACACATTCAATCAAAACGTCTGATTCGGTTTCGGCTCCTGGTCTCTGCTTTCAGCATGAGGACTGTTAAACAGCTCCTCCTGTTGCCTTCTGGCCCTGAGATAAAAACCTAATGGAAAAATCAAATCAAGAGGAAACTCTTTCTAGTTTTTATGGAAACAAAAATACAAACAAAAGCAGATTCCCAGCAGCCCCTTAAGATGACGAGTTACAAATAGTAGTGGCAAAGAAATAGCTGTAAATTCCTCAAATACACTTCACAGGTCGAATCTTCATACCATGTTAGTCGAAGTGATATAATAAATTAGCCATTGGCTGACTGAAGCATTATTAGCTATAAGTAAGCTGTCAAAATTTCTCGTGTAATGTTTCAACATCTTTTGCTCTGAGGCTGTCGAGAAATCTCAATAATTTCTTGATTTTCTTGTTAAAATCAACAAACTTTAACCTCATCATAATATATTAACTGATCCCTTTGAGCTGCGTCATTATTATCACATTTATTATTTCTGTTTCAGATGATGATTTCTGTTTTACAAATGATCAGATTAGCTCATACTGCTAAATCTGATTTGTTAGTAACTTTACCTGCCTTGCTCTGCTTTCATTTTCATTTTTAATACATCATCAGAATCTCCCCAGATTTCAGTCTGAATATGAAGCCGTAAACGAACTGTTAGGTGGGGGGTGTAAACAACATCAGCAACATGAAATCAGTGATTTATTGTTTTTCTTTTCTTTTCAGTTGTTTTGTTTGAAACAAAATACATGGATTGATTTAAATATTTCCTTCAGCTCTGTATGAGCTGCTTTGTTTTAATCAATGTTTAGATGCCAGATTACAGCAGCTCTCACTGCCATCCAGTGAACTTTCTCTTTCACACCTGCAGCTCTCATTCTGTCCCAGATCACCTCCACCCACGTCACACTGCCTGTTTCATTGGAGCCATCCAGGGTTAGATCTGGCTATGTTTCATCAGGTCACACACACACACACATTTCATTTTATTAGTGAAACAGTCCATTCTGTCACCCCTGGATAAACAAACCCATCCCAGGATACTTTTACTTGATTGTAGGTCAGGCTTTGACACAATCATCCCCACATGGCTGTTAAACATGGAGAGACTCAGCTGCACAAACTTTCTTAGCGGTCCAGGTTTTCTTCTGGACCACAAACAATATTCACCTGGAGAAAAAGACAACACCTTCCCAGCTGGAGATAAAAGCTGGTGGTTGAGTAATGTTGCATGGCTGTTCTGCTGCAGGAGAGACCGGAAAACTTAACAAAAGCGATGACGTCGTGAGGAAAGAGCCATCAATGCCTCTGCTGATAAAGCAGTGGAGGACAGTGAGGAGATCTTCACTGAGCTGATCCGTCTCCTCCAGAAAAGAAGCTCTGATGTGAAGCAGCAGATCAGATCCCAGCAGGAAACTGAAGTGAGTCGAGTCAAAGAGCTTCAGGAGAAGCTGGAGCAGAAGATCACTGAGCTGAAGAGGAAAGATGCTGAGCTGGAGCAGCTCTCAGACACAGAGGATCACAACCAGTTTCTCCTCAACTACCCTTCACTGTCAGCACTCAGTGAGTCTAAACACTCATCCAGGATCAAGACTGGTCCTCTGAGATGCTTTGAGGACGTGACGGCAGTTGTGTCAGAGCTCAGAGACATAATACAGGATGTCCTGAGAGACACCTGGACAAACATCTCACTGGCAGTCACTGAGGTGGATGTTCTACTGTCAGAACCAGAACCAAAGACCAGAGCTGGATTCTTGAAATATTCACAAGAAATCGCTCTGGATCCAAACACAGCAAACAGGAATCTGTTTTTATCTGAGGATAACAGAAAAGTAACAAGAATGAACCAACAACAGTCGTATCCTGATCATCCAGACAGATTCACTGATTATAAACAGATCTTGAGCAAAGAGAGTCTGACTGGATGTTGTTACTGGGAGGTGGAGTGGAGTGGGAGAGGAGTTGGTGTAGCCGTTTCATACAAGAACATCAACAGAGCAGGAGGATTTGGATTCAATGACAAATCTTGGTCATTATACTGTACCTCAGACAGTTACACGTTTTTTCATGATGACATTGAAACTCCAGTATCAGGTCCAGTTTCCTCCAGACTAGGAGTGTACCTGGATCACAGAGCAGGTATCCTGTCTTTCTACAGCGTCTCTGAAACCATGACTCTCCTCCACAGAGTCCAGGCCACATTCACTGAGCCTCTACATGCTGGGGTTTGTGTTTATAATGGATCCTCTGCTGAATTCATTAAACCTAAATAATCAGCAGTTAAAATGTGTGTTTTAGTTCCAGTTTCTTTAGTCTCCATAACTGTTGCTGAGAGCTCATTGTTGTCATTTCTTTTCTGCTCAGAGATCAGCTGCTGTTATGGAGCTGCTGTGTCATCTGGTTTGTTGTTTTGTTGATGTTGGTGTTAGTTTGGGTGCTGCCCCTTCCTGTTTCTGTTCAGCCATGGAGGCCATCACTGCGCAGGAGGATTTTAGTCACCTAAATGAATTACATTTACATTTATTGCTTTTTCAGACCAGATGTTTGTAATTATCATCATAAAACAGGACATCAGTCATTATTTTTTATTCTGGATTAAACTGTGAGAATAAAGTTGTCTTGTGACTCAGATTGTAGCTCTGAGTCTTAATAAAGCTGACTCACTGTTTAAATACAAAGAGGAGTCTGTGTTGTTTTGTGTTTTATTACATTTTATTGTCATACGTCAGTAATCAAAGTTATTTTTCAAAGGAAATCTTGAAACATTTCCAAATATCAGAGCTCAACACAGAAGCAGTTGTGGCTTAAAGCTGAGAACAAAGTTAGTAATCAGTGTTTTTGTTGCGTTAGCTCTTATTTCTATCTCCATTTAGCAGGAGTTTAGGACATCGTATGGTCCTAGAAAGACACAGCAAACACTGACCTTACAGCAGTGGTCCCCAACCGTTTTTGGCACACGGATTAGTTTAATATCAAATGATATTTTCCCCGACCAGTCTTTGAGGTGTGGCAGATAAATACAACAAAATGAAATGATATGACCGGCACGAAAATGGGGATATTTTTAAAAAATACACTAATAAACATAAATCCAACATGAACTTTGTTAGCAGCATCCTCGTAACATCGCGGCATCAACATAACATGAGAAACATCCTCTCTTCCTCTCCCTTTAATGCTCTCTGGTTGCTGTGGAAATGTTTAAAATGAGACGCACAACAAAAATAAAGTGCACAAACAATACATCTCCCTATAACGCTGAGTCAGTGGGAGCTCTGTGCCTGTTTCCCTGTAACGAGACGGTCCCAAATGGGGCTAATGGGAGACAGTGAGAACCCAAAGTGTCTTGCTTTTGCCCAGTCTGCTTCGTAATTTCGTTTTGGTTGCTGTCACTGCGTGAAACCCCGCTTCACATGGATGTCGGAAATGGCAACAGGGTTTTCAATGCTGTTGTAGTGATCTCGCGATATTTTGCTATGGCTTTAATTCAGAACACCAAAATACTTGACAGGCTTGGGTGCTTGGTTTCCAAGTGGCAAAGCAGTTTTGCCTCAATGGAAAGCCGATTCTCACATATTATACAGAGTGGGCTTGGTTTATGAAAATCACCTGTCGTGTTAATTCTTATATCTTATTTCAAGTAGGACATCTGGTATTATCTGTAAAATGCAGCTTTCCTTGGCAGTTGTAGGCTCTTCGTCTGTCTCCTCACTTAGCCTTTTCGTCTTTGCAAAGAAACTCTCCAAGTTTGTTTTTTTTAATCATTTTGCTTGCTTGTGGGTTTGTTTTTCGCTGTAACATATGACGTAACCTAGACAAGCGTCTTGACATGCATCAAGAGTGAGTCATAGACAGATGTAGAGGAGACAATCTGCTCATTTTTCAAAATAATTGTCATTCAAACTCTGAAAATAAATAAAACGGAAATAATGTAAGTTAATTATTCTTTCTATGTGGCCTAATACCAAATGAGCCAAGGACCAGTACCGGTTCGTGGCCACGGGGTTTTGGGACCTCTGCTCTACAGGGCTTTCCTAGCTCTGTGATGACTCAAATATTCTACTTGGAAGATAGGCTGGTAAAAACCAGCCCCTTTTTTTCTACGGTTTGTTTCATACAGAGGGTGTGGGTTCTTGGCTATTGAGAAACGATTGCTTCCTGGAGGCGTGGACTCTGCTGAAGTTGGGTTTTACCCAATCGCTAACGTTTGTCCATGACATATGTAGTGCGCCAGCTCGACCGTTAAGGAAGCTACATTAAGAAGCTTCCTAGAAATTACATATGGGTAGAAAGTCGGGCAGAGAGATGTTAGCCTTTGATTACCTTTGGAATATCTGATATACCAGCACAGGATTTGCATTGGCATCCAGAAGAATATAAAAAATAGGACTCCCACCCCAACAAGGAGATGGTTGGATAATTAATGGAAACATGTCAAAAACAATTCTCCACCCTTGCTCAGCTGAGTGACAATAAGTAAAGGTCACTACAAATATTATTAAAAGAGCAATTTGAGAATGAGCAGAACATTGCACATGCCTACAAGGAATGAGTTGACTCATTGCCTCCAGTAACAACTGATGAAGTGTTATTGGAGTTTCCCTGTTTCTTTCCCTCTCTATGGTGTTACTTGTGCCACCAACTTGAGCATGCAGTTATGAAGCACTGCTTCATATCGCAGGGACTTTTTTGTGAAAACAATTAGACTGATCTGAGCACATATATCTATGTGAACAAACAACAATTTGAGGGTGATGCAGTTAAATATCACACATGCCCGCTCAGTAGTGTTCTGGCATGCACCCAACTCTGACAACGCTTGTTCTGGCATATTGATGTCCTCATTAATATTTATCACACTAATATGAAAGCTTGTGACTATAAATAAGATGCAGTTATTTACTATTGTAATTTTTCAATACAGAAAGCGGTGCTGCAGTAAATGTCCTGATGTGTCTGTAATTTGACTTGGGCTGTAGAGTCACTTTACCCCCAGAAGAAGTAATATGGAAGAATGAGTAAAACAGACATTAGGATTATTGTATTCAGAATGTTTAAGTTAATGATACTCTGCCTCTGCATTATTATAAATGACCGTTCTGTTGGCAATTCAGTTCCTGATACACCTTAAAACTCACTAATTCAGAAATAATATTGATGAAAAAATATTCCAAAAATTAAATCTTCATAAAAAGCAAATTTAATTAATCGATAAAACTGATTTATTACCCACCCTTACGCTGTATTTATACGAGAGTCGAGGCCCGTTTTACAATCCTTCTCTTGCAGCAGACTTCATCCATGATCGTCCTGCAGCAAACTCCAAAGCCTGTGCTGCATAAAAACTTGACTAGCAGAGGGCGAGAGACTCTGAACTGAACGGTGGGGCTTGATATGGTTGCTACGATAAATCTGGGAGGAGCTCATACAGCTTACAGTACAGTGGATGGATCCAAGGGAGGACGACAGTCAACGCAAGGCTCTAAAGTTCACCAAGCTGGCAGCCAACACAGCTAGAACAACAATGACTCCCACCAATGAGGTGAGCATGTATTATTTTAGCAGCTGACATTTTATTGGTTAAATCTCGTATTCATAAGTCTAAATTTGTCAAGTCCAAACCTTGTTTTTTACGTCTGTGGATAAAATAAAGCCGCTCCAGATGATCACTGCTATGCTGGACCTGAAGATGTGGCCTGTGATGTCTGCACTGGGAGGAAGATGAAAGCTGTCAAGTCCTGCTTAACCTGTCCAGCTTCTTATTGTGAGAATCACCTCCAACCTCACTATGATGCTCCACCATTACAGAAACACAAGCTGGTGAACCCCTCCAAGAAGCTTCAGGAGAACATCTGCTCTCGTCATGATGAGGTGATGAAGATCTTCTGTCGTACTGATCAGCAGTGTATCTGTTATCTCTGCACTATGGATGAACATAAAGGCCATGAAACAGTCCCAGCTGCAGCAGAAAGGGCTGAGAAGCAGAAGGAGCTCCAGGTGAGTCGACAACAAATCCAGCAGAGAATCCAGGACCAAGAGAAAGATGTGAAGCTGCTTCAACAGGAGGTGGAGGCCATCAATGCCTCTGCTGATAAAGCAGTGGAGGACAGTGAGGAGATCTTCACTGAGCTGATCCGTCTCCTCCAGAAAAGAAGCTCTGATGTGAAGCAGCAGATCAGATCCCAGCAGGAAACTGAAGTGAGTCGAGTCCAAGAGCTTCAGGAGAAGCTGGAGCAGAAGATCACTGAGCTGAAGAGGAAAGACACTGAGCTGGAGCAGCTCTCAAACACAGAGGATCACATCCAGTTTCTCCTCAACTACCCCTCACTGTCAGCACTCAGTGAGTCGACACACTCATCCAGGATCAAGACTGGTCCTCTGAGATGCTTTGAGGACGTGACAGCAGCTGTTTCAGAGCTCAGAGATAAACTACAGGACGTCCTGAGAGACACCTGGACAAACGTCTTACTGATGGTCACTGAGGTGGAGGTTTTACTGTCAAGACCAGAACCAAAGAGCAGAGATGGGTTCTTGAAATATTCAACAGAAATCACTCTGGATCCAAACACAGCAAACAGAAATCTGTTATTATCTGAGGGGAATAGAAAAGTAACCTTTATGAACCAACAACAGTCTTATCCTGATCATCCAGACAGATTCACTGATTATTCTCAAGTCCTGAGTAGAGAGAGTCTGACTGGACGTTGTTACTGGGAGGTGGAGTGGAGAGGAGGAGGAGTTTATGTAGCAGCTTCATACAAGAACATCAGCAGAGCAGGAAGATTTGGACTGGATGACAAATCTTGGTCATTATCCTGTTTCTCAGACAGATACACATTTTTTCACAACAACATTAAAACTCCAGTATCTGATCAGAAAATATCAGAAAGTGGTCCACTTTCCTCTGGAGGAGGACAGTGGACTGTCCCTGAACACTCCTCCAGACTAGGAGTGTTCCTGGATCACAGAGCAGGTATCCTTTGTTTCTACAGCGTCTCTGAAACCATGACTCTCCTCCACAGAGTCCAGACCACATTCACTGAACCTCTACATGCTGGGGTTTGGCCTCTCTGGTATAGAGACTCTGCTGAGATCATTAATCCTAAATAATCAGCATTGATCTGAGGTCCAGGTGGTTAAAATGTGTATTTTAGTTTCATTTTTTTTTAGTCTCCATCATTGTTGCTGAGAGCTCGTTGTTGTTATGTCAAGTTTATCTGTACAGCACATTTCAGCAGCAAGGCAGTTCAAAGTGCTTCACATCATAAAAACACCATTCAAGTATACAGCAAAAACATCAAAAACATCAAAATTATCAAGGAAATATACATGAAAATCATCAAAATCATCAGGAAAATATCAATGCATCAACCATAGTGATCATCAAGAAAATATCTTCAAGCAAATATAGTTCAAAAATACTGATCAAAGATCCACTTACTTTCTTTCACTGATTTACACTCAAACTTCCCAATTGAGGCGCATTCAACTCAATCGTCTCCACCTTTTTCTCTCGTGTATTGAGGAGTCTGGAGGAGGAGCCCCCCCCCCCCCCGAAGCCTTTGACGTTCTGGAACCCATTTCACCTCACACTCATTTCTTCTCTGCTCAGAGATCAGCTGTCTTTATGGAGCTGCTTTATCGTCTTGTTTGTTGTTTGGTTGATGTTGGCGTTAGTTTGGGTGCTGCCCCTTCCTGTTTCTGTTCTGGCTCCGCCCACCCACTGTCTAAACCCCGCCCCATTCTGCTGTCAGTTGGATGTGATGAGAGCTGGAGAGAAGCTCATTCTTTGCCTGAACTTGTTCTGGGATGTTGATGTTTGCATTGTGGATTTCTCCCTTCTGCTTCTCCTGGACTCTGGCTCAAGGTAAGCTGCTGCTGCTGCTGCTGCTGCTGCTGCTGCTGCTGCTGCTGCTGCTGCTGCTGCTGCTGCTCGTTCTGAGCTCACTAATAATAAAACTGAAGCATCAAGAAACTTTCTCACTTTGATTTAAAAGACCGAAGGAGGATTTGTTTGTATTTAAGTGGAGCTGAACGAGATTATGTGTTATTTACAGAACTAACTTTTTTTTTCTTCTAAGAATATTATTTTTCTGTTTATAATTTATTAAATTTTTGTTCTAACAATATTAGAAATGTAATAATGTGCATATTTACCACCTTATAACAAACACTTTTTCAAGTTCTTATATTATAAAAATAATATTGTCGTAACATGAAATTATGTTATTTAAATCAAGTTTTGAGGCTCTGCTGTCTTCTGCCTGGCTGGATGGTCTATGCTTTCATAGTTCTTACAGATTTTACAACACATCTTTGTTTTCTCATCAGAGTTTATTGTTTATTGTCCACAGTGAGTCAGCAGCTTCCATAACCAGCTGATGACACATTTCAGTGACTGGAGTAACGAGTCAAGAGCTAATGAACCAGATTTCTTATGGAGAGTTCATCTTGGTTCCAAAAGATGACATAAATTAAAGAGCTGGAATAATAATAATAATAATAACAATAATAATAATAATAATAATAATAATAATAATAATAATAATAATAATAATAATAAAATCCCATCTTCCATGCATGTAATCATGTTAGATACTAATAACTGTATGACGGTACCTTCAGGTACTCACACAGTGATAGTAAACAAAGTAGTGGGAAATACCTGATAAGGAAACCTCAGAAATGTACCTTAGAAACCTCCAGACACATTTTGCGGAATTTTTAGTGAAATTTATTATTATTGATCTATTGTTTTTCATCCACTGCAGAGCACATGATGTCCTCAGACCTCAGTGGTTTGTGTGAGCGGCATGTGATTGGTTCCTTGTGACTCATCAACAAAATATATATTGCAAAAGCACCGAGATTACTCAGATGATCTGATGTGGTGTCACATAACTACATGCTGAAACTTGGTGAAACACGATCATACATACAGTCAGAAATGTGTTGGCAGACAGTGGTGAGTATCGTTACTGCCCCCCCTAGCGCTGAAAGGTCGCCATAACAACTTCATGAATCGTCTCCAGATTAAGAGAGATCAGCAAACATCGTTTAATGGAAAAAGGACAAAAACATTATTTTGAAAATGAGAAAATCAGATCCTTTGTTTTCGCTGTTTATTTTTTGACATGTTTTCCCAGAGCATGTGTGGGTTCTCTCCGGGTACTCCAGTCCAGAACCATGACTGTGAGGTCGGTGCTTGGGTGTGTCTGTGTTGTGTGTCTCTGAGGCTGCAAACTGTCGCCTTTAAATCAGGGTTAAAAACCATCCTGGGGGCTGAGGCTTCCCCAGAGCGAGCAGCGGTCGTTCTTTCACTTCATTTCTATCACGTCTTTAGCTTTTTATTCGCTTAAATTCCCCTTTTAACACTTTCTTGCTTTGCACATTATGGTTCGTGTTTTCAGTGTGATTCTGAGCTTTACATGTAACTGGTATTACTTTGTTTACCTGTGCTTGACTGGTGTCCTAGATAAACTTGCCTTGCCAAATAAATGTATTATTTTTAATAATAATAATAATAATAATAATAATAATAATAATAATAATAATATATGAAGAAGAAAAACTTAACATTTACCCTCAATCAGTTTTGACTTAAACTAACTATGTATTGTTTAGCTATTATAATTAAAACTGCTATAGATTAAGCGGTGTAGGTAATGTTTGTTGAAAGTTAAGTTTAGGTTCATTTAAAGAACATTACTTCTGTCATTTTTGAAACGTGCACTGTACATTGTTTGTTTTTTGTTTTTTTTGTCTCTGTGAATTCCGACATTAGAACCGAAATTAACTTATATTATTTTATCCTAAAACGACTTATCAAAGTTGGTTGATTTTAAATGTCGACGATTCTTATGTTCGGGAAAATCGGACTTTCAGGCAAGTCGAGGTCCTTGAGTTAAGATTGGCGCGTTTCCTGTGCGTGGGCGCAGTTTGTGTGAGCCGTGATTGGCGGAGGTTGGGAAGCAGGCGGATTTTGACCAATCATGTCTTAAATATGTCCAGGAGCCTCCGGCAGAGACCGCCTTCTCCGATCAGCTGTGGTTGCCCGTTACAATAATAATAATAATAATAATAATAATAATAATAATAATAATAATAAAATCCCATCTCCCTTGTAAGAAAACATGTTGAATAATAAGATTTGTCTTATTGTTCAAAATTGTTTTTCATCTCATACATGATGTCGTTCTCAGACTTCAGAGGTTTTGTTTCAGTGTGAGTGGCATGCGATTGGTTCAATATGACCCAACAACAAAATATATGGTCAGAAAGTATCATTATTATTGTGGCATGAGTAAATTATAATAAACTACAGCAATATTCAATAAATTAGAGTTTTATTGAAAAGTTGATTTATTTCAGTAGCTCAGTTCACAGACTGATGTTTTCAAGCCTTTATTTCTGATCATTGTGATGATTTTCATCTCACAGCAAACGAAAACACGGCATTTAAGACTAGAGTATTACATCGCACCTATAAGAATATTTTTAATCCAGAAATGAGGACTGAATGAAAAGCGAGACCATGGTTCTGATCGTCTCAAAAGCTCGTTCTCCAAACATACAAGCATTTGGACCTTAGAAGGGAGACAAATGGAGAACGGGTCAGCTTGAACATATTCAGGCAGATGGACTGATGACAAATGGTTTTTACAGCTGCTGTGGAACCCCTGTTGGTAAAAACTCAAAGCTGTCCGGGACTGAATGAGTTATGGAGACGAGGTTCACAGGAAGGCAGCGATAACTGCTTGCGCTGGTCTGGACACAGTATTTCACAGTGCCGTTTAAAACTCCTCCTTCAGGGCTCACCACCGAACATCATGTGTTGCTCTCATGACCGTCACTAAAGCAAAGGAGGCAACAACACTGGCTTGTATTCATTTGTAAGGCTGCTTTGGGTGAAATTGCCAGAAATTGCTTTTTGGGAGGGCCTAACAAAGAGTGGTACAAGGTGGGTGGGACTTGGCCCACCCAGGCCCACCCATAGCTTTGTCCCTGAGCTGCACAAGCAGCTCAGGGACAAAGTGTCCTGAGCTGCTTGTGCAGCTCAGGGACAAAGTGTCCTGAGCTCCAGTCAGCAGCTGGGATGTTAATGTTTTCATGGTGGATTTTTACCTTCTCCTTGTCCTGGACTCTTGCTCAAGGTAAGCGGCAGCTGCTCGCTCTGACCTCACCAACAATAATCAAGACTGAATCAGTGAGACTCCAGGAACTTCAAAACTCCGGGAGGTGCAGAAGAACGATTTTAGGAGGATTTGTTTGTTTTCAAGTGGAGCTGAATAGGATTGTGTGTTCTTTTAACTTTATTGTTCTAACAATTTAATTTTCTCATTTCAATGGTCTGTTATCATGTCCAGGGCCGTTGCTAGCCATTTGGGTGCCCCAAGCACAAATGCTTTGTGGTGCCCCCTGAATGGGAATGACCAATAATTCAGTATTTTTGGTGCATTTCTCCTTATTTTGTGGTGGAATTTTAATAATCTCCTCCAGTCTCACCATGTGGGAGACATGTGTTGCTCATTTTAATTTACCTGCTTCACACCTTTTTATTTAATATGTTGTTGCTATTATGATTAATTATAATGATTTTTACCAGCCTAAGGTTTTGGTGCCCTCTGTGCAGTAGTCGATGCCTGTGGGCCGACATTAATACAACATGCATGTGCCGTGGTATTAATGTGATGATAGGTTATACAAACATGAAGATGGTTTTGTTTGAACAGTAAAGTTGTTAAAGTTTGAACGTGACTGAACAGAATGACGGTGCCGATCAGCGACTGAGTGTCTACGGAAGCCGGGAGCGGTGGTACTCGCGTGTTTATTTTCCAGATGGTTTTCTCAGAATAACGATGTGTGTCACTATAGCAACATAACCAAAGCCGTTTCTCAAGATAAGGAGATAATTATGTCATTTTCACAAGTTAATATCCCGATGGTTTAATCATCCAACCAACTCGGTGGTGTCATTATGGTCTATGGTTTCACTTATTCACAGAATTATTCAGAGAAATAAACATTTATGCCACGACTTCCACGAATAAGTCCTCTCCTGCTGGCGTGGCATGCTTCTGAATGATGGGATCAGGTTTAACACACACACCAGTCATCTTCTGATCGAGTCCTTATCTGGAGAAAACCATTAGAATAAAGCTTATGCGTAACATGTCCGCTCTCGGTTTCCGTCTGTGTCTGACCTACGAGAAATGATTTAATCCGGTTCTTGTTCGGGCTGAGTTACGGCAAAGGCATCTTGGAATCCATTCATTCACTTCTCAGGAATTAAATCTCATGGTTCTGAGCAGGAAGAAGAGTGACTCCTTTCTGACTCACACGCGGTTGCCTTGCATGGCTATAAAGGGTTAAAGACCCAATGAAAAACCCCCCAGGGTTGACTGTCTGATCCAAAGTCGGATCAAACCACAGCATTCGTGACTGATCTGTGTGCTGTCATGCTGTCATCCCTGCATGCGGGCTCATTTCCGCAGAATCCTGCACCAGCATCGGCGTCGGGTGTAAAGGCCGCACCGCTTGCTCGGCCCACGCAACATCAGTGCGTGAGGATGATATATCTTTGATGCGAGGCGTGTGCGTTTACACCCCTCACACGCTCGCTTCATGCGTGTTCTGGCTGCAGGTGTCTGCGCTGAACCACCAGCAGTCAGTCACCGACAAGTCTGTTCAGTCCGGAGGATTCCCTGCAAGTCCTGCCCTGGTTTGGACAAGAGACAGCCAATCACGACCAGCGAATCAGAAATCCTGCACCAAGCAGCAGATATTACTAAACTCAGAACTTGATACACGAAATGGTTGAATTTTGTACCCTAAGTATATTTAGCTAAGCTTATGGATACTTGTCATTGTCAATTTTTTAGGTAATAGTTTATAAAATTCATTTTACTTTTGAATGTGACCAGAGCTGGCTCAAGCTTTTATGGGGCCTTAGGGACAATATAATTTAGCCACCAGTAACAGCGTTTCAGTAAAGATTTAGTGAAATCTGGGAGAAGAGGTCAAGTTTAATCGGCCGAGCTTTAAAACAGTCGCCGGCAGTTGTTTATTATTTACTGGGATGCATTTGTGAACAAACCGAGCTCAAACACAAACATTAAACTCACAGCGCCAGATTGTAGCCATGGTAACACAGCAATCAAACTATTAAGATTGTTCTTTGCACTTTTACAAAGTAAACTTGCCAGCTCGTTTAAATCTTAAATTAAAATGTTTAAGAACTGAATGTGACCAGCATAACATTGCTTGTTTTAAGACAAAGCCAATAGCTGGTTATTTAATTAGGATTTAACTGAAGTGCAAAACATATATATAGCATTTATATGTTTTGCACTATAGATGACTCTATAGTTGTGTTTGAGTATTGTCAATAATGTCTTCCAATAACATATAATTACCTAATCATATTATCACATTTCCTGTCAACATTTAACATTTTTTAACACGGTGGGCCACTGGACTGCCCTACTACCGGGCTTAGCAAGTGTTCTGGGGGGCAGGGGGAGAAAACCCTGATTAAAAGCAGTTATAATGCTTTGTTATGACAAACATTTAGTGACATGCATTTCACAATATTTAACCACTATAATCAGGGATCAGAAAATTCGCCCGCGAAGCATCACGGTTCATCGCGCTTTTATTTTGAAAACCGGCACGCAACACGAAGCAAGTGACGAAACCAGTGTAACCCGAGGCATCGTTTGTCATCGGTCACGTGAGCAAGACCTTACGTGCCTCGTAAGCCTGGCTTCAGATGTCCCGTCACTCCTGGAAGTCAAGTCAAGTCTATTTGTACAGCATGTTTCAGCAGCAAGGCAGTTCAAAGGGCTTCACATCATAAAACAACATCAATCAAGTAGACAGCAAGTCATCAAAATCATTGAGTAAATATCAAGGCATCAAAATCATTAGGCTCATCAAGCAAATGTAGCTCAATGTTCAACTTGCTGCTGATCAAAGGCAGCTCTAAACAGGCGGGTTTTTAGTCTTTATTTAAAGGAACTCAGTGTTTCGGCTGTTTTGCAGTTTTCTGGAAGCTTGTTCCGGATTAGCGGAGCATAAAAACTGAAAGCTGCTTCTTCATGTTTGGTTCTGGTTCTGGGGATGCAGAGTAGACCAGAACCAGGAAGGGTAGCGAGGGGTAGCCTCCCTCCGCCTACGTATGGGGTACCAGGTCCCTTTGATACAGACCGTAAGGTCCCTGTATGACGATGTCAGAGCTTGGTCCGCCACACTGGCAGTAAGTCTGGCTCCACTGAACTTTGCGAAGGCTGACCTTTGTCACTGATTCTGCTTATAACTTTTATGAATCCCAAGTGGGGAGTTTTGAAAGAAGCGAGCCACGACCAGCTGAAGGCCCAGACTCCAAGCTATTCCAGGCTGGAGGCTGGAGGGGTCCTTCAGACCATCTGATGCAGTTGCTTCAGTTCACAGCATGCGGAGGCCGCAGGGAGGGAGTCCTAAGGCCCGGTTGAGGTCAAACAAATAGGGGAAAGAGTCTCCAAGGAGACTAGACAAGAAAAGATGGGAAAAAAACACCATACAAGGCATGCAGCTGATCGGGGCATCTACATGTTCTCCCTCAGCTCAGAGAGTCCACCCTCATTTTCTCATATTTCCCTGTGATTCCTTCTCATGTGTTAATCATACACATAAACTCATATAAAAGTTTAGAACTCTGATGAAAGAGACTTTTTAATATTGCTGTTTTAAAGGACGTTTCTGGAGTTCTAACTGGTTCCTGGCAGAGTGATTATTAAAGAGATCGTGCTGAGGTTTGACGTGATTTTAGTTTAACCCTGTCCGGGAGTCACTTTAGTTGCTCACGGGAGGCGTAAAGTGGACTGGGAATAAGGTTGATTAGGAATAAAAGAGGGTTGACTGGAAACTCTGGGATAAGCTGTCTTCTCTTGATTAATTAGATATAAAGGTTCCCTTGCTGGAGTGAAAGTATTCCCAGTTGCAGTCACCCAGTTTTCTCACACATCTAATTTCCTCGTAGATTAAAGGGTCTAAGCGTTAAAGTACCCTGTATAGTTAAAGAATCCCAGCCGCTCCAGTAAGATTGATTGGGATTAGTGTCCTTCTTGTGTAATTGTGCACACAAAGCTGCAGTATGTAACTTTTATTTACAAAATGTTTTTTACATATTTGTTAAAATTCCCATGACATCGTGACAGTATAGGACAGATAATCTGTGAAAAACATCCAGCTCCTCTGCCTTCTCCCAGTGCTCCCAGTACTAACTGTCAGAAACAACCAGTGCCCCCCCCCACCCCGCTCTCTGCTGCGCTACAGCTGGTTCACCACAACATAGCCTGATGCTAATGCTAAGGCTAGTTAACATGGCCACCGATGACAGCGGATAAACAAGTTTCCTGGAACGGTGAGTTGTGAGCATCTCGTACACGAGGGTGACTGACAGCGCTAAGCCCCTCCCCTTGACTCTGATTGGTTGTTTCAGGTCAGGAGCGGCGCATTTCTTCAGACGGCAATAGCAGCTCAGGGAGGAGATAGAGGAGCTCCATCTTTACACAGATTATCTGTCTCAGACCATCACGACATGGAGGCAGTTTTATCAAATATCCAAAAACCATATTTTTGTAAACATTACATGCAGCAGCTTTAACAACAACCTTAATGGACAGAAGTCTTAGATGCAGCCAAGATGTTGAGGGCATCTGTTGTACTGGGTTTCTACTTTTTGCAGATGATGTGGTTCTGTTGGCTTCATCAGACTGTGATCTCCAGCTTTCTGGAGCCGTTCGCAACTGGGAAGAAGGTCCGTACCTCCAAATTCAAGACCATGATGAGAAGGAAAATATAGAATGCCTTCTCTGGGTCTTGTTCCTGAATGAGGGAAACACGGAGAGAGAGATCGATAGACGGACTGGTGCTGTACCGGTCTGTCGTGGCAAAGAGGAAGCCCATTTACCGGCAGATCTACGTTCCTACCCTCAACTGCATTCAGGTGGGCTGTGAGACATTTGCGGAAATATCTGGACCCAGTCAGGGTTGAGTGAAGACAAAACTGGCCAAAAATTACCCCAAAGTAACCTGGCATCTTGACTTCTCCCACCTGTGTTGGCAGCTTCCCAGAAACAGTGGCGACAATAAGAAGTCAAGTATTGTCCGTATGTCAGAGACGCCATCTTTAGGCGTAAGATCTTGTTTTGAATGGATCAGTGGTCCAGTGAGGAGATATTGAAGGGACCGGCATAAAAGCAGTTCTTGAAAGTGAAAGGCTGAATCTTTTGTGTTTGCGTGCGCTAATTTGTGATATAACAAGCTTCCTTTTCCCTTCTGGACCTCAAAGGTCGAGCTGATTTTGTTTTATTTGGTGATATTGACCAAAAAAAAAGGCATTTTGAATTAGAGTTCTACATTAAATAATTATTCAGGCAAGAACTGTTGGTTTCTGCTGAAGATTCCTGATCAGAAAGCGCACAGTAACCTTCTGACTTCTCTTTTCCACTTGTTTATTTTTGTGTGGATAAAATGGAAAACATGACGTTTTGACTGATTTCTCCAACATCTGCTTCCTGGACGTTTTTTTCAAACATAGATCAATGATTCATTTGTCTTTCCTCCTGATGTTTCCTGCTGTTCTTTATTATGTGACTTACTGTGTGTGTGGGGGGTTTCCCTCATATTGAAATAACCCCAGACAGCAAACAGAACCTGGTTTGTTCAGAAGTGTTGCTGTTTCCTTCTCACACAGACGCTGAGAAGTTCCAGGGTTTTACTTTATTTTCATGATTATATTTACGTCTAAATAATAAAATCTCATCTGTATTTCCAGGAAGCCTTCAGCTGATTGGCTCCTCTGAGCCAGTCGTAGCTGCTCCTGGAGATGACGTCCTCCTCCCATGTCGGGTGGACCCTCAGTGGGACGCCGTGGGGAAGACGGTGGAGTGGTCCAGGCCGGACCTGAGGGTCTCGGGCTCCCAGAAGCGCGTGGAATACGTGTACGTGTACCGCTTCAAGAAGAAGGACCGAGACATGATGATGGAGACGTACATCCAGAGGACGTCTCTGTCAGAAGAAGGACTGAGACGTGGAGACGTGTCTCTGAGCATCAGCAACGTGAGCTCGGAGGACAACGGGAGGTTCAGGTGACTTCATCCACGCCTCAGATTAGAGGCAGAAGTTCGGCTTGTTGTTGGTGAGTGAACGGGTCCAAACTGGTGGTTCTGATCAGGATTAATCAGAGTTTTTCTCCTCAATCCTGTTATCGTTGCTGTTTCAGACCCAAACTTTGGTCAAATGACGACAACAGAGACGGTTCCTCACAGAAAGCTCATCACTCCGACCCCCCAGGAGGAGACCATCAGGAACGGTGAGTCCGCGGGTCGAAACCAGAACATTTCAGCCTCGTTTGTCAACCTGAATGTTTACAGTTTGTTAATTTGGACTTTGTTTTGTTTCTGTTTCAGGTCCCCAGGCCAGGCTCCATCTTTGTTTTCCTGTTGTTTCCTTCTTCATTTGTCTGAGTGCAGCTTCCTCTGCGTCGCCAAGAAATGGTGAGAAGAACAGGAAGCAACGCAGATTTATTCTGGGAACTGGTTCGGTTCTGTTTTTCAGCAGATATTTGAAATCGACCCCATTTTGAATGTCCTTCCTGTGGCTGCCCTTGGACTCTACTGGAACCACCTTCGGATGAAGCGTCCAGGAGAGGAACCGGTTCGGATCTCGGAGCAGAATCCTGAGCTCCCCTGAACGGGCCGTGTTTGGGAGCGGTTCTGGAAGACAGCCGGACGATCCGCTGTTGCCTGAAGCCAGCAGCCGGTCGAGGCGGAGACGCTGCAGTTGTTCAACATTCATGTCAAGGAGATGTTTACAGAGCAAAGGTTCACTGTGATCAGCTTCAAATTCGTTATCATTTTCAGGACTTTTGTTGTGGACTTTGATTTTTTTTGTGATCCACCATCTTTTCATATTTTTTATTTATTTCTTGGTTAGAAATCAGTATTACTTTAGTAAAGTCATGTGTATGTAGAGGACTCTGGTTCTGATTACTGTGAAAACACACCAGACATGGTCTAATATACAGGATTAGATTTATTGTTTGGATAGATAATAATAAATAAAAAAAAAAACCCTCAATTTATTGGAGGGAATAAATCAATGCTTTAATCTGACATCTGATGATGTTTGCTGTTAAAACATGAAGTTATGTTTAGGAAGGCTTTTCTGCGTTGGAACCAGAACCTGCTTGTGTTCCTCTGTGTGACATCAAAGTTCAGTGTTTAAAACCATTTTCAGTGTTGAAGCTGAACCTAATCTGATAAAATAACTGAAATTACCAGCAGCTGACGCTGCAAAGCCTCAGATATGTCTGTGGTTGTCCTCCTCTCCCCAGGAGGGGGGGGGGGGCTGCGGTTGGATGCATGCCTCAAACTGAACAACTGACTTTGAATGTTTTACTGGTTAAAGATGGCACTAAATGTTCTGTGTCTGAGAGAATAAATCTCTGTGTTATTCCTGAGTTTATATTCATTTCAACCAATATTTATTGCTGGTGTGTTAACAAAACAAAAAGGTTTCAGTATTTCAGTGATTTGTGTTGTTTTTTTTACATGATGCAGCTCTTTTCAGTCAGCCTGTTGTCATTTGAGTCTAAACTGGACTCACCAGAACCTTTGACTCATCCTCAGTAATCCAAGCACTGCCTGTAATCTGTCTGCTATGTCTATCTGTCTGGAGCTCTTTTGTTTGGACTCTGGCTGCTTTCCATAAAGCCACAGACCACAGAACTCCTCACCTCCCTAAACTAAATGAACAGAAATAACTATACAGTCATATTCAGGAAACCAGATGATGTGTTCTGATGAGGCTCGCTTGTCACACTAACACCACCTTTTAAAAACAATAACATTATAAAAGGTATTAAAGATACTTTTCATTAAATCCACACTTAATTTGATGTAATAATCTGATCTAATTTACACTTACTTCTGTTAACTATTCGTCATAATTAACAGAAATAAAGCAAAAAAAAAAATAAACCTCCTAAGTTAATTTGTTTCGTTTCTTCCATAAATAAAATAAATTGCTGCATGTTTTGACCATTTTTGAGGGCTCATGACTGCTGAAGCTAATTTTACCTCATTTGTTGTTCAAAAAAGATGTTTTTGTGACTCGGATTTCCCATCATTTCCCCGCTGAGAATGATGGGAAACCCCGGCTGAAAGGCGTGTGGCTCCCTCTCGTGGTGGAAGAGAGTACAACGTGAGGCCATTAATGGATGTGGATCTGGTTCAGTCTGTAACTGTGTTTCCATCAACACTGAAATTGCGCAAACTGAAATTACGAAAATAAATTTGCGTAATGAAAAGACGCCATTTTCGAAAAGAATCTCCTTTTTCGAGAAAATGTTTCGGCGCTCGGATGAGGTGGGGATTTTTTCGGCCGTATCGAAATTGGTTTATTTCGCAAAACTGCAATGGAAACGCTTTTTTCGCATCACACGAGTCACTTGATCAACAACCGGATGCTGTCACTGGCGCAAACCACGAAGAAGAAGACAACAGGAAGTAGTCGGAGGATCACGGCGCGGCATGTTTTTAATGACTTATTGCGTGAAGAAGCTTATTCACGTATGATTTCAATTTCATTTCTTATTTAATAGAAACACCACAGTTGCGAATTTGTGTTTTTTCGACCTTAGCAGAAAATCGACAAAGATAAATACCAATAAAACATATTTTTGCTATTTTTGTAAAGATTTTCCCGAATATAATTCTAAAAGCCATAATAAAGACAAACACAAAATGGAAACAAATCTAACGGTAATAAATATAAAATACAGCAGCTTAGTTAAAGAATTAAGTATACTTTTAATCTTTAAATAAATCACTAAGATAATTCATAAACAAAGCAAAGCAGCAAATAACAACATTAACACAGATCCTTCCTCCCAGCAGATGTTAGTCTTAAAAATCAATGTCTTCACATCCTTGCTGGTATTTGCAGTGTTTCCTAATTTTGTAAATATGCTATTGTTCTTTTTTATGCACAAATGTTTAAGCACATTTACATACATTATTTTAATCTGGGAATGCTATTTTTTATTATTGTTCAGTCTATTATGTCTTATTTGTCATTATGTTTCGTGTTGTGTAAACCTACTTGCCTCCATTTCGCCTTCACTTTGTTGCTGTTTCACCCGAATTTCCCCAGTGAGGGGCAATGAACGATGTTTCTATTTTATTCTGTTAAATTCTATGATCTTTTCTTTGCCATTTTGTACATTTAAAACAGAAATAAATGCAATTCTGGTAAATATATAAATACCTATTTGTTTTTTCAAAGCTGCCAAAAGCGTCAAGACATTTAATTGTCAACTTGAAAGGAATTCCCTCCTTGAGGAGCTTTATTTCTGTCTCATGTGTTTTTGTTGTTTTTTTTTTAGTTAGTTTATATCATCTATATCCATAACTTTCACTAAAAAGCAAACATACGAGCAATAACCGTTTGAGTTAAGAGTTGTGTAAAATCTAGACAAGTTTTGTGTACAATATATTTTTTATTTATTATAATATATATGTTTTATGTTTTGTTGTTTTATTATTATATAGTATTTTATTTATTTTATTTAAACACATCAAATCACTGTGTGGAAACTCCTAGAATCGTGAGGTTAGACACTTTTTTCATATATAAAACGATGCACAACTGGAGGTGCGATTTTTAAAGACGCCACGAGGTGGCAGCAAAGCCCACAGGTTGCTTTCAGGTCGGTTTATTCAGAGGAACCGGAGGGTTCAGATTATTCTACCCGACAGCCTCTATTTGGATTGAAAACTAAAGCAATAACAGCTACAAGGGGGGAAGAAAAAAAAAGGAAAGCATTACATGATAACGCTGAGTTCATATTTAACACTGAAAGTATAAAACGCATGAATGTTTTAATTTGAGACTGAAAATTATCTTTTTTTTTTCATCGGTTGAAACAGATAAAACAATGAATGATCGGTTTCACACACGTTTCTTTAGGATATCAACAGTTAATTCATTTAAACGGAGTTGTTGGTGTTGTATTTTTATATTCAACGATTTCTTTAGTGCGAGTTAGTTTGTCTTATTCGTAGAATCCAATAAAGTCTATCAGTTTATTTATTTTCTCCTATTGATGCTCTAATTTCCCAGCTGTGTTTGAAAGCACCATCAGACCCCCCGCTGAGCTGTCCGTGGTGCTGAAACACTGAACACCGCCGCCCCCCAAACTCAGCTCCTCCTGCTCTTCCGTCTTTATTTTAACCTTCTTTCCTCCACATACAAACGGCTCCTTTGATCGTTACCGTGACGTCACACTTATAAACGCCTAAAAGCGGCACATCTAAGGTAAACGTCTCGTGCTGTGCAGGGCGGCGCGTGGATGCTTGGAGGTGGCGTGTTCACGTGACAGAGAACGGTTCAGCTCCCTCCCTGCCGGAGATCGTCTATGTTGAAAAGATGCAGCGGGGAAGGGAGACTCCCGTGTGTTTCCATAAACTTAAGTTGATTTAAAAAGAAATTAAAAATGTTTTTATGTATAAAGATTAAAGACCAAAAGATGTAGCTTCAGATTTAGGGTCGATTTAAAACTGAAATAAATAAATAAACAAACAAACACTGGTTTTTCTTGTCGGTGCACGATGAAGAAAAAAAAACAACATCGCAGAAGTGGTCTGAGAGTTTGTTTGCGATCCCAATACAATGAATTTATCCGAGCTAATGATTAGAATGAATACAAGAAACAGGAGCCAAACTATAAATATGATATAAATTACATTGCTTACATCACATATGTAAAAATCTTACACTAGAACAAACGAAAAAAAGAAATTCTGACTTTTTATCTTAAATCAGCAATAAACATCTGCAATAAAGTTAGATTTTTGAGACAAAAAGTCACAGTTCTTCTTCTTTCTGTTTGTTTTTCCAGTGGCCAAGACAGAGCGCCACTGTCTTGGTTCTGTTTTATTTTTCTCTAACACGAGCAAAAGGTTGTAAACCAGTTGGACCACGGGAACTTTTTTCAGTTTCGAGACCTGCAGGACAAACCATATGTGAGTCAGCTCTACAGTGGCTGGATGGAAGACCAGTGGCTGAGCAAACTGGTTGCGCGCTGGAGCCTAATATCATTAGAAACTTGGAAAAAAATTAAAAGTAGAAAGAAAAAAGTGACAAATCGTTATGCTTGAAGAGTTCTTTGGACCCTTTGGTTCAAACGTTGCTTTTGTGGGCCAGTTAATAAAAGATGTTTATGATGGGAGCTGAACACTCAGTCAGATGCGTTCACCCAAGGAGCCTTCAAGGAACATGAAGGTTCAAGGAACACCTGAGCTCCACCTGATGACATGCAGTTAAAATAAAGTTACTGGTCATATTCAACCCAAACCAGGATGAAGCAAATCAGGTGAACTATAATCAGAAGAAAATGGCTGAAATTTTCACCACGAATAAGTTTTGTTTTCGTGTTTTTCGGATTACAGCTTGAGTCAAAGAGGCTCAGAATGTGAAAAAAATAAAGCACCTTTTTACAGTAACATATTTTATTATTAAAAACATTAAAATGCTTTTTAATTTAAAACAGGCTTTTTTTAAGGTTATGTTTTATCTTAAAATTCCCAATGTAAAGAATGTATTTAATACAATCTTAAATGAAATTATTTTATATATGGTTCACCTATGAATGTGATCTTATCAGATTTGACTGATTTGCTCCAAGTAATGCCTCTCATAATGCTCCTGACCTTTTTCATTTTTCAGCTCGTTTCAAAGGTAATTCCAGCTCGGGTGACTCATCTTTTTATTAGACAATCTCTGTCATCCTGAAAATAGATCCAGCTGGGTTTGGTCTGACCATCATCATCCTCGCTGGCTCCTCTTTCCTCCAGTTTCCTCGGGAAAAACGGACTGTACCCTCCGCTTCCTGACGGATTTACCGACACTTTCTCCTTTTAGCGCCAAGTAAAGCCTCCTGTCTGCCGGAAATAGTCTGAAATCTTATTTCCGCTGTTTATTTCTGCCTGTGAAGCCGAAGAGAGATGTCTGTCGCGGGGTTGAAAAAGCAGTTCCATAAAGCCACCCAGGTAAGAAGACAACATCTTCATGTATTTGTTACTTTTTCATCAATAATCAGACATTAATGCTTGAATTTGATGGAGGTCCGTTTATTTACTGAAACCTGGAGAGCCGTGAGGTAAACACTGAATCTCCGTTTCTTCATCAGCCTTAAAGCGCTCAAATTCTTCATAACTATAGTTTTTAATATGATTATTTCATCCAAGCAAAGCTCTGATGTGTTGTTCAGCAACATTTCTATAGATCTGCGTGTTCCTATGTTTAGTTTGTTGTGTTTCTTTTGAATGTTTTTAATTAAATTCTGGATTGGATTCTGTTTTATTGTGGCATTTTAAGGATTCTCGCGATATTTGGGGTGTTTTTAGCGTTAAAATCAGGGTGAACCCCCTTCTGTAACATTATGTAACAGTTTATGTGCTGGAAGTCTGCAGAGCTGATTGGCTGTTGCTTCAAGCAACAGGGAATTCCCTCCATCCTCTTCCACATTCTTCCATCGTCATCCCTCCATCTGCCCCTCTCATCGTTCCCTTCATCCTTTTCTTTATTTTTATTTTTATTTTTTTTTTTTTATTTCTGCCTTCATCAATCTAACTTTGCATGTCTTCATTTCTGTTTTATTTTATTTCGGATCACCCAAACACCCATCTGTCTCATCACTCCATGACTCCTCTCACCTTTCTATATAAGAAATCTCTCCATCCGTCTCTGTTTCTCCCTTCTATCCATCCTTCTTGATGCTCTGTTTTCTTTTTAATATTTTCATTTGATCTCTTTATTGTTTGTAAAATGTAAGAAGCTTCTTTTCTTTTGAAAAACCTTCCCTGTTTCTCTGTCATCCCTTCATTTCTCATCTGTTCTTTCCTAATCTTACTACTGTTTAACTTAAAACCATCCATTGTTTTTTTTTGTTTTGTTTTGTTTTGTTTTGTTTTGGTTTGGTTTTTTTTTTGTTTGTTTGTTTCATATATTTAGCTGTTTTTAGTTAGGCTGCTATTTCCTGGGAAGGAGCCGTCATGGTGGACCGATCAGCCAATCAAAAGAGCGCTTTAAAAACCACGTGACCAGGTGGCGCTCGCTCCTTTCTGTCAGCCATACTTGGGTCATAGCAGCACTCTAGGCTGGGGGAAGATACTGGACGCCATTTAAGTTTGATTCATGGTTGTTGTGGCTCATCTTAAAGGTCCATCAAGGATATTTCGAAGCATCTTGATGAGAGCAGTGAGAGTGAGAGGAAGGTCGGATCTGGTGGGTTCTGTTGGCGATAAGATGACAGTTTGAGCTGTTAGCTGAAAACTCGTGGATTTCTCTGGTCCTGTTTCAGTTTTTTTTTCTTTTTATATTATTTTGTAAGTATTTGCCTTTTTAGATCATGTGCTATAGATGGTTCTTTAGGCTTGAAACGTCTCATTTTGTCCTCCACCTGACAGGTTTTTAGGAAAGAAAACGAGTGAAAAAGCTGTTAAAGTCCAAAGAAAACGAGTGGAAACGTTCAGGAAGCCTCAGTTCAAAACATTCTTCCTGTTTCTTCTTCCGTGTCTAACCATCTTTACATCCACCCAGTGCTAAAACACATATCACAAGTATATCATCACTGCAGTCTAAGATTGTGTAATGCGAATATTGTGCAGGACTATTTGGAAAGCCATATTTCTTGGTTATTATATAAAAGTGTGAGCGATTATTATTATTATTATTATTTATTTATTTATTTATTTATTTTTTTTTTTTTTTGCATACCAGTAAGCAGGGCTGGGCAATATGGCTTAAAAATAAAATTTCCCGATTTTTTTATTTTATTTTTTTTATTTTTTTATTTTTTTTTATACTTGATCTGATTTTAATCGATTTTTTTCTAAATAAAAATAAATAAATAAATTGCAAATTGCAGAAAGTATTTTTTTAACAGTGGCTTTTATTTTAATCATCCCATCTGTGAATTGGACGACGGAGTATCAGGGCCAGGCTACGGGAATTTTTGTTGAATTTCGAGAATAAAGTCATAATATTAGCAGAATAAAGATGCAATTTTCCCTTTAGAATGCCTTCATTTGTGAGGGGAAAAAGGCTTCTAGAGTTACCGAGCTCTAAGGTGAGGAGCTCAGTCCGTGTGGTTCTTTCTTCCAGCAGACCGTCGTTTACGTCCAGATGAACAGGAGCTGGTCAGACAAGATGGCCGCTCCAGGAGCGCTGACGTCACTCTGAACTACGGAAACCCAAGGAGCGCTTCGATGGGGAAAAAATAAAAAATCCAGATTTTCCAAAAATTAAATCTTCAAAAATTCGCTAAACCGATTAAACGGGTTCATCTGCCAGTCAGACATGCGGATGTTATGGATGCAGTTTAACAGGTTTTCACGGCTGAAGCGGACAAGATGCCCTCAGAGTGTTGGACGCTGAGTAATGGAGGCTTGAAGCAATTAGACGAATCCATGACTGAAATCATCATCAGCTATTTTAGAAATCGATTTATCATTAACTGGAGAATACTGACTCTAAAAAAAAATGCCGTTTCCTAAAAGAACAACATGTTGGAGCAGGAATGAAGCCAAAACTGTCCGAAAAAATACAAACGTTTCGCATTTCAGATGGAAAACCTCCTTTGTCTGTAAATCTGTTCGACCCAGAACTCCTCAAGTTGCAGTTTCAGTTTCATCTCTTCTTGGGGCCCTTTTTCTGTCCAGGGATGAATGAATTTATTCGCGTTTTTATGTATTTTTAATCTTGAATAAAACAAGTTGAAGTGGTTAAATGAGGTTTTTATTCTGGATTAATTGTCAGAATAACCCTACAGTAAAGGCCGACAACGTGCTGCCAGACTGTCAGCCAATCACGTCTCTTGCCAGGTTTCCCGGCACGGTGCCAACCGGCCGCCATCTTTCCACGTTCCCGCCCGGAGCCCTTCCTGTTTCCAGCCGGTTCTTCCTGTCTGGTCGTGTGTTTGCAGAGCGGTAATGGCCCTCATGGCCTGCTGCCGCTCCTCCGTCCTCCCGTCGCCTGGCTCCAGCAGGCATCTCATGCACTCAGTCATTGTTTCACAGGAAGCCCTTTAATATTCTGAACATGAGCCTTTGATGTTGGATTTCTCTGGATTCGTCCCTCCACGCCGTCTCCTCGTTTCAAACGCGCCTTCCTCTCTGTTTTCTGATGTTTAAAGCCTCTCATTCATTCACGCCCCCCCCCCCCATCCCTTCAACCTGAGGCCCATCTTCTCTTTCATCCTCCTCTTTTTTGCCCCCAGCATCCTTTCATCATGGCCCCGCCTTTCAAACCGAGCCTTTACGCCTTTCTGAGAGAAACAGCTGTTTGTGCCGTGCCGCCAGATGTTTACCGTGCCGTCAGAACCGGGCCCAGTTCTCACCCAGGAGAATCTGTGCTGCGTGTTGCTTCTGTTTGAGAATCAGAGACGGACATCCCGTCTTTCCTGTCGCTGCTGTTGCTTTGGAAACCCGTCCGGTATCAACTCCGGGTTTCCTCCTGCGTGTCCCGGTCTCTGATCGCTGCGTGCAGCACCAGGCGGCCATTTTCAATCTGCTGCCCTGACCGGTTAATGGGATCGTAGCGACCGACCTTCTGCTGGGATCTGCTGGATGCCAAACATCCTCCAGTCACTTTGGGTGCATTATGGGCGTTAATGGTCCTGCAAGCATGTAAAATGAGATTTATGTGCATAAAAGAGTAAAAATGAAGGGTGCCGTAATTTCCGTACTATACGCAGCTACTTCTTCTTCTTCTTTTTTTTTTTTTTTTTTTTTTTTTTTTTTGCACGTTTTGATCACTGCGATGCGGCTAGTATGTGCTGTTTTTTACCAACAGGTTTCAAAAGGCTGAAACTCAAGAGCGAATTTGGCTCAAGACGAAAGCGACATTAGCGATATTACATCCGAATTTTGAGCCAACTTTTAAAAATGTTGCAAAAAAAAAAAAAAAAAAAAAAAAAAGAAAGAGGAAGAAAAGGCGTGTTTCGTTTCCTGGTTTGGAGCGAATCGACCAGCATCATTTCGCCAGATGTTGACGCGACGCGTGGCTGCGGTAAACAGGAAGTCGACGTTGCAAGCCAGCTTGGAGCACACAGCTCAGAAACGGGGAGAAGGTTTCGTGCCTCTGGTAAGGCACAGACCCAGCAGTGGCTGGGAAGGTTCGCGGCATCCGAACTTAAATCTGTTTCCATCTGACTCTTTCTGAAAAGCCAAAAACCGCTGCAAGTGAGCGTAAAAACTTTTTTTTTTTTTTTTTTTTTTTTTTTGAGAAATTAAGGAAGTTGTTTCGCATTTTGCCGTTTCCACCAACCTTTTCTAATGCGATGCTTCAAAACGCGCATAAAAAAAACGTTGATGGAGACACGGTTACTGGGAGCGACAAGGAAAGAGAGACTGGGGCTGTTCAAGACGACTTTATTGGTTTTAGTTCACAGGAGGAAGATGAAGATGGCGATCAGTGACTTTTCACTGATCAGACACTGTTTGGAAAAAGCATTTGTGTATGTTACAGCTACATATTACATTAATATACATCTCATGTTGCAACGCAGACCCCTGCGGCTTTCAGACAGGTACAGCCAATAAATGTGCTCTTTTCTTCTTCCTTTCAAAGTTAGTGGGCGGAGCTTATATTCAGGTGCGCTCAATAGTCCGGAAATTACGGTAAATATTGGATCAACGGATCGCCAACATCACAACTTGAGTGGATCAGGTTAAAAACTACAGGTTCAGTTGTTATTATTATTATTATTATTATTATTATTATTAAAGGCTGAAAAATCCGATTGCATCAAATCCAGCAACTCAAGGCTTTCCTGCAGTTTGCAGCTGCAGAATCAAAGAGACACTTGATTGTTTTTGTGAAAACAAATCTTGTAATAATTTTAAACTGATGCATTCACTTTTCGCGGTTATTTCTGGTATAACTTTCCAAACCATACAATCATTTTAATGAGAAGATGCTTTACCCTTCAGCCCTTCTGAAGAAGCCATGCTTGTTCAGTCCTGACAGGAAATGTAACCTGTAACGTGCTAACTGAGGAAAGACTGGCAGCTGTCATTTCAAAATCATCTTTGCCCCTCAGAATGATGGACAAGGTTGAAAATGGCTTTATGGCCCTTCCCAGATTGATGCGCAGCAGCAGTTGCTTCTGTGGGGCCACACAGCGCAGATGAAAGTCAAGCGTCTGGAACATCGCTGCCGTTCTGGAGCTCATGCAACATTTTCAGGCATAAACTCCTGCAGGAGCTCCAGGAAACATCATAAATAGTCCAGATCGATACAGAGGTTATTTATTGCACCTTCATATCGCAACCTCAGGCTGAGGGCTTCTGTCGCGTCTTTAAAAACTGCAAATGTTTCCTGATCGACGTCGAGTCTGAGACGAAATAAATGTCAGGAGGAAACTGGAGAGAATGCTCCAGTTTTCTGTCCCGGCTGTCATCGGGACGGATTCCTGCACGTCTGTGTGGCGTTTGTCAGGCGGCGGCGTGCCGATAAACAGAGGAGATGATGTTTATTGATCCCTGAGGGGGAAAACTGGGTCAGTGCAGCAGAGCAGGAAGTAAAACAATCCAAACAAAAAGCAGGGCAGCAGAGAAGGAAGGCTGAGAAGCAGAGGACAGCTTGGACCGTCCCCGGCTGCTTCCTCCGAGCTTCGTTTGGTTTTCCGTGTTTAGCGCCTGAGCTCACGACCACACACACCAGTGGAGTCCGTAGGGGTTTCATGTGAGAGACCAGCTCAGTGGAGCGTGTTTTAACTGTGAAGTGGAAGCCAGACGTGTGGAAAGTTCTGGTTCAATGAAACTTTCTGATCTAGATCCAAAACGTGTGGCGGAAAACGAACAAACACTGCGCATCGCGCTCAGGACGCCACCGCCACAGTTCAAGCACGGTGGTGGCAGCATCATGTCAGAGGTGACGGAAGCTGGGAACCCTAACCCGACCTAACCCTCCAGCAGCACCAGGAGCTAACGAACGCAGCGACAGCTCCGGATCAGGGGGCTGCAGCTTCTGGATGCATGCGTTAGAATGGTCCAGTCAAAGTCCAGACAGAGACCACAGCCGTAAATACTTGAGACCACCTCTAAAAACGCTGAGAACTGCCTATGTTAAGAGCTCAAACACCAAATATACCCCACCACGCATTAATAAGCACAGTGGAGACCATCTTGGCTCTGCCGCAGAAGCTAAGCGCCACGCTCTTCAGCCAATCATCACCGAGGAAAATGAAAGCCGCTCCTGGATTGGCTGCTTTGCAAACGCCCGCCAGTAGCGTCTCAAGTCGCGTTTCTTCGAGGTATCTCAGCTTCCCAAGCTGCATTTGCTTTAGAATATTTTAGATTTGCTCTGAAAATCATCTGCAAATTTTCTGCAGTGGTTTAGAGAAAACCCGGTGAATATTTAAGATGGGGCTGCAGCTTATTAACCATGAGAGAAATCCAGACAAGACTTGAAAGCGATGTTTCCAGACGCTCTGCTTTTTGTTTTGCGAAGAGCGTCTCAGTTTTGCACTGCTTTGTGTGCGTCTGTCAGGTGAAAGGCTCCGAATGACAAACACTTGGTTCAAACAGCGAGTCCTGTTGGTGGGAGACCTTAAAGACTCGTCCGAATGTCCGTTTTTAAGACGTCAATCACGATAGTTGATGTTTGGAAAAGACTGAAGCGTCAGAAATTTTTCTCTTTATTTACATGTTAAAGAAAAACTTCCAACTCTGAATCATCAGGAACATGTTTGCGACTTTCTAAAGGAGAACAGATCCAGTTCATGGACTGGTCTTGATGTCTGAGATGGAAAGAGAAAAGCATGAATCAGATGTTTGACGTGAGGTGGGATGTCGACAGCGTGGGGGCGGGGGAGCGGCGCCCGAAATAGATCTGTGAATTGACAGCAGACGTTACTGGGAGGAGCGTGGGCGGCTGGTGGCACGAGGTGTCACAGACTGGTGACTCTGGAAACTGGGGCTCTCTCCTGCTGCTGCTGCTGCTGATGGTGGTAATGATGATCCCTGCAGATGTCGGCCGCTGGGATCTGATTCCCATGCTTTATTCATGTTTGCGCGAACAGGCGCCCACGCCGCGCCGTGCGGGAGCAGCAGGGTGGATGTTGGGTTCCGGAGGTGACTGGTGATTATCCCTGATTAAAAGCTGCAGCACCGCATTACATCCTCCACCTTCATAAACTAATTACTGGTTCAAAAACCCAGTTATTTGGATGCATAAACTGAAGGGAGAGCAGAGCTGCAACTTAGAGCTGCAGTACGAAACTTTTACAAAAAGATGGTTTTTTTGCATATTAAAGCTAAAACTGTCGTGACAGTTTGGTCTGAGGCAGATGATCTGTGAAAAGATGAAGCTCCTCCTCCTCCCTGAGCTGCTGTTGCCATCTTAAGAAATGCACCGCTCCCGACCTGAAAGAACCAATCAGAGCCAGGGGGAGGGGCTTAGCGCTGTCAATCACCCTGGTGTACGCGCTGCTAAGAAACAACTCACCATTCCAGGAAACTTGTTTATCCGCCGTCATTGGTGGCCATGCTAACTAGCCTAGCCTCCTGGCCCTGATTGGATGTTTCCAGAGAGCAGTGGGAGCACTGGGAGATGGCAGAGGAGCTCGTTTTTTTATCTGTCTCACATCATTCTATCACGACATGGTGACAGATTAATCAAATACGAAGAAAAATATTTATAAATTACATACTGCAGCTTGAACTAAAGATTAAGTGTTTAATGTGAGTTTCTGCCTCATTTCAGCAACATCAGCAGGTTTTGCTGGACTCAATCTGGGATGTTTTTTTCTTTTTTTTTTTTTTTTTTTTGTAGTTTTGGTAAAATTTTGGTCTTTTTTTTTCCCACTTTGGCTTTTAGTTGCTTTATACAAATAAAGACATAATTACTAGGAACAGGTTGGTTTTCATTGTGAGGGTTTTGGACTTGATATTAACATTATCTGCACAGTTAAATGGGGTTAAAATGGCCCCGGCAGAGTTAACCAATGAAAAGTGGATCTTAAATGTTTTATTGGGTAGAAAATGCCGCAGACACTCAGCAGCCAAATGCGACCCAAATCCGATCTTTTATTTATTTATTTTTTTCCCCATATGCGACTTTTTCACGGCAGTCCGATTCCGATCTTTGTGCCGCTTCCATATGTGGTAAATGGGATACATTTCCGATAGTTTTCAAAGCGCCTGCAGTCTGAGCGGATGTCGCATTTTATCCGACTTTTACGTCATTTCCAGATTTCCTCTTCTGTTCAGATAATTATATGCAGTTATAAGCGGTACGGAAATGTTGAGCCATCGTAACGTTCAGGAAGGAGGCGGCTTCTGTCACACGTCATAAAATCATATGGCCTGAAACTGGAGTACGGAGGTGGCAGCATCATGATGTGGGGGGGGGTTTCCCTCCAGGAGGGACTTGTGCACTTCATGAAAACAGATGCCATCATAAGTAGAGAAATTTATGTGGAAATATTGAAGCAACGAAGACGTTCCTGGAGGCGAGTAATGGGTCTCCCAGATGGACGGTGACCCAAAGCTTCAGCTAAATTAGCGACGAAGCTACTAATCTGTGGGCGGAGCTGGAAAAGTGAGCAAGGCGCTGTATAAACCTGACCCGGTTCCACCAGTTCTGTCTGGAGGAATGGACCAAAACTCCAGCGAACTATTGGGAAAGGTTTGTGGAAGGAAAACCGACATGTTTGACCCGATTCTTACTGTTTTTAAAGACAAGATCTTTTATCCCAGTGCCGTCCAAACGTTTCACCGTGGGGGCCAAAACTGGCAAATTCAAACTACTGGCGGGCCGCAAAATTCATTCAATTAAAAATGCAAAAATTACAGAGATTTTTTTTCTCTCTCAACAGTAAACAAAATTTTAATGAAATCTGTAGATAATTAAAGATCCAAAACATAAAAAGAGCTTCAGATTGTTGCCTTATTAACAGAGAAACAGAAACTTTCCGAATGTTTCGGGTCATCAGTGGGTTTGTTGGCCAGATTTTTACCAATCTTGACTGGTGGTCAGGGGCCGAACAAAATCATGTCAAGGGCCACAAATGGCTTCAGGGCCACACTTTGGACACCCCTGTTTTACCCAGTGCATATGAACATGTGGTTTTAGCTGTATATAATATGATTCTTTTTTTTTTTGTTTTTACCTTTACTGCAAACTTGTAGTAGATGTGATTGATTATGATGACGACTCCAACAGCCCGAGATAGTTATTAAAACTATAATAATCAATATTTTCAGTCATTTTTACAGCATCAAGGACACTTATGGGATTTCTGTTTGGAGTTAAATCATGTCATGCTTTTATGGCTCTCATATTTATTGTAGCAATAAAACTGTGGTTTTAGCGAAGGTTTCATAAGATGAGAATCTCGACCGTCTTTTGCCCAGAAGGAGCTGAGATTTCACCCTTCATAAAGCTGACGGGTGTTTTCTCCGTCCTCTTACATCAACGGCTTCATGTGCGCTGGAATGCGAACGCGCCGGAGGAATCTGAAAAGTAAAACTCCTGAACCTGCAGAGACGGGAATCTAGGCCACGTCTGCAGGCGAGCGGCGGCAGCGTGAAGTCGGCGGAGACGGAGCGGGAAACGAGACACCGAATGAAACCCGAGAGTGAGAACAGAGCGATGTCCAGGTGTACAAATGGAGGAGAAAGGCAAAGAGTGGGGAGACATCCAGAAATGTGACAAACAAGCCATTTCACTTCCAGTTTCCTCCCAGCTTTAATCATATATGATGATATTTTAGCAATAAAGTAGAGCTGCTCCTGGTGGTAGTCCCTTTTTAAATTCAAAAATACTTTATTTATCTCAAAGGAAAATCAAATGTCGTCGTAACTCATGTCATCCAAGTATCTTCAGAGAGACATAGATGCTCCTTCTCTGGGATTCGGGGGTCGTAGTTCAGGCATTATTTGAGCTTTTGAGATGCTAATCAGCCGCTCCCCGTTGTAAAAGCGACACCTTGTTGCCACGGTTACGGTTACTCCTGTTCACACAGAGAAAACTCCAGCAGAACCAGAACTTGTCTCGACAAATCCGTCGGGTGCGTCTGAGGTGGGAAAACCAAATATAGATCCAGGAAGTAGTATGAGCTAGAAGGAAACGCGTAGATTTTAATCATGTTGGCGTGTTTCTGAGAATGCTTCATTCGTTTGTTTCCCATATCCCATAATGCAACGCAAACCTGGCGACAGGAAGGCGTTCAACTCAAGCTTGAAGTGTTTGGCTGCCAGCTGTGTCGGCTCGAGATCGGACCAGGCTCACAGCACAAACGAACCGCTCTGGAGTTTGTTTTGGTCCGGATCCTCGTGCGATCCCTGCGTTCACATCGGCCCAAATGAACGGCTCCGTTTGAGGCGTGAAACTTCCCCTCAACGCAGAGAAGAAGCCGACAGGTAGCGAGAAGGTCAGCCGTGTGCAAGCAGAGAAACCTGGTCAGAAAAAATGCTCTGAAGGCCTTGAGGTGAAATATTTGGAGAGAAAGTTAAAAATGCACCAACTGAATGAAACTTTGACGTCATATTTATGCAGTTTATGATCGTTCTTCATCGTTTCCTGAAGTTTTCCTCTACAGCCATCATGGCTGATAATGAACAAAACAGACAATGTAAGACACAATGGGTTTGTTTTATTAAAAACTGTATTTTCTGCTGTTTAGGTTCCAGATATTAGCTTCTGCAGTAGCGCTAAGACAGTTTCCACTGCTCTTATTAATGCATATTTAGGTATATTTGGTGTTTTAACTATTAAAATCAGTGGTTATAAGTGTTTTTAGAGGAGGGTCTCAAGTATTCGTAGATTTCAGCGATTTGCTTACGGTTCCTAACCCCAGCGAATACCGGGGGTCGACTATAGTGTTTGCAGAAAGTTTACACTTTTCATTTTGTATGAAAAGAATCAATGTTTCTCAACAAATAAAGATTTAATATTAAAAAGCAGAATAAAGAAACTGAACAAAATTAAGAGTTACTGTAGAGAATCTAGGTCTGTTCACGATGATTTAAACTCTGAAATTTATATAAATATAAAAAGGAAATCCTGTTTAAATGAATAATCAAATGAATGTCACATATCAATGAACTCCCATGTGTTTTATGACTTGGATCAGTTTCGTGTCTTCAGAGTACGAGTTAAATGAAGCCATCAGGAAGTGAGTCACAACTCCAGGTTGGTTCAGACCGAAAAGATTAACTTCATAGTCAATAGTTAAACTGAACTCTAGGCAGCTTATCGGCTACAAATGTTGATTAATAGTTTAGCGTCTCGTGGTTTTAAAACATCGATGCTAAAAAGCATTTGACAGATGGGAAAACATGTAGAAAATCTGTTGAAACCACTGAAATATACTAAATATGTTATTATTCAGCAACACTGTTGTGTGCACGTTCCTCCACTAAATGTCTGTTCAGTTGTTTTATTCAGATTTTTTATGAAATTTACCCAAAGTAGTTGATTCTAAAAAGTTACGTTCAGGTCTGTTTATGATCTGTTTAATGCTAGTTTTCACGTGCTGTGTGTTTTTAGGCCTGGATGGCCTCAGTCTGAGGCTGTGAATCTGCAGCTTTTCATAAAAAAAAAAAAAAAAAAATGGAGATGGTGTAGAACAAAGGAGGAAATGATGCAATAATCAGAATTAAACATGATGTTTGTAGCCGAACGTAAAGGAAACGTGTTTAATTCTCCTTTTATTCCCGACCGAACACGCCTCTGCCGGTTCCACAGACAGTGTTGTCATGACAACTACACGCGTGTCAGCAGAAATCAGGCGTGATGCCACCACACACACACACACACACACACCAGACTGTTCTGGCTCGTTCTGTAACTCAATAATTAATCATCCTTGAGGGCATCACACGTGACAGAGAAGCAGAGGAAGATCGACTCTTTGTTGCCGTCTTCAGTTTCAGCTGAACCGTGACCTCTGACCCCGTCTCTGTGTGACCCCGTTGACAGGAGTTTATTGTCGCTGACAGACGACGAGGGCTGGAGGCTGGTTATGATAAACTCCTGCTCGACGGAGGCCGAATGTCGCATCAGGAGTGGCTCGTGCAGCTCGTTTTCACTATTTGTTTTAATAATTACATTTAACAAAGTAAACGGATCTGTTGTTGACACGGTTCAGTTGCCACACAGCTAACTTAGCAGCAACTTAGATGCTACTTTAGCTAACGGTAGCAGCTAAAGGTGTTACATTAGATCCATCCGAGGAGATAAAGTTGAGTCACAATTTAGTCAGATTTTTTTTTGTTGATGTTAAATTCCCTCGTATTAGAGCTGCATTGACAACGCGAAGAAGTTACCAGGTTAGCTTGGGATGAGGGATGCTACAAATATGGATAGCCCTTTGTTGCTATTCCTCGCCGTAGGAATCCCCATGAAATTAGGTCCAGGGTTTACATGAATGCGTTGCATCAGCCGCCTCTTCTGCACAGCCCCGTTCTGTTAGGATCCTTTTGGAGAGCGCAAACTAAATATGATTTCACCCACAATGTGCAGCAGCATCAGTATCTCATGGTTTTATAATATACTTATCATGTTATAACGAGGGGTGGGACTCTAACCTGAAATTTTGATTAATTAATTTCATAGATTTTAATGCTTTGAAATTTTTAACGCATTTAATCGTTTTTTTTGTTTGTTTGTTTGTTTGTTTTATATATATATATATATATATATATATATATATATATATATATATATATATATATATAAAGTTTTGAGCTGGAACCTTTGTTGCGTGTTTCCGGTACACCCGTAAATCTGATGCACAAGAGACAGCGATGGACGATGACGCCACTTCTCGGCCCACTGGGGGTTAATTTCTGCTTCGAGAACCGATCTGATGGGACGCTGGAAAAGACTCTAGTTGTGTTCAAGTTGTGCTAAAAGCAGTCGGCCTATCAGAGAAGCTATGCTAGCCTAAATTAGCATCTCAATGCTAAACATGTAGCAGCAGCGCTAATGTCAGCGTCCACAGCCCACATTTCTAAAGAAGCTCCAGGAATGATCAGGGGTTCCTGAAACACTGGAAAGAATCCTTTATTGTCACTATGCAAGAACGCACAACGAAATTTAAAAAATAGCAACTTTTGTAGGCAGTGAAAATAAATAAATTTAAATAAAAATGGGGGGAAAAATTAGTAGAAACAGAAACTGTTTCTGTTTCTACTAATTGTTTTTGTAACGGATTTCAACTCTTCGTCAATCCGTCTAAAGAAGACAGAAGTCGAAATGGGGTTGAGCACATTTACTGTGATGGACAAAAACGCACTATTTTAGTCTTCAGGTGAACACACCAGGCACTCTGACTCCCTAGAACATGAAGCTGACTTCACAAAAGCTGAACTCTGCACCAATCTGATGCTGAAGAACCAGAATAACAGATTAAAAACAATAAATAGCTTTGTTGCTGAGCTCATATGTCTATTTATTCAATCATTTAGCAGCAAAAATGTTTTTTTTTTAATTAAGAATGTTGCTTATTTTGTCACAATATGGTTTTCGATTAAAACGCTATTAAATTTGATTAATTAATTACAGATTAGCTGTATTAATTATAGCGTGATAATGACAGTAATATGCTTCCGCAGGCGCCACAGTGGCGAGGGGTTGGAGTCAGTCTGGTTCCCCAGAGCAGAAACGGACAAGGAGAAAATCCTGGTTGCTGAAGACAGCACAACGAGGCAGGATTGATGTATTGAACTAATTAAATCTTAACTACTGTGGTTGTTGCGGAGCAGCTAAGCTGGGATGTGGGCCCAGCGATGCCGACGAGCTTCTGAGCACATCAGTGGTCAGAGCCTGTGTTGGTTCTGCTGGGTCCATTATTGATCTTGTTGGGTGAGATGATTGCTCCATGGCTGAGTTACAAGCAGACATGTTTACTTGTTTATCAACTTTTACCGCAGTTTATAAAAGTTAATATCCTGATATATTTCAGCTTTTTATTCAGTTTTCCTGAGCGGAGTGGTTTTTTTGGTTGGACACGTGAAGCGTCTTCACCTTGTTTTCGGTTTATTTTCCTAAACCTGCTGATTCTGGACAAACTAACAACTTAAAGTTCATTTGATTTTTGAAAATTGTGTTAAATTTTTCTTGATAAAACTAAACTTTCAATCGTAGAGTAAGTTTATTCAGTGAATCAGACACAACACGGCGCCCCCAACTGGTCAAACTGGGGTTTACAGCTGTGTTCTTCATTTAGTTTTGTAAAAACGTATTTCCTGACCTTTTCCAACGTTACACTGAGCGTATCGCTGGGTGTCCTGATGATGCTTCATCTTCCTCCGGCTTTATTCTGTGTATTAAAACCTAATTTAGCGTCCCTGTCTGCATGAAGGCTGCTTCCAGTCTTATTGGCCAATCAATCGTCTCCAAACCGCGGAGCTGCCGACGAAAACTCTTCATAGTGGGTCTGAAATCAGGTTACGGCCAACCGCTCAGTGGATCGCTGACTGATGTTCCTGTCCAGGAGGCACAGAAATGATTCCTAATCTTCACCTCCAGTCTAAGAAACCAGAAGATCACAGGAGATGTTTGAAACGGACAATAAATGGATGAAATGTGAGGTTAAAAGGAAAACAATGAATTTGAGAAATCATTGCGACTTGAATTTCCACCCCATGAATACATTATAAGATAAAAAAAAAACAAACAAACATAAGGCTTCACTCATCATTCAGTGGCCTCAATAGTGCTTTAGTCATACAACTTGAAATTAAACTACTTTTTTTCTGGGGATTAGTTAAATATTATATAATTAAAATATTTAAACATGCTTAACTCTCTGTTTTCCCGTTTGTTCTGTATCTGAGTCCGAGCCTGGTAAAAACCAGCCCCTTGTTCTACGCTTCGCTTCGTCCGGAGGGTCTGGACCCCCGGCGGTTGAGAAACGATTGCTTCCTGACGTAGGTAATGCGCCAGTTCGACGCTGTGAAGCTTACCGGAAACTGCCTGCGCTGTCAGTGGCACCCCCAGAAAATTTTCACAGGGGTGGCCAGACCAGGCTAGTAAAAATTTCGGGGGGGGGGGGATACAGCTAAAAATAAATTAATTAATTAATATTTCTATTTATTTATACATTTTTAATTTTACTTAACATTTATTTATTAACTGGGCTTTACATTTATGTCCTGATTGAAGAAGATGACTATGGACACCTTTCTATGATCTGAACATGATTGTTTGTGGCGGCCAGTGGGGTGGCCGACGTTTTACGTGACCGACCATGGTCCCCCCTGGCCCCCTCTTAGAGGCGCCACTGTGCACTGTAAACAACCATCCATCACGAAGAGAGAAACAAGATGGCTGCTGACCTTAATTCAGTATCTGAACGGCTTTGTTAGCTTCCTCCGCTGCCATCGCTAAAACTACAGGTGGACTACAATTTTAAAACGGCGCAGAAAATCGACGTCATCGTTCACAACTCCTCCTTCTGTTCACGACTGGCCCGGTTGAAGTTCTACCGGAGGAATTAGGTCAATGGGAGAAAGCCCAGACTGGGCTGTGAAGGGAGATGAGAATCGAGCGGAGTAGCGCAGGAAGGCTAAGCTAGCTGAGTCCCACAGAGGAAAAAATATTAGAAATATCATATATCGACATGTTTACATTTTATTATATATTGCTTCATTAACTTCAGGACTCAATATATAAAATATTAATTTCTGACATTTTTACCCATTAAATTACAACTTGTAGCAAAAAGTCTTTTAGTTCAGTGTTTTAATTTTCTTTTATATTTATTATTAAAAAAAATTAAATACTTTTTTTTCATGTTAAAGTGTTCAAAACTGGCAGCAATGTTAATTCTTAGTTTTTATTTTTATGCAGATGTTTTCTAAACAATTTTCTCCACCTGTGTTTGACAGAGAAATTTTATATATCACACATTTTTCAGTTTTTTTTAACGTTGTTTATCACTTCAGTTCTCCTCCAGGAAAGATAAGGAATTTTCTGACTTTTTAACTCCTTAAAAACCACTTTTAGTGATAAAGAAAAATGAAATGAAAAATAAACGCCCCAAAAATACACAACCTGACCAAATGTTGTGCACATACTTAAAAATAGTTGGGTTAAAAAAATAAATAAAGAAAGAAAGAAAGAAAGAAAGAAAGAAAACATTTCAACCCAGGAGGGTTAAAGTGCTGTAATAAAATATTTGCAAAAAGAAAAATACAAAATTAAGATGAAGAAAAGTTTGCTTAAGAATAAGAGCAACTTACAGCTATTTAGAGCAGATGTAATCAATGCATTAATTAAGGTTAATAAACACAGATACATTCTGATATTTCCTGTTTAGTTTTTTTCAGACTAAACTGAAAGTGGTTTTGAAGGAAGGATCCTGGTGTGGACGGCTGTTGGTTTAACTGGTGTTTATTCCCCCAGTTAAATATGTTCAAGTTGAAAATCTTTGTAACGTTCAGAGCATTCACTCACATGTTTTTTAAAAAAGTAAAAATAACTGGGTTGAAATTCAGATTTCTTCCCAAATATCTGAAACTGTGAATTTATTTTATTTTTTCTGAGGTTGTTTGTTTTATGGTAATGAATATAACATGTAAAAGAATCAGTCTTTCAGCTGCGGCGCTGCAGAACTCCTGCGGGGTTGAATCAGAAAACATGTAGTTGGTCCCTAAACTGCAGGATGTAGAGGATGTAGTTGTTTTTGGATCGGAAGTGATTTGAATTTTTACCGCCTGCGAGTCGTGACTCCAGCAGTGCGGTGGGGTGAAGAAGCTGCAACAGGCTTTATGTGGGACTCCATGGGGTGAATACTAATGATCTGCTTCCTGCTCCCACGTCAACATCTCTGCTCTATTGTATCGTTTCCTCTTCTCCTCTCTCTAATCAGCTCTATTAGCGGAGGATAATTCATGTTGCTGACAACAGGAATCCGCTGCTGTCTGATAACCAGAAGGTGTCCCAATGTCACCATTACCAATTATAAAAGTTATTGCCATATTACTCCTATTGCTTATATTAGTTTTAATTGGATGCCTGAACGAGTTGCAACAGCGCTCCCCCTCCTCCACTTCTTGCTGCTGGAGCCTCCTTTGTATTCATTTAGAAGATATTTGAAGTAGAAACCGTCTCGGTTTTTATTAAAACGCAGTTTTGAGACAAATGTCGGCAGCAGCCAGAGAGTTACTGACAGCTTTCGTCCCCCTGTGGGGCAGATCAAGGTAGTCAGGCTCCAAATGTCACTTTTCAAAGAGGAACATGATGAAAAGGAAGTTATATTCTGTATAATAAGTACATTTTATTTTAGAAATAACAAAAAATAACAGCTGTTTTAGTCCATATTTGTCTTTAATTACTGTGAAACTTAATGTATGATTATAAAACTGATGGTCTGATTGTTTTCACCTAACAATGACTTTAAATTTGATCTAAATACTTTGATTTTCAAAATACTCTCACCACGTTTTCATATATTGCTACATGTTAGCGCTACACAAAGTCGCGCAGTTTTTCGCGACTGTGCGAACGAGAAAATTCTCCCAAAAATCAACAGCTCGCCTCATTTTTTACGCTAATGCATCGTTATGAGTTTATTGCAAATTTTCTGCAAAAACGGTCAAAAACATTGGATTTAAGTGATGCTAACTCCGACCTGCAGGTGGCAGTATTTCTTACTTCTACAACATTGCTGCCTCTGGCTGACATAACCGATATAACAAGTAACAAAAATAGAGTTATTAAGTTCTTCAAACGTTCGTGTGTCCAATTTTCTCATCTTTTTTCTTCTATATGTAGATTTTAGAAGAGCGTTAATGCTGGAAATATTAAATAGCGCCAGAAAATGATTGCAAAAAATCACAAAAACAATCAGGACATCCTGGAGGGACTGATTACAGCTGAGTGGGAAGAAACGAGTCTGGATGGATGGTTTTGCTGAAACAGGCTGATTCAAGCTGGATGTAGAGTTGCCACAGAGTCTCAATTGGATGTATATGTGGACTTTAACTAGGCCACTGTAACCAACTGAAACAAGCTCTGACTGTGTTTCAGGTTGTCGTCCTGCTGCAGCTCCTGACAGCTTTTCTTTCAGGATTTCCAAGATATGAGTCTTGAGCGCACCGTCCTTGTCTCTACTAATTTTTTTTTTAAAAAGCATCCACACAGCATAATGCTGCCTCCGCCATGCTTAATGTTGGCTTCTGTTGTCAATCTCCCCTGCATGAAAATAGCTTTTTTTTCCATCAACTTTTTTTTTTTGCATATTTTGAAGCAATTCGAGATAAATTCCTCAGCTTTGCAGAAAAGTTTTTACTCTCGCTTGAGGTGGTTTTTGGCTTTTCTGAAAAAGAGTTAATGCTCTAAAGAGATGGAAACACATTTACTGAATTTGTTCTGATGTTGCAAACGTTCCCAGTCTAAGGCTTGGAAATTTTAAAAGTCCGATCCTCCAGCTCGGAGGGGAGGACTCTCTCCGTTTTTCTGAGATGTGTGGTTCGTGCTAGTTTTCGACCTCTACTTCCTGTTTATCGCAGCCGTCCGTAGAATCAACCTGGTTGATTCGCTCCAAAGCCACTAGAAGGAAACATGTCTAATTTGCTTTTGTGTTGTTTTTTGGCGACATTTTAAAAGTTCACTCAAAATTCTCATGACAACTGGACGGAAACTAGCTAGCTAGCTAACCAGTGACACTCCCCATGACTCTCTGGAAAGGTGGGATTTGCAGGTGGATCCTGAGCTCCTTGGTTGCTTTCCTGATTGGTGCTCAGTTCAGGTGGACGTCCGTGTCTTGGTCGCTCCGCAGGCGGGCCGTCCTCTCTCCATGTTCAGATGGGTGGGTCAGAGCTCTGGGAGACGTTCAGAGCTTGGGATGTTGCTTTAAACTTCTCCAGAACGTTCTCCTCTGGGAGAACCAGCTGCTGGGTTCCTTGGTCTCCACTGTTCTCTGACGAACCTCTGAGCGCAGAAACAGAACATCTGGTTTCATACTGAGATTAAATCCAAGCCAGTCGACTCTGCTTACCAATTAGGCCACTTGGTTGGACTGAATTTTAGTATTTTTTTAAAATTAGTATTTAGTATTTTTAGTCATCTTTTATTAATTCTTTTATTTAATTTATTTAGTTATTAAATTTTATTTATTTAGACATAGACAGACTTTGTCATTCAACTGCACATTTTCAACAGACATATTGGTGAGATTTCTTTGCAAGGCTCCAATAAAAATAAACAAATAATAAATAAAAAGAAAACTAGAAAAAAAGAAGTATAAATAACATATTTAGTCTTACAAATCGTAACTAGAGGAATCAGAATAAAGGATGAAAACATGTGCATGCCACACTTTTCAGATATCAATAAAGTCCCAATAAAACACATTGACGTTTGTGAAAAATATTCAAGAGGTATGAATACTTTTGCTCTGGGTGAAAGGCATTTAAAATAAAGATCCTAAAATAAACACTCAGAGGTGATGATCACAGTTACCTGTCCTCTAAATATCACACCTGTGTGTCGAAATAATTCGTCACGGTCTCATTCCGACCTGACGGCATCATGACTGGTTATAACGCTAATTCCCAGCAGCCATTTCCAGTCCGTTTATTGAATCAGTTGAGGCTGAAAACGTTCATTATCTCGGTTTAATCAGCAGGACTTTCTGCGACCGGAGGCTCCTCTAACTTCATTTGTTGCTCTGACTTTAAGATGATTAACTTCTGGTGACTGAAATGTGATTAATCCTGTGCTCTGATGTCTTCACCACAGCAGCAGCATCTGTAGCCCTCCTGCTTATTGACAGGACCTGTTCTAGATTAAGAGGTGAAGAGGAAGTGGAGCTGGATGATTACTGCAGATACTTCAGATATGTCATGTTTTTATCCGAATTTTGATCAGTCGGTTGACAAAAATCCATTTAGGTAAAAACTTTGTGCCGTCATATCGGTGGCTTCAAGGCTTACTCTGCTCCAAATGATCCGTCTGTGCTGTAAAATGTCAACTTTCTTATTTTTAACGATATAACTTATTTATTGTTAGTTTCTTACATTCGGAGTAGTAAATTAGTGGTGATTAAAATGAATATTTTTATGAAGTTAACCAAAAGCTGGCTTGTGGAGATGTTTTCTGCCCACCATCCACACGTTCCACATGGTTGTGGTCATTTATTTATTAAAGCCCATTAAATTTTAACACAGGTTAGTCTACAGCTGTGTAATAACCTAAAACTCCTGTTTCTGGCTGATAGCCGAGAAGTTATATAATCACTCAAATAAAAGGTAGAAAACATGGAGCATCGTTGAAATCTGAGAGAAGACGGCTGAAAATCACGACTCCATAGTTCTTCCAGAAACAATGGATCAAAATTCAGTTCAGTTTAAAAAAAGGTTATTTATCCCAAAGGGAAATTAAACGTTGTAACGTATAATTCAAGTATATTCAAAGAGGAAGGATCTCCAGTAACAGTCAGTCTTTCGGTGAGTCTGAAACGGCCTCTGACTGAAGACTGTTGCTAACGGTGTCCTGGACGGCACCACGGGCTAATCCACCTCACACTGCAAAAAACAAAAACTTGCAGACTCAGCTTGACTCAGTCTAGTTTCCTCGTTGCTTTGACTCCATTAAGTTGTATCAACTTTAACTGTCAAGTTCAAAACACTTAATAAAAGTTGTTGCTACAACTTCAGTTAAAGTGACTTAACTTTCTGTAGAAATTATATTAAACTAAAAATGAAGAGAAATTTTAAAAAAAAAGTTTCCTCAACTTACTTAAGTTTTTATATTATTACATCAAGTTGACTTAAATCAAGAATTTACATTTTTATAATAGCAGTGACAAAGTTACATGGACTCATTTTTAACAAGTTTGAACAAATGTTCAGCTTAATGACTCAAAATGAAATCCTAACTTTTTAACTCATTTCTAAGTTAAGTCTTTTTTACAACTTTAAAATCTTCAGAATCTTCATTCTATTATTATAAATTATGTTAGTGAGTCTAAATGAGAAACACAAAGTTTTATGGATATTATTTTATTCAAGTCAAGAAAATTTTAAAAATTATAATTTTACAAATTTCCACCAGAGAACAGAAACAAAAAATTATTTCTAACTTTTGAATATCAAACGGTTTGTCGAAAGAAATCCTAAAAAATTTTGAACTAAACTATACTTACTCAGGAAAGACGAGCGCTCCGGTGAGAAACAAGATGGCGGTGAAATGTTCTGAGCATTTTTTGAGGAGTGTACCATGTGACCATGACGTCACATTGTCACGCATGGGTGTTTCGTGAATCACAGCTGCAACTCATTTTCTTAAGTTGGATTATTTCTAGTTTCTCTCTGTGTTTTTAAGTTGAAGTTCCTGCTCTTCGGTCCTGCTCTGCAACATCCTGCCACCCTGCATGACTTAAAAACGTCTCTAAAATCCTGAACCAGATTTATCAAAGGTCTCGTTTTAAAAGCCTACGAAGGTTACTGCTAAAAGAAACTCTCAGGTTATTGATGTTTCTTTCAGCGAAATGATTGTATATTTATTGTGAAACAACAGAACTGTTGTGTTAAAGGTGCTAGAAGCTGAGATTTTTATGGGATCAGATGTTCGTTAAAATTTCTTTACCGAGACCTGTTGGTCTGGAAGGTAAAAGTGTTGGAAAAATCAGTCAAAAGTTTGGTTTTTTTTATTGTTTCCAGATGTTTTTATACATCTGCTTTGATGCATCTGATCCATCTGGGACTAAAACCAGTCAATCTTCTAACTGGTTTCTTGGTGTTTAAATTTCTCTCATTGTGGAAAACAAAACATTTAAATAACTTATCTTGCATTTTAAAGGCAGTTATTAAATTTCTTTCCATGAATTGCATTTTAACACAGCTCGTGGGAGGATATTGTCACCAAGTTTTCCTGTAATTGTGGTAAATGACTAAAGTAAAAAGCAATTAAACAAGATTCTTCAAAAAAAAAAAAAAAAAAAAAAAAAAAAAAAAAAAAAAAGCACTTATGCTTAATCATTAGATTTTTGTGACTGGATTTATTATCCTTGTTATCCCAAATATGTTAATTTTCTCTACAAATCCTAACCATCACAGCACCATAAAGCTCTGCTGAAACCACCATTTAGTTGTAAGTTCAGTGGTTCGGTTTCTTTCATCTTGTCATTATCAGAAAATTAATAAAAATGACAACAGCGGTGGGCTAATGGGCTAATAGCAGAGCTAATTTTTTGTTTAGCACTTTAGCTAACTTTGAAGACGTTTAGCACACTTAGCTTCCCCTAAATTAATTTTTCTGGATAAATTCTAAAGCGCTAATTTACTCGGCTGTTTTGTAAACTTTCAGTTGAATAAAGTTCGACATCTGTGTTGTAGTTTTGATTATGCACTGTTAAGAATTTTTCCAAGTAGTTAGTTTGTATTCATGCTCTTATTTTGAAGGGGGTGAAGACTGTTTACGCAGCAGTTCCGTTTCCTCTCCTCAAGTTCCGTCTCTTTTTCTAAAAATTTTATTTCCAACAAGAAACAAACAGGAACAACATAAAACACAGACAGTAGAGAACAAGATATAAACATAAATGCAACATCAATGGGTGTCGTAGAACATGTAGTTGGAGCTCAAGGGCAGATATAATTCGAAGTTAGCTCTTTAGCATTAGCTTCCTGTAAATACCATGTTGGTATAGCGCTTAAGCGTTAGCGGAGCTAATATTTATGATTAGTGCTTTAAGGTGAGCGCAGCTAACGTTTTAGCTGGCGTGCCCACCACTGAACAATAATATTATTATTATATTTTTTAAAATGTGCAGAATCTGTAGTTTCATACATTTTATACTTTGTTAATGAGTTATATGTAGTAATTATATTGTTAAACATATAAATGTTGTTAAATACACTGAGGAAACATGCTCAGTATCAGATACATGTGCCTTGTTGTCAGTCAAAAGAGGAGAGGCTAACAGAGACGCTAGCAGGTTAGGTGGATATTACAACATTTACAGCCACAGTATGAAATGAAACAAGCAATCAGAAATATCTGTCATAAACTGTTCTGTTTTGGAGAAAAAAGGTTAATGATTTTAGGCTAATCCAGTTTTGTTTTTGCAAAGAAATGAGTCCATTTCCACCCGTTCAAACCTTTTCTTTATGTAGATGGGCTTCTCTACGCTGAAATGTGTATAAATAATACGTCACATTTTTTGAGGAAAGCAAGTTTTGAAGTAACAAAACGGGGGGAAAAGTTGCTGGAGTCTGTAAAACCTGTTCAGTTGCAGTGAATCCAGGTGTTTCCTGTAGGTTTTCCACACCCTGCTCGTTGTGACGACGTCTTTATCCCAAAGCTGCAACCTGTGATGAACGCCGAGGCAGGGAAAGCTGCCGCAGGTTTTCCCTCTGCTGCGAGTTTGCGTTAATAATGCATCAGGCTCGGCGAGGTGTTGGGGATGTTGAGGAGCTGCTGCAGTGCAGGAACCCCGCTGTGGTCTCTGGAGGCTGCAGCTCTCACCAGCCGCCACTGTTACTGTCCTTCCCACCTCATTTCTGTCTCCTGCTCGAGTTTTCATTCTTCCTTCACTTTCTCCTCTCATCTTTTGTTTTTTTTTTCTCCTCCAGCTCCTCCGTCTCCCTCTTTTCTGGCAGCTCTTTTGACTCCTGATCCCATCTTTCCCTGTCATGTCTGGATTAAAGCCGCCCTCAGATCAATCTGGTTGATCCAGACATCCACCGCTCGGGTTCTGATTGCAGCTCTCGGCGGTTTTAGGAGGAGGTTAGTTAACAGAAGCACAGAAACAAAGGGAGGTCAAATCCTCCCTCATCAAGGATCTCTGCCTCCCTCTGCTTCTCCTCCGTAAACCTGCATCAGTCTCGGGGTGTTTTCTCGAAGCTTCCAGTGAGAGTTTAGTTTTTCATTCCTGTCACTTTCTTTTCCTGGCCTTAGAAACAAGGTGGACGACAAGTAATCAGCTAAAGAGCTCATATATTTACACACGCTGCAGGAGATTAAACGTATTGGGGAGGAATAATCCTCGACATTTCAGAAACCTTTCTGACACAACTTTATAGATAATATAATCACATTTAGGTAACTCCAGTAAATGGATCCTGGGTCCAAAACATGTTGTAGCTGCAGAATGTGGCTGGAGAAGATCCTGACTTTGTCTTTTAGTCCAAATGAATCGAACTGTTTGAAACTTTTCTACTTTAATAAATATCCCTCCCCTTCCATTAGTTCATGTATTTGTATTTTATACCAGCAGTGTTTTGCCATCAGCCTGTGTGAAATGGTGAAGAACTTGTTGGTGATGTGGTCTTAAAATATTTATTTGGTGGTATTTTTTGGTGACTTTTAGAAATTCATCCGTGTTTTTGCCATAAATCTCTCTCTTCATTTAGACCCCGTCCACACGGGAATGTGTTTTATTAAAAGGGGAAAGTTTTTAACAATTTTTTTCCCCACGTCTCCATGGAAACGGCATTTTTAGGAAGAGTAAAATTTTTTTGTTGTTGTTGTTTGTTTTAACAGGTTCCAGAATGAAAACTTTGCCCTCATGTATTCATGTGGATATTGAAAATCCCTTATTTATTGCTGACTTATTAGCCTAACTTCAAATCTGACCTATGACCCCAAACGTGTCAGATATGACAACAATGGTTGATCACATGTTTGTGGTGTTGCTGCAGCTGCCAAAATCAATGCTAAAGACTCCGCTTGCGCTTTATTGTTCGCCTTTCTTGTTGTGTTTACCGCTATCATCGTGTGGAGGCTTCATTAGCATGTCTCATACTCCGTGTTTAGTGCCACTTGCATGTCCGGGGGCATAAATATAATATAATATAGCATTTTGTGCTGCTCTTGGTGTCTCCGTGTGGATGAAAACATTTCTGCAAACGGTCCCGTGTGGATTGTATGGAGAGTGAAGAGTGCCAAATTACAATAAATAAATAACTTGGGGGGGGAAAAAACTATTTAAATGTCTTTCTTTTTTTTAAAACTGGAATGCAGAAATAATTTATTAAATATAGACTTATAATTATAAGTTCCTCAAATAAATGTATTGATTTCATTTTAAAAACTAGATATAATTATTTCATGATATAATAGATTATTTCATGTTCCTGTGCTAAGAGACTTAAACTGTCAACTTCACCCATCAAACTCAGTGGGCGGGATTTAGGGAGACCCTGCCATCTGATTGGCTGCTTCAAACAGCGAGTCAAGACAACAGTGCAGAAATAATAAACTGTTGTAATTTATTTACTACAAACACTGGATGAGCATCTCCAGCCTCTGTATCTGTAGTTTGGTCTGAAATATCTCTAATATCTCTCCATAGTCTGGAGCATTACCATCGTCTCTCTAATTTCATCACATAATTATCATCACAGAACACATAAGTGGAAATTTCGCAAAATTCCTTGCAAATATTTCTACATTAAAGCAACAAAATCTTTTGATTTTAACTGTAAAAAAATCACAAAAATAATTTCAAAATCTTGGAGGAACTGATCAATTTGAAAAGATGTTCAGTATTATTTAATCTTAAGAAGAACTTGTCGATGATGTGCCGGGGATTGTGAAAGTTCAAGTTGTGTGTATAGTTTAGCAACTCACTGTATGCCCTTTATTTTTGCAGAGCATGAAATCTTGGCTTAATGCAAAGGTTTAATCTGTGTTTATGAGGTCTAAATCTATTTTTTTTTTCTGATCAAAATCAACCAGATCTGATCTCCAAACATTTCAGATATTTTCTCCCACCCCAACAGTTTGTTGGTTGCTCTCATCTAAATCTAGCGGTGCATCATTTTTGCCTCCTCTCTCTGTCACACTTCCCATACTTCACCCCCTCCATCCATCTCAATCTCCTGCTGAGCCTTTCCAAGAGAAAATAAATGGCAACCATTAATCATCACAGCTTATAATCACCCAGAATGTGTCACATTTCTGTAATAATTTATACAAAACACTGAGGTCCAGGTTTTACTTATAAAAATGTCATTTAAATAAAGTGGAAAAGGTTAATATTCATGTTGTTTCCCTTTCTGTCCCTGGAGATGTTACTTTATTCCTTCATATTGATGTTTTTAGTCCCACACATCATAAAATCTAAGACTAAAACCCTCCCTGCTTTCTTTTTGTCTCAACACTGAAATCTTTCAGTCTGATTTACTGCAGAGTCCATCAGCAGAGCCGCCTCTCCCTTCTCTCTGGATCGGGTAATTGAGTGGCTGCCGGGTCTCACGTTTTCCCTCCGAGGAGTAACCACCCAGCAGACAAATCATATTTCCTCGGCTAATTAAACCCGTGGCCGTTCAGGTGTCTGGTCATGCATCTAACCGAGAAAGACCGCACATTCTTCTTGAGCAAACGATGATGCAACTGTCCCTCCTGCTGCTGAAATAAATGGAGCAGACACTGAAACCCGGCCGTGAGACAAAGATATTGGCATTGCGGGCAATAAAATCATTGCAGGCAGGAAGGAAAAGACAAACGGAAACGATGAAGCTGTAAAGTTTTAATTGCAGTTGTTTAACAGTCAATAGCAAGATGTAGATCAGTGGTGCCTTTTTCTGCCACGAGGGCCAAAATCATAAAATTGAAAGCCCCTGTAAGCCAAGTGTCTTCCAGCTACAAGGGGATGACACCCTTAAGCCTCCCTGGTAAGGTCTATTCAGGGGTTCTGGAGAGGAGGGTCCATCGGATAGTCGAACGTCAGATTCAGGAAGAGCAGTGTGAATTTGGTCCTGCTGTGGAACGCTGGACCAGCTCAGCACCCTCAGCAGGGTCCTGGAGGGTGCATGGAAGTTCGTCCAACCAGTCTATATGTGTCGGGCTCGTTTCCGGTGAGGGTTGGACTCCGCCAAGGTTGCCCTTTGTCACCGATTCTGTTCATAACCTTTATGGACAGAATTTCTTGGCAGCCAAGATGTTGAGGGGATCCGTTTTGGAGGCCTTAGGATTGCGTCTGCTTGGTGCAGATGATGTGATCCTATTGGCTTCATCAGCTCGTGATCTACAACTCTCACTGGAGCAGTTCGCAGCCGAGTGTGAAGCAGTTAGGATAAGGATCAATGGCTCCAAATCTAAGTCTTGAGCCAGAAAAGGGTAGAGTGCCTTTTCCAGGTCGGGGGGATCCTGCCCCAAGTGGAGAAGTTCAAGTATCTCGGGGTCTTGTTCACGAATGAGGGAAAAATGGAGCGGGAGATCAATAGGCAGATTGGTGCTGCATCAGCAGTGATGCGGGCGCCGTACCGGTCTGTCGTGGTGAAGAGAGCGCTGAGTCAAAAAGCAAAGCTCTCAATTTACCGGCTGATCTACGTTCCTACCCTCATCTATGGTCATGAGCTTTGGGTCTTGACCAAAAGAACTAGATCACAGATTCAAGCGGCTGAAACAAGTTTCTTTCGCAGGGTGTCTGGGCTCTCCCTTAGGGAGGGTGAGAAGCTCAGCCATCCTAGTGCAACTCAGAGTAGAGCCGCTGCTTCTCCACGTTGAGAGGAGCCAGTTGAGGTGGCCCGGGCATCTGATCAGGATGCTTCCTGGATGCCTCACTGGTGAGGTGTTCCTGGTTCATCCCACCGGGAGGAGACCCAGAGGAAGACCCAGGCCTGGGAACGCCTTGGGATTCCCCCGGAGGAGCTGGCCCAAGTGGCTGGGGAGAGGGAAGTCTGGGTCTCCCTGCTTAGGCTGCTTCCCCCGCGACCCGACCTCGGATAAGTGGAAGAAAATGGATGGATCTGAAAATCTTTGTAGATCCAAAACATAAGTGTTTTTTTTATGATTGCATTATCATAAGTTTTCTTTAATGAGCTAGAATAATTTTTCTACTCTTGGCTCAGCAACAACGGGTCACTCTCTCTGTATTAATCAACAGGAGAGGGGCAGGGCACCCTGCTTTTGAGTAAATGTTTCCAGATGTTTGTGGTTCTGTTTACTACAAAATTAAGATGCAGAAACCCAGTTAATAATTTTCTTTCTATTTTAAAAAGATTTTATTTGGCTACAAAAATGTTGTGCTAAAAGACAAAAGTGTCCATAAGCACACCACCAGTGCTTGGAGGCCAGATTTGCTCTATTCCAGAAATGTTGGGGGCCGCACACAATCATTCGAAGGGTCGCTAATGGCCCCGGGACACACTTTGGACATCCCTGCTGTAGATATTACAGCAGGACATAAAATGGATAATTGAGCAGCTTTGGCTTCTTTTTCCATCAGATTTTGGAGATGATCATGATGGTTTTCTTCGTTTTTAATGACCTCTGCTTAAAGCCTGAGTGTAATATTTTAAAAACTTTTCAGTTATGACTCTCAAGCCAAGCATCCATCTTTTGCAGACATGTCTAATGATAGAAAACTGAAGTTTTTGTTTAAACTTTTGCTTTTCTTTAGGATTTAATCTTTTGTTTTTAATGCTCTGAGGAGTCTGAATCCATATAGATTAATCTTTACATCTTAAACGTATGTCCCAAGTAGCAAAGTGTAATTACAATGGTCTATTTTCAGTTGTGTTGACGTCTGTGCATACTCCACAAGAACAGAGTAATTTGTTCTTTTCTCCAAGGTGGCAAGATGTTCTTTCTGGATATTTCATACTTCACATGAGCTCACAGTGCAGAACTCCTAGGAAATCTTCATAGGGAACTGTTCAATCACCCAACAGTTGAAGAAGCTGCAGTCCTGGAAGACAGAACAACGTTCCCTGTTCTTATGGAGTATTTATAGACCTTTAGACTAAAAAGCTAAGCAGCATGACTTTATTTATACTTATACTGCATCCTCTGTACTTCCTGTGGTAAAAGCCAGAAAGTAAATTAATCTTTTATTGTAGTAGGATAAGATCACGCTGAACAATTTAGAAAAATCCAAACTATAATTTGAGCACAATCACTCGTTTGGGTAAAACAATCCAACTTTAGGAAATAATTGTTTCGACAAGCCCAAAGTTACTGGTCCCCCTGCTTAATACCTAACATCTCTTTTGCCAAACAGGACAGCATTTCGTCTTCTGTTACATTTCACAAAGTACAAGCATTTCTGCGTTTATTTCGCCTCATGTTTTGATCATTATCCTACTGTAAGATTCAATGGTGACCCATTTTTAGTTTTCTGTTACAGTCCAACATCCAGCCATCTATCCATCCATGCTGGGTCACGTTGGTACCTGTCTCCAGTGGTCATTGGGTGAGAGGCAAGGTACACCCTGGAGAGGTCACCAGTAGATTACAGGGCAACACAGAGACACAGGAGAACCAACCACACACTCATAACTAAGGACAATTTAGAGAACCCAGTTAACCTAACAGTCATGCTTTCACACTATGGGAGGAGGATGGAGTACCCGGAGAGAACCCATGCATGCACTGGGAAAACATTCAAACTCCATGCAGAAAGACCAGAGGCAAAATACTTCAAAGACAGAACCTTTTTGCTGCAACATGTTACCAACATGCGCCATTGTCCATCCCCCTTGTGAATCGTTTCCACTGAGCGGTAGGGCACGGATCAGTGCAGTTCGGTACGCTATTTTGTCTGTTTCCATTGTAAAAGCAGCTCATAATACTGACCCGTACCGCACTCTTCTTGAGCGCTCTTCAGTTGTAAGTCCATAGGACAATGGTACATGGGTGGAGCTACTGGCGTCACACAACACGGTCTATTGATTGGGGGACAAAAAAACATCGCTGCTTGCAACAAGAATAAGATGTTGGCTTTAGAGTCCAATAGATTTTCTATTTTAAATATCAAAGAAGTCATGATGCCACTCATTCTAACAAGCTTCCCAGGACGTTTGGTAAAGAAACAGGCACATAGCATCACAGATCCTCCACTGTACTTAACAGTGGGTATGAGGTGATTTTCCACATACTTATCCTTTGTTTCACATTTGATGTAGAAAAGTTCAAACTTACTCCAAAGTGCACTTTCTTCGCTACAGTCTCAGTAATGTTGAGCCAACACCACACATTTAGACGTGTGATGGTAGGGCAGAAAAGGCTTGTTCCTGGAACGTCTCTAATGCAGTCTGATGGTTGCTATGGAGACATGGCGACCCCCCCCCAAGTTGCCGCATTTTGCTGCTGTTCTCTAATGGAGAGCTTTGGAGATTTCTTTTTTTATTCCTATCCGTGTGTGACGGCAAGTCAACCTTGGGTCCTCGTCCGGCCTTTTTTGTCTCAGTTCCAGATGTTTCAGTTATTGCTTTACCTGTTGATGTGGACAAGTTTAGGCGAACGCTACTTTTTGTAGCCATTTTCTAACTTATGAAGACCAGCACATACCCGACTTAACTGAATGACATGTCCTCTTGTCTTTTCTGTTTTTTGAAGCGTGGTTAAAGCCTGGTTCACATGGCAGGAATTTAAAACTGTCGGTCGATTTTCAAAACCTGAGAGATCCCCACACATGGCAATAAAAAATCTTAGCAAAACCTCTCGAGATCAAACCTGAGTTCAGAGTAAACAAACATGGCCGACTGGGAAGAAGCAGTGGCAATGGTTTGTGGACTATATTTGACAGATAAAAATCAATACAAAGACGTCTCTGACGTCCACCGGACTTTCTGGTGCGCCATGGCAGCTGTTTTGTCTTCTGTGTATTTTGGATTTCCCTCCACGTTTCCCTCACCTCGCTTTTCTGATTGGCTGCACATCACATTCACCAGACTGCGTTCTGGTTTGTCCTCGGGGAACACCCTACGCTAGGATATCAGGTCAAGACAATCCAACATATTGAATATCCCCGATTTTAGATCAGAGCGGTCCCGATATTCTTCCGAGCGGACCAGATCACTCATAACATGCTACACCAGGCAGTATTATATCTGTTAAGATTATCTTAAAAGCCATCTTGATAATCGGAGCATCCTTAAGATTTTTGGAAGGGGAAAATCAGGACAAAAATCAACATAAAATCTTGCCGTATGAATTAGGCATAAGAGAAACGGGCCTCGAATTAAAAGCGCCCAGACGTTCTGAGCAGATGAAGTAAAAACACTGAAATAGTGCTTCAGTTACATTTATTTTACAGGAATTGTTTGAGGTGCCAATAAGTGTGGGACCAGTGATTTGATTTAAAACTAATTTTACCCACTCAATAAATGTAAATGAGAGTGTGCAGAGAAGGCAACAGAAGATGTGAAAATAAGACATTAAAGGAAGGGTTTGGAAACATAAAGTTTGTTGCTGATGCTGCAGTTCTGAGTGGTTTATACATTCTAACTTAAAATGCAGAAAATTGCACCAGAAGCATCTCATTAGGATGACTCTGGGCTTTGATCCAAAATACCTGCACCAATGTTCAAACACTGATGTAACAACCTCAAGGGTACACATCAGTCGTTGGGTAAACTGTCCATCAGGCCTTCCTCTATCTACAGTCTAAGATGGCGTCTGGGTGTTTTTGGCAGCTGCTCAGGCTGATGGATGAACCGACTCCTGCTGCCAAGCTCCCCTGCTCCTGATAGCCTAAGATTAATGTCTCCTGAAGAGCAGGGTGCTATCTCCTCCATCTGCTGTCAGGGTGCCACGATCTCTGACATTTGCCAGCCATTTGCCACAATAGCGTTGTAATTAAGCTGATTTTCCTGCAGCCCTCAGTGAGAGTGACTCAGCAGAAAGTGAGTGTGGATGTAAGATGAGAAATTAAAGGACAAGTGAGCAACAGAGGGAGGAGAGAATACAGCAGAGTCCTAAATAACGAGAGAGAAACTGTGGAGGAGGAGAGAAGTAGAACAGATGGGCAGTGATGGCATAGTTACCTTGAAGAAGTAACTCTCTTCAAGGTAACTATGACGAGAGTTACTTGTTTACATTTGTGTCGCTGCCTGGTGTTACACGTGAGGCGTCTCTCCCCGAGACACAAGAGGAAAGTAAAAATATATGTGTTCACTTAATAAAATGACAAAAATAGTGACGCACAATGATTTGGATAAGTAACTTTAATCTGATTACTTGACTGGAAATAGTAACGCATTAGATTACTCATTACTGTAAAAAGGGGATGAGATGGGGCTGCAGAGGGGGCTGTTAATGCTTCAGTCTAAACTGTGGCTGGTTTTACTTTTTATGTTCCTTCAACTTTTAGTCGTTTCATCACATTACCGTTGAGAGTTAAAATAAAGTAGAGCCTTCTTGTGCATGGTAAATTAACTTTTTAGATTTTAGAATAGCCCATCTAGAGTGAAAGCATAACAATGTGCATTTGACATAGTAGCTGTGCTTCTATTACAAAGCTGCGCAAATCTGTCGATTTTCTGCTAATGTTGAAAAAAAAAAAAAAAAAACACAATTTCCCAATTGTGGTGTTTCCATTAAATAATAAATGAAATTAAAATCACACATGAATAAGCTTTTTCACACGGTAAGTCATTAAAAACATGCCGTGCCATGACCCTCCAACTACTTCCTGTTGTCGTCTTCTTCGTGGTTTGTACCAGTGGCAACATCTGGTTGTTGATCATGTGACTCGTGTGACGTGAATAAAGTGTTTCCATCGCAGTTTTGCAAAATAAACTAATTTTGATATGGCCGAAAACCACCTCATCCTAGTGCCAAAACTTTTTCTCAAAAAAGGAGAACTTTTTTGAAAATGGCGTGTTTCCATTGAGCAAATTTATTTTTGTAATTTCAATTTGCACAATTTCAAGGTTACTTTAAATGCAGCTAGTGTGACCTGTCATTATGAGCTGTCAGTCAGCTGTGTATTATGCTCGAGGAAGAGGAACTTCTGACAACTTTTCTACTAAAAAGGGTGTTGGGGTTTTTTTTGTTTGTTTGTTTCGTGTTTTATTTGCTATTTGAAGCATTTCAAGACGCTTGTTGCTTGGCCACCAGAAGAACACCATGCATGACTCTTGGAAAGGTTCCTAAAAAGCTGCAAGAGTTATCATGTCTGTAAAATGAACACTGGGGAAGTAATGCTAGCAAAACCCCAGTAAAGACCCAATATTCTCATTACTTCAGAACTTTGACTTTGTGTCACTGAGGAAAATTATGATGAAGCCAATAATGGATTCATGAAGGTGAGTAATAGAGCAAAGAAATGTTTGCACTTCTTGTTTTAGATGACAGAAATTCTCCTTGGAATACCCTGTGCTTTATTTTGGTTGTAGCTCAACTCTTAGTGACTTCAGGACACTGACTAGCCATTAGCTTAGCAGTAGCTGTTAGCTTAAATTTGACTTAGCATTAGCTTGATTCTTGACTCTGATAAGCAAGAAGTGACTCCAATTAGACATTAGCATAACTCTTGCTAAATACCTGTTAGCTTGATTCAGATTTTCCATGAGCATGATTATAATTTTGTAGGAGCTTGATTATGATTAACCACCAGCTTGACTCTGATTAGTTGCTAGCTTGATGTTCGACTCTGATTAGCTACGAGGTTGACTTTAAATTTCTGTTTTCTGATTAGACTTTAGATAATTTCTGTTCATTAGCATTTGATTATAGTGGACCCCCACTTATTCTGAGTTTAGTATTCGCAGATTTTTCTATGGAATGTAACTCCAAATTATTTGTGGAAAAGCCAGCTACTGGCTAATTTTTTTTTTCCAAGAGCATATTTAAAATATTCAAAAGAAAATGCAGCCTGTGAAGCTTAAATACCTAGATGTAATGCTACTTGAGTCAATCCAGGAGTGCCTCTCATTTTCATTGGCCCTGATTGGCTATACCCCCAAGAGTGGAGACAAGGAAGGCTGTGGATATTAGCTTAGTGTGAAGGTAGTTTCCACTGTGCGTATTAATGCATATTAAAGTATATTTGGTGTTCAAACCAATAAAATGGGAGGTTCTAAGCATCTTGAGAGCGGGTCTCAAGTATTCAAAGATTTTAGCTATTCGCGGATGGTTGTGGTCCATAACCCAGCGAATACCAGGGTCCACTATATAATTAGCCTTCAGCTTGACTCTGATTGGCTTTTAGCTGAAATCTGAGTTACTGTTAGCTTGACTCTCATTAGCCTCTAGCTTGACTCTAATTGGTGGTTTCCTTTGCTTCTTCATGAAAATGTCTTCCTCATGGTTCAAACTGAGATGAATGTTTTATATCACTGGCAGCAAAAACAGGTCAAACACACTTAAGATAGCTCTCAAACAAAGAATGGTTAAAGAAACTGGTGAGAGAGACTGACTTATGTAAGAGTTTAACACACACACACACACACACAAACACACACACCTCACTGGGACCAGGCTGAGTTTTCCTCCCTAGCAGGCAAAAGAACATACTCTTATACATTTGTCTTTGTGTTTGTTTCCTAGAAACATAATAGAAAGCTTTCACATCCTCGTCTCTATGGTAACTACATCCCCATCTGTCGGTCCTTCACACTTTTCATTACCGCCTTGGTCTCATGTGTTTTTTTTTTTATTCAAATTTGACTTTTATTATTCTTCGAAGTTCCTCAGCTTAGAAACTGCATTTTCCGTGTTTATCAGCGATATTTTCCCTCCATCGGAGCAGCTTTGAACAGATCAGCAGCAACACCTGCACACAAATGTGTTCAGGTGTGCGAGTTGCTTGTGTTTGGCTGGCTTGTTCGTTTGATGAAGGCAGCTGCTTTAAATCCCAGACACGCACATTTGCACACATATTTCATGCTAGCTGCGTTAGGTTTTAGAAGCTGTATAAACTGTGCACAGTTTTTGAATTGTGCGCCGTGAAATTCCCTTTACATTCCAGTAATTCTAGTTGACTAACAGTACTGAATGAATACTGCCTAAATCATTGTATTTGAGTTCGTTAGAGTGATAAAACTGATTCAGCATGTGTGGTACTCAGTGACTCAGGAAGCTAAATGAGTCATGAAAGGTCCTGTAAAACCCAACAGTATAAACTCAGTCTGCTCTGTTGCAGAAATCCCATGATGCATAGCCGAGGTTATGGATGCATAATTCCTAAAATCCTCTTTTCATCCTGCATCCAGGATTGAAATCCACTTTTCTGCCAGCCCTCCATCAATATATAAACATTTTGTTCAGCTAATTAGCCTCATTACGATCATTTCTGGGCCGGGTCATGGTGCCTTTGGAGTTATATCTTGTGCGCCCAGCTGTCTGCCGTTGGCGCCATGTGTAGCCTTTATGCGTTTGTTTACTGCCGTATTCTGCATTAGTGTGTGTGAATGGAGCGTGGGCGGCTGATGGCCCACTCTCCCTCCTCCATCGCTGCAGCCTGAGGCGACGAGAAAGCGAATGTTGTCACTCTGCAGCACTTCCTGCTCCCACAGTGACCAGCTGAGCTGACTATAAGGAATGCATATCTATGAGTCATGAACCAGCAGCCTTACTGGTGTTATTATGTAGCCTTTAGATGTGCATATTTTAAACAGGTTTATAGCCCAAAAAGCCAATTCTGTTTAGTTTATCAAACTATATGTATTATTTTATTTATTTCTATATTTTAGTAATTATATAGTTCAGTATTTTAATTAAATAATATATGTTGGCTTGATATGGTGGCTCATGCAGCCCACATTTAGTTGACTCCATGATTCAGCTGCTTGTAAAACCACTTTTAACACCGATAACTCTCATTTGTTGTTTCCTTCCTGACTTTATCAAACTTTTCTCTTAGGGTGTTTTCACAGCTGATAGTCCGGTAGACTCGGTTCGATTGGGGACCAGAATTGCTACGTTTGTTACATTTTCAGCTGATGCGGTTCTCTTTCACACCAAACCCTTAGAGCAACCTGTTCCCCTCCTCGCCTGTGGGGGCGCTGCAACAAGAACAACTGAAGGAAACGACACTAAAACCTCTAAAGAAGACACTGAGTGCAACTTCCTTCTTTACAAAATGTAACCATAAATGGAGAGGCATCAGATTTTAACAGTTGTAGGATTTCCCTTTTGTCATTGGTAAAAGACCACGAGCCTCCCACTAGCACTAGCAATAGCCTCGCATGTTTATTTTGGTTGTGTTTACCCAGAATGCCCTGCGCTGTAGTCCACTTCCTGCTTTTGGAGCGGTCCCCGGTCCGATACACATTCACACCTCACCAAATGAACCGGACTTTCTAGGCAAACAAACTAGAATTCAATTAAAGCGGACGAAACAGGGGCTGGGGTGAATCCACCCTTTGACTAGGCCATCCCACAGCCCCTCATTTTGTTTTCGTCCAGTTAATGATGCATTTGGATCAGAGTATCAGCTTTCTGACTCATGTTCTTACATTTGACTCTTGAATACTTTGATATCTGGAGAAGTTCGTGGTCGTCTCAGCGAGTGTGCCTGTAAAACGAGCCCAAATCATCAACCCTCCTCTGCCGTGCTTGGCATTTGGTGGAAGGCGTTTGTGCTAAAATTCTGGGTTTGGTTTTCTCCAAGCATGATGCTGTGCCTTATGCTGAAACACCTTGGTCTCATCTGTCCAAAGGAGATTGTTACCAGATCTCTGTTGGTTCGTTCAGGTACAACTTTATAAACCTGTTTTTAGACAGAAGAGGTAAGGCTCGGTGATAAATCAATTTTATTGATTAATCGAATTGGTGTTTATGAAGATTTATTTTTTAGTAAATCTGGATTTTTTTTTTTTTTTTTTCAGTAATACACGGTTGGTGCATAGTTGGAAAACCGATGCATTAGTCTGTCGTTCAGAGTGATGTCAGTCCGCCCAGGGCCGACCATCTTGTTTTACAGCTTGTATTTATTTGGACTTTGAATTCAGGTCCACTCCCGGAAGGGATAATTAAAATAAAAGCAATTTTTTTGAAAATATTTTTCGATTATTTGTAGTTTCCTTATAAAAAAAAGAATGGGAGAAAAAAAATCAGAGATATTATGTTTTAAGCCATATTCAACCAGCCCTAAGATGAGGTTTCTTGTTCAACACTTTAACATAAGCCATACTTGTTTTCTCAAAGTTTATAACTTTCACTCTTTCTATTTTTTTTGCAGATTTTGTCTAATTTTTCCACTTTTTAATATTTTTTTTTCTTTTTTTATAATGATAAACTTCAGATAGTTAAAAAAATGACCTCATAACCCAGTTTTAGGCTGATGGGCAGTAACAGTTGCTTCTTTAAGGCTATTGCTGAAGTCTTCCCATCCTGGCACTGGCTATATGCTAACTTTATGGTTTCATAACATTTTTGCTCGGCCTTACTTTTCCATCAGGCAGTTATTCTGGCCTGGCTGGCTCCACATGTGCTGTTTTTCCAGTCTGGGCATCATAGTGAAGCTTATTTCTGCAGATCATGACCTTCCACAGTGTTTTATGTAAATAATTAAAACCTGGCAGCAGTTTGAAGGTTGGAAACTCGTATGTGGGCAAAATATTAACGTTTTGTCTTGGTCCCACGTTGACAACCAGATGAACTGAAACGTAATCTGGATTTAACCAAACTATTCAAATGTTATCTGCTGCAGGTGAGATACTGATCCAGATTTCTGAAATGTTCCCGTCTCAGTTTAAGCAAAGCTGTAGCTTAAAATAAATACTGGTTTTTGAATTTGCTTTTGTTGGAAAGAGACCTTCATGTCTGGGAATATATTAATCTATTCAACAGCAGCGATGAGAAAAACAGATGAGTGCTCACTGCTGCTGTTCACTGAGGCATTTAGAGACTGAATGATTCTGCTTAAAATGAATTTTCTGTGAAAGGCATCAAGAAAAGTGGATAAAGCTGAAATTCAGTCGCTTCGCCTTCGATAGAGGAGGATTAAAGGCAATGAAGTGCTCATTTTATGATTTAAAAAAACAAATACAGATAAAACCTCGTATCTTCAAAGTAACAGCGAGGAATTAATGGTAGTACTAGTGTTACATTTGGAGTCGGTGCAGTGGAGGTTTCTGTGTAATAATGTTTTAGGACAGTAAAGGGAGAAATTATGGGATTTTATCATAGCTGCAGTATATTCATCCTTACTGCTGTGTTTCTCTGCCTACTTTATTGTATCACAGCCTTATTATCCGGCTATTACTCCAGTCTTCTCTTACTACCAAACTCTGAACATCAAAAGCTACAAGTCCTATAATAAGCACAGCTCTCTTTGATCTAATGTTTGTCTAAAAGGCTGATTTTTAGTGTTTTTCCATCTTTGTCCTGCGTAAATAATCAGACATCACCTCCTTTTTTCCATCTCCCTCTTCAGCAACAGCTCGTCTTCGCTCTGCTTTAATCTTGCTGCAGCTCTCGGTGTTTTCCATCCATTAGCACGTAGAACATGAGCCTGTTGTTCTCTCAGGCTGGTTTGAAGGCTTTAAAGTGTTCGCTGGATGAGAACACTAACCCGTTCTCTTTCTGTCTTTCCTGTTCTCTCCATGTCCGTCTTCACAGAAAGTCAGCGAGAAGGTTGGAGGAGCAGAAGGAACCAAGCTGGACGATGACTTCAAGGAAATGGAAAAGGTAATTTATTGGAAATATGTTCAATAAACCGAAGTGCTCGTGTTTTTATTATCAGTGCTGAATCAAGGCATTCATGGCCCTCTCTATACACACTTTTAACTGCTTATTTTAATAGTTCAAACATCAAATATACCTTAAAGCTGCAGTATGTAACTTTTATGAAAACTTTTTTTTTTTCATATTTGTTGAAATTATCATTATGTCGTGACAGTATAAAACGGATAATCTGTGGAAAAAAATCACGCTCTTCTGCCTTCTCCCAGTGCTCCCAGTACTAACTGCAGTTACTCAGTCAGAAACAACCAATCAAAGCCAGGAGGAGGGTCTTAGTGCTGTCAGTCACCCTCATGTACGCGCCGCTCACACACTCCCCCCGCTCTCTGCTACGCTGCAGCTGGTTCACCACAACATAGCCTGCTGTTAATGCTAACGCTAGTTAGCATGGCCACCGATGACGGCGGATAAACAGTTTTCCTAGAGCAGTGAGTTGTTTCTCCACCATCAGCACATTTAGCAGCGCGTACACGAGGGTGATTGACAGCACTAAGCCCCTCCCCCTGGCTCTGATTGGTTGTTTCAGGTCGGGAGCGGTGCATTTCTTTAGACGGCAATAGCAGCTCAGGGAGGAGGTGGAGGAGCTCCATCTTTTCACAGATTATCTGCCTCAGACCAAACTGTCACAACATGGTGACGGTTTAAGAAATATGCAAAACAACATATTTTTGTAAAAGTTACAAACTGCAGCTTAAATAGTAGGGGTACACCGATTGCGGTTTTCTGGCCGATCATTGATCTTTAAAAAGCCTGACACTGATTTTTTTGTTTTGTTTTATATAACTGACACTGTCGAGTGTTATAAGGCCACAATACACCTTTAATGTTCCAATCTTATATTACTGAAAAACACTGAACAACACCAGTGAAACAGTGGAAACTTGTTTTAATGCACATGTGGTCGCGCTCTCAAATATAAATGAAAAGTACAATTGGTGCTTTCACATGTCGTCGCCAAAGTCTCCAATAACACAGGAAAACATCGCTGGGTTTGTTGATTGTCGCTTTTTTGAAAAAAAAAAAAAAAAAAAAAAGTCGCTTAAAATCATGAGGAAGTTGCTAAATTGGCAACATTGTTAACCGCAGACGTGACCTGGTGGTCTGTCAGCCGTCTCCCAGCAGAGTGGCTGATTTTCAGACCTTTGCAGAGTTAAATAAGTTCAGTTTGACGTGTAGGTGTCGGCCGATCGCCGATCATCCAAAATTAAAGAAATTGGATGATTTCACCCCTACTTTATATCCATTAATACACAGAGTGGAAACCATCTTAGCTCTACCCCAGAAGCTAACATCTACAGTCTTCCTCATTTCCGCTCTTCGGGGTTCAGCCAATCAGCGCCAAGGAAAATAAATGCATCTCCCGGATTGGCTGCTTTATAAACACGAGCCATTAATGTGTCGAGTAGCATTGGGTGTAGGTATTTCAGCTTGCCAAGCTCCATTTTCTTTTGCATATTTTAAATTTGCTTTATGAAAAAAAAATCTGCAAATTGGCAGGTTTATTGCGAGGGATTTGGGATTACATTCCACCAAAATATCTGCACTGTTGTCCACAAGAACAGAGACGTTTCTTCATTGACTTGAGGTAGAGACAACGAGACCTGGACATTTCTTTCCTCTCAAGAAACTCAAGTGCAGAACTAAAAATGTTCAGTTAAACTCAAATCAGTCAGTTTTATAATGAGGTCAGTAATTACCTGTTATAAAAAAAACCATCAACTGCCTTCACCGGCGGCCAAACAAAATCACTCCAAGGCCACAACTTGGACACCCTGGATTATTATACACTGTCATGAACTTAGTTGATTTTATATTTGTTGTTATAAAAAAGATACTCAGAATTTTTTTTGTCTTGCATTAAATGATTCTGCATTTACTTGTGGTTTCGTCCTTGTCGGCTCCTGCAGAAGGTGGACATCACCAGCAGAGCGGTGCTGGACATCATGACCAAAACCACAGAGTACCTCCAGCCAAATCCAGGTATGATGAACACACGGCGCTGCAGCAGCACTAAAACGTGGCTTACGCCGCCAATAATCAAAACCCGTGCTTGTTTTCAGCATCCAGAGCCAAGCTGAGTATGATCAACACCATGTCGAAGATCCGCGGGCAGGAAAAGGGGCCCGGTTACCCGCAGGCTGAGACCATCCTGGGAGACGCCATGCTGAAGTTTGGACGGGATTTGGGAGAAGAGTCCTGCTTTGGTAAGCAGGAAAGTGTTGCCGTCAAAGCAGAACTGAGTTTTTCCTTCATTTTTGGGGTTAGAAACAGGATCTCAGCAGGTCTTAGGCATTAGTCGTTCATTCACTGCTTCTTTCATTGTTTTATGAGAAATTCACTCCAAGGTCAGACCATTCAACAATCAGAGGAATGACAAAATCCACCCGAGAGCTCCACGTCGGATCTTCAGGCCTCGGTAGCATGATAAGAGTCTGGGACCATCGGAAACAGACTGAACTTGTTTTGTTCAGAAGGGATGAAAACGATCTGGTTGCATGACTGACACTGCAAAAACACAAGATCTTCCCAAGTGTTTCTGGCCAAGTTTCTAGAGCAAATATCTGGAATAAACATGGAATCAGACAAAACTGACTTACAAGGAACCTTTCAGCAGATGTAGGAGCTTGTTTCAAGTCAATAATTCCTTAATATTGATGAAAAAGTTCTAGTTATAAGTGAAATAATCTGCCAGTGGGACAAGATATTTTCACTTACGGTATGAGAAAAATGTTTTGCTCCTCTGGCAGATTATTGGTAAGATTTTGCGTTTTTGCAGTGGAAGTTTGCAACGTTCTGCTCCAAAAAAACCGCAAGGCTTCTGGAAAACTGCCCTTTTGGACTGATGAGAGCACAAATCAAATATTGATACCGATGAAGCATTCATCAATAAAACAATTTTATCAGATTGGAAGTAGATGGAATGGTGAAGGTCAAGAAAAGTTTCTGCTTTTCCTTAAATCACCAGAAAACCATTGATATAAATATTGAGTTCCCCGAACCTGATGACCTTTCCTGTCGTGTCTCCTCGTCCCGTTCCTGCAGGGCTGGCGCTGATCGATGCCGGCGAGGCCATGAAGGAGCTCGGCGAGGTGAAGGATGCTCTGGACATGGAGGTCAAACAGAACTTCATCGACCCGCTTCAGAACCTCCACGACAAAGATCTAAAGGAGATCCAGGTGGGTCAACTTCTCCAAAGATGCTTAATAAACCAAATAAGAACATATCTGAGCCTTGCTTCTGGGGTCTCCTTCGTTTCCGCTGCAGCATCATTTGAAGAAAATGGAGGGCCGCCGTCTGGACTTCGACTACAAGAAGAAGCGCCAGGGGAAAGTCCAGGACGATGAGATCAAACAGGCGCTGGAGAAGTTCGACGAGAGCAAAGAGATCGCCGAGCAGAGCATGTTCAACCTGCTGGAGAGCGACGTAAGAAAGATGGCGGCTCCTGCGATGAGCTCGTCTGTCTCTGCTCAGCTGCTGTTGTCTGAGGATTAAATCCAGATTTATACAAACAAAAAGGATCAAATTAATCACAATGAGTCTCAGACTTGGATATAAACAGCATCAAATACTTTAAGGGGAAAATTCCAGAGTTTCATAACTATATTTACATTATCTGCACTCATTTTAATATTTTATACCTTCTAAATATTTTCTTCCTTTCATATGTTTTTATTTGTTTAAAATTTTAAACCTTTTTCATATTTTTATTTTATTCTTCGTTTAGTTATTTCTATGTTTCATCTTTTATGATTTTATGACATGTTTTGCTTTCATGTCTTTTATTTATTTGGTTTATTCTATTTTTATCCAATTTACTTTGTTGATTTAATATATTTGCATTCTATTCCTTATACTTCACTATCACACTTTTTATTGCTATTGATACTTTTTAATATTTAAATTTTAACTAATCTATACATTTTCTATTTTTTTTATTTTAGGTCTTTCAGTGCTTACTTTTTGTGAATCATTTTTCTTTCATATTTTCTGTTATTTATTCTTATCATTTTCTCATTTTCCATATTTTAATATTTTTTGGATCTTCTTGGTTCTCTTCCAACTGCATTTTAATTGTTTCTGGTCAGTTTTAATAGTTGATATAGATTTAATAGCAATTTCAAGCAGTTCGGTTGTAGACCTGTAATAATTTGAAGTATATTTTCTTTTTCATATCAAGTTAACTGGTATTAACTCAAAGCAAGGCTGAAAGAAGCTGCGTTACCTTTCAGGCGTCCCATTTTAAGATCACAGGAAAACTTTTGTGTCGGTTTTCTTCACATCAGCTTCCATTAAAAATACGTATAAATAACTGATAAATCAGAACAACAAACTGCAGCTCTCATAAAAAGCCCCAATCCTCAAAAAACAGAAACCTAATCAGATATTTGAACTTTTTTTATTCGTAAACAGCTTCATTTTTTTTTTTTTTTTTTTTTTTTTTTTTTTTTTTTTTTTTGTCAGATCCATATTTTCAGGTAAATCTCCATTTGCTTAATGGAGCAGTGAGAAACAAAAGACTGTCAGCCCTGCACTGTGTGGTGCCAAACCGGATTCAGGCCCAGCACGAAGCAGTGCTCAGCAGCAGAAACATAAAAACCTGTGTGTGTGTGTGTGTGTGTGTGTGTGTGTGTGTGTGTGTGTGTGTGTGTGTGTGTGTGTGTGTTACAGATAGAGCAGGTGAGCCAGCTGGCAGCGCTGGTCCAGGCCCAGTTGGAGTACCACAGCCGTTCTTCAGAAATCCTCCAACAGCTCTCCAGCAAGATGGAGGACAGGTATCGATCTGTCCTCCTACCTCAGGACAGAAATAAGCCCGCAAAGATAGATCAGCGTGGTTCGACTAAAACTTGGGTGTTTTTGGCTTTTTCTTTCTTCAGGATAAAAGAGGTGTCCAGTAAACCGAGGAAGGAGTACACTCCGAAACCCAAAATGACTCTGGAGCTTCTGCCCCCCAGCGAGAGCCACAATGGGGGGATACACTCGGCCAAGTCCCCAGGAAAATCACCAGGTATCCATCTGCTGTGGTGCTGCGCAGCTTTACGCTGACCAGAAATGGGCCTCAAAGCAGCAAAACATGAGATACCCGTTAAATAGTGGTGAAAGTTGTTTTCTTAAGGCCAAAGCAGGAAAATAAAGGCACACGAGAGTCTTCAACTCAAACCTGTGGATAGAAATTATCCTGCCAACTGGTAAGTTTGTGAAATAAAAGGTTAAAAGTGAAGCACAGAATAAAAGCTGACATCTTTTTACCTTTTAACATAGAGCAACTATCTATTTTTATAGCTGTAGTTGGAATAACCTCGAGAAAATTGTCAATTTTCTGCCATTTGGCCATTTCCAGTTCTTAAGATTCAGAATATACGCTGCAGGTGCCAGTTTCTGTCAGCAGAGGGCAGACTCAGCCTGATGATCGTCTGTTGCACCAGAATTATTTGCAGCAGAAATGTGCTTTACTAATGACGCTTTGATCAGTGTTCAGACATCGGTTGAAAATGCTCTGTAGAAAGATAATATTTAAACTTTCTTTCCTTCATGGTGAAAAGCAACATGTTTTTATTTTATTTTATTTTATTTTTTTCTCAGACCTTGAAAATGAAAGAAGTGGAAAGCAAAGAGCTCCCTGAATATTTAAGCAGTAATCTGAGCATGTAAATTGTTTTGTTTTGCTTTTTCCAGATTGGAAGTCATTAAAAATTGGATGTTTTTTGAGAAAAGCCGCTGATTGGTTGTAACAGGTGCCATATTAAGCTGATTTGGTCTGCTCGACTCAATTAGTATCCAGTTGTCTCTCCATTATAGCGCTATATCACCGACTGGGTCCATACATTCAAGCTACTTTGGTCAATTTGGTGAATTTGTCTCTAGATTTATTTAATTTGTTGTCAAGTCTTGACTGTTCTCTTACTGCTGCTAAATAACGACATATTGATTATTATAGTTATGTAATCTGTAACATTTATGAACTGTTTTGTCTTTGATGCAGAAACTTAATGAGCACGCTGCTAGCCTGCACTCAGCTGCTTGACAGAGATGCCAACTGCAGTTTTAAAACAGCGTTATATTAATAAAAGAGATTGGTGCCGCTCCTTTAGCTTGTCCACAACTGAAAATATTTCCAAACAGCTAACAGGCTTTTTCCAGCCGACACCAGATGGGGGGAGGGCTGTGGTAGTGGTTGCCAAACTTTTCCATTGCATGGCCCCCTAAACAGCAGTAGCCCCCTTTGCAAACCAACAGACAATGCTACAAAATATGTAAAGAAACATCAACTTTTAGAATGTTTTTACCTCACTTTTTTTTTACTATTCAGTAATTATTGCATTTGTTTAGCATAAATGCTGCCTCATATTTTCTGATTTTTGTTGGTCAGGAATTCTTAGGGTTTTTCGCAGCAGTTTCCTCCACAGTAGGGGCTGCTGGACGGTTCCGTCGGTCTTTTCCTTGTCAGAAACTTGTCCAGTTTGCGTTTGCGACGCTAGTTTGAGGAGCAGAGCAGCTTTATGAATTTGACTTTCAGCCAGTCAGAAAGATGATTACGGCAAATAACATTTCAATAAATTTTAATTTATATCTTATAATAATGATTGAAAAACAGAACATTTTATGATAAAAAGAAATATGACTGAAAATTTATGCTAAATGTTTTTTTTTTTAATTATTTTTTAAAGATATTTTTGCTTTTTTTTTTCTTATCTTCCTTTCAGCTTTCTGAGGCACCCCTAGCGCAACCTGGTAGTCCCTTTGGGGGCCACGGCCCCCACTTTAAAAAACACTGGTCTAAGCTACACACAGAGAAACTTCTGGTCACTGTGGAACCTTCTTTGTCACCTCATTAACTTTAAACTGTACAAACAACAACATGTAACATTTAAGCAGTTGTAAAAACTGTAACCAGACTTTGTTTACATCAAACAAAGTCTTGATGCAAACTGATGCAAACAATATTTAAATCGAAACAGATGTAATGGGTACTTTGTTGTAGTAATGTGCACTGTGCATGAGGGACGAAGTAAAATGGGAAACTGTGAATTTTAAGGACTAACGCAAATTATAACAGGATGATGTCACAAGTTCGTAGGTCAAAGAATAACACTATTTAACTCGGATTTGAAGGTTTATCAGGGTGTCCGCGCATCCTTAAGAAGTCTTAATTTCATGTGTCTAAAATTAAGGCCTTAAGTCTTAAATCCATTAAAAAGTGTAAATTGGCCTTAAGTATGTTCATCACATGTCTTAAACTTTATCTTGACAGAACTATTTAATCATATATTCACTGCATTTTTTTTTTTCTTCTGCTGTGACTTTTCTGTCTGGCAAAAGTTTGAGTCGCACTCAGACATCTTCACTACATTCTGTGACTCAAGACAGTTAAGGCTACCGCTAACTAGCCGCTAACATACCCTTGCTAGCTAGCTAGCATTTTGCTGTCTATCAACGGTAAGTGCAAATTTATAGTCAGTTGGCTGGACGTCGTTCATACATTTCTGTGAAGATATAGGTCTTAAATTCCATTTAGAAAAAGTCTTAAAAAGTCTTAAATTGCGTTGATGAAACCTACAGAAACCCTGTTCAACATTATCCTGTTTTTTTTGTTTGTTTGTTTTGTTTTTTTTTAATACAAAGACATTTTATTCACTTTTAAAGAAAGACAAAATGAAATGGTATAGGTTTAAAAATGATTTTTTAAACTGTGTTTTTGCACCATTTTTCCAGATGTCTTTGTGATGTGAACTAAGATCAGCAATGATGTCGTATCGTTTTGCATAACATGATATACGTCACATTTATGTAAAGTATTGCTCCCTCTGTGTTTCTGATTGATCAGCATGATAGAGATGACTTCAGTGATCATCATATGTTTTGTCGATGTCGTCTCACAGCACCGATGGACCAGCCCTGCTGTCGAGCGCTCTACGACTTCGAGCCAGAGAACGAGGGCGAGCTAGGCTTCAAGGAGGGCGACATCATCACTCTGACAAATCAGATCGACGAGAACTGGTACGAGGGCATGATCAACGGCCAATCGGGCTTCTTCCCCATCAACTACGTGGATATCCTGGTTCCGCTGCCTCACTAGTGTCCGTTTAGCCGCCCGGTCTTTCCCTCTCGACCAATCCGGACATCCGTGAAACAGCCTGTATTTGCAGAAACGACAAACCACGCCCTCCTTCTACTTCTTCTTCTGTGCTTCTGTGCAATTCTGCTTTCACTAAACGGACCGAAACGAGAGAGGTGCTGGACAACACAGGACTTTCAAAAAGAGATGAGTTGGAGAAGAGGGGGATTATAGCGCAAACGGTGCAGCGACGGAGGACTGAAAGAGACGAGTAGATGAAGAGATGTTGGTCTGTTAAAGCATGGTGCTTAGCCTGGCAGCAATGGACACCAGCGAGGCTTTGGAGACTTGCAAATAAGGCACAGTGTATTATGTACGTGCATGTCTGAATGTGTGTTTCAACCTGTTCGTACTCCGTTATGATGAAGCCAGCACAAATTCCTGCTCATCAGTTACCTACCAAACCTTCCTTTTCCCTTTGCTTTCTCTTGAGGCTTCTTTGCATTTTCTACTTTGACTGGCCTTCTTGTGCTTTTCTACAGCCCTAGATTTTCCAGCAGCCGCCACAGTTGTCCCTTTGTTCTGTCTTTCTATCTTTCTCTCTGTCTTACTAGCACTGCCTTTTAGCATGGCTCCATAATCTATAGACATGAGTGGGTCTCGTGTTCCAGAGCTACAGCTGTTGTCATTTTTGTTCTTGTTCTTCTTGAAACTAACTCTGCCTTTCTCGGAGTCTGCGTAGATTCTCAGTTCAGTGGTTGTATGCATGGACCAGCCACATCAAAGATTTAGGTGATTAGATCTAGTTTTATGGAGTGTAAAACAGGAATAAAGCTGGATCTGCACTAGTTCCAGGGTGAAAACGAGATTTACTCCCTTGTTTTAAGCGTATCTGTCTTGAATGGAAACTTGAGCAGGGTTTTAAAAGAAAGCAGGCGTGTTGGATCGGTGAAAGACAGGAAAACCTTGGGATTGTGTTGCTTTACTCCACAATGATACTCAGCGGCTCAAATGAATTGGTAATCCTTTGTTGAAAGATATGTACTGAGGTAAAGAGAGATTTTGTTTTTCCGTCCTCTTAGATTCACATCTGTAGGTGTGTAATATGTGGAGGTGCTTGCAGATTTGTCTTGTTCCTTGCCTTTGCATGCAAGACTAATTCACTGAATTTTAACGTTTGCTGTTACAAAACTTACGTTCAGGACCTTGTTTCAAGATGACTCCAGTTCGGTTGTTGATCACTGCCTCCCCAAAAGACACATACCTGTTGAAGTAGGAAGCAAAATAGTTTACAGAAAGTGTATCACCTGCAATTACGTAATCTCACCAACAACCAGTTTACCATCTGTCAGTTTTTAAAGTAAAATGTTTCTAGAAAGCATCCCGTCATCCTGAAACCTCACTTATTTTTATCAAAATTCATAGCATCTTAGGAAATGAACACAAAAACGCATTTTCTGATTGTCTTTATCATATAACAAATTGGATTATTTAGATTTGAAATTTATTTAAACGAGTGTACTCTAAATACTATCACTAACATTTTTGAGTGCACAAATTTTGGCCGGGTCAGACTAAAATATAAATGTGGCCTTAAACAAAAACATGATTCCATCACTAAAAAGTCAGTAAAACTTTTTTTGCTACAGTTTGATACAATGACCAGTTCTCTTACTAAAGGCACTATTGCCAGTCTTTTACACATCTAATGTTCTTTGCTGTAAATGCAGGCTTAAACTCTATAGTCACAACTACAGAGATATTTCCACTGCTGTAAACTGTAGCACCAAATTCTGTTGAATGCAACAACCAGACTTGGCCTGAAATACGTTATGTTTTTAACAATGTTGGTTTGGTCAAAAAACAGAGAATCTGTGTATTTAAGCCAAACGTTTTAGGTCTTCTATCTTAGTTTGTGATCAGAAGAATTCTTGTATACATGGTACAGTAAATCAGGACAGAGTTTTTGATTTGGTTGATTCCACATAAACGTTAGAAGAAAAACACCCGTAGAAATAACCTAAATATTCTATAATCAGTATTCTTGACCATGGAACGATTTGTGGAGCGTTCCAGAACATTGTCAGCGTTCTGAAACGCCCTCCAGGTTTCTAGAGGGATTCGGGAAATGCTTGAACTTCAGAGGTGCTCCGAGAATTTTGTGCTGGTTGTAAAATTTTGACACAGGACTCAAAAATATATGTTGGGTTTGTTTTTAAAATCACAGTTTCAGTGTTGGTGGGAAATATTGCCCATATTTGTTCTAGTTGGTGGATACAATAAATAGAACAGTGGGACTGGTAACTCATTTTAGTTTCTGCATCAGCAGTGTTCTTTTTAATTAGGTATAAAAGAGTTTGTTACAATCTTATAAAAGAGATTAAGTTAGAAGCTGTTGAATTTAGCTCTTCAATATTGCAGTAGTTTATCAAGCAGTTAAACTGTACATGTAGTAAAAATACAGTTATAACAAACCTTTAGTTCATGTAATGGCATTAGTGAAACATCTGAGATGTACGGTTTTTGACTTTACACTAGCTACATGTTTTTTAATGTTCATCTAGAGGTTTAAGATTGGTATATGTTCCAGAAGCCAGTTTAAATTCACATACTGATGAGGAATAACGGTTTCATAGTTGGAATCATCAAAACTGAAAAGGCATTTTTACATTTCTAGGAGTTTTGCTAGCAAAGAACATAACCAGAGTGCTAAATCTTGTACTTGTGGCTTCTTCTTGTATCTTAGTGCTAATTTAAAACAGCTTCAAGTTTACATTAATGTCTTTTTAATTCCAATATTTTAAACAGCATTACTTTCATATAAAAGCTCTTCTACCCTGGTAATAATTGCATTAACAAGCAATATCAGCAGGAATCTGTGCTAGCAAAGCTAATGCTAACTGTGTAAAAAGTGGCTAATCACACAACTGTTAGCATCATGCTCGTATACTTGTGCTTTAATGACGCAGTGTTGAGCAGAGTACTCATCAGTATACACTGGCTAAATATGGAATACCTCATGTAACATTAAGCAAAAGTAAAATAAGTCATTTGGATGAGACTGTAAGATGGACATGCTTCATTTTAAGCACCACTTGCTGTTGTTACATGTTTTAATAGTGAAATGCTTTTAAACTAGGTAATTTAACATCTGTAGTAACACTTTAAAATACATAGACTTCTTATTTCCAGTAGTAAGGATTTCGATTCAAGTGAAAGATCTTGTGGTTTTTCTATTTTGTACAGAGTTTTGAAACAGACAAGTGAGTATCCTAAAAATATTAGCCACCTAAATTCAGCACATTATCTCACCTGAAAAATGTCTTAAATATTCTTTTTCTCAAAATTTCCAGTTGTTTTAATAAGAAGAATACAGATAGTGATTTTTGTCTTCAGAATATTTGCATTATTTCACAGCTTTGTGGTTATGTGACAGAAGCAACTATACCTCATTAGTGCTTTATCAAAAGACATTAGAATCATACTAGTAATGAAAGGAATTAACATGTCATACAATATTTGGTTGGAGGATAGCGAACTTTGAAGCTGTAACAAAAAAGTATTTAAAACATGAATGCTAATTATACGAAACTGCAGTGTCAAGCTAACCACAGAGATCTAATGTCAAAGAAACAATAAACACCATGGCAATAAATTATGATGCAACAATAAAATCTATCTATCTATCTATCTATCTATCTATCTATCTATCTATCTATCTATCTATCTATCTATCTATCTATCTATCTCTCTCTTGCTAGTTGGCTAGCTTGCATGCTAGCTAGCGATCTCTAGCTAACAGTCGAAGCTCATGTGTAACACCAAAATAACACTGGGTAATAATATTTTTCTGCCATATTCTAGCTACTCCTTAACTGTTGCAGGTTGTTGTAGAAGATGGGGGTCTGGAGCACAATGTATGTTCAGTGTTTGCTTTTTAAAAATTTTTTTTATTCATTTTGTGAACTTCTGTGTCTAAAAATCTGATTTTCAGAGTCTGTCTGTGAAAGGTTTGTGAGTTGCATGTAACTGAACCGCTTAATGTGTGCTGTCAAGGATGGCTGTCCAAAAACAAAATCAGTAAAAATACAACTCGGGAGACGTTTGTCTCACCAGCTTTCATTGTGAGCAATTAGCTTATTTTAGTAACTGTTTCATTGCTCTGTGAAGGTTAATTTTTAGCTTTTAGCCCACTTAAGTTTAAGCATTTCTATTTAAATTACAAAGTGCTTTATGACTTTTTTTTTTTTTTTTTTTTTTTTTTTTTTTTTAGGTCTTAATTTAATTTATCCCTGCTTTTGTCTGTTACTGTTTTTCATCCTTGCCGATTTGCCCTCTATGGCGACATGTATTCTAACCTCAATGAGGGACTTGTTGTACAGTGTTATTTTCCATGTTCACTATTCACTGAAGTGAGTGTCAGACCTCGGCGACTTTACTTGCCTCATATTGGTTCCAGCATAGTGTGTGGACTGAAGGATAAAACGTAGCACTAAAACCAAACATCTCAACCTCTCATCAGTTGGAAACAGCAACCGAGTGAAAACACTCGTCTGGGATGAAAAAGCTGTGCATTGTTCTTAAAATGCCATGCTGTTTTCATAGTAAGATCAGATTGTGAAACTTTTCCCTTTTGCTTTGGTGTTAGTTTTTTGGCGGTCGTCAAAAACTTTTATTCAATGGAGTTGGCCTTTTTTCTGAGAGGCAACTGCTTCAACAGCACCAAAAATGCCTCATCAGTCCAGCATTTTTTCCCCCCGTACTTCATGGCATCATCATGACACAAATCTACATTTACCAAAAAGACTTGTTCCATTTACTTTGGAGATAGAAACTCTGATCCCAGAAAGAGCCAAAGAAGAAAAAGCTAAATGTACTGTGGCAAGATCCTGACTTATTTTTGTGAGATCCTGTGAAGGTTTTGCAAAAAAAATCCAGTTTTTTGTGACATCAGGCAAAGATTTGCAAGCTCTAGAGGAGTTACTTTCGTGAAATCCCACAAAAATTTTATGAGATTGAGCAAAAGTTGAGAGGGATTTATCAGCTGGCCATGGTGACAATTTCCATGATAATTTATGCAGTTCGTCTTTACCACAGACAGTTGTATTGGCCTAGATTTCCCCCAAGAGTTGTTGCAGTTTGTCAACATCAATCAAGTTTTAAATGAATCTCAAATGTATGATTTATTTGTTTCATTAGTGGATCATTAGTGCCTCTGAAACTCTTCTGGATTATTTAACTTGCCAACAAATTATCTTGTTCTTGGTGTTTCTATTTTTTACATGTTCTAGTCATTTGGAGAGCAGGTGGTGATTGTGAAGTTCATGTGCTTCCATGGGTGGGGATTGTAATACTGGTTGTGGAGATGGGGGTCACCACTTCTGATGGAGATTCTTTCCATTATCTGCATCTTGACCTCTCATCTTTTGCAGAATCTCGCCAAACTGTTGTGGGATCTTGCTAGCATGGCCATTGCCTTACTATGCAATTCTGCTTGATTCTCATCTCCTTTCAATCCTCCATCTGGTATTTCTCCCACTGACTTGGATTCCTCCGGTAGAACTTCAACTGGGCCAATCAGCGAACAGAAGGAGAAGTTGTGAACAATGACATCGATTTTCTGGACTGTTTTAGAATTGTAGTCAGCCTGTAGTTTTATCAATGACAGTGGAGGAAGTGAACGAAGCTGTTCAGTCCGTGTCAGCCACGCTTCCAAATATTAAAGTAACATCAGCAGCCATCTTGTTCGGCTGGTCACTTCTCTCTTCACAGTGGGGGATGGTTGTTTACAGCGCAGGCAATTTCATAGCGTCAAACTGGAGCATTACATACGTCATGGACAACATTAGCGATTGGGTAAAATTTAAAACCTCAAGAGAGTCCTTGCCTCCAGGAAGCAATTGTTTCCCAATAGCCAAGAGGCCAGACCCTGTGCACAAAGCAAGGGGCTGGGTTTTACCAGGCTAGGACCTTGCAAAACCAAGTCAGGATCTCTGAAAACATATGGAATCTCTGAAAACTTTTAAGAGATATCACAATACTTTTTGGGGAATCTTACATTTACCAAAAACCTCAAGAAGTCAAAGAATTTTTTTGCAGGATCTTTTGAGACTTTTGGAGGATCTTGTGAAAGCAATTTGGGACCTCAGAAAACTGTTACATGATCTAGGACAAACTTAGGGATGTCACAAAAATTTCTTGGGATCTCATAAAAGTACATTTTAATGTACTTTTGGGGCTCAGTATGAGAATAACTCTTCTCCCAATCAAACTGGGTTCCAGTTCCAAGTCAGATAAAAGATTCTCTAAAAGTTCAGAGTCGAGGCTGAATGCTGCCAGCAATGCAAGCCAACAGTGTATTTCTTTCTGCATTTATTTCAAACTGTTTTTAAAACAAATGTTATAAAGTTTAATGTGTGTGTTTTAATGAATTTTAAACAGTCATGAGTGCAACTGGATGGTTGTATCTGTCACATGTTGTGCTTGTGGCAGCCATAATGGATTTTTGAGGCTGGTTGTTAGTGAAAACTTCAGCCTCTCGAAACTGACTTTGTCGCTTCAGATGGTGCTTGTGTTGATTTCTCTGACTCTGAATTTAAATATCACAACTTCTAACCATCAATGGAAACCAGCAGAACAATTAGCAGCATTGTCGCATCCGTTCAGAGCAGTCAAGAGAGGATCCTTAAGAGACAGAAACTTAAACTTGTCGTTCCTCAAATGAAAATTTTCAAGAGGTGCAGCTGCGGTGTCCAGTTTAAGACAAAAATAAACATTATTCATGAATAAAATTAAGATTCTAATAATGAATCTGACAATAATCTTGAGTTTTTAAAGGGGACCTATTATGCAAAATTCACATTTTGAACATTTTTATACTTCCATTTAGGTCACAACTGCTTCTAAAAACAGTCCAAGTGCTTAAAAAAACCACCCAGATGTTTTTTTGGCAAGAAGTTTGTTTTTTGGTGTCTGGAAAACGAGTCATTTCAAAAACCTGTTGATTGTTACGTCACAACCCATGGGCATTGCGCTGTTACCTAGCAATCCCAGCGGAGCTCAAGCACGATTGGTCTGCTGGTTTTACCGCTTTATGCCCTGTACAAGGGCTTCTGAAAAAGACAAGTGTTTTGTTGTTGACTTACCATTCAGAAATGACTTGCTGCATTCTTGTTGGTTGTGCAGGAGGATCTACTTCTGCGTTTGGGTCTGATTCAAGGTCAAAGATGAACGGTTGTATAACTGAGTATCTGTTTGTAGCCATTTTCATGTGCGAGTGTAAACATTAAGTTGGGGGCGTGGCCAGCAGCAGCTTATTTGGATTTCAAGTAACAAGAGGCCTTCAAATGGCTCATTCTGAAAGGAGCTCAAAATAAGCAGAACTGACCAGACTGAAATCTCATCTAAGAATGATTTTGTGCAATAAATGTAATGAACATGTTTTGTAGCCCATAGACCCATCCTAACCTGTTCAAGGAAGCATAATAGGTCACCTTTAAAGTACTTTTACATGAGAAAACAATAATAATAATAATAATAATAAAGCTTTATCTTGATGTTCTTTCGGCCTGTTGTTACTAAAATCCACAAAATTCACTGAAATTGCTCAGCTTGTGACCCTCCCCAGCTTTCTGAGCTGAAGAAAATGTTTGCACTATGATTTCTGAGGCATAATAATTTGGCCTTGGTCTGACCTGTGGCTGTGTTACATGATAAAGCCGTATGCCTTGTGGCTGTATTAAAAATGAGACAAAAAAAATAGCTCCATGCCTGTGGAACCCGCCGTCCTCTGGTGAGCTACTTGTGTGTATGTAAATATATATATACACAACTCATTGCTATTTATTTAAGTATTGTACATATTCATTTGGTTATTTATTGATTTATTTATTCCAGAGTCCTTTTTATTCGTCAGGCACCTGTGACATTATTTTTGATGGTTGTAATCACATCGGTTTGATGTAGAGGAGGAGAGGAGGAGGTGGTTATTTTCAGGGGTCTGTGGGTGGGGATTGAGAAAAAACCATAGTTGTGATTCTAACTGTTGCTCTCCTCGTATTGGACTGTGATATACTCTAAGACCACTGTATGTATAACTGCTTGTTGTGAAGATGATCTACAGTGATATGACAATAAAGAACTAAAACCACAACAAAATGCTGGGCATTGTGTGTCTCCGGTTTATTTTATACACCATCAAGTTTATTTGTACAGCACATTCAGCAACGTGGCAATTCAAAGTGCTTTACATGAAAACAAGATTGCAGTGGTAGAATAAAGGAAAGTAATGAAAGGTTGGAATACAGAGTCCAATTAAAGATGTTCTGTTTTCTTATTAATCAAAGGCAACGAAGAGTTTCAGCATTTTTGTAGTTTTCTAGGAGTTTGTTCAAGATTAGAGGAGCATAAAAACTGAATGCTGCTTCTCCATGTTTGGTTCCGGCTTCTGGGGATGCAGAGGAGACTTGAAGACCTGATTGGTCTGAAGAGTCGATCCAACAATTTACTTTTTAGGCACACCTGTGAAGACACTGCTGCAGTAATCAATGCGAACAAGGATAATAAAAAAATGTAAAAATCCGATTAAAACACACTGAAGTTTGTGGCTGCAAAGTGACAAAATGTAAAGTTTAAGGTGGGTGGATATTTTCACTGTAAAATGAATCCCCATTAGATTTTAATGTATTAATATCCAGCCACTAGGGGCGCAAGAAATCAACCTTTCCTTAATGTTGCCGTTTCCCTCTGTTTTATATCTGTGATACTTTCAGGTGCTTCAAAAGAAGCACAACAGAAAGAGCGAGAACTTTTTATTTCTAAAAGAATAAAAAAAAAATCATGAAGCTTCTGTGTTTTAGTAATACCCTAAAGCAATATTTGTGCTATTATTTTTCTAAGAAATCCCACCAACTAAATTGCGAACATATTTGAATTGAGTTACATGTGTTAATTTTTCTGTTTTTCGTTTATAATTGCCAGATTTCCGTCGGCACATGAAAGCAACAACGCCTTGACCCACTTTCACACACGCTAAGTAAACGTTGTGTTTCTGCATTGCTTCCTGAGATAAACGTAGCGCACTTCCGGAAAGCAAGTGTGCTTTCTTTCAAAAATAAATGTAACATATTAAACATATTATTGATTATTTTAAAAATACAACGCTTTACTTTGCTTGTATATGAAACACACCGATATATGCTTAAATTATGAGTAAGAATGAAAAATAAGTGAAATGAATTGTCAACGCGTCCGTGTCCGTGTCTGACCGTGTCAGACTCTTATTTGTGTAGTCTGTACCGGAAGTTGTTTGTGCTAGCTGTAGCTAACTTCACCCTGTTTCCGCGTGTTGATGCTGAAGAGAGGGTCGTGGAGAAACACGCATTTTTGCATCGCAGAGAGCCAAAAGTAGAGGAAAATGGACATGAAGAAGAGGGTTTCTTTAGAGTTGAGGCACCGGTCTCCAGCGGAGGTGAGAGTCCTGCGTTTTTATCTGTTTGACTGCGGTGTAAACTCAACCGGCAGCGGGAGGAGGGGGAGGAGAGGTGGTGGATCAGCACATGGTAGCTAGATTTGCAGCTCTGCTAAACTACATACTAATTTAATTATGTCTTGAACTCAAAGTTGTTATAAAATAAAAATTAAATATGTGCTTTTTTTAGAGTTAATTTCGGTCCCTGTTGAGCACTCTACCGTTTATCTAATGCGTGTCTAAACTTGTGCTGGTAAAGCTGAAGTTGGCGTACGTTTCGGAACGTCAGTAAAGGGTTATTCCGATCATTTCGAGGAGTTTCGACCATTTTTATTTTTTTGTGGATCAAAATCTAAAATACTTAGACTGCTTAAATTTGGATTTTATTAATCTAGATTGACCAGTAATTCTTAAAACACGGTTCGTAATTTGTGAAACATTAGTTTTAATTTAAAACTAAAGTGCTCATTTCATTACTATTAATAATGTAGTTTGCGGACTCCATCTTAAAACTGCAACAATTACATAAGTCTAGCCTGACCCGAATGGTTATACATTAAATATGCATTCTTAAAAACAGACTTAATTACTGAATTTATAACTTTGAAAAATGGATATCTAAATGTTGAAATTGATACCTGTTTAAATGTCACAAATTAAATTAAGGCAAATGGAATAAAATATTTTAAGATGATCTGTTCAGTGTAAATTACAGAGTCGAACTTTGAACTTTATAATTATGTATGATTTTTAGTAGTTCGGATTCCTTAAATACTGAAATAGCCCTTTACTGAAGATCGAATCGGATACGAACTTCAGCCTCGCATAACCGCGTTTATTGCCAGGGGTATGGCTAATATCTGGAACTACATTACTGCGCAGCTGTACTTGACTGCGTAATAGAAAATAATCATGACTGTTAAGTTATCAAAATAACTTAAAATTTTTAAAAATAAAATTCAAGGAAACGTGTTAACTAAATTCATAAGCCCATAAATAAGTGCCCATAAACTTTCCTGTCGAGTTTAAATGATAAAATTTAAACTCGACAGGAAATGGGTTTTAAGTGTATTTATTTTTCTTATATTAAAGTCAGGGTGAAAATTGAAGACCAAACTTTAAATGTAGAGCTTTGAGTTTACACACACTGAGCTATTTGTGTGTTTGCTTTTCATTTCGAAGAGATAGCTGTCGGTACCAACGTTGTTTCAGGAAGTAGTCGGAGCCCGAGTCTGTAACGCGCTGTTAAGTGCGCGCTAACGCTAGCTTAAAGCTAAAGTAAGCTAAAGTAGCCTAACGGTTATTCCGCGTGCTGTGCCCGGCGGTGTTATTCCTATTAATTACAACTATCAGGTTTTAACATTAAAGTTAGGAGGACAACTTTATTCTTATCGGTTATGGTGGATAGAAAGAGCAGAGTGACGGTTAACAGATATGAGACCCACGTGACGCTGCTCGTGTCAGTAGTTTACAAACAGAGAGGAGGCTGGGTTCCAGTAAAGAGCTGGTCAGGGATCCTTTCCATTATAAGCTGCTAAATGATCCCTTTTATTTAAAACAAACTGCTCAAGGTTCCCTTTCAATTCTAAAACTGCAAAGGGATCCTTTCCATCATAAAACTGCTAAGGGATCCCTTCTAACTATAAAACTGCTCAATGATCCATTCTAATTTTAAAACTGCTCAATCATCTATTCTAATTATAAAACTGTACAGGGATTTTTTTAAAATATTTTTATTATTATTATTATTATTATTATTATTATTATTATTATTAAATTCCCCAGGAATCCCTTCTAATTATAAAACTGCTCTAGGTCTGTTCCACTATGAAATTGATTTGGGGTGCGTTCCATTTCGCCTGAGGTGAAATATATGTTTTACAACCATTACAGACTCATTTTCATGTGGAAGGCTTGATCAAGTCCAGCTACCAGATGAAAAATGCTCCAAGTTAGACGTAATTTGATCCACAGGTGAATCAACAATAGGTGTGTAAATGATTAATTAGCAAGGAGCTGGCATGTCTGGAACATGCACCAGGTGGTATAAGTGGTCAAGTTATCAGGTAGTTACCGAAACACCCGACAGTCTGTGAAAACAATGTGATCTCAGCAGGCAGATGTTTGCCTGGAGTTAAAATGCGTCCTGGTTGATTCAGATGCAGAGCAGCAGAGCTTTACATCTGAATAAAAACCCTCCACACCTGGGAACAAAACCCCTGCTGAGTGATCACATTTACATGCAAATAAACACACTGTGGAGAACTTTTACAGAGAGAGATTATGTGCTTTGTATGTGTTTGTGTGTAATTCTGTTCTTAAGAAGCCTATTGACGTCCACCTATAAATAAAATCCCATTTAACGAGATAATCTCTTTATTTGGTGAAGATTGATCACATCAGGTCAGTGGGTGGTCCCTCTGAAGCAGCTCCAGGTGTCTCAGCCGTCCTCAAAACGTTTACCTGTGTGTTAAAACCTGTGTGTGAAGCTGGGCAGATGTCTTGTGGTGTCATTCGGTTGCTTCAGACTGATGTCGGTGGCCATATTGCTCAGGTGTAGCGAACAGACGTTCTCCAACCCTGTGCTTTAGAGAATAGGCCTCATTAAGTCATTAAATTACTTCAATATTAATCTCAATTCAGTTTCTAATTTCTGTAGAAACTCTTTAAACTTTCCGTAAACTAAACCCAGTTCCCATAAGCATCGTTGGGATATTCTGGATTGCTAGTTAGGAGAAATTACTCGTACTACACTGATGTACAAAATCACTGCAATACTGTACAAGGAAAATATTCTTCAGTTCAAGCAACTTGTATCTTTTGTGTTGTTGACTTTTGAAGCCTACCGTTGTCATGGATGTTATTATTTTTTGTTCCGTGGTTAAAGTATTACAATAGTTTTATATCCCTGCAGTAGCTGGAAGCTCCTGACGATGTCATCGAGTCACCTGTTGCGCCCTCTGGTGGCCACTTTAGGCATGTCGGCTCCTTGTTAAATCGATTGCATGCGTCCAGCTCTTTGTTTTTGCTTTTCCACTGACTGTTATGAGACAGATTCATACAATTATCCGGCACTTAAATCATTTTAATGGCTAAAAAGCAAACAAAACATAAAATATATATCTATAAAACATGATCTTATAGACTAAACATGTTATAGTAGAGACTACACTTATTAGTAACTACAGAATTATCAGTTTTAATCATGTAGTGATTACGTCTGTCACAATAACATTTTGCTGGATAATAAATTGTCCCAGTAATTATTGCGATAAATGATAATATTGTTATTTTGAGACCATTTTCAGGTATTGATAATGGCATAATAATGCAAGTTCGCCCTCTCAAAAACCAATAAACTTTAATTTTGTAAAGAACACTTAAAATTATCACTATTTTTAAATTTTCCATTTTATATCCAGTCTTTTTGTTTCATTAGTTGCCTTTATTTCATTATTTTTTTTTTAGTTTTTTATATTTTAGTACTTTTTTTAATGTCACATTTTTCATTATGCATTTTTTTTTTCCATATTCTGTATTTATGTAGTCATTCTTAAAGATATTTTAAATATCCAAAACAAACTATGACAACCAAAAACAATAAATAAAATGGATCATGATTTCTCTGTAAACAAAACTCCCCTTCAAAAAATATTAATCATCAGAATGGAAATTATGGAGCTCATTTTAACTTATTGAACGATTAATTGGTTCATTGCAACAGGCCTCTATATACAAAACCCAGAATGTCACATGTAAACCGGACGGGTTTCCAGAGCAACGGTACCGTATCATGACCTGCAGCAAGTCAGTGAAGTCTTGCAGAAGCCGGATAACAGATTTATACGCGTCGCTGTAACATGTAACGAAAGAAAGGGTTTCACTCCGCTCAGGTCCAGGAGCTGGTTCTGGACAACTGCCGCTCCAGTGAGGGGAAGATCGAAGGAATCACAGAGGAGTTCTCCAACCTGGAGCTGCTCAGCCTCATCAACGTCGGCCTGACCAGCGTAGCGGACATCCCCAAACTGGACAAGCTGAAAAAGGTGGGACAGAACCAGTTAGTGTCTCAAGATGCATTCAGACTGGAAACCTTCCAGAATTATTTCAGTTAGCATTTACTGAAATTATATGGCTAGAGGATGGTCGTAGAAGGTATCGGAGGTTGAAAAACTGAAATAATCAGAAGTTAAATGAGTTCTTAGTCGTCTTCTGCCTTAAACCCTAATAAATCGTTGCATTTAAAACGTCTCCCTCCCGTCCTGCAGCTGGAGTTGAGTGATAACAGGATATCAGGGGGTCTGGAGGTCCTGGCAGAGCGGCTGGTGAATCTAACGCACCTCAACCTGAGCGGCAACAAATTCAAGGACATCAGCACGCTGGAGCCTCTGGTAGGTCTGAGATAAGAAGCGAAGTTCAGTTGCTTAACAGCAGACATGATATCTGCAGGCTGTGTTTGCTTGGTTTTACTGTGTGAGGTGTGTTGGAGCTGCTGACTCCACCACCGAGTAGATCCTAGAGGCGTTTTCATCCACATAGAAACACCACAACGCTATGTTTTCAATGTTTTTTTTTTTGTTTTGTGTTGATTTTTTTTGTTTTTTTTAAACTCCTCCAGACCTGTAAGCGGCGCTAAACTTACAGGCGCATAAAGCCTCCACACGATGCTAGCGGTAAACACAACAAGAACAACAAAGTGGAGTCTTTATAGAACTTTTTGCAGCTGCTTCAGCACAACTACAAGCATGTAATATGGTTACATGTGACGCGTTTGGGGTTATAGGTCAAATTAGAGGTTGAGATAATACGTCAAAAAAGATGCGCTTTCACCGTCTAGATCAGAGTGCTTCAACATTTTCCCTCCCGGGACCCCCAACTGTGTGTTTATATAAACATATATACATGTTTTACAATAAACTGGGCTGAGAATTACGTAAAACATGCCTTATTACTGTGCTTTCAATACAAATGATACAGGTTTTTTATTTCACGTTTCATTTTAAAGAAACATTTGAATACAAAAGTGAGGCCTAATATTGCCACTGCCATGAAGAAACTGTTATTTTGCATAAAATGCAAAACATTTAACTTGATGAACAGATTTCTGCTCACTGAGTGTGTTCATTTCTGACTGAAATATATTTTATTCCTCATGTTATCAATTTGTTACATGTTGAATTCATGTTAATCTGTATTTAAAGACAAAAAATGTACAAAACAAATGTCTGATTTATCAGAAATTTCATGACCTCCCTGTTGCACCTCTGTGCTCCCCCTCGAGGTCCCGACCCCAGTGTTGGAGACCTCTGACCTATATCATTATGTGGGTGTGAGATTTTCACTCTGGAACCCTTTAAAAGAGGGGTTCCCAAAGTTAGGGTTGCTCCCCCCAGATGGGTCGCGAGACGCCAAATGGAGGGTCGCAAGCTGATTTTTCAGAATCAGTGATGTGACCTCTGAGGTGAATGGAGGGCCAAACTGTTCAGAAGTAAATTAATAAATAATGAATGTAACATTAAGTGTCTCAAATAATTGAAAATGTTCATATTAAATGAAGTTAAATAAGTAAATACAATCAATTTTATCAAATAAATTAATTTAAAATCTGAACAATTATTAGACTTTGTATTTTCAAATAAACAGAGTGAAATAATTATATATATATATATTCTATTTTTAGGGGGCCACCAGTCTCTGGCAGTGTTATTTTGGGGGTCAAATAATAATAAAAACATTCCGGTGTGGATGAGGCCTAACGTGGGCTCTAATGCCTCGTTTCTACTCAGCAGTACGCGTCGGTCCGGTTCGGTACGCTATCTAATAGTCCACCACCAGTTGGACTCTCACTAGACGGGTGGGGTTAAACCCAGACGCCTAACATCGCATCACCAGTGCAACGACAAATGTGACGCACCGGTACGTCTGATGATGGTTTTCCATCCTCAAATCGATGGGCTGTGTTGCGTGACGCCAGTAGCTCCATCCTAGCCGCACCGTTGTCCCATGGACCTACAACCGGAGGGGGCCCAGGAATGGGTCGGTACGGGTTGGTTGTATGGGCCGATGTTACACAGGAAACAGACAATGGAAATTCGCGCCGTACTGCTCAGAGGAAACGAGGCGTTAAGAAAGGAATTTCAAAGGAGACTTTCAAGCTGTTCTGAGCAGAGTTGTTGAGTAGGTGTGAAGTGGAGGGACATAGCTGCTTTACTGGGCGTTGAATCAACATTTTCTGGCTGTGTGAAAACTAGGTTGCTCTTTTTTGGGTCGACGAGCCGCTCAAACACCGAACTCAGTGCGTTATGGTGCCTGGAACATCGTGAGATGTTCGTGTTTCCATTTATTACAAACCAGGGATGACGGCTCGGTTTGAATACGTCTAAATACTTGAACCTTGCACCGGTAAAACTGATGTTTCAACAACACGACGAGCTAAAACCCAACGGTTACCAAGCAGCTCGGTTCCAGACTAACTGGATTATAGGGCGAGGCGATATGGCTAAAAAATAAAACTTCCGATTTATTTCATACCAGATCCCATTTTGGATTTTGATCGATTTCTTTTTGAAAAAAGGAGCTTTTTTATTTTATTCATCCCTTCTGTGAGTTCTGCATCAGCGTATCAGGGCCAGGCTATGAGAATTTGTTAAATTACAAGAATATATATTCATATTAGCAGAATAAAGACACAATTTTAGCAGAAAAAATGTCTTTAAATTGTGAGAAAAAAGCTTCGATGGAGGTCTGGCGTGAGCATTTCAGTCCGTGTGGTTCTAGCTTCAAAATCCTCAATCGTTTCAATGTCCTGCTACTGATAATCTGATGCTGATTTTGATAAAAGATGAAGTATTATTATTAAATATAAGTATTATCTGTAAAACGTATACTAAAGTTTAACTTCACAAGATGCTCAACATTCCTCATTTCATTTTTGGGGGGATTTTTTCAAGATGGAGAAATAAAATTACTACTTTATTCTAGTGATATTCCAACTTTATTCTGGTAACATTCTGACTTTATTCTACGAACACATGGTACGACTGTGTTCTTGTAATATCATGACTTTGTTCCCGTAATTTAACAAAAAAACCGTAGCCTGGTCCTGATGCTCCGTCGTAGAGTTGACCTGAATTCAAAGTCCAACCAGAAACTGTAAAACGAACAAGATGGCCGACCTGAACATGCTGACATCACTCTGAGCTATGGAAACATAAGAAGAGCATTGGTCAAAAAAAAACAAAAAAAAAACAACAGATTTTCCAAAAATTAAATCTTCATTCAAAAACCAAAAATTTGATGAGTCGGTAAAATCGTTTTGCCGGCCATCCCTGCTGGATTAGCGGGAGGAGCTGGGACCTTAATCCCAGAGAGAGCCTCGGACTGACTCGGTTTCGTTCGGGTCCACATGGATAAACGGTTGTTTGTGTTGCTGCTCCAGAAAAAGCTGCCTCAGCTGAAGAGCCTGGACCTGTTTAACTGCGAGGTGACCAACCTGGGCGACTACCGGGACTCCATCTTCACGCTCCTCCCTCAGCTCACCTACCTGGACGGCTACGACGTGGACGACTGCGAGGCGTCCGACTCTGAGGGCGAGGGCGACGGCGTCGACGACGAAGGTTGGTGCGGCGCGGCTGAAACTGAAACTCGCCAGCGTTGAGTGTTTGACGTTAACCTGAATGCTTCTGGATCTTAGAGGGAGACTCTGAGGAGTTCTGGGAGGAGGAAGAGGAGGATGAGGAAGACGTAGTGGCAGAAGAGGATGACGACGACGACGACAGCGGTGATGATGAGGTTAGTTTCTCGCTGCTTTATCTCATCTTCATCATGTTAAACATCACATCAACAGAGCTGGTGTCTCCCGTAGGACGGGGGGGTGAACGGAGAGGTGGACAGCGAGGAAGATGACGAGGATGATGATGACGACGACGACGAGGAGGAAGATGATGGTGAGTAGCTCGACTCCTCTTTCGGTTTCACCTCTAATCTGAGAGAAAAATTGATGTTTTTTTTTTTTTTTTACTGCACCTTAAAGTATTCAAACCCCTTGAAGGCAGGGACCTTAACAGGTTAATTTCAACTAAAGCTGCAGTATGTAACTTTAGTGAAAAATATGTTTTTTACATATTTGGTAAAATTATCACTATGTTGTGAAAGTATAATATAAGAAAAAAATCCAGCTCTTCCTTCTCCCAGTACTCCCAGTACTAACTGCAGAAATCCACCACTCAGTCAGAAACAACCAATCAGAGCCAGGAGGAGGGTCTTAGCGCTGTCAATCACCCTGATGTATGCGCCGCTCACACACTCCCCCCGCTCTCTGCTACGCTGCAGCTGGTTCACCACAACATAGCCTGCTGCTAATGCTAAGGCTAGTTAGCATGGTCACCGATGACGGTGGATAAGCAGTTTTCCTGGATCAATAAGCTGTTTTTTCACCATTAGCACATTTAGCAGCGCGTACATGAGAGTGATTATCAGAGCTAAGCCCCTCCTCCTGGCTCTGATTGGTTGTCTTAGGTCGGGAGCGGCGCATTTCTTTAGACGGCAACAGTAAAAGTTACATATTACAGCTTTAATTAATGGGATAGATTTTAATGTGTTAAACGTTACGCAATTAATGCAGTTTTTCAGTTTTTACATACAAAAGTCCTGAACTGGAACCTTTATATTTGACTGTTTCTGGTATGCTTGTAAATATGATGCACAAGCAACATCTGCTAACAACAGCGATAGTCAACAAAGCAGCTTTTCTCTAATTTTTGCTTTAAAAAAACGATCTAATGGGACACTGGAAAAGACTGTTGTGCTAAAAGGAGTTAGCCTATCAACGAAGCTATTCAACCCTAAAATATAGAGGTGCAGTGATAAATCGCCTCCAATTTTCTTAATTTTGGGAGATCAGCGATAGGCCGACACTTACATGAGAAACAGATCTCATCCACCGATTTTTATCTACCTCTGCAAGGGTCTGAAAATCTTTCACTGTCCTCTTTCACTCTGCGGAGGCAAGACCCCATCCACACCACCACCACCAAAGAGGAACGATCTAGAGTCAGCATGCAGCTTCAGTTATTACAGCTAGAAACTAGTGATCAGGCCCGAAATCTGGGTGTAGTGATGGACCTCAGACCTGAACTTTCAGAGACACATAAAGACAGTTATGAAGTCAGCCTTCTGTCACCTGAAGAACATTTCCAGGATTAAAGGACTAATATCTCAACAAAATCTAGAGAAACTCATCCATGCGTTTATCTTTAGTCGCTTTGATTACTGCAGCAGTGTCTTAACAGGTCTGCCTAAAAAATCAGACAGCTGCAGCTGAATAAATGGGGTCCAGGTGTTTGGTTTAATATTCAGCGAAGGCCTCAGAGCTCACTGAATCTGTTGCTTCCTCCGCAGACGAGGATTCGTCTCCGGTCAAAGGTCAGAAGAGGAAGAGAGACCCGGAAGACGATGAAGATGATGAGTGAAACCCTGCAGATCCAACCCGCCCCCTCCCCCCACCAATAAGCCAACACCAGCTCTGCTTCGTCTTCCACTGGGCTGCTTCCCATTCCCCCGTTCTCCTCCAGCTTCGGCCAGATTTATGCCTTCAGTTTCTGGACTCGTCGAAAGTCCTCTAAACTCCTCCGATTCTTTGACATTTTTTTGTAGATTTCTTATAAACTCAGGAATAAAATGTAAAAACTCAAAAGTTAGAAGACATTTCTAAACATTTTCTTTCTATGAAGCAAATCCAAGAACTCCCAGAATGTGGGATTTCTTTTTTTTTTTTTTTTTTTTTTTTTTTTTTTTTTTTTTTTTTTTTTTTTTTTTTTTTTTTTTTTTTTTTTGTCATATTTATACAAACGATCGTCACTTTTCAGGAGCTCCAGATTTTATTATTTTTTTTTTTTTTGTATGAAAACAAGGAACTGACCATATTTTTTTTTTTTTTTCACAAACAGTTTAAGCAGAAATGCTTTTCTCTCTCCTAAAACACCCGACCACGTTTTACCAGAAGCAGCTCGCGGCTTGTCGTGTTTTCTCAGAACGCACGCAGTCTGGTTTCTGTCCTCTTCACCTTCAGATTCCTCAGATCTTCTGGGAAACGAAACGCGTCTGCAGTGACAACAAGCTGCATTAAGGCATCAGCGAAGCCGTAAAATTAACCGCTGGTCGTATCCATCAGATGCTACTGGTGTGGTGATGTAAAATAGACGAGATGTGAAAAATTAAATTCAGGTCAGTGGATGCAGATTTTTGTACTTTGAGGTGTGACTCAAGTCCTTTGATCCTTGTTTTACATCCTTTTTTTTTTTTTTTTTTTGTCCATCGTCTTCTGCTAGATCCCCCCCCCCCCGCCACCAACCCGATCCATCAGCTGCGCTCAGGGCAAACTGTGTTGTTTATGTTTTTTTTGTTTTTTTCTGCCAGCAGAGCTTTTTAAAAGATCTATTTTTTCAGAGAAAGTTTTGTTTACTTTTGTGTGGCTGTCGGGACGCTGTCTCTCTCTCTGTTCGTCTTTCCCTCCGTCTGCCTTGGCGTTTTGTTTCCAGAGAGACCCAGCCGTTCCTTCACTCTTACAGCAAATCGATGAGGTTGTTTGCCTTTTGTTTTTGTTTTTTTTGTTTGTTTTTTTTTAATTTTTTTACTTTCTGTAAGTTAAAAATGAGAAATCATACAAAAGGACTGTAAATAAAATCTTAACATTTTCCTCCTGGTGTCTGTTCCTGTCTTGGTTCTGATTTCACAGTTTGGAGAGAGAAATTTATCTTAAATCATTAATTCAATGTTTATGTCCAACTTTTATTGGTAACTTTGTAAACAAAAATTTGTAAATTGCTGGACTTTATTTAAAAATGACAGTCGGTTCAGTTGGAAAAAGATTCATTTTCAAACAATTAGATGAATTATGAGCTGGTTACAGAATAAAAGGGCTGTTATGCATTTTGTCCACAAGGGGGCAGCAAATGAACGTTTTTAGCACGAAACGAGTTAAAATTCTCATAACTTAGTTCATCTACAGGTTGAACTGTATGGGTTAAAAATCTAATCTGATTTTTGTTACATCAAGTCCAGTTTTAACCTGTTTTTTTCTTTCCTAAAAAGAAATTCCTAATGACAGAAAATATGTTCAAATCATCACCTTTACTTGAATCATTCCCTCAGCATCCAACTAAATACAAGCTGTGAAACAAGGCAGTAGGCCCTGGGATAACATTCTAACATTTTAATCTGCATAAACAGAAAATTTGATTTAAACTCAGTTTATCGCCCAGTCCTGGTTCACCCTCTACGTTTAGTCAGTCGTGATCATAGCAGCAGTTTCTCATTCCCTTTGTAGATTCACCAGTTTCTTCCATATAATTCTGTTGCTTTACATTTGCTTATCAGTCAAAATGAACTATACCAATGAATACTCAAGTCATTCTCTATAAAACTAATAGTCCTCGTTTTTGTTGCTCTAGGCGTTAAAAACAAAAATGAACAATTTTATGCATTTCTAATTTTCTTCCAGAAAATGTCTCCCAGATTGAACAGTTTCTCTCAGATGAGCTTTCCACAGCTTTACCCAAATGGTGTTTATGTTTGCTGTAAATAAGTTTGTGTTTTGCTTTTGCACAAAGCTGTGAATCATCTGCAGTAAAGATGGGAGGCATCATATTCAGTGTCTGGGACTCATTTATCTCACTCACTGTAACTGTAGATTCCCCTCCCCCAGCTTAGGTTTCATATCTGCATATAACTAATGTATGTGTGCATGCACGTTCCAGCCGAGATATATATATATATATATATATATATATATATATATATATATATATATATATATATATATATATATATAATAATTCCCTTCTCACCCTCCACGGGTGGTCTTTCTCAACCTCTGAGCTCGGGTCCTCTACCAGAGGCCTGGGAGCTTGAGGGTTCTGTGTAGTATCTTGGCTGTGCCGAGAACTGCGCATTTCTGGACTGAGATGTCTGATGTTGTTCCTGGGATCTGTTTTAGCCACTCCTCCAGCTTGGGGGTGACGGCCCCGATGACCACAGGCACCACTGTGGTCTTCACCTTCCAGGCCTTCTCCAGTTCCTCTCTGAGGCCCTGGTATTTCTCCAGTTTCTCATGTTCCTTTTTCCTGATGTTGCAATCGCTTGGTATTGCTACATCCACCACAACGGCTTTCCTCTGTTGTTTATCCACCACCACGATGTCCGGTTGGTTCGCCATTACCATTTTGTCTGTCTGGATCTGGAAGTCCCACAGGATCTTAGCTCGGTCATTCTCCACCACCTTTGGGGGTGTGCCCCACTTTGATCTCGGGGCTTCCAGTCCATATCCTGCACAGATGTTTCTGTACACTATGCCCGCCACTTGGTTATGACGTTCCATGTACGCTTTCCCTGCCAGCATCTTGCACCCTGCTGTTATGTGTTGGACTGTCTCAGGGGCCTCCTTGCACAATCTACACCTTGGATCTTGTCTGGTGTGGTAGATCTGAGCCTCTATTGCTCTGGTGTTTAGGGCCTGTTCCTGTGCAGCCAGGATGAGTGCCTCTGTGCTGTCCTTGAGTCCAGCTTTTTCCAGCCATTGGTAGGATTTCCTGATATCAGCCACTTCAGTTATTTGTCGGTGGTACATCCCATGTAGGGGCTTATCCTCCCATGATGGTTCCTCCAGCACCTCATCCTCTGGTCCCCATTGTTTGAGACATTCGCTGAGCACATCGTCGGTTGAGGCTTTGACCTTGATGTATTTATGGATCTTGGATGTTTCATCCTGGACAGTGGCTCTCACACTCACTAGTCCTCTGCCTCCATCCTTACGGCTCGCGTATAGTCTCAGGATGCTGGATTTAGGGTGGAACCCTCCATGCATGGTTAGTAGTTTCCGAGTTTTAACATCCATGGTCTTTATCTCTTCCTTTGGCCAGCTTATTATTCCTGCAGGGTATCTGATTACTGGCAAGGCATAGCTGTTTATCGCACGGATCTTGTTCTTGCCATTGAGCTGGCTTCTCAGGACTTGCCTTACTCGTTGGAGGTATTTGGCCGTGGCTCCTTTCCTTGTGACCTCATCGAGGCTGCCATTTGCTTGTGGTATTCCCAGGTACTTGTAACTGTCCTCAATGTCTGCTATTGTTCCCTCTGGGAGTGAGACCCCTTCTGTGTGGATGACCTTCCCTCTCTGTGTAACCATCCGACCACACTTCTCTAGTCCGAATGACATCCCAATGTCAGTGCTGTAGATCCTGGTGGTGCGGATCAGTGAGTCGATGTCTCGTTTGCTCTTAGCGTACAGCTTGATGTCATCCATGTAGAGGAGGTGACTGATGGTGGCTCCGTTCTTGAGTCGGTATCCGTAGCCAGTCTTGTTGATGACTTGGCTGAGGGGGTTCAGACCTATGCAGAACAGCAGTGGGGACAGAGCGTCTCCTTGATATATGCCACATTTGATGGACACTTGTGCAATTGGCTTGTAGTTGGCTTCAAGGGTGGTTTTCCACCTCCCCATCGAGGCTGCAATGAAGGCTCTTAGAGTCCTGTTGATGTTGTACATCTCTAAGCATTCAATGATCCAAGTGTGTGGCATTGAGTCATAGGCTTTCTTGTAATCAATCCAAGCCGTGCACAGGTTGGTGTGTCGGGTTTTGCAGTCTCGGGCGACTGTTTGGTCTACCAGGAGTTGGTGTTTGGCTCCTCTGGTATTTATGCCGATGCCCTTCTGTGCTGTACTCATGTATTTATCCATGTGCCCACTTATCTTAGCTGCTATGATGCCTGACATGAGCTTCCATGTTGTAGAGAGACAGGTTATTGGCCGATAGTTGGATGGGACCGAACCCTTTGAGGGATCCTTCTGGATCAGGATTGTGCGCCCTTCAGTTAACCATTCAGGGTGAGTCCCACTTTGTAGCAGCTGGTTCATTTGAGCTGCCAGTCGCTCATGGAGGGCAGTGAGTTTCTTTAGCCAGTAGGCATGGATCATGTCAGGACCTGGTGCTGTCCAGTTTTTCATACCTGAGACTCTTTCTTGGACATCTGCCACTGTGATAGTTACTGGGGCTTGCTCAGGGAGGTTGCTGTGGTCATCTCGTAGAGAGATTAGCCACTGTGCATTGCTGTTGTGGGTCGCCTCCCTTTCCCATATGCCTTTCCAGTACTGTTGGGTCTCCAGCCTTGGTGGGTCTGCTCTGTTGTTATTACCCTGCCATTGAGAGTACACTTTAGCTGGTTGGGTGGAGAAGAGCCGGTTAATCCTCCTGGCTTCATTTTCTCTCGTGTACCTCTTTAGGCGACTGGCCAAGGCTTGGAGCCTTTGTTTGGCAGTTTCGAGCGCTTCAGGTATGGGCATCTGGCTGTACCGCTTGGGTACCGGTCTTTTGATTGCACCTCTTTGGAGCTCTGACAATTGGCTCACTTCCCTCCTTGTTACCTTGATTTTAGCCTCTAACCGTCTTTTCCATGGTGGGTATTGAATCTCATGGTTGCTCCTATAGCCGAGCATCTCAAGGATCACTGATGCTGAGTTGTACACCAGCTCATTGGTTTCCGTTATGGTGTTGGTAGGGATCGTTCTCAATGCTGCATTCACATCTTCAATGAGACTTTCTGATGGTACTTCACTCAGCCGTTGTAATTGGCATCGGGATTGCCTGGTGTTCATTCGGGCCACGATCCTACCTCTCAGGTCAGTTGCTGCCTCGTTCAGCTGTGATGGTTCGTTCATTATTGGGGCTGCATACCCAATCTCCGGGTGGGGAGTTGAAGCTAACTCCCCTCTGACCTGGCGTCCTGGCTCCCCCTTGCCGTAGCATTTGTGTTGTACCTCGTCTATCTCAAGTTGTGACAGCATTTGCCGTTTGCGGATGTTGGAACACTGAGCTACTAGTTGTTTGGCAGTTAGTGTTGAATGGGGATGTCGACGTAACCATTCCTCCCGCATTCTTTGCATGTAACCCCTCTGACTAGGGTTACTTGAGTAGTAGCATTCCAACAGATCCAAGTTTTCACCTCTCGCCCAATTCCGTCTTGTTCCAGTAACCCATTTTTCGTGAAGGTGCCCTGGTTCCCCAGCACCTGACGCAGACCTTGTTTGGCCGGGCGACGTCTGAGCCGGCATGGCGTGTATTCCTTTATCACTCATCATGAGGTAGGCAGTAGCGCGAAGGATCTCGCCTAAGGACCCACACTGGATATCTCAACCAAGCGACCCGGCCTGGATTCGAACCCCGGTCTCCCGGGTGAAGGTCGGGTGACTTACCCATTGAGCTACCCAGCCGCATATCATATGGTTCCTTTGATCGCTCTACCGTTACTTGGATAACTGTGGCAATTCTAGAGCTAATACATGCAAACGAGCGCTGACCTCCGGGGATGCGTGCATTTATCAGTACAGTGAAACTGCGAATGGCTCATTAAATCAGTTATGGTTCCTTTGATATATATATATATATATATATATATATACATACATATACATATATATATATATATACATATACATATATGTATATATATATACGTATGTGTATATATATATATATATATATATATATAAATAAATTCCCTTCTCACCCTCCTCCACGGGTGGTCTTTCTCAACCTCTGAGCTCGGGTCCTCTACCAGAGGCCTGGGAGCTTGAGGGTTCTGCGTAGTATCTTGACTGTGCCGAGAACTGCGCATTTCTGGACTGAGATGTCTGACGTTGTTCCTGGGATCTGTTTTAGCCACTGCTCCAGCTTGGGGGTGACTGCCCCGAGGGCCCCGATGACCACAGGCACCACTGTGGTCTTCACCTTCCAGGCCTTCTCCAGTTCCTCTCTGAGGCCCTGGTATTTCTCCAGTTTCTCGTGTTCCTTTTTCCTGATGTTGCAATCGCTTGGTATTGCTACATCCACCACAACGGCTTTCCTCTGTTGTTTATCCACCACCACGATGTCCGGTTGGTTCGCCATTACCATTTTGTCTGTCTGGATCTGGAAGTCCCACAGGATCTTAGCTCGGTCATTCTCCACCACCTTTGGGGGTGTGCCCCACTTTGATCTCGGGGCTTCCAGTCCATATCCTGCACAGATGTTTCTGTACACTATGCCCGCCACTTGGTTATGACGTTCCATGTACGCTTTCCCTGCCAGCATCTTGCACCCTGCTGTTATGTGTTGGACTGTCTCAGGGGCCTCCTTGCACAATCTACACCTTGGATCTTGTCTGGTGTGGTAGATCTGAGCCTCTATCGCTCTGGTGTTTAGGGCCTGTTCCTGTGCAGCCAGGATGAGTGCCTCTGTGCTGTCCTTGAGTCCAGCTTTTTCCAGCCATTGGTAGGATTTCCCCCATATATATATATATATATATATATATATATATATAGATATATATGGGTACATGTTACAGCCAGAACCTTTGTATGCAAAAAAAAAAAAAAAAAAAAAAAAAAAGGCAAATGGCATTAAAAATTTTAATGAGTTAAAATCCATGTAATTAATTAATCAAAGTTAACCCGTTAAATCCCGGGCTTAGTCATATTTTCATTCTGTACAAGCATTTTCAACCATGACTTCACTCAGCTTATATTTGTGTACAAACATAAGACACTGATGTTTTCTTTCTATTCATTTCATTCACTTAGCAATTTTTCATTTTATCATCACAATTTTTTTTTTTTTTTTTTTTTTTTTTTTAAATAAAAGACTTTTGTTTCAAAAGCAAAAGTGAAACAGCCCCAGTATTGTCGAAGTCAGCATGAATCGATGTGGTTGGATCAGAAGGTCGCCCTCAGGTTGCTCCTGTTCTTTGTCTCCTGTTCCATCTTAGCAATCCTCACCTGCAGGATGGAAACAACCAGAGGTCAGCATAATTTCATACAAAGTTTTAAAAATTCATTAAGACTTTGTTTAGGCCGCTTCTTTCCAAAGTTTGGATCTGAACCCACATCACCAGACCCTTCAAAAATGGCTTCCTGTGATCACGCAGATCACCTGAGATCACTGATTTATAAATTTTCAGGTTCTGACAAAAGCAAGGATGAGAGGATATAACACTGCAATATCAGTACATGTTTTAATGTGATGTTAATCAAAAGTAGTTATTTCTTAGCATGTTCCTGAATGAAGTTTTAATACAAATATTTACTTTCAGGTTAGCATGTTATTTAATTAAATTCTTCATTATCATTTTTGATGATTTTAATTAAACCCATCTAATTCAAGAGGTCATGCGGGACTTTTTAACCAAACAAATTGTTTTGGAAAAAAATATCCATACGCTAACCAAGCTGTGCTAATACTAGTTTAAGCTAGCTGGTAAACTGATGCTAAGTAGTAGGGTAAAGGTAGTGGAATATTGTCAAGGAAATACAGATTTGCCAACTTTCTTCCTTTGTGTCTATTATAATGCTAGCTACTTTTAGCTGGCTTGTTAACACCAGCCCTTTTTGATAGAAAAGGACTGTTTTTGCTGGTGGTAAATCAATATAACAGTTGGATTAATGCCTTTTTGAAAGGATAAAAACCAAGTTTGTTCCATTTATATTTTCAGAAGTTTCCTAGTCAAAGGTCAGAAATATCCAAACTCTTGAAAAGTCAGGATTGCAGCTTGAAGTTTCCCAATAAACACTTCTTCAAAATCCAATATGTATTAAACTGAGTGTTTTTTGTAACATTAATGAATGAAATTCTGCTAATTGGCTTTATTTTTCAGGGTAGTTTGATTTCTGGAGATGATCTCAGAGCCTCTAACATGGATTTTTGTGACCCACTGTGCAGCCCTGACCCTAAGATTTGTAACAACGAAGATCAGAAGAAGAAAAGAATGGGTTTTAATTTTCTAGCAAAGCATCTCCACCTGGTCAGTGAAATAGGAAATAAATCACTGATTCGTCTGCAGTGGAAATCACTACCAGATTTTAAGGTGAAAAGTCCGTTTTCCAACTTTCTGTTTGCGTACTGACCTCTTTCTGATGCAGCTCCTCCTTCAGGCCTCTGATCTCGTCTTGTTGTTTGTAAAATGCCTGCAGGAGCTGAAACAGAGAATCTTTCGGTGAGTTCAGTCGAAGAGTTTAAGCACTTTCTCATTAATTATCAAACAGCGGTTCTGCCGGACCTCGCTCCCGGTTGTAGGTGGTGGTTTCTCAGCTGGTTCGCAGCAGTGAGGGGTGCAGCGGTACGACCACAGCGGCCACTCCGTCTCATCCGACTGCCAACCGGACAGATCACTCAGATCTCTGGGATATTTGGCATCCTGATACGCCAGCTGCTCTTCCAGGAAAGCCTAAGAGCAACAAAATGAGACAAAACTAAGTGGAAAAGATTAAACAACCAGTCTGATAAGCCATCTCTTGTTTCCAAATCAGTTTTAGTGTCAACAGAAGTCCACAGTTTGACAGCATTTACATTAGAAATTCATTGACTTCAGTTTATTAACACACTTTCAACAGAAAGTAAATAGCTCCAAATATTCGCACTTTATCTAGTCCAGTTAAGGTGACTTAAAGTTTAAAACAAGACTTACCAATTCCGTCCAATAGCCCAGCTAGCATTGAACGTTCAGACAACGTCCCATGAGCAGAGATTTCAAGATTTTACTTTACTAAACTGTAGCCAGCAATCCAACAATCTGTTAGGCTGTAGCCTAACAGATTTAAAAACTCATTTGTCCTCACATTAATCAGATTGTTAAATAATGTAGGCATATACTGTTTTGTCATGATTCTGATGCTCTGGTCTGATTTGTTGGTTCGTTTACTTGCTGGAATGAATGTGGGAATGTGCAATATGTGCTTTATTGAACAGCTTTTATTAAGCAATATGTGTTTTTTTTTATATTATTGTGGTGTTTACATGATTTTTATTGTTTGCAATGTATTTAATTGTGGAAGCAGCTTTGTTTAGCATACGATGTCCAAGACAAATTTCCTTGTGGAGAGAATAAGATGTACATCCATCTATCTATCTATTTTTAGCTAGCTAGCTAGATCGCTATACCTTGGTATACAGTTTAGTAAAGTAAATCTTGAAATCTTTTGAATTTTAGACTGGTTTTAAAAAATTGCTTACATTTATTTATTTATTTTTTTTATAAACAAAACCTTTGAAAGAATAGATTCCATCTGTATTCACCGCCCTTTACTCTGATACGCTTTAATGTGACCCGGGGCCACCATTTCTCTTTAAGTTTGAGGCGATAATGCAACAAACATTAAAAGGTTGAAAAGGTATGATTATTTTTGCAAGACACAGCAAATATTCAACAAGCAGGTACAAAAAAGATATTTGAAGAAACCTTTAACCTCAAACACATGATTATACTGAGGTGTGGCTTTTAGTTGGAAAATCTGAATTTAAACTGCATATTTGAGATGCAAACGTTGTCATTTTGTTCGATTAGCTCCAGTTTCATACCCCAGTGTGATGATGAAATGTATCAGTATACCTTCTCCATAAAGTCCAGGTTTGTGTTTGTCCTGGCCCCATCAGCGGGGCCCATCTGGAACCTGAGGGAGCTCAGCTGCCTTAACTGCCCTTTGTCAGCAGGAATTTCAGCATAAGGGTTTTCTACATGAGCCTCAGGCCTCAAGGACATCAGCACTGGGCCTGATGAAGAGATGAGAGCTCTGCCAGTAGCTGATACGGGCTAAATGCATGAACCAGCTGCGAACCAATGTGAGGGTCACATACCCCTGTTGATCCCCAACAGCCACTCCTGAGCCGTTAGTGCTGCCTGGTTTCCAGCTGTCATCGGGTACAGATCCTCCTGGAAAACACCTGACTGGAAGAGGAGAACAGAATACCGGACCTCATGTGCTTTGCACTTGTATCAACAGTAGTAATGGTACAGAGTGGGATTATCAGTACCTGTTTCCGTGGTATGATCATCGACAAAGGTTCTACTAGGTCTTTGATGGCAATCAGACGATAAAAGCGGAAAATCTCACACACATTAACGTCCAGGCCACGTTTTGGCATTACCCCTGAAATTATGACAGAAATCGGACATTAGACAACTGTTTTCCCCGCAAATTTAATAGTCATAATTTTAGTTGTTAGATATCAGTACTTTAAAAATTTAGCTATGTCATACTTTTAAAAATGTTAGTCTAGTTAAAATTTTGAGCTTGTCTTTAACTCTGGTAACTAATAAAACAATTAAACTAAAAGCATTATCCCAGCTATTTAGAAAGGTTAGCTTAACATGCTAACTCGGTTTTTTGGAACAAATATTTAACAAAACATATGTTGTTAAATATTTTACTTTTTAAAGTAATTACTGTAATTAATGATTATCTGGAAAAAAAACAGTAAAGACAAACTAGTTTAACATTTGGAAGAAGTATTGTTTTTTAGCTTTTGATGATCTTGGCAGTTTTTATTTCATTTGAAAAGGCTCAGTTAGGGTTACCAATGTAATGAAAGGGAGCTAGCTAGCTGATGCTGGTGAACTAATGCTAGTGTCTTATATTATTTTTTTTTAACTTGTTGCCATTGGCCCAAGTAGGAAAAGGTTTTACTGATTATAGCTGTGTTACTGAATAGGACATTTTTCAACAAGGAAAAATTGCAGATTTACCAACACCTCCATTCCTGCTGCCACCATAATGCTAGCTAATTTTAGCTTACTTGTTAGCATGTTGCCATGCAACATACTTTTCCTTATCAAAGAGGCGCTAATTCAGATCAAATATTGATTAATATCAACAAAAGTAAAGTTGTTATCCTCTTTTTAACAAAAAGGGCCAATACTAAGCCAAAGTTAGTTAGGATAAGCCCTCGCAGAGATAGATCACAGAGCAGCTAGTTCTGAATATTCACTGTTCATTGTTTAGTGTTTGATCATTCAAAATGCAATTATACATTGTTATTGGCTTTTATTGCCAAAAGTACTTATCCTGGTTACTTTTACTAGACTCCACCTGTTTTAGGGTTTGCAACCAGGAACATTGTTGTGTTGTAATTCCAAAATTTGACTTCCAAGGAATATGTAAAATATGGAAAGACCATATAACAACCATATTCTCAAACAGAACTTATATTCTCCATTTTACGTATGATTTAAATAGAAGGGTTTTGTGTTGTGCTGTTTTGAGTGTGGTAATCTTACCCAGTCCTTTCTGTGGCAGCAGCGATCTGTACTCCATCAGGAAGCTGATGTAGGGCTTCTCAGAGCTCAGCTCGTAGTATCTGATGTTCCCGTCCCCCTACAAAGCAACAGTAGTATTTAGGCCAAACCTAATTCCTACTGTGTTTAGTTCAAAGGTATTTAGAGGCATATATAACTATCTGAAACCAATCGCAAGTACTTCTAGTTTTATAAAAGAAGAATGGTTTGGGTTTCCAGTATAGACCAAAAACCTTGTAAATATCATAGAAATTACATTGAACCAAAGATTGCTAAGAATATACATGATTCTTTGCAGAACTGAAACTCACTGGAAAACATTTTACCCACTTTAAAGTGCATGTCTGTGTTCAGACCCAACCAGTTACAGCACTTATTCTGGATATACTTTGCATTTTTAATAACCTTTCCAGCCAAGTAAAGCATCTGTGTATCAGGATCATAGAATGGGAAGAGAACCCCAGCAGATCCATCCAAATCTTCTTCATACAGAGGCTCTGATAAGTCATCCTGCACACAGAAAAGGCCAAAAAGATATTTGAGTTTAATGATTGGAAGCAGAACTGAATGATTTTAGCACTTATGATACAGGCTTCAAAAGGATATAAATATTATGACAGATGCCAGCATTGAGGGATAATTTTATTTCCTGTTTTTGGACTGCATCTTGCATGGTATTAGACTTACAAATGGTCCACTTTTTAACTACAGAAGAACTTAACTACTAATAGCAGCTGGTTTTAAAAGAAAATCTTACTGGGTCCCAGAGGACGATCTGTCTGTGGTTCCAGGGCGAGCTACCAGTGGACAGAAGCATCTTCAACCCTCTGATGTATAAAACCTTGTTAGCCCTGTGTGTCTTGTTACTGGAAACCTGTAAGACCAAATAGTAACAGGACTACAAGTTCCACCGGTGGACTTACCATCAGACACAATAAACTCCTTAAAAGAACCTGTAGAATCTTTCCAGTCCGCGGCTCCAGAACCCGAATCCGTCTGTCTTTAGATGTGACCGCCAGCCTGCTGCCATCGTTGTTGAAGCTGACGGACAGCAGCAGCGCCTCAGATGGGTAGCGATGATGGATGGGCATCAGGACGACTCGAACCGGATGTCTGATGACTGTACCGGAATGGGACACATCCCAGAGGAGAACCTGGAGAAGGATTTAAGAAAAACTTAGATGTGATCTGCCTCATAAATGTACTTAAAACCCTGAATTGAGTGGCTTGGATTTATGCAAGCAGTTGGCCATTATGAAGCAATTTCAAAATGTAACTTTGCTCTCTTATTGGTTGTTTTTTTTCTGTATTTCATCAGTTTTAGTTACCAGTAATTTTGTGCCAGATATTTGTCTGATCAATGATGATTCTTGTGCACTGTTGATTAAACTAGTCAAAACAGTTCAGTCCAATACTACAATAATTTAATTATTTTTGGTTTGAATTGCAACATTAGAGTGGCTTCATCACTAACTGAAGCTAATATGCTAATCTAAAAAGTAGATAAAACTGTTAACTGAAGATTGGGGCAAATTCTTGAAAATTAGAATAGTTATCAGTTAATCAAAGCAGCTGTTTTAAGGGTGTGGTGCTAACTGAAACAGTTTTAAATGGTTAAGATGCTGATACCAATAGTGGGGTTTAGGTGATTACAGAAACTAGTTGCCAAACCTTAAAAATGAGCAAGAACTAGTAGCAGTGTCCTCATCGATAAGGATGATCTACAATTGAATCTAGCAGCTAGTACTAGACGTTATTAGCCGCTAGTTGAAGCTAGTTTTGTTAGTCCGAATTAAATGAAGTTCAGATTTCATAAACAAGTAACTGGATCTGGATATTATGTTATATAATATGTTTTAGGCTTATATCCTAAGACATCCCTGATTACTCCAAATTAGCAGGTTTAATTGGGAAAATATGCTTTTCCACATTGTTTTCTGCCAGTGATGGTGTGGAAAAGATCCAAGTTTACCTGCTTTTGTGATAAAATATGACTGAGTTTGATCAAGGCAGTCGATTGTAACTTTATACAGAAAGAACTGTTGTAATGAATTTAACCAACTGTGTCACTGACTAAAGAGGTGCCTGACCTTGTAGTCGTAGCCCGAGCTAAGCAGCAGGTTCTCAGCAGTTGGATGCCACTCAATAATAGCCACCCTCCTGGAGTGACCCATCAGAGTCTTTCTGGCCTTGGTGATGTTCTGTTGGACCCCGCAAACTGGAATATCCCAAATCTTCACCTGCGTACATCCACATAACCTTGGTTTTATGCTCTGCCTTGTAATTTCAGCTAACATTGACCTGACCCTGATTTTAGTTTTAACCATAAAAGAAAGTCTGAACTGCATAAAACGTTTGGAAGAAGAGGTTTTAAATACAAATACATGGTGAGCTTACAGTACAATCTTCAGAGCATGAGGCAATGCAATAATCATTAAATGGGTTCCACTTGACATCCAGGACTCTGCCGCTGTGACCACAAACCCGTGGATATTGAGGGTCTACTCTCCCCAACTGAAAGACATTTTATACAGAAATCACCAGCGTTTTCAAATCATGGTGAATTTTGCTAAATTAAGTTAATTATTTAAGGTTGTCCCAATCAATAGTTCGTTTACTTTTCTTTGGACATTAGACAAGCAGAAGGTCTTCAAGGACTTGTCAATTTAATCAGTAACAATAAAACAATTGTGTTAGTTAGAAGTAACCCAATTTTGACCTACATACACAATGAATGGGCAGGACTAGAAATGCCCCGCCCCCAGCGCACTCCGTCACCACAGCGATGAAGCAGGGATTGGCTGAGCAGTAGTGGTTGTCATGGACGCTTCTTGTGATTGGCACTCCATCATAACCGTGTTCCTTGGTTGATGGCTTCCCGAAGACGTGACGAAACTTTGAGCATCGGAATGATGAGCGCCACGACATCTGGAGGACAGGAAGTGGCAGAGGACGAAGTTTAGGGAGGTTGTTTGACTCTGGAGTTTTACATCAACTAAAGAGCAGGATCTGCTCTTTAGTTGATGTAGGTTAGGTGTCTAGATTCCAGTGTTTGACAGATACGCTCTCAGTTGGGCTGCGGTTGCCACTAAATACATCTTGTATTACCTTGTACCATATACTTTCCATTGACGTTATAACGGTTATTATTATGTATGCAAATGTTTGTTGTTGTGGTTTCTTGGTTTTCTTTTTTCTCTTTCTGCAGGTCTAGAGGCAGACTTCAAGGGTGTTGACTTGTATTCTCTCTATGCTTCTTTCTCTCTTCTACTTCTATCTCCTTCTTTCCCTTTAAACCTTTTCCCCACCTTTCTCCCTTTCCTTTCTCCTTTCTTTTTTGTCTGTGTCTATTACATTTGAAATAAATCCAAAGCAATTTCTAATAAAGCTTCATATATGTATCAAGTGGAACATTGTGGCGAAAGCCTTAATGCTCTGCTTGTGAAAGTAAATCTGTTGGGCCTTACCTTGACATTCAGACAACAAGTCTGAGTGCCACACCGCTGGACAGGACACATTAAAAAAAAAAAAATAAATAATAAAAAAAAATCCTTATATTATGTCAGATCAATTTATTGTCATCTCATTGTTGAGCTTTTCTGCAAAACAGGATCCTCAACAATTTAGTCTGAAAGATTATGAAACAAATTAAACACAAATAGATAATAACATCAAATAAAAGTGATATTTTAGGGTGCATAATCTTGAAAGCAGTTTAAAAGCACAAAGCGGTGAAAGAGTCTGGTTGCTGCAGTTTCAATGTTATGGTACTATTTCCCTGGTGGCCATAGTTCAAAAAGTTATGGACAAGTTGTGGACTGTGTTTCTCTGACAATGTTCAGAGCCCTGTTCCTGCAGCGGCTCAGAAACAGATTGGCTCACTCCAATGAGCTTATCGACTCCTAGTCTTCTGGAAGACTCTGAAACGGATCATGGACAGAAGAAAGAGACACCCCAATGAAATGCCAAGCTCCACTAACTATCTTCTGCAGGGCACTCTTTTTCCTAAATCGCAGTTAGTGTACACAGTTGTAAAAATGTACCTTTGTGCGGGTATGTCCAGCAAATGTCCACTTCGAGTCTTCCTCGAGTATGCGCGGACCCTTGTGGGGTGAAGTACGCCCGAGTATGTAGGAGCCTTAGACGTCCTACCTGGAATTCCCACTTTGGGAAGGATTTGTGTTTATTTTTCTAATTTGAAATTATTTCAGAATAAAAATTAAATGGTGGATAAGAACTTGGTTTTCCTGTTTTTGAGACACAACAAATTTACAAAGTTCAAGTCTGTGTTTCTACTATTTTAACATGTCTGACTGTACGGTGCTACCTGGAATTTTCTGTGGTAGCAGGAAATTAAGGTGAATTTTTGAGTTGTAGTCTAAAGGTTTTGATCTTATCTTAGATAATAAAAAATAGCTTAAACGTTGGTCCTTGATTTTTTTGTTTTGCTTCACAATTGTTTTTTTTCCCTTGTTTTGTTGTCTTTATTTTTCTCGCCAGATGTTCATTGGCCAGGTTTAAGTATCACAACCATCCTGTGTTAATCTTTAATGTCCTCAAATTATATGATATCAGGATTTATTTGTCAGATTGCCCTTCTTGTTTAATCCTGTTTCTGCCATTTACATTTATTTTTCTACATCTCCATTATCAGAGCCTGAGTTTACTGCCTTTACCTTTAGTTTATGAAAATCAAAAGTTATTAATTTAAACTTATTATTCTCCCATTTGCATCCTCAGTATAACCCCATAACAGCGATGAGCCAAATTCAGCAGCTTCATTATCTGGCCTAATCAATAATGCAGTCAGCCTCAGTTATTGGCTTTCATAATTATGTAAATAATAAATCAGGTTCTTTCATACTTTACCTTTTCAGTCGTACCGTCAGCTCAGGCTTGCAAATTGAAAACCGCTCGAACGAAATGCTTTATGTGTGCATTTTAAATATTTATGTTACATCCTGTCTTCTTGCTGAGACAACCGCCTCCTGACCTTTGACTGCTGTTGCTAAAGATCACCTGACTGAGCAGAGACAGGTGTTCAAGCATGGAGGGAAATTAAATAACTTGTAAAATATTGATGTGCAGAACTTTGAAATTTTTGTAAAGGTTTGTGAAACATGTTAATCAGAAAAAAAGATAATATCACAACAGAGGTTTCCCGTCCTCTTCATTGATATCTTCAAGGTACAAACATCTCCTGGAAGCTTTCTCCAGATGTAAAGGAAGGATAAAGTCTCACCTTGAGTTGGTGAAGGGTTCCTGCAGCTCCTCTTCCTCCAAACAAATGAGAATCTATGTCAGTGAAGCGCGTTTTTCCCTGGAGCCATATATAAACCGACCTGACCTCTCACTGGCTGCCTGAAGGCTCCCCTCTTCTTCTTCTGATCCATGACGTCTGCCCTCTGCTTCCTCATTAGCCGAGCCGCTTATGCACGGCTGCTCAGCGACAAATACCCCGCGACAATCTGATACTACGATAGCCACACGCACACGTTAAACACAAAGACAACCCTAATAATGCCTGACATCATGAATCTGTTGGAGACCAGTGAACTGCTGTGGAAACATCTTAGATTAAAGGTGGATCTGCTCTGCTTTTACAACATTATGAGGAGACTTTTGACCCTTTCTTCTTTACATTGTTTCTTAACTTCATGGGAGACATAGCTTTTGTACAGCTCTTTTAATTGGGTTGAGGTCTGAACTTTGACTAGGACATTGCAGTATCTTGATTCTTTCCTGTTTCAGCCAATAGGAACAAATCTTGTTCCCAGAGCCAAGTGTCTGGTTTGGGAACCTCAGGATCTTGAACTTTATCTTACACTGGAGCAGTTCTCAGCCAAGAGTGATGAAAATCAGCTCCTCTGGATCTCGGGGTTATTCTGGAGTGATGAGAGCATTGTTTCAGCTGATCGTTGCATAGAACAAGATGGTGGAAACCAGAGGTGGGACTGAGTCATTGTTTAGCAAGTCTCAAGTAAATAAAGTAAAGTCTTTGTTGTCATTGTACATTTCCGTACAAGTGTACACAAGCACAACGAAACTGGGGCACAGTTCTCTCTTCAGTGCAGTTATATCAAATAATCAATAAATAACAATAATAATAATAATAATAATAATAATAATAATATATGAACAAATCAAGACACTATTCACAAAATAACATAAAATAAGTCTCAAGTCCCTATCTTCAAGTCCCGAGTCGAGTCCCAATTCAAGACAGGCAACTCTCAAGTCAAGTCCCAAGTCTAAAACTTGAAATTTCAAGTCCTTTCGAGTCTTTTTTCAACAATGTTACAATGTTTACTTGTTTTTAAAATCTATATTTATCTCAAGTCGTGATGAAAATGTGCAACCGAACTCACAAAGTATAAATAAGTAATTCTAAAATTCCACCTCTATATTGTATGCTTAAACTCGAATTAGCTGCAAGATTAAACTGCAGTTTTCCAGAATAAACACACTTTTTATATAATATGCTTTAAACTTTAGATTTTATGTAAAATATCAAGTCTTTTTAAGTTCAAGTCCCAAGTCATTGGTGTAAAAGTCCAAGTCAAGTCACAAGTCTCTGAACATTTTCTCCAAGTCAAGTCTAAAGTCACAATATTAATGACTCAAGTCTGACTCGAGTCCAACTCAGCTCTGTCATCCAGGAGAACCTGGAAAGGAGTCGGGACGCCTCAATCTGGACACGTCCCACTGGGACGAACCAACTGGAGGGATTATTAATCTCCCTGGAAACATCTCGAGCTTTTTCCAGAATGAGCTCAAGAGTGTCAGTGGGAAGAGGGAGGTCTTTGCTCGGCAGTCACCTTAACGACCGAATCCTAGAAAAGGGGAAGGCGGTAGGATGATGGACAGGTGGAGTCCCTGGATCTACCTTTGAATACCCTCAGTCCCTTAAAACCGTTTATCTTTTCATCACTGTTGCTTGTTTTGATCACAGTTGTATGAGCATTTTTTAGAAATCAGCATTTAGCTGGACTCAGGGAGCCTTAGAACCACACAGAAGGCATGGACTTAAACCTCAGTTTTAAAGTCCATTTATGAATGATTTTACCACCACCTTGAAAACATAAACAGGAAACAGTTCATCCTGAAAGGCTGCTGCCAGAGTCCTGAGCAACACCAGCAACCTGGATGATATCACAACACTCCTTAAATCGCGCCACTGGCCACCTGTTTATGGAAAAATAACATTTATAATGTTTCTGATGGTCAATAAAGAACTAAATGCTCTCAGGTCTCCCCCCCAGGGCAGCAGAAACCTGCTCCATCAGCGTTTCCCACAACAGGAGGCAGCAGTTTCTCTGCTCCTCAGCTCTGGAGCAAAAAACGCCTTCAAACCAGGACTCAAAACATGACTGTTTATGCCAAAGAATGTTTTCTGAGTCCATTTTTATTATGTTTCACTTTTTGTTTGCTGTAAATGTGCATTTTAGCTTTTCTTTTTCTGTCATCCCTACATCTTTACAACAGTTCTTTTAATGTAATTCATGTGTTTTATCACTTTCTTTGTTACTGCTGTTGAAAAAATTGAAACCGAAAGAACGAGCAGGTTTTAATTTAAATAACAACAATTCGGGTTTTTGCTCGGCGGATTCTGCAGAACATTCTGACATCCTTGTGACGTCACAGCGGCGCTGACAGCTGTTCTGCTTCTGCAGCTTCTGCAGCTCTTGGCTTCAGTTTGATGGGAGATTTTGCTCATTTCATGTTAAATCTACTGAATGCAGGTAGGAAAACTGGAAACAATCTGAAACCTCTTGAAAGCGAAACCTGCCAAACAACCACAAGTGTTTGCAGACTGAAAAGTCTCTTATAGAGTGTTTGAGTTTAATGTAGAAAGATGCCAGAACTCTTTCAAAGTTTATCTTTTATTTTAACTAAATGAAAAAGAAACTGTTTGTGGTTTGAAATATTTATAAAAGTAAATAAAATGTAATTCGTTATCCTACTGCAGTTCGATTTGAAACTAAAGGCAGTTGTTTTTGTTTTACTGTATAACTAGTCACATTTTCAGGAAGGGATTTGTTTTTAGCTGAGTTCTGCCACAAAGGAAAGGAAAAGCAAATTTAAATTGAATTCAAGGCTTTAAGTTTCTGGATGTTTGATGTAAAATTGGACTCAAAAGTTTTTGGCTCAGCACAGTTTTCAATCCAGCTTCCAGTTCCTGGTTTAACTTGTCATTTAGGTATTTTTCAGAAATTTATCAAATTAACAGGACTGTTCTACCACCCAAAGTCATTAAAATACATGAAAAAACTACAGGGTGAGATGAAAAAACGTTATTATTATATAAGGAATTCATTGTCACTCTTTCTAAAATATAAACATGCTCTTTTTATAAAGAAAAATGCTTAAACAAGGGAGGTAAATTTTACACAGGCTAAATTTAGATGATGTAGAGATTCATCATGAGGCCATTTTTGGCTAACTGACCACAGCTGACCTTTTGTTTTTGAGGTTTTACTCATAAAAAGCTTGTTTTGCATGTTGTACAAGATGAACCTGCACATGATCCAAGGATGAGCTGCAGTACAACCAGAGGAGATCTATATGTGCTGTGATTTATCTCCAAGTTACCTGCAATAGCCCCGAACGCTCACATGGCTTTACCAGTGCAGATCAATAGGCTTTTAATCCGCAGCATCAAATGTTTCCATCATTAGTTATTCCAACAGCAGACGATAACTTTTTCAGCAAACATTTTTTTAATGAAAGATTGGAAACCTTTATTTTGTAAAGCTATTTATATTCAATTTAAAGATGTTTTCACTTATAAAACGGCTCAGTTATTCATAGAAAAACAAGATTTAACACAGAAAACACGGAATTTCAGAACAAGTAGTTTGATTTTTGGGGAAAAAAATAAGAAAAATCAAACTGCAATACAACCATTTTTTTTTCTTTTTTGTCAAAAAGAGATGAATAAAGAGACAACAATGACTCTTTTTCCATATTCCTCGACAGGAAACAAATTATTCTCCAACAATTTCCTCCTGTGACTGTAGGAGGCGCTGTTTCCTTGGTTTCCTCTGTATATTTCACAGGTGTTTTTTGTTTTTTTGTTTTTACAACAAAACCAAACAAAAAGAAAAAAGAAAATATAAAACATAGATATATAAAATAAAAACATATCTAAATTTTATTGTATTTTAATGAATTGTGAGATCCGTGTTGAAAACCTTCTCACCCCTTCCATATATGGTCAGTGACATCAGGATGAATACTATAATTTTGCAGAATTTCTCAATTTTATCATTTTAAACAGAAGAATAAATAAAATCTAACCAAATTAAATTCTCTCATCAAGAGAAACATGAACGTAGAAAGGGAAGCATTTTGTATCAAGAAAACTGACCACAGCTCTTTAGCACTGGGTTCATACAGCTGAGTCCTGACCCAGAAGTCTCCGCAGGGAAATATTCACCATCATTTGCAATAAACGAAGGTGGAGAACTGCCTGGTTTTGGCCAAATACTAAAAATGTGATCTGGCATGCATCTTTGTAAGCATCTCCACTGCAGCAGTCAGTGAGCCTGCGGTGTTTTCCAATAGCTGGGTGTCGGCCATTTTTAAATCAACTTTGTGTTGCATGGATTGATTCAATGGAAAAAGCAGCCAATCAGTCCGCAGAACCATAACTGTTTTAGATGGATGTTCATCTCGTGCTTATTTTGATTTATCAGCACAACGGGCTTCTACTAAAGCGCTCAGTAAAACAAAAATACATTATTTTAACAGCATTCCTCTAAGACTTTTACAAAAGGTCTGATGTCTGTGATCATAGAGTAAAATACACCAACCTGAAAGCTGAGTGGTGTGAAAATTTAAGAAACTAGAGGATTTCGTGACTAACGTTTTTATGCTGATGATATAATTCTGTATTTTAGAGTTCATTTTGCTGCTCAGAGAGATGTAACTTTTCTGTGGACCATATCCAGGAACAGAAATCCAGGGTTTCTGCAGGTTTCACCTACTCAGTTTAAGACTTTTTAAGACATTTCTAAGACCTTTATGTATGACATTTCAGACCCATATCTCCACAGAAATGCCAACTGGCGATAAATTTGCATGTACCCATGATAGATGCAAAAAGCGAACTAGCTAGCTTGCTAACAAAGGTATGTTAGCAGTGAGTTACCAGAAGCCTCAACCGTCTCGAGTCACAGTGAAGGTGTCTGAGTGCAACTCAAACTTTTACCTGACAGAAAAGTCCTGCGAGAAAAAATAACTAATGAATTGATTAACATATTTAAGGCCAACTTACATGTTTTTTTAATGAATTCAAGACATTTTAAGGCTTTGTTTTTTTGTAACTCTTAAACTTAGTCATAAAATCAGGTCTGTGTCGATTTATTTCCACGTAATCTACCAGGTTCTCTCTTTCAGTTCGACTACCTCGATGCAATCTAACTCTCAAACCACGGAGGCTTTGCCAAAATCAACCCAGCTGACACAGACACTGATGTGCATCCGTTTGATGGTGAAGAAACTTTACATCATATCCGCTCAAAACCGTTTATTATTATTTGTCGTCACTTTGTTGTTGGTGGGAATCCAAATCGGGCTTTTGTTTCTCACATACAGGATGCAAGCCAAACTTCAACTGTCTCCTTTGAAAAGAACTGTGACCCTTTAGAAATCTCACAGCGGTAGGAAAAACGCAACCCCCAACAGGTTTATCTTGAACAGCTGAAATATCACTGGAAACAAGAGATTATCTTCATTAACGCCACCGTTTTTCTCTCTGTTCTGCGACGTGGTGCCCAGGACCTTTCCAGAAAACTCGCTAATAGTCCGTGAAGCGCTGAGGATGGACCTGCCTCGGCACCTTGTCCTCAGGAGAGTCCAGAAAAGGCTTCAGACCATCGGTTCGAATTACTCAGACCTGAAAGATCTGGTCGCGGACCTGTTTGAACAAGACGGCATCCCCTCGTCACTGGACCAGGAGGTCCCCATGGAAACGAACCAGCTGGAGGAGGCGATGATGATGAACAGCCTGGTGGTGAAGGATGCCCTCAGGCGGGGCGTGCCGCCTCACCTCATCAAACCGCTCCTCCGGGCCAAAATATTACGCAGTGGTGCCCCCTACTCGGACGTCCGTGAACTGCTTGCAGATGTGAACAAAAATTAGATTAAAATGACCAATTTATCAATACAAATGTGAGCACTTTCATTGTAGTGTTGATGATGGCGTCCAGGTGAAACAACTGCAAGATTATAAACTGAGAGGTGCAACGTTTGGTTATAAGAGGACGGTCCTGGCCTGAGTGAACAACCCAGAGCCCCCCCACCCTTCAGCTACGGCCCTGGTTTTTCAGCCAGCTGCCTCCTACCTCATTCAAACTTTCTATGAATATTTTATCTGAAAAACGTGGAAGAAACTAGAGTAATACTATTAACACACATAGCAAGACATAAACATACTGTATACCATGAAGTTAAAAGTATACAATACAAATACAAAAAAACAAATACTGTAGAAAATAAATACAATTTAAATCAGGCATTTCTAAACGGCACCAATGGTCAAACATTTATGAAATTATGTGAACTAAAATTGCACTTTGAAAGAGACACAAATTTCACTGCACAGCAATCAACTCAGACAATTTACACTACTCAAGAAACACAAATTAAATCACAGAAAAGTCATGTTGTTAAATAAGTGAATATACACTTTTACTTTTCAAACAACAAATACAGATTAAACTGCACACCTCAATACTGAAGAAATTCAGTTTACTAGCATTGCACTTTGAACAAGACACACATTCAGCTGCACAGCTGTCATGTAAAGCTTCAACCTTCTTTGAATAAGACAATTTACAGCTTTTCACTTCAAACAGGAATATGCAGAATAACATACGCAACAACTGCCACCTAAATTCAGTATTTTATGCCTCACAATGGTTATTTATTAGGCTATAAAACCGTTAGAAGCAGCCTAATGTAATGAAATAATTGCAACAGGCTAGCATACCATTCCTAGCTAATGTGAGGTGATGAAGGGGCTGTTATACTGACAAAACAAACGGCTAACAGCGAAAAACAAAAACAAACAGGCCTACACATGTTTCCAATTTGTGAAATATTCAGAACAAGAGACCAAGCAACACCTCTACAGTTAATGGCTATATAACACGGTCCCACTTACGTCACAAGATCACTGCCATTAGTAATTACAGTATTGCTTTCCCATGTTGCAGTTTAGTTTTAGAAGAAATTCAGTATTCAAAACTCCAGTATTTTCTGCTGAAAACCATAAATGTCGTCCTAAGATGATAAACGTAAACAACAGTTAGTGTCTTACGTTACTAATTAATAGCAAGGCTATCTATCAAGCAGGAGGCTTCGTGTTTAACATATGTGTTTAAGGTGGAGCAGAGGATCTGCTACCAAGCTGCAGAACTGGTTAAACTGTGTCCATCATGCAGAGCAATGTGAAGTGCTGTGTGACAGGCGATGAAATGAGAAAAATAAAAAGATTTCTATCTTTTCGTTTCTCTCAGCGCTAGCTTGGGTTGACTGCAGACTGTTGATCAATATCAGGTGTATCCGACTGTAGATCTCTAAACAGGGGCATGTATGCAGAAAAACGTGCATCTATCAGTGCTGCCTGCATGTGCTCTGTTTGCCTTATGGATTAGTTTGAAAGTGAAATGATCTCAAATCCCTGAAAAAGCATTCAGATGTTTAGAAATTACATAAATAGATTATTTAACTTAAGCACAGAGCTACTAAACTCTTTGTGACATACTTTAAACAAAATAGTTCTCTAAATATTAACACTATTAACTAACATTAATGCCAAACTCAAAATATATTTTTCAGGATACTCAAGTCCAACGCTAATACTGAGGGTCCGTTGTTGTGGTTTGAAATGTCGATATAATAACAAATGCAGGTTCTGGCAGTTTTTCAGTATTTTGTTGAATTTTCACAACAGAAAGACAAAAATGTACCAGTAACATATCTTTAGATCTCATTTTGTTGCCATTAGTCTGGAAAATGTGCTTTAAAAAAAATAAAATAATATTTTTTCACAAATATTATCACATAGAAGAAAACATATTCGTCTTCTATTCTCAAGCATTTTATGTTTTTCTTTATTTAAAAGGAAGGATGGCAGGCGTAGGTGGTTGATGCAGATGGACGCTTTTTTATTTTGCAGGGCAAGAATTTTTACAGATAATTACCACTGTTTTAAAAAAAATGAGGTACAAAAAGTAGATTCTCATTAATTAACATTTCTGTATTGGTCTTAACTTTGGAGTAACTCGAAACACAAACATCAACTTACTTTTACTTAAGCATAAATCATCGACTGCCCAAATAAGAAAACAATCAACCCCTCAAAAATGAGAAACTGTGGGCCTGTCTTTTAATAACGCAATCGTGCAAAATCTTTATGTTTTGCATCTGCAAAGATATGTAGATCTGTTTTCTGTTTTGTTGATTAAAATAAAATGTTACATTTATAGTTTATTATTGAGCAGATACATTTTTAAAAAGGCACAAAAATTTTGTTTTAAAATTATTTTTGTGGCCCCCAAGTGCTTTCAACTTAACGATTTTGGCCCTCGTGGTAAAGATTTTAGACTCCACTGCTCTATGGCAACCCAGTGGATGAGTCTGGGAGAACAGCACCTGCCTGAATGCCAGGTGTAAAGGTCGGTGCAGGTAGATAGCTTGGAGCTGTTTTTCAGGGTCTGGCCATCCTAGTTCCAGTGAAAAGAACTGACATCAACATGGTAGAACACCTTAATGAACAATTATCGTAGAGACTGTGAATCAGCCCTTCTGGTTCGTTGAATAATTTCCAATAAAACATTCCTAATAGTTGTAGAAAACCTTACCAGAAGAGCTGAAATCCTATAAAGGGTGAGCCAACTCCATCTTTGTTTAGCTAATAATGACAATGTGAAATCTGCTGTGTAATTTTGCTTGGTTTAGGTTATATGTAAATTATTTTTAAAACTGTGAAAGAACAAGTCATTTCAATATCTATGAATCTATAGATATAAGCGTACACTCTTTTTATCAGGACATCTGATCTTTTCAACAAAATCAGCCTGAAGGGTCAAACTTTTTCATGCAGAAAAAAACATGTCAAATGTATCATCACCCTGAATACCATCTGATATCATCCATGGATCTTTTCTAAAAACAGTCATGTTGTTTGGCTCTGTCAGTACCATCTGATAATGTGTTGCTCGTCGTCTGGACTCAAGATTTAATCGATTTTGTAACCTAAAACTATTAGATAGAGGCGAGACTCTGTGTCCCTCCATAACTATTTATAGGACATGTGAAGGCATGCGACATATCAGAGGATATAGCTGCACGTCGTGTTCTTTCAAAAGTGAAAACAAAGCGCAGCAACCTACAAGGAAGAGTAACCGTGTTAAGAAATTGATACGCACTTTCACTCCTCAGAGACATTACATGAAAATAATAACTGTACGCTGTAACACCTGAAAACGGTAACTTTATGGCTAAAATAACACTAAGTTGGACACCAAGTCAACTTATAGCATTTTTGAAAACAAAGGCTATAAAGGCAGTTCTTACACACCCACCCACACCGTGCGTGTTTTGTGCACAAATCCCTCATAGCTCTACAGGCTAATATTATTATGCTTGTTTTATGTCTGACTGAATAAAATAAGTTCTGTATTAATTTCCCATGTTGAGCATTTCCACACTTTTAGCTGCAATTTTTACAGATATTACTGAGTGAAGATGTATCTCAAATCATTTTTAAATTACATAAATTCTAATTCTTTTTTCTTTTTCATAATTGTTTTATGTTTTCTGTTTCAAATCACTATTATTATTTTCATTATGAATATTATTATTACACACATCCAAAACAATTTCATGGTTAATCATTTGACAGTTTTTCTGAATGCGTGCTAGTTTACTTGTGGGCTACTCCCCCTGCCTTCACACACACACACACACACACACACACACACACACACACACACACACACCAGCTCTCCACCCTCCCTCAGCAATCGTTTGCTGTTGCTTGGAACAGCAGCAGTGGTGGAACTAGACTTTTATACAAGGGGGTGGGGGGACAGTGGATGGGCAAAGTTTTATTATTATTATTATTATTATTATTATTTTATTTTAAGGAACTCAGTGTTTCGGCTGTTTTGCAGTTTTCTGGGAGTTTGTTCCAGATTAGTGAAGCATGAAAACTGAAAGCTGCTTCTCCATGTTTGGTTCTGGTTCTGGGGATGTAGAGCAGACCAGAACCAGAAGATCTGAGTGGTCTAGAAGGCTGATACAACGACAACAGGTCTTTAATGTATTTTGGTGCTAAGCCATTCAGTGTTTAATAAACTACAGAAGTATTTTAAAGTCTATTCTCTGAGCTACAGGGAGCTTCCTGGTCTGAATGAGAACACGAGCAGCAGCGTTCTGGATCAGCTGCAGCTGTCTGATTTTTTTAGGCAGACCTGTGAAGACACTGTTGCAGTAATGAATGTGACTTAAGATAAACGTATAGATGAGCTTCTCCAGATCTTGTTGAGACATTAGTCCTTTGATCGTGGAAATGTTCTTCAGGTGATAGAAGGCTGACTTCATAACTGTCTTTATGTGTCTCTGAAGGTTCAGGTCTGTGTCCATCACTACACCCAGATTTCGAGCCTGATCACTAGTTTCTAGCTGTAATGATTGAATCTGTGTGCTGACTCTAGATCGTTCCTCTTTGGGTCCAAAGATAATAACTTCAGTTTTATTTCTGTTCAGCTGGAGAAAGTTTTGGCACCTTCACGCATTGATTTATTCTAAGCATCTGTTCAGTCCTTGGATGAGTTCAGAGTCACCTGGTGACATCGTGATACAGAGCTGTATATTATCTGTGTAGTTATGGTTACTAATCTTATTACTTGCTATAATTTGAGCTAATGGGAGCATGTAGATATTAAATCGGGGGGTCCCAGGTTTGAACCTTGGGGTACTCCACATGTGACTTTTGTCCTCTCCGATGAGAAGTTGCCTATTGACACAAAGAAATCCCTGTTCTTTAGGTAGGATTCGAACCAATTGAGTACTGTACCAGAGAGTCCAACCCAGCTCTCCAGTCGCTTCAATCATATATCCTGGTCAACAGTGTGAAATGCTGAGCTGGGGTCCAACAGAACTGACACTGTGGTTCCTCCACAGTCTGTATTTGTGTGGACAATATTGGACACTTTGACGAGGGCAGCCTCAGTGCTGTGGTGAGCACGGAAATCAAACTGAAAGACATCAAAGCGGTTTGTCATTGTTAAGAAGCTGTTTAACTGTTGAAACTCAGCTTTTCAATAATTTTGCTGATGAATAGAAGGTTAGAGGTTGGCCTGTAATTCTGCAGTAGTGATTGTCCAGATTGTTCTTTTTTTTTAACCGTGGATAACTGCTGTTTTTAGAGCCTGGGGGGAAAATACCTGATGAGAGGGAAGAGTTTACTATTTGAATCAGGTCAGATGCAATGACAGGCAGAACTTTCTTAAGGAAGGTTAGGATATCAAAACAGCAGGAAGAGGAGTTTACTAATCACTAATCCTTATCCATAGCATAAAACTGATTTTAAATTATTTTGTAATTGCATTGCCAACCTTGAAAGTAAAAGGTGATGAAAACTCACACTCTAATTGAAATTTAACTGATAAAATTGGTTTTTAAATAAATTTATTTTCTACTGGATTTTTTTTCAAAACACAAATAACTCCAAGAATTGTTTTGTTTTGTTTTACCTGCTCAGCAATCACGAAACATGCAAAATTTTAATGAAACAAACATGGGATTCAAATTTTTGTCGAAACAGAGGAATTGGTAAACCATTCTTTGCCACATAAAAGGGTTAACATGAGTTTGCCTTTTTAAAAGAGAACCATTCAGTTTCTTAATATATAAATTAATATTTTCTATTTTGTAGATTTCCAATTTTTTTGTCTATTCTCTTCAAAAGAACAGAATGTGGGTTTCTCTTTCTTTTAAAGAGGTTGCTGTATTTTGCCAAGTTCAATGAATGGAGGCGTCCGACTCTGTTTTTAGTAAAATCTCGCTGGATGTTTGTGGTTCTACTTTTCATTAAAATAAAATGAAAGCAAACAGTAAAATAAAATAAACACAATACTACGGCTGATGAAGAAGAACAAAAACGTGTTTTACCTAGTAATTTCCATTTCAAGAAAAAGCTATTTTCTTCTTTAAATATCTTGCCTTAAAAAATACAAACAGTGTCTATGAGCTTTACATGTTTGGCCAAATTTATACCGTTCTTGAATTAAGGTCATTCCAAATGTTAAAAATTAGTTAAAAATGCACTTGATTAATTATTATTTCTAATTCATGTATTTGTGAATTTTATTTTATATTCAGCAATTTTTTTATTTGGCATTGTTTTATTCATTTTGCCTGTGGGAGTGCCTTTCTACACTCTTGTTTGTGCCTCCTGGGCTTCAGTAGCTCTTCCCGGGTCTTCGTTGCTTCCCCCCTCTCTCTTCCCCTCACAGTTGCACTGCTGTCAACCTGTCAACTGAGGCAAACAGGGCACGAGCGTTGTTGATGTTTTTGTTTATGATTTCTGCAAAAAATGTATCCCTTGCAGGTTTAGTAATGAGTGATAGCTGCGCAGCCTTTCTTTGTAGATTTCATAGTAAACGTGAAGTCGAGTTTTACTCCATTTATGTTCAGCCCGACAATAAAGGCTTCTTTCATTTCTTACTGGTGGAGCATTTATCCACGGAGATTTCTTCCTACCAGACACAATTTTCACTTTAACAGGCGCAATGACATCAGTTACAGAGACCTTGGAGATATTTATACTTTTGTCCTCGATTGTGTATCGGCTGTTTAACATGTTGAGACAAACCAAAGGTTTGAAGTACATCATTCAGCTTTTTTGCCTCTCTGTCTATTGGGTTGTCAACATGGATATTAAAGTCTCCCATATTTATTAAACAATCATAATCAATGCATATCATAAATAACAACTCACTAAAGTCACTGAAAAAAAATTTCCACATATTTTGAGGTTTTGTATAGAGTTAGAGTCAAAGTTTGTTTGTGGCCTTTTACCTCAATTCCCAAATAAAAGTTAAAATTGCCGAGGGAAAGCTTTTTACAGTTTAGTGAATCATGAAATATTGCAGCAACCCCTCCGCCCCTCTTATTCTTTCTATTCTCACTTAAAAAACTGTAATTAGGGGGTGCGGACTCAATGAGTACAGGTGTTTCATTGTTGCCATCCAACCATGTTTCTGTGAGAAACATAATATCAATATTATGCTCAGTAATGAAGTTATTAACTAAAAGTCCTTTTGCTGATAGTGATCTTATATTTAGCAGAGCCAGTTTAAATGTCTTGGGGGTGGATAATTCTACAGCAGTTGATTGAGACAAGGGATTAATCTGAGATTTGATTTTAGATCACTGTATTTCCTTGCTATTTCTGTATTAGTAATTCTGATAGGGATGCTCCTGTAGCTTACTGCCAGGGCACCAGACGCTTTCTGGAGGACAGGTGTTGAAATAATGTCTGGACCCCCGTCCCAGACTTCAGAAATGCAGAGTCAGTGTTGTTCTGAACTCAGTGGTTCTAAATCCAAGAAGCGTGCTTTTTGGGAACTTAAGAGGGAAGTTCCTAGCAGTTCCTGTCGGTCCATTTTCTCACTGAAGTTGAGAAACATCAGTCCAGGTGACGAATTTTCTGAGCTATTCTGTGTTCCAGTGCTGTCCTCCAATAAGCAGTCTTGGCTCCCAGTAGGTGTTGATGGGGTGGGGAGGCTCCCTCCCCTCTCAGTTCCATTTCCAGCTGGTACTCTGGGAGACGGCTGCCTATCGGCTTGTTTTGGAACATTGTGCGCCTGCTGGGTTTGTGCTTGTCCTTCTCCAGTGTTTGCTGGGGCAGTGATGTCAGTGTTTCCATTGTCCTGTGTTTGGAGAGATGGCATTCTGTTGTTAACAGCACTGAAAATATTGGCAGTATAAAGTTTTTTCCCCTCTTTGTTTAGGCCGACTCTGTCTTGTCCGAAGAGATGATAGCGCTCCCAGAAAATCTTGTGATTGTCAATAAAGTTCATGGATTTGGAAGAGCAATCTTTAATAAGCCATCTATTAATCATCAACAGTCTGCTGTAATTCTCATGTCCAGCTTTTGATATTGGTCCACTGATAAACACCTTCATTTTCAAATTTCCAACTGTGCTTAGAAGATGATTAAAGTCAATTTCAGATTTTTGCTTGGACAGATCATTAGCTCCAATGTGACTGATTGGATTGTCATTGCTCAGCTGATCAGTGATTAATGGGTTATAAAAAGTGGTTACTTTTTTATTGTCACATAAAATAAATGTAAGAAATCGTTAACAGTTTTGGGAGAAAGTTGAAGAGAATCAGCCTGAAGAGACCAGATTGTTATCATATCCTGATAGACTAGTGACAGTCAGAATGCTGTCTGCAGAGCTATTCTCAGGAAAATAATTCCCAGTTAGTGATCCGTACACCTGACAGCGCCTGCAGGGGAAGAATCCATCTGATAAAACCCAACAACTGTCAGTGTATAAAGTTCACAGAATCATGAACTACTTCAGGTTTACTAGATGCTTGAAATAGTTTGTTTTGGCTCTGATAAGCTGCTAGACCAGAGATCTTATTTCATGGAGGAAGTGATCAGAGCGTCGTTAAAGCTCAGGTGGCTTTAGGAGGTGTTGACATCACGTTATTTTACATTCAAAGTCAAAATAAAATTTAAAAAAAAGACGAAAATAAAATGTATTCTTACACATGTGAAGCTCACGGTTCAAGAAAAAAAGAAAAATCACAGCACATCTAACTGCTATGGAAAGCTCGATAAGAAGAGGTTTAAAGTATCGTACGTGTTGAAGGAGTAAATCAGAGTTTTCAGAGGACAAATAAAATGATTTAAAATTCCAACTGGGCCGATGGAGGCGATTCACTTTAACGTGACTTTAAAATCCAATCCATGCATGAGCAGTTCTGGACGGGGGCAAACAGGGGCCAGTGCCTCTTGTAGAACTGGTTCTGGCCCTTGTTATGAACCCAGCATTGAAGAGATAATACAAAATGAATTTCTTATGATAATATGCTCTGGTACAGAACCATACCTTCATCTTTAACCCTCATCATCAGATGCAGAGTCCAGTCAGTAACTGTTATCCAACAAGGATATCACTTAAAATTCAAATTTCCTGTTTTTTATATGTGGTTTGACTGCTGTATTTTTTAAACATACTTAACACAAAGTTCATGTCATTTTATGAGAATGGAGAAACAAAGAGAGAAAGAATCAAGGAAGGCAACAGGCTGGTCTAGTATTATGCAGACGTTTTGGAACAGCTATTTAATCTTAAGTGATTAATTTTAAAATATTATCTATTTTAAAAGATGCATTAGCAAGATCTGTAATTTGTTTAAAGCTATTTAGTAATGCTTGTTTTACTGTAAGACTTAGTGGAGCCGAAACACAGCCTTGACCCAGTTAGCAGTGATTTCTATTGAAAACAAGCGTTGCACTCAGTTTAATTAGGCGGCATTCTCGACAAATGGGCGAGTGCAAAGGGACACGTATCAATTTACTGTTAGCATTCTTCCATAGAGTCCAGGCAGTTGCTCAGGTTCATAATTTCACATTTCCACAACAGAAAATGCATCAAGCACTGGGTGCAGCTACTGTTGCATTTTATTATATTGTTCGACAAATTTCTTTTTGTTTTTGATGGAGCTGATCACCTCTGGTAATACATAATGTGAAATAAAAGGCTGTAATCGAAGTGTTGTATATTATGACTCCATGAGCAACTCAAATTTATGCACCTGCACAATGAAAACTCTGGGTGGGGGTGGGAGGGAGTCTATGTGTCATACCTCAAAAAGTGCGTAGTTGCACCCCTGGATGGATGGACAGAATAAAAGGATGTATTTCAAGGAGATTGAGAGATGCATTAGAAAATATTTTCAAAGCCAAAGTTGTTGAAGAAAACAGCCATGGAGTTCAGGATGAAAACAGGAAACACTAGCCTGGCGTCGCCTTCCTACGCAATTCCCCTTGATTCTCATCTCCCTTCAGTGCTCCGTCTGGGCTTTCTCCCATTGATTTCTCTGGATGCATTTCTTCCTGGCTAATCAGCGAACAGAAGGAGGTGTTGTGAACGATGACGTTGAATTTCTGCGCTGCTTTAGAATGGTATCTGGCTGTGGTTGTTGCAGTGGAAGAGGAGGAAGCCATTCAGCCACGCTTCCAAATACTGAGCAGTTAAAGTGGGAGCAAGACGAATGGTTACTGCTTGCAACACACGCTACTTCCCAATAAGCTTCATAGGGTAGCTTCCTTCACGTATTGGCATATTTCATATGTCACGGTCAAACGTTAGCAGTTGGGTAAAATCAGATCTGATCGTTTCAGACTTCAACAGGTCCAGACCCTCTGTATGAAGCAAAGCACAGAACGAGGGGCTGGTTTTTACCAGGCTAATGAAATGATTAATACAGAACACGGGATGGTGGGAAAAATGTCAGATTTGAGCAAAAACGCTAAAACATAAGCAAAGCTTGTTAACCATAGCAGGATATTACTTTTAGTTGGCTTTATCAACATCCACCGCTCACATGGCACAGCTTTGCTTTTTATTGTAACGTCAATCCTGAGTGACCAGAGACAGAACAGCGTCTATTCTCATGAAAATATATCTGTACATGTCTGGTAAATACTGCACATAATCCCCAGTGATTGATTGATACACCTCATGGCACCTGCAGAGGAGGAACCCATCTGATAAAACCTGTGCAACTGTCCATCAGCATATTTATCAAGTTCACTGAACTACGACCCACTGCAGGTTTACTAGATGCTTGAAATAGTTTGCTTTGTTTTGTTTTAACTCCAACAAGCTGCTGGACCAGAGATGTTGTCTCATGCAGGAAGTGATCAGAGCCTCTTTAAAGCTCAGGCGGCTGCAGGAGATCTTCACTCTTCATTTTCAGAGCTTACTGATCCTTGAAGAGCTGCTGCAGAACAAACGGAGACATGATGATCGCCGAGTGTAGCGTACCCAACGGTGAGCTCTAATGTTCACTTCTACAAGACTTTATTCTTTTGCAAGCAAGTAAAATGTAACCACGTCATGGTATTTTTGGCCTTTTTTAACTTTTATTTGTGGTTTAACTCTTAAATATGTCAAATTATATTATATTATTTATACTGATTACAAAATTATACAAAATGGATTTAAATATATGCCTGTGATGCATTCCGACAACACCAGAAAATAACAGTAACTCATTTAAATCAATCTTTTTTTTAAAAATAACACTATTTTCTTCCTAGATGTCAGTTCCATTCAGACTTTTGAAACATTTTGATGTACGTTTTTGTATTCCCTTCATCAAACTTTGACTTACAGCTTAGACATATTTTATGGTTATTTGAATCACTTATTTAAAAGTTTAAAAAAGTGCGTACAGCATTGATCAGAGGTTCTTTCTCGCTATAAACTGTCACTGATAGAGATAAATGTTCAAAAGTGTGCCAGGGGTCCAACTAACACTCAGTGAGCTTTGTTTTCATAGCAAATACATTTCACATGTAGCATACCGCCCTTTCCTAGTTTAAGGCTGTTATTTAATAGAAATACTCCTACTGTCCAGACTATAAGGGCATGAAAATAATAAAACTGATTTTTAAGAAAAGGTTTCACCAAAAGTTTCTCAGTCCTTTAACTCGTCCATTTGAAGTTTAATTTGGAGCCTGTTATGGAAAATGTTTTTTTCTTGTGCTAAAGTCTTATGACTGTGTTGAACTTTGGTTTTTAAAGTCTCATGACTGTCTGAATTCATGGTTTATGTTATGTCTTTATTCCAGCGTTATATAGGCTTCCCTGCTGTGGCACTTAAAGGGTCGGCCTCTAGAGCTGATGTCTGCAGCTGCAAGTTTTAGATAAACAGAAGTCATTTCCCTCAACAGCCTGTTGAGTCGCCGCTTCTCAGTTTGTCTTGTAAATATCATTAAACCTCTTCTGTCCCTCAGGATAAAATGACATGTTTTAAACTCAGAGCTGAAACTGATGGAGCAATTCTGACTGTCTGCTCTCATCAAGCGCAACATTTCTGATAAACCTGACTGAGTGCTTTTCTATAGAAGAGGATAAGGGCCACTGAGAAAAAATAATCCTGATTTTAATCTCTTTAATCTTTAATCTTTAATCATCCATCCATTTACATCACCTGTGTCAAACTCAAGGCCCGGGGGCCAAATCCGGCCCGCCATATCTTTTTATGTGGCCCTCTAGGCTCTAGAGGTACACATAAATAGAACCTTAAAGATAACAGTTGTGTGCTTAATTATTGTTTTTATCAATCAAATCAAAGCAGTTTTTTTATTTATATACTGTCAAATTACATCAGTGTGAAAAGATGTTCAATATAATTTAATTTTAAGAAGTACTTCTCAAATTTAGAGACAGCTATTTGTTAGTATTTTAACAGTTTGTTAATGGGTTTTATCAATACATTCTGGCACAACCGGCCCTTTGAGAGCATTCATGATCTTGATACGTCCCAAAATGAAGATGAGTTTGACAACCCTGATTTACATCATTTGAGTATTTATACCATCCATCCATCCATCCATCCTAGTTTATCCCTTTAAAAGATACATTAGCTGTTGACTCACAGGTGGAATCACCCAATTAGAGGCTCAAACTCATTGGAGCTGTTTTTCAGTTCAAGTTTTTATCGAAGGAGACCTTTGGGCCCAGTCAAGTGTTGAAGCCCCTATTAAATATATAAAACCACATATTAATCCTTTCCTTACTGTTGTGTTTCTCCAGTAATCAAGAGTGTGAACCTCCACTGCCAGTCCAACAATGCTGCCCATAACACCGATGAAATCTCTAGAAAGCAGCTAATTGTGAGACGAGGACAGCCTTTCATCATCACTCTGGAGCTGCAGTATGCTTTCAACTCATCTCAGTCAATTCAACTCACGGTGGAAACAGGTGCCGCACTTTTAACCTGAAACGGTTTCTGTCTTCGGGCTTTGTCATTTTACTTTAGATAATTTGAACTGCTAGAATCTTCACTACTGATATGGACCCACAGTGATTATTACATTAAAAAAATCCATCATAACCTTATTAAAAGGGCAGTATTATGTAAAATCGACTTTTTTGAGCTTTTCATCATGTTATAATGTTATTCCCTCATCAAAAACATACCTGGAGTGTTGCCTTGACTCTTTCATGTGTGTTTGAGAAATCCTTTAATCTCCCTTGGCAACCATTCAGCAATGGAAAACACCTGGGTGGATATAGCTCCACATTCAGGGCACAGCTCTTGAAGTTGCATTCTCTAAGCTTCCGAACTTCCACTTCACAGAGCCCCCGTCCCCTGCAACTTCCCCACTCAGCTGTCGGTGGAACTGCGCATCTACTGAGCTCATTATATGAGCTACTTCTCAGTTCAAGACTGGTAAAAACATTATTAAAGGGTTAATAGAGGAGCACTGTTGTGATGACTTCCTAAAGGCGTGTTGGAAAGACTTTCTTAAAGAGACAGAGGCCCAATTTCAAGGCATTAAATTACAACGTCAAATTTCTTTTAAGTCAAATTTGATATATACATCATTTTTGAAACAACCGAAGGAAACATAGTTACTAGATTGTGCTATAAAATGGCACCATGTGCCTGGAAAATACATAATACTGCCCCTTTAAACCAATTTTCTGTTTGAAACTTTTGAGTTGTGTGGGCTAAACTGAAAAGTGTCATAAAGGAGTTCATGTTCATGAGAAATGGAGAATCAGTGGGGTCAATTGTTTATATAGAAGCACGGTATATTTACCAGCCAAGTTACTAATATTTGCATACATTTTGTGTTTGTATCAGATTTGAGAGCACAAACAATCAAAATGTCCTTCTAGAAAACAGGAATCTAGTTAAATACATTAAAGTCACTTATGTACTAAAATCATTCTCTCTTAAGGTCGTTTTCCATCACAAAGCAAAGGGACCAAGTGTGTTTTTGGTACCAACGTAAGCATGTGTGGTGTGGGCATGAAAGCATTCTGGAGCTGCGGCATCGATACCAGGTCCTTCATGCAGAGTGGCAACGTGATCCTTTCTGTGACCCCCCCAGCTGATGCTCCAGTGGGGAGGTACTCTCTGTCTGTAGAGCTAGGAACTGGGTCGGCTGTGAAGGAAAGCCTGGTGGTGCTTTTCAACCCCTGGTGCAAGGGTGAGTACTGACCTAAGTCTTGAAGAAAGAATAACTTACCAGACATGTCAAGCCCCACCAAAGAAGGATAGGATAGGTGGGAGGAAACAGCACAACAATATCCTAATGTCCTATCATGATAGTCCCTGAACTAGGCAATGTTAGCTGATTCATTGACAAGATCTATGTCTTGGTTTGCAGAGGACTGGGTGTACCTGCCTGATGAAAAGGAACGCCAGGAATATGTGATGAATGAACACGGAATCATCTACAGAGGGACGGCCCACAGCTTTGGTCCAATGCACTGGGAGTTTGGACAGGTGAGGTTTAAGAAGAATCCATCCATCCATCAGTATATTTATTATATATACAATATCAGGCGATAAAGGCGTCTATCCAAAAGAATACACAATTGTTGCCCATAGCTATACTTGCCAGTGGAATTCCTCAAGGGTGTATCCTGGACTCCATTGTGCTTTAGGTACGCTCATAGAGCATTTCTATATATGGTGCTTTTGAAATCCATGTTTACCAAATTTCTTCATTTCTTTCACAATACAATTCATATATAAATCTATTGTCCTTTAAAAAATGTGATCTAAAGCATCATTTGCAGTCTTTGTTGAACTGCTTAGACAACACAACAGCTTGGTTGAACTTAAACTTTCCTAATATAAGTTAGAACAAATTTGAGATCATTTATGTGGAAGAGTTGAGTCAGATAAATTAGCTAAATGCTTCTAAAAACATCTAAGATGTGGTTGAACACTCTGAACTATTGCCAAATTGAGTAACCATCCAATCAGCTGGAGCAAGATCTTTGGGTAACGCGTTGGTATTTGTAAGTCCAGCATGTTCTTTCTTGCAGTTTGAGGAAGAAATGGTAGATATTTGCCTCGAGTTGTTGGACCTCAATCCAAAACACAAGAGAGACCCTGACGATGATGTTTCAGCTCGCTGCAACCCCATCTATATTAGCCGTGTCATCAGTGCCATGGTGAGATTGAACTTTCTCCAAAGGTTTAATTTAATTTAAACCTTAAAATGGATTAACATTTCTCCATCTCACAGATAAACAGCAATGATGACATGGGTGTTTTAGTTGGAAGATGGGATAACAACTATCAGGACGGTACTTGTCCAACCAGATGGCTCAGCAGTGTCAGAATCCTGCAGCAATGGTATAAGAACAGCTGCCGGGCAGTAAAGTACGGACAGTGCTGGGTGTTCGCTGGTGTGATGTGCACAGGTGATGTACCTTTATAAATTCTTTAGTTGTGTTGCCATTACGTAAAGCCTGACCAACATTTATGCCTTCTGTTATGATTGCAGTGATGCGGTTCTTTGGTATACCATGCCGCGTTGTCACAAACTTCGAGTCTGCTCATGACACAAACAGCAGCCTCACAATTGACGAGTATTTTGATGATTATGGATTAAAACCAATGGGGGGTTCAGACAGTATCTGGTAAGACCAATACTGAGATTCACCAGCAAAAGTTTGGTCTAATTGTTTGTTTGGAAGCTTGGGATCCCAATGTAAAAAGCAAGAAAGTTGCTGCTCCAGAAACTGCTAAATTATTCGGAAGTTTCTTTTAATCTTGTCATTGGACAAAATGAACAATTTACCAGAGTTTTAGAGACTGATATTTCTTCTTTTGAGTGTTTTCAACCCTGTTTTAGTTCTCAAGCAATCACATCTACAACCAATACATCATCATCAATCCTTCTTGGAATGTTAAGAGCTTTGAAATTTCTTAATACCATGCAGGAACTTCCACGTGTGGGTGGAGGGTTGGATGACACGACCAGACCTCAACAAAGGAGGCCGCTACGATGGCTGGCAGGTCTTGGATCCCACTCCACAGGAAAGGAGTGATGGTAACCTGTTCTTGTTCTTCCATTCTTACAATGTTCGCTTTACTGAAGGTGCTAAAGTTGGATTTCTTTGCCTCAGGGGTGTTCTGCTGTGGTCCAGCACCTGTGTTTGCCGTCCTCCAGGGGGACACAAACCTGAAATATGATGTACCTTTTGTCTTCAGTGAGGTCAATGCTGATATTGTCAAGTGGATGGTCAGTATGACTGGTTCATATTTTAATATTGAGCCCAAATTCAATCATAATAAAAGAAAAGAAAGAAAGAAAAACCTTGAAAGAAAAATAATGCAAAGGCCAGCTGGCTAAAGGAAAATTTCTTGCTTCATGAGAGAGATAGCTTCATGGCAGATAAACTTACATGAGATTTGTCATAAAACAATGACAATAGGATTTCTTTTGCCTTCAAATTCCTTAGACTGCTGTTCGAAAATTTGCTTTTTAGGTTAACTCCTGTAACGTTTAGGTCATTCTACATTGCTCTTCAGTATAAGTTTGTTTATGCATGGTTGTTTCGTCTCTGGGTTGCCATGAGCCCAAATGTTGAGATGCGAGAACTGTACCATAACAAACATATCGGATTTGTTTGATCTCAGATTAAAGCTGATGGCACAAAGAAAAGGATGAAATACCTCACCAACACTTCGAGGGTGGGCCAGAATATCTCCACCAAGGCTGTTGGCAGCTTCAACAGGCTTGATATCACAGACACCTACAAATACTGCGAAGGTAAAGATCTAACTCCTTTCCCAAAAGGCTGAGGCTGATTTGATCAGTTTTAGTTATTTCAATTACTAATTAAGTTGGACTAAAATAAACGTCCCCTGCCTCTAACGGCAGCCTTTTGGCTAAGAAGCTACCTGAGGGGCTTCTTAGTAATTATGAGATCATTTCTCTCCTGGGAAAAATAAAGCACTGGCGTGTTGCGTTGAATCGATAAGAAAGTTTGTTGATTATAAAACATCGTCTGTAAATGTGTGAACTTATCCATGTCTGTAGTCCATAGATTCTCAGGTCAAAATCATTCCAGCAGACCCCCAGCTATTTGTAGCTTCACCTATTCGCAGATTTTTCTATGTAACACAACTCCAAATTATTTGCAGAAAATAAGCCTATTCGCTGATTTTCTTTTATAGAGCATTACTAAAATTTTCTAAAGAACATGCAGCTTAGGATGCTGAAATACTTAGGCACAATGCTATTTGATACACTATTTTCTGAGGTTTACAAAGCAGCCGATCCAGGAACGTCATTCACTTTCCTTGATGCTAATTGGCTGTACTTTAGCTTCTGCAATAGTGCTAAGATGGTTTCCACTGTGAAATTCATAGTAAAGTACATACAATGTTTGAACTATTAAAATAGGCAGTTATAAGTGTTTTTAGGGCAAATAGCTGGGTGGCAAATAGCTAGGGATGCCAAGCCCAGGGATACCAAACACATCTAGTTCCTCACATATCTTGACCCTGAAGAGTATTTTGATCACATTCTGCCTATAACATGACTGTCCAACAACATAAAGGTGCCAGACTTATCTTGCTCTATTAACAACAACAAGCCACTAGTTAAGAAGTAAAATTGAGAATACTCCTGAAACTCTCAAACTAGAAATAGGTTAGAGAGACCAGTGATGGCAGCCGCTATCTTGACATGTATCTTCAGTATGAGGGGTTGCTGCAAAGTTGAAGATTCAATCTACTATCACTACATGCTCATTCAGTAGGATAATTTGCTCCAGGAGGTATGATTGCTGCAAAGTCACTAGCTGCATTTCCATTACAAAGTTGCGCAAATCTCTGTCGATTTCCTGCTAATGTCGGAAAAATACAGTTTCGCAATTGTGGTGTTTCTATTTAATAAGAAATTAAATTAAAATCACGTGAATAAGCTTGTTCACGTGATAAGTCATTAAAACATGCCACGCCATGATCCTCCAACTACTTCCTGTTGTCAGATTCTTCGTGGTTTGCGCCAGTGGCAGCAAGCGGTTGTTGGTCACATGACTCATGTAATGCGAAAAAAATATTTCCATTGCAGTTTTGTGAAATAAACCAATTTCAATGCTGGGTTTTCTCAGCTAGAAATCTTTTTTTAACCAATTTGAATAATAAAGTGAACTTCAATGCTTTTTTAAATCACTAGGATCTAATTTGAACCTGTGCAAGTTTGTGAATAGATACAATTTACAGTTCATATTAATGTACATGAATTGGAATTTTTGTGTACAGTACCTTGAGATCACATTTGATGCGAATTGTAACTATATGAATGAAGTGAATTAAGTTGTATTGTTAAGACCAGTCTAACAGCAGTATTTGAAAAGGGTCAAAACCAATTACTGGTCATTTTATTCTCAGACTGACCCAAAAATTCTTTATTCAGCTGAGAAAGATTCATTTTACTCACCGTTTTTCTCAACAGGGAGTGCAATAGAGAGAGTGGCCTATGACAATGCTGTAAGAAGGGTGAACTCACAAGACGGGAGTGCTTTGCATGGCACTTGCGAAGTCATTGAAGTACAAATGGTGGAAATGTCATTAGAAGAGGTAAGTTCTGAAATAACTTGTATCACTTTTATGTGAAAGTATAACTGAGTCAAACGATCACAGATGTTTTTTGTCTTTTTGACAGGAAAAATATTACAGGAATTCGCAGGATATCAAACTGAATCTGAAGCTGAGCAACAGGGATCGCGATATGAAAACATTGTCCATCTCTCTGAATGCCCAAGCCACAAACTACACTAGAACTCAAGCACAGAACATTCTGCACAATCAGTTTGTGAAAAATCTGCCACCTGGACAAGGTCTGTACACTAATCACCCTACAAATCAGTCTGATCTGATCTACTTTAATCAATTTGACCCATTAACTCTCAACATGAACAGGAAATTTCCTGTAGGATTTATGATTTCACCTAAAAACATTTCTACCCTTCGAGGTCAAACATTAATGCCAATAACTGACAATGGCAGAAAGGTCCATGCCCTCTACATGTCTTCTCTTTGCCTTCCTGCAGTTGTGAATATTCCCATCCTGATCCCATACTCAGCCTACTGTAAGTATGCTGTTACCCATGACAGCATGAAGGTGTCTGTCAACGCCTGCGACAGTGAGGGTGAATTCTATCAGACTGACACTAACTTAGCCCTGGAAGACCCGCCCATCTCCATTAAGGTCTGCAAAACCCTTATGAGTAACACAGTACACACATTGATGTTTTTACAATGTAAAGCACTTTGAACCGCCTTGCTGCTGAAATGTGCTATGCAAATAAACTTGACTTGACAAGCAGCGATTAGATTTACTCTCCATCAACATTATGTTTGGTCAACATTAGGAATGGTTTCCTTTTGGATATAATTATGTTTTCATGTGGACCAGTGATAGGTGTGCACGTGACCTGGTTTGCAAGTTGTTTATATGTTTAAAGTAGACTCCAGAGAATAACTGGAGGCATTACAAGAGCGGCAAAGGTGTTACAGGCCATTACCAAAGCATCTAACAGTAGAGCCATAGTTGTAGCAGGTCTAGGGTCTAGGAGGAAGATCCTGATCTTTTTCCCCAGCTATGCTATCCAGCTCATTTAGTGAGATCCCAAGGTGTATCCGCGCCATAGGCGATACACAAATGTCTAATGACAAAGTTCTTCCAACTATGTCTAAGGCTAAGTGTGACCACACAGTGGCTGGAGCTACATTTATTTAACCATATGTGAAGGTTGTCACGAAGATCAACTGGTAAATTAAGGCTGCATTCACACCAACCCTGCTTAGCCCCTTTTAATCAAACTCTAGTTTGTTTGCCCAGAAAGTCCGGTTTGTTTGGGAAGGTGTGAATGCATAATCTAACTCTGATGCAGTCCAAAAAAAGTGAACTCTGGTCCACCTATCTGCATATGTGAATGCCAAGCGAACCTTGTTAATGGGATCAATGCATTTGTGTTTTCCTTAATGACTAATTGCAAACAACTGGTACCAACACTGGGCCACGGTGAGAGGTACTGTTCACATACTTTCTATACCTTCTACTGGTCTGCATGAGAACCAAGTTGAATTAAATTGGACGATTCCTTTGAGGTGCTTCAATGCTTTTTTTAAACAAGGGAATAGGCATCAGTTTCATGGTTACCTGTCATTCAAAAACTAAGAATTCTCAAAGCATGTGACTTAAACAACTTCACACATTTCCATGATAAAACACCTTGTAACATCTTTCTACTCTCATGAAGTCTGATTTTACACCTGAAAGGAAAGTGAACTGTCTTGATCTGTAATATGAATGTACTGCAGGAAGTCAACATAGAGATGAAAACGGTGTGTTTGCTCCAGGTTTTGGGTGAAGCTCGTGTGAACCAGCCCATGACGATTGTGGTGGAATTTGAAAACCCGCTGAACGAGACGCTAAGGTCCTGCTTTCTGACCGTCACTGGCTCCGGCATCTTCAGAAACGAGCACATAGAGAGGTAAAAACCATGACTGTGGAGCTTGTTTAGGAAACTACTAGTTTAAGAAACCATCACTTTTATTCACAAATGATCTAAAAGTAGATTTACATGCTGACAAGTGGACCTGTCCACCTTTGAGCTGAGTTTTGGTAACGTCTGTTCTAATCCAGACTTTTATGTGAATGGGTATGGTTAAATTTCCAAAGGATTTAACAGGATTTTTCTGCACGTCTACAGTAACGAGAGAGCGCTTCCAGCCAACGGGACTCTGAAGCTCATAATCACAACGACGCCCTACAGGGCCGGACTGAGGACTATTGTGGCCGACTTTGACTGCAGCGCCTTCAAAGATATAAAGGCAAGCTGCATCGTCGAAGTCAAGCCCTGAGTTGTTGCCTTGCTGTGAGCCTTGGAGTCTCTGATTCAGGCTACAGTCAGCATAATTAAAGCTGGCGTTTAGGGGTTTTGGGGAAGATATAAGAAAAAACACTTACTGGTTTAATTATGTTTTTATGATTAATTTGCAAATTTATTCATTTATTTTATTGGGTTAACTTTAAGGGACCATTATATTGGGTTTGGATGGCAATGCATTTTATGTTAAAATGATTTTATGTGATTTTATAAAAGTTTTATATATAAATAAGTTGCAGCAGGTCTTAGATGTGTGAACTGATGTTGGCTTATCTATAACAATAACACATCTGTACCTTTCAGAAACAGTTACAAAGTGCTTTACATTATATTAAGAAATTAAGACATAAAATAAACATGCAGAGAATCAGCAGTCCTAAAATGTATTTTGAATCCACAATGTTCTTATTTAAGTCCTCTTAGCTTTTTGTCTACTACTACTACGAGTAGAATAATAAACTAATCAATTCCAGTTAGTTTCATTGACAGGTATAGCTAAATATCATCTGCATGGCATTGAGAGTTATTTCTGTGAGCCTAATGAAAACATGTGAGTAGTCCATGAACTCCTGGTTTCTCACTAGTATAACCAGTGCCTGTCCATGAAGAGTTCGCCAGTAAAAGGTTCTTAAATTGCACTGTAAGATAAACCAGGAGCCCGTGTCGTTGCATCGAGATTGGAGTCACATGTAAAAACTTGGAGGAATTTGTCAGAAGCCTGGCAGTGGCATTTTGAACAACTTGAACAATAAAATGTTCTCATCATGTCTCAGTTTCTCGGGTGGTCTATACTGGGTGATATTTGTCATTAACTTGTAGGTCTGTTTGGGGGAAAAATGTGAATTTTAATCAACAGAATGTTTTCTACACTGTTGAAATTTTGGTTAACCATCAGCAACCTATAGCTGCTGGTGCTTATGAAATTTCACGGACTTTCTGTGTGAACACCTGCTGTCAAATGGCGTTTTGATGTCCGGGATACAAATTGTAAATTGAGCAATATTGTATTTATCTCTGATTCGCTATGGGGAAATCTTTACATCCATAACTTTCAGGTGAATTAAACATTCAGTGCAATTCTAAATACTTTAATAATCCCCAAACGGAAATGATCAACAGTAAGGATAACAATGTTTTCCAGATATGTCTGCACATCATTAAAATGAATGTAATTATAATCCTAATTTAAAACCTTCAAGCCTGAAAAAGCCAAATCTTATAAAATTTTGCTTTTTCTTCTGTTTACTAATTATAACTGTAAGGAAAAAAAAAGACAAAGCGTGATTTTTTTTTTTTTTTTTTTTTTTAATCTTTAACAGATTCAGAGACAGTATAACAGGGTACTCTTCACAACAAAAGTGCAATTAATATGGAAAAACTGAGTAGAAAAGGTAAGCTAAAAGACAATCTATGAAAATACAAAAACTGTGATAATAAACAGAAATCATTACTATTACAAGAGGAATTTTAGTTCTTTACTGAACAATGAACAATATTATAAAGCGATGAAACAATGACGCATTTTTATATAGAATATATTTATTATTCCATTTAAAACCCTTATATGAGATAAAGTTGTGTCTTTTTTCATACAAAGTCTAGAAGGGCTTTTTCTATTATTTTACCAACGTGAAGCTCGACATTGAACGTCTTCATGCAGAATCGTTCCTTCTGATGAGTTTTGCAGGGGGTGTAAACTTTGCATCAACCTTATTTATTCCTACAATTTTAATCCAAGTCACAAGTTTCAAAAAAATAAGCAGGAAGTTTTCCTGATGTCAGATTCCAGGAGGGAAAGATGAACCTCAAAGTCCAACTTTCTTGACTTTACTACCTTCAGTAATACCTTTAAAATTATTGGATAATGCAGTGTTTACATAACTCTACATCTAGGTGAGACATCATACCCACAAATACATTTTCTCTACCATTTGAGGCCCTGAATATGAATTTTTATGTGATTCTAAAACAGAGAAACTTCCCCTTTGGTTATTGAATTTCCATAAATGTTGCTGAGGTGGTCGTTAATTTATAAACACAACTTTTCTCCACATAGATATTTCATTTGGAACAATAAGTACAATTACAAAAATAAATCAGGTTTTTTTTTTATTTTTTATCACAGTTCAACAACAATATAGTGCAAGTAACTCAGCTACTCAACGATAAGGAGAACTGACTTAATTATTCTGAATATTCAAATAAAGTGAAAGACGTGTCATATAAATTAATTCATAGATACATGAATAATGCATATTTAAGAAAGGTTTATATGTGAACTGTTCCCTGTGTGGGTCTGAGCCTGAAACTGATACACCTGTTCTGGCACTGTCACATTACTGCCACCTTCTGGTAAAAATTAATTATATACGTCCAAACGAAGATTGACTCAGGTTTCCGTTGAAGTTGGAGACCAAAGCAAAAAACAGAAAGATTTTAATATTAAGGAAATAATACTCTTAGTTTTTTCATGCTATTCCCTCTTTTCTGGTGTTTCAAAAAGAGTCTGAACAGAACATTGTAAACATCTCTGACTCTTAACAACAAGAAAGCTAGAAAAACACTTGATTTATGCACCGTATTTAATGTATTTACATGAATAATTGACTTGGCTTCTGTTCAGTTGTGTAAATCTATATTAATAACTGTCTTAATTATATTTCTTTCAATAAAGTTTAATAAAAAAATTTAAAAAAAAAACTCTCAAAATCCACTACTTTCAGGTCCTTAGAAATGAGGATCTGTTTGGTCGTAATTACTGAGAGGTGGAGCGGAGAGAGGGCGGAGCTTGTGTTGCAGCGGTGTTTGGGGTCTCCCTGGAGCTGCCCCCGCGACCCGACCTCGGATAAGACGAAGAGGATGGATGGATGGATGAATGGATGAATAGATGGATGGGCATGTTGGTGAATCCGCTTGGATCAGTAACTATTTATAAACTTCAAGAACCAGCCTGAGTACGGTTAATACTGGATTTAAGGGAACCAGAGAAGTCAGACATTCCGAGTCCAACATGTGAGGAATTTGTTGTTCTTGAGTAGTTATTCAATATCATGCAGTCATAAACATATGTCCAAAAATCTATTTAACATTGTCGTTTTTAGATGAGAACTAAGTTGATCGGAGTCCTGGGCCTCCTATAAAGAGACGACAAACTCTTCAGGGCTTTTCCTTCTCTGTCAGGAGTCCCACATCGACCCAGAAGATCAGGCTGAGACAGGACTGTGGAGCTGCTGCCACCAGATGGCGCCACATACAACTGAACAGATGGAAATCAGTAACATTAACATAGTAACAGGAAAAACACTACCTTTAATTTGACTGAGTTTATTCAGCGTGGAAAGAAGTCTCACATTTAGCAATATTTTTTAAAATAAACCTGAAACCATGAATGTCCTCCAGAGTCCAGACCACATTCTCTCAGCCGCTACGTGTTGGGGTTTATGTTTATGATAATAGCGATTTTAAGAGCATTTAAGAAAACAAAGCAGCAGAGGTATGTAGTAACTACTTACATTTACTCAGTTACAGTCACTTGAGTATCTTTTTTTTTTTTCATTTTAGTCTGTAAAATACCAAAATTTGAACATAACTTTATATATTTGTTTGACATTTTAAAATATTAACTCAGATGTTATGATCAGTTACTCAGTCCTTCAGTAGCCCTTTTCTAAAAGACTTTTTTTACTCAAATTTTTTTCTTTAACGGCTACTATTATCTCTTCCTTTAGTTAAAATATGCTGAAGTAGTTCTACTCTTAAGTACGTTTGTTTGGCCAAAGCAATCAGATAAAAGTGGATACGTCACAAAAAGATAAAACTCATTCATATCAGTTTCTTTTTTTTATCAGTAGATGTCTGTTGTTCATAATCTATTTATGTTGTAACTCAATTTATTATATTTCTAACCAGTAAATGTGTGTAAATATACATTAGTTTGAGCGATGATAAAATTATACAGTGATTGAACTGGTATCTTATTGTGATCCTTGTAGTCTGGATGACATTTTCTGATCTCTGATTGAAAATAAGTTATAAAACTGAGAAATAGAATGAACATCTGTTGTAATGTGAAAGGAGAAGAATTCACAACCGTTTGGTAAATAGTTTACTTAATGGTAAACTACGTGAGTAATTTACCTATTAAAGCTATGTTGGCTAATACACCACAGTTATAGGCTCTTTATTACAGACAGTGATAACTCATCCTCAGCTGCAAACAAAGAGTCAAACTGCATGTTTGCTTCAAAACGCTCCTCTGACAGGAATCTGGGAAAACCTGATGGGAATGTTTAGTTGTTCCTTCCCCTGCATGATCCGACCTCAGGCTCAAAATAAGTTGAGAAACAGACAAAACTTCTGATTTAATGGGAACGGAGAAGAATTCACATCCAGTAGGTAAACTGGTTAATTAATGGTGAAATATGAGAATAATTTACCCATTATTCTATGTGTTATCACCTGGTTCAAAGCCACAACAAAAAGCCAGACACACCATGGATAAGTTTCTGAAATCTGAATTTATTCAACAAAAACTCTTTATAATATGAAGTGTGAAATTAACTATGTGGAAGAGTTGTAACATGCAATCAAAAATAATCTGCTAAGCAACATCATAAGCAGCAGCATACCTGTGGATGACAGCAGAGACAATTTGGTTTAGCATTTAGGGTTTAAATAACTGGAGGCCTTACCAGGGGCTCAGGTGTCCCAAATCAGTAATCAGTGTTGCAGGTGAAACGTAAAGGATGAAGTACAGTCTAGTCCACTTTCTGGATACTCAGCTGTGATTTTTGTAGCTTTATGTGTTGATTCATTTTTTCAGCGAAGTTAAGAAACATCAGTCCAGGTGATATTCCTGGTGATCTGACTCATTTGTTTGCTGCAAAACACTCCTGACTGGAATCTGGGAAATCCTGATGGGTGTGTTTAGTTGTTCCCTTCCCTACATGCCTGAGACTGGATGTAACCAACACCAGTCAACCTGTAAGCAGTGGAACAGTACAACTCACTGCAGACGTTCAGACCAGATTCAACCAGTGGTTCTCTAACACCCCTTTAAAGGCCCCTCCAACCCCCCATCTCAAGTCGAGTAAACAATGAACATATCTATCAGTGAAGTATGCATGTCAAAAACATAATTAGCTACTTTTGTCTTCTTATAAAATACAGATGTTATGAAGTAAGATTTGTTGATTCATAAAAACCTCAGCCGTTATGATACTCGAGATAAAACTGAATCTGTAAACGTTTAAGATCCGTAAAGCTGATTTGCAAAAACATCAAATTAATTCATAAATTCTTTTGACTGATTACTTGGACTCGTTATTTAAACGGGTACTAATATTAATGGTAATTTAAACATCTGATGAAGTTTTATTTTAGCTAAGGCAAAAAAAAAAAACCCCATAAGACTCAAACTGTCCATCCATCCATCCATTGTCTTCCACTTACCAGAGATCATTTGAGGGAGCAGGTCCAGGTCCAGATCCGTCTCCCCGGCAACATCCTCCAGCTCATTCTGGGGGATCACAAGGCATTCCCAGTTCAGACAGACATATAGTCCCTCTCATAAGAATAAAACAATAAGAAAATCATTAAAAATAAATATCAAAAAGGTTCCTACACTTTTAGAATTGCTGAAATAAACCCAGTTTAAGGTTTAGTTAAACTAATACACAGAAACACAAAGTCAGAATAAACTATAAACAACCCGACTGACAGAAACCCAGTGATGGACATGGAAGCAATTCCAGGTTTAAAACTTTGTGTCGGAGGAGAACTGCATTTCCCATGATGAAGCTATTCTCCCTGCTCTTATCAGACACTGAAAACAACGAGAACCATTTTAACTCCACAGACGGCTTTTGAAACAATTAAGTTAAACATGTTATTTATAAAAACAATTTCATAAATTTCATTTAGTTTCTTTGAGTCATAGTTTCTGATTCAGACCTTCTCTGACAGTCAGTTGAACTAACTAGTCGACTTTTAGACGATTTTGTACTTTTCAATGACTTTTTAGTCAACATCATGTTACAAAACTGATTTTAGTCCAGATGAAAGATGAGGAACTGCGTGGGGAATGTCAAATAGTTTGAACTGTATAAACAATGTGTCAGTGATTTACCAAAAGAAAAGGGGATTGTAAACCCTGGTAAAGGCCACCGGAATAATGCGTGGCTTGTTACATGTGGGACTCTTTTTCATCCACCCAATTTACGACGGCACTCTTATAAAAACACTGTCTGACTGTGGGGCGCCATTTGTTACACAATACAAATTTAACAGCAATAGTTTGGTTTATATAGCCTGTCATAGAGAAAAAAATGGGTGTTCATTTTTCAAAATCATATTTTCACAATATTATTCATCCATTTATGAATGTCAGAGTTCCAAACTAAATATTTAATTCACAAGCTAAATTTTTATCTTTCAACTTCAATATTTTGTTAGGAAACTAAATATTTAGTTTACAAACTAAATATTTACATCCAAACTATGTATTTAATTTCTAAACGAAACATTTAATTTTCAAGCTAAATATTTAGCTTGCTAACTAAATATTTAGGTTGTCAGATAAATATTTAGCGAATATGCAAATTAGCTTGCCGATTTGCGGAAGTGGAGTATCAAAATAAAAGCTGCGTTTCGACGACCACTATATAGACTCCGCTGCGGGACTGAATCAAAGGTGATAATAAGTCTAGTTTATAGTGTTGCAACATGTATAATTGTGATCAGTGAAATAATTTGACTCCTAGGTGCAGCTGTCCAAGCTGAGCATATACCTGATCATCAGCACCAGCCAGCGTTGGCAAAAAAATGTCATACTCGACTTTTCGGACCACAGTGACAGAAGATCTCTGCTCTGGTCCACTTCTGCCGAGGAGGTCCAGAATAATGTTAAGTATTTTTTTTATTATGCATAATAGACTTCTGTCTTTTCTCAGTGTTTGCTGTGAATATAGCTAATAAAGCCTGTAAGCTGCTGTCAAGCCTTCTCTCCTGCGTTTCTATGATGTCACACGGACTAGTCAAAGTCAACGTGACTCATCATTTTAACCTTGACTTTAAAAAAACTCTGAAGTTGTGCAACCCCAGTCTCACCTGAACCTTAAATCAGACCAGAAACATTCATCTGAAGCTCTCCATAATTTGATCTAGCCTGGCCATTGGCTTCCTGCGCTATTCCCCTCGATTCAAATCTCGCTTACAGCTTAATCTGGGCTTTCTCCCATTGACTTGGATTCATCCGGTAGAATTTCAACCAGCCAACCAGCAAGCAGAAGGAGAAGTTGTGAACGATGACGTCGATCTTCTGCGCTGTTTTAGAGCTGTAGTCTGCCGGTAGTTTTAGCGATGACAGCGGAAGAAGTGAACAAAGCCGTTCAGTCCGTGTCGGCCCAAATATTGAAATAACATCAGCAGCCATCTGGTTCGGCTCGTGATCTGCGTGGTATAAACCCAGAATGTGAAAAATCTCTTTTTTCATGTCTGACACGGTCCAGGTACGGATGGACACAATAACTGAGCAACAGGTTCTGAACAAGCTCAAGTTTATGGGGAACAGTTTAATCTTGGTCAGACAGGCAAGGGTCAAGTCCAGGTGTTTGAATCTGGCTGGTGGGGCAGTTCCAGTTCTCAGGGTCAGACAGGTAGACGGTCGAAGCCAAGGAATCCAAATCTAGGTGAGGCAGGTTACGAGTACCAGTGCGAAGCGGACAAGGAGGGCGACAGAACAAGGAAGAAAACAGACAGGTTAATTGCTGGATGAATCTTACTGGCACTCAGAAATGGCCTGAAGGTGTACTTCAGGTGCTTGAAGGTGATGAAACCCGCACAAGGTTTCATCACAATCTGACGCTGAGCAGGAGGAAGATCCATCCTTATATGGCGGCTGCTGTGGATCAAGGTGATGATGATCAGGTGTGAATGGTTACAGCTCAGCAGTCTCTGAAACAGGATTAACCACATATTGCCTGCTGCAAACCAGTCCTCTCGCTAGAATCTGATCAAACTTGAAACAAATATTTAGCTTGATGGGTGAAACCGTCTTCAATGAGCTAACAGGTAGTTTCTGCTGGTACTCAGTAGAAGGAAGTTCAGTTGTTACTGAGAGGTAAAATGGCTCAGAGAAGAGTTCAGATGGATAAAATCTCTTGTTCCATCTGCTTGGATCTACTGAGGGATCTGGTGACTATTCCCTGTGGACACAGCTACTGTATGAACTGTATTAAAGGCCACTGGGATGGAGAAGATCAGAGGAGAATCTACAGCTGTCCTCAGTGCAGGAAAACCTTCATACCGAGGCCTGTCCTGCAGAAAAACACCATGTTAGCAGAGTTGGTGGAGGATCTGAAGAAGACTGGACTCCAAGCTGCTCCAGCTGGTCACCGCTATGCTGGACCTGAAGATGTGGCCTGTGACGTCTGCACTGGGAGGAAGATGAAAGCTGTCAAGTCCTGCTTAACCTGTCCAGCTTCTTATTGTGAGAATCACCTCCAACCTCACTATGATGCTCTACCATTACAGAAACACAAGCTGGTGAACCCCTCTACCAACCTCCACCAAAACATCTGCTCTCGTCATGATAAGGTGTTGGAGATCTTCTGTCGCACTGATCAGCAGTGTATCTGTTATCTCTGCACTATGGAGGAACATAAAGGCCATGAAACAGTCCCAGCTGCAGCAGAAAGGGCTGAGAAGCAGATGGAGCTCCAGGTGAGTCGACAACAAATCCAGCAGAGAATCCAGGACCAAGAGGAAGATGTGAAGCTGCTTCAGCAGGAGGTGGAGGCCATCAATGCCTCTGCTGATAAAGCAGTGGAGGACAGTGAGGAGATCTTCACTGAGCTGATCCGTCTCCTCCAGAAAAGAAGCTCTGATGTGAAGCAGCAGATCAGATCCCAGCAGGAAACTGAAGTGAGTCGAGTCCAAGAGCTTCAGGAGAAGCTGGAGCAGAAGAAGAGCTGAAGAGGAAAGACGCTGAGCTGGAGCAGCTCTCAGACACAGAGGATCACAACCAGTTTCTCCTCAACTACCCCTCACTGTCAGCACTCAGTGAGTCAACACACTCATCCAGGACCAAGATCCGTCCTCTGAGATACTTTGAGGACGTGACAGCAGCTGTTTCAGAGCTCAGAGATAAACTACAGGACGTCCTGACTGAGGACTGTAGGAACATCTCTTTCCTTGTCTCTGATGTCAACGTCTTAGTCTCTCGTCCGGAACCGAAGACCCAGGCTGACTTCTTGATGTATGCAAGAGAAATGACGTTTGATCCAAACACAGCAAACATGGAGTTAGTTCTGTCTGAATCCAACAGAAAAGTGACGTTTCTGAAAGAAAAAAGGCCGTATGTTCACCATGTGGAAAGATTTACGTTCTACTGTCAGGTCCTGAGTAAGGAGTGTCTGATCGGACGCAGCTACTGGGAGGTGGAGAAGAGAGCGGGAGGAGTGGAAGTGGCAGTGGCATACAAGAGCATCAGAAGAGCTGGAAAATTTGATGAAATTGTGTTGGGCATCGGTCCAAAATCCTGGTCTATGCACTGTGTTCCTAACCAGTATGGAGTGTGGCACGATTTAGATGACTTTCCAGTCTCAGAACCAACTTCAGACAGGATAGGAGTGTACGTGGACCACAGAGCAGGGATCCTGGATTTCTACAGCGTCTCTGACACTATGACTCTCCTCCACAGAGTCAAACCACGTTCAGCGAGCATCTTCATGCTGCACTCAGGTTCTTCAACTCCAAGGGAGACTCTGTTGAGTTCTTCAACCTGAAATGAAAACATTGGACTTGTTTTCTTTGTTCTGAATGTTTTCAGTTTCTTCAGCTTTGTTATTTTATTGTTTTGAATAAGTTTATAGTAAATGAGTCTTTTTGTCATAAACTGTTTTTGCTTTTCTTTGTTGAGAACTGAAAAAGGTTGAAGGTCAGAAGACTTGAGTTGTTCTTTAGAAGTACTCGTCTTGTGAATCTCATCAGTAAATCACAACACAACCTTGTCAGTTACTTAAAGGTTTTCTGCTTTTAAACTCAGAATTGACAAAGTCTGTGCGCTTTGGATCCCAGCATATCATGTGGATAGTAGAACCGGCTCTCTCTTTCAGAAGGACAATAATTTGGCCTTCAGTTCTGCTGTGAGGAGGAACATTGGTGTTCCCAACTGGTCCACATAGACTATGAGAACGACTCGGGAAATCAGGAACTTTGACATTGTGAAGATGTTTTCTGTCTACATTATTAAACCCACAATCTAGTCTCTGTTTCTCACCAAAATATCGTTTTAATATTGTGTAAAAGTTTTTTCTATTGTATCTGAAAGACAGGATGCACTATGTTTTTCCAAGCATTAGGTCATCTGGTCCATTTCACAGTGAAGTGAAGTTTAGTTCAGGGCAAGTATTAAGGAGGGGCTTATCATAATAGTTCTAATTACGAGCTCAGTAGACACGCAGGTTTGTAAATATATGCTGCCGCTAGTCTGGAGGAGTTGTGTGGGACGCAGGGAAGGGGTGTTCTGTGAGACTGAAGCTCCAAAGAAGGAAAAAGGCGGCACCTTGTGAGAGCAAGCGTTTAGGTACACCAAATTGCTGCCAGGGGAGATTCAAGGATCTTCACTGAGCTGATCCGTCTCCTCCAGAAAAGAAGCTCTGATGTGAAGCAGCAGATCAGATCCCAGCAGGAAACTGAAGTGAGTCATGTTGGTAAATCTGGTTGGATGAGTGATTTACGATCTTCAAGAACCAGCCTGTGTACAACTAAAACTGGATTTGAGGGAAGCAGAGAGGTCAGACAATCAGAATCCAACACGTGAGCAATTTTTATTCTCTAGAAGTTACTAAATAACTTCATAAAAATATAAATACATATCAAAACATTCATCTAACATTTTTTTCAGATATGAAGTAAGTGACGAATCTGTGGTTCTGCTTTATACATACAGTTGACAGGAGGGCTGGACCTCCTATAAAGAGACGACAAACTCTTCAGGGCTTTTCCTTCTCTGTCAGGAGTCCCACATCGACCCAGAAGATCAGGCTGAGACAGGACTGTGGAGCTGCTGCCACCAGATGGCGCCACATACCACTGAACTGATGGAAAGCAGTGACATTAACATAAAAACAGGAAACCCACTACCTTTAATTTGACTGAGTTTATTCAATGTGGAAAGAATTATCACATTTAGCAATACTTTAAAAAATATATAAAATTCTAACACCATATGTTGATGTTTCTTGAACCCCAGGTCCAGTTTCCTCCAGAGTAGGATCGCAGAGTAGGTCTTCTTCTCTGAAACCAGAACCACATTCACTCAGCCTCGACATGCAACACTTTATGTTTATGATGGAGATTTTACCTTTTAGAGTATTTAAGAAAACAAACAGGTGGGTCGTAACTTGTTACATTTTACTATTTTAAAATCTACTCATTTGGAGTGGCTTTACTACACTGTACTTTTTACTTTTACTTCAGGTCAAATGGAGGGATAGTAAGATTGCTATTAAACTAGTCTGATAGTTTTACATTTAGAGAGTAAAAATAGGTATTGCTAATAATATTTGAGTAAAATTTCTGAATACTCTACCCAAGTAACTTCTGAATGAAAACCAAATACATGTTCACAAAAAAAATGCACAAAACACACACCTACTACAGTTTATGTTTAATAAATGGGACCTCTTTTATTTTGGATCTGCAGATTGAGCTGAACTCTGTGTTTGGATAAGGTTTCAACAAACTGGTAGGTCTGCAGAAATCCTTCCACACCACGCACATTTCTTCCACCTGAACCCTGTTCGGACTCTCACCAAGATGCTCATTAAACCACCTGCATGAAGACAAAATGCTTCTTGTTTATTGAGACAAAATGAAACAGATATTAAACTCTGCAGGATCAACAGCTCCCCCTACTGATAAAAGTAGGGACTGACTTTAATCAACATGTTTCAGGCTGATTGGACACAAGCAGTCAGACTAATTTCTGAATCTCAGATATTTCTCATTTATTTTGGAGCCAACAAGCCTTAAAAAACAAGATAATCTAATTACATAATTAGTTTTAATTCATAAATCTCCAGTGTTAAATGCCATGTTTACATAAATATCTCTTTCAGATAGACAACAGCTCAGTCTTCATCTCTGGATGTGTCCTCTGTAGACTTTTAAAGCACATTATTAGTACTGCTTGTAGAAATAATACATATTTAGTATTTTTAACTGTTTACATCATTTTACCACCAACTTGTTGGAGTTAAAATGCAAAGGAAACATAATTTCTGAAGCTCTCCAACCCGAAACAGCGAGGTAAGTGTTCGTTTCAGGAAGAAGCCTCCCCTTCTACCTGGAGTCTACAGTTCACTTTGAGCTTCAGTGCACCTCCAGAACTAGAGGAACGACTGTTATCTGTTATCTCCAGCTCGGTCTGCTGGCTTTGCTCCAGTCTTTGGAATGGGTTGACTTGTCGCTGCCACTGTCGTTTTGTCTGTGGCCTTTAGGGGGAGCCAGGGAGCTCTGGAGAGGTGATGGAGCAGATGATCTGGTGCTGTAAGACCTCCTCAGAGGGGAAGAGGAGGAAGCGTTGAGGAGATTTGTTGATCTGGAGGAGGACAGAGCAGCTGAGGGAGCAGGCGATGAGGAGGTCTTGGGGGAGGATTTAGGGGAACCAGTGTTGGGGGGATGAGTCGCCGCCAGAGGTTTGGTTCTTCTGAAAGAAGATGATGCTGTGTTTCTGGTAAAACCTGGAAGCACTGATGATGACGGGGTTCTGGATTTGTGCAAAGGCGTGACAGGAGCACTGACGCTGCCCTGTCCTGCGACTTGATTGAGAGCCCGAAGCTTAGAGAGACACATTTTCTCCTCTGCTGGGGTTCTGGGTTTTATTACAGGTTTACGGACAGACGGCCTGCCCTGGAGGTCCTGGTTCTGCTCTCTACCTGAAACCTTCTGCTCTCTCAGTTCTTTGGACTCTGGGGTCTGGGGTCTTCCCAGCCGTTGGGAAGCCAGGGAAGTTCCGGGCCTCTCTCCTCGATGGACGGAGGAGCTGTTGAGGTTGGAGATGTTCAGACTGGTTGTTCTGGAGGCGCTCCGGTTGTTAGCCGGAGGCTTTTCAGATTTTTTGTCTCTGGACGAAGAACCTGGGTTGATCCTTGTGATGGGTACAACTCGCCTCATGCTCTGGTTCTCGTAGCTGGTGAGAGTGCGGATCGATCTCCCGCCTGTAGAGGTTGTGTTTGAAGGTTTCATCCCAGTGCTTCCAGTTCTAGAGTTCAGGAACTTCTTGGTGGAGTTTTTGGTTGAAGTTAAAGTAGTTAAAGAACCTTCTACTGTCCTTTGCCTCAGTGTCTTCTTGTTTATGCTTTTATTATCAGATGTTTGCTCTGAGCCAGGTATCACATCTGTCCTCTGATTGGTGGAGTTGTCTGCGTCTGTCACCGGATTGGCCATCTTTTTAGCTCTCTCGGGTGCCTCTGTGGTCAGAGTGGGTTCTGGATTGGCTGTTGCAGATTTTATAGGATGTAATCCAGGTGAGGAAACAGGCAGTGAAGGGTTGTTACAGCGGGAGACAGGCACTGGTTGGCTGCTGATTGGGACGGACTCTGTGGTTTTACTATCTGGATGAGCTTCTGAACACTCATTAATGGCTGTTGCAGAGGAAGTTTGTTGGTTTTCTCCCTGAATTTTCCCTCCATGCTGATCCTTCTCCATGTGTGGAGATGTGTTTTCACCAGCTGCTTCACACACACTTGTCACACACCAGACAATCACCTTGACTTCGTGGTCCTCAATGTTCTTCTCAATCTCATGGGAGTTATTTTGGGCTTTGTCCGCTCCCTCTTCTTTCAGATCTGTGGTCACCGTGACATCATGGTGATGATTAGCACAACGGACTTCACCGCAGCCCGTCTGAGTAGTGATTCTGTCAAACACCTTTAGCTCAGGCACCAGGGTACACCTCTCTAAAAGCACAGACATGCTTCCTTTAGCAGCAGTGGTGCTACATTCAACACTCTGTCTACTGGAAGTCTGATCAGCTGTTTTATTTCTCAAACAAGACTCAGTCGGATTGTCGGGGAGATTTTCCTGACTGTTGAAACTGGGAACAGGTCTGTTATTCCCACTGTCGTTGAGCTCAGATTGCTCCTTTGAATCAGATGTAGATTTCACTGGAACTTTATCTTTATTTACGTCTTTCTGTGCCTCATCAATGCTTTCAGGTTTCCTTCTGTTGGGGGTCTCTAAGTGGGTTTGTGAGACCACCGGGCTGAAAGCTGAGACCTTCGTAGGAGAGAGTCCTGAACCTCCAGGTTCAAGTTTAGAGGAGGTTGGTGGGAAAGGTTTCCTTGTGTCCTCCTTTCCTCTCTGTCGAGGAACTCTGTGGTCATTGGACATCCCCAACAGTGCGCTCAGTTCCCGCTCTGCAGCAAGAGAAGGCGAGCTGGATGGAGAGTTACGGCTTCGCTGAAAGTTCCCCGAATGTCCCCGAGTGATGTGGTTGGTATTCAGAAAGGAGCGAGACTGTGACTTTGGGTTCAGGAGGTCCAGTAGAAGTCCAGTCTCATCTCTAGATGCTGCTGCTGACATGTCTGTCTCGCTGCTGCAGCGCCACCCGAGCGCTCCGGTCACCTACAACAAGACCATACAGAAGCAATTTATTAGTAGGCTAGGAAGTCAGTGGATTTCAGTTTTCTTTCATAGCATTTGTTTTGTGTCTTGCTATGGGGAACGCCTCCTGCAACAAAATTTCTACATGGGAGACTCATTCTGTCTGTGCAGCTTGCCTGGCATAGCCCATGCTTGGGCAGCATTAACTTGAACACAAAAGCGTATCCTCTGCGCAGCTTTCTCCTGCAAGCTGTTTCACCCTCCTGCAGCTAACCTACCAGGTTAGCTTGTCTGGTGGAGACCCAGTATTATATGGGTCAGCCACGACGTGGGGCGAAGCCGAGGTGGGACCACTCGCTACACCTGGGCTGAGCTGGACAGATGCAGATCCCCAACTACTGTCCCTGATATTCTCATTGCTTCAGACAGATGAAGTGTATGATGACGCAGACATTTCTCAATCAATTCTGGAGAAAGAAGATGGGGTAGAGTCGGAGGGCTCTGAGCTTAAGTTGTCGGACAATGAAGAGTAAGACTCCAAAGCCTTTGTTTGCCGCAATGAGGCTGCAAAGCTTCCCACAGCGGAAGAAGATAGCAAACCCACAGCATCTGTCTTTACAAAGCTCCTGAATGAAATTGCAGTGACGTAGAGAGACACCAAGAAGCACCACGTCACAGGAAGTTCTCTGTTGGATTGTGAGGGGATTGCTCCACAGGTGGCATCAGAAGCCATCACTGTCATTCAAGATGGTAACCCTCTCTTTTAAAGTTGACCATTTTCAGTCTAGCCTCACAGACAAGTGCTATAAAGCAGTTTCCCTGCCTAAAAGAGCCCTGAACGCTTCTTCTATTCTGACGGCATAGCAGGCAGAATTAGAAGAAGATATGACTACTAAACCAGATTTATTACCTTGTGGAAATAAATCGGCATTACAACGGCTCATCTTCTCCATTTCTACAAGTTGGCAATACAAGCCACGGGAAGAGCCATGGGCCTGATGGTTCTTCAAGAGAGGGGAAGCTGGCATGGGCTCACCAACCTGATGATCAGGGAAATGGTGGAGCTCCTTGACACCCCGGTTGTCTTCCAGAGTCTCTTTGGGGGAGTGCCTACTACCATGCAGAAGAGATGTGAGAATAGAAAGAGGGAAGATGAGTCGCTAAAACTTTGTCTGCTGAGAAAAGTGCATCCTGTGCCACTCATATGAATTGGTGGTTGCTTTCCCAACTCCCAGCTTTCAGGATCCCCGAGGTGCCTAAAACACAGGCCGCGACATTGGCCCCTGGAGGTTCAAAGAACTTGTGGGCTAGGAATCAGTCTCCTCAGATACGTCCTCAGTTCCCTCAGGCTCAACCTGCCACCAGTTTGAAGAAAAAGCAGTCGACCTCGGCCTCCCTTCTCGGTGGCACCGAGCCCAGTTCACCCCTTTCACGGGCCGCTCCACAATCCTCAAGCTTAGCTCTGGAGCTGATTCAGGGAAATATGTTCCAAGGAGAGTGCCAACCTTAAGCTGTAATGCACGTTCTGGGAATGATGCAAAAGAAACAGTGCTCAGACAGTTGTCACAAAAGCACTTCTTTCACGCATTCTGAAATAAAAACTTTCCGAGAGAACATGCGGAAGGCCAACGGCGCTGTTAAATGTTGTGAAAAGATTAAAAACAAAAACTATGTTGAAAAAAAAAAACTACTGTCTACCATAACACAGTCTGGAGAGACTCATGTCTCCATAGCTCCAAAGACAGTATCCTAGGAGCAAAGGCGTCCACATAATTCATGTCCAGTATGTGTGCTGTGGATTTCTTGGGACAGCACATAAGGCTTTAGGAAAACCAATCTACTATTTGTGTCTTGGGCAGAGCCACATATAGGAAAGCCTGTATCAAATCAGTGTCTTTCCCACTAGATTGTGGAAGCCATTACACTGGAATATTCTGGCAAGGGACGTAAGCCTCCGCTGGGTCCACCAGGGGGCTTGCATCTTCTTTGGCTCTTTTCAAAGGGGTCTCTATTCAGGAGGTCTGTAAAGCTAAACGCTGAGCTTCCTCCAATATAATTGCAAGACTTTACAACCTTGATGTGACTGCTCCTGTTTTGACATTCAGTCTTAAGTGCAGGCTCTCATGGTGTGACCCTTTACTGTTTGGCCACTGGGAACAGATGTCAGTAAAACAGGCATGTCTGCCAGTCATGGAGTCCGTACTTCTCTCCATAATGAGACAAAACGAATGCTATGAAAGAGAACTTAAGGGTATGAATATAACCCTGGTTCTCTGATTAGCTGAGTGTCTCACTAGACCACCCTCTTTGCTGCTGAAGAGAAGAAGAGGTGAGTTTGTTTTTGAATGACGACTGACGCTATGTCAGCCATTCAGGGCTGGCGTAATGAATTTTATGCTTCTGACGAGGTCATGCAGGAGGCGTTCCCCATTGTGAGAAACTCACTCATGCCAATCAGAGAACCGGGGTTATATTCATCCCTTAAGTCTTCCAGAGTAGGATTCTGTGTTACCTCCTCTCCTCCAGACCAAGAGTGTCTCTTCAGCTCCTCCTCATGCATCCGCTGACGACGAGCTGCTTCCTTCACCTCCCTCTCCTTGTTCTCCTTTAAGAGACAGAAAAACATCTTACCAACAGCTTCCTCTGTTCCCAAACTGACTCTTTCAGCTCTGACAATCAGAAAACTTAGAATACATCTATGAAAAGCAGCTTCATTTGATCTTTTTTTTAATCTTTTTCCACACATAAATAAGGAAATGTTCAGATCTTGTCAACTTTTCTCTGCAAATGATGCAAGAACATCAAAATATCTGATCTATAATTAACAAGGTGACCCATGAAGCAGGAATCCCAACAATGACTTGATTTTTACTCCATTTTTAAATTCTTACTTTTAGATTTAATTAGGACTGTAACAATTGATCGACTCACTCGAGTACCTCGATTACTAAAATTCCTCGAGGCAAATTATCTGCATCAAAGCTTTGTTGAATTATGTTTTATTATTTAGCGGCATGTGTTCGGCAGGACAATTATTTATGGTGTGCAACGCTCTTAGGTTCGTCAATGAGTTGTTGACGAATGCTAAGTGTTATTACCATAACAAAGGGTGACCAAAGCCCTCTTTTCCCAAGACATGTCTGGGTTTTCATCATTTTTTGGAGAACCAATAGGCATTCTTAGATTAACTGGCGCAACGCCAGCCTTTCTTTTATTGGACGTCCTCCCAGAGCTTCTGCCTGGTGGTGGATCGGAGCGAAGGGTGGCAAAGTACGCGGCAGGTGTATGAATACAGGTGGAGCGGATACATGGATAGATAGACGAAACACAGCGGGGAGCACTCCAGCGCTATAGCTGATGATGAGCGCAAGTGGAGCTTTATGGACGAACTGGAAAATAAATGTCACACCATCCCGGTCGCAACAAATGGGTGGTGGAGCGCCCCGTGGCGTGGACATAGCTAGCATGTTTTTCTGTTTATGACAAAGGTGCCAAAGATCCGTTATTCACATGGACACAAAAACTACAAATGGCTGTAAAAAGTGAGAATTCATCTACTAAACTGACTGAAGATGAAAATTTAAACTAGACTAGAATATTCTTTTTTTAAGTAACTTTTTCAGCCTGCTTCTTTTTTATTTTTAGAAGAATAGAATGTACTTTATTGTCCCCTGGGGGAAATTTGTCATGGACTCAAAGGTGTGAATTGCATAGTAGCAGCTGCCCAAACAAACAAATACACATACAACACATATAAACAGCTACAAAAAATTTATGATTAAATTGAGTATAATTTTAGATTTTTTTTGTGTAATTTTTGTCCGGGTTGACTTAAAAAATGAGTTATTATTGTTGCGGGTTAATTTTCTAAGCTACAGAAAACTAATTGTTATGAATGAACAGATATGAAAATTTGGGACGATATTGATGTCCAATATTAATACTGCTGTTATGGCAGAATTTACCAATTTTTTATTTTTATCAAAGTTTTTATTCAATTACTCGATTAATCGTCAGAACAATCGCTAGATTACTCGATTACTAAAATAATCGTTTACAACAGCCTTAGATTTTATCCAATACATGTGTCTGAGTGAGTTTGTGAACAAACCTTGGCCGCGTTAGTGAATCTGGTGCAGAAGGTGTGGAAGATGCTGAAGCAGTCGTCCAGCCTGAACGTGTCCCTGTCCTCGCAGAAGAAGTCGATCAGCTCTCTGCCTTCCTTCTTCAGCTGCTGCTGGCTGCCGCGCAGCGAGCACAAGGACGACGTGGCGCTCTGAGACACAACGAGACAATCACGCAATGCCATGTTTGTTTTACTACTGGATGGTTTAACGCTCCTGGTTTTATGGCTTTTTTTGTTTTTTATCTGCAGCCCCACAAGACATGAAATAAGATTAAAAAAAATCTGGTGGAAGAAAACTAGTGTTTCAGGTAAAAAGAAAACAAGTTTGTATTTTTATTATGTTAAGAGTTTTATCAATGAGTTACAACAAGGAATCTTTATTGAATTTATTTTCTTCTTGGGACTGTAATATAATTACACCTAATTTTACATGCATTCTGAGTTGTTGAATAAAAAAATAAAATGCATAAATGAATCAGCCTGAAACAAGATCTGAAATTTATCCATGGACGTTACCTGAAGGAAGCTGTCCAGCTGCTGCAGCAGCTCTGTGTCTTTCTGGATGTTCTCCTCTACTGAGCGTGTGCGAGACGTCAGCAGCTGCAGTTCAGCATCCAGCGTTTCCATGGAGATCCTAACAAAAGAAAGCCAGCTGTTTTTTCCTATTTAAATGTAATTATTTCAGTTTAATTTGAGGGACTTGATTTGGCTTTGTAGGAAAATCTTTACCAACCAAAGTCAGCAGGAGGCGCTGTCTTACAAGAAATTGTAAGAAAGTTTTCTGAGGTACATCTTTTGTTAAGTAAGACATGGTGGCATGTGCTCCAGCTTGTGGTCATGGTAAAGCTGTATTTGTGGACCTATTGTGTGTGAAAATGAAGCGACGTCTCACCTGGATGCAGCCTGGATGTTACTCAGTTTGAGAGGAAACTCCAGCAACTTTTGGTCTTTTTTCTGAGCTTCCTGAAGGAAAAAAATAAAACGTAAATGCTCTCTCACTCTTACGATCTCAGCTTTGCCTAAACTGTGATCAGAAGGAAACACAATGCCGTTTTTAGAACAAAAACAGCTGCAAAATGTCGTACAACATCTGCAGATTAACCTTTAAAATAAAGAGAAAATCATAGAGAAATAATGCCTGGGTAAAAAGAACATCAGGAAAGACAAAGATAAAGTTAGTGTGCCGTAATTCACCATCACAGATTGAGTTCACTGACCAGAGCCACGAAGTGCAGCAGGTTCATCCCCGGTTTGTTGGACCTGGTGTCGGCGAGAGACAGGAGGGAGGACAGCTTGAAGCCCACGGCGTTTCCTGCAGAACCTCCCTGCAGAACACAGACCTCAGCAGTTAGAAACACAGCGCTGAACATGGAGCAGCTACCAGCCCAAACCTCACCACCAAGGATGCTGTGCAACATCTGGAGCAACAACAGAAAAGCATCCCCACAGCATAATGCTGCCATTACCTTGTTTTACTGTCGGGATGGTGTGTTCGGGGTGTACTGTTAGTTTTCATCCACACAAAGCATCTTGCTTGTAGGCCAGAAAGTTTAATTTTTATTTTCAAATTCTTTGAATTTTAATAATCATATTAATCTTTATTATCCACAGATGTGGAAATTTGCCTTTGGATTCGCATGATGGTTAAAAAAAGGAAACACAATACGTAATAAAAAAAAAAAAATCACAACAAACAATGGGTACAACTTCTGGTCTGAATAATGCTCAAAAGTTAAGAAATATTATTTAATTTGGGATAAATTATTTCTTAGAAATGTACACGGTTGCCGTTCCTGCCCAGTATCACCTTCCAGAGGGAAAATTAACACATTCCTCAAATAAGGGATGATGGATTGAACAGAGCTTGGCACACTGGAAAAACACAAGAGCTTACCAAGTATTTCTGGTCCAGTTTCCAGTGCAAATGTCTTGCACACACTTGAAATAAAACAAAACTAACCTACAAGTAGCTTTTCAGCAGGTACAGGAGCTTGTTTTAAGTCAATAATTCCTTAATATTGATTAAAAAGTTCTAGTTATAAGTGAAATAATCTGCCAGTGGAACAAGACATTTTAACTTATAATATGTGAAAAATGTTTTGTTCCACTGGCAGATTATTTCAGACCAAAAATGCTTGATAAGATTTGGTGTTTTTGCAGTGCATACAGTGGACCCCCTGCCTATTCGCTGATTTTTCTGTGGAACATAACTCCAAATTATTTGTGGAAAATTTGCCAATAAGATTTTTTCGTAGAGCATATCTTAAATAATTGTGACGTGCCAAAGAAAATACAGGAACAAGTCGCCAGAGCAGAAAACTGAGAAAAAAAGATAAAAACCACCAATACCTGAGAAAATAGATTTTTTTTTTTTTTTGCTTAACGTACTAGCTGAAGTCATGAAGAAACCACCTCATTTACGTTAAAATGGTCAACTTTGTGTTTGAATTCAGCTTGTTTACAGAGTAAATCTGAGCCGTTTTAGAAGGTGGGGGAAACTCACAGCTGATTAACATACCGGGCTTTATTGGCTATTCTTTTGCTGTTGGTTTTGGCCAGTAAGATGAAAGTTCAAAAGAAGCACACGACTACTTTACATTGGCACCATCTCACCCTAACCCACGCCGGCAACGGGCCGCTGGAAAATGGACCCCAGCGCAGGTCCATATTAATGCATATTAAGGTATATTTGGAGTTTGAGCTATTAAAATAGGCAGTTATAAGTGTTTTTTGACAGAGTCTCAAGTACTGGTGGACTTTAACTGGTCACTGGTGGTGGTCCCTAACCCCCCACCCCCCACCCCCTGAATACCGTAAGTCCATTGTACTGCTTTCTCCATGACCTGTCTGCTTTGTTCTCTAATATTTCTCCAACAACAGACTCCACCGGATTTAATTTTCAAAAATGAACGTCACACATTTCAGACTGATTACTAAATAAATAAAAAATGTATTTAACTTTGCAATAATGCACTGCTTTGAGTCAGTCTGCCACATTAAATCACAATTAAATGCGTTCAGATTTGAAAATTGGGTTTGAAGTTCAAGGGGTTTGAATGCTGTCTCTCTATTTTCTATAAATTATATATTTTTTCTCACAGATTGTTCTGTTTCTCAGTTTATGTATGTTTTATTTTTTTTGTTTCTGTACCGTCACTGTCTATTTCAGCCCGTTATTGTTTGTGCTATGCTGTTGATGCATTGTTATGGTAATGTGATGTCCCTTTTCTGTCAACTCCATGTGTCAACAGACTTTTTTCTTTTAGTCTTCTAATAAATAACGCCTAAAAGGTGTAAAAAAAATATATTTTTGGTCAAAGATCTGAGATGTTTGGATGAGAAGAAGGCTGAAGATAAAGATTATAAACATATTTATATGTTTTAAAGGCAGGTTTTTCTCCTGTCAGGGCTTCTGTGTAATTTGCACAGCGTGTGAAAGGCGAAGTTTCCAGTTTGACGATGTGAACAATGAGGCATAATGATATGGTTTTAGTCTAGCTCTCCCTGATGATCCTTGAAATAAGTGAACATCTGTTCCTTGTAAATTTTTTTCAAGCCAACGTCAGGAACTGCAGGGAGCTCTCAGCTCCCTGCAGCTCCTGATGAAGCTGTTTTCTACGCCAGAGATGCAAACTGAATAAAAATACGCTGAAATATACAATACAACAGTTTGAATCTGTTTCATATGACATTGAACAGAGTTAACCATCTGTAGCTTGTCTTCCTCCTCTTATCATTCATTGTTCCCTTTCTAATTATTCATGTATAGGTTTTTATTCCCCACTCACAGCATTGAGGATGTTTCCGGCCTGCAGCACCAAGTGTAGAACGGCGTGGAGCTCCTTACAGCACATTAACTCTGGATGAGAGGGGAAAAAACCCAGAAGAAGGGAAGAAATGTGTCATTAAAGAAGAGACAGAGATCACTTCTTGCAGTGAAATGTGCTAACAGTGGAGGTGAAAGCATATGGAGGGTTAGTTAGCAGTTCAGGCTGAGATTCACACACACACTGCTAAAAATAATCAACGTGTTAGTTTTTATTGTGTGAAGGGAGGAGACTGCGTGAGGATGTCTCGCTCTGCACATCTGCACAGAGTCTGAGGAGGCTCGGATGAGTTTCTGCAACACAAATTGGGTGTTTTATCTTTACTGGAAACGGAGTGACGTGGCTGAAGCTCCCCAGGCTTCCAGGTCTCTCATTGGCTGCTTTTCCACTCATTTTCAGTCCTATCTCTACTTGATTTTGCATGAATTGATCTGTTGATTTTGCATGAATTTCTGTGAACAATCTGAGGGACTGGTTGATGTCATTTGGCGTCTGGAGTCTAGAGGGCCACATAAAAAGCTATGGCGGGCCGGATTTGGCCCCCGGGCCTTGAGTTTGACACATGTGCTCTAAAACCTTAAATTAGAGGTGAAAATAAAGGAATATGACAGCGAAACAAGAGCAGCTCAGCTATTAGTGATCAGGAAAGGTCGAATAAACCGTCTGTAAAGACAGAAGCAAATAAAACCAAGAGCAAAGAGGACTGAGAAAATTCAGGTATCACAGAGTAAGATGTTTGTTACCTTTGGCAGCAGAGTGAAGGACTTTAAAATCCCGTTTCATGGCCTCGCAGGCACCAGGAAACTCCTCCTTCAACAGCATGGACTCGATGCGGACCGAGTAACTACAGAGAGATTTAAAGAGACTTGAAATCAGGAGCAGGAGGGTCGGCAGAGCAGCAGTCATCGCTGCAGTATCAGTGCGTGCAACATAACAGCTGCTAAGAGCGGCTTGGACGTAATATTTGGAAGGATATAATATGCAGCCTTGCTCTGCTTTAGTGCAGCTGGACTGACTTGTGGCTGAGATGCAAAAGTTCAGGGAGAATGTTGGAGAGACGGAGCAATAATAACAAAAGAGACAGGAGAACGTGGGCGAGTCGTAAAACCGTCGTTGAAGTTTATTAGATATTGTCGCTGTCTTTGTGTGTAGCTGCTGACACACCCGAGTTTCTCCAGCTCTGTTCTTCAGTGACTTTTTAATTAACGAGCGACGAGGTGTTTAACAGTTCAAGCTATTATTTTAATGTTCAAGTTTAACTCAGTTCAAAAAAGGAGAATGAGGGGCTTTGACCATCAGCAGGTGTTTTCACAGATCATTTGTTCACTTATTGAAGTTATTTATTTTCTTTTCTCTGTAAATATGCATATATTACATATTATATGCATCTTGGGGGGCTTTGGTTGTTTGTTATTAAAACAAAACAAAAAAGAAATGAAGCTTCTTCCTGCTCTCTTTCGGACATCTTACGCTGACATTACTCTTTTTGTTTTTGATTGTTGCTTACTTTGTTTATTTGTTTATGCTTGTTTGTTACTGTTGTTTTTCTCATGCCCAAAATAAGTGCTTAAATGCTACATTTTATTTGAAAATTATTCGACATTTATGGTTTATAAAGATCTTTTTAATGCAATAATGATTTAAGTTAAGTTTAAATGTTTTTATGTTTATTTCTTAACAGCTCTTTTAAGTCATTCTAGTCATTTTAAGTCATTTCTTTGCAGTAAGGCTGAGGACTGAAGGAGATTTTTTCCTGATCTGATCACCAGCTCCTGAGTCCAGGAGGTGAGCGTCCCAAATTAATTTAGATGTTTTACATTTTTAGCTCAGACTGCTTGATAATTCTGAGTTTGTGAAATGTTTTGATAAAGCGATATAAAGTCATAAACTCACCTGGGCAGTTGAGTCAGCAGATAAACGAAGGAATCAGCCAATGAGAGCTTAGAGACGTCGCCTCGGTACGCCTTCAGCTTCTTCACCTTCAGCAGCACAAGCCCAGGGTTTATCAACACAAGTCTACATGTGCATTTATAAACAAATAAAACTGGGTTTCTATTTTCCCCGGAGCTAGACAAGTTTGTGTTTCAGACGCTGATAAATATTTCCCAGTTTCACCTCCTCTTTCTCTGGAAGCAGCTTCAGCAGCTCTCTCAGAGGCTCCGCCCCAAATGATTCACTGTTGCCATGGTGAATCTCATCCACTAGCGTCTGATTGGACCTGCAGGGGGAAATGCTTCATCTAATTAACAGTTAAATTACACTTTAATATGCTAAAATGACACTTCGGTCCGTGTTAATCAGTCGTAAAACATAAAAATAAACCAAACTCATTCTGACAGACTTTCAAAAACATTTATCTGCAGCAAAATATAAAGAAATAAAGCTGACTTAAGACTTTTGCACAGGTCTGTGTGAGTATTTCTATCTGGGTTTAACTCATTTATTGTCAGTGCGCCTCCCTCATGACTAGATGTGTTCTGGTGTGTTTAGCAAGCAGTGAGTCTGAACATCATAAACACGGTCGGGACACGTCGTAACCCGCTGCTCTCCTGGAGACCTGGACATGCAGCCACAGTTTCCGGAGAAATCGCTCCATTTTTAGACAAAATTACAGCACAAACATATTCAATTAATGGAACTGATGGTTTATAGGAGGTTAGATTTAACAAAAGTAGAAAATGCAGAAGAAGAGTTTTGAAGTATTTCTGCTTTCTAACGAAACAAAGAAACTTGAAGCTGAAGCATTTTGTTATATTTTTCTGTGTATTTCTGAGGTAAGATAATAGATAATAAATAAAGATAAAGATAATAAAGATAATAAGTTTGCAGATGCAGGTTAGTTATACGTCTCCTCGTGTTGGACATCTTTGCAGTCTTTTTCCATTGCTCAGTCGCTGGTTTTCTCTTTCAGTTGTAATTTTCAGATTTAGAAAAAGCATTCTTTGAGTCTTCGGTGATGTATTTTATCCCTCGTTGTGACAGCCGGTCTGATTTCGGGTGTGTTGCAGTGACGACTGCGGCCCGCAGTCTACAACAAATCTCTGACATAACCGTGGATCAGTCACATGTCATTAACATCCACCCTGTTTGCATTCCTGCATGACAGAGCAGCATCATCACATCTGTTTTTACCCACAACACTTCAGGATGAGGGTGAGGAGACACATCACGCAATCACCTCCTGAGTCAGACTGTCGTCCCTGGATAGAGACTTTCAGTGTGTTGGCAGATAAATATACCAGTTACAGCTTGGTGCATGACTCAAACCAAACGGTCACGACCTCCAGGGAAGAAACCTGTTATTAAAGCAAGTTTGATGTTTTTGTTTACTTATAGGCAAAGATGTGACGCTTAAAGTGACCTGAAAACCGTTTAGCACTGGTGCAGACAGGTGTGAAAATTACGGCCGGGTTAATTTAAATGAATTAATTACATAGATTTTAATGCGTTAAATTTTTTTAAACACAATTAATTGATTTTGTTGGGTTTTTTTTTTTTTTTTTTTTTTACACCTTTGTATTCATGCGTTTCTGGTACGCCCATACATTCGACGCACAAGCAACATCCGCTAACAACAGCAACGTAAGACGAAGCCGCTTCTCTGGACCCACTGGGGGTTAATTTCTGCTTCTAGAGCCGGTCTGATGGGACGCTGGTAAAGACTCCAGCTGTGTTCAAGTTGTGCTAAAAGCAGTCGGCCTGTCAGGGAAGCTGTTCTAGCCTAAATTAGCATCTCAATGCTAAACATGTAGCAGCAGCGCAGATGCTAACGCTAATGTCAGAGTCCACAGTCAACATTTCTAAATGATTTTTTCAAAGTTCCTGAAACACTGGAAAGGTTGAAGAACCAAAATAACAGATTAAAAACAATATACGTCTTTGTTGTTGAGCTTTTTTGTCTATTTATTCAATAGTTTAGCAGCAAAACGGGTTTTTGAATTGAAAATGTTGCCTATTTTGTCTATATATGGTTTTCGATTAAAATGCGATTAATTAATTAATTACAGATCCTGAAATTAACTGGATTAAAACTTTTAATCTGGTCCCACCGCTAATAAAAGTTAAACGATAGAACCATTTACCTCTTGAACTGTTTGAGGAAAATCGCGATGTTCAGCCCTCGCTTCGAGTCGAGGATGGAGACCTGGCGTAAGGAAAGAGACGGTTAGTGTCCGGGTCCAAAGTGTCCACCAGCAGCCTTCAACGAACAGAACCGGAGACAAACCTCGTCTTTGGCCTCTCTGAACGACACCCGGGCCTTTCTTCCTCTGGTGGGCGCAGAAGCCGGCGGACCGTCGTTCTGAGTGAAAAGCTCCTCGATTTTCTGGACGTCAATCTGGTAATCCTGCTGGACTTGACCCTGAGTCCAGAGGTTGGCGTGGCCTTTGACCTGGAGCAAAGATTTTACAGGTGGGAGGTTTGCTCTCAAGCCGGAGAGGGTTAAACAAACACAAAGTTTCATCCCAACCTGCTCCGCTGGAATCGTTTTCCAGAAGAAGCTCCTCACCCTCTTCTTCTTCTTCAGGCCACCTGGATGACCTCCCAGACCAGCGGGTAACAGAGGAGGAGGCGGCGGAGGAGGAGGAGGAAGAGGAGGAGGCGGAGGATTGTCCAGCAGTCTTGTCTCATTTTTACTGTTGTGTGAAAATCTCAGAGAGGAAGGCGGTGACATGGCTTCAGCAACAGCTACGTCCTCGTGGAAGAAGGATAGCCCCTGGATGTCGCTGGCCGGGGAGACGCTGCCCATGACGTGCATCGCCACGGCTGATTGGACAGGAGGCGGGAGGGTTGGTAACAGACTGGAGGGTCACCGGGATTACAGGTAACCATGGTAACAGTCGAGAAGAATCATCGCATTTGAAACGTCAGCGGGTGAAGATCAGCAGCCTGGAAAGAAAAGTTGAAAAGGAACAAAACAAACAGGAAGCTACGTCAGTGCTGCTGATGAAGACCTGGAGGTTGAAGACCTTTGGTTATGCATCTTGATTTTATGGTTGCGATCTAAGGGATGACTGCAAACCCAACAATTAAACACTGGATCAGCGGTTCGGACACGTACGTGTTTCACATTGCAGGTATTGTTATAGTCAGCATCCATCCATGCTTATCCAACATCAGGTCTGGGGCTAATAAAGCTACAAAAGAAGCCCAGACCTTCCTCTCCCCAGCAGCAGGTAATGGTTTTTAGAATTAGTAACAAGCCTCAAATTTACCGAATCTAGTAATCTAGGGATTGTAATTGCTATCTTAAGCACTGACCTCACAGTTCTGGTAAGATATTATCGTGGGGCGAAAGTTATACAATTCAAAGTGCTGGAAGAAATCACCACAGTGATTATTGCTGGTTGGATGAAACTACTAAAAATAATATCTTGCACCACATATTTATTTTTGTACAGTAAAAAAATTAACAAAAAAAAAAAAAAAATCTGGTGACACAAACCAATGAAACTGCCACAATATAACACCAGAGTTTCCACACATTTTTCCTGCAGATTTGCAATAATTTCTGGACTCAAATTCACAGAATGTTCAGTTTTTGCATCTTTTTAAATTTATAAATACAAAAAAAAAAAAAAAAAAAAAAAAAAAAAAAATCACTGTAAATTAAAAAAAGGCAAAAGTAGGGGTCAGGTTATGGGTACAGATGGATGGATTGACAGATGGATGAACAGATGGATGGATGGATGATTGTTTTTTCTGTATAAATGATTGGAAAACTGGGATCTTATGAAACAAAGCAAAAAACTTCACTCAAAAATACTTTTTCACACCAGATATAAAAATTATTTTGTGTTTTGTTTAAACATGTTAAATTTTACAAATTAAACCTGTAACTTTTGCATCTTATTTTCCTTTTGTGTCTCTTTTCTCCTCTGATTTGAGCCTTTTCTCGTCAAACCTCCTGCTCCTCAAAGGTTACCCAAGGTCTCACTCAGCACTGATGGAATATTTCCAATAACAGCTGCGCTGTTGACTCCGCCATACGGCTGTAGGGTTGTGGCAGGAAGCCCAAATATGGTCGACGCCTGACGTGGGCCACATTCCTGCAGGGTTTAATTATTTAAAGCTCACCAAAGGAAGAAACCACCATGTGAAGTTCTGGATACATGTCAACAAAGAAATCCACTTCCTGCTGATGAATTAAAGACGACGGCGAGGGTTACATAACCTAATCTCACATCGCTGATCGCCTGATTCCTTCCATCAAATTTTCAGCTCAATCGTGCTAACAACCGGAACCACCCGGTGTGTGAGAACCGACATCCCGACCCAGCTGCTGCTGCTGCTGGTGCTGGTTCTTCCTCTTGTTGTTGTAATTTTAGCGTCCAGATTCCTTTCTGAACTTTTGTCTAAGTGTTATTTTTGGACTTTGGTTGATTTTTCCCTCATTTTCTGTCCACAAACTGATCATTTTGACAACAGTAGCCAGTCAATCTTCAGCTGGATCTAAGAAAAAAACCAAAGTCAACAGTTTGAGAGACAGAAAATTGGATTTTAGCACCAACAAGGTGATTCCAAAAGAGTTATTATCTGAAAGTTTGTCCTAAAGTAGTAGAATGATTATGGGATGCTGGATGGACCTGGTCCTGAGTCAGGTTGTTGCTGGATTTTTCTGACTTTAAGACACTTTTCAGCTACAGGAGATTGTTTTTAGACACTTATTCTCCTCCAAATATTAAGTTTCCTCAAGATTTTACAGATACATGCCATTCCATCGCGAGACATTAACAGCTGAATAACTTTGTCGAAGCTAAAAATGCTATTTTCCCTCTATCAAATGATGTTTTCCTCTGCATGTTTCACAGATACAGCTCCAAACCAATAGTCTCTTTTTTATCAGGCTGCTGGTAAAACTGACAAAAAAAAAACGACTCACCTTTTGAAAATGCCAAAAAAGATCCAAGATTTTTCAGTAGTGAAGCGTTACAGTTTAAATCAGTGTTCCAACACATTTTTAAAATTACATACTGTTCCAAACTCAAATATCCTGAATTCCTGATATTTTTCTTTTTTTTTCTTTCACACGCCCTGCTGCAACATTATAGGCATACTGTATGAAACTGGCTGCCTACATGTGCCTACTGGTGGTTTCCTAAATGATTGATTGACTTGATTAAATCAGGGAGGCCTCTGGCATCAAAGTAACCAGGTTGCATATTGAAATATGAACCATTCAGACTTCTAAATGATGCACATTTCTGAATGCTTTTTTAACCAGATTTTAAAGTAGAAAGACAAAGAAAACTTCACATTTTCAGCAGATATTTTGATACTCTGGCTTTCAATGAGGAAACCTGCAAAGAAGGGAACTGTGGGTTGGACCGACGGGAAGCTGGACGGTTGGACAATCGCATGGAGGAACAGGCAGACAACATAACTTTGTGGACATAACTTTTAAGATATTTAAACTGCAAAAAAAAAAAAAAAAGCTCTAGAAAATGCAACTAATTCTCCATTTCATATTCTTTTCAAGAGAAAAGTGGGGAAAAAACTGTGCAGCTTTTCCTTCTGATCTTTTCATTTCCAACGTAATTAAAATGTTATTAGTTTACCATGTTATCAGTGATTTAAATGCTGTATTATGATGCTGCTTGTCCAGAGTGCAGGAGCAGAGTGCGCATCAGATGCCAGGGTTGCCATGTGCTGCCCACTGACCTGCTGATTGCCGTGGAAACCGACCGGGTAACAAACAATGACAGTTTGTTTACTTGCCACACAACAAAAACAGGGTCACAGTCACCCTGTGTGTGTGTGTGTGTGTGTGTGTGTGTGTGTGTGTGTGTGTGTGTGTGTGAACGGTACGCTAACATCACAGCTGCCTCCGTCGCTCTCCTCACATCCAGGTTGCTTCCCTCTTTCATCCGTCTGTCTTCAAAGGCAAGCAGACCAAAGGTTTACAGCTGGGCAGCGCCGACGCCGACCCAGGGAAATCATCAGTTTGGGCCTCGCTTAATGAAAATAAACCTGGCTCTGATTGGACGGCCAGTTTCGGGCATAGCGAGTTTAGTATTAAAACATTTTTTAAAATGTGGGAATAAAACAACAAAATTTGTGTTATAACATGTAATAACGCTCAGATTCAGCAACACAGTGCTGCTTTAGAAATGTCTCCTTGCTTATTAGCCAAATATGCACAGGCAAGGGTGATATCTTTATGCAATAAAACATAAACAATATAAACAGAAAACCCCACAAAACAACGTCAAAGATAACAAAAAAAATGTATAAGCCACGATTAATCGCTGCAGCTGTGAAGAGACGCACACAAAACTTGTCCTATGACAAAACTCAAAGAGAAGAGGAAGTCAGGACCTTAAAAACAGCAACAGAAAATATAAAGTCTAAAAAATGATGATAAATAAACCAGAACAAGGTGATTCATGACAACCACAGAGACAAAACCATCCAAAAATAGAAAGAATTAAAGACCAAATGAAGGAATAAATCATGTTAAAACACAAAGAGACAAGAAGACAAATAGCATGGATGTAAAAAAAACGAAAGGAGAAGAAGAAGTGAAGAAGGAGCTCATAGATCATCGTCTTCACCGACAGAACAGAACATTTATCTGAACTTCTCAGAATCCTGATTGAAATATCAAAGATTCAAACTCCTGCAGCTCTGTTTCACAAACTCCTTACAAACTGGTGGCCTCGGCCTCAGATGCATGCTGGGAAATCCACTGGGCCAGTGAAGCGCACTCATTCAGAAAACAAAACCTCATCGGCCGTCCCAGTTATGATCCACGGATCCGTCCGACGCTCGCTCCACATTCCTGCAGCGTCGACCTCGATACCGAAGGAGGCAGAGGGACAGCTGAGCAGACAGTAACCGACATCCAGCGTTAGAAACCCCTCGTCATCCTCCCATGATTTCCTGACAATCTGGACACCAACTCACAGCTCAGTCACAGACTGTTGGTAAATAATACACAGAAAGCTGAGGATACAATTTAACTGGGCAGAGTTTAAAAGCCCAAACTTGTGCTTTGTGTTCCATAAATCTGACGGATCTGCAGAAATGATGCGATGGATCCACTGCTGGGAATTCCCTTAGTTACCCTGGTTTGGTTCTTGACCAGCTTGATTTCTGACCAAGTTTATTTGTATCGCACATTTCAGCAGCAAGGCAGTTCAAAGTGCTTTACGTCATAAAAACATCAAGCCTCAAGTTTGACATTTTCCTCAAATCCTCAAGCAAAGATCATCAAGCAAATACAATTTGAAAATATAGTTCAATGTTCTACTTACTACTAATCAAAGGCAGCTCTAAACAGGTGGGTTTTTAACCTTGATTTAAAGGAACTCAGTGTTTCGGCTGTTTTGTAGTTTTCTGGAAGTTTGTTCCAGATTAGAGGAGCATGAAAACTGAAAGCTGCTTCTCCATGTTTGGTTCTGGGGATGCAGAGCAGACCAGAACTAGAAGACCTGAGTGGTCTGGAAGGTTGATACAATGACTTTAATCTGTCTTTAATGTATTTTGGTGCTAAGCCGTTCAGTGATTTAATAAACTAACAGAAGTATTTTAAAATCTGTTCTCTGAGCTCCAGGGAGCCAGTGGAAGGACTTTAGAACTGGGGTGATGTGCTCTATCTTCCTGCTTTTAGTGAGAACGTGACCTGCAGCGTTCTGGTTCAGCTGCATCTGTCTCATTGACTTTTAAGGCAGACCTGTGAAGACACTTGCAGTAAACAATGTGACTAAAGATAAATGCATGGATGAGTTTCTCTAGATCTTGTTGAGACGTTAGTCCTTTGATCCTGGAAATGTTCTTCAGGTGGTAGAAGGCTGACTTTGTAACTGTTTTTATGTGACCCTGTAGGTTCAGGTCTGAGTCCATCACTGCACCCAGATTTCAGGTCTGATCACTAGTTTCTAGCTGTAATAACTGAAGCTCTTAAGGTATATTTGTTGTATGAACTATTAAAATAGACAGTTATAAACGTTTTTAGAGATGGTCTCAAGAATTTGTGGATTTCAGCTATTCATCGGCGGCTGTGATCCTTAAACTCCTTTCTTCAATGAAGATGGTTGTAGCTCTTGGCAAAGATTTACCAAAATAATCCCTTATTCACGTTACTCAAGCAGTTATCGTTGAATGATAGTTGATGTCCTTGTCCTTCACAGTCTGAAATTCACCAATTTTCCTTGGCTTAATGATATTCAACACAATGGAGGGAGAAAGTCAAAGGTTGCCCTTTGTCACAGACTCTGTTCATAACGTTCATGGACAGATTTTGTAGGCACAACCAAGGTGTTGAGGGGATCCGTTTTGGTGGGCTTAGGACTAGGTCTCTGTTTTTTGCAGATGATGTGGTCCTATTGGCTTCATCAGGTCATGATCTACAATTTTCACCGGAGCAGTTCAGAGCCGAGTGCAAAGTATCTCGGGATGCTGATCGCGAATGAAGGAAAAATGGAGCAAGAGATCGATAGATGGACTGGTTCTGCATCTGCAGTGATGCGGGCACTGTACCAGTCTGTCGTCAAGAGAGAGCCAAGTCAAAAGGCGAAGCTCTTGATTTACCGGCCGATCTACGTTCCTACCCTCATGTGACCGAAAGAACGAGATTGCAAAGATATATATATGCAAAGAGATACAAGAGTCATCTGCCTCCCCTTCTTGACACCAGGTCCAGGTCGAACTATTTCAACAGAGCTTGGTGTTTTCTGATTGGTCAGACGTTCGTGGGCGCTTAACCATTGCTGTCGCTCGGACAGGAATGCTAATATTTTGCTTCAACTAGTCCGCTTCCACTATCTGGTTTTTGTATCCATAGACAACATGAATAATTTGAGGAACATTTATCAGATGCAGTGAGGAATTACAAACATTTGTACAATTCTTCACGAAATAACTCCAAAGACTTTCAAATGGTTCCAAACTCCTGGATGGAAACTGCAACGTCGTTGTCCAGGGAGGAAGCTGTCTGGAGAAAAGTGTGGCGCTCTCTCCGTAACCATTTCATTTACCTATAAGCTTAGGGTGTGACACTGAAGAGGGAGGGGTGTCCCCTGGTGGTCTGCGCCGTGAAAGTCATGTGTTCAGCTTCAGATGAAGTATGGGAGAGCCTTTAGAGACATGGTGAGAAGCTCGGTCATCTGGGAGGGGCTCAGAGTAGAGCTGCTGCTTCTCCACGTCGAGTTGAGGTGGCTTGGGCATCTGGTCAGGATGGACGCCTTCCTGGTGAGGTGTTCTGGGTGCGTCCCACCTGGAGGACACCCAGAGGAAGACCCAGGACACACTGGAGGGACTATGTTTCTCAGCTGGCCTGGGAACGCCTTGGGATTCCCCCGGAGGAGCTGGAACAATGGCTGGGGAGAGGGAAGTCTGGGGCTCCCTGCTATTGGAGGGATGAACGGTTAACTGAGGGAAAATTGTGTATTATTAAACCAGTTCAGTGATTTCCACACATTTGATGACTAATTTGAGATTTTCTGAGATGCTCCTTCTTGCAAATTAAAGACACTTAAGTAAGTTAGTTAGTTTGCTTTGGGGCATGCTCTAGGCCTAAAAAGTGACAAGTTGCAATTGAAGTTGCATGGAATTAAACAATATAAATGTAAAACTAAAGAAGGAATTTAAACATTTCTTAAGAAACCTTTTTGCTTTTACCAACTAAATGTATGTTTTTCTATAGTTCCTATGAGGTTAAATGCAGATATTGGTTCGTGTAACTATAATTTAATTGAATTAACTGAACTCTGAACGTATCCACTGCTCCTCTGTGAGCTGGTCAAGGGAGGCCAACATGGCAGGATGTGAAAGCGAACAGCAAAACAAACATAAATGCACACAAGTTCGCAGAAACCTGTTTGAGAAACAAAACAAGGGCAAATATTGACACTACAAATTCATCTGACCTCTTGTCTGCGGCACAAAGGAGGACGAAGCAAAGCTGATCCAACATCATGAAGGGTCAGAGACAATCTGATCTATGGCACATTTTTACAAGACGAGCTCAGGAAATAAATCAGGAGCTCATCTGGAGGTTTTCCTGCGCTGCTAATATTGCTGAAGTGAAAAACCCAAACGGTTCAGAGGGAGAGTTTTATGTAAACAGCTTTATTCTATTGTCTGAAGTCAAACATGAGCTCTGCTTGGTTCCAACACTTCTCTGCAGGGCGTGGGCCGGTCGCTACACTTTATATGCATGAAAGGAAAGTTAATAATTGCTGCAGACGGTGGAAGGAAAAGTTACACGTTGTTCCAAGAGCGGCTGGTCAAAGCCTTGGTGAGCAGCAGCGCTGATAACTAAAATAAAAAACCTATAATAAGGCAGGTTTCCACTAATAATTTGATGTAATAAGATTAAAATGTTTGGTAAAGGAAAGTTTCAGTCCAGAACATATTTTTGGGAGGAATATGTTGTTGTTTGATGGTTTTACTTGATCTTCTAACCTGCAGATGAATAGAAACCATTTGGATAAAAGACAAAGTCCTTTATACAACTAATAAATATAAATATGAACCCTTTTACAAACAGGAGCGCTCAGTTCTACCGTAAATTACTGCTGTGGATTAAACCTGATTTAATCTCTTGACATTCATAAAGCACATTAGAGGAACTTTTTTTTGAATGCATAAAATAAATTGTTACATGTAAATAAAATACCAATAATCTCCCTCTTTGGTTTTGTTTTGTTTTGGTTTTGTTTTCAAGCTTTGAACCAATAATTATTTTAGATTTTGAAAATTTCTCAACATTTCTAATATCAGAGGGCAACCCTAGTTTGTAGGAAGGGATGAAAAAAAGAATTTTTTCCTAGAAAAGTTGTCAGAACCGAACAAACATCAGGATAAAGGCTGCTGGCACCGAGGAGGTTGATTGAACGAGCGATCAGCGTTGCGGTGTCTGTCAGAAAGGAGCTGCAGACAGTGAAACGTGAGTCACAGCGAGCTTTAACATCTTTTTTTCCCCCATCTCTTCTGATTTCTTTAGGTTTTTATGTCGGCTGCTCGCTGCTCAGCAAGTCTGACAGATTCCAGCTCCCACTCTTTCTCCTGCAGTGACAGATTTCCAAACGCCTCGGCCCGAGGATTACATCAGCAGGTCAGCAGACTGAATGCATGGCGTTCAGGTTGAAGCGGGGAAAACAGAAACGATTCAGAGACATGCAGGGACTGATCCCCCTTTGGAAAACCCAGAAATCCAACACAAGCTTCCTCGTTTGGTGGAATGATTTAAATATTGAACACACGGGGTGAAGGCAAAAATATGGATGACATATGCTCTCATTAAAATCTGACTTTCCTTAGACATTGAATTTATTGTACTGAATTTTCATCCTGTGCAATTATGGATATGAATTGTATTTTTGCGTTCAGAAATTCACTTGTAAATATGGTGACCTGGTGACTAAAGACAAAGCAATCAGCACTAGATCAAGTTGAGCGGTGTTTAGCCAGTCAAATTACGCTCCTTTGATCACGTGGCACCAGTGCGTTGGGTTACAGTTGACTGTAAAATCCACTTTTTTTAGCTTTACATCATGGTATAATGTTATTCCCTCATCAAAAACATACCTGGAGTGTTGCTTTGATTCTTTCACGCATGTTTGAGAAATCCTTTAATCTCCATGGCAACCATTCAGCTCTGCAAAACGCCTGGATGGACCCAGCTCGGCCTTCGAGACGCAGCTCCTCCTCGGAGCTGCAGTTTCTAAGTTTCTGAGCTTCCACATCACAGAGCACCCCTCCCCCGCAACTTCCCCACTCAGCACCTTCAGACTAGCAGCAATTAGCAAACACCTGGTGAAACTGCGCATCTCCTGAGCTCATTACAGGAGCTACTTCTCGGTGAAACGCTGGTTAAAACATTGTTAAAGGGTTAATGGAGGAATGCTGTTGTGATGACTTCCTGAAGGCAGAGTTTCAGAAAGAGCAAGACTTTCTTAAAGAGACAGAGGCCCAATTTAAATTACGAAGTCAAATTTCTTTTAGGTCATATTTGGTATATACAGCATTTTTATAACAACTGAAGGTAACATAGTTACTGGATTGTTGCTATAAAATGATTCTATGTGTCTGGAAAGTACATAATACTGCCCCTTTAAGAGATGCCCCTCTGGCCAGCCACCACTGATTAACCAGCGTTCAGACAGCAAACTTTAACTTTCACATTTACTTGGTGTTAAGCTTAAGGACTAAATTAATTAATCGGAAAGAGATTTATTTTAAAATATTTTCCTTTGTAATCAGAACCGATGCTAAAGGCTACCTTAGCACTGCCTGTTAATACCAAATGTAACAGAACTTAAGTATAATTACACAATTATCCTTTTAACAGCATCACCAAGAAAAACAAAGTGCAAAAAAAACCTTTTAATAAAGCCTAGAAAGCTGTGAACTGAATCCAAGTCATCTTTTCAACACACTGCAAAGAAATAGCTGATAAAAATAAAAAAAAATAAAAAATCCATGAATTCGCAAAAATGACATGAATGTTTAAAAAACATGCTGGAAATTATTTATACAGATTTTGCTAATGACTATTCACAAATTAGCTGTAAATACCATAAAATCTAGACTCCAATAAAACACGCTTAACGAGAAAAAACCAAACATGATCATTTATGTCATACTTGCACACAAATGGCTTAGAAACATCAAATAATGTCAAGAAAACTGACCAGGAAATCCCCAATATTTTTTATCAAGAACATTTATGGAGATAATGCCTCTAAAAACATGCAGCTGAAAACCCCAGAATATCTAAAACATAAAGAATCCAACAAATCTAAACAGCAAACACCGAACCAAAAACTAAAAAACAGGAAAAACAATGTAGGAAATATAATAAAACCACACTGGACAATAGTGCTATTCTGACATAAATCTGCATCAATCTATTGATACAAAAATATGCAAGTATATGAAGAGATTTTACCATCAAATAAAAAACACACACATTACACATTCAAAAAATTACCATCGAAAATCAACCAGAGAGAGAAAGATAATCAATCCTGCGTTTTATTAAAACCATAAATAGTCCATCACCAAAGTCTAACTTAGGGATTTTATCGATTAATTGAATTTTTGGTTTTTGAAGATTTAATTTTTGGGAAATCTAGATTTTTTTTCAACCAATGTGCTCCTCGTGTTTCCGTAGCGCAGAGTGATGTCAGCGCGCCCAGAGCCGCCATCTTGTTTGGCAAGCGCTTTTTACAGCTTCTGTTTATTTGGACTTTAAATTCAGGTCAACTCTGTGACGAAATATAAAGATCAGGCTAAGATTTTTTTTTTTTATCAATGAAAATAACGTTGTAATGTTGCCAGAATAAAGTCGTAATGTTTAAAGAATGAAGTAGTAATTTTATGAGGACTCCAATAGCAAAAAAATTAATTATTCAAGCTTTTTTTCATTAAAACGATTTTTTTTTCCTCATGATTTTAAGGTAAAATTGCGTCTTTTTCCTGCTAATATTACGACTGTACGCTTGTAATTCAACAAACATTCTCGTAGCCTGACCCTGATACTCGATCACACAACTCACAGAAGGGATGCTTGAAATAAAAGCCAATTTTCTAAAATATTTTCTGTCATTTCTAATTTTTTACGTAGAAAAGATCGCGAGAAAAACAAAAATCGGATCTGGTATGAAAAAAATTTGAGAGTTTATTTTTAAGCCATACTGCCTAGCCCTAGTCTAACTTATTATTGACCAGAAGCTCATTTCTACATCTCCATAAAAATATTTCCACAGATGGAAATCCACTTCTTTTTTTTCTTGGTGAAGAAGAAATAAAACCAAGAGTTCGATGAGAAAACCATTAAAGGACAAACTGGAAATTAGAATCTCCCACATCCATCAAGACCCAACGGAAAGAGAATCTGTTAGAAGCAACAAACATCCTAAACATATTCCCGAGAACCAGTTACAGCGACGGACTGGTTGTTGCTCTGAAAACACCAGGTAAACGCCCCGAGGAGGAGGAAGAGGAAGCATCTGTCTCGTTTAACCAACAAACAACAGCAAAAGCACGTGTTTATGGAGCTCTGGACCCCCCAACTAGATGGAAACCAGGCAAACATCCAAACCGCCTGTTAAACAGCATCTCGGGGATCTGTTGTATCAGATAAAAAAGAGCCAAATGAAAGCAAATCCGCTCCAAATCGTTTTCTCGGCTCTTTTCTCCGACAGAGGAAAACAGGATGATTACCGCCTTGTTGCACGGCCAGGCAGGGACGAGCTCAGCAAAGGAGCTGGCTGAGCATCCCCTCGTCTCTGGGGTTACCGTGGCGACAGGGACAGGCGACCCCAAACAGAGTCCCATTTCTAAAATGTCATCCCCCCGGTGTCGTCAGCTCCAGCCACACCGTTCAACCCGCTGCAGGCAGAGAGCTCACTGAGGGGCCTGGAGAGACGACTGGGGGAGAGCTGAACACAAACCCAGGCCCATGTGATGGACGGATGGACGGATAGATGGATGGACGGACGGATGGATGGACGAACAGATGGGTGGATGGATGAACAGATGGGTGGATGGATGGATGAACGGATGGACGGATAGATGGATGGACGGATGGATGGATGGACGAACAGATGGGTGGATGGATGGATGAACGGATGGATGGATGGACGAACAGATGGGTGGATGGATGGATGGATGGATGGATGGATGGATGAACGGATGGATGGATGGATGGATGAACGGATGGATGGATGGATGAACAGATGGGTGGATGGATGGATGGATGGATGGATGAACGGATGGATGGATGGATGAACGGATGGATGGACAGACGGATGGATGGATGAACGGATGGATAGATGGATGAACGGATGGATGGATGGATGGATGGATGGACAGACGGATGGATGGATGAACGGATGGATGGATGGATGAACAGATGGGTGGATGGATGGATGGATGGATGGATGGATGAACGGATGGATGGATGGATGAACAGATGGACGGATGGATGTATGGGCGAACGGATGAACAGATGGACAGACGGACGGACGGATGGATGGACGGATGGATGATGGATGGATGGATGGATGGACAGATGGACGGATGGATGAACAGATGGACGGATGGATGGACGGATGAACAGATGGATGGACGAACAGATGGACGGATGGATGTATGGGCGAACGGATGAACAGATGGATGGATGGATGGACAGATGGATGGACGGATGAACAGATGGATGGACGAACAGATGGATGGATGGACGGATGGATGATGGATGGATGGATGGATGGATTAACAGATGGATGGATGAACGGATGGATGGATTGATGAACAGATGGATGGATGGACGGACGGATGGATGAACAGATGGATGGATGGACGGATGGATGGATGAACGGATGGATGGATGGATGAACGGATGGATGGATGGACGGATGGATGGATGGATGAACGGATGGATGGATGAACGGATGGATGGATGGATGAACGGATGGATGGACAGATGGATGGATGGATGAACGGATGGATGGATTGATGAACAGATGGATGGATGGACGGATGGATGATGGATGGATGGACGGATGGATGATGGATGGATGGATGGATGAACGGATGGATGGATTGATGAACAGATGGATGGATGGACGGATGGATGATGGATGGATGGATGGATGGACGGATGGATGATGGATGGATGGATGGATGGACGGATGGATGATGGATGGATGGACGGATGGGTGGATGGATGGATGGATGGATGGATGGACGGATGGATGAATGGATGAACGAATGGATGGATGGATGAACGGATGGATGGATGGATGAACGGATGGATGGACAGATGGATGGATGGATGAACGGATGGGTGGATGGATGAACAGATGGATGGATGGACGGATGGATGATGGATGGATGGATGGATGGACGGATGGACGGATGGATGGATGGATGGATGGACGGATGGATGGATGGATGGATGGATGGATGGATGGATGAACGGATGGACGGATGGACGAACAGATGGATGGATGGATGGATGAACAGATGGATGGATGGACGGACGGATGGATGAACAGATGGATGGATGGATGAACGGATGGATGGATTGATGAACGGATGGATGGATGGATGGACGGATGGATGGATGGATGGATGGATGGACGGATGGATGATGGATGGATGGATGGATGATGGACGGATGAACAGATGGACGGATGGATGGACGGATGGATGGATTGATGAACGGATTGATGAACAGATGGATGGATGGACGGATGGATGATGGATGGATGGATGGATGGACGGATGGATGATGGACGGATGAACAGATGGACGGATGGATGGACGGATGGATGGATTGATGAACAGATGGATGGATGGACGGATGGATGATGGATGGATGGATGGACGGATGGATGATGGATGAAGGGATGGGTGGATGGATGGATGGATGGATGGACAGATGGACGGATGAACAGATGGACGGATGGATGGATTGATGAACAGATGGATGGATGGACGGATGGATGGACAGATGGATGGATGGACGGATGGACGGACGGACGGAGACTTTTACTTTGACAGCGCTCTCCTTGGCCAACCCCGATGGATGGATGGATGGATGGATGGATGGATGGACAGATCCGTTCAAGGATGGATGGATGGATGGATGGACAGATGGATGGATGGACGGATGGACGGACGGACGGAGACTTTTACTTTGACAGCGCTCTCCTTGGCCAACCCCGATGGATGGATGGATGGATGGATGGATGGATGGACAGATCCGTTCAAGGATGGATGGACGGATGGATGATGGATGGATGGATGGACGGATGGACGGACGGACGGAGACTTTTACTTTGACAGCGCTCTCCTTGGCCAACCCCGTCTCCCACCAGTCGGTGCTTTAAAGCTTAAACAATCTGAGCTCAAAGGTTCAAAGCTGAACAAACAGCAGGACGCGAGGCAGCAGAGCAGCACTCGGCAATAAAACACACTTAGCGTGACACCGTTGTTTAATCCTCCTATTAGGTCACAACATTAATAACAATAATAAATTATGTTTTCAGAATCTGGCAAAGACCCAAGGGAATAGACTGAAACTTTCATTAAACGTCTTAAACCAGCCACCGCCTCGGTAGGTGCCACGCTCTCCACCTACCACCATCCTCCATCCATCCGCCACAAGAGGACTGGGAGCTCTCCAGTCTGAGGTTTTGTTTTATGAAAACTAAAAGAACGAAACAAAAACATTCAGCTCCATCGCGTGATTCGCTGAGGAGTGTCATTTAATTATGGCTTCCAGTTTTACCCAGACGTTTTAGTTTCTAAGTTTGTAGCTGAACAAATGAACAGAAGGGTCTCTTGAAGCTGGAATTACGAGTGGGAAAGTCTGAGGTTTCTTAACAACCCGGGGCTAAAAATCCAACATGGCTGCCATGCATATAAAGCTTGCCCTTCTGATGATTTCTGTCTCATTTCTTTTCTCTTTCATTACAATCTTTTTCACTAAACATGTTTCTATGACGTTTCACGGTGTGCAAGACAGAGCGCGCATTATTGTTACTTTGTATTGATAATAGTTTTTAGCCAGGTCACTAAATACGTCAATTAGCAACTTGATCTCTTGGTAATGGGGAGCCACCAGCACCTGTTCTATTGTACGCTTCGGTTCAGTTCTCAAAAATGTCATATCACAACATGCTTATAGCTCTACATGACTGTAAAATGGTTCATATTTACCTTTCAAATCAGGCTAACATTTATTCTGAAAGCCACTAACAGCAAACCCAGATGCAACAGCGTGAGTACCATGGATTCAGACAGTGACACAGGACATAAAGCTTTGAAAACTCATATTTTTTTTCCATTTTGGAGCATGTGTACGAATCCTGACCGTAAATACAAATAAAGACAGCATCTGATGTGATCTGTTTTCCATCCCATAATAATACCGAGATGTCTCTAATGGCAGCCCGAGGACCACCAATAGATAAGATCTAAATAGAGAACGTATGCGATGAAGAGAGGGTCCGTTTTATAAGAACCTTAATTCTCATCGTGTAAGGAGACTTTTTTTTGGAGTTGAAATTAAGCTAACAATAAAAATAACAAAAAGAAAAAAGATTGTAGTAATTTTTGTCGAACTCACGTCAGAAAATCCCAGACAAAAGGTAGAACATCTACTATTTTACCGTTAAATAAACTAACTATTTTCCCTAAGATAACTAAATATGTTCCTGGGCTTAGCCCCCAGTGTTTCAGGATCCCAAACACGCCCCTGTAAAAATGTGCACAATGCGCAAAAGTACTAATGAGCTCAACAAAAGGTTATATAATTATACAGCATATAATTATAAATCATCATAATAATTTAGCTCTGAAAACTGACTTAATTTGATTGCTGGTCAAATCAAAAGGAAAACACCTTAAAAACCTATTTAAAAAAAAAAAAAAAAAAAAAAAAAAAAGTTAACACTTCTTTAAACTAAAACACACAAACTCGAAGAGGTATTTTAAAAACATAAAATATAGATTTCATAAATGACGGTTATTGATATTAAATAAGCCAGTAACTGATCAAGTATAAAGTTAGACACCTGCGCAGTCAGTGTCACGAAACATCAGTGTTTTTAAATAACGTCTCAAATGTGAAGCGTTTAAAATAGAGGAGAAAACACAAGATAAACGTACCGGAATAAAGGTGTCGCTTTTCCTCCCGGTTTTAATCCTTAAAACGAGCCGGAAACAGAAAAATAATAATAATAATAATAATAATAATAATAATAATAATAACAACGATCCCTGCGTCCACGGGCTGCGCGCGCGGCCAAACTCTCCAACGGTCTGGTTCCGAGTCCCCGACCTGCCAGCGCGTGCAGGAGAAAACTGACAGAGGAGGGGATCACGCATGCGCGCTGACTCAGGTGGAGGGAACCCCCGCGCTCTCGCTCTCTCTCTCTCTCTCTCTCTCTCTCTCTCTCTCTCTCTGGTTCTGCCGAGCACGCCCACCCGTGGGTGTTCGGTTCCGATAAGCTTTACCCGCCGTTCCTCGGTGAAAACACATAAACAACCAAATTTGTTTTTACTCCACGGAAAGTGAAGAAAATTCAGTTTGTGGCTGTTAAAGAAAGCAGTTTATGCTTTTTATTCTTCAGAAAATCAAACGTAAAAATGCTTGAAGACTTTTTTATTATTATTATTATTATTATTATTATTATTATTATTATTATTATTATTATTATTATTATTATTATTCCTGTGATCCTCTGATCCAAAATGTAGCCGCACCCGTGGACTGGTACTGTAGCCCAGCATGATTGGACAACAGTAATTTCTTGATTCTCAGAAAAAAACATGTTTGATGCTTTATGGTGAAACAAATAAGTGCCGGGACTCTTCCTAATGTCATACAAATATGGGACAAAAACGGGTGAATTTTTTTATATAGGTCTGTTTATTGATCTATAAGTTAGGAGTTAGAAATCAAAGCCAAATTGTGAATGTGAGTCAAATTCAAAGCGTCTTGGAGCCACTTTTATTAACGTCAAGCCTCGTGGCGTTAACGTGAAGATGAAAAACAACACTGAAAAACACTATTTTCATTTTAGGATTTAAAATACCAAACTTTGCACATAACTTTATATTTTCTGTCTGATGACATCATTTTAAAATATTAAATCAAATAATCAGTATCTGAGGAGCCATTTTACCGAATACTTTTTTATTCTGATAATAATTTTTTGGGATGGATACCTTTGAAGTGCTGTTCTTACTAGAGTACAGTTTTTGGGTACTCCCACCTCTGCTTGTGGGTGATTCATGCTTCATAGTTTCTACTTTATTAGGTCTGTTTTCAAAGTTTATTGCTGCGTTCCACTTCCTGAATATTTTTTCCTTTCACGACCTACTGTGTTTTTATTTCAGTTATGGTCTTGCCATACATTGCACAGTCTCCTGTTTTAATTATTGATCAAAACGTCTTGCCATATAGGTTTTCCCCTTGTATTTAGTTCCTTAGTTTATTCTTGCATTTTGTTCTTTGTGCATGTCTATTTAGTTTTCTTAGATGAGTTTGTTAGTTTGGTTTATTGTTTTGTCCTCTTTAGCTTCTCAAGTTATTTGTCGGCCTCCCATTTCTACTGTTTTCACGCTCACCAGTATTCTTCACCCATGTCATTCACCTGCACGCTGCCTCCTCATCCTCCTGTGTTTTACCCGATCTGTAACTCAAGCTCTTGATTTTTCACTCTTCAGCGCCGGGTTATTTCATCTTCATGCTCTGATTCACATATTCCTTTGCTCCCTTCCTGCCGTAGTTCCTTTGTGTGCGAGCAGAGCATGCGCATTTTTTGTTTATAATAAGTCCTGGTACGCTGAGGGGTAAAATTTAGAAGAGCTGGCACTGCGTACCGGTGCGTACTGGTCCACTTAAAGCACTGGGTTGACGTGATCTCACAAAGCACTAGACTGAGGTCATGGAGATTGTTGGTCTGGAAGCAAGATGCTGCTCTTTAAAGGCCTGTTTTGGGGTCGTTGTTTTGATGAGACGTCAATTTTAAAAGGCATTATCAGTATAAAGCAACACAATAAGTATTCAGATGTTTTCACAATTAAGCTCCTTAAACAACATCCCAAAGAGAGAAGTGCTGAGCTGAATGACATCTTTGCCAGAAATAAAATGTCTTAAACATTCCTCTTGCTCCGACTTTAATTGCTCGATATTTGGAAGTGTGGCCAACATGGACTGAATGGCTTTGTTCACTTCCTGCTATTACCAAACTACAACTATGGACAGATGACATGTTTAAAACAGCGCCGACACTTGACATCATCATTCACAACTTCTCCTTCTGTTCGCCGATTGTCCCGGTTGAAATTCCACCAGAGAAATCGAGCTCAATGGGAGAAATCCCAGATGGAGCACTGAAAGGAGATGAGAATCGAGCAGAACTGCGTTGGAAGGTAATGGCCAGAAAGAGAACGTGAAGTTAGTAGTGGCAGCAATATCTTAGCTGATGGCCCCTTCCTGGAAGGTTTCACAGCTCCTTAAAACCTGACCAAATATCTTGATAGAGCAAAGCTTTATTGAGACATCTCAGCTCAGAACAACACAGTATTAGCTATGTGTTTGTCTACAAGCGTGGCATGTTAATGTAAAACAAGCAATTGGTTTAAAAACAATTTTTTTTAGCTTTCATAGTCTTGGCAGCTTCATAAACTCTTTTCTCTTTGGGTCCAACTCCACACTTTCAACAGAACTTTGTCTAAGTAGATAATGAGGCGCTCTTTGTAAGGAACGCTCCATTCTCATATTGAACTGTTGAAGAAAATTGGCCTGCATGCAGAGCATTCAGACTCAGACTGACAAACAGTAGTGCTTCTTGTTGTTGCCATGTGGATAATCATCTGTTTCTAAAGCAAGACAGGCTCGAACAGACCAAAGCCTTATACAAAAATCGTTGCATTCATCTCCTGTATAAAGACAGACAAACTCCACGGCACACTAATTCTCTCTGGTGTCACTTTTGTTGTTTAAACCCTGAATTAGATGAAAACAAACTGAAATAATTCAAAGGCATTTTTCTTGTTTTGCTGTTTTTAATTGAACATTTTTTTAAAAATTCCAGTTTCTGCTGCTTTATTTTTGGGTTTCTGCTTTGTTGATTGCAGTTGACTCATGCTGGTGACTCACAGGAATCCCCTTTCATCCCAAGCTTTAAAACAGTCTATTAAAACTGACTATTTGTGGTTAATGTATGCATAAAATTAGATTATTTTTAATGGAAAACATGGTCCAGGGCTTAGATAATAATGTCAGTATACAGTAGTGGCCACTTTATCAGGTACATCTGTTCAACTGCTTCGTCAGCCAATCACAATGGCAGCAACTCGATGCATTAGGGATCTGAAGATGACTTGCTGAAGTTCAAAACTGAGCATCAGAGTGAGGAAGAAAGGAGATTTAAGTCACTTTGTACACTGACTAGTTTTCAGATAAACTACAGTGGAAGGTCCTTGGTTCAAATCCTGGCCTTGGAGCTTTACATGTTTACATGCATGGGTTCTCTCTGGGTACTCCAGCTTCCTCCCACATTCCAAAAACATGACTGCTAGGTTAATTGGTCTCTCTGAACTGTCCTTAAGTGTGAGTCTGTGTGCATGGTTGGTTGTCCTGCGATAGATTGGCTAATGCTGCGATCCAATTGTAGTCGGAACTGGGAAATCCTGATGTCCCAGTTGGAAAAATCAGCTGGCGCACCCTCCAAAGTCAGATTTTCCACTGGGAAAGAGGGAGCAACTCTGAAGCTCGGTTTACAGTTGAGGCATTGCACCAGGCGTGAGGGGTCGTGAATTTTTGGAACTGGACTATTTGGAAGGTGCTGTTGAAAAGCACAAACCCCCGGAACTGGCATTTCTAAAATCCCTCTAAGAGGGCTCATTTTCAGGGGAAACGGCACCAAAGCCACGCCGCTTGCTCGGCTCATGCACTTTCAACGCGAACTTTCAAAAGCGCGGCCGTAACTCCGCCTTGAGGACCCCCATTTCCGGCTTCTACAGGCTGAGTTGCCGCACTTTCAGAGGTTCGTGTTGAGCCCTCAGAGGGTTCGTATCAATGCCAGTGCAGGCGGATCTGCACCTTCAAACTCGTGAAAGTCCCAAAAATTCAGAGGTTCAATGCGTCAACTATGAACGTAATCAGGGCCAACATCGCGTTTCAATATGGCCGCTCTTCGCGTCAACAACAGTAAACCGGGGTGAAAACAAACTTGTAAGAGCGCGTCCAAAACCACTATTACATGTTGCGCCTGCAAATATAAACTGAACAAATTCAAAGCGGTGTTTGATTGTGGAAAGAAACGTTTAAAACGATGTTCGGAACAAGTACTGCGAACAATGTTTATGGGCGTCGCCATGTTGAAATCCCAACTGTTAACCGGAAGGCTGTTGCCTCGGATGTGATGCGCCATGGCGACCCTTTTTAAACTAGTTTACATTAAACTTTAAATAGTTGCAAAAAAAAAAAAAAAAAAAGCATCTTCCAACTTATATTTGATCTGCAGATATTGGTCACAAATCAAAGTAAGTCATTTTCAGATTCACAAAGCTGAAAAGCATTTCTCAGTTAAAACCATATATCATGACACATGGAAATAGCTAGAATATAAAATCATTGTCATTTTGTCACCCAGCAAGTGGAAATACTGTTAAAGGAAATCATAAATCCAACTTTACAGATTTTAAAACACATACAAATCTTTATCTAAAATGGATAAACTAATGCAGCAGCCACCAGAAAGCAAAATCAACCACAATGTTTCATCCAAGGCATCTCAAAGGTCCAAAAAGGAAAGAATCATTTTAGAAAGTAGTTTCTCTTTTTTTAATAAAGCACCTTTATGTTTTCTTCACAGCACTCTTCAGACTTCAAAGTGAAAGGCAAGATCAGAAGGGAGGTGAAACCCAAACTGGAGAGAGTGGAAAGTACCTGAAAACCAGTCAAGTCAACAGTTCAGATTAAAAGCACATAAAACCCAATAAAAATGTGTTGTCATTTGATGTATTTGACAGGCTAAATGCAACTTTCTATCAATAACAGAAAAAAAAAAACAACAAAAAAAAACATTTTTCTTGACTTTCTTTCTCACATAACCTCTAATTGTAAATCTTACAAGATAAGGGTTGTTTGATGTGAGGAGCTGACACATCCACAGTCCACTGGAGAAATCCCAGGAAACAACCAAACCTGCTGTTGATGCTGTAAAACTGAACTTCACCCAAAATCCCAAACAGACTGGTCTGCTGCTGAAAACAGCTGAGAAACAACGAACCTTCTAAGAGTCGCAGAGACCAGACATTAACTGCCTCCTATGTGTGTTTTAATATGCAGATGTGAAGACAAGGTAGAAGATTTTGACCCTTTTGATTCATTTCCAACAGTTTTTAACCAACGTTTCAGTTTTACTGTATGAAAAAGAAGTCATGACCTTTTATGAAGAGCTTAGGCCACAAAAAAAGAAAATAACCACACTTTGATTTAAAATGAAATAAAACTAAAACAAGAATATAAACGGAATAAGTCAAACATCAAAATAAAAACAGGAATTGTTTGGGAGTCACAGAATAAGGATTTTATTACCTGAAAATATAATTTAAACAATTTTAATCTGCCAGATTTCCTCTCAGACGCTACAACTAAAACCTGTAAATTAAACAAATCTCTTATAAAGGTGCCATTTATTCAAGGGAGCTTAAACACAACTTAAGTCAGGACTTTATTGCACACAAGGATCTACAGTCTTTGCATCGTTGGTCGTATTTTCGAGGTAACGTACAGAAAAAGAAATACATTCATAGATACAAGAGCAAACAGAACAAAGAAGTCGTTTTGACAGATATGTAAAGCAGAGAAATTAGAAAAACAAAACGACAACTCGGATTATAATAAAAGCCAACTAATTCTCCTCTTGAACATAATCATTAATTTTGTACTTCAAAGAGACATTTGGTTTATATTTGGTCCCAAATTTATTCTGTGAATGTTTTAAAGGTTTCGGTGTTGAAGAAGAGCTCAGATAATGACCCTGAAGTCTTCTAATGAAACAATCACTCTCTTATTCCCTCAATGACAAAAACTACTTAAGAAAACAATAAAGACTTGGAATTGAACTGGGATTTTACTTTGGTGTAAATATTAAATTGCAGAAAGCTGTAGCACATCTGGGAGCGTGAGAATTTGAGAAAAAGCTAAGGGTGCTGAACACTGGATGAAGACCGCGCTGAGATAAAAACATTAGAACAGGGATGGTCTTTGCAAGGTCTTGGTGAGGTTTATGTGGGCATAAGAACAACATAGTGGGAGCTTCATTATGCATTTTAGGGTACGAGAGCTAGAGAACGGTTCTAAACCTGGAGAAAGCGTTCTGTAGGCCGGTTTGATCTTCTGGAATTGAACCTGGACCGTCCAACTGACTTCTGGGAGTAAACCGAGCTTTAAGCCAGGTATTTAGCGTAGTTCAAGAGAGTCGTGTTGGATCGCATCCCAGGCCATGGTGCAACTGTGGGTCTAAGTGTTGGGGTCTTTATTGGAAGGTGCTGCTGATGTGTAGTGTGAGGTAACTGAGCATCTTAGGGGGCATGTTGGGAACATTTTGGGGATTTCATCACGTATTATGGAGCGTTAGAGATCCACAAAGCTTTTAAACATGGAGAAAACTGCCATAGGGTGGTTTGGTGTTTTTGAATCTGAGGCTCACTGGCTTTATTTTGGGTACAAACACCATAAATGTCTCGTTTCCACAGAGTGGTACGACACAGGTCGGTTTGGTATGCTATTTTTTGGTCAGACGTATTCCGCTAGTTGGACTCTTACTGGACAGGCGGGTTAAACCCAATCGACTAACGTGGCATCATATTAGTGTGACGATGAACGTGATGTACTAGTACATCTCGTTCTTGTCGCAAGCAGTGACGTTCTTCTGTCCCCCAATCAATGGACTGTGTTGTGTGTTGCCAGTAGCTCCGCCCTAACCGTACAGTTGTCCTACGGACCTACAACTGAAGGGGGAATGGGTCGATTGTGCGGGCCGTTTTTACAGTGGAAACAGACAAAACAGCGTACCAAACTGCACCGACCCGTGTCGCTCAGTGGACACAAGGAAAAAACAGTTTGAGAGTTTAGATGATCTGGATGCTGCGATGCCTTCAGTACTCACCAAAGAGGTTTTCCAGATTTGCAACGAATTAGACAGCGAATCACGGAGAACACAGGAGAGTCTTCATCCAGTGAAGGCATCTTTAATCACCGCTAACGATAAGCTATAAACTCTTCATTTTAGTTATTTAGTTAGTTGGTGTTATATAGACCGTTACCAGAAATAAAATGTTACCTTAATATCTTTAAAACTGCTCAATGTGCTGAAAATGACTTAATATAAAACCTTTTCTCCAGCTACAAAGAAATCAACATAATCAACATGCGGTGATGTTCTGTTTCCTTTTTGGTTTGTTGCAAACAAGTTGTATTAGTTTATCATTAAACCTGGTAAATAAAGCTAAAAAAGATTAATTACATTAGCATGAATCTTTGTAAAGTTGTGCTCAAAGAGTCGCACTAAATAAACATAAAAGGTCTGGTTGCGGATGAAACGTTGGTTGAACTAAACTGTCAGTTTTTATCCTGAAACTAGTCTCTAATCTTTAAGAAAGTGAACAAATACCAAATGTTGATTTAAGATTAAAGTAATCTTTGAAAGCTTTCCAGCAACATTGATGATAAGCAGCAACATTTCTTTTGGTTAATAGAAGAAGAAAGAGCTTAAAGAACTGCTTATCTTTCTGTTATGTGACCAACAGAACAGCTAAATGGATGCTAACTACAACAAATGTAAGGTATGCAGGTAAATAAATGAAGCTAAACTTTAACAACATGAATACAAGATGAATTTTAGTCTTTGGTCCACCAAGACGGGCGCTATTGACACTAAATCTGTGTCCAACAGGTTCAAAATAAACCTCAACACTTGAGACAGGGCTTGATCCAAACTATTGGTCCTGGTAAAGCTGGTTAAGAAAAGGTTTTAAAGATGAATCTTTTGGAACCTTGAACTTCTCATCTGCCTTAAGGTTCAGCTCTTAAAACAATTTTCCTGAGGTGAATAAAAGGACATGTATAGAAGAGATGTTTCTAGCTTGTATGTCAGAGAGCTGCCTGAATGTTTAGCTTTCTAATAAAGGAAAGGCAAACAGAGGTGTGAGGTTTTAATCGGCGCAGGACTGAGATCCCTAATCCACTCTGAAGTTGTTTTCCAGCGGTGGTGTTGAGGCACCTTTTGTGAGTTTCTGACTGCAGTGGCAGCAGATTTTCAAAGTTCAAAGGGAAGCTTAGTGCCTCTCAAAGGATTAGATGGATTTACCGAACAACGACTTGAATCCAAGCCGAGGAAACAAAGAGGGTTTGTTGGTTTTCTTCCAATTAAACATGTGATTCAAAAACAGAAAATTAAAAAATATTTTAAACAATAAATGTAATTTTAGAACAACTTTACATCAAACCCAAATATCCCATTCATCCCCCAAAATAAATTACTTTCCTTCCAACTCCCTGCTTCTGGAGTATAAACCAAACAAAACCCTTTTAAATCCAATTTAAAGTCACTCAAACTGATCCCACTGAGCGTCAACTGTCCTCCAGCCAGGAGGGGGCATCAGCGCTGGCGACGTCGAGGTGTTCAACAGCCTGTTGCATGTTTTTCTCAAGAAAACTGTGACATGACAAGCAGTGAGCAGCAACGGCGCTGTGGAGCAGCCACAGCTGGTTGTGGAGGACTTTCATCTGCAGACAGAGGAGGAAGTTGGGGTCAGTTAATCAGCTCCTGTGTTTCACTCTACGTTTAAAGAGGACCTATTACGCAAAATTCACATTTTGCTTTTTTTTTTTTTTTTACTTCCATTTGTGTCTCAACTGCTTCTAAAAACAGCCCAAATGCTTAAAAAAAAACAAACAAAAAAAAAAAAAAAAACAAGAAAAAAAAACACACAAACGTTTTTTTGGAAGTAAGTTTATGTTTTTTGGTGTATGGAAAATGAGCCATTTCAAAAACCTCCTAATTGTTATGTCACAATCCATGGGCACTGCGCCGTTACCTAGCAACCCCAGCCAAGCCCAGCCCTTCACCTAGCAACCCAAGCAGAGCTCGAACATGATTGGTCAGCTGGTTTTACCGCTCTATGCTGTACAATGACTGATGGAAAAGACAAGAGTTTTGTTGTTGATTAACCATTCAGGCTCCTCTTCTGCTTTTCAAAGACAAACGGTTGTATAATTGCGCATCTGTTTGCAGCCATTTTCATGTACGTGTGTAAATGTTGAGTTGGGGGGAGTGGCCAGCAGCAGCTTATTTAGATTTAAAGTGACAAGAGGCCCTAAAACGGCTCCTTCTGAAAGGAGCTCTAAATAGGCAGAACTGACTAGACTGAAATCTCATTATCTAAGAATGATTTTGTGCAAAAAAAAAAATGTAATGAATATGTTTTGTAGCCCAAAGATCGATCCTAACCTTTATAAGGAAGCATAATAGGTCACCTTTAAAGTTAGGGGTTGTTGGCCATATAACTTTTTCAATTCAATTCAGTTTATTTATATAGCGCCAATTCACAACAAATGTCATCTCGAGGCACTTTACAAGAAAAAAATTAATTAATTAATTAATCATTTCAATCACACGTACTTTCCAAATGATCCTAATTGTCAAACAGTTTAGCAGCTCAATTAATTATTCAAAGTAGTTCAAAAAGTTTCTAAGCAAACCCAGCAGAGCATCGAGTCATTGACTTGCAGCGTTCACTCCTCTTGGACGAGCATGTAGCGACCGCATGGTGTTGTGTCGTTGACTTCACAGCAATCCCTCATAACGAGCATGCATGTAGCGACAGTGGAGAGGAAAAACTCCCCTTTAACAGGAAGAAACCTCCACCAGAACCAGAACCTGGCTCAGTACAAACGGCCATCTGCTATGACTGACTGAGGTTTGAGAAGACAGAGCAGAACGCACAAGAAGACACAGATGAACTGATGTAGGATCATTTTCAATGCTCATGAAAGTAAAAAGTTAACAGCAGGAGAAGGAGAACGATTAGTTGATGGCAGCATTAGCTCAGCTGAAGCCCTCCTTCAGGAAGGTATCACAGCCGAACAGAACGCCAACAGAACTGGTATCCTAAATTGGAACTGGGCCATAACCTTGCTTTCCGTCTTACCCTGTTCTCCTGTAGCAGTTTGACTTTGACGGATAGATCGTCTCGGATCTTCTCGTACTTCTCCCTCTGGCCCTGGAAGGTTTTCTGGGCCTGCTCCAGTTTAGGCAGGGTGTTAGCGTCCCGTGGGCCCATGTTCAGTTCCTCCAGGTCCACTCGGTATGCATCATACTCGATCCTGGACATCAGAGGGTTAAACACGAAGACCTGTTACTAGATGTTTCAACCCTACAGCGCCCTCTGTGGAGTTATGTGCTCCACCCACCTGGCAGTCTCGTACTGCTTGGCGTTGATCATGGTGTCCTCAATGGTTTTGTTCACCAGAGTGTTCATGTCGGAGGTGAAGGCGTTGACGGCCGACTGCAGGGTCTCGGTGCTCTTTGACAGAAACTTCTGAGCCTCAGCGTTCATCCCAAACTCCACCTGTGGTCACATTGGGACATTCAGACGTATAAACCAACAAGTCTGACACATTAGGGTGCATTCACACCAGCTGTTTAGTCCGCTTTAATCAAACTCTATGCCTAGAAAGTCCGGTTTGTTTGGGGAGGTGTGAACGCCCAATAGAACTCTGATGCGGACCAAAAAAGCTCTGGTCCGCCTACAAACCTGAGTCTCAGTTCGGTTGAAGTGAACTCTGGTGCGGTTCAAATACATATGTGAACGCCAAGCGGACCGGAGACCGCTCTAAAAGCAGGAAGCGGACTGCGGTGCAGGGCATTCTGGGTAAATACAACCAAAACAAAACGCACATGTGTAGTGCTCGCGGGGGAAATGGCTCATGGTCTTTTGTAAAAGATTAAAAAGAAATCCTACAATTGCTAAAATCTCATGCCACTCCATTTTTGTTTACATTTCGAGAAGAAGGAAGTTGCGATCACTAGCCGTCTTTCCATCGTTTTTTTTTTTTTTTTTTTTAATGCATATTTTGAAGTATCGCATTAGAAACTGTTGATGGACACAGCAAAATTTGAAATAACTTCCTTAATTTCGCAAAAACATTTTTTACGCTCGCTTGACATGGTTTTTGGCTTTTCGAAAAAAAAGAGTTTATGCGCCAAAGGGAAAACGGAAAATATTTGGCAAATATGTTCTGATGTAGCGAAGTTCTGCGCCTTACCAGAGGCACGAAACACTGAAAATTTCTAAGTCCAAGCCTCCAACACGGAGGAGGCTTCATTTTTCTGAGATGTGTGGTCCATGCTAGTTTGCAACCTCTACTTCCTGCTTACTGCAGCTATACAGTCAACATCTGACAAAATTATGCTAGCCTGGTTGATTTGGCCTAAACTAGTAGATGGAAACTTTTTGTTTTTCCTTCTTTTTTTGCGACATTAAACAAGTTGCCTGACAATTAGATGGAAACATAGCTAATGTTGTCTTCAGAGGTTTTTGGGTCGTTTCCTTCAGTGGTTCTTGGTGCGGCGCCCCCACAGGCGAGGGGGGGGGGCAGGTTGTTCAAAGGGTTTGGTTGGTTTGACCCAGTGCAGAGTGAAAGCGAACCGCACCGGCTGAAAATGTAACAAATGTTGCAATTTTGGTCCCCAACTGAACAGCGTCTACCGGACAGTCTGGTGTGAAAACGCCCTAAGAGTCAAGCTTCTTAAGAAGAAAACGAGCTGTCTGTTGTGGATGTGGTGGAGTGGATATTCTCAGGACTCACGTGGAGGTTCTTCGTTTTGAAGCTGAGCTCAGTGAAGGCGTCTCCCAGAGTCTTCTGGGTGACGGAGAACTGAGCGAACTGGTTGGCCAGCGTCTGAGCCAGCTTGGTCATGTGATCGTAGCGCTGCCGGTCGTCTCTGAGCAGCTCGAGGCGCGGCTCCAGGGCCAGGTCCACCGTCCGCGAGCCTCGGCCCAGCCTCTCGGCCAGAGCCTGCCGGGTGTACTGCAGCGGCAGAGACATCACTGCCGATCAGAGCCGTCGTCCGCCAATGAATCTGCTCGGTTAGACTCCACCCACCTTATATTTGCTGATGCTCCACTTGCGGACCCTCTCCAGCTTCTCGCTGGCCGGGTTCTTGCTGCTGGCTTCGATGACCACCGGTCCACCATCTCGATTCTGGGGAGTGACTGCGACCTCTGGAGACAATGAAGACATGTTTATTCCTTGATGCTTAAATCAACAGCATTAAACGCCAGCCTTTTAGTCGCTGAAGCACCAGCTGCAAGATCAGTGCCTCATCTCCGGCGTTTACCTTTGCTTCGGCCCGTTTCCACGGCGACCTGTGCCGCTGCCTTAGTCGAACACTCGGTAGCGTCTTCATCTGTGTGGTTGCAGTCGCTGTTGGTTTCCTGCAGAGAGCGAGCTCGTGGGTAAACCGTTTATTCACACCCAGTTTAGGGTCAGACCAACACAAAGTAGGGCATGATTGTGAAGCAGGAGGACACGGAAACATGGTAAGGTCTGCAAAATATCAGAAATATCATACAATAACGATTTCAGCTGTGACAAATCCACGTTTTCCTCATCTGTGCTTCCCACCGTTTTACTACCCGGGGGTCAGGTGGAGCTAATCTGCTCCAGCAACATCCCTCCAACCAGCTGAATACATTACTGGCATGCAAGGTGGGAATTTCTGACAGAATCAATAAGCAATGGGTTCCAAACAATCCTTTGCGACATTTATACTGGCCATACTGGAGCACCTTAACTGACCACTGTGGTGGAAGAGCGTTAATCAGAGAAGCAGCCAAGAAGCCTGTGGAGAAGCTGAAGAGATCCACAAATCTGGGTTTAATGGAGGGAAGCCACAAGAAGTCATGCTTGCAGTTTTCCACAAGCTAAACGAGGGATGAAGGAAACATGTGGACAAAGGTGAACCGATGCGCATCACCCTACGCCAGGGGTCTGCAACCTGCGGCTCCAGGGCCACAAGTGGCTCTTCAGAGCCGCCGCTGTGGCTCCTGATAGCCAATATAAAGGTAATAAATAAATGCCGGCCTTAGCAGTTTTAGTAGAGTCAGGAAGAGTTTTAGTTGTCATTTTTTGCCTTTAGGTTGCAAACTAATTGCTTTTTAAAAACATCTTTTGATGATTCTCTAAAGAAAAAAAAAAAAAATCAAACCAAAAAAAAATAAATCCTATAATAGATATTGTAAAAAGTGTATATTGTGTTTTGAAGGGTCGTGTAGATTTATGGTTTTTAGTGTTTTACAGGTTTCTGACCCCTGCCCTATGCATACCATACCCACTGTAAAACATGGTGGTGGCAGCATCTTGCTGAGGGGATGCCTTTCTTCAGCACGGGCAAGGAAGCTGGTGGGTTGGTGGGAAGATGGGGGGAGCTAAATCCTGGAGAAAAGCTGTTAGAGGCTGGAGAAGACCTGAGACCAGGGTGGAGGTTCACCTTCCGGCAGGACGACCACCCTGATCCTGCGGCCAGAGCTGCAACGGATGTGTGTCAAACTCAAGGCCCGCGGGCCAAATCCTGCCCGCCATAGCTTTTTATGTGGCCCTCTAGACTCCAGAGGGACATGTATATAGAACCTTTGCCATAATGTGTGCTCAAATATTATTTTATCAATCAAAACAAAGCAGTTTTTTACCTGTACACTGCTAAATTACATTAATCAAGTTTTTCGCGTTTCCACAAAAGTGGAAATTCATGCAGAATCAACAGATCCCCACATTCTTTCACACTAATGCATGGTTGTTCGTTTATTGCAAATTTTCTGCAAAAAATGGTCTAAAACATTGGGCTTAAGTGATGCTCACTCCCTCCTGGAGGTGGCGGTATTTCTTCCTTCTACCTCAGCCAGACTTCATGTCCAGTTATAGTCTGTGATCGATGTGGCGAGTGACAAAAAGTCACATTTACCGTCGTACATGAGCACAAATATTGCAAAATTGTTTGAAAATCTTTGATTTTGATTGCAAAAAAAGTCATAAAAACAGTTGTGAAATCCTGGAGGGACTGATCAATGTGAAAAGATGTTCAGCATAATTTAAATTTAAGAAGAACTTGTCGACGGCTATTTATCAATATTTTAGCAGTTTGTTAACAAGTTTTATCGATACATTCTGGAACAACATTGAGAACATTCATGCTCGTGATGCGGCCCAAAATGAAAATGAGTTTGACACCACTGGTTTAGATCAAAGCATATCTATGTGGTAAAATGGTCTAGTCAAAGTCCAGACCTAAATTCACATAAAAATTGATGTTTAAGCTGATGGGGCTTGAGTTATTTTGCAAACTGGCAAAAAGTTCAGCCTGTATATGAACAGCAGCTGCTGGAGACGAAAGTACTGACCCACTCAGATGCCACACTTTCTAGATTTATATTTAAAAACATTTGAACCCAGGCATCATTTTCCTTTCAGTTCACAATTGTGCACTACTTTGTGTTGGTTTATTACCAGGGTCAGCGACCTTTTCAACTTAAAAAGCCACTTTTGCCCTCGCCGCTACAAAATAAAATTTGTCCAGAGCCACAAAGACGTAAATTAAACGTTATTTTGAAAACTAACGAAATGAAATGAATGTTTCTATTTTCAGATTGTAGAACAGAAGGAATCATGACTTTTACAAAGGAAAAAATAAAATTTTGTGAATGAGGCTGGCTGAGCGAGTCCTCTCCATACACATGTTAAAAAATTTTTTTTTAAAAAAGGTAGAGATCCAGCTCTCTTAAAAATATAAAGTACATAATTTGGAGCTAAAAAAAAAAAAACCCACTAAATTACTTTTAAAAGTCTTGTGGATATTTTATGCAGTTATTGCATAGAACATATAAAAGAACTGCAAAAACCACCCTTTCTATTGCTTTTCTAATTAAAAACATGTTTTACTGGTTTTTAAGAGCCACAGTGGAGGGGCCAAAGAGCCACAGGTTGAAGACCCCTGGTCTATTACATCCAATCCTAATGAAAAGCTTTTAATTTGAAGAAAATGTGAAAAAGTTCAAGAGGTAGAACTTTTGCGAGGCACTGAAAATGAACTTCCTGTAAACTGAAAGAATCAGACCAAAAAAAATAAATATTTTTCTCAAATTATTCTCTAAACTCTAATTTCCAACTGTCTCTGAATGCATCATGATCCCAGGTCACAGTCAGGGTAGGAAGGGTCACAGCGGGAGCCGCAGCTAACCCCGGCCGATCGAGACCCGGATCAAACCCCAGCAGGGCTGCCATGTTGGATTTATCTCCCCGCTGCTGTCGGCTTGGGGCCAGAGAGGTCAGAGGTCACTGAAACAGCCACCTAACAGAGATGCCGGTGCTTTTGATTGTGCAGCAGAGACACAGGAGGGCGAGGTCGGTCCTCACAACAGCAGAAAGCCTCGGTGGATCAGCTCAGAGCTGCTGCGTCACACGACGGAGACGGAGGACCATGTGACGGCGCAGAACGGGCCCCAGGGGGCAAAGGTTACACCGAACTCGATTCTTTTAAACCGGCTTTCCAGCGGAAAAACACCCAATTTCTGTTTCTCTGTCTCGTTCGGTCTCACCTTTACGTCCGCACTCTCAGGACGACTCTCCTCTGGAGGCGCTTCTTCTTCCTCTGCGGCGTTGGACGCTGGACCAACGTCTCCGTTCTCCTCCGACGCCTCCATCATTTTCTCTTCGTCTGGAAAAGAGAAGCAAACAGTCGGCTCGATGTTTAGGGATCTGTTTGAACCCCGCTAACACGAGGATTGATAGTTTCCCCGAAATGATCCACCCAAAATAAACGGAGGAAATCCCGGCTGGGTTTGGGTGGACCCAAAATATGGGATTGATACATACGTGTCTGAATGTTGGTGTTGGAATCAAGATATTATATCAATCTAAAAATAAAACCGCAATAAAAACTTTTTTTTTTTTTTTTTTTTTTTTTTTTTTTTAAGAACTACAGACCTGCAGCCGTCATCAGAGAGTTTCACATCGCACCTGTAAAGACGCAGTGTTTGATAGGCTGTTTTATGATGGCATAATGCACAGCAACAAATTTTTCTGGATGATAAATTGTCTCAGAAATTATTGCAATAAAAAAAAAAAAAACAAAAAACCAATACTGTCGTTTTGAGACCCATTTTCAACTGGTATAATAAAAATGGGATAATAATGCGGGTGCACCCGCTCAAAGATCAATACACTAGTTTCTAATAAACTCTTAACAATGAAAGACATTTTTAATATCCAAAATAAATAAACAAAACAACCAAAACCATAAATAAAATGGATTATAAAGTCTCTTTGCCTTTCAAAAAAAAATAACAATCGCAGGTCTCAGACAGGGAAAGCAGGCAAACTGCAATCTAAAACTTATGTGACCAAGAAGTGCAAACTCACAACTAGGCCTCTCATGATAACTAATATTGCTGGACGACATATTGTCCCAGAAATTATTGCGATAAATGATAATATTGTTGTTTTGAAACCATTTTTAAGTGATATATTGATAAAGTTCGCCCTCTGGAAGACCAATAAACTTTGAGTTTGTAAAGAACACTTAATATTATCACTGTTATTTATTTTCCATTTTATTTCCAAACCTACCGCATTATTATTTGCCTTTATTTAATTATTCTTTCTAATTTTTTGTATTTATGTAGTTTTTTTATTTACCATCAGTTTTTTTTACACGATGCATTGCATTCTATTTTTTCCATATTCTGCATTTAATTAGTGATTTAAGATATTTTGAATATTTACCATAAAACACGACCAAAAACAATAAATAAAACAAATAAAAACCACACAACCGAAACCATAAATAAAATGGATTATGACGTCTCTGTAAACAAAATTCCCCTGCAAATAACTTCATTCATCAGAATAATTATCGAGCTCATTTCAACTTATCACGCGATTAATTGATCATTTTATTGTTTTAGGCAGCAGGACTAACTTTAATCAGCGCTAATTTATAATCTGTAACTCATTTATTTACTAAACAAGGACTTGAGTCTCTGAAAATAAAAGTGAATTATTTAAAGCACAAGTGTTGCTTCAAGAACTCTTTGTAAAAACAAAACTTTAGCAGTTATTTGTTTTTAGATGTTATTTTATTCAAGCCACCAAACTCTGATCTATGAGTTGTAATTTACCATTTGCCTCATTTCTTCCCATCAGTCGCATTAATTCACCCCAAACATCATGTTATATGTCTCCCTCTAGAGGCTCATAATCGCATAACATCCAGATCCATAACGGAGGCATTTGCTCAGGCGCAGCAAGAAGGTCCTGGGTTCTTTCTGCATGGAGTTAGCACGTTCTCCCTGTGGATGCATGGGTTCTCTCCAGGTACTCCGTCTTCCTCTTACAGTCCAAAAGCATGACTGTTTCTCTAAACTGTCGCAGGGTGTGAGTGTGTGTTTCTGTGTCGTCGGGTGGTAGCTGGGGTTTGCTCACTTCATCCAGAGGGAAACCGGTCTAAAGACTTTAAAGACGTCCTGCGGCCTGAAAACAGTCATCAGAGCGTCTGAAAGCAGAGACTGAAAACACTAAGCTGGTAAACCCTGTGAGTCAGCGGCGGCCACCGATCCCTGCAGTCACGATGCGTTAAAACCTGCTTTCATGAACGGCTCTGAGGTAACGTCTCCACCAGCTCAAGATCGATTCAAGTCTGTCCAGGACAGGTGGCTGATGCAGATGGAGACGTTCTGTTTTTAAATCGGTAAAATTAACACCGACATCTCCTTAAGTGATCAGTACGGCGAGTACCAAAACGTCACATTTGCTGTCATACAGAAGCACAAATATTGCAAAATTACCTGCAAATATTTCAACATTAGCTCCACAAAATCTGTGATTTAGCTTGAAAAACAAAAACAGAAACCCTGGAGGGACTGATCAATGTGAAAAGTTCAGCATTATTTAATTTCAAGAAGAACTTAACTGATGTTTATTTACATTTTGGGGTTTTATCAATACATTCTGGCACAACCGGCCCTTTGAGGACATTCATGATGTTGATATGGCCCAAAATGCTTTTTAACTCTGTGTTCTTGCTGGATTTTTTGCTTGTTTGCATATGGATCATATACTGCGTCTAAAATATAGTAATGAATACATGAATGTTAAGTACAACACAAAGTATTTGCCTTTTTATAACCTAGCTTTTATCTATCCAGAGATTTCTACTGAAAAGCGTCTTTGCTGCACCTAAATCAGCTTTTATTTAATTTTTTAAAACTTGGCTAAATACAGCAAGCGTTTTAAAACAAAGTGAAACAAATCCTGCCCTTCGAACCAATAAGAAATTAGTTCAATCAAGCCCGAGAGAATTTGGAAATGCAGCCAACGTGCAAAAGCCTTTGTAAGTTATGGATCTCTGATTAGTAACATCCATTTCCTACAAAGAAAAAGAAAAATATGGCTACTTAATTTGCTTGATTTTGGTTTTATTTGTATCTTCTTGGCTCCCCTGAGTAAATCTGACTTGACGATTTTGGCCCACATGAGAAAAAGTTTGGACGCCTCTGGTTTGCACCTTCCTGGCACTGCGAACAAAGACTTTATAGACGCCGAGCACAAAGTGCACAAACCTCATCTGTGATAGCTCCGACCAACAAACTATCCCGATGGATTCCATCTATTGTTATTGAGCAATCAGGTGTTGAAACGTTAGACTGCAGCATAAACGCATGACAGGAACAAACTGAACCCTGCAGGTATTTTATCTACTTCTGTTTCTGAAAAAGGAAGATGTTTAGTTGTTCCGCTCAGAGGCAGTAAAATGCATGATTGTTAACTGTTGTTTTAGTTTGCTGGATATGCTGCAGATGGGTCATGTTTCAACACAATAAGACACTTTAAAACCAGAATATGGAGGACACATGCAGTGCAGCAGGATGCCATTTAAAAAGCACTGTGCAAAAGTCTTGAGTCATCCCTCTATTTCCCTTAGATCTTCCACCCAAGCATGCAGACTTCCTTGTAACCATCTATAAAGTGATCTCCAGGATTTCTGACTGTCTTTGGCTGCTTTCTTCAATCATTTCACGACCTTTAACCTCCAGCAGCCTCTCATAAAGGCTCTCTTTCGATAAAGCTCCTAAAAATAGCCCAGACGAGACAGTTTCACAGACAGAAATATGACATAAAGACACAGAAACCTTTGCAAACATATTTGAATGAAACTTAAAAACAGTTGAGCTCGTTTTCCCTGATGGGTGTGTTCATTTCAAGGTCCCTGAACTTTACTTCCACGCAAACTTTAAATCACAAATTCACCGAAACGGGATAAAAACAGAGTTTAAGCAGCGATAGGTCGGCAGCTATGACTGTTAAAATCCTCTTTGTGACATTAAAGCAAACCACAAACAAACAGACAACAACACACCTCCGAGTTTTTTCTTCTTTACCTTCGAGGCTGTTACAAAAAAAAAAAAAAAAAGCGACTCCACCTTTTTTTTTCCCCCTTCTTCTCCCCAACTTTCTGTCCGTTCGGTTATTCCTACGTCTCTGGCAACTCTTTATTTTTTAAAAGCTATAAACGGCCTGATTTTAAAAAAAGTTAGCGTTCAGACTAAGAGTAGCGAAAAAAAAAAAAAAACGTCAAACACATCCCCGGAAGTGTCTTCTGATTGTTTGTTGCAGAGAGTGTTCGTTTTATCCTCCTGGGCTCACCGCAGGGGCGGTGCGTTGGGTTTGCGTCCGAAGAAGTCCGGTCACGGGGATGACGTCACTGCCAAGTTCGGCTTTTTCTTGCCCAGGGTTTCCCAAACTTTTCCATGCTAGCGCTCCTCAGACAGTGCTACTAAATATGTAAAGAAACATCTACTTTTAGGATGATTTTTCAAACTTTTAGTCTATATCCTCAGCAATTATTTCATTAATTTTCCATAAATGCTGCCTCATACCTTTTAATTTTAGTTGGTCATGCCATGCTAGCTTGAGGAGCAAAGTAGCTTGATAAACTTGACTGGCAGCCAGTTAGAAAGATGAGCGTTGCAAATAACATTTCAATAAATAATTTAAACTTATATTTTATAATAATGATTTAAAAAATTAGATTTTATCATAAAAACTGATTAATATTCTCTGATTAAACTAGTATTAGATTCAATTTTTTAAAATTATTTTTGCATTATTTTCTCACCTTCCCTGAAGTTTTCTGAGGAAGAGCAATCAGCAATATTGAGATTTGTTTGTGGACAAACCGAAGCTTAAACACAAAGAAAAGGTTAAAATTGCAGCATCAGATTGTAACCATGATACATGTACAGATGTAGGATCAGCAAAATGGCACTTAACATCTATGCAGACTCCACACATCCTGGACACAAACTGTTTTGACTTTTACCTTCAGGTCGGAGCAACAGACAGTTTCATCCCTCAGACTGTCTCTCTGATGAACACTAGACCAAACATAAGCAGTAACAAAGTTGACTTAAATTAAAATAGGTATAAATTCACTGGAATAAATTAAATAAATATCCCCAGCATAAAAGAAAAGCATGGTTTCCTTGACATTTATCGTTTTAATGCCAATATTTTGAAACCTGTTTTAAGAATGCAAAAATATTATACACAATAATACAAAGTGGCCTACAATGAACATGAAAATGAAACAAAGTTGTCATGTACAGAGAAGAAAACCGAGATGTCGCCTTTTTCATCGTTTCTGCTGACTGTAAATAAAACTGACAAAAAAGAGAGGAGTGTGTTAATTTTCAAAATACAAACACACAAGGCTTATAAAAAGTAAAACATCTTAAAACCAGACAGTTCCACTACGTAAATAGCGGGTTTAAATACAAAAATAATCGACTATGATCTTCTTTCACAGCTTTTGCTTTTGAAATTAAGAGTTTTGTAATCGAGCGCCATCTTGTGGCCCGTGTCTAGGAGGCTCAGCCAGGAAATGGCAACTCTCGCGATACTTCATTTTTTACTACAGTTTGAAGTCCAAACAAACAGATAGCTAGCGGATAAGTTGGTTATCTTCTTAAAAACATCTTTTGAAACCGGTAAGTAATCAAAATAATCTTCTATAGCTGTTAGACTGTGATATTGTGAACATTTAACGTCGTGTGAGGTTTTTTTTTATTTTTATTTTTATCAGGTTTAGTCTGGTTCTGGTTAAGGTTTCCTGTTTTTGACAACAAATTAACTATTAACGTACAACGATTGTAACTGTCACGAGAAGAGAGAGAATTCATTACATTTTGGCTAAATTATTTAACAGATTAGTAAAAATAGCAGCTTTAAATGTCGACGTGAACTCTGTGTTGTACCATGATAATACAGGCGTTTCACCTCTGCGTCATTAAGATGTTCTAAATTAGGTGTTAAGTGGCAGAAAACTTTGAATTGCGTTTCTCAGTGAAAGTTTGTGGAAGTAGCTTAAAGTTTTAGCGAATTTCTGGAGGATTTCCATTCATTTCAATGCGTCAAAAATATAATAAACAGCTTAATATTTGAAAAAGGCAGATGATTTACCATTGGTTCATTGAGTTTTAAGTTGGATGCTAATTGGCAGAAAGTGAAAGTTAAGCTCATTTGAATCTAAGTAGAGTAAAGAAAGGAAGACCAGATCAAGACTTTTGCACAGCTCTGTGCTGTCATATGACAGATTTATAGCTGTGACACAAATGCTGTGTATTACAAAATTTGGCAGCTTCATTTTTGACAGTTAGCATTGATTTCTGATTATAATGCCGAGTAATCGGATTCAGATAAAGGTGGGGGGGTTTTTTCACAGTATTTTTTGCAAAAAATTATAATCTGACTTCTGATTATTTTAGTTGTATCACAGGTAAAGCTGTGAAATAATACAGATTTGTTTTGGTTTAGTTTGATACCCTTCAGTAAAAAAAACCCCACAGTTTCACAATGTCAGCATTTAGACAAACATTTGAAACAAAAACATGAAATTAATATAACTCTAAAACAGAAAATCTAATATTCCTACGCCTTTTAAATAATACAACATGTTAATTATTACAGGTGTATTAATATAACATGAACTGTGCATGTATTTATTTTGATACATAGACTAAAGCAAACATAAACACAAATCTTATTAATTTAGTAATAGTTTTTAAGTTATTATTGCACATAAAATCATTAAATAATTAGTCAGGCTAACTGCTCCGATAGCATTTAGCCTCAGATATGCTGTAGTTCAGTAACTCAAGTTTTTACCTCAATAAGTGTCATAAGTCAATAAGTGTCGCTGCGTCTGCTTTGCAAATATCTGAATTTGCCTCTATTGTTATTGAGGGAAAGTGTTGAAACCTTTTTTCAGCGAGTTGAGTTTAAGTGCCCAGCAACAGGTAGGGGAGGGGAAGGGCAGCACTACTCTGTGATCCTCTAATCACTCCAGAACTTTCTCTGCCATCACAGTGAAAGGATTTTAAAGCATAGAAAAGTTTTATTGTGGACAATTCTTAGTGTTTTAAAAACCCTGGTCTACCCTGTTACCTAGAGATGGCTCATAGTTTAGCATCAAAATGGCCTCCATGCAGGATATTTCTGCCAGGCATGAATTAACAAATTTCTGGATCATCGAGAACTTTCAGCTGAGAGTCGACTGCAGACAGGAAGGCTTCAGGATGTCCCAGAAAATGTCACAGAGCCACCAGAGCAGAGCTTGCTCACCACTAGCAACGTCAAGTACCGGCACCAGGAGAAGGCTGCTGATTGATTCCTTCACTGGTTGTTTGCAACATTAATAGTCTGGAAAAGAAGACAGTGAGAGCTTCCAGGAGTCTTTCATGGGTCCAGCAGTGAAAGCATTCTGATACAGTCCATGTGTGGGGTTGTTTCTCATCCAAGGGAGTGGACTTCTTCTCGATTCTGCCCAAGAACTCGGCCATGAGTAAAAGGTGGGGTCTAATAACTCTCTGAGACCAACTTCCTCCAAGAATCCAGGAGAAGTTGGTGATGATCTGTGGATTTCCAGCGTGATGGGGCTCTGTGCTGCAAGGAAAAGCAGTGACAGAAAGATCAGAAATTCTGGACCTGTGGACATGTTGTTTACCCCCAACCAGGTGGAGAAACAGAAACCAACAAACTGGTCCTCTCTGAGCACTGAACAGATGAAACCTGCAGTATGTAACTTTAAAAAAAAAAATATGTTACTTAGATATTTATTAAAATTATCATTATGTCATGACAGTATAAAACAGATAATCTGTGAAAAATCCAGCTCCTCTGCCTTCTCCCAGTGCTCCCAGCACTAACTGCAGAAATAAACCACTCAGTCAGAAACAACCAATCAGAGCCAGGAGGAGTTAGCGCTGTCAGTCACCCTCATGTACCCGCCGCTCACACACTCCCCCCCTGCTCTCTGCTACGCTGCAGCTGGTTCACCACAACATAGCCTGCTGCTAATGCTAAGGCTAGTTAGCATGGCCACCGATGACGGCAGATAAACAGTTTTCCTGGAACGGTGAGTTGTTTCTCCACCATTAGCACATTTAGCAGCACGTACACGAGGGTGATTGGCAGCGCTAAGCCCCGCCTCCTGGCTCTGATTGGTTGTTTCAGGTCAGGAGTGGAGCATTTCTTCTGAGGGCAGCAGCAGCTCAGAGAGGAGGTGGAGGAGCTTCATCTTTTCACAGATTATCTGTCTCAGATCGAACTGTCACGACATGGAGACAGTTTTAACAAATATGCAAAAAACATATTTTTATAAAAGTTATAAACTGCAGCTTTAAGTCCAGCGTTGATATCCATAAAACTGTAGAACATCCTTTATATATATTTGTGGTATTTTCTGTCTAAAAACCACCAGAACAGAACTTTTTTGTCTCTGCAGAACCATTTGGGCCATAAAAGTGAGAAACCTGTGGTGAAAGCTGCCACACATCTCTCATGTTTATGTAAATATGCCATAACTTCTCTGTCTCTTTAGGAAACAATGATCCCTGTGACGATGGAGCTGAGAGGAGGATGAAGCTGGGCCTTCATCAGCTGATGCTCCGGTCCAATGAGCAAACATCGAGAGCCTTCAGGAGGAAGAAATGCTGCAGGTTGGTTATGAAGGAAAAGGCCTCACAGATTCTATTCTATTCTATTCTGTATCTATTCTACTCCAACTCATTTTCTGCTTTGCTCTGTTATATTCTGATCTAATCGATTTTATTCTCATATTTTCAGAGCTGCTCCGATCTATTCGGCATTACTCTATTTAGATCAAATCAGTTCTATTCTGATTTCTTCTTCTATTGTATTCTGATCTGTGGTTTTATTCTCTCATCTGTTTTCTTATCCAGTTTATTCTTATCTGTTATTATCTGTTGTATTTTAATTGATTTTATTCTGATCAGATCTATTCAACTCTATTTCTATTCTAATATGATCGATTGACTTTTATTCTGTTCCATTCTATTCTGATCTTTTATGTTTGAATTTAATTTAATTTTCATCAGGGGTATTATTTTCTGTTCTAGTTTAATATATAAATATTTATTGTTATAAACTATTCTTTTCCATTATATTTTGATGTTTTTTCCCATTTCTTCCAGTTTAATGTATTCTATTCTGTTCTAAACTTTCTTTTTCACATTTAATTTTCTTTATGATACTTTTATTGTAAGTATATGTATTTTTTATTTCTGTCTGAGTTACAGTTATTTATATTAGAGATATAATCAACATTATTCATGTTATGATGAATTAATCTGCTTCAGGCAGTGATTTCACTGATTCTCAGCAGATTGTCCAGATTTACCCGATTCAATTCAGTTTATTCGTATAGCGCCAATTCACAATAAATGTCGTCTTGAGGCACTTAACAAGAAAAAAAAAAAAATCAGTTCAGTCATACATATATTCCAGTTGATCCTAGTTATCTAACAGGACAACAAGATAAGAAAGGAAGCTAATGCTAATGGCAACTAAACCTGTAATCCTCTCTGTTCTGAATCATAAAGTAGGTTCTTGTCAACAAACCAGGTGGTTCTGTAGTTCTGCTTTTCAGTCAAATTAGTAGAATTAAAAAGATCTGATCATATGAAGAAAGAAATGTATTTATTATTGCTCTCCTCTTTAACGTTCCTTTATATCCTGTTTTTTCCCGTCTCTCCTGCTCTCCACGTTCCTGTTCTCTCCTTTTCCATCTCATCTGTTTCTATCCTGTGACTCACTGCAGCCTGACTTCCTGGAACGTCCCGGCTGTCCACAAGTGAACCGGCTTCCCGAATAAAAGACCAGATTAATTCTGGGAGTGTTCAAAGAAAAGCAAAGCTGTGAACTACAACCCAACAGTCTGGAGCTGATCCTGATCAGTCCGAACTGTCGTTGCAGGCTTTAGAGCCGTTGGAGAGATGTAGTGTCAGGAAGCTTCCCGAAGATGGCAAAGGAATAAATGTGAGTCTATAAAACACAGCGTGGCCCTGAAAACACATCAATATCACCTTAGATCCACTGAACCAGAGGTGCCATGTTCAGCAGAATCATCAAACTGATGATAGAAAACTAAATATGTAATAATTTACTGAAACAAAGTGGAACAGAACAAGTTATTGTACGTCCAAAGAAAGGTCTGAGACTAATAACGGAAAGGCGTACTGTTTCCGAACGTCCTGGGTCGAATGTTTTCTACTTTGTTGGTTCAGAAAATGTTTTTAGTCGATTCTCAGCAACAGATACAAGAGCTTTGTTCAGAAACCCTGGAAGTATTCAGCCGGGTGTGATGACGGGGTGTACCCAGGTCTGTTTCGGACTGGTCACTGGATGTCTGTGACCCTACCTACTGTTGAAATGAACGCAAAAAACCCCAACATGGCTAATGAAAGTAAATACTTTTAGTAGCTAACACTCTCCATTTAAGAAGATATGAATTGAGCCCTCCCCCCCCAAGTCTGTTTGTAGTTGGTCGGCCACACCGAATTATTCCTGGGCCACACTTTAGACACCCTTACAGAAAAATCCCACGAATTTCACATGTGACATTCACATGCATCTTAAAGCACATGCATATGTGTGGATTTGGAACGTTTAATGTTAAAAGCACTTGTGATTCCCACGTGAAAATAAAATAGAATAGAATAGAAATATCCTTTATTGTCCCACGATGGGGAAATTTCTGTGTAAAAGCAGCAAAGTGACACTGACAAGCAATAACAGCAAACAGATTCATATATATATATATATATATATATATATATATATATATATATATATATATAAACAGAATAAAGAATAAAAATACTGTACAGTAAGGGCAAAAACTCAACATAAATACTGTGTAGTTATGAAAAAATACTCCAGTCCAGAGGAATGTGCAGCTGAGTTGTGTCATTAAAAGTGTACAAGTTGTGCACGTCTCTGAAAAAAAAAAAACAAAAAAAGTGACAATAAAAAAACCGTGAAGCTGCGCAGATACTAGCGTGGATATAAACACTTACTGAGTTTGTTGGGAGCAGTGATGGTTCCAGAGTCCAACAGCTGCTGGGAGGAAGGATCTCCTATGACGCTCCTCAGTGCACCGAGGATGCAGCAGTCTGTCACTGAAGGAGCTCTCCAGCTCAGCAACAGCTTCATGCATGGGGTGGGGGGGGGGCTTCACATGTGAAAACATATGCTTTTAACATGAAACGCTCCAATCCACACGTGTACATGTGCTCTTAGATGTGAATCCCATGTGGTACCTGGGTTACACGTGATTTTCACATGGGAAATTCGTAGGATTTTTCTACAAGTGCAATTTTGATAAATTCAGTTTAACTAAATAAAACTAAGTAACTAGTTGACATTTCTTACTGGTGTCATTGTTTACTTTTCAAGCTATTCCATTTTTTAAATATTTAATAATGTATACTCAAAGTAGATCATAAGATGCTTACATAAAAAACTGTTGTGTTGCAATAGACAATAAAAAGATACGTACTTACTAATACTTTTACATTTTGACAAATGTAAAAAGGGTTCTGCACGCGATCGAAAGCTGAATGGAGCATTGATCATATGTGGAAGATGGGAATCACACGTGAACATGTGAAATTCGTGGGATCTTTCTGTCGGGGGTTAGAGTCTTTCAAATCTGCTGCTTTGGTGAATTTCTGCTATTAGAAAATTGTCTTCAAATCGCGTAATTTAACAAGTCAGTGTTTGAATTCGCTTTACTTTGGGTTGTTAAAGGTAAACCAACAACCACCTTAAAGTTGGTGCCTTATTTCAGTTTATTCTTCTTCTGTTGTTAAACACTCGTCACTCTTTGCCTGATACTCCCTTCAGTGATGACAGCATGAAAACCACAGAAATCCTGTTGTGGTTTTTGGTTTTACTCAACCACCCTTAAGTTTATCAGGGGCCCCATCTGATCAGTAATTATGCAGCCATAGGTTGTTGGTTGAAAACCTGTTTCCTGTCGTCACAGATGGTTGAGCCTGTTTACAGGTTGCTGTGAGATAGAAGACCTATTTCAGGAACTCTGTTGCATTTTGGATTGTTATACGTAGATAATCACACAAAGCGTAATTTGAGCTGCAAATATCAACATCACGCTTGAATGCGGCCAAAGAGGAAGTGGATCGATTTGCTGCGTAAAGCAAGCTGCTCTAACTGCGTGGAAAACTTAAGGTTTTAATGGTGAAGAAGGTTTTTGTTGACACATTTTGAGTTTAAGAGCTTTTATGTTTTCTATTATTGAAGCATTTCACTATTTATGCATTGTTTCTTTTTATATATCTTTATATTATATTATTATTCTTTATATTATCTTCTTTAATATTAATTGTAACTCAATAATTAGAAAAACGCTGAATGCAGGACCATAGGTTGAAAATATACTTCTAATATCAACCTTTTTGCTCTGTTATGATCCAAATATTTAAAATAACTGTTGTAAATATATAGTATATATAAAATTTCCCCTTTGATTTTAGGATTGTTGATCCTCCCGTGTTGCTCTGTGCTCGGAGAGACGGCAACATGAATTCGCTGAGGAGAGGTTTCGCCAACCTGCACACACTCATCGACAATCACGCGCACCACCAGCACCACCACGCTGCGCACGCCGCGCACGCTGCAGCCGAGCACGGCGAGCAGAACAACAACCTGGAAAATCACGGAGGTGCACGTAAGTTTCTGTCCCCGTGTCTCTGCCGTCTCTGAACGTCTGCAGACTGAAATTGTCGCCCGTTCCTCTTTGTAGCACAGCTCAAGATCCATCAGATTGGATGGAGGACGCCTGTGAACTTCAGTTTTACCGTCTTGATTCTCAGTTAGATTTAGATTCAAATTCAGTTTGATTCAAATTCAAATATACTTTATTTATCCCAAAGGGAAATTAAATATTGATGTAACTCATTTAATTAAGGAGTTATTATAGATGGTGATGGCTGTGGGCAGGAAAGATCTCCTGTAGCGGTCTGTTTTACAACCAGTCTGAAGAAGCCTCTGACTGAAGAGACTCTGTTTTCCAATGACATTCTCGTGAAGAGGATGTCCAGGGTTGTCCATAATTTTCTTGATTTTATGCAAAATCCTTCTTTGCATCATCATCTCCAGAGGTTCCACAGTCGTCCCCAGAACAGAACCAGCCTTCTTTATCAGGTTGTTGAGCCTTTTTAGGTCCCTGGTTCTGATGCTGCCCCAACAGATGACGGCAGAGGAGATGACGCTCTCAACAACAGACTTACAGAAGATCTGCAACATCTTAAACCTTGAAGGATCTTAGCTTCCTCCAGAAGTCCAGTCTGCTCTGTCCCTTCTTGTGGACGCTCCACTGTTGCGTCTCCAGTCCAGTCTGTTGTCCAGATGAACACCGAGGTATTTATATTCCTCAACCACCTCCACTTCTTCTCCCATGATGGAAACAGGGTTTGATCTGACCCTGTTTCTCCTGAAATCTACAATCATCTCCTGAGTTTTGTTCACATTCAAGATGAGATGATTGTTCCCACACCAGGCCACACAGCGGTCCACCAGCTCCCTGTACTCAGCTCCTTGTCCATCTCTGATCCACCCGACAACTGCAGTCGTCTGAGTGTTTCTGTAGCTGACAGGAGTCTGATATGATCCCAAAAAGTGTTTATAAGGACATTACTTGTTTGAGCTTCAGGGTTTCCTTGGGGGAGAGGGGACTGTAGAACAACAACAGGAAAACATTTATTCTCGATATTCACAGTGTGGAACTGATATTCCAGCTCTTCTGTAGTCATCTAGTGGCCCGGTTTGCAGCCTGCCTGACAGCATTTTATTGTTCTGGGCTTCTAGGAACATGCTCACCCCCTGCTCTGCCGCTCCACTTTTCTCTCCTTCACTCCCCTCCTCCACTCCTTCAGCCCGTGTGCTTCGTCTAATATAACTGGGAAGTGTTAGATTTGTTTCAGTCACCAATATCACGCAAGGAACGTTAGGAATATGTTCCACGTGTCACGGTTACGGATCACTATCATTTCTGTATTCCTCAGAACTTGAGGAAACTGTGTCACAATAAGAACATTGAGCATCTCCATCTACCGTCACCTCAACGTCTTCCTCGGGTCCCTTGCTCTTCTTCTGAAGATATTTTAATATACTCATCTCCAAGTGCAACCAGAATTGAGTCTCAATGGAAAAATTACCCGACATTAAGCTGTGTGGTGCTGCTCAAAACGTATCTGAATATTAATTAATTACGTTACTGCCATTCAAATGCTACAGATGTTAGCATCGGGGTCATTTTCACAGGCTTAAATGAAAAATGCATTCAACTTAAGCTTCCTTAGGTACCGTTGTTTCGCCTTTTCTCTCCCTCTACTTTGGACTGTCGTCTCTTGTTTTCCTTCACTCCTGAGAGCAGCGCACCGTAGTGTCACAGCCAGACAGGAAGGAGCCGACGGTTTTTCAAAATAAAGTACATTTTAACGTTTCATGATGTTGAAATTCATTTCAGATCTGATCATGGTGATTAAAAGTGCACAAATATCGCATATTCTTCACATTTTTTTAACCCCTAAAAAACTCCTTCATGCCTAAGGTGTGGCGGCTTTTATTTTGCCGTGGCGGTGCGCCACGATCAATTACATGTGGAGGAAACCCTGGTTGCCATTGGCATCTTGGCTGCTCCTCTAAATCATGCTCTCCTCTCCTCGTGCGTTTAGGAGGACAGCCATGTCTTAATAGGCTGAAGTTGAGAATTACTGGTGGATCTAATGGTCTCTTCTGAAGGAAACTGAATTTCATTTATGAGTGTCTGAGTAAGAGGGGGCTCAACACAGATGCACAGCGACGCGAAATCTGTCAGTATAAGTGAAGTTTGAAAGGTTTAACACTGGTGTCGTGTCGTTTTTTTAACCACAAGGTGGAGCCCCGACTGGAGCTAAAGCGGCTCAGCAGCTCCTTCATGTTGGTAAGTTGCCACAGATCAATTATTTTATCTTTTACTGTGTTAAAATTGGGTCAAGAACCCAACACACTTCCTTTTATTTTATTTTTACTCAGAGTGTAGAGTTGTGGTCGCCACGGCAACCAGAGTCAAAATACACATTTCTACAGTTGACGCCTACGATGTCAGGAAACACTGCAGCACTCAGATAGTCAAGGTACACACACACACACACACACACACACACACACACACACACACACACCTTTCCAGGGCCTGATAACTGTGTTCAGAGTGCTGCTGTTCCTCCAGGCCTGATGGGAATAGTTTAACACGCCCCTGTGTGTTTTGTGTTTTAAAATGAATGTGATTAAAAACAAAGTTGGCTTGCCATACTTGTGTTCTCAGCGATCAGAGGACGGCGAGCTTCGAGCTTCACTGAGTTGCAGCGTCAACTGCAAGCTGCAGCATCACAGCAGGATGGAAGTCAGAGTTTACGGAGAAGACGATCTGAGGTCACGCTCCACGGTAAGTGTGTGTGTGTGTGTGTGTGTGTGTGTGTTTTACTACAGCTGTGTGTTTGTGTGCATCTAAGAGGATTATGGAAGAGGATGTGTAAAACCAGCAGTGGTGGATTTTCAGCACAAACCAACTTGATTTCTCTCCAAATTACTCTGCAACACACATGGATGGATGGATGGACGGACGGACAGACGGACAGGTAAACGGAGAGCAAGCTGAGTTCATGTCCGTTTTTCAGCTCCGTTTCTGTTTGCCAGGAGCTTTTCTATTCTCCACGTTTCCTCTGGTGCACATGGGGGCGTGTTTTTTTTTTGTTTTTTTTTTAATCCCCCTGGCGATGACGAAGTGGGAGGAGGAGAAGGAGGAAAAAATGACAGAGGGAGGAGGAGAAACACTCAGCTGGTTTACAGACTGGGGCTGGGAGGCTGAAGTTGTTCCTGTTTATATCTGATCTGCACACAGTTTGTTTTCGGATTTGTGGAAACTTCTGCTTCTTTGATTTTGTTTTTACTGATTCTAATCTGAAGGATTAATTTATCTTTTAACTCCATCATGATGAAGATAAATCATCACTCAGCTGCTGCTGTCAGGGATTTGTTTGACTTTAACTGTGAAGCCCTCAGTTGGCTTTAAATCGATGGTGCTTTCAGGTGCAGGTAGGAAACAGGAATTTAAAATAAGCTTCAATTTTGAATAATTATTTCTAGTTTGAAGATGTTTTTGTTGGCATTTAGATATTCTGGTTAATTAAAAGTCTCATTTAATGCGTATTTTTCTCCTTAATGACAGATTTTAAATCTCAAATTGATGTTTTTGAACAGAAACTGAAAATTAACCAACATAATGGAACAAAATTAAATAAAAAACAAACAGCAGCAGGAGAATAACTGGTTTCTACTATCGTATAAACATAATGTTTAAATTAATGACAAATTCAGATTATTTTTCCAACTCGCTGCTGGACGAGCCATGTAGCTATTTTCAGTATCTTATTATTTTTCCTGCAGCTCCAGCTACTGTAGCTCTTTAACTCTAAAAACAGAAACAGTGAAACTCTCCGCTGGCGCCTGAGGCGTGCAGATTAAAAATTAAACGTTCTGAAGCAAAGAGAAACCTGAATATGCAGCGAGCGACGATGACCTGCACCAGCTGCTTCAGTCCTCCAAGAGACGACAGCTCCTCTGCTGGACAGGTAAGGCACTACACCTTGAAAACGAACGACGTGGAGGCTCGTTTGAGCTCCTAAGATATCGAAAAACTGAAAACCAACACTGCTTAAAACTCGACACGCTTAGTCATGAACGTGATTGAATGCTGTGGGGTTATTTCCCTGCCAGTGGTACTGGTGAACTGCATTAAATGTATAATAAACTATAACCATGAATAATAAACATGAAGGACTATCCCCGCATTTTTTTTTGCGCAAATGCATAATTGTGAGTTTTTGCAAAATTTGCGCTTATTTATGACAGTAAGCAGCAGAGTAGTAGAAGTAGGAAATACCGCCACCTGCAGATGGGAGTTAGCGTCACTTAAACCCGACGTTTTTGACCATTTTGCGGAAAATTTGCAATAGTTTCTTGCAAATATTTCTAAATTAGCACCACAAAATCTGTGATTTTGATTGCATAAAATCACAAAAACAATCGCAAAATCCTGGAGGGACTAATCGATGTGAAAAGATGTTCAGGGTTATTTAATCTTAAAAAGAATTTATGGAAAGCAGAGACAGCTATTTATTAATGTTTTAACCGTTTAGTAAGGGATTTTATCAGTACATCCCAGCACAACCAGCCCTTTAAGAACATTTTTGACGTTGATGTGGCCCAGAACGAAAGCGAGTTTGACGCCCTCGCTTTAACACACCTGATTCAGGTTGTTGCAGTTCAGCAAGAGCCGGTTAATCAACGATGAATGGAAAGCAGGTGTGTTAAAGCAGGGAGACATCGAAAGCATGCAGGCCTCTGTGCCTGAAGGACCAGGGCAGAACAATGAGCCCACACACGCTGAACTGGTTCTGGACTGGGAAAAGCCGACTAACAAGAAGCTCAGCCCTGCTGAACATTCATGGACTTTGCTGGAAGCTGAATCCAACCAGTCGCAGTGAATTTGCTCCCAGCCTGATGAAGGGAGCGGTCAAATATCCAGACAGAATGATGGGAGAAGATTGGTGGTTGCTGCAAAAAGTAAACCTGTATGGATCATTTAACCAAATGTAAATGAGAGTGTGTGTAAAAATGTTCAGAGAAATACTCACAAAATCCAAATTAATGTGAAATTCATGAGCGGAGATGAAGTTCTTGTTGGGAACGTGTGGAATGTGAGGATCTTTAGTGGCTTCAAACTGATCTTTATGCCTCAGTCAAATCAACAAAACAGTGTTGATTTGATGGTGCCGGACGCTGGGAGGAAGTGTGCAGCGGTGTTAGTCTGTAGACCACATGCAGGTGACAGTTCAGTGTCTCACACGTCTTCTGCCCTCCTGTGCCTCTGTTCGCTCGTTCAGCTGCAAAGCAAATAGAGGTCAGCCATAAGAGGCTCTGTCAAATGAGTGAAATAATCAGTGGAACAAGATATTTTTCCCCATATTATAAATTAAAATATCTTGTTCCACTGGCAGATTATTTCACTTTTATAACTAGAACTTTTTCATCAATATTAAGGAATTATTGACTTAAAACAAGCTCCTGTATCTGCTGAAAAGTTACTTGTAAGTTAGTTTTGTATGATTTCAAGTGTACTAATATATTTGCACGAAAAACTCGACCAAAAATACTTGGTATTCTCTACTTCTGTCCTAAATTTTGCATAAAATCTGCTGGAAAACTATTCCTTGAACCTCGCGGATTTAACTTGAATACATTAATTTGGATCCGTTATCTCCTCTCTGTTTACCTGCAGATGGAGCTTGTTTTGAATGAAACGTGAAGCCCTGTTTTAGCACCCAGCTGTGGCGTCCGGCGTGTGTGTTGTGTTTCTAGGTTTGATGGGGATTAACACGTAATCCTGAAAGCCTCTTGTTTGGCCGGGAACTCATTGAGAAACATTGGCTCAGCGTGTCTTTGCATGTCGGCCTTTTGTTGCTCCAACGCTGAGCTGCCAGCGAGGAAATGAGGCAACAGTTTGTGCGTTTGGATTTCTTGCACATGCGAGTTGCAACAGGTGCTGCGGGGAATTTTTAAATGTTTGTAAGACTCTCTGAACGCGTCAGTCGGTTCTGGGTTTGGGTTTTTTTTTTTTTTAATATTGTGCTGAAACAGTTAAAAGCCTGAAGAGTTGATAGGAAATTAATCTGCAACATGTTTCTAAATACCGGCTGACAAAAGCAGACATTTTAGAGAATAAATAAATAAAGTTAGGTTGACTCAGTTTGAGGTAACAGTTCCAGGAGGGGGAAACATCCTGATTCTGAGTTGGTATACTGCAAAAACACAAAATCTTACAAGTATTTTGGTCCAGTTTCTAGTTCAAATGTTTTGTCACACTTGAAATAAGACAAAACTAACTTAAAAGTAACTTTTTTGGAAGATATGAGCTTGTTCTAAGTCAGCAATTCTTGAATATTGATAAAAAGTACTCGTTCCATTTGCAGATTTTTTCAATTATGGGAAAAACGTCCTATATTTCTGTATTTCTTTTTACTTTTAACATCGCAGAGGTGCTTAAACTCCTCCATTTGAGGCAGAGATTGACCTCTGACATGAGGAGAGCAGCTCATCTTGGTCAATTAGGCAAAATCAGCAACAAGGTTAGCAATAATCAACAACTATAACACTGAAACCATGAGTAAAACGTTTATTCCAACAAATCACTTCCTGATGTGCACACAGAAATGTGAGCAGTACCAAGTGTGACCCTGTTGGGGGCGATATACTGTGTTGTGACATATGGTGGGTATCAACACAGTTGAATTTAGCACCTTAGCATTAGCTTCTGCTAAACACCATATTGCTTTATCGTTAGCGGAACTAATGTTTATGATTATTGCTTTGGGGTTAGCACAACTAACTTTTACGCTAGCGGTGCCCACCACTCCCAAACCAAACTCCTTGCGATCCCGTCCATAAACGCAGCAGAATCAGAGCCAAATTTGGCAGCGTCCAGCCTACTCTGGGAACAAGCTGGACTTGGTAGGGACACAATTTAAATTCCATGTCGTCAGCTTGTGTTAAACCCAAGTGAACATAAAAACATTAAGCTGATAACCGAAACCAACATCATTCATCACTTTTATTGTTCCGAGCTCAGCCAAAAAGCTCTTCTGTTTAACTCTTCACCCTTGACTTTGATCGAGGATCTTAACCCCAGAGAGGGAGCGCTGTAATGGACCCGCTCTGAGACTCTTTCCAGTCTCCCTTCACTTCAGCGTTGTGATGTTCTGTCGGCGGTCGTGTGTGTCGCCTGATTTGAGTGCTTTAATCCTCTGAGCTGCTGATTATCCTCACAGCAGCTCAGCTGTGGGGAGTATGGACTTTGCTCGACTCTTTCATTAAAGATGGTGGCTGTCGGGGTCATGGCGTGGCTCAGTGGTAGAGCAGACGCAGCATATGTAGAGGCTGGAGTCCTCGACGCAGCGGTCCTGGGTTCAACTCCAGGACCCGGGTCGCTCACTGGATGTCTTCCCCTTCTCTCTCTACCTTCCTTCCTGTCAAACTGCGGCTCATCAAAGGCCATCAGACTCACTGATGTTAACATAAATACTAAATAAATATACGTTATCATTAATTAATTAATAATCAATATTTTAGTAATACATTTTAGAAACAATAACAGTAGTCATATTTTTTTTAATAGAAACAGTTAGATCCTGTGATAAATTAAATAATCGTAATACTTTGAAACTGTGTTCTGTCAGAACCTCATACTGGCCCATTCCCAGTAACACTACGTTGTTGTTCTGTCCAGATGGGTTTCAGCAGAGCCGAATGTTCTGTGTTTCTGGTTGGGTTTTGGGGAAATCTGCTCTTTTGTTCATTTGTTCTCCTGTTTTGTAGCTCCATGCCACCATTTCATCCCTTCCTACTTCCATTTCACACCCATGTCTTTAAACCATGCCATATCAGTTTATTTTTCTTTGTAGTCAAGTATTTTTGATGAATTATTGAGAAAAATGGTCATAAAAATGCTCAAATATCCCTTCTGATTAATATAATTGTGTATCATTTTCTAAAAATGTGGTGTGTTTTTTTCATTATTCTGTATATTTTGCTTCTGATCATTGCCACTCTTGATCAAAGCAAAATAGCAATGACTTCTGCTGGTAGATGCTGATCAGAGTCACATAACCACACCTCTGCAGCCCCAGTTTTGATTAGAAGAGAGAAAATTACCTTCAATTATCAGCTGTATGAAGTCACCCGCTCCAGACGACTCCATTTGGGGACAGAAGTCAAACAACCAAAACTACGAAGGTCCGAAATGACACGGGGATGGTTTGTGTGGCTTAACAACAAACAATCCAAACAAGATGGTTTAAATGGGTCATTATGAAATGTTATTTACAGATTCTTTCATCTGAAGGATGTTTTAGAAACAACATCCAAGCTTTCGTAGATGGAAAACCTGGCACACATTTGGGTCACAATCATTCTAATATGTATTTGAGGTATTAATACTTCCTATCTTGTCAAATATCCTTTCATAATGCATGGGTCTAAACCTGCGGACGTGAAGGGAAGTTTTTGGTTTTGAAGTCCCGTCATTTCGCGTTTAATTTGCTCCTATCTTGAATAGTGTGTGCGTGTTGGGATCAAAGGTGTGGTTCCGTAGGACATAATGTGGTACTTTAGCAGCGATAGTACCATCTCATTTTGTTTGTTTGTTGTTGTTTTTTTGTCAGTGCATCAGCTGATCGTCTGGGATTGTAACTCCAATGCCCTGTTAGCGCCCCTAGTGGTCATTTAATTATAAGATGAATTGATCGGAATATAGGCCAAGCTGTCAGTTTCACTTGCAGGGATCCAGCAGGTCAGGTGGGTGAATCTTGATCTGTGCAGACAACATAGTGTCAGACAACTGATGTTATTGGGTGATTGCTGCCATATTAACGTTGCATCAGTGTTGCAGTGGTGCAACACTGATGCACCACTGCAACACGTGAGGTAAACGTGGCCTCCAACAGCCTGGTAATCAAACTGTGGCTGCTACGGTGTTATTTTCCAAAGCCATCATGTCTTCTTATGCCTCTGAAATGAATGAGGCACAGTAACCTGATCGGATCAGAGATACGAGCTGAAGAAGTTTAGATGTTTGCTATTTCAAGCAATGTTAGAAAACTTTGTTTTTCTCTCCGTCTCTTGCAGAAAAGCTGTCTGGGCTTCACATCTTTCTCCATCAGAGATCTTCTCAGGTCCAAGGAGCCTCACTGCTCCCTTAAGCTCAGGTAATCTTCCTATTTCACAGCTATGCTGAGTATTAATGTCGATCTCTTTCAGTCAGAACATCACAAACTACATCAAAACTGATTAAAAATCTCCACTCACAGCCTGAAACACGTCTTTTTAACTGACCAGCTGTGAATTTGACAAATAAGAAAACATCTCTGAACATTTTAAGCTACTTTGAAGTTGAATCTGAGAACCACCGTTCGATCTCTCTGCTCTCATTTCTTGCGGAAAACCATTTTGTAGTCAATGAGGTTCTTCTTCAAAAGACTTTAGAAAGGGACCGGTTACCTGCCCCCTGATTGGTTGTTGCTTGGATACCTTTACCCAGAAGAGGAAGTGAGATGGGGCAGCCTGTGTTTCCGCCTCCAGACAGAGCAGAGGAAAAAAGTCTCTTCCTGTTTTGGCATCACAGCACCTTCGGGGAGAGACAGCAGAAGAGATGAGAAGCAGAGGGAGGACTGAGGCGGTGATGGCGGACAGAGAGTGAGACGGGAACGAGGCGAATATCTGCCGGTTACAGGAGGTGGATCTGTCCTGGCGCGCTGCGTTCTGCTGGGTCTGCAAACCCACACATGCCTCGGTGTGGTTTTCCTTCGCAGGCTGGTTTGTTCTGAGTTGATTTATTTAATAGCCATGAGAAGAAATAATGTCAGTCCAGCAGCGTTCAGTATCACTTAGTCCAGCCTCGTTGCTGTTGAGTTTACTGGTGGTACTGGTCCTGGGTAACTCCTAATGAGCTGTAGATTTTCTCACTTCTTACTAACGGTTCATCTGTTTGAAAGTAGATTTTGCTTCGTTGGCACAGAATGTTGAATATTTATTGTGCTTGCAGTATGAATGTTAATAAAAGATGAAGTTGTGTTAGCTTGCCATTAATACAGCTGAAACCAGAAGTTTACATACACCTTCTTTTTTCTCACTGTCTGAAGTTAAATCAAACCAAACTTATTTATTATTATTAATGTCTTCAAGAATAGAAAATTGCATACACTTCCTCCGTATTTTGTAGCGTTGCCTGTAAGGGGCAGTATTATGTAAAATCGACTTTTTTGAGGTTTATTATGTTATAATGTTATTCCTGTGGCAACTGTTCAGGTTTTGCACACCTGAATAGTTGCCTTCACACGCAGCTCCTCCTGAGAGCTGCAGTTTCTAAGCTTCCAAGCTTCTGCCTCACAGAGCCCCCCCTCCCCCATGACTCCCCCACTCAGCTCCTTCACACTCGCCAGCAGCAATTAGCAAACACCTGGTGAAACTGCGCATCTGCTGAGCTCATTATACGAGCTACTTCTCAGTGCAACGCTGGTAAAAACATCGTTAAAGGGCTAGCAGTTGTGATGACTTCCTGAAGGCGGAGTTTCAGGGTTTCTTCTTCTCACCAGTTATTGGTACCTTCTGTCTCGTTTTATGAGGATTAATCCAGTTATTTTCTTTCTGATCTTCATCTCACCATCTTTTTGTTTTTAGTGTGGTATCCCTCCTTGCATGCTGAGCAGGAATGTTTATAGTAGCTCTGGGTCACCTGCACATTGTCCAACTTTGAGTCAATTTATGCTTGTTTTCAGCTGTGCTTTAGGTGTTTAGCCGAACGTTCCAGTTTGAAAGTGTGAGTCTGACAGAAAGTGAAAGCTTTTCTTCTAGAAGAACATTTCACACTAAAAGGTTTTCTGTTTTCGTCTCTCTCGTCTGCTTCAGGACGATGGACGGCGTGAGCGAGGTCGGGGAGGTGAAGGTGTCCCGCCTGCAGGTGGAGGAAGAGACGGAGGATAAATCTCCTGGAAACAAGGTGGAGGAAGAGAAACGTTTCTTCTCTTGTCTTCCGCCTCGGTGGAACAATGCAGAGGTGTCGCTTTGACACTTCGCTGTGTGGTTTCCTCTCTGGCATGTTCAGGGTTCAGCTTGGTATGTGAGTCAAGGGTCAGTGCAGATGTGGCTGAAATAGTGTGACGGTGGTAAGAAGAAACTTAGAGGAGGGGAAGACGTAGGCGAAGAGTGTTTTCTGTCCATTGCACCTCCACTCAGACACGATGGTCTCTTCTTCTGGCTCTAGAGCTCCGTGCTGTGTGACGCTCTGCACGGCTCCGTTCAGGACAAGGAAAACAGTCCGATGATGAGAGCTGGTGAGACTCCCGCTCTGCACCCATGCGTCTGCGCGACGCTCCTTCCTCTAACCCACACATGCTTGTCTGTGTGCAGCCTTGTGCTCTCAGGTGTGTAAGCTGTACAGGTTTCAGACGGAGGACCACAGGTGGCTGGTGGTCAGGGAGCAGATGTCAGAGACGCCGCTGTCCTTCTCTTTACCCAAGCAGCTACTGAGCGCGCTCATTCAGGAGCACACTGACAGGTAGGACTGACACAAAGGGTTGGTTCTGATCTGAACCAGTTGTTGCACATCAGTATTGTGGGGCGTTTTGGGGAAGTATTTAACTGCTGCGGTTTATTAATTTTATTTTGAACTATGTCTCATTTATATGACGTTAAACCAGAAGCAGGAATATGTGGGAAATGCTGCTGATTTAGTCAGTAGGGATGCAACGGTTAATCAAATTAACTGTGATGAATCGATTATTGAAATAATCTTCAACTAATTTGGTAATCAGTTAATCCATTAAGGCCATTTGCTGAAAAAGCACACCCAGAGCAGTAATTAGGCCAAAACTGTAGAAAATATATAAACAATTTGCATTTAAGATAAAAAAATTTAAAAAAAATTCTTTATCTGTAAATATTCTGCCCAAAACTCCTCGAGTGGTAGTTTTAGCTTCACCTGGTTCAAATTCACTCAAGGAAAGCTATATTATTGCATTTTAGGCAATAAAATGTTTATTTTCCTATTTAAAAAAGGAATTTAAGGATTTGTTTATTTGCCTCTTTTAATGTATTTCTAATATTGCATAAAAAAGCTTTAGAGGTTAAATTGAAATTTGCAGAATGTTTCAGATTTTTTATTAATTACTCAATTAATCAGTGACTAAAATAACCGTTAGAAGCAGCCCTGTTAGTCAAAAATAAATTTTATTTAGTTTTGACTTCAGATTTTTAATTTTATTTTTCATTAGTTTCAACCATTTGTTTGCTTGTTTAGTTTTTATTTTTAGAAAATGCTTCGTTTCAGTTTAGTTTTTATTAGTTTCAGTTGTAGTTTTAGTATTTATTTTAGTATTTTATGTGAGTTACATAACCAGGGGCTATACCGAGAAAAAATGACAGAAATAGTTGTGTGAAACAACATCCCAGGAAAACATGACAGTTTTTAGAAAATGTGTTAATTTAGGGCAAAACAACGACCAAACATTGCAGCCAAGTATAAAAGATATAAGGCAGAGTAAGTTTCAAAAATGTCACGACCTGAAACGAGGCTTCATGCTAATGAGACACAAATGAAAACTTTTCTATTAATTCAGTTAATTTTAGTCAGTTTTGTGAACATTTGTTATAGTTTCAGTTAGGGTTTTTTTTTTTTTTTTTTTTTTTGCAAGAATCATTTTTATTTTTATTTCAGTTAAAGAAAATGGTTTTTTTTGCTTCTGGTTTTTGTTATTTCATCAGTTTTTGTTAACAATAATAACCTTGCTAGCAGGTCGACGTACGCCGGGTCAGCTGCTAGGAAATTAGACGGTCTCGCCTTCAGACTTACTGCCACCCTTACCTTGGTGTACATCCTGTTGCCTAGCAACCGTGACGGCGCAAGGTGGTAAAAAAACGGATCTGAAAATCTTATGGTTTTTTTTCATTACTTATTTAATCCTTTTTAATTAAACTTTAAGCTTTTCATTTTAATGTGCTTTTATCTAAAAGTGTTGCTGTTACAATAACAAAAATTGTTGATTCAAGGATAGCAGTGGCCCCCCCATGGGGGAGACCAGGGGAGACCATGGCCCTGTCTTGAAAAATGCTGGCCACTCCACTGGCCCCCCCAAGAGAATCATGTTCATTTCATAGAACAGCATGCAGAGTCATCTTCGTCAATGAAGACATAAATGTAAAACCCAATAAATAAATAAAATTACATACCTTTTTTCTTGTGCTGTGCCCCCCTAAAATTTTTGCTGGCCTGCTCTGGCCACCCCTATGAAAATTTGAGCGGGGGGGCATGTATAATCATTAAAGCTGCCGTATATAAACTTTATAAAAATGTTTTTTGCATATTTGTTAAAACCGTCTCCATGTCGTGACAGTTCGGTCTGAAACAGATAATCTGTGAAGAGATGGAGCTCCTCCACCTCCTCCCTGAGCTGCTGTTGCCCTCAGAAGAAATGCTCCGCCCCCGACCTGAAACAACCAATCAGAGCCAGGAGGCGGGGCTTAGCGCTGTCAATCATCCTCGTGTACCTGCTGCTAAATGTGCTGATGGTGGAGAAACAACTCACCGTTCCAGGAAAACTGTTTATCCGCCGTCATCGATGGCCATGCTAACTAGCATTAGCATTAGCAGCAGGCTAAGTTGCGGTGAACTGGGGGGGGGTTGAGCAGCGTGTACATGAGGGTGATTGGCAGCGCTAAGCCCCTCCTCCTGGCTCTGATTGGTTGTTTCTGACTGAGTGGCGCATTTCTGCAGTTAGTACTGGGAGCACTGGGAGAAGGCAGAGGAGCTGGATTTTTTCACAAGTTATGCGTCTTTTATTAAACTGTCACGACATGATGATAATTTTAACAAATATGTAAAAAACATATTTTTCAAAAAAGTTACATACTGCAGCTTTAATTTTGTCCCTTTTGGTCTCCATACACCTCAGGGGGTCGCGTCACTATGATTCTGAAAATAATTTCGTCCCCCCCCCCCCCTTTGGAACCTCTGTTCCGTCGATCCACAAACCCAGGTGGGCGCGCTGACCGCCTCTCTGCCTCCATCTGAAGCAGAGCTCACGGAGTCCTGCTGCTGAGCTCGGGAGCCTGACCGTGCGCTCAGAAAGATGAACGAATGAAGGTTTCCGCGATGCTTCTGCAGCTGCTGCTTGTCCCGTTAAGTTCCAGCTGATCGGAGCTCCTGGAATCAAACCACCAGAGTTTGTTTTCGTTGCTCAGAGTCGTGGAGGTGAAGGAGCTCGGTGACCTCTCGCCGCACTGGGACGGCCTCCGCCAAGACGTCATCGCCCACTGTAACCAGCTGACCGGCTGCTACCAGCAAACTCGAGCCGAGCTCGACAAACTCTCAAGTGAGATCCAATAAATGAAACCTCGGCCGAGCGCCGCGTTCTTCACGCTCTCCCTCTAATCGGCCGGATCTTCTCTTCCTCTTCGTCTCCCGAACAGCTTCGTCTTGTTTCAAGGCGAGCAGCAGCAAGTCTGACAGACACCTCCAGTTTATCCCCACCAACCTGCACTCTCAGAGGATGGAGGTGGCCGGCCCCGACCGCTCAGGTAACACCCAGGACCTCCTCCCCCGTCCAGCCGCTTCCCTTTCTCCATGAATGACAGCTGTCCATGGCGTCCAGGTGTTTGGTACGAGGTCATCACGTTCGGAGCTCCTGCCGATCACCACCAGGCGTTCAAACATGGAGGGCTGAAGAGGCTGCTCAGCAAGCACGCAGACCACAGAAACAGGTGACCCATGACCCCTGGGAGTTTTTCCCATTAAGAACCAGTACGTTTAGCGTCAAAGAGCCGTTTTCGCCCTCAGCCCAGCAGCGTGAAAGTTCTTTAGAGCCGCAAATGCGACATAACCTGTCCTGAAAAGACGGCGTAAAATATCTGCTACAGGAAATTAGTGGTTGTTTTTAAAGAACCACCGTTTCATTCTCCATTTTAGGTTTTAAAACTAAGACGAGCTTAAAAAAAATGAATAAATGAAACATTTTTAAATGATTCGTGTATCATTCTGTTGTGGAGATTTAATGCAGGATTCATTCCATGCAGTTAATAAACTGCAAAAATCTGCATTTTTTTAATCTTTTTTTTTTTTTTTTAAATTGTTGGTTCTGCACATTTTTAGGCAAATTATCGAGAAGGTCCAAAGAGCCACTCAGCTTCGGTGCCGCAGGTTGCAGACGCCTGTGACGGACCAATGACCATGGGGGGATTTTAGATGGTTTTCAGTCTTGTTTTTACAAATACAAATGTTAAAAAGTAACATTTATGTGTTTTCTGCCCCATGTACTCTCATACCCCTAAATAAAATCCACTACAATCACTTCCCTTCAGAAGTCACCTAATTAGTTTAAATTACTGATGAATGTTAAGTCTGGCCTTTATGGATAAATTATTGCAACATTAAAAATGATAAAAAGGCTGGTTCTAGGCCAAATACTTCCAGCCTCAAGACGATCGCCCATAATCTCTGGTTCCAAAACCAGATTGTTCATCCCAAATTAGCTGCCTTTAAATCAAGTCATGTCAAATCAAGTTTATTTGTGTAGCACGTTTTAGCAGCAAGGCAGTTCAAAGAGCTTTACATCGTAAAAACGTCAATCAAGTATACAGCAAAATCACCAAAATAATCCAAATCATGGATCTATACAGCAAAATCTACCAGTGGAGCAAGACATTTTAACTTATAATATGTTCCGCTGGCAGATTGTCAGTCATAACTAGAACATTTTCATCAATATTAAGGAATTATTGACTTGAAACAAGCTCCTCTATCTGCTGAAAAGTTATTTGTAAGTTACTTTTGTCTCATTTCAAGTGGATTCAGGGTATTTGCAAGAAAATACTGAAGATTTAGTGTTTTTGCGGTGTGTTAATAGCTGCTTCCTCCCCTGCAGCTCCGTGCGTTATTCCCGCGAGGAGAGCTGCAGAGCCAAGGAGCTGCTGGCCAGCGTCGCCCAGCTGCAGCCTCTGGTCTTCGGGCTCGCTGAGGAGCTCCTCTCCATCTCCGTGGAGGTTAACCTGAACCGACTGCAGGAGGTGCTGGACAGCCTCAAGGAGCAGGTGAGAAGAAACGAACACGGCCAGCGGGAATGTTTTCTGGATGCACAGAAACGTGACTCAGTCCTTCCCGCCCTTCAGACCTCGCTGTTTATTCACGCCATAAAAGACCAGCTTGTAAAAATCGCCCTGCTGGACATGCACGACCAGTCCACCTCCAACGACGGCAGCAGCCACGTGCACAGCAACGGCTTGCTCTGCGAGGTCTCCCCGGGCGACCAGGAGGGGGCGCTGTCGCCGCGGCTGCAGGAGGACGCGGAGTACAGCGAGGAGGAGTGGGCAAGTTGGAGCGGGTGTGGCCTGTCGTCGTTGCGTTCTTACCGTTCTCGGTGGTGTAAACGTGTGTGTTGGTGCAGGACAGGACGTGGGCGAACGTCGGCAAGAGCCTGGACTGCATCACGGCCATGGTGGACCGGCTGCAGCGGCGAGAGCGCCTCCTGCGGGAGCAGCCGTCGCCGGAGCTGCAGGAGGCTACGGGGGACTCAAAGTCTCAGAACATGGGTGGGACACAAATGGATGAAAGTTTCTGAAACGTAACGTTCTCTGAAGACGTCCAACTTCTCTGTATTCTGAATTACAGGAGACAATTTATCCTTTAATTATAAAACACTTAAACTTTATGAAATATTTTGCCTTTATTTATTTATTTATTTATTTATTTATTTATTTTTGGCTTTATAACACCTTTCTCAAGTTTTTAGTTGGTTGACAAAATAAAAACATGTTGAAAACATAAAATAAGTTAATAAAATCAGAAAGTACGGAAGAGTCAAAATAAAAATACACATTTTCTGAGCAAGTTCCTCTTTTCCTGCAGCTTCTCCTTCCTCCTCCTCATCTGTGTCCTCCTGGCAGGAGCAGCTGCTCCCCCTGGTGGTCACTCTTAGAGACTGCGTGCGGGAGGCGGTAACCAAGGCTCGAGCTGCCATGACCTTTGTTGTCCTGCAGGGGGCAGTGGCTGCGACTGTTGGTCAGGGTCCAACGCAGATTGTCCAGCGGCGCCACGCTGTCTTCAGCCAGGGGGTGAGGAAGACAAGGAAAAAACCCCCAAAAGTTTTATTTTTTGTTTGTTTCTTTAATTTTCTTTTGTTAATCTTTTAAAATTGCTTTGTTTCATATTAATAAAATTCATTTTGCTGTGTTTTTACTTTTCTTTTTTTGCTTTTTTCCCTTTTAAATTGTTGGTTTTTATTTTTTGTTTATTTTTATTTAATTTTATCATTTTTATCTGCACATAAATGAAAACAAAAAATGTAGGTAAGCTACAAAATATATAAAGAAAAGCATCCGAAAATTATCCAAAAGCAACATCAGAATCAGTTTTAGAAATTTTATGTTTTTAAATAGCTTTAATATTGGATCAAGTCTATAAAGGTCCTTGTTTAGTATAAATAAATATATAAAAAAAACTTATACTGTAAAGCATAGACTATAATAGAAAAAAGTTATTAAATGTTATCTGTCCCAGCTGGTGACAGAAATTATTCTTTGATAAGCATCAACAAGCATTCTCACACAATTACATAGATTCCCTTAATAAATACAGATAAAAAACACATAAAACAGCACAAAAGAAAGAACATAACCCATAGAGGTTTGTCTCCCTGTGTCTCCCAGCTGTCAGCGATTGTTTGTGGCTTCATGCTGAAGCTCTTTGGAGGCCTGGAGGATCCAGAGTTTCTGCATCAGCTTCACTCCGTAGGAATCCTGGCTCAGTTTGAAGGCCTGCTGAGCACCTATGGTACGGTTCCTGAGGGGGTGGGGGTTAAATATATATATAAAACATATTTTTCTCTCCTGTTTGGTCTGAATGATTCACATTGCGTCCCAGGTGAGGAGGTGGGGATGCTGGAGGACATGGAGGTGGGCGTGGCCGACCTGAGCAGCCTGGCGTTCGCCATCACTGAGGCTGAATCTGAGCAACCAGACGACCTGCTGCCAACGATCACTGGAACATGGTGAGAGTTCACACACACACACACACACACACATACAGAGAGAGTGCAGTTTTAGCACCGTGTCATTTCCTCCTCCATCCAGGGGCAGTTTCGTGGTGGAGGTGCCGCTTCCCTCCGACACCTTCAGGTCTCTACCTCAGGAACTACAGGCGGGTCGTTTGATCCGAGTCGAGCCGATTCTGTTTAACATCGGGATCAACCAGCACCAGAGTCTGGCTGAGAGGTACAAACACAGCAACACTAAGCCGACATCTCGGAGCTCAAATCACTTCAAACGTCTGGACCGAAGGCACCCAGCGCCTCGGGTTGGGCGTTGTGCGCTTTAAAGTCAGAGGCTTGAGTCGCTCTTGACGCCCGTCGGGAGCAGCCCCTATACTTGACTGCTTCGCATCGGCTCTTCCACCTACGGCACATTTTCTCTGAATAAATACATTGATTCTTCAGCGTGAAACCAGTCGTGGCTCCACGTTGTGCTGGACGGATGTGGCTCGCTCAGAAGGGGGGAAATGTTTACCGTGGTAACAATGTTTTCACCCGAGATCCCGACTCCTCGCCAATAATCCTCCAGGAAAGCTCATTTCCATTCCCGTCTCTGCAGCGATCGCTCCACTGGTCGTAGATGGGCTCCTGGTCGGAAAATGCGCCGCTACGTCACATGGCAGACTCTCTCTGATTGGTTGACGCTCCGCGTCCTGCGGCAACAGTTCAGATTTTCCAACTCCAGCGTCTGCCGCGTATTGCGCCGCGTTCAGACCAAACGCGATTTAAGCGTCAGCGGCGTCTGCTTTCCATGCGAAGTCTATGGTGGACGCGCGTCTCGGGGCGTCGACAAGTGTCGCGGCGCGTTTGGGAGCGTTTCCACCATTTGACGCGGGTCCAGTGCTGCAGTTGGAAAGTCTGAACTTTCGTGCGTCAACCAATCAGAAAGACTTTGCTTTGTGACATTCTGGCGCATTTTCCGACCAGGCGTCCATCGACGACCGGTCGAGCGATCACTGCAGAGACAGCGGTAGAGAGGACCTTTCCTGGAGGATTATTAGCGAGGAGTCGGGACCGCATCAGGGCTCAACGCCCAACTTGAGGCGCTGGACGCCTTTCTGACGCGCGAATCCCGTCCGGTCTGAACGCAGCATCATGCCGAGTTCACATGGCAAGATTTTCATGTCGGTTTTTGTCCCGATTTCCGCTTCCACCAATCTTGAAGACGCCCTGATTATCGGAAGATCTCTTGAGATAATCTTAAGAGATCTTCCTGCCGTGTGTGGTGCGTTAAGAGTGATCCGGTCCGCTCCGACCAGAAATCGGGGATATTCAACTTGTTGGATTGTCTTGGCCCGATATCGCAGCGTGGGGTGCTCCCAGAGGACAGGCTGTTGACCGCGACCTGCAGCCAATCAAAAAGCGATGCGACGGAAACACGGAGGAGAATCCAAAATACAGAGAAGACAAAACAACTGGCGCACCAGGAAGTCCGGTGGATGTTAAATATATCCCACAAACTGTCGCCGTTCCTTCTTCCTCTTCGGCCATGTTTGTTTACTCTGAACTCACCCTTGGTCTCAAGAGGTTTTGCGAGATTTTCCGTCTGACTGTTGGTGAGTGAAATCGGTCGGTGTGTGGCTGGACACCACACGCTGTACGACCGAACCTGTTGCAGCTAAGGTTTTTTATCCTCGTCTCGCCGTGTGAACCAGTAATAAGTTGAAGTGAAATATCCCCATGAAAATGGCGTTAAACGTAAACAGTCTTAGTAAAATGCAAGTCTTGACCCACCAACCCGTAATTTCTTCCTTTCCTTTCAAACAGCTTGAATTTCTTTTTTTTTTTTCCTCCTTTGTTTTTCTTTACAAACTTTTTTTTTCTCATTTTCCTAATCATCTAGTTTCAGCAAATAAGTCGTCCACGTTAAGAAATCCCTGGCTTGTTGGGGAAAAAATATAAGAGCTACAGTGTGGATTGAGGATTTGGTGAACTCGTATCTAACATTGCTGAACATCAGGGAGCTGTTTTTGGTTGTTTCCAGGTTTGGAGACAGTTCTCTGCAGGAAAGAGTGAACCAGCAGAGCTGTGAACGTCTCAAAGCTTATTGTAACAAGCTGAGGGACAAACTTCCTAACATGGGTAAGACTGAGATGTTTGGAGGTTTTCATTTTCAATTCACTTAAATTGCAATATACTTTATTAACTACAAAGAGAAATGAGGTAATATAATAATGGTGATATAAGTTATAGGACTTTTAGGGGTAAATCAGTAACAGCTCCTGAACTGAAGCAGCTCTTTTCTCTCCCTCAGCTGGTATCCAGTCACTACTAGACCTGCTGTCATCTCTTGATCGCAGTATGGAGTCCAAGAAGAGGAAAAACGTGGGGGTTTTGTGGATCGCGGCTTCAGTAAGTCGCTCTGTTCTCATCTGTGTGATCACAGCTAAACATTCAATTCAGTTCTTTCAGTTCAGTTCATTTATATAGCGCCATTTCACAACAATGTCGTCTCAAGGCACTTTGCAATAAATGTCATTTCAATTCAGTCACACACATTCCAACTGATCCTATTCATCAAACAGTGCATTAAATTCAGTTTGTTTTTCAAACTGGTTAAAAAGGTTTTATGTCTAAGGAAACCCAGCAGATTGCATCGAGTCATTGACTTGCAGCATTCGTTCTTTCTAAACTTCTAACCATGTTTAATATCAATCTTGCTAAAATGAACTTATTTTTCATTTGTTCACTGTTTTTATGCAGGTAAATCTCATTAAAACACAGAGGCTCCACCCTAGTTTAGTGTTTTAGAAGATTTTTACTGAAAAGAAGGGCTTTCATCAGTTAATATTACAAGGAATTTATTATACAGACTCAAAATCAGCTGGTAGCTTGTGTGGATGAAATCACAGGGAGGAATGTTGGGATTTAGTTTTCGTTTGAAAGCAACAAATCTTTAGTTTTTTTTTCAGTGTTTAATACCAGTTTCAAGTGGGAGAAATGTGACTGGGTAAGGTCAAATACAACACTGGGACCACTGTGTTTGAATAACAGTAAACAACTATATCATCAACATAGAAGTGGGAACATTTTAGCCCATATTGTAAATTGTAAAAAGTGTTGGCACTAATACCGAGCCCTGAGAGACACCATTTGTGACATTTAAAAAACAAAACAAAAATGAGAAAATTACTCGGATGATTTCCAAAGCATCACTTGGAAATCTGTTAACAATTAAGTAATTTACCCTGGAGCCACGTTCTGTGCATCAACAGGAGTCAAAAAGAAATGTTGCACACAGAATCTAAAATCTTTGTCTGTGCTGATCTGAGGCGTTGAATCCTGAAATTACTGTGACTGCTCTACAATTACAATGTAAACCCAACAAGTGTTTACTCTGTGATTTCCTTCTTCCCTTCGTTACTAAATACAGCACCAGGCATCTTTTTGACAGGTACATTTTGTATTTAACCTGCAGCCCGAAGTAATAACAATGTCTCTAAGGCTACGTTCACTCAGCAGGCAAACGCAACCCATATCTGACTTTCACATCCCAGTCTGAACGGCTCAATTCCAATCTTTTCACCCCTAGAAAAATCCGACCTGTGCCGCTTCCGTATGTGGAACTAATTCGGATGCGTATCCAGTAGTTTTCAGAACAGTCACGTCTCATTTCATCCGACTTTCACGTCATTGACGTGAGACATGCGTCATAATTCTGCACCAAAAGAAGCCAGACGCGGTAAATTCGGACGTAAATAATGGCTGAAGCAGGCGGTGACAACACTTCCTTCATCTTGTTACGATCTTGTGACGGTCCTGTCGGCTCCCGTTGCTCAACAACTTTAAAATCGATCCATAGACAGCGGCGTCCATTATTAGTTCCATAAACAGTGCGCTGCTGTGTCACGTCAACATGCTTCTTCTGCGCATGCGGGTCGCAAACCGTTCACACAGAAGTCAGATTATGGTCGCAATTAATTAGTTATATGAAACACCACGCAAAAAAAAAAATCAGAATTTAGCATCAAGACCTGCTCTGTGAACGTAGCCTGTGTCGCCAGGCTGGTTGATTGCATGCGCAATTTGGAGATGTGTGTGCATTTTTTTTTTTTTTTTTTTTTTTTTTTTTTTCCCCCGCATAAATTTTCATTATCAGTTCCCTGTAGGCATCCTTGTTGCAGCTGAAACATAGCATTCGCCTCTCCAAAAGCATTAAAATAAATTTGGCTGCTTGGTGTTGGCATGAAGCCTGCATGGCATGTCCCGCTCCAGTCGCTAAAGATTAATCCACAAAGAGGCAAACGTCATGGCTAGTTCTGTTGCAACCAGGTCCATCCATACAGCAACCAGGAAGGAGACGACCAGATAATGAAAGTTGTTGACACTCAGAACCGTCGAGGAGTTCACTGCTTCTTTATGTACCCCAGGACTAAACACAGGTTTATGTGTGAGCAACATGATGAAACTAAGGCCGAGTCCACATGGAGCTGAATATCTGGGGAAACAAATACATTTTTATGAAAACTCTTTTTAATATCACTAAATAAATTTTAAAAAATGATTATTTATAAAAAGTTCGACCAAGTGGAGATTTTAAAACTCCGTATTTGTGTTTGGTGTGTATGTTGGAAAACGGAGATTTAGGGTCCCGCGCATTAGTCTGCGACAAATAATGCGCCAATATATCCACCTACTTGCTTTGACATGATTCCCAATCAACACCATCTCGTGTTTTATTAGCTTTATATTCTAACACACTATTCAAAAGTACTTCAACCTATTTATCTTTACACACAAATGAGCCTCCTGGCGCCATGTTTAATCCCTAACAGGAAGTCATGGTTGCTTTGAAGCAAGCTGATTGGCTGACATAGGTTGTAGCTTTGCGCTACACTGCCCCCTATGTGCTTGGCATGTTTAAAGCAACGCTCAGTGGCGGATTTGTGCAGGTTCATGTGGATGAAAGCTTTTCTGAGTGTACGGTTTTGTTTTTTTGAACAATGTGCCAGAGATATGTGTTTTTATAAATACACGGCTACGTGTGTCCAAGGCCTCAAAGATAATTTTCTCCACATGTTTGTGTGTTTCCTTGAGTGCAGGCATGTCGTAAAGTAAACGGCGTGCGACTGACGAGCTGTAAGAGTGCGAAGGATCGCACGGCGATGTCTGTGACGCTGGAGCAGTGTACGATACTCAGAGAGCAACACGCACTCGGCCAGCAGCACTTTAGCGCCGCGCTGGACAACATGAGGAGGTGTGTGTTTTTAAACTCAAATGTCTTCTTATTCTTCTCGTCGTCTTCTTTGTTACTGCATCTTTTTTTTCCACCTTTTTTCCTTCATTTCCAGTTCTTTCTTTTAATTTCCTATCCTCTTTTTCTGTCTTCCACTCCCTCTTATTTCACACCTGCACACAAACACTCCTCCTCCTGCAGGTCTCGTCTGTCCTGGGGGCAGATGCTGGGCTGTTATGCCCACTCGGGGTTCTCTGTCTCTGGGTTTGATCCGGCAGAGTGTCCCTCAGGTCTCCAGAGCTCCTGGCTTCAACTGTGTTTGGCTTCCAGAAGACACTTTTACCCAGTGGCCTTCCTCCTGGTGACCTCCCACCTCCTGGTTCTCTGGCTCATATTCAGCTTGGTGATCCTGCTGGCTAAATACCAGTAAATAAACTCAAACTGGGAGCACTGGAAAGCATGGATTATAATGTTCTCCCAGGTTTGTCCAAACGTGAATGAGCCCAAACTTATTGATTTATTTATGGTTAAAGAAGGAGATCTGTGTGTTTTTTGGGTAAGTCATCAGCCATCCTGATGACTTACTGTAGAAACAGCAAATTATTATAAATTTTTTTTACAAAAAGGAAGATTGTTTTTTAATTTTTTTTGTACAGCAGTTTTTGGATTTTTAATTGAATCTTCAGTTATTCATTTGTTTAGATTCAGCTACTAAGTTGTCCAAATCCTTTCCAGCACATGAATAATTTCTATGCTAAAACTCATTTCTGCCTGTTAGTTTATCCACTCTTGTTTATTGTTTTCTTACTGGCAGGTTTGTCGGTTGGTTTTTGAGCCTTTTTATGTTGTTTTGCTGCCACCTAGTGGCCAAATTGAATTTAGTTGATTTACTTGAAGTTAGTCAAAGATTTTTCTTGCTCCATGATGAAATGCAGACCTATAAAGCACCTTCAATAAGACATCGTTTCCTGTTTGTGAAGTCTGTGTGTGACCTGAATCTGAACCAGATGTTAACATCACAAGAAGAGAAACTTTAACATTATTTAAATATAATTCATTGATGTCTACAACAACTCTACTTATGTGTGCAGTGTGGCTTTAATGCCACTTAATATATTACATTCAATTTTTCTGCCAGCTGAAAGTGAAAACTGGTCATAAACTATAAATGTTTTTATTTTAACTTTGTTTAAAATGTTTGTTGTGTTTTATAACGTGATTATTTCCTTCTGTGTTGGTGCTGAACTAAACTGATAAGAGTTTGAAATAGATGTGTGCAGGTAACTGTTGTTGCTCAGTCCATCCAATGGAAGCTGAAACCTACAGACCGTTGATGTAGGTCGCCTCTGTTTTCGTAGGACCATAGATCTAGTCAAAGTAAAATCTTATCCACGCCAGAGGAGGACGTGTTTTTGTACAGGACGTTGTCGCCTGATTGCTGATTTGTGCGTTTGTGCTGTTGAATGCTTGCAGGGACGGCTGCAGGACGGAGAACGTCCAGAAGAACATCGGCACCAGGAAGTTCGCCTTCAGCAGCGTCCAGCTCCTCACCTTCCCCAAACTCTACAGACCTCCAGACGGCAGCTACGGATAGACACGCCCACTGTTTCTACTCTTATTTATGTCCAAAGATAGTTTATTTTCTCATTGCGAAGTGTGTGTGTGTTTGCAGGTTAATGTTTGCAGACTGTATTTCGGTGTGGGCCATGTGAGCTGTTGATTGTGTTTGAATTACAAACATGTTTCTGCAATAAAGTAAACTCTTGAGCCTCTGATACCAAACAGTTCTTCTGACATGAAATGGCCTGAAAGGCCTAAAATTCCTTGCAGGATTTGTGCATTTATATATTCGATTTCCACAAATCTGGTCTTAATGTGAGAAATTTTCGCAAATAGTTTCAGCCAGGGGCGGGTTGGCCATCAGGATGTTAGGGAGGTTTCCCAAATGGCCGAACCGGCCAGTGGTCGGGATGCGTTTTTTTTTTGTTTTTTTTTTTTTCAGTATATATTTTGTGGACCACACAGACTATATCACGTGTCACCTCTAAAGGTTATGTTAAACATCAACAACAGCAACATGTAAGTATTATCTTCTGTTTTGTTTTTTTTTTTTACCTCATAATTGTGTGTATTTGTACTGTATCCATTCGCCCCTACTGGATGAGCACGTAGCAACAGACAATCACTTGCATTGCGTTATCTTTGTTGTAATCCCTCATACTTATGCATGAAGCAAGAGTAGAGAGCAAAAACTCTAAGAAACTTGTTATCAGTCACTGTGCTGTTTGGTGATATGGTGTGGACCACACTGAACAAGGACCACAGGAAGCAGAGGAGAGAGTTGAGCCAGGAGATACTTAAAGACCAGGATGTTAAAGGTGAAGGTTATAAGACCGTCTCCAAGCAGCCTGATGCTCCTGTGCCTACAGCTGCACATATTATCCAGATGTTTAAGGTCCAGAGGGACTGTAGCCAACCTCCCTGGCTGTGGCTGCAGGAGGAAAATTGATGACAAATTGAAGAGAAGGATAACACTAATGGGAACCAAAGAGCCCAGAAGAACCTCCAAAGAAACTAAAGGTGAACTCCAAGTCAAGGTACATCAGTATCAGATCACAACATCTGTCATTGAGCAAAGTGGACTTCATGGGAGACGATCAAGGAGGAAAGCAAAGCATGAAAAAGCGAGACTGGAATTTGCCACAATGCATATTGACCAGCCACAAAGCTTCTTTGGAGGATGTCCTTTGGACTGATGAGAGAAAACTGGAGCTTTTTGGAAAGGCACAACAGCTCTATGTTCACAGATGCAAAAATGAAACATACCAAGATAAGAACACTGCCCCTATTGTGAAACACGGAGGAGGCTCGGTTATGTTCTGGAGCGGCTTTGCTCCATCTGGAACAGAGTGTCTTGTATCTGTTCAGGGTACGATGAAACCTCAAGACTATTAAGGCGTTCTGGGGAGAAATGTGCTGCCGAGTGGCAGAAAGCTTGGTCTCAGTCGCAGGTCAGGGGACTTCCAACAGGATAATGACCCAAAACAGAAAGAGAAAAAAATTGGACTGTTCTGAACTGGCCTTCTATGAATCCTGAAATAAATCCAATTGAACATCTGCAGGAGGAGTTGAAACAAGCAGTCAGGAGAAGGCATCCTTCAAACCTGAGACAACTGGAGCAGTTTGGCCACAAGGAGTGGGCCAGAATACCTGTGGACAAGTGCAGAAATCTCATTGACAGTCACAGAAATCGTTTGATTGCCTCAACAGGCTGAGTAACAAAATATTAAGTTTCAGGTACCATCATTTTTGCCTCGGCCTGTTTTATTAGTTTTTTATTTTTTTAAATGATTTTGTTGAGCCACATTTCAAAAGCAAAGTCTGATTTTCATTGGTTAATTTTCAGTAAATATTTGTTCATTGTTACTTCTGTCAGGTTCAAGTTATTTCAGTGACCATTGTGGGCTTTTTGGTCATAAGCAGAGGGGTGCCAGGGGTTTGTTTTTGTCAAATACACAGAGTAGTTTTGATTGTTGAAAAAAGTGTTTTTCAGTGGTAGACAAAGTTCTCAGTTTAACTACTTGAGTAAAGTACTGCTCCTACTTGTCAAATATTACTCCAATAAAAATAAAAGACATTCTGTCAAATTATTACTTAAGTTAAAGTACCGGAGTATGTGCTTTCAAAAATACTTAAGTAATGAAAATACTTAAAAATTTGATGTTTTTTTAATGATGCATTTCACTTTAGCATAGCGCAGAGAATTATTGGGGAAATTGTCTGCAATACTGGAAAAAGTCAATAACTCCAGATATATAATAGTAATAATGCATTAGTCTTAAGCAGCGCTTTACGAGACGCTCAAAGATGCTTTACAATGTCATGCTTTACTCATTAACTCCTGATTCACGCTTGGTATGGGAAGCATGGCTGCCATTCTGTGCCTACAATCCTTCCAGATCAAAACAACATATTTATACATGAAGTTGGGTGAAGTGTCCTGGCAAGGGACACAATAGCAGTATGTGCTCCAGCAGCAATTTGAACTGACGAGGCTCTAGTTTGTATTTCTATTTATTTATTTGCTTAAGAGGGACATTCTGCATTAATGGACATTTTAAATAAACAAATATAACATTTTAAATAAATAATAGTCAACTCTGCTGGAGGCTTTGGTAATTCCACTCAATGAAACTTACATAGCTCACCTTTTGATGTGTGCGCACAATAGCAGGGGGGCCAAACTGTTCATTACCTTGTACACCATGCAGCCCCCTTTTAAAGGCGATGAGTTTATAGAAATTTAAAGGGGTCATAACAACAAATTTCCTTTTTCTGTGGTTTTGGGGGTATAATATCTGTTGTGCACCGAAGAGGCCGTGTGAAAGTCAAGAGTTGGTATCAAAAGCTCTGCTCACAGGCGGTCAGCTTTGTTTCTTTGCTCAAAAACGGGCGAATCAGAGAACAGTTTGTCTTTCTATATAATTTATGTTATCCAATTAGAGCACACCATCATGGTGCCCCCAGCTGATATAACGGCTAATTTAAGGGCTAAGCCGCGCTAGCATGTCTGGCTACTCCACCAGGATGGCGGCTAAAAAGCGGAGCTGTTTTGTCCGAGAGAGCTCAGAAACGGCTGGAAGTTTCCACTTTACTCCTGAAGGATGAGAGAATCAGAGGAGAGTGGCTGAAGTTCATTTATGGGGAAGTACCACGCAGTTATAACCTCAATTTGAGACGATGTTCAGCGTATTTTACTGAAGAGTTTCCCAAATATGGTTGTGGCCAGTCAGAGTGAAGTCAGCATATCATCACCGTACCCGACCCTTTTACCCAGGAGGGGAATCTGGCCTGCCAAAACAAACCCCTACAAAGAGGTGACTTTATTTTTTAATGAAATTCTTTGGAGAATTGACATAAGCAGCAACATCAACTGCATGAAATAGTTTATACAGTGATGTTAGCACTGCTTTAAGAAACTATGCTGATCAAGAATTTTACTAAAATGATATGATTGAGGTTTCTTATCAAAAACCTTCTGTGGCTTCTTATTTTGTAAGTCGTGTTCAACCTGCCTGTAGTTGCAAGGTGAACACCTACGTCCTGCACCACTGAAATCTGTATCTTCCCGAATCATACACTTTTACAAGACCTGTCAAGTCTCTACATAGTCACCTGTTCAAGTACAAGGCCTGGAAAATTTTTGATTGAGCCTCGTATTAAGTCACTAATTAAGGAGCTCTAAGTCTAACCTTTGGGGAAGCATTTGACACTGGGATTTTTACTTATTTGTACTATTTGTACTGGTTTGCTGAACTGAAAATAACACTTGTTACAATAAACTATAAAACACTTTTGTAGAAAACAATTTAACAAAGTTTATTTGGTAGAACTCTATTAATTGAACAAAGGGACTAAAAGTCCACGTGCAAAAAATCAGGAGGACTGATCAGGTTCTAAACAAAAACTCTGAACAATAGTGCTGAAACATCTCTAAATCACTTTTGTGGGCCGTGATTAAGTTTGTCCGCTACAAACACTTAAAACAATACGAATCATTTTTTATTTCAACCACCTCAAACACTGGTTTAAGAAAAAGCCATGCTCTGGTAGGAGTTGTTCTTGTGTACAGCATCATTTCCACCTGCCCGATCCAAGTTGGTACCTGTTAGACAACGTCAGTAGGACCAAAGTTGTTGTTCTCCTCTCAACTGGTTTAAAGCTGCATATTGCCATCTACCATACAGAGGTGCAGTGTGTAATTTCACAGTGTCGGTGGAACAAAATGGACGCAAACAACACAAACACAGCCAACAGAAACAAGTAACGAAAGTCTTTGGAGAAATATAGTGAAGTAAAAAGTGTGATTTTTTTTTTTTATTGTTGAATTGTAGTGGAGTGAAAGTCAGTTTTCCAAAAAAAAAAAAAAAAAAAAAAAAAAAAAAAAATGCTATTCAGGTAAAATAGAAATTCTCAAAAACTGAACTTAAGTACTTAAGTAAATTTACTACATTACTGCCAACCTCTGGTGTTTTTATACCACAAATAGTTCTTTTGTTTCAAAATTATGGTTCCACTTTTGTCCATTATGCAATGAGATAAAAGGCCTCTCCAAACTAAGTTCCTGAGCAGATCAACATTTGATCTGAAAAAGCAATAAATGTAAATGTGATTAGTTGAGGTGAATCAAAATCCTCCTGAGCAGTGATGGCCTCCATGGCTGAACAGAAACAGGAAGGGGCAGCACCCAAACTAACTCCAACACCAACTAAACAACAAACAAGACAACAGAGTAGCTCCATAACGACAGCTGATCTCTGAGGAGAGAAGAAATGACAACAATGAGCTCTCAGCAGCGATGATGGAGACTAAAACAGAAATTACTGACTATTTCAGTCGAATGAACTTAGCAGAGGATTCATCACCTAAAAGCCAAATCCCAGCATGGAGAGGCTGAGTGAATGTGGTCTGGACTCTGTGGAGGAGAGTCATGGTTTCTGAGACGCTGTAGAAACAAAGGATACCTGCTCTGTGATCCAGGTACACTCCTAGTCTGGAGGAAACTGGACCTGATACTGGAGTTAAAATGTTATTGTGACAAAATATGTAACCTTTTGAGTCACAGCGTAATGACCAAGATTTGTCATTGAATCCAAACCCTCCTGCTCTGCTGATGTTCTTGTATGAAACGGCTACATAAACTTCTCCTACTCTCCTCTTAACCTCCCAGTAACAACGTCCAGTCAGACTCTCTCTACTCAGGACCTGAGAACAACCAGTTATTCTGTCTGAATGATCAGGATAAGACTGCTTTTGTCTCATTTTTGTGACTTTTCTGTTCCCATCAGATAAAGCCAGCTTCCTGTTTGTTGTATTTGGATCCAGAGTGATTTGTTGTGAATACTTTAAGAATCCAGTTCTGGTCTCTGGTTCTGATGGTAAAACCTTCACCTCAGCGACTGCCAGTGAGATGTTTGTCCAGGTGTCTCTCAGGACGTCCTGTAGTTTATCTCTGAGCTCTGAAACAGCTGCTGTCACGTCCTCAAAGTATCTCAGAGGACGGATCTTGATCCTGGATGAGTGTGTCGACTCACTGAGTGCTGACAGTGAGGGGTAGTTGAGGAGAAACTGGTTGTGATCCTCTGTGTCTGAGAGCTGCTCCAGCTCAGCGTCTTTCCTCTTCAGCTCAGTGATCTTCTGCTCCAGCTTCTCCTGAAGCTCTTGGACTCGACTCACTTCAGTTTCCTGCTGGGATCTGATCTGCTGCTTCACATCAGAGCTTCTTTTCTGGAGGAGACGGATCAGCTCAGTGAAGATCTTCTCACTGTCCTCCACTGCTTTATCAGCAGAGGCATTGATGGCCTCCACCTCCTGCTGAAGCAGCTTCACATCTTTCTCTGGGTCCTGGATTCTCTGCTGGATTTGTTGTCGACTCACCTGGAGCTCCTTCTGCTTCTCAGCCCTTTCTGCTGCAGCTGGGACTGTTTCATGGCCTTTATGTTCATCCATAGTGCAGAGATAACAGATACACTGCTGATCAGTGCGACAGAAGATCTTCATCACCTCATCATGACGAGAGCAGATGTTCTCCTGGAGGTTCTTGGAGGGGTTCACCAGCTTGTGTTTCTTTAACGGTGGAGCATCATAGTGAGGTTGGAGGTGATCCCTGCAGTACGAAGCTGGACAGGACAAACAGGACTTGAGAGCTTTCCTCTTCCTCCCAGTGCAGACATCACAGGCCACATCTTCAGGTCCAGCTGCATCAGCTTCAGTCTTCCTTAGATCCTCTATCACCTCTAATAACGTGATGTTCTTCTCCAGGACAGGCCTTGGTGTGAACTCTTTCCTGCACTGAGGGCAGCTGTAGATTCTCCTCTGATCTTCTCCATCCCAGTGGCCTTTAATGCAGTTCATACAGTAGCTGTGTCCACAGGGAATAGTCACTGGATCCTTCAGTAGATCCAAACAGATGGAACAGGTGATTTTATCCATCTGAACTCTTCTCTGCTCCTTTTCAGTTCTCAGTAACGACTGTGTGAGTTTCTCTTCTGCAGAACAGAAACTAGTTTCAGCTCAGGTTTAAATATCAGGTTACTGCAGGGAGGGAAACTGGTTCCACCCATCATGACGCCTGTAAACCAGAGGGGGAGGAAACAAGGAAACACTTTGAACTGAACGCTGTCTACTAATATTTAGATATGTTTTAATGCCTGAGTGGAGTTAAAAAAGTTGCTCAGCTCAGTTTGAATACTCCATGTTTTATTCCCAGTTGGATCCCAACTGGAGAACAGAAACTGCAGCTGCAATGAAATCATCCTGTTTTTATCTCAGTGTAAATATTAACCACAGCCAAAAAAAGCTACATACGTCACAAGTACAAATCCTGCAGATGAAGACAGCATATTATGGATCAGAATTGTTTCCGTATTTATTATGTTATTGTTCCTCATATAGAAATCTCCACACTTATTGGCACCCCAAGTTAAAGTGTGTGAAAGCAGGGAGGTGCACAGATAGACACTAGGTGGTGCTAGAACACCTGCCCTGCTCCCTGCACAGAAAAAAAGTTCCATTTACCATCTGTTGTTCTCATCTGTTTTATTTGGAAAATCTGTTTTTAAATGAAAGATAACAGGAAAGACAAATGAATCATTTTCTTGTGTGAGTGTATGTAAACTGGCAGGAAGATTTTGAACATTTTGCACATGTCTGTGCACGACACCGTGTAGCACTGATGTTTAGTTATACCTACACCAGAAAATACTTTTTCACTGCAGATGGTGCATTTTATTTCACAGACGTGCAAAGTTTTCTGCTTGATTATCGAGACATAATAGTGTTTTACCTGTCTTTCACACATATAAAGGTTAACATGCATTGATATATATATATATATATATTTTTTTTTTTTTTTTTTAATTTCTTTATTTTAATCAGTTGCATTTCCTCTACCTTCCGAAAACGATAAACAGTTTTTAACTTACTCTGCAGTGTGGGTCTGATGATCGATTCACCCGGACAGGCTATTTAATTTCACTTAAATATAACTAAAGTTACCAGTGTAAAATGTTACTCAAATAAAAGTAACAAGTACCTCATTAAAATGTTACTCCAAGTAAAGTTACATTTTTTTATGAGCAGAAGAAAGTTCTGCTTGTGGATTTCACAAAGGAAATGAGAACATATTTGTCTCAAACCATTTTTAATTAAAGGAGTACCTTTATAAATAAAAATTCAACACAAAATAAAACATGTTTGCATATGACATCATGAATATTTGGGAGTTATGTATAGTTTTATTGGGACATACATTTCCGGTATCTTCTGTCTGCGGCTGTCTTTAGCGTTCTCTACAGCTGATCAACTCAGCATTCTGCTCTGTCACACCAAACCTTCTGCATCCTTCGCTACATCATTGAAGCTTCGCCAGGATTGTCCTCTTCCTCAGAACCTGGCAGTTCTGGCGGGGGGAACACATCACATAGCAGCTCAAAAAATGTAGAGGATGTTACCTGAAATGCACAAAGTAAGCATATATATATATGCTTAACTACATATTATTAGGCTACAAAATTCAACTGTATTATGTTCCATTGTGTTTTTTCTTAAATCCAACAGTTTTATTTTATTTCTGTCGCTTCCTGGAGTACTTTGACTTGTTGGTTGTCATTGTTTGTTGTTTTTTTTTCCATCCAAGGAATACGCTGATTGGATGCAAATGATCTGTCTGTCATTCGCTGGTGCTGTGGTTCATTTACGTACGTTTTAAGTTGTGAATGCAGTTGCTTGCATGCTAACAACATACTTTGGGAGTGAAAGACATGAAATTTCATGCCTTTTTGGCCTTCTTGGTGTTCCATACGTGAGGAGCTGGAACATCAGAGTGGAGAGTGTGTGAGACGCAAATTTAGCGACCGAGTGTGAGATATAAACACTCAACACCACTAATTACTGTTTGTTTACATAGATATATGTGCTCACATCAGTTTCACTGCACACTAGAGTGGTGGCACAAAGACAACACCACAGAAATGTAGTTTTTGAGCAAAACTGCATGAAAAGTGAAAGTGTTTTAACCATCTCACCATAAATGTGTGGCTGTTAAGACACCCACATCCCCCACGGATGCAACCCCATACTCCTATTTAATAGTTTTAAATAACTGACTCTACACTGAGAAACTGATCCTCTGTTTTCAGCTTGAGCCAATACAAATTACCATCACAAGTACCTGATAAAACTGATATTACATTTGTTGTTCAAATGTTATTCAGAATGTTGACATGGTCATTGTGATGAACATAAACCAAACTAAGTTTGCAGAGTATGATAAAGCCATTGCGTTTCTCATACCTATCGTTAAACTGGTCCCTTAAGTACGGCCATGGGTTTTATTTTTCTCAGAGGTGAACTTGAACTATACTTGATGGGTTTTTCCAAGAACCTTTGTCTTCCAGTTGATGCAACACAATGGGATCTGATCACTAACCCAGCAGAAGGATCAATGCCATTTTTTCTGGGTTTTTTTTTTTTTTTTTTTTTTATTTTTTTTTAGTTTGAGTCATTGGCGGATATGATTTCAAATGTTGCTGAGTAAATACTTAACTCAAAACAAGTCAAAGTTAAATTTCAGGTTTTCTAAACAACTTAAAAAAGGACAAAGTACAGACAAGTTGTACTTAATTACAGTAACGCGAGTAAATGTAACTAATTACTTTCCACCTCTGCCTGCTCACCATGCCAACAAGTTCTGAGGAAGTCTGTTATTCAACCATTTGTTTAAGTTAGGTGTGTGATGAGTGTGTGATGAGTGTGTATGACTTCTTTCTGAAGAATGGTCATATTTATATCTATTGGTTTTATTTGATATGATGTTATGATTTTGATTTAACTGGTAACTACTTTTGACTTCTGTTATGCAAAAAACACAAAATCATTGACTTAATTTTTTTTGCCACACAAACCTTGAAAATGGGCACAAATAGAACAGCTGTCTGTTAAATTCTTAAATAATTTCGAAGCCCAAATTCCAGTAAGTTGTACATTCAATCTAGACATTAACAGATCTGATCTTTGAGCAGTAAAGAAATGACACGAAAATGCAACTCCATTAGACATTTTAACCAAATGGACCTCAGTTCAATTCAGACTATTTCACATCAATCAACTCAGCAGAGCCTCCAAGATAAAGGGAAATCCCAGCATATAGAGGCTGAGTGAATGTGGTCTGGACTCTGTGGAGGAGAGTCATGGTTTCAGAGACGCTGTAGAAGGACATAATACCTGCTCTGTGATCCAGGTACACTCCTACTCTGGAGGAAACTGGACCTGACACTGGAGCTCTCACATCATTGTGGATAAATATGTAACTTTTTTCATCACAACGCAATGCCCAGGAATTAATATTTGATCCAAATACAGATTTATCTGACTGTCCTATTCTGTTGACATTCTTTGATAAAACTGCTACACGAACAGCTCTTCCACTCCACTCCACCTCCCAGTAACAACGTCCAGTTAGTATCTCTCTACTCAGGACCTGAAAACAAACAGTAAATAAGCTTGGATTAAAAGAAGGAACTTGTTCTTGCTCAAACACGACTGTTACTTTTCTGTTCCCCTCAGATAAGAACAGAAATTTCTCTGCAGTGTTTGGATCCAGAGTGATTTGTTGTGAATACTTTAAGAATCCAGTTCTGGTCTCTGGTTCTGGTTCTGATGGTAAAACCTTCTCCTCAGTGACCATCAGTGAAATGTTTGTCCAGGTGTCTCTCAGGACGTCTTGTAGTTTATCTCTGAGCTTTGACACAGCTGCTGTCAGCCCCATAAAGCATCTCAGAGGACCAGTCTTGATCCTGGATGAGTGTTTAGACTCACTGAGTGCTGACAGTGAGGGGTAGTTGAGGAGAAACTGGTTGTGATCCTCTGTGTCTGAGAGCTGCTCCAGCTCAGCGTCTTTCCTCTTCAGCTCAGTGATCTTCTGCTCCAGCTTCTCCTGAAGCTCTTGGACTCGACTCACTTCAGTTTCCTGCTGGGATCTGATCTGCTGCTTCACATCAGAGCTTCTTTCCTGGAGGAGACGGATCAGCTCAGTGAAGATCTCCTCACTGTCCTCCACTGCTTTATCAGCAGAGGCATTGATGGCCTCCACCTCCTGCTGAAGCAGCTTCACATCTTTCTCTTGGTCCTGGATTCTCTGCTGGATTTGTTGTCGACTCACCTGGAGCTCCTTCTGCTTCTCAGCCCTTTCTGCTGCAGCTGGGACTGTTTCATGGCCTTTATGTTCATCCATAGCGCAGAGATAACAGATACACTGCTGATCAGTGCGACAGAAGATCTTCATCACCTCATCATGACGAGAGCAGATGTTCTCCTGGAGGTTCTTGGAGGGGTTCACCAGCTTGTGTTTCTTTAATGGTGGAGCATCATAGTGAGGTTGGAGGTGATCCCTGCAGTACGAAGCTGGACAGGACAAACAGGATTTAACAGCTTTCCTCTTCCTCCCAGTGCAGACATCACAGGCCACATCTTCAGGTCCAGCATTGCAGTGATCATCTTGGGCAGCTTGGAGTCCAGTCTTCCTGAAATCCACCATCAACTCTGATAATGTGATGTTCTTCTCCAGGACAGGCCTTGGTGTGAACTCTTTCCTGCACTGAGGGCAGCTGTAGATTCTCCTCTGATCTTCTCCATCCCAGTGGCCTTTAATGCAGTTCATACAGTAGCTGTGTCCACAGGGAATAGTCACTGGATCCTTCAGTAGATCCAAACAGATGGAACAGGTGATTTTAGCCATCTGAACTCTTCTCTGCTCCTTTTCAGCTCTCAGTAACGACTGTGTGAGTTTCTCTTCTGCAGAACAGAAACTAGTTTCAGCTCAGGTTTAAATATCAGGTTACTGCAGGGAGGGAAACTGGTTCCACCCATCATGACGCCTGTAAACCAGAGGGGGAGGAAACAAGGAAACACTTTGAACTGAACGCTGTCTACTAATATTTAGATATGTTTTAATGCCTGAGTGGAGTTAAAAAAGTTGCTCAGCTCAGTTTGAATACTCCATGTTTTATTCCCAGTTGGATTCCAATTAACCACAGATATGTCACACTTCAAAGTCCTGCAGATAGAGACACCAGATCATGGATCAGAGCTTTTTTCTGGGTTTATGAAGTTATTGTCCATCATATCAAAACCTCCACATTTATTGGCACCCCAAGTTAAAGTATAAAAAGCTTTATAATAAATGTGTATTTTATATCAGAGGCATTCCTGCTTCAGAACAGAGGTAATGCTGGGTGAGGGATTGTGTCTGTACCCTGTTCTCCTTGCATGTGTTGGGAATCAAAATTTGCATCAATATTTGGCTCATGCAATTAATAATTATGACTAATACCGGCAGAAGAAACTCTAAACACAAGGAATGGTCCTCGAAACGCTTATTTCCAATTAAGTCTGAGAATTCATTAACAAAATAACCCAACTCTACAGATTAATTATCCTGTAAATAACCTCTTTCTCTTCCGACATTCAATTCTCGCTGCTTATGGCAAAAGAATACACATACTGAGTGATAAAATGTGGATCGAATCAAATTAATGAATGAACTATGACAAAATGAAATGGAATACTGAAAAATAACTTTAAAACTAATTAAGTTGTTAAAACGAGAAACAACGGAAAAGATGGATCATCAGACCCACAATTATACAGTAATATCACCACTCAGTAAGCTGTGAGGTGGAGCAGCAGAAAAGTGAGGGATTACGTGGGCAAGTGTCATATAAGAGAAAGATGACTAAGGTTTTACAATTTTTGCGAACAACTGATGCGTCGCCAAATTTGATGAGTTTTTGTGTAAGTTTAGGCCTCCAAAAAGCCCAAGAGTCCAGCAGGAAGTCTTTAAGGTTAGGCTGAAAACTGACCTTCCAGACAGGAGCTACTGTCACTTCCTGTTTTGTGGCAAAGGATTAGCGAGGACTTCCTGTAGGCATGTGAACACGTCATGTGTATTTATCAAGGGTTAGTGGACACAGTTTCAATGTCATATCATATACAGGGAGAAGCTGGAGGAGTCCGCAAATAATGCTTAGCTTGTTTGCTGAGTGGGCGGGGCTAAAGTGATGTAATCAAACTACCACACCAGTGTCAAGCACTGCTTCTCAGTGACACAAAAAATCTGGTGCAGATTGGGTGATGTATCAGGGAGATATAGCTGTTGGAATTGCCTATTTAAAGGGTGATGAGTAGTCACTGTGCTGTTTGGTGAGATGGTATGAACCTCACTGACCAAGCAGATTAGAGAGAAAATCATTGACAATGTTAAAGCTCAAGGCTGTAAAACCATCTCGAAGCAGTTTGATGCTCCTGTGACTACAGTTGCATATATTATTCAGAAGGATTAAGGGATTATAGCCAACCTCCCTGGCCATGGTCACAGGAGGACATCTGAATGACAAATTGAAGAGAAGGATAATGCAAATGGTAGGAGCCCAGAACAACCTTCAAAGAAATTAAAGGTAAACTCCAAAGTCAAGGTACATCAGGGTCCAATTGCACCATCTGTCACTATTTGAGCTAAAGTGGACTTCAAGGGAGACGACCAAGAAGGAAGGCAAAGCATAAAAAAGCAAGACTTGAATTTGCCACAATGACAAGCCACAAAGCTTCTGAGAAAATGTCCTTTGGACAGATGAGACAAAACTGGAGCCTTTTGGCACATCAGCTCTATGTTCACAGACTAAAAAATGAAGCAAGCTAAGAAAAGAATACTGTCTCGACTGTGAAACATTGAGGAGCTTTTGTTCTGTATTGGGATTGCTTTGCTGCACCTGAAACAGAGTGTCTTGAATCTGTTCAGGGTACAATGAAATCTCAAGACTATCAAGGCATTCTGGAGAGAAATGTGATGCCTAGTGTCAGAAAGCTTAGTCTCAGTTGCAGGTCATGGGTCTTCCAACAGGATAAGGACCCAAAACAGCTAAAAACACCCAAGAATTGCAAAGGAAAAATATTTGGACTGTTCCGATCTGACCTTCAATGAACCCTGATCTAAATCTTATTGAACATCTGTGGAAGGAACTGAAACATGTCGTCTGGAGAAGGCACCCTTCAAACCTGAGACAACTGGAGCAGTTTGGCCATGAGGTGTAGGCCAGAATACCTGTGGACAAGTACAGAAATCTCATTGACAGTCACAGAAATCATTTGATTGTAGCGACTGCCTCAACAGGTTGAGCAACAAATATTAAGTTACAGGAACCATCTTTTTTTTCCAGGCCTGTTTCATTAGTTTGTTTGTCCAATGATTCTGCTTAAACAGATTTCAAAAGCAATGTCTGATTTTTAATTGGTCAATTTTCAGTTAATTTCTATTTCATATTTTTGTCAAGTTCAAGGTATTTCAGTGACCATTGTGGGCTGATTGGTCATTAACAGAGGGGTGTCAACAATTGTGTCCATTTGTTTATTTGACTTTAATAAGCTTCTTATTCAATAAAACTTTTTTTATTTTTTTTTATTTTTTTTTTATTTAGTCAAATATATACATACATAGTAGTTTGGATTGTTGAAAAAATAGTATTTTTATACTGCAAATAAAGTTCTTTTGTTTTAAAATTATCGTTCCACTTTCATCTATTGCCCAAAATCTGTTTTCAACCCCAGCCTGCCCCTGATTTGAGCAACAGCAACACTTGGTCTGACAACGCAATAAATATAAATGTAATTAATTGAGGTGAATCAAATTCCTCCTGAGCAGTGATAGCCTCCATGGCTGAACAGAAACAGGAAGGGGCAGCACCCAAACTAACTCCAACACCAACTAAACAACAAACAAGACGACAGAGTAGCTCCATAACGACAGCTGATCTCTGAGCTGTGAAGAAATGACAACAATGAGCTCTCAGCAACAATAATGGAGACTAAAGAAGCTGAAACTAAAATACACATTTTTAACCACCTGGACCTCAGATCACTGCTGATTATTTAGGTTTAATGAACTCAGCAGAGGAAGCATAATAAACACAAATCCCAGCATATAGAGGCTGAGTGAATGTGGTGTCGACTCTGTGGAGGAGAGTCATGGTTTCAGAGACCCTGTAGAAAGACAGAATACCTGCTCTGTGATCCAGGAACACTCCTAGTCTGGAGGAAACTGGACCTGATATGACAGTTCCAACTCTGTTGTGATAAAATGTGTAACTATCTGTGTCACAATTTAATGACCAAGATTTGTCATTGAATCCAAAGGATTCTGCTCTGCTGATGTTCTTGTATGAAACGGCGAGACACGCTTCTCCTCTCCACTCCACCTCCCAGTAACAACGTCCAGTCAGACTCTCTTTACTCAGGACTTGAGAACAATCACTGAATCTGTCTGGATGATCAGGATAAGACTGTTGTTGATTCTTTCTTGCTACATTTCTGTTCTTCTTAGATAATAACAGCTCCCTGTGTGCTGTGTTTGGATCCAGAGTGATTTTTCTTAAACACCTTAAAAATTCATCTCTGGTCTCAGGTTCTGGTTCTGGTTCTGACAGTAGAACATCCACTTCAGTGACTGCCAGTGAGATGTTTGTCCCTGTGTCTCTCAGGACGTCCTGTAGTTTATCTCTGAGCTCTGAAACAGCTGCTGTCACGTCCTCAAAGTATCTCAGAGGACGGATCTTGATCCTGGATGAGTGTGTCGACTCACTGAGTGCTGACAGTGAGGGGTAGTTGAGGAGAAACTGGTTGTGATCCTCTGTGTCTGAGAGCTGCTCCAGCTCAGCGTCTTTCCTCTTCAGCTCAGTGATCTTCTGCTCCAGCTTCTCCTGAAGCTCTTGGACTCGACTCACTTCAGTTTCCTGCTGGGATCTGATCTGCTGCTTCACATCAGAGCTTCTTTTCTGGAGGAGACGGATCAGCTCAGTGAAGATCTCCTCACTGTCCTCCACTGCTTTATCACCAGAGGCATTGATGGCCTCCACCTCCTGCTGAAGCAGCTTCACATCTTTCTCTGGGTCCTGGATTCTCTGCTGGATTTGTTGTCGACTCACCTGGAGCTCCTTCTGCTTCTCAGCCATTTCTGCTGCAGCTGGGACTGTTTCATGGCCTTTATGTTGATCCATAGCGCAGAGATAACAGATACACTGCTGATCAGTACGACAGAAGATCTTCATCACCTCATCATGATGAGAGCAGATGTTCTCCTGGAGCTTCTTGGAGGGGTTCACCAGCTTGTGTTTCTTTAATGGTGGAGCATCATAGTGAGGTTGGAGGTGATCCCTGCAGTAGGAAGCTGGACAGAATAAACAGGACTTGAGAGCTTTCCTCTTCCTCCCAGTGCAGACATCACAGGCCACATCTTCAGGTCCAGCATAGCAGTGATCACCTGGAGCAGCTTGGAGTCCACTCTTCTTCAGATCCTCCACTAAAGCAGCTAACATGATGCTTTTCTCCAGGACAGGTCTTGGTATGAACTCTTTCCTGCACTGAGGACAGCTGTGGATTCTCCTCTGATCTTCTCCATCCCAGTGGCCTTTAATGCAGTTCATACAGTAGCTGTGTCCACAGGGAATAGTTACCGGATCCTTCAGGAGATCCAGACAGATCAAACAAGAGAGCTTATCCATCTGAACTCCTCTCTGAACTATTTCACCTCTCAGTAACAATAACGCTTTGACTTTCTCTTCTGCAGAACAGAAACTGGCACAGGTGTAAATATCAGATTACCAAAGGGAGTGTCTTAGGATCTGCTCATCTGAAGTCCGCTGTTGCTGTGCTGCAGCGGGAATTTTTTGCAGTGCACGGCTTCTGCCTGTTCCTTATTTTCTGCCTTGTCTTGTGTTGAGTTTTTTGCAATGATTAATAATGTTTAAATACCTGGAACTGAGACAAAGACAGCAAGACGAGGATCCAAGTTTGGACCCACAGTGAGGAGAATGGTAAGAGAGGTAGAAACATCTCCAAAGATCACTGTTGGAGAACTGCAGCAAAATGGTAAGTGTACTTGTATAGTGTTTATCTAGTCCAGAAGGCCCCAAAGCACTTCACACTACATTCAGCTACTGGACTGTAGCCACAGCTGCCCTGGTCTGACAGAGGCAAGACTACTATGCACCAGCAGGTGAGTGAAGTGTCTTGCAGATCGAGCGGGGATTGAACAAGCAACCCACAGATTATGAAACAAACTCACTGTTGCCACCATCGTCCCATCATGAGGTCATCAAGTCAAAACATCTACAAAGGAACCTCTAAACATGACTGTGAATATTTTGGAACATGAACAACACATAAATGTCCTGAACAGAAATGTTCCTCTGCAGCCAGATGTGAAGGATGGTGAAACATGAGGCAGCTCACCGCTCTCCCCTTGTGAGCCTGTCACACGTCAAAAACCTTCTAAATCAAACATTTACTCATATTACAATAAAAACAGTGTTTAAAACACATAAAGAGACAATACAAGTGAAGAAAACAACAATAAAGTCTTCCATATTTAAAACAAAATGTGATATGTTCTAAAAGTCAAATGTATAAGTAGTTAAATTGGAGAAGTTGTTTTAAAAGAAAAACATGGCTTTGAGTTTCTCCACTGTATGGAATGGAGTGAGTGTGTGTGTGTGTGTGTGAGGAAAAGAAGAGAAAAGTGTGTGTGTGAGACGGAGAGAGAGCAGAAAATCGATGAGTCACTTCAGCGCATTATTCAAACTTTGTTTTGCATACCATCATTTCAGCAAATGGCAACTTTAACACAAGATAATAAATCACACAGCATGCAATCAGCAACTCTTCAGCGAGAAGCATTAAGTAAACCTATGAAATGAAAACTAAATCATCATATTTAACTAACTTCTCTCAGCCCTGACACATTACAAGGAGGTTTGGTCTTACTATGAGATGATCAGTCTCAAGTAGACTGGAAGGATGTCCAGGATCCAAAAGAACAGTGCAGTTCGAACAGCTGGATGTCACTTTAGAGAGCGCGGTTGATTCCATTGCTGCGTTGAACGCCCAAAAAGGGGGGAACCGCGAGTCAACATATGGGATAGGCCGCTTCCAAGTAGTTTCTGTGGTGTGATGGAAATGGCGGGGAATTCTTAGGTCTCAGCTGTGGAATCAGCGGACATCCAGCAGTTGCAATTTTGATTCCCTCCTTCAGTTTTAAACCCACCTAAAAACTCACCTTTTGAAAGCTGGGTATTCCTCCATAATGCTTTTATTATTACTAAGTTGCTGGTGTTGTTGGTCTATTGTCTTTCTGTTGGTAACTTGTTCGGTATAGTGTCCTTGTGTGTTTGGAAAGGTGGTTTTAAATAAAATGTATTATTATTATTATTATTATTATTATTATTATTAATAGTGGTCGCTTTGTTGACCTTAAATCATTAATAGTTGTGGCAGCTTTAATGTCTGAAGTTAAATGTTGATACTGCTCTACTATAGTTTTCAGCCCATGTTTTAAATGTTTAAATGTATTTCTTTGTTTAGCTCTGTGGAGGTAAACAGTTATTAAATAATCAGACTAGAGTGAGCAAACCAGTTCTGGGAATCTTTTTAATCTTGTGCACATAGAGAGCAAACACATACAAATAAAGGATGCCAATTAGTTCTGACAGTTATGCTCTCAGTATTTAATAACAGAAACTACATAAAGGATCTTTTCAATCTAAGCAAGTAGCAGCTTGTAAAGCCACACCTAAAACTAAATACTTGACATCAAAGCAACCTTTGAACCTGCAGCACCACTTGTGTCTAGAAACGACGTCAGGCCCCTATAACTATTTTCCATTTGTCTGGATTGGAGCTTGTTTAGGTTTTTGGGTTTCTCTTGTGTTTGCATTTTTGATCATTTATTTGTAGTTTGTCTTAGTTATTCTTTATTTTCTGTAATTCCTTGCTTTACTTTAGCTCAGTCTTTTCATAGCTGTTTATTAGCTTTTGTTTAGATCCCACTACGGTAGTTATTCTTTTGTATTTAGTTTATTCTTTATATCTGTTAGATTTATGTTGTCTTCCTCTGTTTCTCTCGTGCCATCACTCTCTCTCCCTCAGCCTGCCTGGTCTCCACTCTCAGCTGCAGCCTGTTACTTGTCAGTAATCAAGCTCTATCCTTCCATTTTCTTCCGCTTATCTGGGGTTGGGTCGCAGGGGCAGCAAAGAGAGCAAACTACCTGCTGAGGTGACTGAGGTCTTTTAGTGTGTGTGTGTGTGTGTGTGTGTGTGTGTGTGTGTGTGTGTGTGTGTGTGTGTGTGAAAAGGGTGGGGGGGGTCCTGAAGACCTCCTGCGGTGGCATCAGCCAGCGTCTATGGTGATGTATGTTGTATGAGCAGCAGCTTATCCAGCTCTGTGCTAGGATGCGTCCTCGACCCAGTGCAGGTGGTGGGAGACAGGAGGACTCTGGCTAAAATAACATCACTGGTAGACAATGTCTCCCACTCCATGCATGAAGCTGTTGCTGAGATGGAGATTTCCTTCAGCGACAGACTACTGCATCCTTCCTCCTCGCAGCTGTTAGGGTGTATTCACACCAAGAAAGTCCTCTGGTCCACTTGTTTGGTCCGGACCAAAAGCAGACTTTGTTGTTTCTGTTTGGTGTGGTTTTCTTTCACATTGTGCTTTTTTGAAAGAGGACTACAATTTGTAACCAAAACCACACCGGTGAAGATTATTGCTCCCATTGAACAGAAATGAAGGGGGTGAGACGAAGCACAGACCTGGAAAAAAAACTTGGAAGTCCTGCTTTCTGCATTTCTATTGTGCACATTTGTGCTGTTATTTCAACTGCAAAACCATTTTGAATGTTAAGAGCAGCTTATGCAGCGCAGGTTATGCCATGTGATATTTCTAATTTTGGAATGCCATTGGCAAATGCTGGAAGCTGAATGAGACAAGATGCTCTGCATGCCCTGACCTACAACATGCTGACAGCAGCATCGCTAAGCAGAAAATGGCAGATGGAGTACAATTTTAGTACATGTAATAGTACCGTTAGCAACACTGAAGGGGTCATTTTTACCATGATGCCCAGCACTGGTGGCAGATGAAATCCAAAAACACGTATATTTCCTGTAGTTGGTTCGGATCTGTATTCACACCAGAAGCAAACCGCACTAGAGTTCGTTTGGAAGAGGACCAAGACCACCTTAAAATATGAGTCTATGTCTGGTTGTTTGGTTTGCATGAATGCATTCACACCTGCACAAAAGGTCCAGACCAACAAGGGAATGAACTCTGGTCCATTTAAAGCAGACCAAATGTGTCTGGTGTGAATACACCGTTAGATGCTATAAGGATCACTGCTTCCAACAAACTCAATAAGTGTTTACATTTCTGTTGGTATTTGCACAGTCTTACTCATTTTAAAAAGGATTTCTTCTGGGAGTGCACATCTCTGTTGTTGCACAGTTTTTATTGTCACTTATTGGAAATAGTCTGTTTTTTTATTCTCAAATACATACTTATAAGAGTCCACAATCTCAATGTCCACTCCCTGGATGTTCAACGATGTCAGTGAGGCAGGACTGCGTCTACAGAAATCCACCACCAGCTCCTTGGTTTTAGCAGTGTTTATAAGGAGGTGGTTCTGCTGGCACCAGTCCACAAAGTCCTGAGTCCACTGTCTGTACTTTGAGTCATCCTCACCTGTGATGAGGCCAACTATGGCAGAGTCATCGGAGAACTTTTGAAGGTAGCAGTGTGGGGAGTTGATGGAGAAGTCTTCAGTGTAGAGGGTGAAGAAGAATGGTGCCAGCACAGTTCCCTGAGGGACCCCCATACTTAAGACCACCCTGTTGGAGACACAACCCTATGTCTTCACATACTGTGGGTGGCCAGTGAGTTTGTCTAGTATCCACTGGGACATGTGGTGATCCACTCCTGACAGCTCCAGCTTGTCCCTGGCTGGATGGTGTTGAAAGCACTGGAGAAATCAAAGAACATGATCCTCACAGAGCTTCCAGGCTTCTCCAGGTGGGTCAGAGCTCGGTGCAGGAGGTAGATGATGATCATCCACCCTGATGCCAGACTGGTAGGCGAACTGCAGCGGATCCAATGAAGACATCACCAGGTGGCGTAGGCAAGGTCAGGGCTACTGGCTTGTAGCTGCTGAGGTGCTTTGGATGTTTGGTCTTTGGTAGTGGTACCACACAGGGGGTCTCTTCTACAATTGTGGTACTTTCCCCAGCTTCAGGCTCAGGTTGAACATGTATCCCATGATGTCACACAGTTAATCTGCACAACACCTCAGGAGCCTGGAGCTGATGCCATCTGGACCTGCAGCCTTACACACCTTGATCTTTTACAGCTTGTTCCTCACCTGAAGTGTTGAAAGGGACAAGATGGAATCCTCTGAAGTGAAGGGTGTGGATGATGGCTGAAAGCTGAGGTGTGTGAAGTCCTGAGAAAAAAAGTTGTCAGTCATTACAGTGGGTGACTGGTCAAACCTATTAAAGAACTGGTTCAAGTCGTTCACCCAGTCTCCTACAACTTGAGGGTTCGGTTTGTGGCCTGAAATTGACTTCAAACTTCTCCAAACCCCTCTGATGTTGCGCTGCTGCAGCTGATCCTCCATCTTCATCCTGTAGATGTTTTTTCCATCCCTAATTTTCCTTCTCAGCTCCTTCTGCACAGCTCCTCCTTGTTTCCTGATCTAAAGGTTCTCTTCTTTTCATTCAGGAGAGCCTTTATTTCAGGCTTGACCCTAGGTTTGTTATTGGAGAAACACCATACCGTCATGATGGGCACAGTATTGTCGATGGAGAAGTTGATATAGTCTGTGATGCAATCTGTGATGCTTTCGATGTCCTCCCCATGAGGAGCACAGAGCTCTTCCCACACAGTAGAGCTAAAACAGTCCCTCAGAGCTTCTTCAGTCTCTTCAGTCCATTTCATCACTGTGAGTATCACAGCTGGTTCTCTGTGTACCAGGGGTTTATAGGCAGACTGGAGATGAAACAGGTTGTGATTAGAGTCCCCCAGGGGAGGGAGAGATGATGAACTGTATGCCTCCTTGGTGTTGGCATAAAATAGATCCAGGATTTTGTCATCTCTGGTGTGGCATTGGGTATTGGGTGAAGGTTGGTAGAGTGGAGGACAGGGAGACATGATTAAAATCCCCAGAGATCAGAAAGAGGACTTGTGTGTGCTGTGTTTGGAGTCTGCTGGTGGTAGTGTGGAAGACATTGCAGGCTGCAACAGCGTTAGCAGAGGGTGGGACATACACAGTTATTACAATAGCGTGTGAAAACTCCCAAGGAGAATAGTGTGGCCTCATGCTAACTGCTAACAGTTCAATGTTAGCGGTTAGCCACATCTCAGTCAGGCAGATAAGGCTGGCCTCCTGGTAGCTCCTTTGATGGCATGTTAGAGCCACCAGCTTGTCCACTTTGTTGGGAAGAGAGCTTATGTTTCTCATGATGATGGATGGGATGACGGGCCTGTACCTTCTTTCTCAGTTGTGATGCCCGATACCCTCGCATGTCCCACATCTCTTCCTTCACAGCTTGCGGGGAATATCGGGTCGCTCGGTGGGAGGCAGTATGGTGGAGCTACCGAGAGCTAGCAGTTGATCCCTGGTGTAAACAATAGACGCATGGCTGCTGACACCTTCAAGAACACAGAAGACTTAAAAATGAAAATAAGAACAAAGTTGTCCACAAAATGGTATGTTCCATTGCGTGAACCAGCAATTTAAAAAAAAAAAGAGTTGTAACAAAAAAATATAATTTTTTTTAATAAGATTTTAATGGAAAATACTCAGTCGAGTTGTATATTTATATGATGATTTTGATGTATAGCTGCTTGATGTTTTTAAGATGTAAAGCATTTTGAACTAACTTGCTTCTGAAATGTGCTTTACAAATAAACCTGATGACGTGTACAAGCTCGAAATTTCACATGCATGAATTTCGCCAGTCACTTGGCTGGAGAACGACAAGTGACTGTTGCCTCACCGCGCAAGCTGCACAGGAAACGAATGGAGAGGGACTGACGTTGCCTCCCTTGTGTCAAACCCACACCATAGAGAACCCATACCTCGTACACCACAGAGTGTAGCATGAAAGCCCCATGAGGAAGCGCAAGCCAGGGAAACGCTGGTTTAAAAGCCGAATGTGACAGCTACAGTCTGGGAGCACTTTGAATTCAAACCAAATGACCATGGTGAAACACTTAAATTGCGCGAGCTGGTATGTTGGATTTGTTGTAAAACAGTAGCAGCTAAACACAGCAATACAATAAACACGATCTGGAACTAAAACGAAATCAGGTTTCCCAGCTTAGAAAAACAAGAAAACAACCATTCCGTCTTACTGACAGTCCACAATCACTCGGGTGTTTAATCGACAAACAAAATACAAAAAGGCCAGTGCATAATGGTGCGCACTAAGACAGGAGTTTGCTTAATCACTAAAGAGATGCTGCCCTTTAATCTAACTGAAAAGACAGTATTTCAGAAAATGCTAAGAACATTGCATCCAGTACACAGTAATAAGCTTAAACTTTTTCACAAAAGACCTAACTGGCAGTATTGCCTGTTTTCCCTGTCTGAGCCTAACGAATATTTTTTGAAGGGCAAGTTTGTTTACAGAGACTTCATAATGCATCTTATTTGTTAATCCATTTATTTGTTTATTTTGGATATTTGAAACGTCTTCCCATTCTAGTGTTAAGTGCTCTTTAGAAATTAGTTTATTCATCTTTGAGAGGGTGTACTTGCATTATTATGCATTTTTATGCTATGAGTTAACAATGGTCTCAAAACAACAATATTGTTTATCGCAATAGTTTCTTGGACAATTAATCGCCCACATCTCTGGCACCACAATGTGGTTGATAATTAACCGATTTCTACATTCAGAAAAATTATAGGAGCTGTATATTCTATTCAAATGGATTATATATAAACACATATTTGATCATAATTTTTTTAATAGCTTCAAGCACTGGCACACATCTGTAATGTCCTCATTGACTATTTACAACATGTTTGATGGTTCTGTGATCACGGCCCGATATCTTTGCTATTTCAAGAGTGCTGCATCCCTCAAAGGGACTTTTGGTAAAATTTGACATTTTAGTGAATTCCACATAAAGAAGCTGGCTACAAATTATGCACACCTTTGATTATATGCAACACATATTTGAAGGTCTTTCTTAATATCTTCAAACACTGGCACACATCTGTAATGTGAAATAAATCACGTTGGATGTACATGGTAAATTTATTCCATCCGAAATGATTTTCCTTAAGGCTATGTCAGTCAAGTCGAATAATTTAACTGAATCATTCAATTGTTAATTAGATGAATCAATAAACATTTCTGGTAAATTATGTACAGTAATTAAAGATGGTGATTCATGTAAAACTGACAGCAATAGTTGTTCAAGTACAGAGCCAACTGTACCACAAAATGTTTATTTTCCAGGATAAGTTTCCATGCTTACAGAGGAAAGAAGTAAACTGGTTTCACGGTACACAAAAGTTTGTTGTTCAATCAATTTTTATTTATGAAGCACTTTTCATACATGGTAATGGGAACACAAAGTGTTTTATATGAGATAAAAACATGAGGCAAAGAGAAAAAACAACCATTAAACAACAGCAAAGACAAAACTAAGTAAAATGGAAGTCCAAGAGAAGGATACCTATCTTCACATTTCAAAGCCCAAAACTGATTTTAAGAATTTCTAGTTTTTAAAAGTTCCCCATGAACAAAACATTTCAAGTCACAGATTGTTGGATATAATTATATATTTCAAAGATGTGATCACTTGTCTGCACAAAATAAAAACTAGGTCTAAACTAGGGACGTACGATAACTTTTTTTTTTTTTTAAAACAGATACTGATAACTGATAGTTTTCTCATTTCAAATGCCAATAACCGATAATAACCAATAACCAATACCATACCTGGAAATGAGAAAGACTAGTGATCAAAAATGTAGGCTGTGACATCAATACTCTAAACAACACCAAAAAAGGTTAACTGTATAAGATATAAAATTCTGAAATGAAAAACTATTAAGCCATCTGTTTAAATAAGGTGCATTACTTATTGATGTAAAAAACAAACAAAAAAAAAACATGTTATCGGGGTGGGATTCATTATTAATAAAGGAATACTCTAAGGCTTTTGATCCTTGAACAAGGAAAATTGGAATGAGAGTTCAAATCTAAATACGTATTCTTTAACAATGACTCAGTCTGGAACTAGAAAGTTGTGGTATAAATTCAAAGACACTTGCCAAACAAAAACACTCAGATGCAAGAATTCATGGAGATAGAAAGACAAATTAAAGAACATTTATTAAAAGCAAAAATTAGTTACAGGTTCAAATCTTGAAAGTAAAATCCATCCACAAAAGCCTCCCATGACATCCAAGCTGCAAACGCAATACCAAACGCCAATCAAAAATCCTAGCTAACAGCACTGAGTGAACTCGCTAGCATTAGCGTCCACAGCTTTTATATGAGTAAAGATGAACGTTAACATATGAGGAGGGATTCCAGACAAAGGAGAGCCGAGTCTCTGAGCAGCGGGAGGATGTGTTGAAGCCCCGATCTGCTGCATGTCTTATATGGAGTTCCTTTCCACTTCTCCTGGCTCTATCTTGCGTCCACCCATCTCCTTGGATACTTGTTGTGGGAAGCTCCTCCATCCATGACTCCCCCACTCCCCTGCTTGCTCGACCTCGACCGGTGCGAGCTGAATCCCTCTCTGCAGCCTCTGCCTGAACTGAGGCAGCTGCCTGAAATGATTAACCCATAAGAACCCAGGCCCATTTCTACATTCAGAAAAATGGGTCTGGCTTCTCATCGGTTATACAGTTATACAAATAGATTATACGTAACACATATTTGAAGGTCTTTTTTAATAGCTTCACCCACTGGCACACATTTGAAATGTCACATGTAACAAACAAACTAAAAAACTAAAATACACATTTTGACCAACTGGACCTCAGATCACTGCTGACTATTTCAGTTTAATGAACTCAGCAGAGGCTCCTTCAGAAAGTCTAATCCCAGCATGTAGAGGTTCAGTGAATGTGGTCTGGACTCTGTGGAGGAGAGTCATGGTTTCTGAGACGCTGTAGAAACAAAGGATACCTGCTCTGTGATCCAGGTACACTCCTAGTCTGGAGGAAACTGGACCTGATACTTTAGTTTGAAATTTGTTGTGCCAAAATGCACAACCGTTTGTGTCACAGCGTAGTGACCAAGATTTGTCATTGAATCCAAATCCTCCTGCTCTGCTGATGTTCTTGTTTGAAACTGCTATATTAACTCCTCCTCTCCCACTCCTCTCTACCTCCCAGTAACAACGTCCAGTCAGACTCTCTCTACTCAGAACCTGAAGCGAGTGAGTGAATCTGTCTGGATGATCAGGATAAGACTGTTGTTGGATCACAAATATTACTTTTCTGTTCCCCTCAGATAAGAACAGCTTCCGGTTTGCTGTATTTGGATCCAGAGTGATTTCTGTTGAATATTTTAAGAATTTGTCTCTGGTCTTTGGTTCTGACATTAAACCATCCACCTCAGTGATTTTCTGTGAGATGTTTCTCCATGTGTCTCTCAGGACGTCCTGTACTTTATCTCTGAGCTTTGACACAGCTGCTGTCAGCCCCATAAAGTATCTCAGAGGACGGATCCTGATCCTGGATGAGTGTGTCGACTTCCTGAGTGCTGACAGTGAGGGGTAGTTGAGGAGAAACTGGTTGTGATCCTCTGTGTTTGAGAGCTGCTCCAGCTCAGCGTCTTTCCTCTTCAGCTCAGTGATCTTCTGCTCCAGCTTCTCCTGAAGCTCTTGGACTCGACTCACTTCAGTTTCCTGCTGGGATCTGATCTGCTGCTTCACATCAGAGCTTCTTTTCTGGAGGAGACGGATCAGCTCAGTGAAGATCTCCTCACTGTCCTCCACTGCTTTACCAGCAGAGGCATTGATGGCCTCCACCTCCTGCTGAAGCAGCGTCACATCTTCCTCTTGGTCCTGGATTCTCTGCTGGATTTGTTGTCGACTCACCTGGAGCTCCTTCTGCTTCTCAGCCCTTTCTGCTGCAGCTGGGACTGTTTCATGGTCTTTATGTTCATCCATAGTGCAGAGATAACAGATACACTGCTGATCAGTACGACAGAAGATCTTCTTCACTTCATCATGACGAGAGCAGATGTTCTCCTGGAGGTTCTTGGAGGGGTTCACCAGCTTGTGTTTCTTTAATGGTGAAGCATCATAGTGAGGTTGGAGGTGATCCCTGCAGTACGAAGCTGGACAGGACAAACAGGATTTAACAGCTTTCCTCTTCCTCCCAGTGCAGACATCACAGGCCACATCTTCAGGTCCAGCATTGCAGTGATCATCTTGGGCAGCTTGGAGTCCAGTCTTCCTGAAATCCACCACCAACTCTGATAATGTGATGTTCTTTTCCAGGACAGGCCTTGGTGTGAACTCTTTCCTGCACTGAGGACACCTGTAGATTCTCCTCTGATCTTCTCCATCCCAGTGGCCTTTAATGCAGTTCATACAGTAGCTGTGTCCACAGGGAATAGTCACTGGATCCTTCAGTAGATCCAAACAGATGGAACAGGTGATTTTAGCCATCTGAACTCTTCTCTGCTCCTTTTCAGCTCTCAGTAACGACTGTGTGAGTTTCTCTTCTGCAGAACAGAAACTAGTTTCAGCTCAGGTTTAAATATCAGGTTACTGCAGGGAGGGAAACTGGTTCCACCCATCATGACGCCTGTAAACCAGAGGGGGAGGAAACAAGGAAACACTTTGAACTGAATGCTGTCTACTAACCCTTAAATGTGTTTCAATACCTGAGTGGAGTTAAAAAAAATGTTGCTCAGCTCAGGTTGAAGTGCTCCGTGTTTTATTCCCGGTTGGATCCAACTAGAGAACATAAACTGCAGCTGCAATGAAAACCATGAAAACATCCTGGTTTTAGCTGAGTGTGAATATCACACACTCACTGTTTTAACACAGTGAAACAGAGCTGCATACGTCACACATGCAAATTCTGCAGATGGAGACAACAGATTATGGATCAGCGCTTTTTTCAAGGTCTATGATGTTATCGTCCCTCATATAGAAACCTCCACATTTATTAGCACCCAAAGTTAAAGTGTTTTAAAAGTTTTAAAATATGAATTTTATATCAGGGGCAAAATCTCACACTGAAATATTTTGCAGAATCCAGCCTTTAATTTCAGTACATGTCTTGATTCAATCTTAAAAATGGAAAGACAAGGAAACATATTGAAACGATTTGTGTTGATCTTCATCTATAAAAGAAAATATCTGCTCATGTAACCAATGAATAGAGTTTACTCAGATTCAGAGAACAGTTTACTACAAACCAGCTCTGTTTATTACAAATCACTGGACTGAAACACATCCAACTTCAACATAAGTTGGACATAAAGTTTACCTGGTAAACAATAACAACTCATCAATAAAACGTGAGTGGAATACAGGCAATGAGCTTATTTCCCTTGAACACGCTTCTGATCCATGTGGAGCAAATTATATTTGTCTCCTCAAATAAAATTACCGAAGAGTCCTTTCGTTGTCCTTGGAAGAAATAAAATAAGGGCTGGCCAGCAAAAAAAAAATTGTTTATATAGAGCTTTATGTTTGTGCGTCTTGTGAATCCGAAAAAAATATCAGATGGGTTTTCCTGATTGGGAATGATTACCCAGAATGACGACGGTGGCTGTCAGAAGTGGAGCTAGAGGGGAGGTCCGGCAGAACACTGCCCACTTCAGAGAAATAATTAGTGGATTTCACTTTTGTTTTTCATTAATAAAAGGTAACACTTTAAAAAAGTGTCAAAATGTGAGAATTAAGTGGAAATAAAATGTTGAAGAAAAGGCAGAAAGCTGAATCTAGTGATGTTTGATACCACTGATTTCTTTTGCGATCCAATACTGAGTAAAAATCGGGCTGGTATCAGTGATACCAATCCAATACTGATACAAGTGATGCAAATCCAGATAATGTTTGGTAAATCTAAAAGAAGTGTTGCTGTTTTATAATACAGGGTGACTGAAATTGAAATTGGCAGTAAAATATTTAAATAATTTAACGCCAAAATTATTGCACAAGTTTGTTAATACCTACATTTCAATTTTTTATTTTAAAATGTAGGTATTTATTTATTTATTTACTGAGTAACTGACTGAGCTGAGCAGCAGCACACAGCTCTTACAAATTATGCACTTACCCAGGAAGAAGGAAAAGTCGATCAGCACCACGAAGACAATTCAGACAAGGTCTCAATAGTTTAGTTTCTTTCCACTCTATTTTCATTTATGGTGTACATTACCTTAAATAACGGAAGTATCAAAAGTATCGATATTTTGATTTGAGAATCGATTTTAGAGCAAAAATGTCTAGTGTCGGAGGTATCAATATTTCAGTATTGATCCACACATCACTCGTACATACAGCTCTGCACAGGAATAAAAAAAAAAAAAAAGAGTGCGTGCTCGCTCTCAGCCCATAATCCCACGCTCTTCTTACACACAGAGGGACTAAACTCAGGAACAGAAAAAACAGGACACAGCACAGAGTAAAGATGTGAAAAAGTGCATGAAAACAGAGAATCTGGCACTGAACAGTGAAAAATCAAGAGCTTGAGTGGCAGGTCCGTCGAGACACATAAGGATGATGAGCCATCACAGGTGAATGGCACGAGGAATTACTGGTGAGCATGAATACCATGCAAACGGGAGGCAGACTAAAAACGTGAGAGAAGCCGTGCAACATTTTTTTTTATTCAAGTAAAAGTAAGTATTCATCCAAGAAATTACTCAAGTAAAAGTAAAAAAGTATTTGGTAAAGAAGCTGCTTAAGTATTGATGAACTGACCAGAACATTTGATTTAGTATTTTAAAATGATTTAAAATGATGTCATCAGACAGACAAAAAGTATTAAGTTATGTACAAATTTGGTATTTTAAAAACTAAAATGAAAAAATATATTAAATAACATAATTACAAAATAAATTAAAGCAAAAGAAACACTTTTCCGAATGATTTACTTTCAATATAAAACATATTAAACTAATACAGACAGAAATGTATATTTGTGAGAACAGGGTAAAGTACACCCAGTGACAACAAATGGCATTTACTGTATCTTTCTCACCTTCAAATGTCTCATCAGGCTCAGCAGATAGAAAATAACATCAGATCAAGAAAGCTGGTGTTCAAACAAGAATTCTCATTTTAATATAAACGGTAGCTGTGTGTCTGTATCTGCTGCAGTTTTGGTTAAAAAAATGTTTGTTCTTCAATTAGTGAAGTTACTCTCAGCGGGTAGAGTATCCAGGAGTTTTATTCAAGTAAGAGTATTGATACTTCATAGTAATATTACACAAGTACAACATAGTAAAACTATTCCCAAAAGTACATTTTTCCCCAAATGTTACAAGTAAATGAAACTGAGAAAAGTATTTAGTTACTATGTGCTCCAAGACACTTGAATTTAACTTGTGTGGATTGGATTTAGAACTGGCTTTGTTCTTTGTCATTTTTGTACAATAAAACTACAGATCGATAGATTTATTTAAAAAAAAATATTACGCATGTTTCTATCCCATATTTTTATGACATTAAGAGGAGTACTGGCACTTATTTTTTTTTTTTTTCCACTTTAAGCACTGCTGGTAGTGTTTTATTACTCTCTCAATCAGTAAACCTTTCAACTCTTGAGGAGCCCCGTTCAGAGGTTGTTGGTTCTGTTTGGATCTTCCTACATCTGGGAAGAAAAAAAAAAAAAAAAAAAAAACATTCTCAGTGACTAAGTTTAACAGATCCAGATCCTCTCAGTCATGATCACCTTTGTGCTGTCCTTCACAGATCCACCTCAGATATTCAACCTGACTTTAGTGCAGTTGCTCGAGCCCAAAACTGGTAATTGCATATTTTGGCCACGAGATGGCAGTGTTAAAAAGATGATGGCGGTTTTTTTTTTTTTTTTTTTTACAAGGTTTTGGCCAAAATGTATGGACGTATAGTTGATGGAGACAGATTGATGCGCTTGTGACTGAACTTGAAGTCAGAGTAAAATGGTATAGGAATCTGTAACAGGCTTTTTTCAGTCTTTCACAAATGAAACAGTTAAACCTCTTCAGATTCTTCAGCACAAGTGAACAAATGATATTCTGAGCCACACATCAAAAGCCTCTTACATTTACATTTGTGCTCCTATTGGTCAAAAACAAATGGTACAAAACAAATAACTCGTGTTTATTTCTTTGTCAGTCACATCTGCAGCTTAGAAGCACAGATTCTGTTCTACAGATCTCAAAATATAAAATTCCTGCGTTAAATTGTTTCACTTGGTTCAGTAAATTAGAAGCATAACTAGTTCACACATCTATATTAACATCTTCCCATAGAGACATTTTTTCATCATATTTTTCTTTCTGCTTTACAAGCCACACCTTTCTTATGAGCTCTGATTTTCTATGTAATTATAATGACGAGCAGTCTTGAGGAGATAGAATAATAGTAGTGCAGAACAACATGAAAATGACGTAATAAAATAAATAAATCTAAGTTAGACAGAAACATTTGTAAATAAAACAATTATTATGACGGGTCTTAATTTACACCCCTATCTGGGCATATGTAAAAAAAAAAAAAAACAAGTCATATGGTCACAGAGAAGAACAGCAATCTTTTTTTCAGTTATTCTCAAAAAGCTGAAGAAAAGCAACTGTTGTCCTTGAAAACATGTCAGGAGTAACTTTCAAAACTTTGCATTTGTGTACAAAAAAAAAAAAAAAAAGTACTTGGCAAAAATGGTTAGGTTGTTGATCATGAATTACATTTTTTAATCCACATCATTAAGGCCAAAGATATTACTGCTGGCATATTTACTTTATTAGTCAACATCCTGTCAAGAATATGTTCTCAAAATTGAAATTAATAATTGTAAAAGAAGAATAAATGTACATCATCCAGATGTAATTGATGAAATCAGTGGGAAGAACCATCTGAACCAGCATTTTCCCCAGAATTAGAAGAAGTAATAGACTTAATGTATGCACAAGCTAATATGTTGAGCCGTATGTTTGGCATGTGCACTGCTCCAGTGAAGGTTGGGCTCTTCAAACCCTTTTCCACTCCAAAGTATGTGGAAACTCGCTATAGCAAACGATCTAATGACGTTAATAATCAAGATGTCAAAATGGAGCAGTACAAGCCCAATGCTTGTTAGTGTTGAGTACCCACCTGTCATGCTATGTTGCACAATCTGATGTACAGTTATGTGTGTAGATTAAAGAACTCAACTGTATAATTGCCAAACTAAATAAGGACTAGGAAAAAAACAACCTGTACCCAAGACCGACATCATTACAAAGAACCAGTGTATAAGCCAGACCGAGGAAGAGCACAAAACTAACTTGGATAAGTTGATGGAAAGCACAGCGTTTGGAAAAGACACGTCCTAAACAAGATATTGCGGGAGCGCACAGCACACTGTCACCACAAAGCCCAGTAGAAATGGTACGTGTATGAGTGCGAACGGTGCGCACCTGGCTTGAAAGGCTACGTTGGTGGTACTCACCTTAAAGATAAGCCCGCACCAAGATGCCACAAACTGCATTCAGTCTGCCTTTTAAATAATTCAGTGTTGCTTTAGTGTTGCACTGGCTTCTGAGGGGTTCAGTTGTCCATCCATTCATTGTCTACCTGCTTATCCTTACAGCATTGCAAGGGGGCTGATGCACATCAGTACACCCTGGACAGGGTCCTGTAGCACTGGCAACCAAGAATTAACCGGCTCACCTAACAGTCTTGGTTTTTTTTTATGTTAGATGAAGGATTGCCCATAGAGAAGCCACACGTGTACAGAGAGAGCAGACTCCATGCAGAAAGACCTCAGGTTGGGATTCAAACTCATAACTTTGCTGTAAAAGCAACAGTCCAAAAAAAACTGCACCACCGTGCAGCTCGTGTTTAGCAGTGATCAGTCATTGCTGCCCTGGACATTGTTTTGACCTAATTGTGTCTGATCATCTCACAGTAAGACAGAACTTTCTTTTTGTGTCTGGGGAGAGATAAGTTAGTAATAAATTATTTAGACATTGTTTCATAATACTGGTTTAATGTGTTTTCGACCAGCTAAACCCACTACTTCTTTCTCTCTCTCTCTCTCTCTCTCTCTGTTGACAGGCACAGAGCCACCTCACTGACATCAGTGAACATCCAAGGAGTGGACATTGAGATTGTGGATTCTTATAAGTACCTGGGTGTTCACCTGAACAATGAACTGGACTGGACTCATAACACTGCTGCGCCTTACAGGAAGGGTCAGAGCAGACTCTCCCTGCTGAGGAGGCTGAGCTCTTTTGGAGTGAAGGGGGCGCTACTGAGACCTTTGACTCTGTAGTGGCATCAGCCATCTTCTATGGGATTGTCTGTTGGAGCAGCAGCTTATCTACAGCTGAGGGGAAGCGGTTAGATCAGCTCATGAGGAAGGCCAGCTCTGTGCTAGGATGCCCCCTTGACCCGGTGCAGGTGGTGGGAGACAGAAGGACTGTTGGCTAAAATAACATCACTGATGGACAATGCCCCCCCCCCCCCCTGCATGAAGCAGTTGCTGAACTGGAGAGCTCCTTCAGTGACAGACTGCTGCATCCCAGATGCACAAAGGAGCATTATCGTATATCCTTCCTCCCAGCAGCTGTCAGACTCTACAGCCATCACTGCTCCCAATCAAATCAATGTGTTTACATTCCTGCTGGTATTTGCACAACTATTGCACAGTTTGTTACTCATTTTTAATAACATTTCTGCTGTTATTGCACATCTGTTTTTCTGGACTGATAAACTGTGTTGTAAATAGTCGGTTGTGTTTTTTGAAGTTCAATACACATGCACAATATGTACACCAAAAATACAGTCATCCTACTCTGTTAGTAACTGCAATATTTCTATTCTATGAACTTCACAGTACTTTTTATGTTATAATCTTGTATCGTATATAATTACTACCATTATTGTTATTGTTAATCTTGTTCTTTATAAATATTTTTAACACTTTTGAAATTTTTGTGTGAACCTAAAAACCTCATGTTTCTGTTACACCTAAATTTCCCCTCTGTGGGGCAATGAAACACTGAGTTCACACTCTCCATGTGTGTTAGCGCTTCAACCTGAGGACTTGCAGCGGTATAAAAAATAAACGAGTGTGTATGACAAGCGGACAAACACCTGCCCCCTTCGATGGAGAGTTGCCGGAAGCCTACAAGTTGCTAGAAGCTTTCAAATATTTTGCCTGTGGACATGTGAAAGGTTTATTATACCAGGATATGAGTCCCACCAGGCCTGAATGCTTCATTAAAGCCTGAGTCAAGCCTGGGCAGAGAATCACCAACCCGTTGCATGATCTTGGATAGTGTCAACACTGCACCTGAGTGGCATGTAAGTCAAATATTAGGTATATTTTGTCCAATTTGATTATGAAATACAGTCAATGTAAAAAGTTTCTCCTGTATTTAGTATTTATTTAGCTGTATGCAGGCAATTTATAGCCTATTGAATTCTATTCTATATAGATTTTTGTAATAAGGTGCAGGTGTACATATATTGGCAGGATTGCATTTATTGACCAGAAAAAACAGGACAATTATTTCTAGAAAGTAATACATCAATGATGCTTTAGTTGCACAGTTTCTATGGAATAGCAGATAAACTGGTTATTTTTTAGGTCTTATTGAGATCATAACTGTTTCATTTAGAATAAGGAAACAGAAGAACTCAAGTTTTGGAGAAGAGTGGAACTAAATAAGTTTGTACATCCTCCTACTAGTTTTCAAATGTTTCATTTTGTTATCTTGTTACATTATATTTTTTATATATGTTTGACAAACTTAAACTACGACTACTATTTAGAGTTTTAATAAATGTATATATTTTGGAGCCTGATGTGGCTACTTTTGGCTGATAGATTTTAACCTCTGACCTCCCAAGGGAAGTGCCTGTGATCTTATTTCCTCTCATTTTATCCCAATGGAAGGCCATAAAGAGCAAAATGTTCTTTCAAATCAAAAAGCATCACCTTTTCCATCTAACCTTAATTAATCTAATAATGATCATAATAATAAACCAAATAATCATTCAAATGATTCTTTTCATAAGGCGCATGGTGTGTAATTTAATTTAGAAATACATGTAATAATTAAATTATTTTGTGTTTCTGTCTTTCAGGCTCGAGCAGGCAGATCGTCGAAGCCAGAGCTCCATGACAAGAACTAAGTTCTGCCCCTCAGCCGGCTGCACTGCAAAACCTGACAGAGACACAGGTCCAGCCTCAGAAGACGATGACTCAGTCTAATCTGTACCCACCGTTGCTCAGCAGAACAAAGGATGATGCTCCTTTTCAACAACTGACAGCTCATGAACACTTCTGTTTGCAGGTATACCTCCATCAAACTTAGCTGGAAGTACTTCTGAACCGGCCAAGTCTCCTTTATGGCAACAACAGTGTGTTTGGATGTATCACCTCCAGCATCATCCCAGGAACCCAGCCATCATCCTGCCAAGTGGTTCCATAACGGTTATGTCAACACTTCTGGAAACCTTAGGAGTTAAGTGGATTAACAAAAAATGTTGTGGTGCCTGGATGTTAAAGCTTCATTTCACATAAAAATAAAAGTTGCTTCTAAAAACTCTTATTTCAACATTTATTTCATTCATTTTTCTTTCAAGGTCTGTTGATGACTGTCTCAGATTGTAAATTTCTTCATGTTTAGCATCACACTGTGTATATCTATCCACCAGTTCATCAACCACTGCAGTTTGTGTTGTAGTCTTTGAGTTGTTGTTTTCATCTCATCCAAAACTTTTTGTTCTTTTGGCCATCCGCAAGTATCAACTTCTTTCTGACTGAACACTGTCTGTTGTTGGAGGGTGTGGGACACCAATGATGGTTGGTACGCAGTCAGGTTCTTCAGGATTATCTCATTTTGAACCTGTAAGAAAATAAAAAACAACCAGCATATTATAGATTACGGATGTTGGTAAAATACTAACAATGCAAAGATAAAAAGGAACTCCCTGCTCCATAACAGTGCAGTTGGCAGGGCAAAAAGTTAATTAGATATTTGTCGGTTAATTAAATTTCAATTATCGAGCTACTGTGGTTTTAGGCTTGCCAGCTGTGATAAAGATTACAAAAGTGATGTGTAATCTAAGTGTGCCACGTACTTTAATAAATAAAATTGAACAACTTGAAGCAAAATAAAAGGGAAAGCCTGATACCAAATCCATTAAGATAAACAGACACTGATTCAAATAATGATCTAGACCAGAACTACGTCATCACGATATATAATACAAAAGCCAGTAGCCAAAAATAATATGTAAATATTTCAGTCTTGGAAAAACAGAACCAACATAAAGTGAGGTTTAACTTAAAAAAAAAAAAAAAAAAAAAAGCATATTAAAGATCACAGATCATTTATAAATATTGGGTGCCTGTGATATGTTTATGTTGAAGCGGGCTCAAAGAAGCTCAATAAATCAACAGGTGCAGCACATACCTGAGACAAAGCGTCCTCTAAATCCATGCATTTGGTTCTTCAGGACAAACTCTCCGGATGTTTCTGGTCCAAGAATCACATTGTTTGTGGTCATGAGTTGGAATGCTGTTGAACTGCACAACAACTGACGGGCATTTTATGTTTTAAACGATTGTTTTTATTACTGTGCCTAGAACGCATCGTCACTGGTGAGTTGTTTTGCCATACAAAAAACATGGCGGCTCGCGTTTGCTCACCAGAACTACGTCATCATGATTTTGTCTATAGCAAGGCAATATTGCAGCAGGTGGCATGCACAGACATTTTCGGGGGTAGGTGCTAAAACTGAAAAAAGGGCAATTTGAGCAACACATAGAACCCCCAGCTGCTTTGGTAATGTGAGATTCATTATTGGCACAGCTTGAACACACACACATACATATATATTTATATATCTGGCTAGGTTTAGAAGAAAGAGCCAGTCAGATCTAAATATAAAAAATAAGGTGGATTTTATTTCCCGACTGTCCTCAGAAGGAGCAGCATTAAGTTTGGTTTAATTTGTCATAAAAAATAAGATAAACACTTCTGAAACATATGATTTTAAAGCAATTAATTCAAACAGCTTTCTTAAAAAACTAAAAATACGGATAAGAGCAATGTTTTAGTGTCGAAACTATACCCTAACTATACCCATGTTTTTCATAAAAGTTACATACTGAAGCTTTAACCACCTAAAAGAAATCAGTAAGCTTGAACTCACTTGAAAATGGCCGACAGGCTGTCCAGACTGAAGCGGTCTCTCACACAGAACACTGGACAGTTGTTCTCCCTTCTGAACAATGCAATTACACAAAAACAGGTAAAACAAACAACATTCCGAGGCCACAACCTACAGATAAGTCTGTAATATCTTATGTTCAAAACTCACGCCGTCACGGAGCCCTGTACTTTCCCAAAACGGCTACATCGGCTAAGTCACGCTGCTCGCCGGCATGAACGAACCTAAATCAATCCTCGTCTCGACAAAAGGAATTAACTGGTCGTCATACAGTATTAAGCTTATTAGAGCTTTGTATTTTAAGATTATTTCTTCGTCACCTTGCCAATTTTGACATATTTCACTGCCAGCTTTACAACTTCAGGTCGGGAACAACTGGCGTCTCACGGATATGACGTCACACAGGCAGCTTAACGCTGAGAATGAAGGGGCACACAGTGCCACCTGCTGGACACTTTGAAATCCGTTTGAGACAAACAAGGGGAATAACAGTGACTTCATTTTGGAAATTACGACTTAGTGAATGGTCAGAGGACAGTTCCCGCTGTTTATGGTCAGAGTATGATGAGAAATCCTGCTCTAACCTATGTGGAGGTGCGAAGGATGCCCCATCGTGCAGGTTTGAGGTTTCTATTTTACGCACCTGTGTGTGTGTGGCAGTGAATCTGGGTGTTGTGAACCAACTGAGCTCTGAGGGTGACTCTCCTGGCATCTCGGAGGAGATGCAGCATCATAGTTTGTGTTTTTACGAGTCAAGCTGGATGGGTGCTCGCTCCTTCCCTTTGAATCATTGCCTGAGTCCCCCTGGTCTGCTGGCAGCTGTCACACCCTTTACACTCAGTCTAGGGTATATATAAAACGATAAAATGGGGATCAAATCAAATTAATGAACAAACTATCACAAAATGAAATGGAACACCTGAGATAATGTGTGGATTCAGATGAGCCCACCACTTTTGAACAAATATAAGCTGGTGCTCAGCTGGTCGGTTCTGGGCAGAACCGGTGGTACCGTTGGTTTAAAAACCAAGGGGCACCTTTTCATTGATGGATGCCGATGCAGCTTCGACAGGCCTCTGGAGGCAGACTTCCACGTCTCAAGGGAATGTAAAGAGCGGGATATGTGAACTGCTACTCTAGAAGTTCTCCAGTTTACCCTTCGAAGGTTTTAAAAAGTCCTCTTTCCTGGGCAGCAGTCGAGAAGAAAACATTATGGTCAGTGTCCCCAGGGTTTTGGCATGTGTGTCTCTGTCGGAGGGTAGCTCCAAAAGACCACCCTTATCTGTCCGGCTCTAGGTTTTATTGCAGGGGTAAGTTCTTAGATCAAATCTAGTTTTTATAACATTTTAAATTCCTGAATTAAATTACAGTGTTGTGTGATAACATGGATGTTTGCATCAGAGGATAAACTAAAACAAAGAACCCTTCTGCTGCACACTTGCCATGCTTTCCCCTTCTCTCTTAAAGTACGAGCTCCCTCCATTGTCCCAGTATATCTTGCTAGCAAACCAACAGTTGCCCAATTCTAGTCTCAGGCTAACTGTTTCTATATATATCTGTGGCTTAAGCAACAGTAGTGAAATACGCAGCCCCATTTAGAAGAAGCAGAGGAAACCAAACTGGTAGAGAGACAACAAGCGACTGGGTCACCATAGTAAGTAAAACTGCAGGAATTGGGTTGCTTTAATTAACAGGTATTGCAAAAGACCTCCATGTTTCCCAAAAATTAAAAATGAGAAGTAGTAAAATATGAAATTAACAGATTTAGAAAGGTGTTATCTTTGGCCATCTTTATTGTTTTTATATAAATCCTCACCAGGATGAAAGATTAAAACACCAAAATCTGCTAAATGTCTTAAATAAATTCAGTTTATTCAGATTTTTTTGCTGTAAAATATCACACTGATTCAATCATGGCAGTTGTATAAAGTCTCAGATGAGGAAAACACTAAGCATCAGCCTAAAAAATGTAATCAACGCAGTTTACTGAATAACTCCATTCAGAATGTCAGGTCTTCTGTATAATCAGGAGGGATTTTGCGTCTCATCTGAATCTGTATGTATTTATTTAACCTTTATTTAACCAGGAAATAAAACTGATTGAGATTAAAAATCTCTTTTAAAAGAGTGTCCTGGGCTATATAGCAGCAAAAAAGATATATAAAAAAAGAGACAATTTCAACCTTTAAAACATTTTAAATATGACATTTAACTGTAACAAAACAAATCACATAAAATATTTACAGCCAGAGGTTTCTGTCTCCTTGTCATTCAAGAGACCTTTAAAACTGTTCAGCGAGACCATCTCTTCAATCTTTAGATCCTTCTGTAATTGGTTCCAATAATGAGAAGCGACATATTTAAAAGCTTTCTTTTCCAGTTCTGTCCTGGTCCTTGGTTCACACAGAGAAATAACATCCTAGCAACAAAGACTGTAACCACTTGAATTTTTCCTTTTGATATAAGTCTGTAGATGTGTAGGCAACTGGCCAAGGATCCCTTTATAGATTAAAATCCACCAGTGCTGCAGTCTGTGAGAAAACCAGTCAAACCATATGACAACTGAATACAGATGACAATGGAGAGTTTGTCCTTTAAGATATAAATCTTAAAGCTCCGTGGTAAACTGAGTCCAACATTTTAAGGTATTGTGATGAAGCATGCATTTAAATTACATCACCATAATCCAACACAGACATGGAAGTGGCCTCAACAAGTCTCTTTTTGGTGTGAAATGAAAAGCAGGACCGGATTCGAAAAAAACCCCAAAACAAAACCCCGATATCAAATCTGGAACAATATGGACGTCTTCATGTGGACGATTTTGTGGAGACAAATTTTCCTCATTACACCAAGATGTCTTTGCACACTTTGATGCCTTTACAACAGTGTTCAAAAACAATATTTTTGGCTCTGAGAAGAAAAACGACATGAATCACTTTCCTGCTTTTACCCGTTCAACTATGATAAATATCAGAAATCTGGTCTATGTTGAGAAGCAGAAAGTTCTCTAACTGGTGACTTCCTTTCAAAATTCATTTTCCAGTCTGTTTTACGCATTTTGAAGAGAAGAAAATGTTTTCACAGTGTCTTATCAACAAAATATGGTTTGCAAGGTCTGGACAATACCATGTGCTTCTGGTTCAGCATTTCTTGTTCTGGATTTCTGAGCTGTTATGTGTATTATTTAAAGAGACAAAACATGTTGAAACATTATAAAAGCACACTTTGATGTAAAATCATGTCATTCCAGCGTCTGACAGGAGAAAACTGTGATATATTTAAACACAGGAACCAACCTGTGAAGATATTACCACCTAATGCAGAAAACAAGGGACTCCTATAATTTAAAGCATCATAAGAATCTGATGTTTATCCAATAAAATAACTGCTGTCGGGATTGATGATCATCATCATAACAGTTTCCATCGGCTCATTTGTACATGGATCAGTGATAGCCTCCATGGCTGAACAGAAACAGGAAGGGGCAGCACCCAAACTAACTGCAACATCAACGAAACAACAAACAAGACGACAGAGTAGCAACATAACGACAGCTGATCTCTGAGCAGTGAAGAAATGACAACAATCAGCTCTCAGCAACAATGATGGAGATGAAAGAAGCTGAAACTAAAATACACATTTTAATCAACTGGACCTCAGATCACTGCTGATTATTTAGGTTTAATGAACTCAGCAGAGTATCCATGACAGAGAGGCCAAATCCCAGCATGTAGAGGCTCAGTGAATGTGGTCTGGACTCTGTGGAGGAGAGTCATGGTTTCAGAGACGCTGTAGAAAGACAGAATACCTGCTCTGTGATCCAGGTACACTCCTAGTCTGGAGGAGACTGGACCTGATACTGGAGTTTTAATGTTGTTGTGATAAAATGTGTAACTGTTTGGGTAACAAAATAGTGACCAAGAATTTTTATTAAATCCAAATCTTCCTGCTCTGCTGATGTTTTTGTATGAAACTGCTACACCTATTTCTTCTCCTCTCCCTCTCCACTCCACCTCCCAGTAACAACGTCCAGTCAGACTCTCTCTACTCAAGACCTGAAAACGATAACCAGTGAATCTGTCTGGATGATCAGGATACGATTGTTGTTGGTTCAAAAATGTGACTTTTCTGTTCCCTTCAGATAAGAACAGATTTCTGTTTGCTGTGTTTGGATCCAGAGTGATTTCTGTTGAATATTTTAAGAATTCAGCTCTGCTCTTTGGTTCTGGTTCTGACCATGAAACATCCACCTGAGTGACCATCAGTGAGACGTTTGTCCAGGCGTCTCTCAGGACGTCCTGTAGTTTATCTCTGAGCTTTGACACAGCTGCTGTCAGGTCCTCAAAGCATCTCAGAGGACGGATCTTGATCCTGGATGAGTGTGTCGACTCACTGAGTGCTGACAGTGAGGGGTAGTTGAGGAGAAACTGGTTGTGATCCTCTGTGTCTGAGAGCTGCTCCAGCTCAGCATCTTTCCTCTTCAGCTCAGTGATCTTCTGCTCCAGCTTCTCCTGAAGCTCTTGGACTCGACTCACTTCAGTTTCCTGCTGGGATCTGATCTGCTGCTTCACATCAGAGCTTCTTTTCTGGAGGAGACGGATCAGCTCAGTGAAGATCTCCTCACTGTCCTCCACTGCTTTACCAGCAGAGGCATTGATGGCCTCCACCTCCTGCTGAAGCAGCTTCACTTCTTCCTCTTGGTCCTGGATTCTCTGCTGGATTTGTTGTCGACTCACCTGGAGCTCCTTCTGCTTCTCAGCCCTTTCTGCTGCAGCTGGGACTATTTCATGGCCTTTATGTTCATCCATAGTGCAGAGATAACAGATACACTGCTGATCAGTACGACAGAAGATCTTCTTCACTTCATCATGACGAGAGCAGATGTTCTCCTGGAGGTTCTTGGAGGGGTTCACCAGCTTGTGTTTCTTTAATGGTGGAGCATCATAGTGAGGTTGGAGGTGATCCCTGCAGTACGAAGCTGGACAGGACAAACAGGATTTAACAGCTTTCCTCTTCCTCCCAGTGCAGACATCACAGGCCACATCTTCAGGTCCAGCATTGCAGTGATCATCTTGGGCAGCTTGGAGTCCAGTCTTCCTGAAATCCGCCACCAACTCTGATAATGTGATGTTCTTCTCCAGGACAGGCCTTGGTGTGAACTCTTTCCTGCACTGAGGGCAGCTGTAGATTCTCCTCTGATCTTCTCCATCCCAGTGGCCTTTAATGCAGTTCATACAGTAGCTGTGTCCACAGGGAATAGTCACTGGATCCTTCAGTAGATCCAAACAGATGGAACAGGTGATTTTATCCATCTGAACTCTTCTCTGCTCCTTTTCAGCTCTCAGTAACGACTGTGTGAGTTTCTCTTCTGCAGAACAGAAACTAGTTTCAGCTCAGGTTTAAATATCAGGTTACTGCAGGGAGGGAAACTGGTTCCACCCATCATGACGCTTGTAAACCAGAGGGGGAGGAAACAAGGAAACACTTTGAACTGAATGCTGTCTACTAACCCTTAAATGTGTTTCAATACCTGAGTGGAGTTAAAAAAAAATGTTGCTCAGCTCAGGTTGAAGTGCTCCGTGTTTTATTCCCGGTTGGATCCAACTAGAGAACATAAACTGCAGCTGCAATGAAAACCATGAAAACATCCTAGTTTTAGCTGAGTGTGAATATCACACACTCACTGTTTTAACACAGTGAAACAGAGCTGCATACGTCACACATGCAAATTCTGCAGATGGAGACAACAGATTATGGATCAGCGCTTTTTTCAAGGTCTATGATGTTATCGTCCCTCATATAGAAACCTCCACATTTATTAGCACCCAAAGTTAAAGTGTTTTAAAAGTTTTAAAATATGAATTTTATATCAGGGGCAAAATCTCACACTGAAATATTTTGCAGAATCCAGCCTTTAATTTCAGTACATGTCTTGATTCAATCTTAAAAATGGAAAGACAAGGAAACATATTGAAACGATTTGTGTTGATCTTCATCTGTAAAAGAAAATATCTGCTCATGTAACCAATGAATAGAGTTTACTCAGATTCAGAGAACAGTTTACTACAAACCAGCTCTGTTTATTACAAATCACTGGACTGAAACACATCCAACTTCAACATAAGTTGGACATAAAGTTTACCTGGTAAACAATAACAACTCATCAATAAAACGTGAGTGGAATACAGGCAATGAGCTTATTTCCCTTGAACACGCTTCTGATCCATGTGGAGCAAATTATATTTGTCTCCTCAAATAAAATTACCGAAGAGTCCTTTCGTTGTCCTTGGAAGAAATAAAATAAGGGCTGGCCAGCAAAAAAAAAATTGTTTATATAGAGCTTTATGTTTGTGCGTCTTGTGAATCCGAAAAAAATATCAGATGGGTTTTCCTGATTGGGAATGATTACCCAGAATGACGACGGTGGCTGTCAGAAGTGGAGCTAAAGGGGAGGTCCGGCAGAACACTGCCCACTTCAGAGAAATAATTAGTGGATTTCACTTTTGTTTTTCATTAATAAAAGGTAACACTTTAAAAAAGTGTCAAAATGTGAGAATTAAGTGGAAATAAAATGTTGAAGAAAAGGCAGAAAGCTGAATCTAGTGATGTTTGATACCACTGATTTCTTTTGCGATCCAATACTGAGTAAAAATCGGGCTGGTATCAGTGATACCAATCCAATACTGATACAAGTGATGCAAATCCAGATAATGTTTGGTTTGCTTTATCAGCAGAGGCATTGATGGCCTCCACCTCCTGTTGAAGCAGCGTCACATCTTCCTCTTGGTCCTGGATTCTCTGCTGGATTTGTTGTCGACTCACCTGGAGCTCCTTCTGCTTCTCAGCCCTTTCTGCTGCAGCTGGGACTGTTTCATGGCCTTTATGTTCATCCATAGTGCAGAGATAACAGATACACTGCTGATCAGTACGACAGAAGATCTTCATCACCTCATCATGACGAGAGCAGATGTTCTCCTGGAGGTTCTTGGAGGGGTTCATCAGCTTGTGTTTTTTTAACGGTGGAGCATCATAGTGAGGTTGGAGGTGATCCCTGCAGTAGGAAGCTGGACAGGTTAAGCAGGACTTGACAGCTTTCCTCTTCCTCCCAGTGCAGACATCACAGGCCACATCTTCACGTCCAGCATAACAGCGATCACCTGGAGCATCTTGGAGTCCAGTCTTCCTGAAATCCACTATCACCACTGATAACGTGATGTCCTTCTCCAGGACAGGCCTCGGTGTGAAGGTTTTCCTGCACTGAGGGCAGCTGTAGATTCTCCTCTGATCTTCTCCATCCCAGAAGTCTTTAATGCAGTTCATACAGTAGCTGTGTCCACAGGGAATAGTCACTGGATCCTTCAGTAGATCCAAACAGATGGAACAAGACAAGTTACCTCGGTTTAGTTGAACTTCTCTCTGCTCCATTTCAGCTCTCAGTAACAACGACTGTGTGAGTTTCTTTTCTGTAGAACAGAAACTGCTCTGACCTCAGGTGTAAATATCAGGTTACTTCAGGGAAGGTGACTTGTTCCACCCATTATGACGTTTGTAGACCAGAGGGGGAGGAAACAAGGAAGCACTTTGAACTGTCTGCTAACCCTTAAACATGTTTCAATATCTCAGTGGAGTTTAAAAGGTTGTTAAGCTCAGGTTGAAGTGTTTTATTCCCAGTTGGATCCAACTGGAGAAAAGAAACTGCATCTGCAATGAAAACCAGAAGGATTTCATTGATTTCACTGGTTTTATCTGAGTGTGAATATTAACCACAACCAAACAGAGCTGCATAAGTCACACATGTAAATCCTGCAGATGGAAACAACAGATCATGGATCAGCGCTTTCTTGAAGGTCTATGATGTTATTGTCCCTCAGATAGAAACCTCCACATTTATTGGCACCCCAAGTTAAAGTGTTTTAAAAGCTTTAAAATAAATATGAATTTTATATCAGGGGCAAAATCTCACACTGAAATATTTTGTAGAATCCAGCCTTTAATTTCAGTACATATCTTGAGTCAATCTTAAAAATGTATTGAATATCATCATAAAAGAAACTATTATGACATATGAAGGCTTGCCGTAAATTTAACCTGGCAGTCTCTCTCCAGCCTACCTGCATTATCCATCACCGGGCCACACCTCCGCTGCTGCCAGTTAACGTCCAGGATTCCGGATATAAGTTTCACAATCCATGGTTCCACCTGCTCGCCAGCCAAACTTCGTTCCACGGCCACCCCGTCTCCACCCTCGCCCTCTCAGGCTCCTTTGGGCTCCCTTTTCTCCACCTCTTCTCCACCACCAGGTCCGGGCCCCGGGGGGAAGACGACCCTAAATCATCACCCTGTGTTGTTCATTCAAGCTCACGCCAATTCTCAGCATACACATCTTCTGCCGGGGTCCGAGCGCCAAAGAACTTCAAGTCAATAAAGCTCTCTAATTGTCTCTGTCTCTTCGTGTGAGTCTCTCCAGGTTGAAATATAGACAAATTTTGTCAATTTGTCCGAGGAATCCAACAAAAATAAATTACCATAAATCAACAACAATTTCAGCTTACTTCATCACAGAAACAAAAAATTGTAAACATCTGTTCAAAAGTTTCCAAACAGATGTAATAAATGGTAATCAACAAGTATGAAATAAAGTAACGGAACACACACACACTTGGTGTCAACTCGCAGCCAGCGTAGATCACCTCTCTTCGCCCGGTGTATCTGCCGCAAACAGCTTTGCAACATTTGATGCAGATTTCAGAGATTTTCATTTTAGTGCAGCTTCTTCACACCTGGCGCTGCCTCCTTTTTGAGCCTGCTGCACTTGATTTCTGATAGCTTAGACTTCCACCATTTTTTACCTGCTTTGATCGCTTTCTCCCCTGCATAAACTCTGAGCGACATGGATAATTATAAAATTGATAATGGTATATTCTAACATCATACCAGGATATCCAGAAAAATCCCGGTTTAATCCGCCATCCAAAACTTTCACTCTAAAACGTGAGTGGAATACAGGCAATGAGCTTATTTCAATGGACCACGCTTCTGGACCATGTGGGGCACATTGGTCTCCTCCTTTAGTACAGTCCTTTTCTCAATATGAAAATAAAATCATCAAAAAGTCTTTTCAGTCCAAGTCTTTAATAGTCCAAGTAAGTAAATAACATGAAGTGTAATAATCTTCCATACACTCTTCTTCTTTGCTGACTTCTGTCATTTTGAGTGGGCCATCACTACATATTGAAAAAAACAACAACCGTATATCGTATTTTGGATTTGGATACCTGAAGCAAAAATCAAACACTGCGGATTTCTAATTATTTTGATTTTACATTTTTTTGAAGTATTAAAAACACAAAAATAAAAATAGCCCACTGATTTTCTTTTTACGATTTTGTCTTGAAAAAGAAAATCCAAAGAAAGAACCATTCATGGATTATACTATATATCCACTATAGTTTTCAGCCCACGTTTTAAATGTGTAAATGTATTTCTTTTTATCTCTGTGGAGGTAAATGGGTGTTAAATGATCCGACTAAAGTTCTGTGAATCCTTTTAATCTTGTGCACATAATAGGCATAAAGGATGCCTATTAGCTCTCAGCTCTGTTGAGTTGTCCGACAGTTATGCTCTCAGTATTTAATAACAGAAACAACATAAAGGATCTTCTTAAACCCAGCAAACAGTTTGTAAAGCCGCACCTAAAACTAGGTGCGGTTTTACAAACCACACCTAGTTGAAAGAACGACTATGGTAGTTATTCTTTTGTAATTAGTTTATTCTTTATTTCTGTTAGATTTATGTTTCCTTCCTCTGCTTCCTCTCGGCCCATCAAGAACATTTTATAGAAGTTGTGTAATTGTATATTTTTTTCAGTTTTCAACAAATACAAACAACAGTTAAACCTCTTCAGATTCTTCAGTACAAGTGAACTAATGACATACTCTGAGTCACACATAATTAACCTTTTACCTTCATATTTGTGCTCCTAGTAATCAAAAACAAATGGCAATAAACACATAAACATAACAACATAAACACATCCATATACCTGTGTATGAAAGTAAATAACGTGTACGAACTTGAAGATAAGTTTCATACCACCCTGGACGCAACAAATGGGTGGTGGAGTGCAGCGTGGTGTGGACATAGTTGGCATGTTTTTCTGTGTTTGACAAAGGTGCAGAAGATCCGTTATTCACATGGACACAAAAGCTACAAACGGCTGTAAAAAGTCAGGATTCATCTATTAAACTGACCGAAGATGAAAACGTAAAGAACTGGAATATTCTTTTTTAAGTATCTTTATCAGCCTGCTTCTTTTTTATTTTTATTATTAAATTGAATCTAAGTTCAGATTTTTGTGTAATTTTTGTCCAGGTTGACCTAAAAAAAATGAGCTATTATTGTTGCAGATGAACAGATATGAAAATTTGGGCCAATATGGATATTCAATATTAATACTGCTGACACGGCAGAATTTACCAATATTTTATTTGATCAGATTCTTTTTTTCATTTACTCGATTAATTGTCAGAATAAGCAATAGATTACTCAATTACTAAAATAATTGTTTACAACGGCGTTAGTGTAAACATCTTCCCATGGACATGTTTTTTCATCATGCTTTTTCAGTGAATGCAGCAGAACTCTGAATCATCTTACCTCTCTCGTTACCAAGTAACGACTTTAAGTTTCATTTCTGAACAACATGTTACTCCAGTGAACATTTGTGGTTCCTCCCATCATCAAATATTTACTTCTTAAAAGACTAAATGAGTTCTTCAGTTCACCCATATAGAGATAAATACATACTCTTTTCTTCCCTTAGTTTTTAAATAAAAATAAAAAAAAAAAATAAAAAAAAAACTTTTACATCTGAATTAATACAACACAATGAATAAAGTATAGCCTAAAGTACAATCTCTCCATTTATTTGACTGGATTCATATAATCAGAACAAGTCCAGACAGGTATGTTAAAAGCTCCTGAGGCAACGAGAGAGCAGAAACTGTTGGTTGCTGTCTGACTCACCTCTCCGCCGCTTCTTCAGTGTTTTCTGAAACTGGTCAAAACATATTTAATGTAAGTTGGAAATGTAACTCATAGGACTCTCTTAAAAAAAACTGCATTCAGTCTTTCTTTTAAATAATTCAACAATAATCTTTCCTATGACAAGGATTTTTATCCTCACTGCTCTATATTTTACCCACCTAAAGTGGACTTACACACACACACATATATATATATATATATATATATATATATATATATATATATATATATATATATATATATATATATACAAAAATATAGATTCACAGGTAATGCCTGTTTATTTTGCTATAAATGTAAGTATGTTAGATTTCACTTAACAGTCAAATAGGGGAATGGAGTCCAGGTTGTTATGTCTGTTAAAGGAGGTTTAAAAGTCAAGCGCAAGTTTGAAAGTCACACTGATTGGATCAGAACTCCACAATAAGGACTGCAGTATATAAACGCCTCAGGTGGTATGAAATGGGTTTTTTCTGAGGTTTGGATGGTGTTTCTGGAACACAGTAAAGCACAATAAACCCCGGTGTGTTGTGAATATTCAGCCTTTTGTATTCCTGCTACATGCTTCCACACACACAGCCCAACATGGCAGTATGTGAAGGGCAAGCCCCATCCTTGGGGATAAGAAATCTGCTCGTTTATGTTTATCAAGGTGGCAATCGGAAGAAAGTGGGTGGGATTCATTATTAATAAAGGAATACTCTAAGGCTTTTGATCCTTGAACAAGGAAAATTGGAATGAGAGTTCAAATCTAAATACGTATTCTTTAACAATGACTCAGTTTGGAACTAGAAAGTTGTGGTATAAATTCAAAGACACTTGCCAAACAAAAACACTCAGATGCAAGAATTCATGGAGATAGAAAGACAAATTAAAGAACATTTATTAAAAGCAAAAATTAGTCACAGGTTCAAATCTTGAAAGTAAAATCCATCCACAAAAGCCTCCCATGACATCCAAGCTGCAAACGCAATACCAAACGCCAATCAAAAATCCTAGCTAACAGCACTGAGTGAACTCGCTAGCATTAGCGTCCACAGCTTTTATATGAGTAAAGATGAACGTTAACATATGAGGAGGGATTCCAGACAAAAGGAGAGCCGAGTCTCTGAGCAGCGGGAGGATGTGTTGAAGCCCCGATCTGCTGCATGTCTTATATGGAGTTCCTTTCCACTTCTCCTGGCTCTATCTTGCGTCCACCCATCTCCTTGGATACTTGTTGTGGGAAGCTCCTCCATCCATGACTCCCCCACTCCCCTGCTTGCTCGACCTCGACCGGTGCGAGCTGAATCCCTCTCTGCAGCCTCTGCCTGAACTGAGGCAGCTGCCTGAAATGATTAACCCATAAGAACCCAGGCCCATTTCTACATTCAGAAAAATGGGTCTGGCTTCTCATCGGTTATACAGTTATACAAATAGATTATACGTAACACATATTTGAAGGTCTTTTTTAATAGCTTCACCCACTGGCACACATTTGAAATGTCACATGTAACAAACAAACTAAAAAACTAAAATACACATTTTGACCAACTGGACCTCAGATCACTGCTGACTATTTCAGTTTAATGAACTCAGCAGAGGCTCCTTCAGAAAGTCTAATCCCAGCATGTAGAGGTTCAGTGAATGTGGTCTGGACTCTGTGGAGGAGAGTCATGGTTTCTGAGACGCTGTAGAAACAAAGGATACCTGCTCTGTGATCCAGGTACACTCCTAGTCTGGAGGAAACTGGACCTGATACTTTAGTTTGAAATTTGTTGTGCCAAAATGCACAACCGTTTGTGTCACAGCGTAGTGACCAAGATTTGTCATTGAATCCAAATCCTCCTGCTCTGCTGATGTTCTTGTTTGAAACTGCTATATTAACTCCTCCTCTCCCACTCCTCTCTACCTCCCAGTAACAACGTCCAGTCAGACTCTCTCTACTCAGGACCTGAAGCGAGTGAGTGAATCTGTCTGGATGATCAGGATAAGACTGTTGTTGGATCACAAATATTACTTTTCTGTTCCCCTCAGATAAGAACAGCTTCCGGTTTGCTGTATTTGGATCCAGAGTGATTTCTGTTGAATATTTTAAGAATTCGTCTCTCGTCTTTGGTTCTGACATTAAACCATCCACCTCAGTGATTTTCTGTGAGATGTTTCTCCATGTGTCTCTCAGGACGTCCTGTACTTTATCTCTGAGCTTTGACACAGCTGCTGTCAGCCCCATAAAGCATCTCAGAGGACGGATCTTGATCCTGGATGAGTGTGTCGACTCACTGAGTGCTGACAGTGAGGGGTAGTTGAGGAGAAACTGGTTGTGATCCTCTGTGTTTGAGAGCTGCTCCAGCTCAGCGTCTTTCCTCTTCAGCTCAGTGATCTTCTGCTCCAGCTTCTCCTGAAGCTCTTGGACTCGACTCACTTCAGTTTCCTGCTGGGATCTGATCTGCTGCTTCACATCAGAGCTTCTTTTCTGGAGGAGACGGATCAGCACAGTGAAGATCTCCTCACTGTCCTCCACTGCTTTACCAGCAGAGGCATTGATGGCCTCCACCTCCTGTTGAAGCAGCTTCACATCTTCCTCTTGGTCCTGGATTCTCTGCTGGATTTGTTGTCGACTCACCTGGAGCTCCTTCTGCTTCTCAGCCCTTTCTGCTGCAGCTGGGACTGTTTCATGGCCTTTATGTTCATCCATAGTGCAGAGATAACAGATACACTGCTGATCAGTACGACAGAAGATCTTCATCACCTCATCATGACGAGAGCAGATGTTCTCCTGGAGGTTCTTGGAGGGGTTCACCAGCTTGTGTTTCTTTAATGGTGGAGCATCATAGTGAGGTTGGAGGTGATCCCTGCAGTACGAAGCAGGGCAGGATAAACAGGACTTGACAGCTTTCCTCTTCCTCCCAGTGCAGACATCACATGTCACATTTTCATGTCCAGCATTGTAGTGATCATGTGGAGCAGCTTGGAGTCCAGTCTTCCTTAGATCCGCCATCACCTCTGATAATGTGATGTTCTTCTCCAGGACAGGCCTCGGTGTGAAGGTTTTCCTGCACTGAGGGCAGCTGTAGATTCTCCTCTGATCTTCTCCATCCCAGTGGCCTTTAATGCAGTTCATACAGTAACTGTGTCCACAGGGAATAGTCACTGGATCCTTCAGTAGATCCAAACAGATGGAACAAGACAAGTTACCTTGGTCTAGTTGAACTCCTCTGGGGTCCATTTCAGCTCTCAGTAACAATGACTGTGAGAGTTTCTCCTCTATTGAACAGAAACTGCTCTGATCTCAGGTCTAAATATCAGGTTACTGCAGGGAGGGTCACTGGTTCCACCCTTCATGACGTTTGTAAACCAGAGGAGGAGGAAACAAGGAAACACTTTTAGCTGAACTCTGTCTGCTAACCCTTAAATATGTTTCAATACCTTAGTGGAGTTAAAAAGGTTGCTCAGTTCAGGTTGAAGTGCTTCATTTTGTATTCTAATTTGGATCCAACTATAGAACTTAAACTGCCACTGCAATGAAAACCATGAAAACATTCTGTTTTTATCTGAATGTGAATATTAAGCAGTCAAACAGAGCTACATACATCATATTTGAAAGTCCTTCAGATAGAGACAACAGATTTTGGATCAGAGATTTTTTTCAAGGTCAGTGATGTTATTGTCCCTCATATAAAAACCTCCACATTTATTGACACCCCAAGTTAAAATGTAAAAAATCTTTAAAACAAATGTGTATTTTATATCAGGGGTAAAATATTACACTGAAACATTTTGAAGAATCCACCCTTCAATTTAAGTTCATTTCTTGAATCAGTCTTAAAGAAAAGATATTCAAGCGATGTGTGTTGATCTTCATCTATCAGGAAATAAGTAAAAGCAAATATCTGGTAATGTAACCAATGAACACAATTTACTCGGATTCTGATAGCAGTTTACTGTTAACTAGTTCTGTTTATTACACATCACTGGACTGAAACACATCCTACTTCAAAATAACTTGGACATAAAGTTTATCTGGTAAACAAAAACAAAACATTCACTCTGAAACGTGTGGAATACCGGCAATGAGCTTATTTCACTTGAATACACTTGGCACAAATTAATTTGTCTCTCCAAATAAAATAATAATAAATAATGTAATATATAATAATAAAAGAGTCCTTTTGCTGCATATATATATATATATATATATATATATATATATATATATATATATATATATAGAGAGAGAGAGAGAGAGAGAGAGAGAGAGAGAGAGAGAGAGAGAGAGAAAGAGAGACTATGAGAGTTTTCAGGTTTCAGGTCACCCCAGCAATCTAAACTGCTTATGTATTCCTATGTATTCCTATTCTGTGAACAGCATCAGCTGACTTTAGCAGCCCTCACACGGGGCACCAAAAATGTTGGGAATGAAAATGTGCATCTGTGTTTGGATTATATAATTATTGATCATTACAATTGCTAATGTATTTTTATTGAAATTATTAATAAAGTTAAAGTTTCAGCAATTCTAGCATCTCTGGAATCATAATTCAAACTTGTCAGTCTCTTGTGAAGGAATAATTTCAAAACTACTGGCAGAAGAAACTCTTCACACAAGGAATGATCACTGGCATGCTTATTTCCAATTAAGTCAGATAATTTAAGAAAATAGCCCAACTTTACAGCTGAGTTGTCCTGTAAGCAGCCTCTTTCTCTAACTACCGACATGCAATCTAGCTACTGATGGAAATGATAAAATGGAGATCAAATCAAATTAATAAACAAACTATGACAAACTGAAATGGAATACTAAAAAATAACTTCAAAACTAATTTACTAGTAAAAAAAAAAAGGGATGAAAAATGATCAGAACCACAATTTTACAGTGACATCACCGTTCAGTAAGACGTGTTGAGGATGAGATGCAGAAAAGGGAGGGCTGACATGGGCAAGTGTCAGAGCCTGACCTGATGTCCAGATTCAGATGAGCCCACCACTTTGGAACATATATGAAACATATAAAACAAAGACGACTAAGTCGTCTTATTTAACTACCTATTTCAGCCCAGACACTAATAAAATAATTTCTAACTATACTTTTATATCGGTTGCTCAGGTCAAAGCGATGTCCAACGATCCGGCAAAAATTATGATAGTAGAAAAAAACCTCGTTCTGGTCCAGCAGATAAATTGGTCAGCTGGTCAGTTCTGGGCAGAACCAGTGGTATCGTTGGTTTAAAAACCAAAGAGGAATCCATTTGTCAATGGATGGAGAAGCAGCTTCAGCAGGCTTTTGTCGGCAGAAGTCAAAAGATTTTGTATGTCTCAAAGAAACGGAGAGAGCGGGATACACAATCTGCTTTTCTGGAAGTTCACCTCTTAACAATTTGAAGGTTTTAAAAAGTCCTCTTTCCTGGCCAGCAGGTTAGAAGAAAGCATGGTCCACAGCTGTTGTGCCTCCATTAGGATCAGCATCCCCAGGGTTTTGGCATGTGTGTTTCCGTTGGAGGATGACTCCAAAAGACAATCCTTTTCTGTCCAGCTCTGGGTTATATTGTGGGGGTGATCTGTGATGTCTGCAACATAATGAATGCTGGGGAATGGGGTCCCATTACTTCATTTGAGTAAATGGATGTTCAACGGTAGAAACATCGGACTCAACATCAGTTTGATTTTTTACAAAAAGGAAGATTTTTTTTGTACAATAGTTTTTGAATTTTTAATTTAATCTGAGATTGTGTCATTCATTTTATATGTAAACACTTTACAAATATATTTTTAGATTCAACTACTAAGTTAATAATAACATAATATAACAATTTCTATTCTAAAACTCATTTCTGCCTGTTCATTTATCCACTCTTGGTTATTGTTTTCTTACTGACAGGTTTGCTGGATGGTTTTTGAACCTGTATAATGTTGTGTTTTGCTACCACCAAGTGGCCAAATTTAATTTAGTGAGTTTACTTGAAGTTGGTCAAAGATTTTCTGTTGCTGATTAAATGCAGCCCTATAAAGCACCTTCAATAAGACATTGTTTCCTGTTTGTGAAGTCTGTGTGTGACCTGAATCTGAACCAGATGTTAACATCACAAGAACAGAAATTTTACCAATATTTAAATGTAACTCATTGATGTCTACAACAACACTACTTATGTGTGCAGTGCAGTTTTAATGCTACTTAATATACTACATCATTCAATTTTTCTGGCAGCTGAAAATGAAAACTGGTCATAAACTATAAATGTTTTTATGTTAACTTTGTTCAAATGTTTCTTATGTTCTGTAATAATTTTATTCTTTTGTGTTGGTGCTGAACTAAACTGATAAGTGTTTGAAAAAGATGCATGCAGATAACTCTTTTGTAGCTTAGCACATCAGATGGAAGCTGTAACCTGTGTTTGTGCAGGTTCCCTCTAATGTCCTCATAGATCTAGTCAAAGTACAATCTGATCCACAACAAAGAAGGTATTTTTATACAGGATGTTGTTGCCTTGTTGCTGATTTGTGTGTTTGTACTGTTGAATGTTTGCAGGGACGGCTGCTGGACGGAGAACGTTCAGAAGAACATCGGCACCAGGAAGTTCGCCTTCAGCAGCGTCCAGCTCCTCACCTTCCCCAAACTCTACAGACCTCCAGACGGCAGCTACGGATAGACACGCCCACTGTTTCTACTCTTATTTATGTCCAAAGATAGTTTATTTTCTCATTGCGAAGTGTGTGTGTGTTTGCAGGTTAATGTTTGCAGACTGTATTTCAGTGTAAATGAGGACCATACAGGCTGTTGATTGTGTTTACAGGTGTTTGAATTACAAACATATTTCTGCAATAAATTACTGAACACTTGAGGCTCTCATACCTGTCATGGCGTAGTGTTTGTGGTAGAGGACGCAAATGCAGACAGGCAGAGACAACGAACAGATTTTTGTGATTTAGTGAAAGAACTGATGAACAAAACTTACAAAAATCACAAGGAACCAAGGGACCCAGAGCTGAACAAAACCACTGAAATCCAGTTGTAAAGACAACAGGGTTAACGGGGAAGTAACAGGTAGATAATGGGAGGAACCAGCGAGGACTGAGAGCAGGAGGGAGACTGAGGAGAGAGAGAGAGAATGGCAGCATGGGGCGAGGGAGAGTAAACAGGGGAACTAGGAAAATTAATCTAACAGGAACAAAGGAAAACTAGAGACACGGAATAAATTAACATAATCTAAAATAACTTAGAGTAGACTGAAAAGAATACAGCTGAGTAAATGACCAAACTAACTGAGAAGATAAAACAGAGATGAAACTAAATGAAACAACAAAACACTAAATCTAATACACAACTCTAATACTCAACCATAAGAAAGAACTGGACTAACAGAAGAAATAAACAAAAATGGGGAGATGAAAATAAATGCTAAATGTAAAGAATCATTCAAAATAAGAAATAACTGAACTAAGAGAGGGGGGGAAAAAAAGAAATCAATACAAAGAAATACCAGAAGCAAAAGTCCAAAGGCTCATGACAATACCAAACAGTTCATCTGACATGAAATGCAGGATGGCGGATATTGCCATTGTATAACTGATTCTTGCAAATCTAGTTTTTATAATGTTTGAAATTCCTGAATTAAATTACAGCATTGTGTGATAACATGGATGTTTGCATCAGAGCATAAACTAAAACAAAGAACCCTTCTGCTGCACACTTGCACCCTTCTCTCTTAAAGTACGAGCTCCCTCCATTGTCCCAGTACATCTTGCTAGCAAACCAACAGTTGCCCAATTCTAGTCTCAGGCTAACTGTCTCGATATATATCTGTGGCTTAAACAACAGTGGTGAAATGAGTAGCCCCATTTGTAAAATGTACGTTGCTGTGCCTTTTACCATCTGATGCTACAAAACAAGAACTTTGCTCTGCAGCTCAGACTGTTTGTCATTCAGCAGCAGTGAAAATTAATAAATCTCACAAAAGCCCTCCATGTTTCCCTGTAAATAACAAAAAATGAGAAATAAAATATAAAATTAAACGATTTTGTTAAAGGTCGGTGCCCTCACTTAGCACTACATTACTTATGTTTGTTTAGGAGTTCCACTCCCACGGAGTTTAGCAAGCTACTTTCTGTTTCGGTGTGGCTAAGTGCCAATGATGACAGTTTCCACGGAGCAGGAATTGCCATCCGCTGCCAATCACGTGTGTGTGAGTGCTTTGTGCATTCTTATGATGTAAGCAGTGCTTAATTTGTAAATCAATGATGCTGGAATGCAGATTGCAGTGTAAAACAACAGTTAACTGAGGCCAACACAGACACCGCAACACAGCACATGCAACGCAATGCTTTGGCGGTCAAGTGTCAAAATACCAAGCCAATTCATATTTCTACATTACTTTTAAATGCTTATGTGTAATTTATAAGGGTACCTAACTAGTTGCTTAGCATAGCCCACACTGTGGCACATCTCCTCTTCCTGCTCCGCACTTTGCTCCATGGGACAACAAGCGCTGTTCTAACTTTTTGGTGCAAAAGTGTTCAGGCTCTTTATTGCGGCTGGATGTGAGCTCCTGCCCCGCTAGCCTGGTTAGCTTGGCAATCACCCACACCACTCTATTGCTACTGCCATTATGTGCTTCAATTCTCCACTGCTTAACAGTACAACCACAGTTTTTTTTGGGGGGGGGTTTTGTAAAAAAAAAAATTAAGTAAATTAGACTATCCTTTTTACATTTTAAATGCTGTTATTTTTGATAAACTGGTCGTTGGCTTGATACCTGACGTGCAACATAATGTGATTACCCATCAAACATTTCTCTTTTTGTTGTAATACTGATAAATTAATAAAGAAAATTTTATTAATGATCCACATAACTTTAAAACTGGTTTGCAATTTAATTGTGTTGTTTTATTATATTTTTGTGGTTTTAATCAAAACTTGACTTTGGACTTATGTGATAGAAGCTCATGAGTGGCTGCTCTGTTTAAAGTTAATGTTTTATGTAATTTTTTGGAGATTACATATCCAGTATAGTTTTGTTTTATTCAAGGCAGACAAATCTGCTCATAACTTTATTAGTAGTCTTAAAACTTACCGGATCCAAACAAACAGTTACCAGAACGCAGCCTGTCAAAATAAAAGAGTTGCCGGTTTAAGCTCTGTATGCTATGCTGTGTTCGACGTACCTGCAAGTCGTAACTCGGCGCTGGGTTTGACGTCAGACCCGAGGTAACGGCGTTCTCGTTAAGAAGTCGGAATTTCAACATGGCGACGCCCATAGACATTGTTTGCAGTATCTCTTACAAACATCATTTTAAACTGTACTGTCCATAAGCAAACACCACTTTGCAGGCACTACATGTAACATTGATTTTAGACGCACCCCTACATGTGTATCTTGTAAAATAATCATATTTCCCACCGCATATTATTACTGTTGATGCGAGGAGCGGCCATATTGAAACGCGATGTCGGCTGTACAAGTCGTAACTGGGGATAGTCGGAGCAGCTCCCAGTTTCCCAGTGGGAATCCCACTTCGGAGGGCGTTCCAGTTGAGTTTTACGACTGGGAAGTTGGAATTTCCCAGTTCTGAGGACAACACGAACGCAGTCTAAGTTTAGTTTTTCTGCCTGAAATTTTTGTTTCCTTCAGTTATTAGCTGGGGTGGTGAATTTGTCCTCATGGTTTATCTGCCTACTGCTACTGCAATATCTGAAGTTTTATATTATATTTTGTTAAAATATGTCATGATTATTATTGTAAATGTGAAATTTGCTTTTCATTTCACTTTTCTGGTAATTTTTGTTATGTGGACATTTATTGCATTTAATTGATAATTCATGTGGTGTTATAGTGCTCTCTATGGGATTTTCAGTGGTACTGCAAGCTAATTTTCAGACCTTGTGTCACTTTAGTTTACCTGTGTGGTTATTAATGTACACTTTTATTGTTTTCTTTCTGTTTCAGATAACCACACACACATACACACACATCCACATCTGCAGTCTCGTCATCTCCCATGTGCCTGCTACTGTTTCCTCCTCAATAAGCCATCTAAACTGCCCCCTTGGAGTTGGCCTATTCCCTCTGACCAAGGAGGATTCAGTTGACAAGCAATCTGCAATTAGTACAACTGTTAGATGCACACAGTCTCTCAGAGATTTAAAAGGTATTATTTTTTTGTCATCTTTATTGTTCTTGTTATTTATTTAGCTGTAACCCTGCTTTTCAGGGGCTGTACAAAAGAACCAAGGGTCAGATTCAGAAATCCTGTCTGTGGGGGAGATCAGCTGAAACATTCCAAGGGTCGCTAAGACAGGTCCGCCAGTAAGCCATCAGTGGAACCTGATGGTGCCAGTAAAGAGAAAGCCTTGGGAAACAAAACATTTTTGGAAGACCTTGTAGTTCTGCTACTTTGTTTTTGTGTGTGTCTATTATCATAACACTTTTATCAGTTCTGGTGTTTAAAATGTCTCATTAAATAGGCTGTTTTACTCACATTGTGTGAATCCTAAGCACAGGGGGGTAGTAAGTATTTACCAGTTAAGTTTTTGGAAAAAATTACTTCCAAGTAGTTTTACTACACTCTACTTTTTACTTTTACTTGAGTAATACTCCACCTGCTGTGAGTAACTCCACTGAATGAAGAACAAACATGTTTTAACCAAATGTTTCCCTGAACGTCCGTAGACAACGTTTAATGTTTCATTTTGACGTTTGGTGAATGTTAGCAGACGATGTTCACCGGACGTTCATGGCAATGTTCAGGGGATGTTGTCTGAACATTCATTGCTAGCTGGGTATTATTGTGCAACTAAAGAAAAACACACATTTTCCCATCTCATTTTTTTATTTTCATCTGTTTAAATAAGAATTATAAACAAACAAAACTTTCCAGTAAACATTCCTTACCTTTAAAAAAATAAATCAGTGACAAAATATAATCACCCTTCTTTTCTTTAACAATGATCAGCTTTCTATTCATATACTCTATTAGTTTCTTGATCTGTTATCGATCAATTTTTTGTGCAGCAGCAACTCCAGCCTCTTGGACAGTGTTCAGAGACCTGGACTGTTTACATTTACTTGAAATCTCCCATTGAAGAACTGCCCAGAAGTTCTCAATTGAGAAGACAGACTGTTGGACATAATACATTTTCAGGATCTGATCACTTATCTGCACAAAAAATGTGTCCATAAATTTGATCAAAACAATGAGCTCTGATAAAGACTCTTATTAAGGGAAATGTGTGGTATGCATTTACTGATGACACATCAGATTAAATGTAGGAAGGAAAACTAACACCAGATTTTAATCAAGAGTTTTTAAAATTTTCCAGTGAACAAAACATTTACTGACAGATCGCTGGATATGATAATACATTTTAAGGATGTGATAACTTGTCTGCATAATCGAAAATGTTATAAACTATAAATTTAAAGACAATATTTGTGTCCAAACATCTGATCAGAACACAGAACAATATCCTATGATCAAGTCTCTTGTTCAGTAACTTTCTGCTCTTTGGATTTCAACAACATTTGATCTGTCAAAGCAATAAATGAATTAATTCCTTTATACAGTTAGTTTGATCCATAATCTGATCTTTGTCCAGTAAAATATTGACTGAGTTTTGATTTATGATGATCATGATAATTACAGTTTCCATCAGCTCATCTGTACATGGATTTGAACAACAACATTTGGTCTGACAAAGCAAGAAATGTAAATGTAATTAGTTGAGGTGAATCAAAATCCTCCTGAGCAGTGATGGCCTCCATGGCTGAACAGAAACAGGACGGGGCAGCACCCAAACTGACTCTAACATCAACAAAACAACAAACAAGATGACAAAATAGCTCCATAAAGACAGCTGATCTCTGAGCAGAGAAGAAATGACAACAATGAGCTCTCAGCAACTAGTGGAGATTCGTGGTCTGATACCGATACTGGTATTGGGCCGATACCAGCGTCAAGTACTCATAAACGCAAGCCGATACTCCAAACCGATTCCACATTTCTCTTGGATTTTCCTCCTGGGCTTCAATGCAACTCAATAAGTAAACCACACTTTATAGTAGGTGGTGGCGGTAATACACCAGTAAGTTATTTGCTGATTCTCAAAAAAAAACCCAAAACAAGCAAACAAAAAAACCCAGATGAAGAAGTTAGATGGCTGGAAGGGGCGAAAATGTCCGTCAGAGCAGAGCTCGCGCTAGACTTTTTCCGTTGTCTGTCATCTTGACTAACTGTGTCAAAAAAAAGCCTGCAATTACCTATTTTTACCCATCAATCTTTAAAATAATTACATTTAATTGCGTTTCATTTTCATTCTGTTTAATTAATACTCAACAAGCTGAACAGATAATCCACATCGTGATCATCATCAAGCTGAATATATTTAACCTTTTCTCTGCAGTGACAAAGTTTTTAAAGGTAACATTTCACCAACTGAAGTGGTCAGAAGTTGGCAAGACTCTCTGAACGTCACCTGATCCCGCAAACACTCTCCTGAGTTATTATTCTCCCACTCCCTGAGTGGGAGAATAATCCTGCAGCAGTGTCAGCTGCGCTAGACGCTCCATAGCCTCTTGTCCACAGCTCTTCAACGCGCCGCAGTCAGCTCTCAGATAGCTGAGGTGATGCTCTAATGGAAAGTTATCTTATATTGACTGATTTAGTGACCTCTGCCATGTTCTCTGCATGTAAAGTTGAAACTGTCTGTGCGTCAGCACCAAGTGGTCAGGTGTGTGTAATCTGTCAAAATGAGGGATGGACGTCAGATTTTACTGTTTAAACAAATAATTATGATTACTAAATAAAAAAAAATTATTAAAAATAAATATTTGGTTAACACGACTGCTGGATTGGATATATTTCAAGATAAACACAGAGGATAAATAAGCAGACTTCCCTGTGTGCTTGCTGTCTATGGGGGGGTATATTATTTTAATTAAGCTTTTACTGCTCTCGTTTTTGGACCACCAATAGAGTAAGCTGTGTAACTTATCCCGTTTTAAGCTTTTATCATCTGGAATGTGTGATTAATGGGAGCGGAGCAGGATGAAACTCCGTGCGCTTTTAAAGTCTAATGAACATCTGCACCTTACCTTCTTTCCTTCCTCAACAGGGTAAGCTGCCCCATCCTCTATTTAGACTATAAGTAGATTTACACAACTTTATCTTGCATTCTCTTTTTGGCTTTCTCTGTGTATTGCTTATTAAATGTGCCACAGAAGCCGCAGCCTGACCGGACCATCAATCAAATAATTTTGGCCCGATCAGAATTTTGACTTAGGCTATGGATCTAAACTCCAGCGAAATGTGCATCTTTTAACAAGTAATTTGATAAAGCATCTGAAGACTAAACAATCTGTATGTCATGCTCTTTTTATATGTTAAAACAGTCAGAGGAACTGTAGGTTTTAAAAGAAGATCTAAGTAAAATCAAAATAATTTTTTGTTTTCAAAAGTTATTGTGTGAAATATAAGTAGGACATGTTAATTACTTGGTATTCGGTATCAGCAAGTACTTAAACTAAAGTACTCATACTTTGTCTTGAAAGAAAACTAGTAACGGGACACCCCTAATGGAGACTAAAGAAGCTGAAACTAAAATACACATTTTCACCAACTGGACCTCAGATCACTACTGACTAGGTTTAATGAACTCAGAAGAGGACCTTTCGTCAGAGAGCAAAATCCCAGCATATAGAGGTTCAGTGAATGTGGTCTGGACTCTGTGGAGGAGAGTCATGGTTTCAGAGACGCTGTAGAAAGACAGAATACCTGCTCTGTGATCCAGGTACACTCCTAGTCTGGAGGAAACTGGACCTGATACTAGAGTTTCAATGCTGTTGTGAAAAAATGCTCTTGTCCACAGCTCTTCAACGCGCCACAGTCAAAGGGGGTGTTCAGGAATTTCCTCTGTGGTTGCTATATCACCCAGGATTTCTCTGATGTGTTCTTATAATAGCTCCTCTTCCTCTGTTATTCCAATACAGCTGAGTTAGGGTGGTTGAGAGTTTCTTCTCTGCCAGAGCCTCCTGAACAGTTTGTTGAATTCCTGTCTTCATCTCAGCAGACGTGGAGACCGCCTGCTTTCCTTACGTTGTTGGCCTCAGAATCCTTTTCTGCCATTTAATCTTTGAGTTGGCTACATGTTGGTGTCTTGTCCTCTTCAGCATCCTTATGTTTTTTTATCTTGTAGTTGCTGTGATGGTGGGTAAGATGATCTCTGCAATGGGAACTCATGTAAGTCTATGAGACAGGTCAGCCCTGGCATCTTGGCAGCTCTCTTGAGGTACTTGATGATTTGTTTGTTCCATTCAATGCAGGAAAGCAGGCCCTCCAAGTCTCCTGCACACAACTGTTCTGCTGTTGTTACGAGATGGCACACGTGCGTAGTGATGATTGTTCTTTTCTCTAATTTTTCCGTGCACCTCCTTGCCGGCCCCAGGTGTGGTGTCCCACGTTTTTCAGTTTGGCGTTGGCCTCCTTGTAGGCTCCCTGAATGACTGAGATTATCCCTTGAATGGCTTGAGGGTCCAGCAGTGGGTCTTGAGGGTTTTTAGACAGGAATCCTTGGTCCTTCCATTCCTCCCACATCTTTAGGAACGTTTTGTCTAAGACTTTAAAATCTCATCATGCTTTTAGATCTCTATAGTTGAATGATATTACTAATTTCATAATCAAATTCTTGATAAGGACACACCTATTATTGGTATGTCTATTAATAGGATGAGAAAATGTGATTATTTATTCACTTCTTATTTATTTTTGAAAAATTAAGTTTATATTTTAAATAGTATGTGTATCTTTATGCAGGGGTTAATACTGGTTACTTTGATATAAGGTTAAGTTTTCCCAGTAGCAAAAAAGTTTGAGGTTTGCAATGTATTTTTGAGTTGATTTCAGGGTTTTTGATATAAGATCAAGCTTTTCTAATAGCAAAGAGTGAGGACTGCACTATACTTGTTCTGAGTTCTTATTTTCAGGGAAAATTAACACAAAAGTCAGTTAATTTAAGTTATTGATATAACTATGTTATTATACTTATTTATCCATTGTTCTGTATTATTATTGGTATTATTATATGTATTCAACAAAAACAAGTTTTGTTGAGGCACAACTTAAACATGCCTTTAACTCAACTTATCTTGACTATTGCAATGCCCTTCATGCAGGTGTCAATCCAGCATCATTTTCACACCTTCATCTTGCTGCTACCGATCTACTAACAGGTAAACACAGACATGAGCAAATCTCACCCCATCTTTCCTCTCTTCATTGCCTTCATATTCTGTATGAGTTTCTCTGCCTTACAGGTTTAATTACTTTGAACTTTAATCTGAACATGTGATTGCTTCAGTCAGACTTTGAGCTCTTCCATTATAGTTCTGCCCTCTGATATCTAATGGGTTGGCAAATGAACATCAGACTGAACAAAAAGGAGCTTACAGTGTTTAACAATAAAGCAGATAAAAAAAAAAAAAAAAAAATCTAAAATCTGATCTAGAAATTGAGAGCAAGGCCGTGGTAGACGATGCAAAACATGTGCAGAGACAGGTGCAGGACAGAGAACAACACTGTGTGTCCTCGCTGTTAATACTAGCAGATTGTAACTGTGTGAATGAGAACCATGTGATGTTAACTGATGTTTGAATTACAACTGTTTTTACAATAAATGACTGAACTCTTGAGTCTCTGAAACGAAACAGTTCTTCTGACATGAAATGTAAACTGTATGTACACTGTGCAGGAAGGGTTGCTTTACTTAACAGATATTTCAAAAGTCCTCATATTTCCCAAGAAACATAAAATATAACAATAATGACAATTAGAAATAATTGTAAAATATGAAATAAAGGAATTGACAAAGGTGTTATGTTTGATCATCTTTATTGTTCGTATATAAATCTTCACCAGGATTAAGTCATCAAAATCTGCTAAATGTCACAAATTCAGTTTCTTCGGATTTTTGTAATAAAGTATCACCAAGATGATTCAATCGTTAAAGTAGAAACAGCATCTCAATAATGAGTCTGCTTTTACCTGTTCAAATACAATAAAACATCAGATGACGACTTAGTGCAGAAATCTGGTCCATATTGAGAAGGATGCTTGTTTTCTCTACTGGGAGCAGGAACTTTCCTTCTAGTCAGAGACTTCCTGCCAGATTTCACTTTCTAATCAGTTTTGAACACAGTTTGAGGAGAACAAAACGTTTTCAGTGGGTTTTATCAACAAAATGATGCTTTGCAAAGTCTGGACAATAACGTGGTTCTAGTTCAACCTTTCTTGTTCCGGAGAAGGATCATTGCAGGATCTCTGAGCTGTGATGTGCATTAATTAAAGAACCAAAAGACATTCAAAAACATAAAATCATCCTTTGATAGAAAATCATGTAATTCCAACATGACATGAGGAACTCCTTACATATTTTAACCCAAAAACCAACTTATGCAGATACGAAGAGACTCCTGTAAATTAAAGCATCATCATTACCTCTTTGTCCAGGAAAATAATGACTGATGTCCTGATTGATAATGATGATAATTACAGTATGTATCAGCTCATCTGTACAAGTAATACAACAACATTTGGTCTGACAAAGAAATACATAGAAATGTGATTAGTTGAGGTGAATCAAAATGCTCCTGAGCAGTGATGGCCTCCATGGCTGAACAGAAACAGGAAGGGGCAGCACCCAAACTAATCCCAACACCAACTAAACAACAAACAAGACGACAGAGTAGCTCCATAACAGCAGCTGATCTCTGAGCAGAGAAGAAATGACAACAATGAGCTCTCAGCAATAGTTATGGAGACTAAAGAAACTGAAACTAAAATACACATTTGAACCACCTGGACCTCAGACCACTGCTGACTATTGAAGTTTAATGAACTCAGCAGAGTATCCATGACAGAGAGGCCAAATCCCAGCATATAGAGGCTGAGTGAATGTGGTCTGGACTCTGTGGAGGAGAGTCATGGTTTCAGAGACGCTGTAGAAAGACAGAATACCTGCTCTGTGATCCAGGAACACTCCTAGTCTGGAGGAGACTGGACCTGATCCTGGAGTTTTAATGTTGTTGTGATAAAATATGTAACTGTCTTTGGTACAACATAATGACCAAGATTTGTCATTGAATCCAAATCCTCCTTCCCTGCTTTTGTTCTTGTATGAAACAGCTACAACTCCTCCTCCTCCTCCCCACTCCACCTCCCAGTAACAACGTCCAGTCAGACTCTCTCTACTCAGGACCTGAGAACAATTAATAAATCTTTCTGGATGATCAGGATACGACTGGGTTGACTGGGTCATTTTTTTTACTTTTCGGTTCCCCTCAGATAATACCAGCTTCCTGTGTGCTGTGTTTGGATCCAGAGTGATTTCTGTTGAATATTTTAAGAATCCAGCTCTGGTCTCTGGTTCTGACAGTAGAACATCCACCTCAGTGACCATCGGTGAGATGTTTGTCCAGGTGTCTCTCAGGACGTCCTGTAGTTTATCTCTGAGATCTGAAACAGCTGCTGTCACGTCCTTAAAGTATCTCAGAGGACGGATCTTGATCCTGGATGAGTGTGTCGACTCGCTGAGTGCTGGCAGTGAGGGGCAGTTGAGGAGAAACTGGATGTGATCCTGATCCTCTGTGTTTGAGAGCTGCTTCAGCTCAGCGTCTTTCCTCTTCAGCTCAGTGATCTTCTGCTCCAGCTTCTCCTGAAGCTCTTGGACTCGACTCACTTCAGTTTCCTGCTGGGATCTGATCTGCTGCTTCACATCAGAGCTTCTTTTCTGGAGGAGACGGATCATCTCAGTGAAGATCTTCTCACTGTCCTCCACTGCTTTACCAGCAGAGGCATTGATGGCCTCCACCTTCTGCTGAAGCAGCTTCACATCTTTCTCTTGGTCCTGGATTCTCTGCTGGATTTGTTGTCGACTCACCTGGAGCTCCTTCTGCTTCTCAGCCCTTTCTGCTGCAGCTGGGACTGTTTCATGGCCTTTATGTTCATCCATAGTGCAGAGATAACAGATGCACTGCTGATCAGTGCGACAGAAGATCTTCATCACCTCATCATGACGAGAGCAGATGTTCTCCTGGAGGTTCTTGGAGGGGTTCACCAGCTTGTGTTTCTTTAAAGGTAGAGCTTTGTAGTGAGGTTGGAGGTGATCCCTGCAGTAGGAAGCTGGACAGGATAAACAGGACTTGACAGCTTTCCTCTTCCTCCCAGTGCAGACATCACAGGCCACATCTTCACGTTTAGCAGAACAGCTGTCTGGTTGAACTCCACTCTGCGCCATTTCAGTTCTCAGTAACGACTGTGTCAGTTTCATTTCCCAACAACAGAAACTCGCTTCATCTCAGGTCCAAATATCAGGTAACAGCAGGGAGGGTCACAGGTTCCACCCATTATGACGCTTGTAAAGAAGGTGGGAGGGGTAACAATGAAGCAATTTGAACTGAACACCGTCTGTTAACCCTTAAATATGTTTCACTACCTTAGTGGAGTTAAAAATTTTGCTCAGCTCAGGTGGAAGTGCTCCGTGTTTTATTCCCGGTTGGATCCAACTAGAGAACAGAAACCGCAGCTGCAATGAAAACCATGAAAACATCCTGGTTTTATCTGAGTGTGAATATTAGTCAAACAGAGCTGCATACGTCACACTTGAAAGTCCTGCAGATAAAGACAGCAGATTGCTGACCAGAGCTTTCTTCTGGGTTGATGATGTTATTGCCCCTCACATAGAAACCTCCAAATTTACTGGCACCCCAAGTTAAAGTGTGTAAAAAGCTTTAAAATAAATCTTTATTTTATATCTTTATTTTACATTTTGCCGATGGAAAAACTGACTCCGACTACCGGCTGGTTCGGCCTGAAACCTACCGACCGGCGGGAAACCTCCCGAGCCTCCCGATGGTCAACCCGCCCCTGAATGACTCCAGCTCTGTTTTCTTCCACCTTTGATTTTACACATATTTAGTTTTTTTTTGTAACAGAGCATTTGTTTTGTTTTCTTTTAAATCTGGAATTATTTCATTCATCTTAGATACAAACCACTTAAAATATATATTTTTAGATTCAACTAACTTGTACAAAGCTTTTCCTACACATGTATAATGTTTATATTAAAAGTCATTTTCTTTATCTCTTTACCTTATTTCTTTATCTGTGATCAAACTTCCCATTTTTCTCAGACTGACCTCAGACTGCAGATTCACTCACTCAGATGCAATCGACAGTCAGTATCTTGACATTTATGTAGATTTTCTCCTGAAACCAGAAGTGAGGAAGAACATGTTACACTTCAGATTAATAAATATTCACCACAATATCCTGCTTCTGACAGATGAAGTTCTGTAGTATAACTTAGATTTAGGCTCCAGGTGTTAGTTTGATGAAAGGTTAATGCTTCTCCTGCTGCAGCCACAAGAGCTTCTCCACGAATGTTGAGCGCGACGTTAACAGCTACGTTTACTTTGCACAATTCTGGCTGTTAGTGTTGGGTTCACTGTTAAACAGGAAACTGTTTCTCACCAGTAACTTTCTGTCTTCATGATGGATTTTATCTGAAGCTAAATCTGTTTTCTATCTTGAACATCTCTTTAATCCAAATGCTGACAAACAACAGCCTTTTTAGGTAAAATTTAGGTTTCTATAACGATCAGATTAATTTATCTTCTTTGGTATTCAGATACGTTTCATATTCCTGAGTGCCCAGATAACGTCTTTATTAATAAATATATCCACTCTTATAGTTTTTTTTTCTGATTGGTTTGGTTGATTTTTGACACTTATGTTGAGGTTTGCTGCCACCAAGTGGCCAAATTGAAATTTGTTTGTTTCTCAGTTGCTGAAATGATGAAATACAGCCCTATAGATCACCCTCACGAAGACGATGTTTCCTGATTGTGGAGTCTGTGTGTGACCTGAATCTGAACAGGTTAACGTCACAAGAAGAGAAACTTTAACAATGTGTAACGTTGGGCCTCCAGCCATGAATGACAGAACTACAAGGAGGCTGGAATGAGAACCATTAACTGTACAATGCACTGCATGAACCCACTTTTGGTTTCAGCAGGAAGAGGAGATTCGCTATGCGAGTGTGTCATCATGTTAACAAAAAAAAAAAAAAAGAGCTGCCATCTGCGCGGGCCATGCAGTAGACACAGCCTGCAACCTCATCGGCTTCACTGGCAAAGGGAGGCCAGCTTCAAGTAAGGCTTCCGCTTGTGTGGAGATAAATTAGCTTAGAAAAAACAATTTAAATATTCTTTGATGTCACTGTTTTGCTGGATTTTCTTTATTGTAACTGTTTAAAAATGTTGCTTATATTTTATGTAATTATTTTCTCCTGTGTTGCTGCTGAACTAAACTGATAAGAGTTTGAAACAAACGTGTGCAGCTAACTCTGTTGAAGATCAGCACATCGGATGAAAGCTGTAACTAACATATTGTGTTTATGCAGGTTGCCTCTAATGTCCTTGTACGACCATAAATCAGGAAGGGTTGCTTTACTTAGATATTGCAAAAGTCCTCATCTTTACCCACAAATAACATAAAAATGAGAAATAATAAAATAAAGCGATTCACAAAAGGTGTCATCTTTGGTCATCTTTATTGTTCTTATAGAAATCTTCACCAGGATTAAGTCATCAAAACCTGCAAAATGTCACAAATTCAGTTTCTTCAGATTTTTATAATAAAGCATCATCAAGGTGATTAAATCTTTAAAGTAGAAAAAGCATCTCAGTCATAAATTTTGATCACTTTTTCCCCCCCATTCAAATACAATGAACATCATGAGACGACTTGATACATAAATCTGGTCTATATTGAGAAAGAGGCCAGTTTTCTATGCTGGAAGCAGGAAGTCTAACAGGTGACTTCCTTTCAGGATTCACTTTTCAGTCAGTTTTAAACAGTTTGGGTCGAAGAAAAAGTTGCATCGTCATAACCTGATCTTCGTCCAATAAGATGACTGATGTCCTGATTGACGACGATAATTACAGTTTCCATCAGCCCATCTGAACATGGATTAGAACATTTGGTCTAATAAAGCAATAAATGTAAATGTAATTAGCTGAGGTGAATCAAAATCCTGAGCAGTGATGGCCTCCATGGCTGTTTAGTTGATGTTGGCATCAGTTTGGGTGCTGCCCCTTCCTGTTTCTGTTCAAACAAGACGACAGCTGATCTCTGAGCAGCGAAGAAAACAACAAATCAGGTCTCAGCAACAATGATGAGACGAAAGAAGCTGAAACTAAAATACACATTTGAACCACCTGGACCTCAGATCAATGCTGATTATTTAGATTTAATGAACGCAGAGTATCCATGACAGAGAGGCCAAATCCCAGCATGGAGAGGCTGAGTGAATGTGGTCTGGACTCTGTGGAGGAGAGTCATGGTTTCAGAGACGCTGTAGAAACAAAGGATACCTGCTCTGTGATCCAGGAACACTCCTAGTCTGGAGGAAACTGGACCTGATACTAGAGTTTCAATGCTGTTGTGAAAAAATGCTCTTGTCCACAGCTCTTCAACGCGCCACAGTCAAAGGGGGTGTTCAGGAATTTCCTCTGTGGTTGCTATATCACCCAGGATTTCTCTGATGTGTTCTTATAATAGCTCCTCTTCCTCTGTTATTCCAATACAGCTGAGTTAGGGTGGTTGAGAGTTTCTTCTCTGCCAGAGCCTCCTGAACAGTTTGTTGAATTCCTGTCTTCATCTCAGCAGACGTGGAGACCGCCTGCTTTCCTTACGTTGTTGGCCTCAGAATCCTTTTCTGCCATTTAATCTTTGAGTTGGCTACATGTTGGTGTCTTGTCCTCTTCAGCATCCTTATGTTTTTTTATCTTGTAGTTGCTGTGATGGTGGGTAAGATGATCTCTGCAATGGGAACTCATGTAAGTCTATGAGACAGGTCAGCCCTGGCATCTTGGCAGCTCTCTTGAGGTACTTGATGATTTGTTTGTTCCATTCAATGCAGGAAAGCAGGCCCTCCAAGTCTCCTGCACACAACTGTTCTGCTGTTGTTACGAGATGGCACACGTGCGTAGTGATGATTGTTCTTTTCTCTAATTTTTCCGTGCACCTCCTTGCCGGCCCCAGGTGTGGTGTCCCACGTTTTTCAGTTTGGCGTTGGCCTCCTTGTAGGCTCCCTGAATGACTGAGATTATCCCTTGAATGGCTTGAGGGTCCAGCAGTGGGTCTTGAGGGTTTTTAGACAGGAATCCTTGGTCCTTCCATTCCTCCCACATCTTTAGGAACGTTTTGTCTAAGACTTTAAAATCTCATCATGCTTTTAGATCTCTATAGTTGAATGATATTACTAATTTCATAATCAAATTCTTGATAAGGACACACCTATTATTGGTATGTCTATTAATAGGATGAGAAAATGTGATTATTTATTCACTTCTTATTTATTTTTTGAAAAATTAAGTTTATATTTTAAATAGTATGTGTATCTTTATGCAGGGGTTAATACTGGTTACTTTGATATAAGGTTAAGTTTTCCCAGTAGCAAAAAAGTTTGAGGTTTGCAATGTATTTTTGAGTTGATTTCAGGGTTTTTGATATAAGATCAAGCTTTTCTAATAGCAAAGAGTGAGGACTGCACTATACTTGTTCTGAGTTCTTATTTTCAGGGAAAATTAACACAAAAGTCAGTTAATTTAAGTTATTGATATAACTATGTTATTATACTTATTTATCCATTGTTCTGTATTATTATTGGTATTATTATATGTATTCAACAAAAGCAAGTTTTGTTGAGGCACAACTTAAACATGCCTTTAACTCAACTTATCTTGACTATTGCAATGCCCTTCATGCAGGTGTCAATCCAGCATCATTTTCACACCTTCATCTTGCTGCTACCGATCTACTAACAGGTAAACACAGACATGAGCAAATCTCACCCCATCTTTCCTCTCTTCATTGCCTTCATATTCTGTATGAGTTTCTCTGCCTTACAGGTTTAATTACTTTGAACTTTAATCTGAACATGTGATTGCTTCAGTCAGACTTTGAGCTCTTCCATTATAGTTCTGCCCTCTGATATCTAATGGGTTGGCAAATGAACATCAGACTGAACAAAAAGGAGCTTACAGTGTTTAACAATAAAGCAGATAAAAAAAAAAAAAAAAAATCTAAAATCTGATCTAGAAATTGAGAGCAAGGCCGTGGTAGACGATGCAAAACATGTGCAGAGACAGGTGCAGGACAGAGAACAACACTGTGTGTCCTCGCTGTTAATACTAGCAGATTGTAACTGTGTGAATGAGAACCATGTGATGTTAACTGATGTTTGAATTACAACTGTTTTTACAATAAATGACTGAACTCTTGAGTCTCTGAAACGAAACAGTTCTTCTGACATGAAATGTAAACTGTATGTACACTGTGCAGGAAGGGTTGCTTTACTTAACAGATATTTCAAAAGTCCTCATATTTCCCAAGAAACATAAAATATAACAATAATGACAATTAGAAATAATTGTAAAATATGAAATAAAGGAATTGACAAAGGTGTTATGTTTGATCATCTTTATTGTTCGTATATAAATCTTCACCAGGATTAAGTCATCAAAATCTGCTAAATGTCACAAATTCAGTTTCTTCGGATTTTTGTAATAAAGTATCACCAAGATGATTCAATCGTTAAAGTAGAAACAGCATCTCAATAATGAGTCTGCTTTTACCTGTTCAAATACAATAAAACATCAGATGACGACTTAGTGCAGAAATCTGGTCCATATTGAGAAGGATGCTTGTTTTCTCTACTGGGAGCAGGAACTTTCCTTCTAGTCAGAGACTTCCTGCCAGATTTCACTTTCTAATCAGTTTTGAACACAGTTTGAGGAGAACAAAACGTTTTCAGTGGGTTTTATCAACAAAATGATGCTTTGCAAAGTCTGGACAATAACATGTGGTTCTAGTTCAACCTTTCTTGTTCCGGAGAAGGATCATTGCAGGATCTCTGAGCTGTGATGTGCATTAATTAAAGAACCAAAAGACATTCAAAAACATAAAATCATCCTTTGATATAAAATCATGTAATTCCAACATGACATGAGGAACTCCTTACATATTTTAACCCAAAAACCAACTTATGCAGATACGAAGAGACTCCTGTAAATTAAAGCATCATCATTACCTCTTTGTCCAGGAAAATAATGACTGATCTCCTGATTGATAATGATGATAATTACAGTATGTATCAGCTCATCTGTACAAGTAATACAACAACATTTGGTCTGACAAAGAAATACATAGAAATGTGATTAGTTGAGGTGAATCAAAATCCTCCTGAGCAGTGATGGCCTCCATGGCTGAACAGAAACAGGAAGGGGCAGCACCCAAACTAATCCCAACACCAACTAAACAACAAACAAGACGACAGAGTAGCTCCATAACAGCAGCTGATCTCTGAGCAGAGAAGAAATGACAACAATGAGCTCTCAGCAATAGTTATGGAGACTAAAGAAACTGAAACTAAAATACACATTTGAACCACCTGGACCTCAGACCACTGCTGACTATTGAAGTTTAATGAACTCAGCAGAGGCTCCATGAAAGAAAATTTGAACTCCAGCATGTAGAGGTTGAGTGAATGTGGTCTGGACTCTGTGGAGGAGAGTCATGGTTTCAGAGACGCTGTAGAAAGACAGAATACCTGCTCTGTGATCCAGGAACACTCCTAGTCTGGAGGAGACTGGACCTGATACTGGAGTTTTAATGTTGTGATAAAATGTGTAACCGTCTTTGGTACAACATAATGACCAAGATTTGTCATTGAATCTAAATCTTCCTGCTCTGCTGATGTTCTTGTATGAAACAGCTACAACTCCTCCTCCTCCTCCTCCCCACTCCACCTCCCAGTAACAACGTCCAGTCAGACTCTCTCTACTCAGGACCTGAGAACAATTAATAAATCTTTCTGGATGATCAGGATACGACTGGGTTGACTGGGTCATTTTTTTTACTTTTCTGTTCCCCTCAGATAATACCAGCTTCCTGTGTGCTGTGTTTGGATCCAGAGTGATTTCTGTTGAATATTTTAAGAATCCAGCTCTGCTCTTTGGTTCTGGTTCTGACCGTGAAGCATCCACCTCAGTGACCATCGGTGAGATGTTTGTCCAGGTGTCTCTCAGGACGTCCTGTAGTTTATCTCTGAGCTCTGAAACAGCTGCTTTCACGTCCTTAAAGTATCTCAGAGGACGGATCTTGATCCTGGATGAGTGTGTCGACTCACTGAGTGCTGACAGTGAGGGGTAGTTGAGGAGAAACTGGTTGTGATCCTCTGTGTCTGAGAGCTGCTCCAGCTCAGCGTCTTTCCTCTTCAGCTCAGTGATCTTCTGCTCCAGCTTCTCCTGAAGCTCTTTGACTCGACTCACTTCAGTTTCCTGCTGGGATCTGATCTGCTGCTTCACATCAGAGCTTCTTTTCTGGAGGAGACGGATCAGCTCAGTGAAGATCTTCTCACTGTCCTTCACTGCTTTACCAGCAGAGGCATTGATGGCCTCCACCTTCTGCTGAAGCAGCTTCACTTCTTCCTCTTGGTCCTGGATTCTCTGCTGGATTTGTTGTCGACTCACCTGGAGCTCCTTCTGCTTCTCAGCCCTTTCTGCTGCAGCTGGGACTGTTTCATGGCCTTTATGTTGATCCATAGTGCAGAGATAACAGATACACTGCTGATCAGTGCGACAGAAGATCTTCATCACCTCATCATGACGAGAGCAGATGTTCTCCTGGAGGTTCTTGGAGGGGTTCACCAGCTTGTGTTTCTTTAACGGTGGAGCATCATAGTGAGGTTGGAGGTGATCCCTGCAGTACGAAGCCAAGCAGGACAAACAGGATTTAACAGCTTTCCTCTTCCTCCCAGTGCAGACATCACAGGCCACATCTTCACGTTTAGCAGAACAGCTGTCTGGTTGAACTCCACTCTGCGCCATTTCAGTTCTCAGTAACGACTGTGTGAGTTTCTCTTCTGCAGAACAGAAACTAGTTTCAGCTCAGGTTTAAATATCAGGTTACTGCAGGGAGGGAAACTGGTTCCACCCATCATGACGCCTGTAAACCAGAGGGGGAGGAAACACTCTGCGCCATTTCAGTTCTCAGTAACGACTGTGTCAGTTTCATTTCCCAACAACAGAAACTCGCTTCATCTCAGGTCCAAATATCAGGTAACAGCAGGGAGGGTCACAGGTTCCACCCATTATGACGCTTGTAAAGAAGGTGGGAGGGGTAACAATGAAGCAATTTGAACTGAACACCGTCTGTTAACCCTTAAATATGTTTCACTACCTTAGTGGAGTTAAAAATTTTGCTCAGCTCAGGTGGAAGTGCTCCGTGTTTTATTCCCGGTTGGATCCAACTAGAGAACAGAAACCGCAGCTGCAATGAAAACCATGAAAACATCCTGGTTTTATCTGAGTGTGAATATTAGTCAAACAGAGCTGCATACGTCACACTTGAAAGTCCTGCAGATAAAGACAGCAGATTGCTGACCAGAGCTTTCTTCTGGGTTGATGATGTTATTGCCCCTCACATAGAAACCTCCAAATTTACTGGCACCCCAAGTTAAAGTGTGTAAAAAGCTTTAAAATAAATCTTTATTTTATATCTGGGCCACTGGAGCATTTAGAAGAATTCAGCCTTTAATTTCAGTTCATTTCTTGAGTCAATTTTAAAAATAAACAAGACAAGAAAATATAATTAAAGTAAGCCATGTGTGTGTTGATCTTCATCTGTCAGGAAATGATTACCAAAATCTTCGCATATCTACAGTCAGAGCCATGGTTAATCATTTTTAGATACCTGTAACTGAGACAAAGACGGCTGGACGAGGACCCAAGTTTGGACCCACAGTGAGGAGGACGGATAGAGAGGTAGAAACATCTCCAAAGATCACTGTTGGAGAACTGCAGCAAATCGAGACATCATGGGGGCACCAAGTCAGAACATCTACAGATGAACCTCCAAACATTACTCTGAATATTTCTGAATATGAACGACATAAATGTCCTGAACAGAAACGTTCCTCTGCTGTGGCTGGAGCTTTTTAATTCTCTTTTATAATTTGCATGCATCATTGTCATGTCTCTTACTTAATTTAGTTGCATTTTGGTTTGTAAAGCTGCCTGTGCAGAATCAGTTCTTGTAAATGAACTCCACCTTGACCTAATTTGAGCAGAATGATTAAATAAAATTTTGTTTGCTGTGTTCACACTGAGGATTATGAGAATTTAAACTGGCTGAAAACTAATGGAGCAAACTTACAGCTGATTCAAGAAATGCATAAGTGGCACTTTATAAAATACAGATGCACCTCTGAATACAAGTTTGTCATTTAAAGAGAGAATTTCCATCTTCAGATTTTCAAACTGATCCACCAGGTTTGCTTCTTTAGTCCAATAACATCATAGGCTATGTTCACACAGCAGGTTTTGATGTTCACTTCAGATTTTTTGCTGTTTTTCTTTTTTTTTTTTTTTGCATGGTTGTTCATACTAATTAGATATGACCAGGATCAGACTTCTGTGTGAACAGTTTACGACCCCTGCAGCTTCTCCTCATGGCCTTGTACAGAAACCATCACAGAGATGATCAGAGAAAGCTTTTAAAACTGTTCCACACTGAAGAACTTTAAACCTGGATGAGATGTGCATCGCGTTATTGCAGCAGAACTTCCCTCTGAGTCATCTTACTTCTCAGTAACGACTGTTAGTTTCATTTCTGAACATGCTGCTGCAGCGAACATCAGTGGTTCCTCCCATCAGATATGTACGTCTTAAAGGGAGGAAACATGTTTCGCTGCCGGCCCTTTTGGACTAAATACTTTATTATGAGTTCTTCAGCTCACCTAAATACAAATAAATACAGAGTTTCTCATTCTTACAGTCTTTAAATAATAATAAAAACAAACTTTTGTCTCAATAAGACTTCCCCCTTGTTAATTGTCTGGATAAATATAATCAGAACAAGTCCAGACAGGAATGTTAAAAGTACCGGAGGCAACGAGAGCAGAAACTGATGGTTGCTGTCTGACTCACCTCTGCTGCTTCTTCACCAGTTTTTCCTTATAATGAACAAATTAAATAAATGAAACATCAGAAAACTGGTTTCAACAGGGGTGAGGGAGGTGAAAGAGTTATAGTATTATGGGCTGGAGAGGAGGAATGACAACAAATGAAAATTTAATGTGACAATGGTATGACTTTTTGCCTTCAGTTTATTATATAGACACATTTTGTAATGAGCTAATTACACAATTGGTGAATAATTCATTTTCTTTAATGTCACGCAGCCTTACAACGGGAGGCAGAAATCTATACTTTCCATCTTTACAGATATTTGTGTGGACTCTGAAATAATTCAGTGCTGTACATTTTAAAGAAGGTGTGATGAATACCCAAAACAACCTGGCTGTATACTGGTCTGAAAAAGTCTCACTTGACAAGGAAAACTATATTGTAAAAGTAAAACTGACAGGTACTTAAAAGGTCAATAACAATCTCTGATTTCTTGACAGCGTCGCGACCAGACTGACCTCCAGCCACCTCATTTGAGGCCTTTTAATCCTTTAACTCGCATTAGGAATGAACTTTTTTCAGTGTTAAAGCACCAGATTTTAAAGTGTGTAACTTTGTTTTTGTAAATGCAGTTAGATAAAATAAATAATCATTTACTTCAAAACATGAAACTATCTGAATAAACAACATTTGCACAGTAAACAATATAACAACAAGCTCAACTAAAAGGGAAAATACAATTGGTAATTGCTTGGCTGCACATTTCAAATGCAAACAGGTAATTAAAACAGTTGAAACAATAACCAGAAACCATTAGTCTGACTCACCTTTATGTGGTTTCTTTGCTGCTGACTCACAAAAAGTCCCAGCCCAGATCTTCTATGAGGCATAAATCGAGCCTTTCACTCAGAAAAGCCGTGAGAGGGACAATAAAATACAGTGCTCAGCTCAAATGAGTACACCCCCGTTGAAAAGTAAGATTTAATTAATATCTCAATGAACACAACAACAATTTCCAAAATTTTCACAAGGCTAAGAACTGTTGATTAACTCCATAACAAACACAAAATCTGCTGTTTCACTCAAACGAGTTGAAGTCAATGTGAATACACCCTGGAACAAAAACGACTATATTTAGTATTTTGTATGACCCCTGTGATTTTTAAGAACAGTCTTCTCAGCATGGAATAAACAAGTTGGCGACATATTGCAACATCTAATTTTTTCCAGTCTTCAAGAACCTCTTTTAGGAGCTTGGATGCTGGATGGAGAGTGATGCTCATCTGGTTTCCCGTAGGTGCCAAGAGAAGAGTTTGCCACTCAATCACTGTCACACTGTTCGCAGACACCAGCAGCATTCATGCAGCTCCACATGGACACTGCCACCACCATGTTTCACTATAGGCACTATGCATTTTTCTTTGAAATCCTCACCTTTGAAATACCATACTGTTTTGAAGTCATTCGTTCCAAAAAGTGATCTTTCTCTCATCACCCCATATATATATATATATATATATATATATATATATATATATATATATATATATATATATATATATATATATATATATATATATCCAAGCACAGAGCCCTGTGGTACTCCACAAGTAACCCTACAGTGAGAGGATTTATCGTTCACATGAACAAACTGGAATCTATTAGACAGATAAGATTTAAACCAGCCTAGTGCTCTTCCTTTGATACCTACAACATCTTCAAGCCTTCCTCAGAGAGTATTGTGGTCGAATGAATCAAAAGCAGCACTCAGATCTAGCAAAATCAGAACAGCTGGAATGTAAGTGTGGTGGAGCCGATTTCACAATAAAATGGCCTGCCATAGCCAGGGCGACGGCGGCAGTGCCGATGGAAAAACTGACTCCGACTACCGGCTGGTTCGGCCTGAAACCTACCGACCGGCGGGAAACCTCCCGAGCCTCCCGATGGTCAACCCGCCCCTGAATGACTCCAGCTCTGTTTTCTTCCACCTTTGATTTTACACATATTTAGTTTTTTTTTGTAACAGAGCATTTGTTTTGTTTTCTTTTAAATCTGGAATTATTTCATTCATCTTAGATACAAACCACTTAAAATATATATTTTTAGATTCAACTAACTTGTACAAAGCTTTTCCTACACATGTATAATGTTTATATTAAAAGTCATTTTCTTTATCTCCTTACCTTATTTCTTTATCTGTGATCAAACTTCCCATTTTTCTCAGACTGACCTCAGACTGCAGATTCACTCACTCAGATGCAATCGACAGTCAGTATCTTGAGATTTACGTAGATTTTCTCCTGAAACCAGAAGTGAGGAAGAACATGTTACACTTCAGATTAATAAATATTCACCACAATATCCTGCTTCTGACAGATGAAGTTCTGTAGTATAACTTAGATTTAGGCTCCAGGTGTTAGTTTGATGAAAGGTTAATGCTTCTCCTGCTGCAGCCACAAGAGCTTCTCCACGAATGTTGAGCGCGACGTTAACAGCTACGTTTACTTTGCACAATTCTGGCTGTTAGTGTTGGGTTCACTGTTAAACAGGAAACCGTTTCTCACCAGTAACTTTCTGTCTTCATGATGGATTTTATCTGAAGCTAAATCTGTTTTCTATCTTGAACATCTCTTTAATCCAAATGCTGACAAACAACAGCCTTTTTAGGTAAAACTTAGGTTTCTATAACGATCAGATTAATTTATCTTCTTTGGTATTCAGATACGTTTCATATTCCTGAGTGCCCAGATAACGTCTTTATTAATAAATATATCCACTCTTATAGTTTTTTTTTCTGATTGGTTTGGTTGATTTTTGACACTTATGTTGAGGTTTGCTGCCACCAAGTGGCCAAATTGAAATTTGTTTGTTTCTCAGCTGCTGAAATGATGAAATACAGCCCTATAGATCACCCTCACGAAGACGATGTTTCCAGATTGTGGAGTCTGTGTGTGACCTGAATCTGAACAGGTTAACGTCACAAGAAGAGAAACTTTAACAATGTGTAACGTTGGGCCTCCAGCCATGAATGACAGAACTACAAGGAGGCTGGAATGAGAACCATTAACTGTACAATGCACTGCATGAACCCACTTTTGGTTTCAGCAGGAAGAGGAGATTCGCTATGCGAGTGTGTCATCATGTTAACAAAAAAAAAAAAAAGAGCTGCCATCTGCGCGGGCCATGCAGTAGACACAGCCTGCAACCTTATCGGCTTCACTGGCAAAGGGAGGCCAGCTTCAAGTAAGGCTTCCGCTTGTGTGGAGATAAATTAGCTTAGAAAAAACAATTTAAATATTCTTTGATGTCACTGTTTTGCTGGATTTTCTTTATTGTAACTGTTTAAAAATGTTGCTTATATTTTATGTAATTATTTTCTCCTGTGTTGCTGCTGAACTAAACTGATAAGAGTTTGAAACAAACGTGTGCAGCTAACTCTGTTGAAGATCAGCACATCGGATGAAAGCTGTAACTAACATATTGTGTTTATGCAGGTTGCCTCTAATGTCCTTGTACGACCATAAATCAGGAAGGGTTGCTTTACTTAGATATTGCAAAAGTCCTCATCTTTACCCACAAATAACATAAAAATGAGAAATAATAAAATAAAGCGATTCACAAAAGGTGTCATCTTTGGTCATCTTTATTGTTCTTATAGAAATCTTCACCAGGATTAAGTCATCAAAACCTGCAAAATGTCACAAATTCAGTTTCTTCAGATTTTTATAATAAAGCATCATCAAGGTGATTAAATCTTTAAAGTAGAAAAAGCATCTCAGTCATAAATTTTGATCACTTTTTCCCCCCCATTCAAATACAATGAACATCATGAGACGACTTGATACATAAATCTGGTCTATATTGAGAAAGAGGCCAGTTTTCTATGCTGGAAGCAGGAAGTCTAACAGGTGACTTCCTTTCAGGATTCACTTTTCAGTCAGTTTTAAACAGTTTGGGTCGAAGAAAAAGTTGCATCGTCATAACCTGATCTTCGTCCAATAAGATGACTGATGTCCTGATTGACGACGATAATTACAGTTTCCATCAGCCCATCTGAACATGGATTAGAACATTTGGTCTAATAAAGCAATAAATGTAAATGTAATTAGCTGAGGTGAATCAAAATCCTGAGCAGTGATGGCCTCCATGGCTGTTTAGTTGATGTTGGCATCAGTTTGGGTGCTGCCCCTTCCTGTTTCTGTTCAAACAAGACGACAGCTGATCTCTGAGCAGCGAAGAAACAACAAATCAGGTCTCAGCAACAATGATGAGACGAAAGAAGCTGAAACTAAAATACACATTTGAACCACCTGGACCTCAGATCAATGCTGATTATTTAGATTTAATGAACGCAGAGTATCCATGACAGAGAGGCCAAATCCCAGCATGGAGAGGCTGAGTGAATGTGGTCTGGACTCTGTGGAGGAGAGTCATGGTTTCAGAGACGCTGTAGAAACAAAGGATACCTGCTCTGTGATCCAGGAACACTCCTAGTCTGGAGGAAACTGGACCTGATACTAGAGTTTCAATGCTGTTGTGAAAAAATGCTCTTGTCCACAGCTCTTCAACGCGCCACAGTCAAAGGGGGTGTTCAGGAATTTCCTCTGTGGTTGCTATATCACCCAGGATTTCTCTGATGTGTTCTTATAATAGCTCCTCTTCCTCTGTTATTCCAATACAGCTGAGTTAGGGTGGTTGAGAGTTTCTTCTCTGCCAGAGCCTCCTGAACAGTTTGTTGAATTCCTGTCTTCATCTCAGCAGACGTGGAGACCGCCTGCTTTCCTTACGTTGTTGGCCTCAGAATCCTTTTCTGCCATTTAATCTTTGAGTTGGCTACATGTTGGTGTCTTGTCCTCTTCAGCATCCTTATGTTTTTTTATCTTGTAGTTGCTGTGATGGTGGGTAAGATGATCTCTGCAATGGGAACTCATGTAAGTCTATGAGACAGGTCAGCCCTGGCATCTTGGCAGCTCTCTTGAGGTACTTGATGATTTGTTTGTTCCATTCAATGCAGGAAAGCAGGCCCTCCAAGTCTCCTGCACACAACTGTTCTGCTGTTGTTACGAGATGGCACACGTGCGTAGTGATGATTGTTCTTTTCTCTAATTTTTCCGTGCACCTCCTTGCCGGCCCCAGGTGTGGTGTCCCACGTTTTTCAGTTTGGCGTTGGCCTCCTTGTAGGCTCCCTGAATGACTGAGATTATCCCTTGAATGGCTTGAGGGTCCAGCAGTGGGTCTTGAGGGTTTTTAGACAGGAATCCTTGGTCCTTCCATTCCTCCCACATCTTTAGGAACGTTTTGTCTAAGACTTTAAAATCTCATCATGCTTTTAGATCTCTATAGTTGAATGATATTACTAATTTCATAATCAAATTCTTGATAAGGACACACCTATTATTGGTATGTCTATTAATAGGATGAGAAAATGTGATTATTTATTCACTTCTTATTTATTTTTTGAAAAATTAAGTTTATATTTTAAATAGTATGTGTATCTTTATGCAGGGGTTAATACTGGTTACTTTGATATAAGGTTAAGTTTTCCCAGTAGCAAAAAAGTTTGAGGTTTGCAATGTATTTTTGAGTTGATTTCAGGGTTTTTGATATAAGATCAAGCTTTTCTAATAGCAAAGAGTGAGGACTGCACTATACTTGTTCTGAGTTCTTATTTTCAGGGAAAATTAACACAAAAGTCAGTTAATTTAAGTTATTGATATAACTATGTTATTATACTTATTTATCCATTGTTCTGTATTATTATTGGTATTATTATATGTATTCAACAAAAGCAAGTTTTGTTGAGGCACAACTTAAACATGCCTTTAACTCAACTTATCTTGACTATTGCAATGCCCTTCATGCAGGTGTCAATCCAGCATCATTTTCACACCTTCATCTTGCTGCTACCGATCTACTAACAGGTAAACACAGACATGAGCAAATCTCACCCCATCTTTCCTCTCTTCATTGCCTTCATATTCTGTATGAGTTTCTCTGCCTTACAGGTTTAATTACTTTGAACTTTAATCTGAACATGTGATTGCTTCAGTCAGACTTTGAGCTCTTCCATTATAGTTCTGCCCTCTGATATCTAATGGGTTGGCAAATGAACATCAGACTGAACAAAAAGGAGCTTACAGTGTTTAACAATAAAGCAGATAAAAAAAAAAAAAAAAATCTAAAATCTGATCTAGAAATTGAGAGCAAGGCCGTGGTAGACGATGCAAAACATGTGCAGAGACAGGTGCAGGACAGAGAACAACACTGTGTGTCCTCGCTGTTAATACTAGCAGATTGTAACTGTGTGAATGAGAACCATGTGATGTTAACTGATGTTTGAATTACAACTGTTTTTACAATAAATGACTGAACTCTTGAGTCTCTGAAACGAAACAGTTCTTCTGACATGAAATGTAAACTGTATGTACACTGTGCAGGAAGGGTTGCTTTACTTAACAGATATTTCAAAAGTCCTCATATTTCCCAAGAAACATAAAATATAACAATAATGACAATTAGAAATAATTGTAAAATATGAAATAAAGGAATTGACAAAGGTGTTATGTTTGATCATCTTTATTGTTCGTATATAAATCTTCACCAGGATTAAGTCATCAAAATCTGCTAAATGTCACAAATTCAGTTTCTTCGGATTTTTGTAATAAAGTATCACCAAGATGATTCAATCGTTAAAGTAGAAACAGCATCTCAATAATGAGTCTGCTTTTACCTGTTCAAATACAATAAAACATCAGATGACGACTTAGTGCAGAAATCTGGTCCATATTGAGAAGGATGCTTGTTTTCTCTACTGGGAGCAGGAACTTTCCTTCTAGTCAGAGACTTCCTGCCAGATTTCACTTTCTAATCAGTTTTGAACACAGTTTGAGGAGAACAAAACGTTTTCAGTGGGTTTTATCAACAAAATGATGCTTTGCAAAGTCTGGACAATAACATGTGGTTCTAGTTCAACCTTTCTTGTTCCGGAGAAGGATCATTGCAGGATCTCTGAGCTGTGATGTGCATTAATTAAAGAACCAAAAGACATTCAAAAACATAAAATCATCCTTTGATAGAAAATCATGTAATTCCAACATGACATGAGGAACTCCTTACATATTTTAACCCAAAAACCAACTTATGCAGATACGAAGAGACTCCTGTAAATTAAAGCATCATCATTACCTCTTTGTCCAGGAAAATAATGACTGATGTCCTGATTGATAATGATGATAATTACAGTATGTATCAGCTCATCTGTACAAGTAATACAACAACATTTGGTCTGACAAAGAAATACATAGAAATGTGATTAGTTGAGGTGAATCAAAATCCTCCTGAGCAGTGATGGCCTCCATGGCTGAACAGAAACAGGAAGGGGCAGCACCCAAACTAACTCCAACACCAACTAAACAACAAACAAGACGACAGAGTAGCTCCATAACAGCAGCTGATCTCTGAGCAGAGAAGAAATGACAACAATGAGCTCTCAGCAATAGTTATGGAGACTAAAGAAACTGAAACTAAAATACACATTTGAACCACCTGGACCTCAGACCACTGCTGACTATTGAAGTTTAATGAACTCAGCAGAGGCTCCATGAAAGAAAATTTGAACTCCAGCATGTAGAGGTTGAGTGAATGTGGTCTGGACTCTGTGGAGGAGAGTCATGGTTTCAGAGACGCTGTAGAAAGACAGAATACCTGCTCTGTGATCCAGGAACACTCCTAGTCTGGAGGAGACTGGACCTGATACTGGAGTTTTAATGTTGTTGTGATAAAATGTGTAACCGTCTTTGGTACAATATAATGACCAAGATTTGTCATCGAGTCCAATTCCTCCTTCTCTACTGATATTCTTGTATGAAACGGCTACAACTCCTCCTCCTCCTCCTCTCCACTCCACCTCCCAGTAACAACGTCCAGTCAGACTCTCTCTACTCAGGACCTGAGAATAATCAGTGAATCTTTCTGGATGATCAGGATACGACTGGGTTGACTGGGTCATTTTTTTTACTTTTCTGTTCCCCTCAGATAATACCAGCTTCCTGTGTGCTGTGTTTGGATCCAGAGTGATTTCTGTTGAATATTTTAAGAATCCAGCTCTGCTCTTTGGTTCTGGTTCTGACCGTGAAGCATCCACCTCAGTGACCATCGGTGAGATGTTTGTCCAGGTGTCTCTCAGGACGTCCTGTAGTTTATCTCTGAGCTCTGACACAGCTGCTGTCACGTCCTTAAAGTATCTCAGAGGACGGATCTTGATCCTGGATGAGTGTTTAGACTCACTGAGTGCTGACAGTGAGGGGTAGTTGAGGAGAAACTGGATGTGATCCTGATCCTCTGTGTTTGAGAGCTGCTCCAGCTCAGCGTCTTTCTTCTTCAGCTCAGTGATCTTCTGCTCCAGCTTCTCCTGAAGCTCTTGGACTCGACTCACTTCAGTTTCCTGCTGGGATCTGATCTGCTGCTTCACATCAGAGCTTCTTTTCTGGAGGAGACGGATCAGCTCAGTGAAGATCTCCTCACTGTCCTCCACTGCTTTACCAGCAGAGGCATTGATGGCCTCCACCTCCTGCTGAAGCAGCTTCACATCTTTCTCTTGGTCCTGGATTCTCTGCTGGATTTGTTGTCGACTCACCTGGAGCTCCTTCTGCTTCTCAGCCCTTTCTGCTGCAGCTGGGACTGTTTCATGGCCTTTATGTTCATCCATAGCGCAGAGATAACAGATACACTGCTGATCAGTGCGACAGAAGATCTTCATCACCTCATCATGACGAGAGCAGATGTTCTCCTGGAGGTTCTTGGAGGGGTTCACCAGCTTGTGTTTCTTTAACGGTGGAGAATCATAGTGAAATTGGAGGTGATCCCTGCAGTACGAAGCCAAGCAGGATAAACAGGACTTGAGAGCTTTCAGCTTCCTCTCCTTGCAGAGGTCACAGGCCACATCTTCACGTTTAGCAGAACAGCTGTCTGGTTGAACTCCACTCTGCGCCATTTCAGTTCTCAGTAACGACTGTGTCAGTTTCATTTCCCAACAACAGAAACTCGCTTCATCTCAGGTCCAAATATCAGGTAACAGCAGGGAGGGTCACAGGTTCCACCCATTATGACGCTTGTAAAGAAGGTGGGAGGGGTAACAATGAAGCAATTTGAACTGAACACCGTCTGTTAACCCTTAAATATGTTTCACTACCTTAGTGGAGTTAAAAATTTTGCTCAGCTCAGGTGGAAGTGCTCCGTGTTTTATTCCCGGTTGGATCCAACTAGAGAACAGAAACCGCAGCTGCAATGAAAACCATGAAAACATCCTGGTTTTATCTGAGTGTGAATATTAGTCAAACAGAGCTGCATACGTCACACTTGAAAGTCCTGCAGATAAAGACAGCAGATTGCTGACCAGAGCTTTCTTCTGGGTTGATGATGTTATTGCCCCTCACATAGAAACCTCCAAATTTACTGGCACCCCAAGTTAAAGTGTGTAAAAAGCTTTAAAATAAATCTTTATTTTATATCTGGGCCACTGGAGCATTTAGAAGAATTCAGCCTTTAATTTCAGTTCATTTCTTGAGTCAATTTTAAAAATAAACAAGACAAGAAAATATAATTAAAGTAAGCCATGTGTGTGTTGATCTTCATCTGTCAGGAAATGATTACCAAAATCTTCGCATATCTACAGTCAGAGCCATGGTTAATCATTTTTAGATACCTGTAACTGAGACAAAGACGGCTGGACGAGGACCCAAGTTTGGACCCACAGTGAGGAGGACGGATAGAGAGGTAGAAACATCTCCAAAGATCACTGTTGGAGAACTGCAGCAAATCGAGACATCATGGGGGCACCAAGTCAGAACATCTACAGATGAACCTCCAAACATTACTCTGAATATTTCTGAATATGAACGACATAAATGTCCTGAACAGAAACGTTCCTCTGCTGTGGCTGGAGCTTTTTAATTCTCTTTTATAATTTGCATGCATCATTGTCATGTCTCTTACTTAATTTAGTTGCATTTTGGTTTGTAAAGCTGCCTGTGCAGAATCAGTTCTTGTAAATGAACTCCACCTTGACCTAATTTGAGCAGAATGATTAAATAAAATTTTGTTTGCTGTGTTCACACTGAGGATTATGAGAATTTAAACTGGCTGAAAACTAATGGAGCAAACTTACAGCTGATTCAAGAAATGCATAAGTGGCACTTTATAAAATACAGATGCACCTCTGAATACAAGTTTGTCATTTAAAGAGAGAATTTCCATCTTCAGATTTTCAAACTGATCCACCAGGTTTGCTTCTTTAGTCCAATAACATCATAGGCTATGTTCACACAGCAGGTTTTGATGTTCACTTCAGATTTTTTGCTGTTTTTCTTTTTTTTTTTTTGCATGGTTGTTCATACTAATTAGATATGACCAGGATCAGACTTCTGTGTGAACAGTTTACGACCCCTGCAGCTTCTCCTCATGGCCTTGTACAGAAACCATCACAGAGATGATCAGAGAAAGCTTTTAAAACTGTTCCACACTGAAGAACTTTAAACCTGGATGAGATGTGCATCGCGTTATTGCAGCAGAACTTCCCTCTGAGTCATCTTACTTCTCAGTAACGACTGTTAGTTTCATTTCTGAACATGCTGCTGCAGCGAACATCAGTGGTTCCTCCCATCAGATATGTACGTCTTAAAGGGAGGAAACATGTTTTGCTGCCGGCCCTTTTGGACTAAATACTTTATTATGAGTTCTTCAGCTCACCTAAATACAAATAAATACAGAGTTTCTCATTCTTACAGTCTTTAAATAATAATAAAAACAAACTTTTGTCTCAATAAGACTTCCCCCTTGTTAATTGTCTGGATAAATATAATCAGAACAAGTCCAGACAGGAATGTTAAAAGTACCGGAGGCAACGAGAGCAGAAACTGATGGTTGCTGTCTGACTCACCTCTGCTGCTTCTTCACCAGTTTTTCCTTATAATGAACAAATTAAATAAATGAAACATCAGAAAACTGGTTTCAACAGGGGTGAGGGAGGTGAAAGAGTTATAGTATTATGGGCTGGAGAGGAGGAATGACAACAAATGAAAATTTAATGTGACAATGGTATGACTTTTTGCCTTCAGTTTATTATATAGACACATTTTGTAATGAGCTAATTACACAATTGGTGAATAATTCATTTTCTTTAATGTCACGCAGCCTTACAACGGGAGGCAGAAATCTATACTTTCCATCTTTACAGATATTTGTGTGGACTCTGAAATAATTCAGTGCTGTACATTTTAAAGAAGGTGTGATGAATACCCAAAACAACCTGGCTGTATACTGGTCTGAAAAAGTCTCACTTGACAAGGAAAACTATATTGTAAAAGTAAAACTGACAGGTACTTAAAAGGTCAATAACAATCTCTGATTTCTTGACAGCGTCGTGACCAGACTGACCTCCAGCCACCTCATTTGAGGCCTTTTAATCCTTTAACTCGCATTAGGAATGAACTTTTTTCAGTGTTAAAGCACCAGATTTTAAAGTGTGTAACTTTGTTTTTGTAAATGCAGTTAGATAAAATAAATAATCATTTACTTCAAAACATGAAACTATCTGAATAAACAACATTTGCACAGTAAACAATATAACAACAAGCTCAACTAAAAGGGAAAATACAATTGGTAATTGCTTGGCTGCACATTTCAAATGCAAACAGGTAATTAAAACAGTTGAAACAATAACCAGAAACCATTAGTCTGACTCACCTTTATGTGGTTTCTTTGCTGCTGACTCACAAAAAGTCCCAGCCCAGATCTTCTATGAGGCATAAATCGAGCCTTTCACTCAGAAAAGCCGTGAGAGGGACAATAAAATACAGTGCTCAGCTCAAATGAGTACACCCCCGTTGAAAAGTAAGATTTAATTAATATCTCAATGAACACAACAACAATTTCCAAAATTTTCACAAGGCTAAGAACTGTTGATTAACTCCATAACAAACACAAAATCTGCTGTTTCACTCAAACGAGTTGAAGTCAATGTGAATACACCCTGGAACAAAAACGACTATATTTAGTATTTTGTATGACCCCTGTGATTTTTAAGAACAGTCTTCTCAGCATGGAATAAACAAGTTGGCGACATATTGCAACATCTAATTTTTTCCAGTCTTCAAGAACCTCTTTTAGGAGCTTGGATGCTGGATGGAGAGTGATGCTCATCTGGTTTCCCGTAGGTGCCAAGAGAAGAGTTTGCCACTCAATCACTGTCACACTGTTCGCAGACACCAGCAGCATTCATGCAGCTCCACATGGACACTGCCACCACCATGTTTCACTATAGGCACTATGCATTTTTCTTTGAAATCCTCACCTTTGAAATACCATACTGTTTTGAAGTCATTCGTTCCAAAAAGTGATCTTTCTCTCATCACCCCATATATATATATATATATATATATATATATATCCAAGCACAGAGCCCTGTGGTACTCCACAAGTAACCCTACAGTGAGAGGATTTATCGTTCACATGAACAAACTGGAATCTATTAGACAGATAAGATTTAAACCAGCCTAGTGCTCTTCCTTTGATACCTACAACATCTTCAAGCCTTCCTCAGAGAGTATTGTGGTCGAATGAATCAAAAGCAGCACTCAGATCTAGCAAAATCAGAACAGCTGGAATGTAAGTGTGGTGAAGCCGATTTCACAATAAAATGGCCTGCCATAGCCAGGGCGACGGCGGCAGTGCCGATGGAAAAACTGACTCCGACTACCGGCTGGTTCGGCCTGAAACCTACCGACCGGCGGGAAACCTCCCGAGCCTCCCGATGGTCAACCCGCCCCTGAATGACTCCAGCTCTGTTTTCTTCCACCTTTGATTTTACACATATTTAGTTTTTTTTTGTAACAGAGCATTTGTTTTGTTTTCTTTTAAATCTGGAATTATTTCATTCATCTTAGATACAAACCACTTAAAATATATATTTTTAGATTCAACTAACTTGTACAAAGCTTTTCCTACACATGTATAATGTTTATATTAAAAGTCATTTTCTTTATCTCCTTACCTTATTTCTTTATCTGTGATCAAACTTCCCATTTTTCTCAGACTGACCTCAGACTGCAGATTCACTCACTCAGATGCAATCGACAGTCAGTATCTTGACATTTATGTAGATTTTCTCCTGAAACCAGAAGTGAGGAAGAACATGTTACACTTCAGATTAATAAATATTCACCACAATATCCTGCTTCTGACAGATGAAGTTCTGTAGTATAACTTAGATTTAGGCTCCAGGTGTTAGTTTGATGAAAGGTTAATGCTTCTCCTGCTGCAGCCACAAGAGCTTCTCCACGAATGTTGAGCGCGACGTTAACAGCTACGTTTACTTTGCACAATTCTGGCTGTTAGTGTTGGGTTCACTGTTAAACAGGAAACCGTTTCTCACCAGTAACTTTCTGTCTTCATGATGGATTTTATCTGAAGCTAAATCTGTTTTCTATCTTGAACATCTCTTTAATCCAAATGCTGACAAACAACAGCCTTTTTAGGTAAAACTTAGGTTTCTATAACGATCAGATTAATTTATCTTCTTTGGTATTCAGATACGTTTCATATTCCTGAGTGCCCAGATAACGTCTTTATTAATAAATATATCCACTCTTATAGTTTTTTTTTCTGATTGGTTTGGTTGATTTTTGACACTTATGTTGAGGTTTGCTGCCACCAAGTGGCCAAATTGAAATTTGTTTGTTTCTCAGTTGCTGAAATGATGAAATACAGCCCTATAGATCACCCTCACGAAGACGATGTTTCCTGATTGTGGAGTCTGTGTGTGACCTGAATCTGAACAGGTTAACGTCACAAGAAGAGAAACTTTAACAATGTGTAACGTTGGGCCTCCAGCCATGAATGACAGAACTACAAGGAGGCTGGAATGAGAACCATTAACTGTACAATGCACTGCATGAACCCACTTTTGGTTTCAGCAGGAAGAGGAGATTCGCTATGCGAGTGTGTCATCATGTTAACAAAAAAAAAAAAAAAGAGCTGCCATCTGCGCGGGCCATGCAGTAGACACAGCCTGCAACCTCATCGACTTCACTGGCAAAGGGAGGCCAGCTTCAAGTAAGGCTTCCGCTTGTGTGGAGATAAATTAGCTTAGAAAAAACAATTTAAATATTCTTTGATGTCACTGTTTTGCTGGATTTTCTTTATTGTAACTGTTTAAAAATGTTGCTTATATTTTATGTAATTATTTTCTCCTGTGTTGCTGCTGAACTAAACTGATAAGAGTTTGAAACAAACGTGTGCAGCTAACTCTGTTGAAGATCAGCACATCGGATGAAAGCTGTAACTAACATATTGTGTTTATGCAGGTTGCCTCTAATGTCCTTGTACGACCATAAATCAGGAAGGGTTGCTTTACTTAGATATTGCAAAAGTCCTCATCTTTACCCACAAATAACATAAAAATGAGAAATAATAAAATAAAGCGATTCACAAAAGGTGTCATCTTTGGTCATCTTTATTGTTCTTATAGAAATCTTCACCAGGATTAAGTCATCAAAACCTGCAAAATGTCACAAATTCAGTTTCTTCAGATTTTTATAATAAAGCATCATCAAGGTGATTAAATCTTTAAAGTAGAAAAAGCATCTCAGTCATAAATTTTGATCACTTTTTCCCCCCCATTCAAATACAATGAACATCATGAGACGACTTGATACATAAATCTGGTCTATATTGAGAAAGAGGCCAGTTTTCTATGCTGGAAGCAGGAAGTCTAACAGGTGACTTCCTTTCAGGATTCACTTTTCAGTCAGTTTTAAACAGTTTGGGTCGAAGAAAAAGTTGCATCGTCATAACCTGATCTTCGTCCAATAAGATGACTGATGTCCTGATTGACGACGATAATTAGTTTCCATCAGCCCATCTGAACATGGATTAGAACATTTGGTCTAATAAAGCAATAAATGTAAATGTAATTAGCTGAGGTGAATCAAAATCCTGAGCAGTGATGGCCTCCATGGCTGTTTAGTTGATGTTGGCATCAGTTTGGGTGCTGCCCCTTCCTGTTTCTGTTCAAACAAGACGACAGCTGATCTCTGAGCAGCGAAGAAACAACAATCAGCTCTCAGCAACAATGATGAGACGAAAGAAGCTGAAACTAAAATACACATTTGAACCACCTGGACCTCAGATCAATGCTGATTATTTAGATTTAATGAACGCAGAGTATCCATGACAGAGAGGCCAAATCCCAGCATGGAGAGGCTGAGTGAATGTGGTCTGGACTCTGTGGAGGAGAGTCATGGTTTCAGAGACGCTGTAGAAACAAAGGATACCTGCTCTGTGATCCAGGAACACTCCTAGTTTGTAGGAAAATGGACCTGATACTGGAGTTAAAATGTTGTTGTGATAAAATGTGTATCTGTTTGGGTAACAAAATAGTGACCAAGAATTTTTATTAAATCCAAATCTTCCTGCTCTGCTGATGTTTTTGTATGAAACTGCTACACCTATTTCTTCTCCTCTCCTTCTCCACTCCACCTCCCAGTAACAACGTCCAGTCAGACTCTCTTTACTCAGGACCTGACAATGACCAGTGAATCTGTCGGGATGATCAGGATAAGGCTGCTGTTGGATCATAAACGTTACTTTTTTGTTCCCTTCAGATAATAACAGATTTCTGTTTGCTGTGTTTGGATCCAGAGTGATTTCTGTTGAATACTTTAAGAATCCAGTTCTGGTCTCTGGTTCTGATGGTAAAACCTTCACCTCAGCGACTGCCAGTGAGATGTTTGTCCAGGTGTCTCTCAGGACGTCCTGTAGTTTATCTCTGAGATCTGAAACAGCTGTTGTCACGTCCTCAAAGTATCTCTGGGGACGGATCTTGATCCTGGATGAGTGTGTTGACTCACTGAGTGCTGACAGTGAGGGGTAGTTGAGGAGAAACTGGATGTGATCCTCTGTGTTTGAGAGCTGCTCCAGCTCAGCATCTTTCCTCTTCAGCTCAGTGATCTTCTGCTCCAGCTTCTCCTGAAGCTCTTGGACTCGACTCACTTCAGTTTCCTGCTGGGATCTGATCTGCTGCTTCACATCAGAGCTTCTTTCCTGGAGGAGACGGATCAGCTCAGTGAAGATCTCCTCACTGTCCTCCACTGCTTTACCAGCAGAGGCATTGATGGCCTCCACCTCCTGCTGAAGCAGCTTCACATCTTCCTCTTGGTCCTGGATTCTCTGCTGGATTTGTTGTCGACTCACCTGGAGCTCCTTCTGCTTCTCAGCCCTTTCTGCTGCAGCTGGGACTGTTTCATGGCCTTTATGTTCATCCATAGCGCAGAGATAACAGATACACTGCTGATCAGTGCGACAGAAGATCTTCATCAACTCATCATGACGAGAGCAGATGTTCTCCATGACCTTATTGGAGGGGTTCATCAGCTTGTGCTTTTTTAATGGTGGAGCATCATAGTGAGGCTGGAGGTGATTCCTGCAGTAGGAAGCAGGGCAGGACAAACAGGACTTGAGAGCTTTCCTCTTCCTCCCAGTGCAGACATCACAGGCCACATCTTCAGGTCCAGCATAGCACTGATCATCTGGAGCAGCTTGGAGTTCAGTCTTCTTCAGATTTTCAACCAACTTTGCTAACACGATGCTTTTCCTCAACACAGGTCTCTGTCTAAAAGTCTCTCTGCATTGAGGACAGCTGTGGTTTCTCCTCCAATGTTCGCCATCCCAGTGGTCTTTAATGCAGTTCATACAGTAGCTGTGTCCACAGGGAATAGTCACCGGTTCCTTCAGTAGATCCAAACAGATGGAACAGGAGAATTGGTCTCGCTCTGTATTAGGCATTTTCTGTGCCATTTCACCTCCCAGTAACAATGACTGTTAGTTTCTCTGGTTTGAGTTCAGACCTCAGTGTGTTGCTCGAGAGAAGGTCAGAGGTTAAATCCTTCCTTTTAGATCTAAAAAGAGAAACAAGAAAATGTGTTAATTCACAAAAAAGGTTGGTTTATAACTGAAATTTAACAGTTATAGGAAATAAAAAAATCTTACTGAAATTTAGACCATTTAAAGGGGGCAGTATTACGTAAATTCAACTTTGAGCTTCACATCATGTTATAATACTATTCCCTCATCAAAAACATACCTGGAGAGTTATTTGATTCTTTCATGGATGTTTGAGCAATTCTTTAATCTCCTATGGCAGCCATTCTGGTGTGCAAAATGTCTGGATGGACCTTTGAGACGCTGCTCCTCCTTGGAGCTGCAGTTTCTACGTTTCCGCCTCACAGAGCCCTCCTTCCCCCGCGACTTCTCCACTCATCTCCTTCAGACAAGCCAGCAGCAATTAGCAAACGCCTGGTGGAACTGCACGTTTGCTAGTCTCATTATACGAGCTACTTCTCTGCGAAACGCTGGTAAAAACATTTTTCAAGGGTTAATAGAAGACCGCTGTTGTGATGACTTCCTGAAGACAGTTTCAGAACCAGACCCAATTTCAAGGCGTTAAATTACAAAGTCATTTCTTTTAAGTCATATTTGATATAGTCAGCATTTTGGAACAACTGAAGGTAACGTAGTTACTTGACTGTGCTATAAAAATGACTATGTGCCTGGAAAATACATAATACTGGCCCTTTAATAATAATGAACAATTTGTGCTTCAAGTCCAACAATCCCCCTCCCTAAAAATAGCTGCTATCCACCTTATTCTTACCCCCCCCATGAGGCATTGTGCGAAACCGGAACTGGTTTTTGTTTACGTGCTACCAACGCGCTAATCCTCTTTTGTCTTGGGTTTTTGGCATAAAGTATGTGGGAACACTCAGAGCTTAGATGTGGCAGTATTGTCTTACAGCTATTAAAAGGTTGGAGGATGACCTGAAGAACTGGCCACAGATAGCCTACATTGGCATATTTATCCCCTTCATTGACTCGGTTGCTTCAGATGGTGAAGTGATGATCTGAAAGTCTCTGAAGCTTATCAGTATCCTCACAGTAACATTAAGGTGTTTTGTTAAAAGTGATGGGGCACAGTCTTATCTACCTTAAATCACACATAGAGCGCAGCCAAAGCCTTAAAACTCCACATTATAAAGCCTTTGTTTTGGTTTTAACGTCAGGTGAAATACAAATAGGACGGTGTCGATGTATTACAAGGCAACGGAGATCATGCAGCCACACTGCTGGAAAACCGTAAGGTACAAGCAGATTGTTTTTGTGGTCTTAATCATTTGGTTTTATTATTTGTTAAGAGCTGTGTTACAGTTACTGCAAGTACACCTGTACATGTTTGAGGACATGTTTAATAAAAGAAATATGCTCGTGCAACAATAAATGTCTTCCCCCTTTCACCTGAAATTAGTTCGGCTCTTAAATTCACTACACCGGCATACTTAATCAGCCATGACAAAGTTCTGTCTCAGTTTCATCAAAGCAACTAGCATTTGGTCGACTGCATGCATTTTTGAGGAGCAAAAGGCAAGTGTGTGAAACTTGAGTGGAGTCCTCGTAAACAACAGGGAATCTGCATCTGTCTGCAACAGCGTTTTAGGTGTTCTTATCAAGTTTAGATTTTTTTCAGTCCCATTCTTTTTGTTTCCTCATCTGTCGGTTGTGCGATGAAAAACACCGCTTATCACAGGAACACACTGTTCGTTTCAGGAGCGTGTTCAACACACCCTTGTTGCAGCTACAAACTCAGCTTCGTCCGATTGTTAGTACAGCGAAACACATACTAGAGCGCAAGGACATTTTAGTTAAAAATGATGAAATATTGGTCAGAAAAGAGAACTGTAACTCCTACAAAGAAAGAAAATTTATAGGTTAGCCAGTAACAACGAATTCGCCAATGGTTTACTGCTAATTCCGGCGTTTGCCGGAAGTACGACCCATACTCGTTTCAACAGTGACCCTCCGATGAATAAGGCGGATAGAGAAAGTAAACGGAGCACATGGAGCATTTAAAAGGGAAAGCCGCCCAACATACGAATTATCTGGGTCCTGAAAGTCTTTGTTTTGTGCAGTGAAAACCGTTTTAAACGCCTTTATTTGACCAATAATCGTTCTAAACGAGGTAAAATCCTCCGATTTAAATGCAGCGAGTCATAAAACAGTGTTAATATCGGTGTAGCAGTGAAACCAAACTGGGCCAACATGACGACGCTCAGACGTGACCACCTGTAGTCCGTCTACGTGGCTATTCTCAGCTCTCTGTTTTACGACGGGACGTTTTCCAGGCAGCAACATTTCCTAAGTTTAGCTTCCAGGAGTTACCACAATGTCCTATTTTCTGGTTTAAAGGTTTTAATCAAAGTAAAACTTTACTTACCCCACGGGTAGCGCTCTGTTGTTCTCACGCTGGTCTCCCCGCTCTTCTTTAAATTTTCTTCCTTTTCTTCCCTTTTATACACAAAGATGAAGCACTTTTAGGCGCACTAGCGCCACCTTTTGGTTTGAAGTACTTTTTACACCTAAGTTCTTAAATTTATTGCTCATTGAAACCAACATTTCTTTTTGAAAATCATATCATCTGTATTTCTCTATCATAATTCTTTAATCCTCGTTTTAAACCTACTTTTCTGTAACTGAGATTGGAGCATTTAGTCTCTCCTGCTTCCTTGATAAAATTAAGTCTTTTTATAAAAATCATGCATGAAAAAATGTTTTCTCAAATCTTCTTCTTGATATTATTTCTTCTTCTTTTTTGTCAGTGACTTTTCAGTATTTTTTTTCTGTACGCTATAATATCCACTGTTTTCTTCTTTGTCCCATTGTGTCTGCCATTTCCCTTTCAATTTGACCTCAATTATAATTTTAACCTCTTAACTATATTTCATCTTTTATTATTAGTTTTGACCAGTTAATATTTGAAAACAGTGATTGTTGAGGATATTTCCGACATCATACTCCTATTTTTACTTCAGTTGTTAAATACTATGCCAGGTATCTGATCTTTGTTACTGTATATCAGCCTGAGACCGAGCATCACAGAGTAGCAAACTGAGCTTCAGTGCATTGTGAGTTTTGCATTTTCCTCCTGCAACTACACGACATTTGTTTTTTCTTCAAAGGAAATAATTTATTGTATGTTTTGAATGTTTCCTGTAGAAAAGTATGTTCACCTGAATTCACCCTAAAAAAGTGGCAAAGTCTTTGGAAACAAATGTTAGTCATTTCAATTATTTTTGACCTGCTAGTATTTGAGAGCATTGATTGAGAATCTTTCATACACATACTTTCAAACGTAACAGGTTTTTGTTACTGTATAGCAACGTGTTGTTGTAATATAGACTGTTAGTTCCTTGTTCTTTATGCACATTAAGCTCATTTCAATTCATTTTCAATTAAGATTGAAACAGCCCGGCCCTCGATTTGTGCTATCTTTGAAATTTTGGCCTCAGTTCGACACCCCTGGCCTTGACTGAAAACGTTGTGATGGCAGCATCATGCTGGGGGAATTCTTTTAAAACAAGGGGGGGGGGGCTTCTCAAGGCTGCAGATCAGTGGTTCACCTTTCCAGCAGGACAGCAACTCTAAACATCAAGTTAAAGACACATTGGGATGGTTTAGATCAATGCATATTCATGTTTTAGACCTTCCTAGTCAAAGTCTAGACCTAAATTCATTTAATAATCTGTAGTTATATGTCATCTGACCTAATTGATTTTGGCTTGAGCTATTTTATAAAGAAGAATAGGTCAACAGAAGTTCAACAGAAGATCTGGAGCTGTGATCACAATAGATTTAATTTCTACAACAGCGCCGCTGACGGTGGCAGGAAATCGGAGCGGCTCTATTGAACCTGAAGTTCTACGTTTTTAGGTTGCAATGATTTTTTGGGAAGAATATCTGCATCCTCATTTTTCTCCACTCAGCCACACCGGTGCCAGGCTGGTAGGCAAACTGCGGGGGATCTAGTGAAGATCTCATTTAGCTGTTCTTGTTTTCATTTGTTTTCTAGTTATTATCTGTGCACCAGATTTCCCCTGTCTGCTTATATTGGCATACATGCTGCACAAGAACAGAGAAATGCCTTCTCTCTCCGAGGGCTCCTTGAACAATACAGCATTATTTAGTTCTTGCAGCTATGATTTGAGATGTCTTGCAGCTTGTTCTCGGCAGCTTCTGAGCAGAACCATTTTCTTTTTAAAGTAAAAAAAAATTGAGGTATAATAAACTTGTTTGTATATTTATATTATACAGGTATATCAAAAAAGATTAGAATATTGTAAACAACAAAAAGTTCAATATTTTTTGTAACTCATTTTAGAAAGTGAAACTCACATATTATATACATTCATTACACATAGTATTTTTGTAATTTTGATTATTATAGCTGACAGATTATGAAAACCCAAAATTTAGAGTCTTAGAAAATCAGAATATAACATTAAATCAACACGATATTCTATTTATTTTAGGATGTACCTGAATATTATACATTTATTAAATATATTGCATATATATTGCATTAGATATAATAAAAATATTTCCTGATATGAATCTATTATAATTTTTAAATATATATATATATATATATATATATATATATATATATATATATATATATATATATATATATATATATATATATATATATATATATATATATATATATATTCAGATTTACTATAAATATACTATATTTAGAATTATTATAGTATTGTCATATTACATTAGTTTTTGTTTTGTTTTGAGTGTATTTTTGTATTTTTTATCTTGTAAAGTATCCTTCAGTGTCTTGAAAGGTGCTAATAAATAAAGTGAATTATTAATTATTATTATTGTTGTTGTGGTATAACATATACTTATAAATATATTTGAATTTATTTGATAAGGGACAGTGCATATTAATCAACATGAGTACATTAAACAGTCATGTAACTATGCTAGATTTAGCCACAAGGGCTAATTTTCATCTGTAGTCCCAGGTTGATGGCAGAAAATAAAAAACAAACAACACACACGGATAAACACATACATATATCAAACACATATAATTTATAAATAATTACAAGAATTGTAATATTGTAATATTCATAATTGTAATATTCATAGTATTAAAATAAGTTGGCGATTATAAAAACATATCACATTCATGAAAATAAGCACAAAATGTTATATTGATGTAATTTTATGATACTGAAATATAAATATTATTTGCATAATATAGCATTAAATATTATTATTAAATATTATTTTTATTATATATTAGTTATATGTATTCTCTTCAACTAAATGCATAAAAATGTATTTTAAAGTCACTCATTGAATTAAATTCATTTTTTAATTCTTTAACGTAATCGCAATTTTCCTTTTCCCGCTAGGTGGCAACGTTAGCTTAGTTTAGCTTCGTCACCTACATAAAGTGACAGAGTGATTATTGGGACCGTCAAAATAAAATACAAACTTCCGCGTTTTCTCCTACAAACATATGAAAGCGGTGAAAAGTTGAAGTAACTTAAACTATTTTAATGATTAGATAACATTAACCCAACATTAGATATTTAAGTGTAACTGGGCCGATTTGAGCGCTTGGTTGAAACACAAAGAGGCTTTTGTTTTTAAAGGTAACTTCCGGAAGTTCGTCGCCTCGTTTCCTGAAGCTTAACGGTGGCCCAGTCAAAACAATGCAGCGTTGCAGCTGCGAGTAGCTTCAGCTTTAAAGAGCAAATATCTAATATCTCCACCGTCGCAGTGCTGAGTCCGCCCGCCTGCTGAGTTATCCCCTGCGGGCGTCCGTCGGGTCGTGCCCGGGGTTCGTTTCGCTCCGAGCCGCCTTTGTTCGGGGTTCAACCGTTTTTGTTCGGCTGGAAATGGAGACCGCTAACGGCTGGCTGACCGCAACAGAGGGGAGCGGCTGAAAGGTGAAGCAAACCCGGAGTTTGCGTCAAGTTATTGTCGATAAACTCGGTGAAATAAACCCTCGGCCGGCCGGCTGGTGACATGGTGGAGTAGGCGTCGTCAGCGCTGAAGCTCTCGGTGTCCTCCGACCTGTCTCTCCGGGGAGGACAGCCATGGCTCCGGGCTCCCTGGTGGCGGCCTGCCGCAGTCTGGCCCTCTCTACGTGGCTGCTCTCCTTCTGCTTCGTCCACCTGCTGTGTCTGGACTTCACCGTGGCAGAGCGGGAGGAGTGGTACACCGCCTTCGTCAACATCACCTACATGGATCCGGCCACCTCCGAGGTGCGCACCGAGAAGACGGAGTGCGGCCGCTACGGGGAGCACTCCCCGAAGCGGGACGCCAAGGGGGTGGTGGTGCTGCCGGCCGCTCCGCTGGACCGGCAGGCCTGCGACCCTCACACCCGGTTCGTGGTGCCCTCGCAGGCCGCCGCGGGCTGGATAGCGCTGATAGCCCCGGGAAACTGCACCTACAAGGACAAGATCCGCCATGCTGCAGCCCACAACGCCTCGGCGGTGGTCATCTTTAACGTGGGCTCCACAAACCCCAACGACACCATCACCATGCCCCATCAAGGTAGGACGCTGGCGGGCTCAGCGGAAACTAGCTGGTTTCATTAGGAGGCAACTTTATTTCTCTTCACTTAACTCAAACTAGCGGGGGTTTTTTTGTTGTTAGTTGTGTTTCAAAACAAAAAACTTCATCTGAAAAAGCATTAAAAGAATGTGCCTACTAGGGCCTCAACCAACGATTATTTTAGTAATCGATTAATTTGTCGATTAATCAGTTACTAAATCAGTTGACGATTATTTCAGTAACCGATTCATCGCGATAAATCCGATTGATCGTTTCAGCCCTTGCTCCTATGATACAAAGATCAGACATGTAGCTACAGATGAAGCTTTTAAAAAGCTTTTACACTGAAACCTGCGATATTCTGGCTTTTTAGTGGCAGACATAAGGTAAATGACTCGCAATAAGTCGATATTTAGCTAAAATTTTGCGTTTATTACTGTCGAACATATTTCCACCATTAATAATGGCAAATAGTGTGTCTGCCTATTAGATATATTCTAATATTAAGTCATGCAAGTTAGTTATTCACAACAGACGTCATCTCAGGGGATTTTTACGAAATAAACAGACATAATTTATGTGCATAAATATGGACTCAAAGGAAAACTAAAATTGGCAGATTTAAATTCAGTGGCAGATAATTAGACCAAGTTATGCAGTCAAATTCAGCTTATAATGCCAGTTGGTAACATATTATCATCTGAAGAAGCCCAGTCCATTGACTTAGCAGCAATTCCTCCTCCTGATCAAGCATGTGGTGACAGCGGAAAGGAACGACTCCGTTTGAACTGGAAGAAACCTCTGATTAAATGCTGCTCAGATGATGAGAGGCCTGAATAATGACAAAGAGATCACAGAATCACTGCTTCACGTTTCCTTTCTGTGTGAGGGATATAAATGACTTGTTTTGTTGGACCATAGGTTCAGCAACGAGCCACGGCGTTGTCTTTAACAGGAATGAACACTACAGACAGACAACAGAAGATATTCTCCATGTTTACCTTGAATTATCCATCAGAGTTCTCCAAACTGCAGCCTGTGATGTCATATAAAAGCTGTTTGTATGTGATGCTGCTGAGACTGGAGAAGAAGCTGCAGTTTCAGACTCTAGATCTTCTAAAATCAGCTGATTTTCACTGTTTCTACCAGGCCTCAGCGATGATCTTATCATTACACTGATAATCACGTGCATTAAAGTCTGATTCTTTTTGGCATCAAAGTGTGAACTCTGTGTCACCAAATCATCCTTATTTGTCCAAAAGTTCACGAATATCCGCCTCCCTGATCTGCAGAAGAAGCGACACATTTTCATCCTTTAAAAACAAATATTAACCACTGATAATAAAGTCAACGCAGGAACCTCCAAGTTATTGTTGCAGTGCTGATTCTTTAATATTTTAGATCCAAACTTTTTAGTTATTTTATTGTTGCCCTAAATATCCTTTGATTAAATGATTAAAACAGACTTTACTTTTTAACAAACAGCTTTAATTAAGATCTTAAGAAGCTGAAACTGAAATATTCATACTGCAGCTTTTTTTAAGTCCAACCTTGTATTGGATGCTGCAGTAATAAACTGCTGAACCAGTAAATTTGATCGTAAATGTGTCATTTTAAACACGTTTAAAGTTCAGTCAATGTACCAAAATAAAAGCATCTCGATTAGCCTGATAAGATGTAATTTTGCTGGTAAATATGGAGGTTGAGCTTTATAAATGATAAAAAAAAATACACAGTTCTGTAACTCATTTACTTTTATTTAAAAGTATTTTTTGCATTAATATTTAAAACAAGTAAAGTTGTGTCTACAGGCAGACGCGGTAAATCTGGACGTAAACAATGGCTGAAACCAGCAGTGCCGACACTTTGGATGGAGCTAACCAGTTTGAAGAGAGCAAAGTACTTGATTTATTTAGTATTTGGGGTGAACGCTTGATCCTGTTGCTCAACAACATTAACATCCATCCGGCGTCCATTATTACTGCTGTTAACAGTTCGCTGCTGTGTGACGTCGATGATCTTCTTCGGCCCACGTGGGCTGATTTTAGGCAATAAAATGTTTATTTTGTTATTTTAAAAAAGGAAAAGGAATTTAATTATTTGTTTGTTTGGATCTTTTGATGTATTTCTAATATTGTATAAAAAAAGTTTAAAGTGGCTCAATGAAAAATCTGCAGAAAGTGCCAATTTTTTTCCTGATTGATCATCAGAATAATCGATTACTAAAATAATCGTTAGTAGCAGCCTTATATAGTTCCTGAAAAAGGTTTCAAAACAACAATATTATCATTTATCGCAATAATTACTGGGACAATTTATCATCCAGCAAGATTTATAGTGACAGGCCTGGTAGTATGAACGACCACCCAAAAGAAATCGGATTTCAGCAAAACATCGTACTTTAGCATCGAGGCGTGCTGTGAGGCCTTGCTGGAAAACGGCGATAACTTTAGAGTACCTTAGTACCAGTGACCGCTTCATGCCTAGAGGGGATTTTTATTATGCACAAGGCATCCTCGTTAATTTTCCTAATCTGAAAGCTGTTTTAGTAGCAGGAAGACACAACTTATCCATTTTTTTGGAACAAGAGGAAAAAATTTACTGTTGTTCTGTTGGTTAAAATGATTCTTCTTGACAACTGGACTTCAAGAGGAACATGAATCCAGTATAAAAACATGTTTCTTTTCGATTTGGTCGGCTCTGACCTTTTTAAACAACGCAGGGTCTGGTAGGAAAGCTGAGACCAGCAGTCTGAGCCGACTGTTATCAGGAGCCACTCAGGGTTTGACCAGAGGGTTTATTCTCTGACGTTTGAACACAGTCTGTGGTGCAGAGCAGGGACTCAGCCGTCGTTTCGGCCTCTTCTGATTAGATCACTCGATGTGACACTTTGTCACGATGCGGCTCTGGGTTGCGTAACAGCAGCAGTGAAGGGAGGCCTGCTGATCTGAGCCGCTGAGCAAACTAACAGCTGTTTGTGTGACAGCTGGGATCTCCTTCAGCAACTCCTGCAGGCCCACTCCCACTCCCACTCTGACTGCCAGGAATCCAGGAAGTAAATGGAAAATACTCGCCGTTTGTTGACTTTTAAATCTAGTTTCTCATGACGTTTCCAGTTTCTGGGAATCTGTCTTTGGAAACTCGGTAAATGTTCCAGTAGAAACTTCTGCAGGTCGTTCAATGTTTATCCGTGTGCTGTTCAGATACTCAACAGCTCTGGTTTTGATTAAAATCTCATTCTAGTGCTAGTTCTGTCTTTTTTTTTAATGTATTTTTTTGGTATTTGTTGAAAATGTTTGTCACTCTGCTGTCAAATCACAGGTAGAACATTCGGTTAAAAACTTGGAACCTCCAAATTAGAGATTTTTATGTGTGAAAATGATCATTTGAAGCCGTCCAAGAAATGTTGGTGTTCGGTTTCCTCCTTTTAATTCGTGATCCAGACGGAAACCTCCCAGAAACAACAGTGAGTTTGGTCTCAAAAGGTCTGGTTGCTACGGTAACCTGCTCCTGATGATTTTAGACAGTTTTATTAAAGTTTTGATTTAATTGAAGGGCTAAAAACTACAGACGTCTGGGATAACCTTGAAATATGCATGTAATAAATCAATGAAATCATATGTGGAATATTTTAATTATGGATGCATCATTTCTGTATCCATATCTGACTCAATAACAGTCATTTTTATTTAAAAAAAAAAAAACAAACAAAAACCACTGGGCTGAAAGGCCAACCAGGGTTGATGGTACTTGATCGTGGCACCAGAGATGCTTGGTCTTCATTAAGTCTTAAATATAAATATCTCCATTTGCAGAAGTAGATAAAGTCACTGAGAAAAACAGGAATGCACCCAGAGGGGATGGCTTAATTTGGATTTAATTTAGTATACATGCGGGAAAAATTGACAATAAATGTTGTTTGTATTTCAGTGTCATATAAAGTCTTGAATTGGGTCAGTTTTAGACTTTAAAGTCCTAAAAAGAACTACTTCATTGACCCTAAAATTCCTTTAGTTGTGTCTTAAATTTGTATGTCTTTCTCCATAGACTTTGTAAAAAAAAAAAAAAAAAATCAAATAGTTTTTTTCACTATCAATATGTTGTAGTTTCAGTCGAGTTATTAAGGTATTTTCTTGCTTTGTTGCAAAGCATTCCTTTAAACCGGGGAAACAAATATGTTCATGAAACTGGTTTGTCGGCATTCTTGCTTCGTTATTCACTCCCAGCTCCTTTAGTGGAGCGTATTTAATCAGCTCCATGGAAAACTTGGATTTCAATAGTTGGCTAAAACCTGTTGTCAATACCTGCTATGATGTGTGTTGTGTAGGCAGCTGCGTAAAGGTGTTAATGCTAGGTGACAGGTGCAAAAGTTGTTGGCTCACATGCTCGAGCCAAAAATCAGCGAGATGAGTTGGTGAAGTAATATTTAGCGCAGAAACTAACCATTAATGCGTTTCTTTCAGTAGGACTGCTTAGAGGCTAAACGAGCATCTATGTAAAGCAGCAGACTGCAGGCTAGCTAATCAAGGCAATAGGCTAATGAACTTGCTAATATCGGGTTGTTAGACTTCCTGTGTTACTTTTATAAGAGCACAAAAACCCAAGAAGTGTTAACGTTCTGTACAATAAGCACAAATACTTTTACTAAATTCAGCTGAACTTTATTCCATCTTCTGCTTTAATTTTCCACCACTGTGTGTTGAAAGTTCAGTCTTTTTATAGCGACATCTTTGCTGACATCTTTTTAGCTGACATTGACTTCAAATTTATCTCATTGCTTCTGACTGAAGCAGAATTTCATTCTTGAATATTATTAGTATTATTATTTTTAATATCTTGAGCAGAATATAAGCGTGTGCATTATTCACATCACAAAGGACTCTAGAGCGTAATAGTTGTTGACTAATATATTCCAAATGTTATGAACTTGTGTTTTCATGCTGCTGTAATATTCAGCCAGTTGACTGAGTCTTACGGCAGCAGATGATCACACCAGACACTAATGGCGTTGCCCAAAATGCTAAAGGCTAAAGGTCAAAGAGTGATGGAGGCACTGATGAGAAAGAGAGGAAGGGAAAAAAAAATAAGCAGATATGGCAACTGATATCATCACAAAACTTACCAATATTATTGCTAGGTCTGCACGATATGGCTGGAAAACGTATCCCGATATAAGCATTTCACATCAGCCGATATCGATAATTGTTGATTAGTTTTTTTTGTTTTAAATATCTGAAATATTCCCAAACTGGTGGCGTGACCTTTCCTCTTCTATCCACAGTTTTCACTCCACGCCGTTGTTTGTTTTTAAGCAGCTATGAGGCGAAACCTTAAACTTTATCTGCAGCGCAAGTTATTCAACGAGTTGTTGCTAGGCAACCAAAAAGCGAGTGATTTCGTTGACGCCACCCACCTAGCTTAGACCCACCTAGCTTAGCGAGCCATGAGAGGTTGAGCGGCTAAAGTCTTTCCTCTGCCTACATCCCCCAGAATGCTGTGCGGCTCTCGATCGGAGTTCAGTGAATTTTCTAAATATTGAGTATTCTATCAGACGTATTATCTATTGATACTGATCACGTGTCTATCAGCATATATATAATTGATTTATTGTCCAGCCTTAATTATCGCAAGACTTTCTAATATCGTTCAAGTCAAGTTTATTTGTATCGCTCATTTCAGCAGCAAGGCAGTTCAAGGTGCTTCGCAGCGTAAAAACATCAAGTATACGTTAAAAACATCAAAATCATCGAGCAAAATCATCAAAATGATTGAGAAAATACCAGCGCATCAAAATCATAGGGATCATCAAGCAAATTTAGTTAAAAAATATTGATCAGTGATCAATGTTCAGCAGTAAAAATAAGAATAAATCCTAAATACAGACAAAAAAAACAATACTTCACAGGAAGAGGTCAGATCAGTGCAGGTTCTTGGTCAACAAGATGGCAGGAGCGAATCTGAAGAAGCCTCTGACTGAAGGCGCTGTTGATGTGCAGCCGTCTCATGAAGAGGACGGTCAGGGTTGTCCATAACTTTGTGGATTTCATGTAAAATCCTTCCTCGCGTCGTCATCTCCAGTGGTTCCAGTGGTCCCCAGAACAGAACCAGCCTTCGTTATCAGGCTGGTTCTGGTGCTGCTGCCCCAACAGGTGATGCAGGAGGAGATGACGCTCAGCAACAGACGACAGCAGACCTGCAGCATCTGCTGAAACACCTGAAGGACCTCAGCTTCCTCCAGAAGTCCAGCCTGCTCCGTCCCCTCGCGCTGCGTCTCCAGTCCAGTCGGTTGTCCAGGTGGCGGTCAGGTTTGTTATAGTTTCTGCTGTGGTGATCAGAAGCTGCTGCCAGCAGGGTCTGACCTCTGACCTTTACCAACAGTGTTTACACAGCTGTGTTATCGCCATAAATGTGTCGCTCTGTGCTCTGCAGACGCACCGCATCAGCTTGCTGGCTGAACGCTGACCACTCGTCTCTTTGGCGTCGAAGCGGAGGATATAAGGTTACGTCCCAGTTTCATTTTCATTCTGGGAAAACGCATGATAGGAAGCCTGGAAACCAGTGGATTTAACTGGGACTCTCCCATTCATAGCAGAGTAGTTGTCAGATATCCAGAATAAAACCAGAAGACTGTTGACGGCTTCAGAAAGCGGTTCCTTTGGTAAGAGGGGATCGTGTGTTTAGATTTTAAATCTTGTGTGGATCAGAGAAAATCCACAATTAACCTAAACATGTTGAGTGATTTTAATAAATCATCGTTTGCCCTTTTTTTTATTTGTTGTGTCGAGAAAATCAGTAATTTTTTTTAACCTCTGAGTTGGGAAATGAATTAAATTTCTAGGTGTCTGTTTCAGAGTCACTTCCAGCTGGTTAAGCCCAGCGATCACATTTATAGCAGCAAAGTGCTGCCTGTTGCATAACGTGGGTTTATTTATTCCTCTCCCTCCCACTCAGTGACTCCCCCACACTTAAAAACTCTTATTTTTAACTTGTTCGGTTTATTTTGAGTTGATGATTGTTTTCAGTTTCTCAAAAGCGCAGAAGTGCTGCTCGGGTCGACCATTTCGTGGTTCCTGGACTTCTCTGAAGAAGATGAGCAGTGAAGCGTCGACCCGTGGGAGTGGGTGGAGCGTTGGAGGAGTCGGTGGGTCCCCGGTCTCGCTGTTAATCCACTTGACAGCAGACGGCGTGGAATCAACTGCTTCCACGGTCCGTCCCACAGATTAGCGCTGAGCTGCTGATCGCTCCGTGTCGCGCTGCCGTCTGAGGCTCAGACGGTGACGTCACATCCAGAAACGTTTTGCTCGTCTGTGATTGGTCCAGGGAGGGAGCTGTGTGGGATCTTCACAGGGGGAGTCCTGCTGACTTTCCCTGCGGTCCCTGCAGGGACCAGCTGATTACGTCTCACGTCTTTAAAGACGGGGCGGATAAATCAGCCCGGGTTTGATTTCTGTTCGCCTTTTCTTGACTGCAGGAGTCATACCTCACAGCACCTTCAAGAAAGCAGCTCTGTGATGTTGACTGCCAAGAGAGTTTATCTGACCTCAGTAAATACAGCGACACTTCCTGCTCTGCATCATGCTATCTGTTTAAAACCAAACTGGAAGCACCGAAGGCTTCACGAATGGCATGCAATAAATCTCCAGCAGCTGGAAAAACATGACTATGTTTCTGATAAGCACATGCGAGAGTCCCAGACGTACCACGTTGTTTGGGTTAGTAAAAGGAAAGGAAAAAAAAAAAAAAAAAGTGCATTTCAGAGTCCGTGAAAGAATCGGCACATTTGAATCCAACAGAAAACGAAGGGATTACGAGATTACATCCGTCCTAACCTTTATCTGAGTTTTTCCTAAACTCAAGATGGCAAGAGCATCAACAGATAAACTGTATGCAGGTTGAGTTTACAGCCTGAAAACCGCATGAAGGTTCAGGTCTGATGCTTTTAAAAATCAACCAGACTGCTAGTACCTGCCGATCACCAGCTGATTTGGGGAAAACCGACTGATTCCCATCACTGAGTAACTGATCGGTGACGATCGACGATTAATCGGATAAAATAACCGGAACATTCTGCAGGTTTTTCATTTAACCACTTAAGCCTTTTGATACAACTCTAGAAATACATGAAAAGTACAAATAAACAAAAAATTCAGTTCCTTTTTTAAATAAGAAAACACAAATGTTACCGCCTAAAATTTAACAACAGCATTTCTTTCGTGAATGCTTGATTATTCATAGCAAAGGATGCGTCTTTAGCTAAAAAAAAAAAATACTTCTAACGTCAACATGTGAAAAGCTCAGGCTTTTTGCTCGACCTAACCTCAGTCCAGTGTCGGGCTGATCCGCTACACATTTTATGGATTAACTGATGAATAACTGATAGCGAAAGCTGATGAATAGGAGGTTTTTTCAACATAATGTGAAACTGAAACTGCCACTTAAGGAGTTCTGGGTTGAACAGATTTAGACAGAGCAGTTTTCTTTTATCCTAAATGCAAAATGTTTATATTTTTTGTACTGTTTTGACTAAATTATTGCTCTTAATAAAATTATTTTAGCAAATGGCCTTTATAGAATCTGTATTCTCCGATTATCTATCTGTACTCTATCTGATAAGAAACGACATTAAAACAGTGATGATGATGAATATATGAAGAAAAAGGGCAAAACTCGTCACTGAATTATTGTGAAGCCGTCTAAAACCGCTAGTCGTTTAAGGATTTTACCGATTCAGAACGTTTTTTTGTTTTTTGAAATACTTTGAGTTTGTTAAAAAGATGAGAAACCTTACTTGGGTTTTACTACGAAGCAGCACTTCTAAAACAGAGAATGATTGAAGCTGCTTGTTTGTGGAAATGTTGAGTAAAAACTCAGCTGAAGAGCTTATGATTGGATTTTTGTGGCCACAACAGGACCGCCGAGTCGGTTTAAATCTGGATTTGTTCAGAAAGTCCGGGATTATATAACTTGTGTGAAGGACCTCACGCTTACAGAGGAGCTATGTTGATCCCAGCTGAATATTTTTAGGGCAACGCTAATCAATGTTTTTGTTATTTTGCTCAGTCAATACGAGTTCAGCGCTGGCCTCCAGGGAATTGATCCAGCTTGTGCTCTTCCAGCCCCGACAGAGAGCAAATCCAGTCACTGCAGAGCAAACAGTCCGGAGCTGCATCTCAGGTTTCTCAATATTTATTTTTCCTGAAAGGATGAGAAACAGAGTTGGTAACATAAACCTCACAGAGAAACTTTCTGCAACATGCATCAAACAGGATACCACAGTGGTTGTTCCAGACTTTCTGTTCGATATTTTTATCAGCTTGAAGTCAAACTGAAAGGAAAATTTGTTTAAACAAATGACTTATGGTGCTGCTGGTTAGAGTAATTTGGGTAGGGGGAAAAAAAAATCAACCGATGAAAATTGTGTGCAGTCTCCAGGTTTTGAATTGTGGCCATTTTATGTTTTCTTTACAGCCTACTGGTCTTCCAGCTGACCTGTTGATGAATTTTATAGCGTTGGTTAGAGACCTTCAGCAGCTATAATCTGGTCACTGATTGAGATCCCTTGACAATAATCAAGGATTCTCCAGTGGAAACTCGACTGTTGTAGCTACCTGGGAACAATAGTGGATGATTCTCTCAACTTCAGCCAACACACTGTAGCAATTTACAAGAAGGACCTGCAAAGACTGTATTTTCTAAGAAGGTTGAATCTTTTTAGTATCAGTAAAACACTGATTTTATAAGATTTTTTTTTTTTTTTTTTTTTTTTTTTTTTTTTTTTTTTTTATAGGGCATCTAAAGGCTCAGTGTAGCCTTCAGATCCATCTTGAAAATTCGATCAGCACCTTAAAATAAAAAAAAAGGCCCGAACAGTCAGGCTTGAGGTGCTCCATAATTTTAAGGTGAAAGAATCTGGAATTGTCCTATAGAAAGTTACCAGTCTGTACTTGATGCAGGTGTTGATGCATTCAGATAAACAATCTAATCAAGTGACCACTCAAAGCACAAACGTTCAGATTTATTCTAACTTGAAAACCTTTAACTTTCCTGACTTTAACCTACCTCCTTGTTAAAATGTCTTCCACCTCGTCCCTAAAAGTGTTTATTTGTAGAAGCCAATGTCCCTCTGGGATATAACCCCCCCCCCCCCCTGCTCTTTGGGGTTACATCAGGATGCATTTGTACGAAGTCAGGCCTCAGTCACAAGGTAAACCTCAGACTTAAATCAGAAACAGCCAAGATGTGGTCGGCAGATTGAATTTTCTCCTCAGACGTTAAGGACTGAAAGGCTTGCGTTCATCAGCTGCAGATTCTGTTTTTAGCCGCAGAGCAAGCAGCTGCAGGAGGTCGCGCTTGTGTTTTCACTCGGGAGGTGCAGAATCATCGCAACCCTGACGTTTGTGACAAATGATTTGTCTGTCAAGTTTATTTTAAAACTTCCTCTTTTCGTGTCACTTCCCTTCTTGCTGTTAAAATGAACAGTCTAAGAATTAGCTTGTAGACAGTGACTCCGTGAGGGTCACAACATCCTAAAACGAGAGCTTTAGAATGAATAAATTAGGCCTTAAAATGCTCCAGGAATGCATGAAGACTTTCGATCAATTTCAAAGAGAAAAATCAGATGACTTTAAATTTACGTCACAACTTAAACAGACTTCAGGGACCTCAGGAGTTTCTGTATTTACAGCTGTTAAAGAGGTTAAATCAGGTCGTCTTAGTTATCGACAACAGTATCTTCACAGGTCTAAAAAAGTCAATCAGACAGCTGCAGCTGATCCAGAACGTTGCTGCTTGTGTTCCCACTAAAACCAGAAAGATAGAGCACATCACCCCAGTTCTAAAGTCCTTCTATTGGCTCCCTGTCGCTCAGAGAACAGACTTTAAAATACTTCTGTTAGTTTATAAATCACTGAACGGCTTAGCACCAAAATACATTAAAGACCTGTTGTCACTGTATCAACCTTCCAGACCACTCAGGTCTTCTGGTTCTGGTCTGCTCTGCATCCCCAGAACCAAACACGGAGAAGCAGCTTTCAGTTTTTATGTTCCGCTAATCTGGAACAAACTTCCAGAAAACTGCAAAACAGTCGAAACACTGAGTTCCTTTCAATCATGTCTAAAAACTCGCCCATTTAGAGCTGCCTTGGATTAGTAGTCTGGACCATAAATCTGCAAACAAATCCAGGAGAGAAGCTGCTCTCAATGAAATATTTTATTACACATTAACCATCATCTCCTAATAATTAATTAAATCACAGAGTTAGTGGCAGGAGGACATCAGCTGAAGGCCAGGCACCCCGTCAGGAGTACAGGGAGGTTAAATTAGCGAAACAAAATGAGGGTTCTGCGGGTGGTTTCAGCGATTTCTACACCTTAAAGGTCGACGTGCCTCTGTGAGGAAAGTCAAAGGCCTCGGGGTTCCTCCTCCTCCAGACGCCTCGATGTATAAAACGATGAGAGAAAAAGGTGGAGATGACTGTGCTGAACATGCCTTAATTTTTCAAAGTTTGAGTGTAAATCAGTTAAATGAAGTAAGTGGATCATTGATCAATGTTTTTGAATGATATTTGCTTGACGATCCAAATATCAATCTATGATTTTGATGCATTGATGTTTTCCCGATGATTTGCTGATAATAAACTTGACAATTTCAGTTCAAATGAAGATGGTCACAGTCTGTTTATTCCTGTGGAAGCTGGTGGATCCATTCAAGCCTGTTGCTCCTGGTCATCTGTAGACTTTGGTCTGCAGCTGCAGGTCTCCACACATCACTGCTGCTTTTTAGATCGGGTCAGAGTTCAGCCCATTGGATGTTTCTGAATTAAAGCCGCCACGTCTGAGGACCGCTGGGACAGCGGGAGACAGAATGAGGAGTAACTGAGCAATAAAAACACTTTTTTTTTTGGCTTAAACTTAGTGCAAAAGAGCCAAAATAAAATACAAATGAGTTGCTGGTGCTTCACATAGTGTGTTAATATATAAAACCACAGGAAAAAACTAAACACTTTCAAAGCATTCATTTGATCTTACATAATGCCAGTCTGTGTTGCCCAGACGGTTGGCTGCTCAGTCAGCTCATTCCTCCTGTTGCTGTGGCTCGTATGTGTACCCTGCACCCCCTAATGTGCCCGGAGAACAGTACTCGCATTCTCCTAATCGTTCCCAGTTAAGAGAATATTAATGTTTGCAGTGTTATGACTGTAATTCTCATTCTTGCTAACTGCATTTCTTCCCCTTCACTGCGATTCTCCTCACCAACCTTAAGGGAGTTTTTGGCTACTTTCGTATCCTTGTCATATAGTTGTTCTTTTTTCGACTGTCAAAAACTTATGTTAAAATAAAGAAAACATTGAAAAGAGGTGCTTAGTGATGAGACGAGGCCATTAGAGAATAAAATGTTCTGGGGTTTGAAATGGGTTTCTTAACTCCAAGGTTTCCAAACGCAGCAGAATATATGATCAAGGTTTTTGATAATTAGTACAATAAATGAAAACAAATGATTTTAGAATAATTTAGACAGGGTGTTCTCCTTTTTTTTATTTTTTACCGCTGTACACTCCTTTCAGTTAATTTATATTTCATCATCTTTATCAGGCAAATTTTACAGTAAGTATTGTAAGTTTTAATTATAATTTATAAGATGAAATCATAAACACATACACAGCATAAATTCTTAAAATCAACTAACAGTATTATAAAATAAAAGGAGATAAAATTAAACCCTAATTTTTATTTATTTATGTTTATTTAATGTATTTTGTTACTGGTCTTCCATACATATGTACATCCAAATATAGTACAGTTGGTTTTTCATTCATGGTTTTGTAATTTATATATAATTGGTGTTCCACACAGGTATTTTTAAAACATGGTAAAATTGATGTTTCATACACGTTTGTTTATTTATTTACAATACTGGTATTTTTAAGACATGTTAAATTATGAGTATTTTAATGTATGTTCTAGTGGAAGTTTTTTTTTAAGTATTTAAGTTACTGTTTATAGATGTATTTTATTGTGTTACAATGTTTCTGCCATGCACGTTTTTTTTTTTATTTTCTATGCAAACTGGTGTTCCGTACCTATATTTTCTATGCCAAACTGGTGTTCCGTACCTATATTTTCTATGCCAAACTGGTGTTCCGTACTTCTATTTTCTATGCCAAACTGGTGTTCCGTACTTCTATTTTCTATGACAATCTGGTGTTCCGTATCTGAAGCACAGGCTGTGTGAGAGGATGTTCTGTAAAACCTGCTGCAGGATTATAGAAATCCTGTGAACGGTCCTCAGAAAGACTTACATAATCTCATGTTCAGGCTGAATCCTGAAGCCGATCGGTCCGCTGGAGTGAAACCAGGCCACTCAACGCATCACCCACCATGTTGGCTCATAAAGTGTATTTTTAGAGTGGTGGTCGTCATGGCGACGTGGGGATGTGTCAGGCTCAAGCTGCTATTGGATCAATAAGCGGGTGATGAATGTAATCTGTGTCAGATTGTTTCAGAGGTTAGGAGGTGGAAACATTTCCCAGAGCTTAATGTGCTCAGATAAAAATATCCCATAAAGATATTATAAACTTGAGATAAAAACGTAAACATTTACACCATAAAACACACTGAAACAACTTGGAAATCACTCTGATGGACCGGTTTATAGTAGAGGCAATGTAAACACCTCAGCGTGACTGCATGTTTTCAAGCCTGTTTTTAAAAAAACTGGAGTTAAAAGTTAAAAATTAAAAACTGTCGGTGATCTCAAAAGAAACTAAATATTTAAACAAATATTTTTTTTTTACTTGTTTATGAGGAATATTTCCACTTTAAAATGTAAAGATCTTTTCTGTTTATCAGCTTGACATCTAAAATGTATGTATGGAACACCAATTTGACATAAGATACATGTATGGAATAACCAGTTTAAAGTAGAAGATCAATGGAAAACCAGTTTAACATAAAACTATACGTATGGTACATACATAAACTGGTGTTCCATATATATATATATATATATATATATATATATATATATATATATATATATATATATATATATATATATATATATACTTTTTTTTTAACATAAAAATATATGTATGGAATACCAGTTTGACATATGATGTATGTACAGAACACCAGTTTAAGATAAAAATATATGCATGGAACACCAGTTTGACATAACGTACATGTATGGTTTCTACGACCTGAAGTCCAAATGTGGCCGGACCCGAGTTATAAACGGTTTCAAGCAGAGCTGGGTGTTGGCTCGTGAACTTTTGAAATGTAACAATCTAGGGCTGGGCGATATGGCAAAAAAACATATCACGATATGAGCATTTCATATCAGTCGATATCGATAATTATTGATAAGGTTTTTTTTTTTATATCTAAAATGCTGCCAAACTGGGGGCATGGCCTTTCTTCTTTTATTCACAATGTCTTTTTGACCTGTTGAACTCATTTTCTCCTTTCTCTCCACCTTATTCTTTTTTTATTTTTAAGCAGTGATGGGGTGGCAAGTATGAAACTTGTTCTCCACAGTGACAAAACCCACTGAATGTGGAACCAGCAGCTACATATAAACAATGAAATTAAACGATCGCACTTATTTGTGAACATGGACATGAATTGCGCACCGGATTGTGCTTAATCAAATGTCTGAATCCGAGCTCTGCTGGCGCACTATAAACTGGAATTACAGGCATCACTTCAGCCAAAGTTTAGAAATCAGGGAATCTTTTCTCCATTTGAAGCAATCAGAAGTCGGCATGACGCTCTAAACGAGGGGCAGCAGGAGGAAATCCCCCAGAATGCGCTCCAAAGCCTCCTGCCCATAACTCTTCAATGCGCTGTCTGCGAGATTCAAGGATTTTTATTGTCATATCAGTTCACACGTCTGTATTGCGAAATTTAGGACTCAGGTCCCAGTTCAAGAAGCCTCATAAATAAATAAGTAAATATAGATAAATAAAGGTTTAAAAAGTGAGATGAAGCTGTATTTAGTGCATTAAGTGCAGGAGATGCATTTAGTTCAGTGTCCAGGTCAGAGACAATAATCGGATGGGATTTCTTCTTTTATTATTGTTTGATTTGGTTGCCTCCACGATGTCTTCTGTGCACAAAGTTGCGTCTGCACCAGGTGGTCCTGTGTGAGTTGTAATCCGTCACAGATTATTTTTCATTGCGACCCCTGCTGTGTGTGTTCTGTGAACCGCGCAAACATCCCCCAGAATGCTGTGCGGTTCTGGATAGGCGTTCGGTGAAATTATCGAACATTCTGCTGGACGTATTTTCTGTTGATATTGATCACGTGTCTATCGCGATAGATATCGTTTCGTCGTCCAGCCCTTTTAACAATCACAAGCTGGTGAAATGAAAACATTTATGTGCATGGCTGTGAAACAGTCAAGTTGGTTTATGCTCACAAACGCACATAAGTGAGATGACAGCTGCTGGAGCTAAATGACAGGAAATATGAGCTTGTGTTTGTCTTCTGAGTTCACGTCCATGTTGGAGCTCAGTTTCCGTTGTTATTATGCTGACCTAAGCCCAGTTGGTGGGGTTGGATCCAGTTTAATTCATCCTGTCTGATAGGAAGCTCTGGGTTTCATGATGCAAACCTGCCTCACATGAAGCAGCAGGTTAGAAAAATGAAGCTAAAACTGTTTGTTCTTCAGAATCAGGCGTTTTATTATTACCGCATAAAGCCTTTCTTGCAGTGAGATCATTTATATGAACACCCCATCGCTGTGCTCAAAGGCTCTGGATTCGGTCCACAGTGGAGCTTTAAGATGCATTACAGGCTTAAAAATCCCCGACTCCTCCCCAGCCTTGTTGCTCATGAACGAATCCTCGGGGTTCTGCTTTCATAATCCTGGAAGTTATTTTCCAGAACCTGTTTTTTATTTAATGTACAAAGAGCTCGAGCCGAGTTGGGTAAAAAGGAGCAGTAACATATTCTGCTCCTCACTCGTTGGCTCCTCCAGAATCTGAATTAACTTGTTTCATTGTGACTTTAACCTGTTAACTGGCGGCACCAGAAAAGCACCCAGATTAAATCAGCTGCTGTTCTTGAACGCTTTGGCATACCAGGAAAATCTTGGTCTCTTTTGTAAAGAAATCAGTCTTAATTTTTCATCTTGTCAGTCAAACATGTTTTATCTGTAATTAGTATGTAGCTATTAGGTTTGTAACACAAAAAAATGTAAACAGTTTTGCCTTGTCTTGATTTTTCTTATTTTTTATGTAAGTCCAGTTTCAAATTTGGTAAAAATGGCACAAAAGAATAACTTTTCTGGACATGTTCTTGTGCGTTGATGCCCAGACGTTATCCAGATTAAAAGCGTTTTCCTCACTAAGGAAATTTAGACATGAAAGATGTGTAGAAAACCTGTCAGCCATGTTGTTTCTGAGTGGCCATGGATCTGTCGTCGGCACCATTTTTTATTCTGTTTGACTAACTTGTTGTCAGGTTATCAGTATCCTCGTCATCCAGGTTTCCCAGTCGTTCGTCTGAAGCTTTAATCATGGAGATGTGATCCATCACTTCTTCTGCATGTCTGCAGTTTTGTTGCTGCTTTCATGTTCAAGGACTCCCACGCCGGGACGCCTGCAACCTTCCCGTGCTCGTCCCTCCGATTGATCTTCTCCAGGTGTCTTATGGCCATTGGGGAAACCAGTTGGTTCAATCCTTCAACACCGCGATAACAGCAACGTGTTAAAACCAGCGAAAGTTGCAGTGCAGCGACTGCCTCTCTGTTCAGAAATCAGTGCTTGTTCCTGCTGAGGGGCTTTCCTGCAGCTTCTCCACCTTTCAGGGTAAAACCAACAGGAAGTGACCGAGCGTTTCCTTGCCTCAGGCACAGGTGAGGTGATCGCCATCATGATCCCGGAGCCGAAGGGCCGGGAGGTCGTGTCGCTGCTGGAGCGCAACATCACGGTCACCATGACGATCACCATCGGGACGAGGAACCTGCAGAAGTACGTGAGCAGGACGTCGGTGGTGTTCGTGTCCATCTCCTTCATCGTGCTGATGATCATCTCCCTCGCCTGGCTGGTCTTCTACTACATCCAGAGGTTCAGATACGCCAACGCCAGGGACAGGAACCAGGTACGCACCGCTCCTGAAAGCGGGCTCAGCAGAACCTCAGTCTTCGTCTTCACCTGAGGGTAAACTCCTCAAGGGACAGGAAACATTTAATCCTGAACCTCGTTCTCTCTTTTCCTGTTTGCAGCGTCGTCTTGGCGACGCGGCGAAGAAGGCCATCAGTAAACTTCAGGTCCGCACCATCAGGAAGGGCGACCAGGAGACAGAGGCCGACTTCGACAACTGTGCCGTCTGCATCGAAGGCTACAGGCCCAACGATGTGGTTCGCATCCTGCCCTGCAGGTAAATGAGTAATGTTTGAAAAGGCCGTCGACTGTTGGAGTTTCATGAATACGTGTTGATTTCAACCGAGTAGGAAGATCTTCTATAAGGAGCTGCGTTGGTTGGTTAAAGGTTCACGACGGAAGTGAAGGATGTTTTTAAAACCTCATATGTGACAAAAACTAACTTAAAAACCTTCAGGTCATTGTAATTTCTGCTGCAGTTCTGACCAGCATATTAGCTCTGCTGTGCGCAGACACGTCGGTCCTCCCGTCACTTTATTTCAAGGAGCTGTGCAGCAGTGGAGTTAAAAATGGTGGCAGTGAAAGGAAGCAGCTGAAAGTCTTGCTTTTATCAGGGTGTCCATGCATCCATCAAAACTCCTAAATTCATGTATCTAAAATTAAAGCCTTAAAAAGTCTTAAATACATTTTAAAAATGTACGCTGGCCTTAAAAATGTTAATCACAGTTTTTTAAATTTTGTCGTGATGGGACTATTTAATCTTGTATATGTAGTTTTTTTTTTTCTTGTGGGACTTTTCTGTCAGGCAAAAGTTTGAGTCGTGCGCCGATATCTTCATTGCATTCTGTGGCTGGAGGCGGTTGAGGCTAATATTCCCTAGCTAGATAGCTAGCTAGCTCTTTGCGTCTGTCATGGCTGATGGGCTCGACGAAAGACAGCGACGGGCAAAAGTCATCGCCACTTGGTGTGAAGCCCAACACAAGGGAGGCGACAGACAGTGACAAAAGTTTCAACATTTTTCAACTTTCCCGTGTGTCGTCGCAAGCCCACGTGTGCATGTCTGGTGTACGAGCGCAAAATTTCACATGCATGAATATCCTCGGTCGCTTTCCTGGAGGAGGGCTCGCGATTTTCGCCTCATCGTTCAAGTTCCATAGGAGATGAATGGAGAGGGCGTGACGTCGCCTCCCGTGTCGAGCCCTTTAAGTGCTGATTTATTTGTTCTTTTTCGCCGCTGGCTCATTCGTGTTGCCAGCCCTTGCGAGGCGAGGTGCATTCTGTGCAAAAGAACTTTTAAGCTTGGCAGTATGGTGTTAAGGTCTGATTTACTGGTTTTTACAATGGAACGATGGAAAATGGAATGGAAAAACCAAATGATTTATTGATGTTTCATAGTTTTTGTCTGGTGTCGGTTCTGTTGGGCTCAACAGGAGCATTTAGACCTGATTTAAAGCAACCAGCCCCTTTTGGGAATCCTGAGGCGTTCCCGGTCCAGATGTGATCTTTAATCCGTCTCCACCCAGAACAAACAGCCAGTTGGATGTCCAAGAAGACGACCTACACCCAGAATGTCCAACAATATTTTACCTTCTGATTTTTGTTCCATCTGTTCAAAGAATCCCATCATTTAGAGGTCATGACAGCAAAATCTCTGCAGTTTGTAACTTTTACAAAAATGTTTTTTCCATATTTGTTAAAACCGTTACCGTGTCGTGACAGTTCAGTCTGAAACAGATAATCTGTGAAAAGATGGAGCTCCTCCACCTCCTCCCTGAGCTGCTATTTCTAAAGAAAAGCACCGCTCCTGACCTGAAACAGCCAATCAGAGCCAGGAGGAGGGGCTTAGAGCTGTCAATCACCCTCATGTACACGCCGCTAAATGTGCTGATGGTGGAGAAACAACTCACCGTTCCAGGAAAACTGTTTATCCGCCGTCATCGATGGCCATGCTAACTAGCATTAGCAGCAGCCTATGTTGTGGTGAACCAGCTGTAGCGTAGCAGAGAGCAGGGGGGAAGGGGGATGATTGACAGCGCTAAGCCCCTCCTCCTGGCTCTGATTGGTTGTTTCTGACTGAGTGGCGTATTTCTGCAGTCAGTACTGGGAGCACTGGGAGAAGGCAGAAGGGTTTGATTTTTTTTCACAGATTATCTGTCTTATACTGTCACGACATGATGATAACTTGAATTAATATGTAAAAACCATATTTTATAAAAGTTACATACTGCAGGGTTAAAGGTCACAGGTCAGCAGTGGTTTGAGGTGTTTCTTTGTTTTCTAGACATTTGTTCCACAAGAGCTGCGTGGATCCGTGGCTGCTGGACCATCGCACGTGTCCCATGTGTAAGATGAACATCCTGAAGGCCCTGGGCATCGCTGTGAGTCCCACTGATCCCACACTGGTTCTGAATCTGTTCCCAGTTTAACGAAGGATCAGAGAATTAATTCGTCTTTCTTCCAGCTGAACGCAGACTGCCTGGACGACCTCCCCCTGGACTACGACCTGGCCCTGGGCGGCGTCGGGCTGGGCGGCGTGGGCGCCCTGGCCCTGGAAGCCGTGGTGTCCGGAGCGTCCAGCGACGGGACGCTGAGCGAGGGCGGCTCCTCGGTGGTCCTGGACCCCGGCGTGAGGCGGGTGGGGCTCCCTCAGGACTACCAGGACTCCGACCCACTCAGAGACAGCCCCATAACAGCCACCACCGACACCCACACAGGTGGGACACAAACGCTGCTGGGCTTTAATCGGGGCGCACACAGGTGGAGTTATACTGACACCCGGTGGTGGATCTGAGGCATTACGCCTTCAGGTTGCATCCTGGTTCTTAAAGCGATTCAGGCTGTTTGTTCGAAAACTTGGGAGCTGAAAACAGCTTTAAACTTAGATTTACATTAGCAGACATTAGCAGAACTAATGTTTATGATTAGTACTTTAAGGTTAGCGCAGCTAAAGTTGTTCTTTGTTTCTACATCTTAATCATCAACCGAAGACAAGCAGAGGAGTGTGTTTTAGGGTTTGAAAGAGGGAAAATGATTTGATAAATGATAAAATGTTTGCAACTGATCAGAAGCATCTGGATGTTTGAGATAAACCTGAGCAGCATTTCAGTCACTGCTACTGTTATTGATCTGTCGATAGATCATGGACCCCTGTGGTGTAGAAAGTGTCGAGTCAGGAGGGCAGAATACATTTGTATGGCACACGTTTATATTTTTGTTTGTATTAATAAATAAAAACCATTTATCCTTTTCATTCTGCCTCATATTAGACACTACGTTGTGTCTGTTGATATAAAATCCCTCAAAATTCTCCAAAGTTAATGATTGTAACGTGAGAAAATATGAAAGTTTAAGCTGTGTGAATACTTTTGCAAAGGAATCAACCAGCTGAACTAAAATGTTCCACTCTCTCTAGAAAGATGTTAATCAGCCAGAAAAGGGAGTGTTTTTATTAAATAATTAGAAATAACTGGGTCGACGTTTCCTCCAGGGATGAGCTACACGTCTAGAACACCAGGGGACGGAGTTGAGGTTCTGTTTGGGTTTAGTTCAGATGTTCACACTGAAAGCTGCGGTTCTGTTTGACCCGACGCAGTGAGGTCACATGACCTTCAAACAGGTTTCATTTTCTTCCCTCCTTCCTGCCGAGCTTCCTCTCTTGGTTGGTTTAGCTTTGGATCGGTACCTGGTTACCTTCTAACTGTGATGAGTCAATCGTATCCGTTCTGTATTCGTTTGGTTGTTTGTTCTGGTTCTCAGCAGTTCTGCTGATCTGCTAATAGTGGAGCTAATTTATCGTTTTGTGCTTTTGCTAACTTAATTTACTTGATTGTGTTGTAAACTTTTAGTTGAATAAAGTTCGACATCTATGTTAAAATTTTAGTCATCAGCTGTTAAGGATTCTTCAGGCAGATGTTTACATTTGTGCTCTTATTTTGAAGGTGGTGACGACTGTTCATGCAGCAGTTCTGTTTCCTGTCCTCACATGCTCCTTTTCTTTTCCTTTTTTCCCCAATAACTTTGTTTTAAACAAGATACATGAACAAAATAAAATAGACAGTAGAGAACAAGATATAAACATAAAAATAATATCAAAGGGCATTCTAGAACATGTAAATTAGCACATTAGCATTTGCTTCCACTAAATACTGTGTTGGTGTAGCGCTTTAGCATTAGCTTCCACTAGATACTGTGTTGGTGTAGCGCTTTAGCATTAGCTTCCACTAGATACTGTGTTGGTGTAGCGCTTTAGCATTAGCTTCCACTAGATACTGTGTTGGTGTGGAGCTTTAGCATTAGCAGAACTAATGTTTATGATTAGTACTTTAAGGTTAGCGCAGCTAACTCTTTAGTTAGCGGTGCCCTGCTGGTGTTGAGCGCTAATTTCATCTTCATCTCCTCCTCTTCTTCATCTTCCAGGTGAGCTGCAGCCGATGGCGAGCAGCGCTTCCGTGGCGTCGCTGGTCATTGCCGTGGAAACCGGCCTGTCAGACGAGGAGGGGTCCATGGAGCAGCCTCAGATGGGGGCCAAGTCCTGAGAACAGTGCAGCAGAACCAAGCCAGAACCAGGCCAAAATAAACAAGACTAAGAAAATGGCCTTGCTGGGCCAGAAGGTCCAGAGAGACTGAAACCATCTGAAGTAAACCTGCTGACAACCTGGTTCTGGATTAGCCTTGTCTGATCCAGAACCAGCACCATGAGGTTTGACTGGGTTCGGACTTTTGAAGTGGACCTGTTGGGTTCTGGCTCACAGGAAGCAGACTCACAATGTTTCAGTGTTCACCTTTGCCTGTTCCTCTTCCCCTCCCCCCGACTCCACCTGGTTCCTCCCCCAGACGATCCAGTTGGTTCTATTAGCAGAACCAAATCATTGACTCGGATGATCTTCCTGACAGAACCCAGTCCGTTATCGCCTTCAGACATCTCTGGTATCTCCAGAGTGGGACTTTGAAGTCCAGGAACTTGTCCTCCAGTTCCATTTCATGATGAGTCCCGCGGCCTCTAGATCTTTTCTACCCGCTCTCCTTGTTCTGGTCCTGGTTTTCCAGATCTGGCCCGTTTGGACTGACTGTATCTCTGAAGTTTGCGTTATCTGACTGAAAGACTTGGATTTTAAACAGACTCTGCGGCTCCTGGGAGCCGACCCGGCAGTATTACTCCTGCAGTATTGAAGAGCAGACGCTCGTTCCCTCGTTTTGCTCGGTTTTTCTCTGAGATTTGACTTGAATGCTTCCTCTGCGTTCCCAAACAGCGTTCCTCTCCCGTTTCTGAAGCTATGCAGGAATTTATGAAGTTTTATTTAACGTGTGAAGCACAGATGAGAACAAGAGGAAGCAGAAGATGCTGCCTGGATCGGAAATCGGTACAAGAACCTAAAGCTGGAGCAAATGTTGAGTTTCTATCCTTTAACCATCTAAGCGACATCAACGGTTAGCGTTAACACTGATCTTTGGCCTTTCATCTCCTTTAAACTTTGTTTTTCACCGCAGGAACTCCATCTTATGAGGTGCTTTTGGACCACAGTAGATTTCCTGTAGTTCCTGGAACTTTTTTTCTAGCAAATATCCTGTCTGGTTTTGGGTTTGATCTCAGCTCCAGAGTATTAATTAATCCATAAAGTAATTGGGCAGACGTATTTGTGCGGTGCTAAGCTGTCCGTTCTGACGAACTACTTGATCGTCTACGAGCGAGAAAACGAGCTCGGTTGCAATAAATCAGGCAGAATCTGCAGACAGAGAAAACAGGACAAATGTTTGTTCTTCTATGTTTTTTCTCTTAAATTTCCTCGTGGGACCTGAGGAGGTGCTGTTGTACCGCAGTTTGTTCAAACTAGTTCTTTACCATTTGGATATTCGCCTGATTCATCAAATATATGTATATATGTGTGCAGAAGTGTGACTAACGCTGCCAACCTGTGATAAAAGCAGAACCTGGCCATGTGTTCGTGGGTTAGGGTGGCTTTCTTTTGGAAGCATTGAGGTTCTGGGAGGTCCGGATCAATATGTGTAGTATTAATGCTGATCTGAGCCATTTATGATCACTCCCATCAGCTCCTCAGATGATTCATTTACATTGATTAGGGCTGCATAGTATTAGAAACTCATCAGATCTGCGGTACTGTTGGTAAATATCGGCGATAACTATATGAAGTGAGATAAATGATCTAAAACCTGCCAGTGTTGATGGGTTTCTGCTTTGGGTTCACTGCAGACTTGCATATGTAGTTTCCTCGTGATTTTATCTTGACTTCACCTTCTAACACACGTTGATGCTGCCTTAAGCAACAAGCAGCAAACATCCAGCTAGCACAGATAGCCTAAATGCATGCTAAAACCTGTACAATTAGCTGATATTTATAATAGTTTGTTGCGATGATGATAAATTTGTTAAATTGTGCAGTCCTAATGCTCATGAAGTCAATGTGCCTAAAAAAACACCACCACATTTCATCAGGAATCTGTTTTTCTGTTCCTCGCTACAGTTTCTGTTTATCCTGACAGTTGCAGATATTTGGTCCCAACAGGAGGGTCTGCAGGACGAATCTGCCAGAAAGTTCTGATAATCTGTCAATTAAAACATTGATAGGTTTATCTTCTAAAAGATCTGACTCAACATGTCTAAACTTGCCTGTTCCTCCTGCCGATGATGTTTTCTTGCTAGGCTAGCATTAGCATGTTACCTCTCTGTTTTGATTGGACTTGTTGATGCTTTCCTGTAACATGTTTCAATGCAAATCTGAAGAAAACTTTGAAAGTTGCTCACTTTCTTCATAAAATAGGGGATTCGCTTCATACAGTGTAAAAAAAAAAATTTTAAGGTCACATGACACAGTGACGGACAGGTAAAACGAGCTACAAACATATGAATGATGCAAACTCCAAAACACACAATCACAAAAAAAAAAAAAAAAAAAAAAAAAAAAAAAAACCCAAATGCAACAGAAAAACGCTATAACCACAAGAAATGTGAGGAGGGGAGAAAATGCCCCGGTTATAGTAAAAACAGCAAGTATGAAACGCTGCAAACTTGCTCCGCAAAACGGAAGTCCTCCGGACCACTAGGAGGAGTCGACCACCAAATCGTATGGAATCAGACCCTCAGTAAAGACGGGACGTCACGATTTAACGGGATATCCAGAAGAAAGAGAGTTGGAGGAAGGAAGAAATACTGTGTTATCCTTCATGTGTTTTTAAACATTATAGAACATCAGGATATTTACGTAGGCAATATTACGTACTCCAGACTCCCCCTAGTGGTCTGGAGGACTTCCGTTTTGTGGCGTGCATTTCCAGCTTTTCATATTTGCAGTTGTGGATTGTATTTCCTGTTGTTGCAGCATTTTGTCTCTGGTTTTTGTTTCCATTTGTTATGTTGGTTGTAGACTTTTGCTTGTATTTTTTTTTTTTTTTTTTTTTTTGCATTTGTGTTTTGGAATTTGCATCATTCTTGAGTTTGCAGCTCGTTTTGCTCTTCGCTGCACGTAGGCAACCGTACACGACATGGAGCTGCAGCAGCCATTAGTCTGAACTTCATCAGCGACGCTTAGATTAAGCTAAATTTGTTAGATTCACAAAATATTGAGAATAACCGACAATACAAATGGGTTTTGTTTTTTTGTTTTTTTTTAGGCACAAATACAAATCGGATGTGATTTTAAAGGTTGGTCAGATATCGGGACACCTGATATCAACCATTTAAAAATAGTTCCTTGATTGGAAGGTTCCAGTTCTTTGATCAATTAATTCAGTTTTACAATAAATTAAGCTTTTTCCGAAGTTTCTTTTCTTGATTTTTATCAGGAATGGTACAAACTGGTGGAGTGACGAAAATAAAAGTCCCCCAGTGGTACGCAGTGTGGCGGATTAGACGAAACATTCAAAGAAAAGCATCGAGAACTTTTTATCTCACTCGGTCGTTCTAAAACTGCGACATTAATTCCTTCTCTGGGTCTTTCGAGGTTTCTCCTCACGAGTGACGCAGCGAGCTGCTTCAGTCGAAGAGCTTCTCTGATTAAAGAAGCTGCCTTCCACGATAAATTGGCAGAACAATCCAAACTCCGATCTTTAACAGTACTTCTCAAGAACCCTCAACGTTCCTGGAACCGTGTGGTCTGAAAGCACCTGCAGCGTTGCCTTGTTCAGCCTCCGCCGTCATCCTGCTGCCTTTTTCTACCTTTTACTTCTGACAATCGAGGACGCTGCTGGTCCGAACCTCAGCAGATCTGTGCGCCACAGAAGGTTCTTATTATTTCCACAAACTCCGACTGCGAGTGAAAGGTTTCTGTGCTTTCTGCCTCGACTTGTTCATCAGCCTGTTCTGTAAATATAAAACACAGGTTCACTTCGCTCGTGTTTCAACGCCGCCGGCGAGAAAGAAAAAGATTGTCGTCTATTTTGATACCAGAGGAGACGTTTATTTTTGTAACGAAGCAGCAGAGACTGACTTGTTCCCCGTCCGCCCCCACGGCTCGGATGGTTCTGATCGGGCTGATTTCGGTGTTCAGTATTTGTGTAATTGTACATTAAAGCTTGTTGGGTTTTTGTTTTGTTTTGTTCTTTTCAGAGAGCTTGTTAGGATCTGATCGATTAAAAACCTGAGAGGACTGAAGAAACGCTGTTAAAACTGCAGGAGAAATGGCTTCAGCTCTGGGGCTGTAGAACCAGTTTCCTTTAATATTTGTCCATTTTTCCAGTCACAATGCTTCTGTTTCCAGTGGGTTCAGTTCCTCTCAGACTCGTTGTGGACTTCTTTCTTTGCTTCCAAGGCTTCACAGTTCAGGAGGTTCCCAGTTTATTGTAAACACTAAGTAATTTATACTCTAATACTGGAGAGCTTGTAAGAAGATGACGAATTTGTATGGCTTGTCTTGGACAATTTCCATTGAGAAATGTTTTAATTAAAGTCACCTGCTTTGTGTTGTGAGTTTCCTCCTATAAAGACTTTTTATTCTGTTGACTCTTCCTACCATACTTTTTATTTTCTTTAACTTCCTGCAAACATTTTATGAATTTTAATTTTTAAAGGGCCAATATTATGTGTTTTCCAGCCACATAGAATCATTTTGTAGCTCAATCCAGTAACTGTGTTACCTTCCGTTGTTACGAAAATGCTGTATATATCAAATATGACTTTGTAATTTAACGCCTTGAAGTTGGGCCTCTGTCTCTTTTGAAAACTCCTGCTCTTTCTGGAACTCATCAGGAAGTCATCACAGCAGTGCTCCTCTATTAACCCTTTAACAAAGTTTTTGCCAACGTTGCACTGAGAAGTAGCTCATAATGAGCAGTTCCACCAAGTGTTTCCTAATTGCTGCTGGCTCGTCTGAAGGAGCTGAGTGGGGAAGTTGCGGGGGGTGGAGGTTCTGTGAGGCGGAAGCTTGGAAGCTGCAGCTCTGAGGAGGAGCTGCGCCTCGATGGTGGAGCTGTGTTCATCCCGGTGTTTTGCGCAGCTGAATGGTTGCCACGGGGAGCCTAAAGGATTTCTGAAACGTGCAGGAAAGAATCAAAGCAACGCTCCAGGTATGTTTTTGTTGAGAGAACAACATTATAACATGACGGAAAGCTCAAAAAAAGCCGGCCTTAGAGAATACTGCCCCTTTAAGTTGCAAACTAGAATAGAAATGACCTTTATTGTCCCACAGTGGGGAAATTCAGGTGTAGCAGCAGCATCGAGGTATGTAGGTTCACAAAAAACCAAAATGTGTTAAAAATAGATAAATAAGATTAATTAAAACTGCAAGCAGATTTGGCCGCCCTCGCAGCTCGTTGTCGCTCAGCCTTGTGGCGACCGCGGGAGCTCTGGCACCCCCACCTCAACACTCTCACGCCACTCCTGCACCCGTCCACTAGGTAATTTTACGTCTTGAAATTGTCTCTCTATAAGAAGCTCCTATTCTTTCCGACACTCCGCCTTCAGCACATCGTCACAACGCTTCTGTTTACCACTGTTCTTAGGAGCGTTGGGCTGAGAAGTAGTTCATTTGATGAGCTCAGCAGACGTGCGGTTCCACCAGGCATTTGCTAATTGCTGCTGCCGTTAGTCTGGTGGAGCTGTGTGGGGAAGTTGCATGGGAGGGCTGAGGGGAAGGGGGGAGTTGAGCTCCAAGGAGGAGCTTTGTGGCAGCAGGCATCTAAGTACCCCCGAATGGCTGCCACAGGAGATTCAAGGATTCCTAAAGCATCCATCAAAGCAACACTCCCCCCCCCCCAAAGAAGAGTGGGCTTCATATTTGGAGTATGACCTACCTGGAACATCAGCATCTGTTCTCTTGTTTTTAATTCTCTGTAGACATCTTTAAGAACACAACTGAACGCTGAGAAAGAAGCACAGCATGAAGGCACACAGTTTTATCAGCTCTGGGTTTGGTGGACCTAAACATCCTGGGTGTAAATTTTTTTTTATTTTTTTTTTTTTTTTTTTGGGGGGGGGAGGGTAAATAACCCAAAGCCAATGAGTCTGTTTAAAAAAAAAAAAAAAAAAAATTACTTCTATGTTTTGCTATAATAAAAAGGTCAAACGGGTCCTGAACAGCTTAGAATAGAAATATCCTTTATTGTCCCACGATGGGGAAGTTTCTGTGCAACAGCAGCAAAGTGGCAGCGACAGGCAATAACGGCAAACAGACTCACACAAAGAATATACAATATATATTAAAAAAAACTAATGAAAAAAACACTGTACAGTAAGGGAACATTTCAACATAAATACTGTGTAGCTGTAAAAAAAAAAAAAAAAAATACTCCAGTCCAAAGGAATGTGCAACTGAGTTTAATTAAAAATGTGCAAAATGTGCAGATCTCTGAGCATCAAAAGTTCAAGGTATTTACAGTTAGTGACAGTTAAAGAAAAAGCTGTACAGATACAAGCGTGGATATAAACATATTGATTTTGTTGGGAGCAATGATGGTTCTAGGGTCTAACAGCTGCTGGGAGGAAGGATCTCCTGTGACGCTCCTTTGTGCACTGAGGATGCAGCAGCAGTCTGTCACTGAAGGAGCTCTCCAGCTCAGCTCACTTTATTCTGCCATAGCAAACCTTGAGTTTAGAATGTGATTTGTGATTATCATTATCATAATTTATTCAAATAAATTAATGAATGTGACGCTGGTTGCCTTCACCTGCAACAGCTTTACTTTGTGGCGTTAAAGATGATTAGAAAACTGATTTTTTTTTTTTTTTTTTTTTTTTTTAACACACTTCACTCTTCTGAACCAAAAGCCATCATCATGACATCAAAGTGAGCTACATTTATATTTTATTCCACACAGGATGCGCCGGTGATCGCCAAATATTTATGACTACGAAGATCCTAAGATATGATAAAGTGTTTATGTAGATACACGCCACAAAATGCTCTTTGAAATATTTGCAGAACTGTTTTCTACATGTTAAAAACACAGAAAGCTTCTGAACAGGAAGGAAACAGTAGCTGCGTTTCCATTACAAAGGTGCGCAAATCTTTGTTGATTTTCTGCGAATGTCGAAGAACAATTTTGCAATTGCGATGTTTCCATTAAATAATTAAATTAAAATCCCACGTGAATAAGCTTCTTCACGCGGTAAGTCCTTAAAAACATGCCGCGCCGTGATCCTCCAACTACTTCCTGTTGTCGTCTTGTTCCTGGTTTGCGCCAGCGGCGACATCTGGTTGTTGATCATGTGACTCGTGATGCGAAAAAAATGTTTCCATCGCAGTTTTGCGAAATAAACCAATTTCGACACAGCCGAAAAAAAAAAAAAAAAAAAAACCACCACCGAGCACCAGAACTTTCTCTCGAAAAGGAGAATTTTTTTGAAAATGAAGTGTTTCCATTAAGCGAATTTACTTTCGTTACTTCAATTTGCGCAACTTCAAGGGTGATGGAAACGCGGCTCGTGTTTCTGTTTCAGAAGGACGGCATGTGGTGGTAACCTGGAGCTGGACCCTGCAGCTCCAGGCTGTGACATCTTCACGCTGAAACTCCGTCTGTCTCCAAAACCTGCAGCTGTAAATCCAAGGGGAAAATAAGCAGCGCTGCAGACGTTTCAGGTTCTGCTGCCCTGCCTTGTATCCAAGCACGCCACGTTACGTGCATCCTCCTCTCTCAGTCAGCTGGTTGCCTCCTTACCAGCTGACCGTGTAGATGATCCTTGTCGTCACTGAAACACCAGAGAAAAAACATTTATTGCAGCATATTTAGCCAGCGGTAATTTTTCTGAAGCAGATGTGGCTCCAGACCTACGGACAGATGTTCTCAGGGTAAATATTTCCGTCTCATTGTGCAGGAACTGAGAAATCAACTCATGCTTGGCTCTGCCTCTCATGCCTCATTCTAAGGGGTTAGAGGTCATCCTGAGCCATCTCTGTAGTTGTGCTGCCGTAGGTTTAGGCTGCTGCAGGACAAATTGACCACTTCTCATTTTCTTCTCCTACTACTCTCCAGTTTGCATTATTTGCTGTCATTTTGCTGCTAACGTTGTGTTTTCTGAGTTATTTTTCTCTCTGTAGAAGGTACACCTGGTCTGTTTGGCTGTGATGCCTTCCTGGAGGAGCGCTTCAGCTGAGATAATGCTGCCATCAACTAATCGCTCTCCCTCTCCTGCTATTAACTTTTTACTTTTCATGAACATAGAAAGTACTCCTGGATCAGTGCTTCTGTTTCTTTTTCTTGTGCGTTCTGCTCCGTCTTCTCAAACCCCCAGTCGGTCGCAGCAGATGGCCGGTTGTACTGAGCCAGGTTCTGGTTCTGCTGGAGGTTTCTTCCTGTTAAAGGGGAGTTTTTCCTTTCCACTGTCACGACATGCTCGTCCAGGAGGAGTGAACGCTGTAAGTCACTGACTCGATGCGCTGCTGGGTTTCCTTAGATGGAAACTTTTCAAACTAACTTGAATAATAAACTGAGCTTAATGCACTGATTGATAAGTCGGATAAACTGGGACGTTTGTACGACTGGACTGAAATGACATTTGTTGTGAATTGGCGCTAACGGAATAAATTCGCCTGGTGATGTGTTGTGGGAACACTCTGAGGTTCTGCTGAGCCCGCTTTCAGGAGCGGTGCGTACCTGGTTCCTGTCCCTGGCGTTGGCGTATCTGAACCTCTGGATGTAGTAGAAGACCAGCCAGGCGAGGGAGATGATCATCAGCACGATGAAGGAGATGGACACGAACACCACCGACGTCCTGCTCACGTACTTCTGCAGGTTCCTCGTCCCGATGGTGATCGTCATGGTGACCGTGATGTTGCGCTCCAGCAGCGACACGACCTCCCGGCCCTTCGGCTCCGGGATCATGATGGCGATCACCTCACCTGTGCCTGAGGCAAGGAAACGCTCGGTCACTTCCTGTTGGTTTTACCCTGAAAGGTGGAGAAGCTGCAGGAAAGCCCCTCAGCAGGAACAAGCACTGATTTCTGAACAGAGAGGCAGTCGCTGCACTGCAACTTTCGCTGGTTTTAACGCGTTGCTGTTATCGCGGTGTTGAAGGATTGAACCAACTGGTTTCCCCAACGGCCATAAGACACCTGGAGAAGATCAATCGGAGGGACGAGCACGGGAAGGTTGCAGGCGTCCCGGCGTGGGAGTCCTTGAACATGAAAGCAGCAACAAAACTGCAGACATGCAGAAGAAGTGATGGATCACATCTCCATGATTAAAGCTTCAGACGAACGACTGGGAAACCTGGATGACGAGGATACTGATAACCTGACAACAAGTTAGTCAAACAGAATAAAAAATGGTGCCGACGACAGATCCATGGCCACTCAGAAACAACATGGCTGACAGGTTTTCTACACATCTTTCATGTCTAAATTTCCTTAGTGAGGAAAACGCTTTTAATCTGGATAACGTCTGGGCATCAACGCACAAGAACATGTCCAGAAAAGTTATTCTTTTGTGCCATTTTTACCAAATTTGAAATGCAAGTAGAAAAGACTTCATTCTGCAGTTTTGTTCTTCGGGGGAGTGCTCCCCGTAGGTGAAGTCCAGACACAGCAGGTGGACGAAGCAGAAGGAGAGCAGCCACGTAGAGAGGGCCAGACTGCGGCAGGCCGCCACCAGGGAGCCCGGAGCCATGGCTGTCCTCCCCGGAGAGACAGGTCGGAGGACACCGAGAGCTTCAGCGCTGACGACGCCTACTCCACCATGTCACCAGCCGGCCGGTCGAGGGTTTATTTCACCGAGTTTATCGACAATAACTTGACGCAAACTCCGGGTTTGCTTCACCTTTCAGCCGCTCCCCTCTGTTGCGGTCAGCCAGCCGTTAGCGGTCTCCATTTCCAGCCGAACAAAAACGGTTGAACCCCGAACAAAGGCGGCTCGGAGCGAAACGAACCCCGGGCACGACCCGACGGACGCCCGCAGGGGATAACTCAGCAGGCGGGCGGACTCAGCACTGCGACGGTGGAGATATTAGATATTTGCTCTTTAAAGCTGAAGCTACTCGCAGCTGCAACGCTGCATTGTTTTGACTGGGCCACCGTTAAGCTTCAGGAAACGAGGCGACGAACTTCCGGAAGTTACCTTTAAAAACAAAAGCCTCTTTGTGTTTCAACCAAGCGCTCAAATCGGCCCAGTTACACTTAAATATCTAATGTTGGGTTAATGTTATCTAATCATTAAAATAGTTTAAGTTACTTCAACTTTTCACCGCTTTCATATGTTTGTAGGAGAAAACGCGGAAGTTTGTATTTTATTTTGACGGTCCCAATAATCACTCTGTCACTTTATGTAGGTGACGAAGCTAAACTAAGCTAACGTTGCCACCTAGCGGGAAAAGGAAAATTGCGATTACGTTAAAGAATTAAAAAATGAATTTAATTCAATGAGTGACTTTAAAATACATTTTTATGCATTTAGTTTGAAGAGAATACATATAATTAATATAATAATATTTAATGACACGTGAAAAAATTATATATTTTAATATCATAAAATTTATTATATAAAAGTATTATTATTATTATTATTATTATTATTATTGCAGTTTGAACTAAAAATGTTATGTTAACGTTATGTTATTGTGGGTCAAGACACCCGTGACCTTACAAGATAAAAACAATGAAAGAACACAATTAAAACAAGCAAAAAAAAAAAAAAAAAAAAAAAACAAAACAAAAAAACTGTAATGTTAGAATACTACAATAATTGTAAATACAATGCACTATATATGTATAGTGGGAAAAAAATCTGCCAGTGGAACGTGTAGTTTTATTATATATCGTGCTGAAAAATTACTTGTAAGTCAGTTTTGTCTTATTTCAAGTATTCAAAATATTTCCAATAAATACTAGATCAAAAATACTTGGTAAGATTTTGTGTTTTTGCAGTGTAAAAACAGATCAACGTACCTCCAATAATTCCACAATTAGTTATTTTTGATTTACAAGATCATAAACGCATCTCAAGAAATGTTAAATTTGAAAAACAAATTATAAAACTTGCGCAGAGAGATATCTGACAAAGATTTTAGTAGTGACAACAGCGGGGGAAAAACAACTATGTTGCCCGTTTCCTGGGAAATCTGGAAAGGTATGGAATTGCTTTTAGTATTTTCCAGGCTTGCAGAAATGAAACAAAAAGTCCTGTTCAAGGATTTTCACATGATGTACCAACAAGGTTTATTCAGCCATATCAAACCTTGAGATCGGCGGGAGAGTCGTGATTATCATGGTTTTTGTCTCACAGACCGATTTTAACACATTTGTTTTGTTAATGGAGCTCTTTGGGCTTATTTTACTACTTAACCTGGCCACAGGGGGGCAGCACCTACACCATTAATTTCACCCCCAGTATATAGTGGGTCATTTTACATTTTCATGAACATTTATAGGCGTTCACTCGCTGCTCAGGTGTTGACTGACACCAGCAGCTCCAGAGACAAGCAGCCGCCTCAAGGTGAGGACGTGTGTTTGAGTCCCTGAGGATCAGTAAAAATGTGAGCCAGTTCCTCAGCTTAAGCATCAGCCCAACCCAACCCGCTCTTGTTTCATTTCTTTCTTAGACATGAAATCAACTCATGCTTGGCTCTGCCTCTTATGCCTCATTCTAAGGGGTTAGAGGTCATCCTGAGCCATCTCTGTAGTTGTGCTGACGTAGGTTTAGGCTGCTGCAGGACAAATTGACCACTTCTGCTCATTTTCTTCTGCTACTACTCTCCAGTTTGCATTATTTGCTGTTATTTTACTGCTAACATTGTGTTTTCTGAGTTATTTTTCTCTCTGTAGAAGGTACACCTGGTCTGTTTGGCTGTGATGCCTTCCTGGAGGAGCGCTTCAGCTGAGATAATGCTGCCATCAACTAATCGCTCTCCCTCTCCTGCTATTAACTTTTTACTTTTCATGAACATAGAAAGTACTCCTGGATCAGTGCTTCTGTTTCTATTTCTTGTGAGTTCTACTCCGTCTTCTCAAACCCCCAGTCGGTCGCGGCAGATGGCCGGTTGTACTGAGCCAGGTTCTGGTTCTGCTGGAGGTTTCTTCCTGTTAAAGGGGAGTTTTTCCTTTCCACTGTCACGACATGCATGCTCGATATGAAGGACTGCAAGTCAATAACTCGATGCAATCTGCTGGGAGTAAATGGAATGTATGTATAATTGGACTGAAATGACTTTTTTTTTTTTTTTTTTTATAAAGTGCCTTGAAATGACATTTGTTGTAAATTGCCACTATAGAAATGATCTGAATTTTAATATAATTCTGTTTAAACGGAGCAGAGAAAAGTCTCATCATGACTCAGGAAACTCACCTTTCTTCTTCTGAACGCTAAGTTTCCCTTTTTCTCCCATCATCTGGACCGCTTGGCCTACAGGGGCTCATCGCCAGGGGCCCAAAGAGTCACGGGGGCCCCTGAGCTTCACCAGCAAAATGTCACAGAAAGAGACCCATGCTGATATCCAAGTGTGACACGTTTATAGCTCAGCTCCATTAACTGGATTTTAAAGGTTTCACATCATTTCTAACCAGGCTTTAAGTAGAAAAAAGGAGGAAAAGACACTTGAGAGGTGAGGCAAGGAGTAATCAGGAGGACTAAGATGTCCGGAGGAGAATAACCCCCACGACATTACAAACCTTAAAATATAAGGGGTTTAAAAGGATGAATAATAGAGAAAAGAAAAGCAAATGAACAAGAGGAGGAGGAGCGAAAGCAGCTCTCTGCTCCTTCACTGCTATTAATTTATTCACTGCTGCCTCCTCTGGAGCAGAAAGGAGGAACAAACCAGAGCAGCTGACCGTTTCAGGATTTCCACCATCAACCTCTGCTGATGTCTACGGAGCCTGAATAGGTATGAATATTACAAATATATTTCTTAACAGACATTTTGTTCCTCGAGTTTTTTCCTCTGTTGTCGATTTGATTGTTCAGGGACCATCATGTTGTCACATATCTTGAGTCTTAGGATGTTTTCTCACCTTACTGTGCGATAGACTTGGTTTGATTGTGGAACAAAACTGCATCATTTGTTACATTTTCAGCTGGTTTCGCTTACTTTCACTCTGCACTGTATCAAACAAACCAAACACTTTGAGCAACCTGTTCCCCCCCTCACCTGTGGGGGCGCTGCATCAAGAAACACTGAAGGAAACGACACGAAAACCTCTGAAGAAGACATTAAGCGCAACTTGCTTCTTCACCAAATGGCAACAAAAATGGAGTAGGGTCAGATTTTAGCGGTTGTAGGATTTCTCTTTTGTCGTTGGTAAAAGACCACGAGCCATTTTTCCTGCTAGCGCTAGACTTGTGTCTTTGTTTTGGTTGCATTTACCCAGAATGCCCTGCGCTATTGTCCGCTTCCTGCTTTTGGAGCGGTCTCTGGTCCGCTTGGCGTTCACATGTGCATTCGAACAGCACCAGAGTTCACTTCAACCGAACCGAGACTGAGGTTTGTCGGCGGACCAGAGTTCAGTTACACTTCACGCCTCCCCGAACGAACCAGACTTTGTAGAAACTAGGGTTTGATTGAAGCGGACTAAACAGGGCTGGTGTGAATGCACCTATAGGCAACTATTTTGTGATGGTATAATTACCTATATGAAGAAATATTATTAAATTGAACCAACATCATTCCCTGAAGACTAATTATTTAAAGTTAGTCATTTTTCCCTGTTTTTGTCTCCATCTGTCAAACCAGGTGCAGATCTTCATTGGGATTCTGCCTGATTTCCAGCTGAACAAATAGGAATCTTTACAATGTCTACACCGTCAAATGTCACTAAACGAAGAACAAATATTCTCCAATTGGAACGTGATGTTCCAGAAGATGCAGAGCCTTTAAATACTCCTGTGAACACGGATCCCAATGACAACTGGGGTATGGAGCCAAACTTCAACCTCAACTTCAATCTAAGCTCTCCCAGTAATCCTCGACCCACCAAGGAGATGTCAAAGATGCATTCAGGGAGTCAAAAAGAAGACAAAAGTAAAGGAGGAGGAGCAACTGTGAATTTTAACACCATTTCAGTACCAGGTGAAAAACTGAAGAACAAAATCCAAACCATTTCAACAGCTCAGACAGCTGTGAAAAACAAAGGCGGCCAACACATGAAGTCTCCAAAGATTAAGCATCCTTCGACACCCAAGACACAAACGCTTGTCAAGTCAGCACTGAGTCCCAAACCAAGTGGTGTAGAGCTGAACACCAGCCAAAGATCTACAGAAAACATCAAAACTGAAATACCTAAAGCAGAATCTGCAAAGCCATTAACAGCGCTGACGCCTGAGCTGACGACTAACTCTGCAAACAACGTAACATCAAATCAAAAGATGCAATCAAACAGGAAAGATGAAGGTGGAAAAGAGATTTGCCTCGAGATGCCACCAAAAACTCTGCAGCTGCCTAAAAGCCCGAAGGTCCAGAATCAAAAAGGAGATAAAAGCAGCATCAGCCCACAACTAACAAACCTAACCCCAACAATGATGACAAGAACCAAAAAAACAGATCCAGTAAACTCAACGACTGTGTCAGGCCAAAAACCTGAAGAATACTTCAGAGCTCAAGGTGTTTTCACAACCCCAGGAAGTTCTCAGAAAAAGAAAACAGAATCACCACTTCTCAGGACTAAACCCTCCAGAGAAACCTCTCTGAGTCCAAAACCATCTACGCAAAAAAAAACCACCGGGACCAGAAACGGTAACGTGTCAGGCTCTGAGGGGAATCTTCACGGTAAAGATTTAAAGGCTGCGTCTGGATCCAAAATCGGTGCCAAATCCAGTTCAACCTCCAAAGCAACAAAAGGATCCAAGGACAGTCTGGATTCAAAAGCCAGCTCAAAGTCCAGCTCTCACACTGGGTCCAGAGATGCACTGGACTCCAAAAGCAGCAGCACCTCTAAAAGCAGTTTGGACTTTCGGGACAGTTTGGATTCTAAGAAGCTCCAGAGCTCCAAAGCTAGTCCAAATTCTAAGTTTAGGATCGGTTCCAGAGACGCACATGACCCGAAAACCACAACAGAAACCAGGATGAAGAAAAGCCACCAAAGTTTGGAGAAAGTTACTGATTCCAAAACGGTCCCAGTGTCAAAGAACAATCGTGATTCCAAACTTCTTCAAAACTCTAAAGCAAGTTTTGATCCCAAAATCAAAACCAGCTCCAGTTCTGATTCTAAACCAGGCATTACATTGTCAACTTCTCCAGCTACCCTGCAGGCCTCTGCTTTCAATATGGACCTTCTTGGATGTGGTTCCCTGTCCCCCATCTCTAGCGGAATCATCAAGACCTCGGGTTCTGCTGTTGAGCTCAGATTAAACCTGAAGAGTCCGTCCAGTTTGTCAGGGTCTGGACAAGTGCAGTCCGGTTCTAAGTCAACACTCGTTGATTTGTCCTCTCCGATATCAGCTAGTCAGAGTCCAGGATCCAATCCTGGAAAAAGCTTTGGTTCTACTCTAACTGGATCAAGCAGGGAGAACCAGAAGAGTCCAAGTTCCTCTCCAGGTAATAAGAAAGTGTCAAAATACCAAAGAGGTACAGTAAAGCTTTATTCCTTTCAACCATGAATCTATAGCTCTTTCAAAAGCAGTGGTTTTAGGGTGTGGAGAGACCTGCTCCTCTTAGATCTACTGATTCTTCCTTTCCTGACACCAGCAGTACTCAAACCCTCCTGAAATGGTCTATATGAGAGAGATCAGATCAGAACATGCTGGGACAGAGTCTCAGTCATCTTAAACATTACAATCTGTCATAAGGCTGTAACGATTCATCAAATGAGTCTAGGACCTCGAATATAAAAAATTCCTCGAGGTTTTATTCAATTATGTTTTACTACTTAGCACACTGTGTTCCGGTCAGATGATTATTTGCGTTGCGCAACACTCTCACTTTTGCCAATAAACTGCTGACGAATGCTAAGTGCTATTAGCAGCTATGGAGGGAGACGGCGAGGGACAGAAAGAAGTGCCACCAAGAAAGACACAAAAAGTGTCAAAGTGTGGGACCAGTTTAAAGAAAATAAAAGAAAACAGCTCAGTGCATTTACTGCAAGTGGAACTGGTGTTTCGCAATAGCAGGTCCTCAATGCTGCAACATATCAGCAGGAAACAGAGTTTAATTCGCTGCGCTTGTTATAGTCTCATTAACTTCTGCACCTTATTTTCTTTCTTTGCTCACCAGGGTGAACTGCCTACTCCTCTATTTAGACTTGAATAAGCAGATTAACATAAATTTATATTGTGCATTCTTGTTTAGTTTTCTCTGCTATATGTATTGTACATATGCCAGAAGCCCAACTTGATCCTCAACCATGAAATTTTGACCCAACCTAGCCTAAATTTCAAAAGACTAACTTTTATCTGTGCTTGTTAGTACAAAATCTGGCATATTATACATGTACAAGGAAATATATCAAGTACCAGAGAGTCCGACCCAGCTCTCCAGTCGCTTCAATAATATATCATGGTCAACAGTGTCAAATGCTGCACTGAGGTCCAACAGAACCAACACTGTGGTTCTTCCACAGTCTGTATTTGTGTGGATATCATTGAACACTTTGACGAGGACAGTCTCAGTGCTGTGGTGAGCACAGAAACCGGACTGAAAGACATCAAAGCGGTTCAGCTTTTTCAATCACTGATGAATGGAAGGTTGGAGATTGGCCAGTAATTCTGTAAATGTGATTTATCCAGATTGTTGTTTATCAGTGGTTTGATAACTGCTGTTTTTAGCGCTTGGTAGTAAACGTCTCCAGATTTTGTCTTCAATTTAACTCTGGAGCATTAGCTTGACAGCCATGTTGCCCTGTCATGATATGCCAGAGCAAAACACTTTGTCTACAGCGAGTCATAAATTGGCACTGATTTAGGCAGCGCTTTACAACTTCATCAGACAAGAGTGACTGTTGCCTTGAAAAGGATGAAGCAAGGCTCTGTCAGTAGATGATGTACTTCTTTGTTTTTGCTTTCCGGTGTCATTTCAGGTATCCTGGCCCCTTTGGCATCGTCCAGTCCTAAAACCAGATCTGTGGTGACCTCGAAAATATTGGAAGGCTCGACAGATACCTCAGAACCTTCTGCAGTAATGAAAAGAGACCCCAGCAGTTCATCCCAAAATACTACTCTGACTCGGGGTCTTACCTTTGACTCAATCACAAAAACGGGTAATGATGCTGACAACGAGCACTTAAAAGCCACTGAGAGTGAAGTGAATACTCAAGGAAGGGTGGAGGTATCCCAAGAGGCCAAGAATAACAGGGATGGATGTCCATTGGGAGAAAATGAGGGGAAATCGGTTTTGCTACTGAGTAAAAACACAAATCTCATCTCATCAACTCAGGCAACCAGTGCAAGAGATCCAAAGCAGAAAATACAGACTCGTGGAATAAAGAATGAAGGGAATCCTTCATCACGTCTTCATCCTATTTCTTCTACTCATACTCCAACTAAGAAGAAAGTCAAAGAGATTGCAGCTAAAACCGAGTTGTCTCAAAGAGTCTATAAACGCCCAGGGGAGCAGAAAGAGGTGGGTGTTCAGGTGGAGGTGGAAGTGGTCGAGCGTTCTGCCTCTACAAGCCCCAGCCTCCACCGGGGACCTCCCACCTCCTCCATGATTGGTTCCCCCAGCTGTCAGTCATCGCTAAACTGCGTGCCACCCCTCAAACATGTCTGCCAGATCGAGATTGAGCTGTGCAGCCAAACCCTGCTTCCCCACGTTGTACCTGACAAGGCCAGTTCCCTCCCTGCATGTTTGCACTCGTACATCCTCCAGCAAAACCCCGCCCTTATGTCAGAGCTGGGACAAAACCGCAATCCAGATGTTAGCGCTGAGAGCATCTGGGAAGATGAAGACGAAGAAAAACGGCAGCCCGACAAAACAGAGGAGGGTTGGTTCAAAGGGCAGACAGAAAAGCCTCCGGAGGTGTTGTGGGACAAACAAGGGATGACATGGGATGTTTACGGCGCCTCTGTAGACCTAGAATCTCTGGGCATGGCCATCCAGTCCCACCTGGAGATGAAGATTCGGAAGCAGGAGAGACACATTCGGATACTTAGGAAGTCTATCTGTTCCAACAGCAGCTTTGCACGGGATAAGCTGAAGAAGAGGCGGAGAAGGTTTCTGGGTTGCTGCATCAAGGCGTCCGCTGTGGCTGACTGAGATCAATCCAGGAAGTTCACACATTTCAAACGTGGTTTTCATTAATCCAAGCTGGATTTAGATCAAGTATACTGTAAAACATCCCTCATATTTTCAATGTTTGTAAACTAATTAGCCAACATAACTACTACCAGGAAAAATTACCTTCTCCAAACTGGGCCTCGGTAGGATAGGGTGGTTGGGTCAGAACCTTTAGTCTTCAGATGTTTGCTATTCTCTGTAGCCAAATATTTCTTTTCAGGGTAATTCAATTGAAGATAAATGTTTTTCCTCATGACTTTAAGGGTCAAGGGAAAAATGGATGTAATTTAGCAAAAATCATCAGACAGAAAATGCACTTTATTGCTTTAAACTACAAATAATGTAATATTTTCTGCCTTAGAAAAATAGATTTTTTGACCGTGTCAGTCAAAATGACACATCAAGAAAGTCTAGCACAGCCTTTGTTTCCACCACTCCCATCACAGACTGGAATGCCTCTCAGCAGCCATTCAAGGCTGTACTGGAATTTCGTGCCTCTGGTATGAAAAAATACACCGCAAAAATTCAAAATATTACCAAGTATTTTTAGTCTTGTTTCTTGTGCAAATACCTTCATTAGACTTGAAATAAGACAAAACTAACTTACAAGTAGCTTTTCAGCACACTATAGGAGCTTGTTTTAAGTCAATAATTCTTTAATATTTATGAAAAAGTGTTAGTTATAAGTGAAATAATCTGCCAATGAAATACGACATCTTTCCCATATCATAAGTTAAAATGTCTTGTTCCACTGGCAGATTATTTCACTTCTAACTAGAACTTTTCCATCAACATTAAGGAATTATTGACTTAAAACAAGCTCCTATAGCTGCTGAAAAGTTACTTGTCAGTTAGTTTTGTCTTATTTCAACTGTATTCAAGATATTTGCACTAAAAACTAGACCAAAAATATTTTGACCCCACTCGAGGATGGGAATGTTCGCTACATCAGAACTTATTTGGGAAATTAGTTTCCATCTCCGATTTAATGCAATACCTTTTTTTTTTTTCGGAAAAGCCAAAAACCACCTCAAATGAGCATAAACACTTTTTTTTTTCAGTGAAATTGGGAAAATTATTTTGAATTTTGCTTTTTACATCAACCTTTCCTAATGCGATACTTAAAGAAAATGATGGAAACACGGCTCGTCTCCTAAATCTCAAAGAGGGAACTGAAATCAGTTCTGCTGCTCCACTGTACGGGCCGTTGTTTGCCATGATAAGGTGGGAACCCCTAACAACACTGGTGCTAGCACATGTTTAGGTGTGTTGGGGTTATCTCCAGCAGTAGAGTGGGTCGGTACCGCAGTTTTCCAGTGCTGCAGTGGTCGTTGACGTGGAGCTGAGAGGACAGCAGCTCCATGCCTGGTAAATATTTTATCCACTTTCTTTTTTATGAAACTCGGCACAAAGCACTCAAGCAGGGGCAGAGCAAAAAGCTCCTAGTCGGAGGGCCGAGTATTTGCTAAGGAGTTATAAAGTTGTTTCATTTTCTTTCTGTTTTCTTTCCTTTCATTTCACCTTCCCTTGTTTCTTTTCTTTTTTTTTTTTTTTTACCAGTTTCTCTTTCCTCTTCTGTTTCCTTTTCTTCTCCTTTCCTCCTGTCTTTCTCTTTTTCTTTTCTATTATTCCTTTTCTTTCAGTTTTTCTTTTCTTTATTTGCTTTCACTCCATATTTTTGTTGGCATTCCTTGTCTCATTTTTTATTTTCCATTTTCTTCTTCTCTCCTTCAGCTTTCTTTCAATCTCTTTCTTGTTCAAATCTTGTTTGCTTCTTACTTCTTTCTGTTTATTTTCTTTCCTCCTTTTACCTTTGAGTTTAGTGTTTTGCCAGTTTTACTCTGCTATCCACACAACTTTCCCTCTTTTCTGTCATTTTTGACATTCCCCTGTTATTTTCTTTTCATTGTTTCCTCTTGTTCCTCCTCTTTTTAGCATCAGCTGCTGATCTAACAGTCACGGTTCCTCTGACTGCTCCGTCTGCTGGTTTTATTTCATCACATTTCAGACCTGAGTGAGCAACTTGTCCTCCTTTCTCCTTCGTCTCCTCTTCCTCCTGAGCCCCTCCACCCTGTTTTGTAACTCCTCCTGTGGATGCTGCTGATGGCGTTGCATCATTCATTTGAATTATTCAGAAACATTAAAATCACGCTCGTGTTAACAACGGAAACTCCACCATATTTTATTCATTTGGACATAAGAACACACCGACTCTAAGCGTCTTTACAAATCTGTTCGTTGTTTTGTATTTCATCTTTTCTGTCTTGGTTAAACTGTACATTTTTAGAGTTCATCAGTTTTAATTCAAGAATCTTTGACCTGTTAGTTTTAAATTTGTTATGTTTATTTTTTATTTTAAAACAGTTTTTTTCTTGGCAGATCAAGTAAATTTGATTTCAGATTTCTCTCATAAAGTTTTTCCACTTGATGAAGATTTAAGGTTAAACTTCTGCCTTGGTAGAAAAAATCTCTTTACAACCAAATTTTAAAGGTTTTTGTCTGCGTTTCATTAGCTGATTAATCCTTTACACGTTGCCTAAAAGACATTAAACTATCATCTCTGCACTTACCCACTCACTAAGGGCATTTTAGAAAGCTAAGTTAACCTAACACATAATTTTAAACAGTGGGAGGAAGTTGGAGTACCAGGAGAGAAACCATACATGCACGAGGAAAACATGCAAACTCCATGCAGAAAGACCCCAGGGTGGGATTTGAATGTTGTATTTTCTTGCTGCAAGGCAGAAGTGTGTACAACGTAAAATTAAATTCAAAGTTGTGCACCAATACTTGCTTTTAAAACTCATTTGTTGTATTATCATTACACTCATGGGGGAAAAAGGGTTAAACTGCATCAACAGAAGCCCAAAATTAATATAACATCCATGCAAATGATGAGAGGAAGTAAACTTCTGATTGGCACAATTATTTAATACTTTTATAATAATGATAATAACAATTATCATCATCAATTTTATTTAACATTTTGAGAAAAGTGTGATAAAGTTTTGTTTATCTGGTAACAAATTACATTTATGGTTCTCAAAATGATATTTATTCCCAAAACAATAAATTCTTGAAACCTTTATTGAAGGTTCTACACACAAAGTCTTCAGTTATTTTGTGGTTCCTTAAAATGAAGACAGGTGATTAAAATCAAGACAGAGGAGTCATTTGGACCTGATTAAGCCCAAGAAACCAAAATAACTTCACACGTTTTCTCGGTGCTGACGTCAGAAGGTGCCGTGCTCTGATTGGACAGTTCAGACCACTCCCCGTCGAGCTCTGTGTGAGCTGAAGAGTCAGAGCGCGAGCTCCGCTGACTGCTCAAGGCCGCAGCTGGACACCTGTTGCCAAGGAAACTGAAACGGCGGGAAAGTTACCACTTAATGACGTAAAAAGGTAAATTTGTGTTTTGTTTCTTTCTCTCTTTTTTTTTAACCGCCATATTGATTACACTTTTCTAATTTCAAAAAGTTTGGAAATTGTTTCTAGGAAAAAATTTATATCTTTTAATTTTTTTTATAAACAATTTTAGTTTTCTACTTTTTTTTCTGTGATATTTTAATGTCATAAGTGTAATAATTGTACTTTCTTGGAATTTCTAAAAATAAGCGGATATATCAAAAAGAGAACTGTTTAAAATATACTTAATTTAAAAAAAAGAAATTTAGGGAATAATCTCTTTCTTCTTCTTTTAGGGTCTCTCTAATATGAAAACATGTATTTTTCTCTTTATTTTTACTCTTTTTTTATTATTATTATATAACCGATCGTAAAGTTGTAATCTATTTTTCTGAACATGTTTGCATTTGTACATTTTCGTTTGTAATCTCTTAATTCTGACATATGCGGTCTTGAACACGCGTGTGCTGTGTAAGGTTTTGTCATCAGCAGGTCACATGTGTTTTTTGTTGTGTACACTGTTCTGAAGGTCATTCTCACCAAGAACAGACGTCACTGGTGTTTGTTGCAGAAGGCGTTTCAGTCCAAATATGTCAGCAGCAGGTGATCCGTAATGAATACCATCAGAGTTCTGATCTGGCCCTGTAAAATATAGATCACCAGAAAATGGGAGGAATTTGGAAACAGCTTCATATACAGCTTTTAAACTCTGAAAGTCAATCGAAACTGTTTGACTTGAGTATTTTACTCTTTTGTTGGGGGGTATTACAGGTCAGGCTGAGTATTTATAGAACTGGGCCTGTTGTGGGTGACGGATGGGGGAAGGAAGCAGTGAAAATGTTGATCCTCAGGGCTATTTGTAGACCACACACATACACAGAAGAAGTAATGGACACCGGAGTATGAGGCATGTAATCCCTGTTAATGTCAATAATTTCGAAGATTTATATTACCAATCTGAGGCCAACTACTTAAGCCCTCTTTCATCTTCTTTGTACTTCTCCCCTGTAAATAAGAGACCCCTAAACATGGAAAAGTCAGATATTTGATGCTTTCATTTAGGAGACGGTTACAGGGATGATAGTACCAGTAGGGTAAATGCTGATCAGAAATCTGCATCTTGCCCAGTTTTAATTTCTACATCTAAAATCTCTGCAGCTGTTAAAGACAGTCAGTCATGTCATCTCCTGTGCTGCTTAACCTCCTACGCTGTGGCCGCTTCTCCATGGGCAGACAAACCCTCTTCGCGCTGGAAGCCTTCACACAGTCTGGGCAGGTGAACCCGTCTATGCAGTTTCATTGTGTAGCATTTAGGAGGATCAGTTAAGACAACCTTAACTACAGTGTGTCATTTCCTGTTAGGTTTTTGTTCTATTAAAATCACATAGTTACTTCTACAGAGAATGAGGATCTTATTCTTCACGGCTTCTACTGTAGCCCAGAAAGGACAAAATGAACACTCACTTCAGAGGGAGCGTTTTTAGCCTTTTGCAGCCGTCATAGCTTTTCATGCAAGAAGATAGGATGTGATACCAAGGATGCAGTCTGCAACTTTATCACTAGTTGTCAGAAATTGCATTTGATCCTTGATGTTTTTGTTTATTGTGGCGTTTCAACAGTAATAAACCAAACTACACCCTGGTGCTTAAAGGGTTCCTTTACAGAATGTTTAAAGTACCTACAGGGTACATAGATGTACTGAATGATTACCTAGTGGTTACCCTCATGCACCTACAAGGTAATTGCATGGTATTCACAGGGTACATTTGGGGCTCTTATTTGGTTCTTATAGATACCTATGGAGTACCTTCTGGTTAACTACATTGTACTTACATTGTACCTATCTGACACAGGGTATACCCACAGGGTGCACACTTGGATGGGTACCTACTGAAATGGTACCTATGCGGTACTTAAGGTGTAGCTCTTGATTATTTACTGGGTATTTATAGGATACTTCAAGGGGTACCTACATGAAGCCTTCTGTATCATTCCAGGTACCAGGTGGTTTAATGAAATGTATTTTATTTGCCTGGTTATTGGCCATTACTTACACACATACTACTGCTAGGGTACCTGTGGTATACACTGGCTGCGTACTGGGTACCTACAGATTACCTCTAGGAATATCTTATGGAGTACGTCAGGGGTACCTATGAAATATTTATTGGGTATAGACAAAAACCTACTAGATCCTTTTGGGAGGCCTATAGGGTACCTGTGTGGTACATTCTGGGTCATTACAGGGACCAAGCTGTACTATTCTACGATTTGACATCTTACCATCCTAATGCCAATACTTACATGCTACTGACTGAGCACCCACATGGCATTAAAATACAAATTGAATGTACAAAGTACTGATTTGATACCTATGGTAAATTAAGTGAGTACCTATGTGGTACCAGTAAGGAATCTGTGAGGTGCTCACAGGATACCTACTTGATACTTGTTTACCTATGTAGTACTTATTGGGTACATACATGAAACTAAATAGACCATAAAGAGCTATCTCCATGGTTTCTGCGTTGTACTTTCAAGGTACCTGTGGCATATTTACAGGGTGCCTTTGGAGTACCCTAGGTTCATGTTTACAGGGTACTTACAAGTCTTCTTTAGGGTACCTATGGGTTATATACTTGGCACCAATAGGGTAGTTACTGTGTAAATACCAGGTACACATGGGGTTCGTAGGGGAGACCTGAATTGTGCCGACATGGTACCCAGAAGGCTCTGTTATGAGACATAAATAGTGACAGCTGTTGCCCATTATTTACCTTCTACTGATTAGGTTCACTGTAGGGTGCTCAGAGTTTATTTTCTTGATTTTTGCTGAATGCTTAAGAAGTTCTTACTGGTTACTTTTGGACTAGGTTGCTGGACCGTTGTTGGGGCTGGTGGGTGTGCGACGGGCCAGCGGGTCGGTCAGGTTTGATAGTGACGGCAGTGGCCAGCCGGTCACCTGGGACTCATTTGGTATTTGGGACAATCGGATAGAAGAACCAATATTACTGCCTTCCAGCATCCGCTATGGAAAACCCATTCCACAGGTAAACAGACCATTATATTAATGAGTAAATAGATGGCTGAAGTTATAAATTGACTAACAGATGGAAGTAGAGTTGATAATATTTAAAAGGATGGAAGTACAAAACAAAGTCTTGACAGCTTTGTTGGTGTATTCAAGTTGATAAAGGTTAATATTTGCCTTCCTCTCAGATCAGCCTGTCTCGGGTCGGCAGTGCGTCTGTTTTGGGTCTCCGGAAACAGAATGAGGACCGACTCCGCATCGCCCGTATCCATGACAACCTGCTGTACTTCGCCGTGTTTGATGGCCATGGTGGCCCGCACGCTGCTGACTACTGCTGCACCTTCATGGAGAAATTCATCAGGTTGAATGAATTTTCTTCACTTAACTTTAAAATAAGGAATCTAAACCAACTTGTTTCATAAACTCCTGAGTTTTTTGCTTCAGAGATGCTTTGGAGGAGGAAGATGATCTTGAGGAAGTTTTAAAGAAAGCCTTCTTGGATGCTGATAAAGCTCTACACACACACCTGAGCTACTTCAACAATGGTAGAGCCCTTTACTAAGTCATTGCCTAAATGACATAAACAACCTTTATATTAGTTGCGCTTAAAAAACTAGGTTTTCTAACCTAATTCTATACTGAAATTTGGATTAATACACAGTAATGCTTTAAGCTATGCCCCTTTTCCATTCCAGACTCAGTTCTGAGATCAGGTACAACAGCAACAGTCGCTCTGCTACATGACGGCATTGAACTGGTGGTTGGTAGCGTCGGTGACAGTCGGGCGATGCTATGCAGGAAGGGACATGCCGACAAGCTCACCAAAGACCATACACCAGACCGCAAAGACGAGCGAAAACGGTACCTGAGTCCTTTTAATACTTCTATGGGAACTAGCTTCAAGAACTTTCTCTGCAATCTTTTTTAGTACTTATTGAGGACTTAGTGTTTGCCCATGGGGTATTTACAGCATATCAGCAAGGTACTTTTAGGGTACTTACTGGGTATTTATGGCATACTTTCAGGTTACTTGTGAGGTACCAGTGAGGTACTTACAGAATTTTTACTTAGGACTTTGAGACAACTATCGGGTACTTAAAAAGTACCAATATAGTTCCTATTGGGTACTTATCTGGTATATAGTTTTACTAGGTACTTATTGGGTATATGGGGAAGACCTACAGTGCATTTATGAGGGACCATCATGGTACCCATAGGGTAATTTCTGGGTATCTATGGGATACCTACAGGGAACTTACAAGGTACCAACTTGGTACCTATGAGGTACTAATTGGGTATCAATGGGGTACTTCCAGGGCTCTTATGAGTTACCTAAGGGGTACTTGCCAGGTAGGGGGATGCCTACTGGGCATTCATGAGGTACCATTGGGGTACTTATGGGGTTCCTACAAATTAGGGTCCTACAAATTAATTCCAAGTATCAGGGTCTCACTGTAGTTGATGCTAACACCTGACACAGCTGAAGCTAAAGGTTGCATAGAGAGAGCTGCAAGCTTTGTAATGACAGAAGAGAAACAGGACTGGGGAAAATGATTGATGGCAACTGATACTATTTTCACAATATTTAAAAATAATATCCCCGTCTCGTGATTTTTCAGTGTCATGCAGCTCAACTACAAAATACCTACTGGGTACCTATTCAGCTTTATTGTTCTCTGGTTTTTGCTGCAGCTTCAGAGCGAACAGAGCAGCAACACGGTTCAGGTTTCTCATACAGTCAATCAGCTCTTTTGGTATAAATAGTGTGGAAGTCCACATTCATGAATCTTCTCCAGGAACTGAAATCAGAGCAGAGCTGCAGGTCGACAGGTTTGGGATTCCCTTCAGCTAAAAGCAGCCTTCATCTAGCTGTGTATATCAATCAAACGGGTTAACCATTTAGTGCAGGTTAAAACACACATACTTGACAGGGATATTAAATAAATGTGACCGATGTAGAGCAGCTGATGTGTTATATTTTTATAGTTTATATTTTAATTAATTAAATCCAACTTCAGCACCTAATAAAATGTTATGAAACTCCTTAGATTTATTTTTTATAATAGGGAGAAGCAAAAGTTGCTTAGTGTGTGACTGGCTGAGCAACTTGCCTTCTGCAGGATTATGTAACATATGATGAGCTGATAGAAATCAGTGTGTAAAATCCCCAGTGCAGCCATTTTTGACCTGGTCTAGTTCCTGCAGTATCCTTAACAGGACATTAACTGAGCCAAGCATTGTAAGCTAGTCGCCTTCAAGTGGGGTTTTATTCTTTAAGAGTGGGTACAGTGGAACCCTGCCTTTTCGCGGTTACGTATTTGCAGATTCTTCTATTTGCAGATATTTTGGTGGAACATAACTTGAAATTATTTGTGGATAGTTCACCTATATTATGTAAAATGCAGCTTGGGAAGCTGGAATACTTAGATTCAATGCTACCTGATATGCTATTGCCTGGCATTTACAAAGTGGCCAATCCAGGATCACCGTTCATTTTCCTTGGTTCTTATTGGCTGTACCCTGAAGAGAGGAAATCAGGAAGACTATAGATGTCAGCTTCTGTGGTGGTGCTAAGATGGTTTCCATTGTGTGTAAGAATACATGTTAATGTATATTTGGTGTTTGAATAACTAAAATAGAAAGTTATAAGTGTTTTTAGAGGGGGTCTCAAGTATTCACAGATTTCACCTATTAACAGGTGGTTGTGGTCCCTAACCCCTGTGAGTATTGGGGGTCCAATACATTAACTGGTTCTGTTTGTATTTTGTGTTCAGGATCCAGAAGTTTGGTGGTTTCCTGTCATGGAACAGCATTGGTCAGGCAAATGTAAACGGGCAGCTCGCCATGACACGCAGCATTGGAGACTTCCACCTGAAATCTAGTGGCGTCATTGCAGAACCAGAAACACGTCGACTCTCTGTGAGTCCGAGACCAGCTTCATCTGACATCTTACTTTCAAATCAATTTGGATCTGTAGAGTTTTGAAAGTCTGTTGGAGTATTTTTACTTAGCTGTCATTATTAGGTACATTATTCCTCTGGAGAATCAGCTTACATGATCCATCTCTGCAGGTCCAACATGCCAATGACTCCTTCCTGGCTTTGACCACAGACGGCATTAACTTCCTGTTGAGTGACCAGGAGATCTGTGATGTCATCAACCAGTGCCAAGACCCGACTGAAGCAGCAGAGGTCATTTCTCAGCAGGTAAATAATCAATAAAGACTTTCAGAAAAAAGTTGTGACCTACTAAAGGTACAACAGGCAAGCTCAGTTTATTTCTGTATACTTTTGCAGTGAACTGTTGAGAAAACAGTATCATCTCTGAGATGATGAGACTGTTCTCTAGAGTGAGAATATCTAAGCTTCAACCTGTGTTACTGAAAACCGACATGGTCCAAACTACAACCTGAGATCTATAAATAGTCCCAGTAACCTGAAAACCACACCTCTTTAATGAAAGATGTGCCACATTTACAGTAATTGTGAACAGAAGGTAGACCCCGTTTCACCTCGAGGGCTTTATGTATTTAAACATTTCTAGAGTTTAAATGTCATTTGCATTTTTTGGCTTCAGGAGTAGGAGTAGTAACAGTGGGCTGAGCTATGCTCCCTGTGGAACACCATTAAGTATGTTGACTGGGAACAATAGTTTTTATATAGATAGATATTTGATATGTTTATCAGTATTTTGCACAAATAATTATATATTGGGATAGAAATCTAAAGGTTAAAATCTGTGAGTTCGATATTTAGTATTTGGTACAGCAACTACAGAACAAAGATGTTTAAATAAAACACTAAATGCCCATAAATCAAATCAAAATTCATAAATGTCAACCTGATGATTTTATAAGCATATTAGTGACAAATGAATGTGAATACCTCCTAAATAAGAGGGTAACAATGTATTTCAGGCCCTGCAGTATGGCTCAGAGGACAACGCCACCATCGTCATCATCCCATTTGGAGCCTGGGGGAAACTCAAAAGCTCCACCAAAATCTACAGCATGAGCAGGAACTTCGCTTCGAGCGGCAGATGGGCCTAGACAAAAACATACATGAAACACGACAGAGCTCAGCCAATTATCTTAATTTGACTTTAAGTAACCCAGAGTTCCTTAAATTATTCATAACATCGCTCATGAATGCATCCGAACAAACCCACCAGCAGTATCATCATGTTTGTTCCCAGCTGAGTGGTCGACACTGTAAATAGAGTGTAAAATAATGAATGTTGTATATATAGAGAGATTTACTGCAGTGTTTCTCCCATAGATCAGCTTTGTATGTGTTTTCCTTTCAGAGAAAACATTTTAGTTTATTTCATGTGTTTCCTTCTTTGTGACAGCAGGTGTGCCATTGCTGTTATTCTGTAAATGTTAAATGAAACCTCCAAAATATCTGCAAATAAAACGCTCAGCTTGGTTTTAAATTTATCAAGAAGGAAAACATTTCAACCCTTTAAAAACCATGTTTGACTAATGAAAGTAGGTTGTTTTTGAAACCAACACACCTTTTAAATTATGAAATATTCAACACTTTTAGATGTTTGACTTGATGTTTTGATGTTCACCTTGATTCCGAACCTTTGACCCTTCAGAGTAATAAAGTTCCACTAGTTAAACATAAATTTTGCTGTTTCTTTATTTTCTTCAGAGGTCTTTGAGCTCTTACACCAGTTCAGGTTTGATCTCAGTGAAGAGTTTTAGCTTTTATTTAGTCCAATTCCTTGTCTTCCTGTAAATATGTCTTCAGGAGGCTAAAAAAATTAATCCTCCATTATTCTGTTGGGGGACGGGTCAGGACTGACTGAATTAATCATCTTCAGTTTAGTTTCTTCCTCCTTAACAATGTCTTTGGAAGTGAGTAGAGTGTTGTTTCCCATTGCCTTGGTGAAAAATTCATGGACTTTCCTTGAAAAGATGGGGTTTTAAAGTCACCGTATGTTTTCTAATGGACTTTTCTGCATTAATGCTCCCATCACAAAATGGAAATGAGCTTTGTCAAGAACACTGATACCCCAATACTTTAAAAACCATAATATCACTCAAAGAACTGGAAGTAGAAGCATTAAAGTGTGACAAGGCTTTCACTTACCTGGTCAGGGATCTAGACAAGCAGGGCGACTCAGATGTGAAGGCTCGCATTGGAAAGCATGGAAAGTGTTCAATCAGCCAAGGTAAATTTGAAAATTATCACTACACTCAAGGGTTTGTTTTTTCAAGGTGCCTGGTGCTTAGTGGCCTTTATTGACAGAAATCAACAGGCAAAGAGAAAAAAATTAGAAGAAAGGCAGCAACAGTCTCAACTCTGGGCAGCCAAGACTTGAAGGACAACAGTCACATTCATAAAGTCGCAGACACTGCAAACCTTCATCAACAGATGCCTTCAAACGGTGCTGTACGTTTGCTGGGCAGATGAGATCAGCAACCTTTGGTTCCCCGTGGAACCTCAACAGATGCTGGCAATGAATTGACCATACTCTCCGCAAGCCCCCTACTAACATCGCCAGAAAAGCTTTGACCTGGAATACTCCAGGCACAGCTGATGAAGGGAATTGGAGGAGACTGGGCTACAATTGAAACAAACTGGAAAGGAGGACACAGGATAGGAATAGCCTGTGAACCATCGCAAAGCCTGGCTTTGGGACTCATTGCTGACTACAAATTGGATGTCCTTAAAGGAATGATGATGAAAAAGTGCTAGCTATAAGTAAAATAATCTGCCAATGGAACAAGATATTTTAACTTCTAATATGGGAAAATGTCTTGTCCCACTGTCAGATTATTTTACTTATAACTTTAATTTTTTCATCAATATTAAAGAATCATAGTCTTAAAACAAGCTCTTGTATCGTGTTGAAAATGTACTTGTAAGTTAGTTTAATCTTATTTCAAGTGTATTCAAGATGCTTGCAGTAGAAACTAGAGCAAAAATGCTTGGTAAGGTTTTGTGTTTTTGCAGTACTGATACTGCTCTTCCCTCATGATTTTTTTTTTTTTTTTTTTTTTTTTTTTTTTTTTTTGTCAGGAATGATGTTCTCAGTCACTCAAACTACTACTTTTTTTTTTTTCTCAGTTATAATAATGGTCATTACGGCCAAACATAAATCATAGTTTAACAGTTAAAGACTTTGTCCCAGAGTCCATTTGCAAACTGTAATCTGTCTCTTTTTTTGTTGCTTTTGGAGTAATGGCTTCTTCCTGACTGAGTGGCCTTTCAGTCCATGTTGTTCCAAGACTTGTTTTACAGTAGATAAAGACATTCTCATATCAGCTACAGCCAGTGTCTTCACAAGGTATTGCCTCTGGGATTGAGTCACACATTTCAGTTCACACCAAAACACATTCATCTCTGGGTCACAGAACCTGTTTCCTTCCTGAAAGGTAAGATGGCTGGACGTCCCAACACTATTTATATTAATGTTTGAACAGATGAACATGGAACCATCAGACCTCTGGAAGTTGTACCCAAGGATGAACAAGACTTGTGGAGGTCCACAGTTCTCTTCCTGATATCTTTGGCTACGTTCACACAGCAGGTCTTTATGGTCAATTCCGAGTTTTTGCTGAAATCCAATTTTTTGCATGGTCCTTCTTGCTACTAATTAAATGCAACCGCAATGAGGCTTCTGTGTGAACGGTTTATGAGCCAAAGCAATCCGCATGCGCAGCAGAAGAATGTAGACGTTGCACAACAGTGCACTGTTTACTCCGTCCTCTATGTATTGATTTTAAAGTTGTTGCACAATGGGAGCCAATAGTACTGTCACAAGATCATAACAAGACGAAGGAAGCCAATAAAAAGAAAGGACAGCCAATAGCGATGGCCTCTTTTGGCCTGTCAGCCATTATTTACATCCTGATTTACCGCTTCTGGCTTTTTCTGGAGCAGAATTATGATGCGACATGACCGTTCTGACTGCAGATGCTTTGAAAACTATCAGATATGTATCCGATTTAGTACCACATATGGAAGTTGCACTAATTGCTTTTTTTTTTTTTTTTTTTTGAGGGAAGGGGCTGTTTGGAAAGATCGGAACTGGGCTGTTCAGACTGCCCAATAAAAAAAATTGGATATGTGTCACATATAGGCAAAAAAGTTGGATTTGGGTCGCATTTGCCAACTGTTTGAACGTAGCCTTGCCTTTGCTTTGATTTTTCAGTGCTGTCACAAGCTATGTTTCCATTAACCTTGATATTGCGCAAATCGAAAGAACGAAAATAAATGTACTTAATGGAAACATTTAATTTTTTAAAAATAGTCTCCTTTCTGGTAAAAAGTTTCGGCGCTAGGACGAGGTGGTTTTCTGGCCGTATCGAAATTGGTATATCTCGCAAAACTACGTTGGCAACACTTTTTTGGCAACACACGAGTCACATGATCAACCGGATGTTGCCACTGGCGCAAACCACGAAGAAGAAGACAACAGGAAGTAGTTGGAGGATCATGGCGTGGCATGTTTTTAATGACTTATTGGGAACAAGCTTATTCACGTGTGATTTTAATTTTTCTTATTTAATGGAACCACCGCAGTTGTGAAATTGTTTATTTTTTCGACATTAGCAGAAAATCGACAGAGATTTGTGCACCTTTGTAATGGAAACGCAGCTACAGCAGGAAACATCTGTTTGAGGTTTTACCTTAAAATCCTTCCACTGGTGTGTCTCCGTTTATCTCTAATGTGAATTAACCAATCGGAATTAGAGGTAAGCCTTATTATCATAATCTGGGTTTTCACACAGCGCTTAAAGGCCTCAACAGTTTAGTTCATGCAAACTTTTAGCAAAATATATCTCCTACTATTTTTGGCATTTAACAAATACAATAGAAATAGTTTTGGTTATCCTGCCCAACCTAAAACAAGAAAGGTTCACTCTGTCTTCAAATGTGGGTAAGATTCAAGCATTGCTACTTTCAAACATGAAGGTGGGCTTGGCGATGGACGTCTGGCTCACAGATACAGGGGTCGTGATGAACCGCTGACCCTCCTCCTCAGACGTCCAATCACTTTGCAGGATTCTCCAAGCCAGTGAGGGGTTCACATGTTAGATAGAAGGTAAATATAGAAAGCATCAGGCTGAAGTGAAAACTCACATGAGCAGGATGTGACGTTGGAAGGAGCAGCAGCGGCACACACCCCGAGGAGACCGCTGCTGACCTTCATGAAATGCCGCCCTGCCGGTGGTCTGGTGGTTATTTTGGTAAAGACCGGGTTGCATTTCAGAGCTTTAAAAGGATGACAGTTTCTACCTGTAGTTTAGTACGACGGAGTATTAGAGCCAAGCTAAAATTTATTTATCTTTAATTATGAGAATTTGGTCATAACATTATTAGAATAAGGTCATAACATTAGCAGAATAAAAACACAATATCACCAGAAAAAAAGGTGTAAAATCACCAGGAAAAAGTCCTGCTACTGATAATGACTCCATGCTGATGTGTTAAAAGTGTAAGTATCTCCTACATGTAAAACTGGCACCAAAGTATACCGTCACAAAATAGTCACCATTTCTCATTTTAATTTTTAGCGTTTTTCGTGAAGTCCTCATAAAATTACTACTTAATTTTCCTACTATTATGATTTTATTCTTGTGTTATTATGATTTTATTATGATAAAGTCATATTACGGTTATTCTTGTATTATTAATTCATTTTCGTATTGTTATGACTATTCTTGTATTGTTATGACTTTATTCTGGAATTATTATGACTTTATTTTTATATTATTACAGCTTTATTCTGGAATTATTACTTCATTCTTGTATTATTACAACTTTGTTACGGTAACATTATGACTCCTTACGACTTTTTTTCTCATGAGTGTGACTTTATTCTCATTTTTTTCTTATCCTAGCCCTAATTCTCCGTCGTAGTTTAAGATAGGTGGACACCATAATCCTAAAAACATGCTCGCAACATTTGGTAGGTATTAGGGAACTGGCAATTAATTTAATTAATAAGCTTTAATGAGCAATTTTGCTAATTAATGAGTAAAATTCATGAGTATGACTCAAGTTTTTGAAGTCATTGCTTTTTCCAGACTGCTATTCAACATATCGCCCAGCAGGGGGAGCCACAGCACACCGCGTCTGACGACAAATTCGTTGCAACGATTTAAACTCATCATTTTTTGCTGTTATTATTTAAAACATGAGACTTCGTCAGCTGTTGCTGTCCTGGTGATTTCGCTCCAGTTTGAGAGGTTTCTCAGGGTCGGCAGGCGTTTATTCGCATCCTGATGCGAACTTGAAGCTAAATCTTGAACAGATCTGTGAGGGACCGCTTTAACAGCACAAACATGTAACAGGTCATGTTTATATGTTTTGTAACATGGTTGATGTAACAGGATGTGAGACTTTCTGTGACTTCCTGCAGAGACCGACTGCTGCAGGCTGCCGCAGTCCCGCCTCCTCTGCCGGCTTTCCGGAAGAAAAGCGATCAACTCCGACTTCTTGGCACGCTAGTTTGTCTGAATATAGGAGCAGTTTATGCTATATATTTTTTATTTAAATATTAATACAGGCTTAGAAAACAGTCAGTTTTAGCATAATTTAGCTTTTTCTTGCGATATTTTCATTGTGTTAAACGACCAGGATGTGTGTCATGCTGGAGGGATGATGTTCCCTGGAAAGGTTTAATCATCCAGTGGAAGGAGCTGCGGGGGAGAACGGCACACAGAGGGCAGGGCTGCAGAGCAGACATGGTGAGACTTTCTCTGAGCTGTTTAGTTTACTGCCACAGTGCTGTAAAAGCATTTAACCCCATAGAAACTTATTCTCTTTTGCTGTTTTTTTTGTTTTGTTTTTTTTTTTTGTTGGTCAAACTTTTAAAATGAAACAAAGATAACTCATTGTTAAATCATGTTAAATCATGAATTAGCTGTGCTTAAATGTTATTTTTGGAAAGACTTGTACTTTAATTTCACTAGCCACACATAAGCCAGACCTGTAGGCTGAAGAAATTGCCTAAATAGGAGCTGTCTGACAACATGAAGTAGGCTAAAAGGTCAAGTAAAGTTTATATAGTACATTTCAGCAACAAGGCATAAAAACATAATACAATAAAGCAATTATGAAACATTTTGTCAAATGACAATAAAAATCATCAATCATATAGACATTAAATATATTAATCAATGTTGCAGTTACTTGTTAATCAAAAGCAACTCTAATCAAATGGGGTTTTAGCCTTGATTTAAAGGAACTCAGTGTTTCAACTGTTTTGCAGTTTTCTGGAAGTTTGTTCCAGATTAGAGGGGCATAAAAGCTGAATACTGCTTCTCCATGTTTGGTTCTGATTCTGGGGATGCAGAGTAGAACCAGAAGACCTGAGTGGTCTGGAAGGTTGATACAATGACAACAGGTATTTAATGTATTGTGGTGTGAAGCCATTTAGTGATTTATAAACTGCTACTCTTGAGACGATAGAAGGCTGACTTTGTAACTGTTTTTATGTGTCTCTGAAGGTTCAGGTCTGAATCCATCACTACACCCAGATTTCGGGCCTGATCACTAGTTTCTAGCTGTAATAACTGAAGCTGCGTGCTGACTCAAGATTGTTCCTCTTTAGGTCCAAAGATAATAACTTCAGTTTTGTTTCTATTCAGCTGGAGAAAGTTTTGGCACCTCCATGCATGGATTTGTTCTAAGCATCTGTTCAGTGCTTGGATGGGTTCAGAGTCACCTGGTGACATCGTGATATAGAGCTGTGTATCATCTGCGTAGTTGTGGTAGCTAATCTTATTACTTGTTATAATCTCAGCTAGTAGGAGCATGTAGATATGAAATAGGAGGGGTCCCAGGATTGAACCTTGGGGTACTCCACATGTGACTTTTGTCTGCTCTGATGAAAAGTTGACACAAAGAAATCTCTGTTCTTTAGGTAGGATTCAAACAAGTGTTACTTTAAAAAAAAAAAAAAAAAAGTATCACATCGTTCCCCAAGCCAAAGCAATTCAAAAGAACAGATGAGAAACAAAGTCTATTAGTCCAGTAAGGGTTATAAAGCAATTTGTAAGGCTCTGGGAATCCAGTGAACCACAGTGAGCGACGTTATCCACCAATGAAGAAAATCTGGAACATTGCTGGACCTTTCCACAAGTCAGGCAAAAATGACTTCAGGAGCTCATTGGTGGCTTATCCAGGAGGTCACAGAGCAACATCTAAAGTCTTCAGCTGGATCAGTTAAGGTCAGAGTTCATGATTGAAGTGGACGTTTTTGGAAAGTTTGGATCCTGTAGCGTCTGGTGTAACAATAACACAGCAATTCAGATGAAGAACATCACACTGACAGTCAAGCACGGTGGTGGTAGTGTGATGCTCTGGGGCTGCTTTGCTTCTAAAGGACCGAGAAGACTTGGAGTAGTCGATAGAACTGGGGGTTTTGCTCTCTAACACAAAATCCTGAAGGAAAATGTCTGACCATCAGCTGTTCACCTCTGAATGGGTAAAGAAACCAAAGTGAAAGTTTTGGAGTGGACTCGCCACGGTCTGGACTTAAAATCCGGTTGAGATGCTGTGAAATGACCTTTAAAAAAGGCCGTTCATGCTTGAAAACCCCTTAATGAGGCTGAATTAAAACAATCCTTGAAGGAAGAGTGGGACAAAGTTCCTCTACAGGGATGTAAAGACTGATAAGCAGATTTAACAAACACTTAATGGCAGTTTGTTTCAATAAATAAATGTGAAATTTGAGTTGTTGTCGCCTCAGGTATTACCTTGAGGGTTCAATTACTTTTTCACATAAACCCTATTTGGTTTGGGTAGTTTTTTCCCCTTTAATAAGTAAAATCATCTTTTGAAAACGGCATCAGGTTATCTTTGCCTGATAATAAAATTTGTTTGATGATCTGAAACATTTAAGTTGGACAAAAACCAACGAAAGAAGAACATATACGGGGGCAAATACTTTCTTCAAGTCACTCATTTGTGACTCATTCTTTGTTGTTCAGGGCACGTTTAGGCCCTCTGGTGGCTTTAAAAGTGTTTTCTTGCTAAAAATAGACGACTAGGAGAAATAAATGATCATTTAATACGGAGCCATTACAATGTTTACCTGCAGTTGTCTGACATGCTGTTGCTTTTTTACAGTTTTCAAACCCAAACAGCAAATCTAGTCTGCATCATCACTTTATTGTATGATTACAAAATGTATTTTAGGATCATGTGTTTGTAATTGGAAGAGCATGGCATGTTATGCAAGAAAAAGCAAATACGGGTGGAAAAAGACCATTCATCCGTCTGTTTAAAGCTCTGATAGCAACAAAATACCTTAAAATACCTTTGCTTTATTTCTTTAAAATTGTTACCGTTTGTAAAGGAACAAACCAGACAGAAAATTTAAAAAATAAACTCTAATATATAGGAATTTTCAGTGGAATGAAGAAGAACAAGAATGTATGAATCTGGACTCCTGTCCTCCTCTTTATTGCACTTTCTCTGGATTTCATAACTAAGAGTCATTCTCAGCACTGCCCTTCTCCCTACTTATCACGCCTCAGTCATAAAACTTGGCTTACCAAACCTCCACACATGCGCGCAGTCTGTGGACACGAAGCGAACTGCCTCTTCTCTGTCAAACACACATCGACCTCAGCAGTCTGAGCCGCTGCTCCCTCCTGGTCAGCGTCCTGTTGTGTGGACGTCCTGCGGCCGCTGTTTGCTCTGGGATCTTCCTGATTTCAGCAGGTAAAAATATCTGCGCTCGTTCACTTACTTCAGCCGTGACGTCCACGTGCTGATCGGTCTGATGTCTTATTTTGCTGTGATTCATACAAATCAGAGTCGCATTTAATTGAGTTTAGCTCCTTTCTTGCGTAAAAAGGAAGGTTTGCTCTGCTGAAAAGGGGAATGAACAAAATTAGCTGCTTTTGAGTTTGACAGATTTGGGTTGTTTTAGGTCAAATCAGCAGAATTTCAGGAAATTAAACACTGTGGGGGGAAATTTGTCACAGAGAGCCGCATACTGGATCCCGGCGATGCAAATAAAACGGTGTTTGCTTATGACGATAAGACATTTTGATGGCATTTTCAAGAAAGTTAACCCGCGTTTGTAGGTCAGTGCTTAAAACTTTTGTCGCCAGTAAAAGTTACATGTCTGAGTTTTTATAAAGGTGTTTTTATGTACAGTGTAGAAATATAGACAAGGAATTCGAAAAAACTGGTAAAGGTAGAAATACTGACCTGTCGATACATCAACTAATGTCCACATTCTCCAGTTTTCTATCCACTAACTATAGCCCTCACTGTCTATCAATTAGTCCTCCCTGCAGTTTATTTTTTCATGAAATAGCAGCTCTGAATGATAAAATGAGTTTCACGTTTAGATTGAAGGGCGGTGTTGTCCTGTCTATGCCTTTGCAACACTTTTTTTTATTTCTTATGGGGTTGGGTCAGCAAATCGGTTTTCTGTTTCCATTCTTCTATAATTGTTGGGAACAGCTCTTACCATTTCTCTGAGCTTCTCTGAACAGTAGAAAAACTACCCAAACGCTCACAGAGAAACAGAATTTGGAGACTTTGTTCATACATACATGACCCTGCTGAAAGTACTCCACCATAAATCATAGTTAATAATTCGGCTACATTGATAAATAAATGCAAAGATTCAGTTGGAATTTAACTGATTCTGGTTTTCTGCACAAGTTGTACCACATAGAAGTAAGAATATTACATTATAAAACAGCTTCTGTAATATCACACCAAAAGTCAAATTCCTCTTGTGCTTGTGTGCCATCCATTGCAAAGTTAAAGCACCACATTATTTTAATATTGGGGTATGGTAAATGTAACTATGGACCAAAATACTAATCTCGGTACTTTGAGAAAGTATTTTTGGAGGCAAAAACAAACATGGGAGACCACAGACACTTTTCTTTGACAAACCCATTGAAGTTTTTGGTAACATAATTTCTGACACAAAGCTTTTACGATCAGATAGGATTTAAACAACAGAGTTAGCTTGTTAAATTCTAGCTAGCATTATATCTGTTAACCAAAGCTATTACTGTTATCAAATTAAAGTTTTTGACAAATATACTGTGTATATCAGAACAAAGTTGTTTATATTACTTTGTGAAGTTCTAACATTGTATCTAAGAGAACAAAACTGTTATCGTTAGCTTGAAAAATTAGCTTTTATAGATAGTATCTAACACAACAAAGCCGTAACTGTTGAAGATTATAATTATGTCTCTTTTAGATAACAGATTACACTGTGATAAAACAATGACACTGTTACCTTGTAAAGTTCTAGCTTACACTGCATCTGATTTAATCAAACTGTCACCATTAGCTTTTGTAGTTCAGACGAACATATTATTTGAAAAAACAAAGCTCTTGCAATTGAATTTTAAATTTCTAGCGTTCTGATAGCTTGTAAGGTCCCGATGAGCATCATGTTTGAATATGTTTCCGTTAGCTTGTAAAGTTCTGGCTAACGTTGAGCTTTTTCCATTAGCTTACTCCAGCTAACATATTCACTTGGATAGTTCTGGCTAACATAACTAACAAGCTAATGGAACAAAACTGTTTCCATTAGCTTGTAAAGTTTGGGGTAACACTGTGTCTGACAGTTTCTGTTAGTTTATAAAGTTTTGGCTAACATTGTATCTCACAAAGAATTTGCTGTTACTATTAGCTTGTAAAGTTTTGGCTAATGCATCTCATAAAGTTGCTGTTAGCTAGTGAAGTTGTGGCTAATAGCAGTTAGCTCGTGAAATGATTTTAAAAATTCTAAATCCTGTTCTTGCAACTGATGCTTCCACCAATATTAACTGTTGATGTAATTTAACGTTTCTCCAAATCTCGAAACAGTTTTCTTCAAAAAGAGAACTTTTAGTTGGTTTCTGAAACGCACCGTAGTTGCTACAGTGATTCTACGGAGTTCAGGGTTTTACAGAGAACTATGATTTTTGTTTTCTGAATGATTCACGTGGATGTAAAAGAGTTTGTAGTTATTGCAAATGTGTTTTTCAGGCTTGTGAGTACAGGAAGTGTGGCATGTCTAATGACACCATGGAGCTTGGGCAAAATGGAGCCTCCAAGCCCCAGGTAACCTCCTATCTTCATGCTAACAATATTTATTTTAACATAGAATATCATGATTTTTGGTGAAGTAATGATTTTTCAGTCTGCAGGTGCAAACAAACATGGTGCCATCGTTAGTTTCCACAATATTCACTACAAAGTGAAGCAGGGAGGAGGCTGTTTTTGCCGGAAGAAGGCCACAACCAAAGACATCCTCATTGACCTGAAGTGAGTACCCACGTGTGTGTCCAAAAGATTGTCTCAGGAAGAGAAAACATTTTATCTCAAACAGAAATCTTATCTTTACATCTGGAAAATATCTTAAATCTCCTAAAAGAGTTCAAGCAAGAGGTTATGTTGAGCGCTAAATAGGTCGGGAAGTTGTTTTATGAGATCTGCGCCTGAAGCTCTACAGCCAGTTTACATATTCTTGAACACCTTATATACGTCTGCCACCAGGTGAAGTGTGCAGCCTGTCTAAGAAACAAAAAGACGCCCTGAACTTGTTTGTCTACGTGCCATCAGGAGCTCTCCTGGGAGGCAAACGTGACATGATCAGGCCTGTTCTGCGGTTCCACATCAAATACCACATGTTGAGAGGCAAAGGAAGGAAGTTTTGCTTTGTGGAAAGACTCGTGTTTCAGCTTTGCCTCTGCAACACACACACTGTACATTCAGAAGCCTGTTATTGGACAATACCTTTGAGCTTAAACCAACAAACAGACACAGTAGCAGGATGCTGATCTATTTAAATAGCTTCACACAATGAGAAAGTTCAGGGTGTTAAAGTCGTAGAATCAAATGGGCTTTAAGGGTTTCAATGTTGTGCAACAGAAGGTTTGGTTTGGCTATGAATAACAGTACGTAAGGCAATTATTATCAAAATGAGCACTTTAGATCAGAGTTACCATGTCAGGGCATCTCACGAGTATCAGGACAATTTTGCCCAATAGGTTCCAGTCTTCGGCTACGTTCACACTGCAGCCTGAGTGACGGGAATCTGATATTTTTTGTCCTTATGCGACCTGTATCCGATCTTTTCATGACAGTCTGAACAGCACAAACGTGACCCAGGCCTAAATCCGATACGTATCGGATCTTTTCGCATTCATCCGACCCGGCCGTCACTGATAACAACAAACACGGCGGACGATAATGCGGGGAGCAGTCAGTGGAGGGCGTTGTTAATGTCCGACTCCGGTTGGACGACAACTTTAAATCCACAAGATACGCTCCACCGTTACCGTCCGTGTTCACTTCCGCAAACACCGAGCACGCTCGCTGCGTGTGGCGTTACTGCGTCCTCTGCGGCGCGTGAGAGGGGGACACTTTCAGGTTGTTTGCAGTTCACACAAGGGATCACATACAAGTCGCGTATATTTTGAAATGCGAACGGCCACGTGAAAAAAAAAAATCGCATTTCGCAAAAAGTCGGAATTGAGCATTAAGACCTGCAGTGTGAAGGTAGCCTTAGTTATTGTTTGTGGATATATGCCTGATGAGGTTTGGTGTTAGATAATACCAAAAGGTAAGAAGGGAATATTTTGTATTTTTGCAGTGTGGAGGGATTCGTCCAGTTATTTGGCCTCCGAAGCATCTGACATGTTTTTCATGATGCTATTATAGAAACAGTCCTTCATTTTGAGGGTGTTCTGGACACTGTACGTGGTCAAAGGTCAGGGTGTGTGTTTCTATACATGCAGGATAGTCAGTACGGTGACTGGTCTCTTCATTAGATCCCTGTGGGTTTAATCATTGACAGAGTTGAAGAAGGGTTGAGGCTGCATTTAAACGGTTCTCACGTGAGAACAAAGTGCGCTTCCTGCCCCGGCAGCTTTTACTCCGCTAACATTCACCTTTCATCTAACATTCTGCTGTTTATATGACGCACAGGAAGGTTTTACTGAACTGGACTGAAATCTGACAGAGGAGGAAGACAAGTGAAGGATTTTTCTAGAAATTTGTGTTTTTCCACAACACCTGGTGCGTTTATTTCTGTTTTCCTCTAAAATCTACTAAATGGATTAATATTATAGGAATCAGTAAGAAATCCCCATATTTTTAGTAAATTCATAGGTTAAAATGAAAACCGTCGATTCATGTTTTAACTGGTGAGTTTATGTCCAAAACCACCCTAACAGAAAAATCACATGCGAAACCCATGTGCCACATGTGAAATTCACGTGATTCACGCGTAAAAGCACATGTATACGTGTGGATTTGGAATGTTTCATGTTAAAAGCACATGTGAAAACATGTTTTCACGTGATTCGCATGTGAAATTCATGTTTTCATATGTGATTGGCATGTGAAATACATGTGCTTCACATGTTTTCAGATGTGATACACGTGCTTCAGATGGAAATCACGTGATTCACATGTATTTCGCATGTGATTCACATGTGAAATACATGTTTTCATGTGATACACAAGTGAAATACGTTTCACATGTGTATCACATTTCAAATAGATGTTTCACGTGTTTTCACATGTGAAAAATGTGCTTCAAATGGAAATCAGATGTGATTCACTTGTATTTCACATGTGATTCGCATGTAAAAAGCATGTTTTCACATATGAAAACATGCTTTTTTACATGCGGATCACATGGGATTCACATGTGATTCCTGTTTTTCACATGTGGAGCACCAGGGTTTTTACATGAAACGTTCCAAATCCACGCGTAAACACGGACTTTTACATGCGAGTCATAATTTGAACGTCGGGTCTCGTGTTTCACGTGCTTTTCAGTTTCATAAGATGAAAATGTGTTCACATGTTTACCTCGTTTCATTTTGTGGGACGTGATTCCACACTAAAATAAACCTGCAGCCATGAACAAAGACGTACAAAACAAATATCTCTGACAAATAGACCAACTCACTCCTGCGAAACAGCTTGGAGCGTGATTGATGTCAGTGGAACAGCCAAGCGTTTTGTTTGCTGCAGATGGTGCCTGTTTACTGCTCTAACTCCTCTTTATTTTTAATAACGTTTACTCAAAGCAAATCATAAGATATTGACATAAAAAAACAGGTAATTGTATAACAATAACACATACCTACAAATACTTTGAGATTTTGACAAATACAGAGCACAATCTAATTATTTTAAGACGGAAAAAAACATTTTTTCTAAATGTTTCAGTGAGGGCAGCAACACAGCTGCTGCATCATGGTTTCTGTGGGAGAGGTTTTCTCAATGAGTGACTTCACGTTTTTCAAGTTGACGTAAAATGCAGAGTCAGCATTACTGACGCTGCATTCTTCGTTTTGCTGATAGAAAAGCTGAAGCAGTTTTAGTTCCCTAAAAGCGAGGCCGGTCGCATGCAGCCACACAGGTCACGCCCCACAGGAGGAAGAACTGAAACCACCGCGTCACTGTAGTGAAAACGCTGGAAAACGTCCTGAAATAAAAAAACCTGTACTGGGTAGAGCTCGAGAAGCAACATGTTACTCTTATTTTTTTTTTTACTTACTCGTTTTTCTGTAAATTTTATCATCATCAAATATTAAGAGTTATGCATTTAAGTGAATGTTATTCCTTATACTGCAGATTATTTGCATGTAAAATTAGAGATTTTGATCTGTTTAAAGCATGATAAAAATACAACCAGCATGCATGAAGCTGCTTTTTAAAGTGGTCGGTCTTTAAGGGGGAAAAATGTCTCAACTCAAGCCAAACATCGTCTAAATCTTCTGGATTCATATCACCCTACAGTTTTATTTCCTGGGTTAGAAGAGTTCCTTTCTGGACTGACTGAAATCTGCCTAGTGACTGCACACAAGAATTTCTGATTGGCCGATTTCTTTTTTTTATTAATCTGACAAGTAATAAGAGAACTGAGCAGCTGTTTAGGGCCCCCAGACCTTCAGGGGCCCCCCTTATAAATGCTTGAATTTTCACACAGACCATACATCTAGAATTTTAATATTTTATCAATATTTTGTGGGGATTGAGAATGCTATTCAGTTTGATTTAAAAAGCTTTCAGCTCAGATAAATAAAATGATTTTGTATTGTTTATCATTTAAATTTAAGACTTAATTGTCAAGTTTACTTTGTAAAAGTGCCAAAACTAATCTTCATAGTTTGATTGTTGTGTTACCATGGCTACAGTCTGGCGCTATGAGTTTAATCTTTGTGTTTGAGCTCGGTTTGTTCACAAGTACACCTCAGCAAATAATAACCAGCTATCAGTGATTGATTTTAAGCTCAGCCAGTTAAACTTGGCCTCCTCTCCCGGATTTCCCCAAATCTGTATTGAAACGCCATTAGTCGTTCGTTCACAGCACGAGGGGCCCCTAAATCATATTCTGCTGAAGGCCCCAAATCACCTGGGTCCAGCCCTGCTGACATGCAGCACTTGGACAATACATCTAGCTTGTTTTGCACCGTAAACCCACGGAGAATCCTCCTTTTTTAAACTTAATTTGTCAAATTAAATCACTCTCCTTCTGTGAATACCTTGAATACACCTGACGGTTCACCTCCGACCCACAGTACGCTGGAACCAGTCTGATAATCTCCCAGGATTAAGCGTTAATCTCTGTTGAGATCAGAGCAATTTTCCTGAAGGGTAAAGATTTTTCTGTCTGATAACGCTCTGTTATGAAACCACCGAAGCGTTTTATTGTGTCCTCATGTAAGGGTCTGAGTAGCTCAGCTGGTGTCTGGTGTGTTTTATTGTTTCGTGCGTCTAATCATTGACAGGGTTAAAGGCCGGGTCGCTGTGTGTTTCCCCCGAGGCCGAGCTCTCATGTAAGCTGACGGCTCACGTCGTTATCACTTGACCGCCGTCTGATGCTACACATTTTCTAAGATGTCGTTACTGAATAAAGCAGCTTTTCCACCTTGAGATCCTTGGTTTTATGATTTAATCATCCTCATTTTCCTCGTTTTCAACCCTGTAAATTCGTTTTATCTTTTATCTCAGCTGTATAAATGTGGTAAAACCTTTTCTTAGGTCAAAGGGCAGCGAGTTTTTACAGGATTGTGAGGTAACGTGAGCTGACTGTCCAACTGTTTTCTGCAGAGTTGCACTGAAGTGACAATAACACCCTCCTATTATACAAGCTAATTTATGTGCTGTCAGGTAATTAGCTCCCATCTTGCCAGTTTTGATGGTCACAGTTGTCAGATTTGCTTTTTTCCGAGCAAAGTGCGAAAGCATGGAGGCATTTATTGCTATTTATCACATGTTCTCCCTGTGAAAAACCATGAGATTGTTTTTTGTCGAGATGAACGGTTTGTTGGGCTGATAAAATGCTAAAAAAATCAACACGTTAGCTATGTTTCACTTAGCAGTTGTCATGCGAATTTTGAGCGAACTTTTAAAATGTTGCAAAAAAAAAAAAAAAAAAAAAAGCGAACCAATCAGGCTGCGCAAAGCGTAGGTTCGTGAGATGCTGATGCTACGCTGTAGTAAGCAGGAAGTAGACGCTGAAAACTCGCATTGATTTCAGAAATGTTTCTCAGAGTTTGGTGCCTGTGGTAAGGCACAGACCCACTGGTGGATGGGAGTGTTCGCCACGTCAGAACTTATTCGGCAAATGTGGTTCCATTTCAGTCTTTTTTTTTTTTTTTTTTTTTTTTTTTTTTTTGGGAAAAGCCTAAAACCGCCTCAAATGAGTGTAAAAACTTTTTTGCAAAATTTACAAGGTTGTTTTTTTAATTTTGCCGTCTCCATCAACCTTTTCCAACACGATACTTCAAAATGCGAACAAAAAAAGTTGATGGAAACACGGCTAGTGACTGAAAGTGTTTATTTATCTGAGGAAACCAACAAATTGCATTTGCTCCTCTTGGTCTTCTGAAAGTACCTGGCGACAGTGGAGAGGAACCTTTCCTCTTGAACAGGAAGTTGAAATGTTCAGTAGAATCAGCTCGACGGCTGAAAGTTGAAAGGACAGGGAGGAGACAGACAGCGAGCAGACCTTTCTATAGAAAGGAAAAACCCAAGAGTATAAAAGGTTATTGGCAGCGCTAGCTTGTTCACAGAAAAGAGACTAAGCTTAATAGAAGCAGTGGGCCAGGGGTACTTTCTGTGAAAGACAAGTTATAGGCAGCAATAGCTTTATCAAAAGTGCCTTTTAGGAAAGGGACACTGCTGAACTAGGACAACTTTCTAATAAAAACTGTTTTATGGCAACAGTAGCTTTATGAAAGGATCCATTCTGTAAGGAGACAAACACAGAAACAGTGAACCAGGAACACTTTCTATGAAAGAATAAAATTTAACGGCAACAAAAACTTTGCCAGTGGTTTCACCTAGAAAAGACGCGTTGCTGAACACAGAATAACTGGGTCTGGGTTACTTTCTATTAGAAAAGAGTTTCTAATAGCAACAGTGGCTCCATGCAAAAAAGAGACAAAGCTAAACACAGAAGCCCTGCCTTGGAGAACTTTCAACAGAAAAAACAAGTTAATTATAGCAATGAGAGAGAAGCACATACCTGGGGGTACTTTCTATTGAGACATAGAGTTCATACCAGCACAGAAGCACTGGGCTAGGAACACTTTCCATGGTAGAAAGCTTTAATGGCAGCAATGGTCATGATATTTACACGTCGAGTCTAAATAAAGCCCACCGTTTACTTTCAGCCGTAAATAGTAAATGGCATCAACATCAGTAGCTGCCGTTAACTATTCATACTCAGGAGCAAGGAGCACTTTCTGCTGAAGAAAGAAGGAAGTTAATGGTCTTTCTAACTTAGGCAATGGCTTAGTCCAGGAAAGAGACAGAATCACTGAGCAGGTGGTGCCATGGCATGGAGGAAGCTGGAATCAAACCCACAACCTCCTATTTGCAAGACAACTACTCATTTTGTTTGGAAGCAGTGCTGTTTTGTTCATTGCAAAGGTCCGGCTATTTTACCCCGAGGAGATTTAATGGGACGAGCAGCTGCTGTAAGTCATGCAAGGCTCCATTTTTTCCAGCGTTTTGATCCTCCTCCATTTAACACGAAAACGTTTTATCTGAAACGTGGTCTGATTAGAAAGACTGGGAAGTCTGGCGTTCGAGGCCCTGCAACTGGGTTCTATTTGATGACCGTTTCCTTTCATGCTTTGTCCTCCTCAGCGGGCTCATGAAGCCGGGTCTGAACGCCATTATGGGAGCCACAGGAAGCGGGAAGTCATCGTAAGTGTTGTGCATCTATTATTATAAAACTTTTAGCCTTCCTGAAAGGTTTTTACTTGAAATAAGACAAAAAATGGGCTCAAATGTTCGTCCAGTCAGAACCACAAAGACCTCAGTCTTGTTTTTAATTTACTAACGAAGGCCAGAAATAAGGATGAGGTCAAATCCAGAATTATTTTGCCAAATAATGTAATTAAAAAAAAAATGTGTTTATTGTTTGGAATATTGTTTGGCAAAAACAAAACCTCTTTATGTACCCAGCTTTAATCTTAAATCTCAATAATGGCATGAGAAGGAACATTCCTTTATTCTCCACATGTTGCTTCATTTATCCTGAACACTCGATAGAAAGAAAAACATCCCATCCATAAGCCAATTCACATTTTGTTCTATTTTTTATGTATTCTTGCACATTCTTAGGCCACGTTCACACCAGCCCTGTTCAGTCCGCTTTAATCCGACTCCAGTCCGCCTGCTTGGACAGTCCGGTTCGTTTGAGGAGGTGTGAACGCGTAATCGAACTCTGGTCCGCCGACAAATCTCGGTTCGGTTGAAGTGGACTCTGGTGCGGTTCGAATGCAGATGTGAACGCCAAGTGGAACGGAGACCGCTCCAGAAGCAGGATGCGGACTGTAGAGCAGGGCATTCTGGGTAAACACAACCAAAACAAACGCTAGCTAGGCTAGCGGGAGAAATGTCTTTTTTTTTTTTTTTTTTTTTTTTTTTTTACCAACGACAAAAGAGAAATCCTACAACCGCTAAAATCTGACGCCGTTACATTTCTGAAGAAGGACGTTGCGCTCAGCGTCTTCTTCAGAGGTTTTCTTGTCGTTTCCTTCAGTGGTTCTTGATGCAGCGCCCCCACAGGCGAGGAGGGGAACAGGTTGCTCGAAGGGTTTGGTTTGTTTAACACTGTAGAGCGTAAAAGTGAACCACTGCAGCTGAACATGTAACAAATGTTGCAGTTTTGGTCCCCAGTCGATCTGAGTCGACCATAACATTTGCTACGTTTTTCGCTGCTGCGGTTCTCTTTCACACTTCTCTGTCTGCTTGTTCACCTCCTCGCATGTGGGGGCGCTGCACCAAGAACCACTGAAGGAAACGACATGAAGACCTCTGAAGAAGACGCTGGGCGCAACGTCCTTCTTCAGAAATGTAAACGGAAATGGAGCGGCGTCAGATTTTAGCGGTTGTAGTATTTCTCTCTTATCGTTGGTAAAAGACCACAAGACATTTCTCCCGCTAGCACTAGACTAGCTAGCGTTTGTTTTGGTGGTGTTTACCCAGAATGCCCTGCTCTACAGTTCGCTTTCTGGTTTTGGAGCTGCCTCCGTTGCGTTTGGCGTTCACAGAAGCACATCAACCGAACCGAGACCGAGGTTTGTAGGCGGACCAGAGTTCAGTCACGCGTTCACACCTCCCCAAACGAACCGGACTTACCGGACCGGAGTTGGATCAAAGCGGGTGTGAACAATGCACCCATCGTGTGTTTTCCTGGATGTTTCGTGTCAAGCCCAGACTTATTTACTGGAGCTGCTTCCCTTCAGGTTCCTGGATGTTCTGGCAGCCAGAAAAGATCCGGCAGGTCTGTCAGGAGAAGTCCTGATCGACGGCGCTCCTCAGCCTCCCAACTTCAAGTGTCTGTCTGGATATGTGGTGCAGGTTAGTGGAAGCAGGAAGCCAGACCTGCAGAATGTTTTTCCATTCAGGAATGTTCCCTGGAAGGGAAGGAAGAGACCGCCTGCAGAAATACGACCGGCTTCTTCGGCCAAATCTCGTTAAATAAACTGTTTCAGAAACACCAGGAAGTTTGATTCAATGTGAATAGAAAGGACAGAAATAAAGGTGCAGCTGATGTTTGAGTTTTTGTAAGCGGGGGCTTCCTGTCTGCAGGACGACGTGGTGATGGGAACCCTGACGGTCAGAGAGAACTTCACCTTCTCGGCAGCGCTGCGCCTCCCGTCCACCATCACCCAGAAGGAGAAGGAGCAGAAGGTGGAGAAGCTGATCCAGGAGCTGGGACTGGGACGGGTGGCCAACTCCAAGGTGAGCAGGAGACGGGGAACAAGTCCAACCAGAAAGTTCAGGTTTTCCTGATGGAAAAACCAACAGAAATGAAAAGAAAAGAAACACTGATGAGGCGAATGTGAGCAGCGGAGCCCCTCCGTAACGAGTCCTGCTGCGTTTCAGGTGGGAACTCAGCTGATTCGAGGGATCTCCGGCGGTGAGAGGAAGAGGACGAACATCGGCATGGAGCTGATCATCGACCCGCCCGTCCTCTTCCTGGATGAGCCCACCACTGGGCTGGACGCCAGCACCGCCAACTCGGTGCTGCTGCTGCTGAAGAGGTGAGCGCCGTCAGATTCGTTCAAGCGGAGAAAATTTCAGGAAGAAAATCTCATTTCGTTTTCTTTTTTTCCCCGTTAACCACATTGCATGTAACTGGGTTCTGTTGTTGATTTATAATTTGTATTTTGCTGAGAGATGAATTGTTATGAATATATAACTGGGTCTGGACGATAAATTGTCCCAGAAATTATTGCAATAAACGATAATATTGTAGTTTTTAGACCATTTTCAACAAATATAATGATAACGTTCGCCCTCTCAAAGACCGATAAACTTTAATTTTGTAAAGAGCACTTAACATTATCAGTAATATTTAATTTTCCATTTTATTTCCAATCTTATTGTTACATTAGTTGCCTTTATTTCAGTTTTTTTCTCATTTTTTTGTATTTATTTAGTAATTTTTTTATTTACAGTCACATTTTTTCATTAGATATTTTTTTCCATATTCTAGATTTAATTCGTGATTCTTTAAGATATTTTAAATGTCTGAAATAAAACTCAGCAACCAAAAACAATAAATAAAACGGAAATAAAATCCACACACAACCGAAACCATAAAGAACACGGGTTATGACGTCTCTTTAAACAAAGTTGCCCTTCAAAAATTATTCATCATCAGAATGGAAATTATCGAACTAATTTTAATTTATCATGCGATTAATTGATTCATCACTGCGACAGGCCAACATATACAGTGGTCTGTTTTGTAATTTAGCATAATGAGGTTACGTCAGGTGTTGGTAAAGTTTTAACGTGTTGGATCTCATCTAAACGTCTACTTCTCTACGCCACGCTGGACATATGAACTTTAAAGGGCAGTATTATGTAAAATCGACATTCCCTCATCAAAAACATACCTGGAGTGTTTCCTTGATTCTTTCATGCATGTTTGAGAAATCCTTGAATTTCCCGCGGCAGCCATTCTTCCTGGCTGGACCTAGCGCCGCCTTCGAGACGCAGCTCCTCCTCAGAGCTGCAGTCTCCAAACCAAGCTTCCCCCTCACAGAGCGCCCCTCCCCCACACCTTCCCCACTCAGCTCCTTCAGACTAGCGGCAGCCGCAATTAGCAAACATCTGGTGGAAGTGCGCATCTGCTGAGCTCATTATACATACTACTTCTTAAGAACGGTTGTAAATGGCACGATGGAGGAGCATCGTTGTGATGACTTCCTGAAGGCAGAGTGTCGGAAAGAGCAGGAGCTTCTTAAAGAGACAGAAGCCCAATTTCAAGGTGTCAAATTGCAAAGTTTAATTTCTTTTAAGTCATATTTGATATTTACAGCATTTTGTAACAACTGAAGGTAACATAGTTACTTGATTGTGCTATAAAATGATTCTATGTGGCTGGAAAATACATAATACCGCCCCCTAAACACTGTAATTTTAGAAATATCATATATACGTGGTTACTCATTTATTTATAACACATCCAGCCACCTATCTTCTTCCACTTATCCAAGATGAGACGCAGAGTTAGCAGTAGGGAAACCTAGACAGCCCTTCCCCTCAAGGCGTTCGCTGACATGTCGTCCATCCAGGGAGATCTGGTTCTGCTAATGAGTCTCCTTAATACATGATGTGTCCAGAAACATTTCAGCTTTTTATAACTGAGCCTTCATTTTAATTATTTTCTGCAGGATGGCAAACCACGGCCGCACCATCATCCTGTCCATCCATCAGCCCCGATACAGCATCTACCGCCTGTTCGACAGCCTCACCCTGCTCGTCAACGGCAAACAGGTCAGCTGCAGTTGCCGCTTATCAAAACATCCCAGACACCACGTCTACTGACTGACCAGGCAGCATAAATGTGGAAAAAACAACCTAATAACCCTGTTTTATGGTGAAATTTACACATCCAGGTTTACCACGGCCCGGCACAGAGAGCGCTGGAGTACTTCTCTGACATCGGTAGGAAAGTGGATCAGATATTCTGTTTTGATGAAGCAGGGAGGATTTTCGTTCAGTTTGGGGTTTTGTCCTCCAGGATACGTCTGTGAGGCCCACAACAACCCTGCTGACTTCTTCCTGGACGTCATCAACGGAGACTCGACGGCTGTCGTCCTCAGCAGCCTGGAAGGAGACGGTAGGTGGCTTCGACTTGAATCCAATCCTCTGCTTTTATTGTTAAAAAAAAATCACAGTTATTATGGTTCACAATAATAATGGTCCATGGTGTCAAAAATGGAGAGTACATTCTGCAGATTTTTCATTTAACCATTTAAATCTTTATATAATATTTGAAATACATTAAAAGATGCAAATAAACAATTTAATTCCTGTTTTAAATCAGAAAAGAAGCATTTTATTGCCTAAAATGCAATAACATAGCATTCCTTTAGTGAACGGCGGATCATTTGTAGCAAATAAATAAATACTTTTAACATCAACATGTGAAAAGCTCAGCTGTTTCTGCTGGACTGAACATCAGTGCAGTTCAGGACTGATCTGGGGATTCAGGTTTTTGGATTAACCGATTATTAATTACATGCAAAAAGTGCTTAATAGGACATATATATATATATATATATATATATATATATATATATATATATATATATATATATATATATATATATTTATTCACCTCTCGCCCAAGACGGAATTGGGCGAGAGGTGAAAACTTGGATCTGTTGGAATGCTACTACTCAACTAACCCTAGTCAGAGGGGTTACATGCAAAGAATGCGGGAGGAATGGTTACGTCGACATCCCCATTCAACACTAACTGCCAAATAACTAGTAGCTCAGTGTTCCAACATCCGCAAATGGCAAATGCTGTCACAACTTGAGATAGACGAGGTACAACACAAATGCTACGGCAAGGGGGAGCCAGGACGCCGGGTCAGAGGGGAGTTAGCTTCAACTCCCCACCCGGAGATTGGGTATGCAGCCCCAATAATGAACGAACCATCAAAGCTGAACGAGGCAGCAACTGACCTGAGAGGTAGGATCGTGGCCCGAATGAACACCAGGCAATCCCGATGCCAATTACAACGGCTGAGTGAAGTACCATCGGAATGTCTCATTGAAGATGTGAATGCAGCATTGAGAACGATCCCTACCAACACCATAACGGAAACCAATGAGCTGGTGTACAACTCAGCATCAGTGATCCTTGAGATGCTCGGCTATAGGAGCAACCATGAGATTCAATACCCACCATGGAAAAGACGGTTAGAGGCTAAAATCAAGGTAACAAGGAGGGAAGTGAGCCAATTGTCAGAGCTCCAAAGAGGTGCAATCAAAAGACCAGTACCCAAGCGGTACAGCCAGATGCCCATACCTGAAGCGCTCGAAACTGCCAAACAAAGGCTCCAAGCCTTGGCCAGTCGCCTAAAGAGGTACACGAGAGAAAATGAAGCCAGGAGGATTAACCGGCTCTTCTCCACCCAACCAGCTAAAGTGTACTCTCAATGGCAGGGTAATAACAACAGAGCAGACCCACCAAGGCTGGAGACCCAACAGTACTGGAAAGGCATATGGGAAAGGGAGGCGACCCACAACAGCAATGCACAGTGGCTAATCTCTCTACGAGATGACCACAGCAACCTCCCTGAGCAAGCCCCAGTAACTATCACAGTGGCAGATGTCCAAGAAAGAATCTCAGGTATGAAAAACTGGACAGCACCAGGTCCTGACATGATCCATGCCTACTGGCTAAAGAAACTCACTGCCCTCCATGAGCGACTGGCAGCTCAAATGAACCAGCTGCTACAAAGTGGGACTCACCCTGAATGGTTAACTGAAGGGCGCACAATCCTGATCCAGAAGGATCCCTCAAAGGGTTCGGTCCCATCCAACTATCGGCCAATAACCTGTCTCTCTACGACATGGAAGCTCATGTCAGGCATCATAGCAGCTAAGATAGGTGGGCACATGGATAAATACATGAGTACAGCACAGAAGGGCATCGGCATAAATACCAGAGGAGCCAAACACCAACTCCTGGTAGACCAAACAGTCGCCCGAGACTGCAAAACCCGACACACCAACCTGTGCACGGCTTGGATTGATTACAAGAAAGCCTATGACTCAATGCCACACACTTGGATCATTGAATGCTTAGAGATGTACAACATCAACAGGACTCTAAGAGCCTTCATTGCAGCCTCGATGGGGATGTGGAAAACCACCCTTGAAGCCAACTACAAGCCAATTGCACAAGTGTCCATCAAATGTGGCATATACCAAGGAGACGCTCTGTCCCCACTGCTGTTCTGCATAGGTCTGAACCCCCTCAGCCAAGTCATCAACAAGACTGGCTACGGATACTGACTCAAGAACGGAGCCACCATCAGTCACCTCCTCTACATGGATGACATCAAGCTGTACGCTAAGAGCAAACGAGACATCGACTCACTGATCCACACCACCAGGATCTACGGCACTGACATTGGGATGTCATTCGGACTAGAGAAGTGTGGTCGGATGGTTACACAGAGAGGGAAGGTCATCCACACAGAAGGGGTCTCACTCCCAGAGGGAACAATAGCAGACATTGAGGACAGTTACAAGTACCTGGGAATACCACAAGCAAATGGCAGCCTCGATGAGGTCACAAGGAAAGGAGCCACAGCCAAATACCTCCAACGAGTAAGGCAAGTCCTGAGAAGCCAGCTCAATGGCAAGAACAAGATCCATGCGATAAACAGCTATGCCTTGCCAGTAATCAGATACCCTGCAGGAATAATAAGCTGGCCAAAGGAAGAGATAAAGACCATGGATGTTAAAACTCGGAAACTACTAACCATGCATGGAGGGTTCCACCCTAAATCCAGCATCCTGAGACTATACGCGAGCCGTAAGGACGGAGGCAGAGGACTAGTGAGTGTGAGAGCCACTGTCCAGGATGAAACATCCAAGATCCATAAATACATCAAGGTCAAAGCCTCAACTGACGATGTGCTCAGCGAATGTCTCAAACAATGGGGACCAGAGGATGAGGTGCTGGAGGAACCATCATGGGAGGATAAGCCCCTACATGGGACGTACCACCGACAAATAACTGAAGTGGCTGATATCAGGAAATCCTACCAATGGCTGGAAAAAGCTGGACTCAAGGACAGCACAGAGGCACTCATCCTGGCTGCACAGGAACAGGCCCTAAACACCAGAGCGATAGAGGCACAGGTCTACCACACCAGACAAGATCCAAGGTGTAGATTGTGCAAGGAGGCCCCTGAGACAGTCCAACACATAACAGCAGGGTGCAAGATGCTGGCAGGGAAAGCGTACATGGAACGTCATAACCAAGTGGCGGGCATAGTGTACAGAAACATCTGTGCAGGATATGGACTGGAAGCCCCGAGATCAAAGTGGGGCACACCCCCAAAGGTGGTGGAGAATGACCGAGCTAAGATCCTGTGGGACTTCCAGATCCAGACAGACAAAATGGTAATGGCGAACCAACCGGACATCGTGGTGGTGGATAAACAACAGAGGAAAGCCGTTGTGGTGGATGTAGCAATACCAAGCGATTGCAACATCAGGAAAAAGGAACATGAGAAACTGGAGAAATACCAGGGCCTCAGAGAGGAACTGGAGAAGGCCTGGAAGGTGAAGACCACAGTGGTGCCTGTGGTCGTCGGGGCCCTTGGGGCAGTCACCCCCAAACTGGAGCAGTGGCTAAAACAGATCCCAGGAACAACGTCAGACATCTCAGTCCAGAAATGCGCAGTTCTCGGCACAGCCAAGATACTACGCAGAACCCTCAAGCTCCCAGGCCTCTGGTAGAGGACCCGAGCTCAGAGGTTGAGAAAGACCACCCATGGAGGGTGAGAAGGGAATTTTTATATATATATATATATATATATATATATAGAGAGAGAGAGAGATAGATAGATTTTTTTTTTTTTTTTTTTTTTACAGAATTTGAATCAGGTGAAGGTAAAACTACCACTTGAGGAGTTTTGAGTAGAAAATATTTACAAAGGGTTTTTTTTTATCTTGAATGCAAAATGTTTATATTTTTGTACAGTTTAGGCTTAATTACTGCTCTGATTGTCTTGTTCTTTCAGCGATTGGCTTTTTTTTTGTCTGTATACTCCAATTAACGATTAATTGATTGCTAAATTAGTTGACGACTGTTTCAATAATTGAGTAATCACGATTAATATGATTAATCGTTTCAGCCCTCGTATAAACAGATTTAGGACAAAGTAGTGTAACTGAACTTTTCCAAAAGCAAAAAGATTAGTTATTTAGAAACTCTTGTTTAGTTTTATTAGAATCTTTTTTTCAGTTTAATATCTTGAAACAATTTTTCTGTTTGAAGAATTGAGGCCAACAATCACTTTCCTCTAAAAGAAACTACATCTAATAAAAACAAACAAAAAAGTTTCCTTTTATTCACATTGTTTCATAAAACTGGAGTGAAAGTGACAGAAACCTGTCTGTAGTCAATGATTTACTCTACCTTCCAAAAACAGTTTTTATATTTATTTTTTTATCTTCATAACAAAAATAAAAAACATTTTTTTACATAATGTCGAAGTCTAGATGTTTCAGAGCCATTTTGTGATGCAACAGCCGTGTACAACTGTAAATTGTCCACATAAAAGTGAAAGGTTTGATTGAAGAATCTGACCTACCAACCATGAAGACCTAATGGTGTCAAATACAAAGAAAATACTAGTGGACCAAATACTGATCCCTGAGGTGCCCCGTGGTGAATGGCAACGGATTCAGAGCATGTGCTGGACAGATCTCATTGTGTCATGTATACCAACAGGTGAGATCTGATCTGACATCTGAGATATTCCACTTTGCTTTGTCTAAGTCCCAGCTTACAGTGGTTGAGGAAAAGGCCTAAATCAAGCTTCTTCCACAGGGTGGTTGAACCTAGCCTTAGGGAGAGGGTGGGGGACTCATCTTTGTCATGGTCTTTGAAATCTAAAGAAACACGGTGGTGTTTGACTGGGACTTTTATCAGACTGGTACATCCCAGTGGATGCGTTTTGGACATGTCCCATTTAGGATGAGGCCTCAACGGAGAACCGTGACTTGCTGAATATTCCCTATCTTATTCCTCGTTTCCACTGAACGGTGCGGCATGGGTTGGTGCGGTTCGGTAGGCTATTTTGTCTGTTTCCATTGTAAAAGTGGTCCACACAACCGACCTGTACCAAACTATATCTGGGCCCCCTTCAACTGTAGGTCCATAGAACAATGGTACGGTACAGCCAGGCCGGAGCTACTGGTGTCACACAACACGGTCCATTGACTGGGGGACAGAAAAACGTCACTGCGTCATGTTTGTTGTTGCACCAGTATGACGTACCGTCAGGCTTCTGGGTTTAACCTGACCAGTTGAGAGTCCAATTGGTGGTGGAAACGCTCTCCTGAATATGCCGGACCATAAAATACCGACCTGCACCAATCCGTGCCGTACCACTCAGTGGAAACGAGGCGCTAGATCTGGCTGGGGAACACTGGTATTCCTCCAATAAAACTGGAAACAAAAGCAGAGCATCTCATCCCAAGCACTTTCCTCTCAGAACAGGAAGGACCCAGATTAGACTGTTGAGCTCAGTCTCATTCTCAGTTTGCTTGAAACCACCTTAAACAAATGTTCCTTTTCTTGACGCAGATTCCCAACAAGATGCAGAATCAGTGTCCAAGTCCAGAAAAGGAATTGAAGACAAACTGGTGGAGGAGTACAGAAACTGCCAATACTACAAACAAACAAAAGACGAGCTGGGTAGGTACAAGACAAATGTAGGGTCAGTCTTTATCCCATAAACCCCTCTGAGACACAGAGACCCTACAAAGACACATTATTGTTCTTAACATCATTACTAATTATTTACCAGACGCTCTTGCTTAGTAGAAACATTGGCAGACGATGACGTCTCGAGAAATGTTTGTTTTTATTTAATTTTCTTACCTTGTATCTTCTAGAAAGGATAGCTCAGGGAAAGCCAACAACCAAGAGTTCTGGCTTCAGGACCATCACCTACAACACTGGCTTCCTGACTCAGTTCAGATGGGTTCTCAAGAGAACCTTCCGCAACCTGGCGCTGAACCCTCAGACCTCCATCGCCCAGGTAATAAACCACAGAGCAAGCTGGTCTCTAGCTACTCCCTTTAAACTAAACATGATCTGAAGTTCTGGTGGGCAAAACCTTTAAGGGTTTTTCAGCAATTTCTGTAAAGTTCTGTAGCAGCATCTGCTGGACAAGAAGGGTACTGCACGTTCAAACACGAGGTTGCTGTATTCTGGGAGCGAGTTTCAACTCTGTCACAAAGTTCTTCTGAATTTCAGTCGTTCAGAGTTTCCATCATGTGGTTGTTTCAGGTCGCCGTGACGCTCTTCCTCGCTCTGGTTGTCGGAGCTTTGTTCTTTGATGTCCAGCAGGATGACAGCGGGATCCAGAACAGGTATTTTACTCTCTCATAATCTAGAAAGTTTTAGCTTTGTGAGATGGATGGTATTTTTCACAGGTTAAGAGTTGTATGTATCCCTTTTTATAAAACAGATTAGTTTGGAGCCTGCTTGTTTGTTACACCTGTGTGGTTGTGTTTTCAGGACCGGCGCTCTCTTCTTCATCGTTGTGAACCAGTGTTTCAGCTCACTGTCGGCCGCTGAGCTCTTCATCACGGAGAGGAAACTCTTCATGTGGGTCTGATTCTCATATTCACATATTTAGACCCTTGAGGACATTTTACTCCACTCTCATCTAATGCCAAAGGCTGAAAAAATCCAAGAATGAATTCGATTGAGTTTCTAATGAGGAACGTCGCTGAGAGTCGTTCTGTGTAGACATCCCATCAATAAGTTTAACGCTTTCGTATGTTGTAGATTTCTGGTTGACAGTTGCTGTAGAGATGGATGTGATCATAGTAGTAAAATTAATAATTAGTGTGTACAACCCTCTCCCAGAGGAGGTTTACTGATGAAAGCTTCCCCTGTACTCTCTCTGCAGCCATGAGTACATCAGTGGTTACTACAGACTCTCCGTCTACTTCCTGTCTAAGATCCTGTCTGACATCATCACTCTGAGGACCATCCCTGCCATCGTCTTCACCTGCGTCGCCTACTTCATGGTTGGTGCGTAAAATACTGCAGTACTTGTAGGAGAAATTATCTGGGTTTTTTTATAGTAATCTTGAAGTCGTATCATGTAAAATGTAAAGAATAAAGGATTACGGACGAAGCCTTGTGTCGATTAACAGTCAAACATTAAGCAGCATTTTGGATTATTCAGCCTCTTTATGAGAAAAAAATGGGAGTTAAAGTCATATTTTAACATGTTATTCAGTCATTTATGAATGTCACAATTTCAAAATAAATCTTTAGTTAGCAAGCAAAATATTTAGCTTCCTAACGGTATTTAGCTAACTCCAGCTAGCTAAATCTATAGTTAGTAGGATAAATATTTTGCTTGCTAACTACATTTAGCTTGCTAACTAAATTTTTAGTTATCAAGCAAAATTTTTACCTTGCTAATTTAATAAGCAAGCAAAACATTTAACTTCTAACTACATTTAGCTAACTTCAGCTAACTAAATATTTAGTTTGCAAGCTGATTTCAGTTCAATTCAATTCCATTCAATTGTACTTTATTTATCCCCAAAGGGAAATTACAATATTTAGTTAGCTAACCAAGTATTTAGCTTGCCAACAAAATATTTAGCTAGCTAATTAAATGTTTAGTTAGCAAGCTTAATATTTAGCTAGCTAACTATTTAGCTTGCTAACTGAATATTTTGTTAGTAAGCTGAATTTGGTTTGCTAACAAAATATTTAGCTTGCTTACTAAATATATAGTTAGTAAGCTAAATATTTAGCATTTTTTTTCTCTGCAGTCTTACATTTTCAGACATTTTTACACATGTTCTTCCTCCTTTTTGATGATACTCTTGGAATATTGATTCTGGTTGTGTTCTGATTGGTGTGTTTGTGCAGGTCTGAAGCCCTCAGCAGGGTCCTTCTTCACCTTCATGTTCAGCGTGGCTCTGGTGGCCTACACAGCCACCTCCATGGCCATGGCTATCTCGGCCGACCAGACGGTGGTCGCCATCGCCAACATCTTCATGACCATCACCTGCGTCTTCATGATGGTAACAGATGATCACTCGCCAATGCTCAAACGACATACAATAGCTTTGCAGAGGAAAGATTTAATAGGGTGCCATTTTTTTTATGCATTTTTCTATTTCTATCACACCAAAGTCCCTCAGATTCTTCGCTATTAATCTACTAAAATGTTTGAAGGAAGCCCGTCCAACCAAAACGCCCAACTCTTCTCTCACATTTATTGTTTCTCTGACTGAACAAATGAGGTTTTAAATAAAGGAGACGTTCATCTGTATTTTAATTATATTGAGCTTATGGTGGCAGAAACCAGCATCAGTCCAAGAATCTACTTGTAAATTATAAAAATAAAGCATAAAGCCTCTAGTTTACCACAGTTTGATGTTAGTCTGGTCGTCACCAGCTGTCTTCATTATTTCATCATGCATATGCTAAAAAACACAATTTCCTCTTGTATTTTAAAGGTCTGATGTATCATGTTCGCCATTTATTTCTATTAATATTGGTTTATTTTTCTACTTTCCATTCATTTAATTAATTTCGGCACATTGTGACGTGATTTGGTCAACATCCTATTTATTTAAGTTCTTTACAGACACAGTTGTGCACGTTTTAAAGCTTAGCATTAGCTTACATTTAGAACCTCAACATTTTATCTGTTTTTCTGTTTTACCTGCTGTATTTGTAATATTTTAAAAGTGTCATCAATAAAACAAGCAATAAGCATTTAAAATCCAAACAGCACTCTGACTTTGTGTATCTTCACGTCACCTGTTGTGTTTATTGCAGATCTTTGCAGGTCTGTTGGTGAATGTAACCTCCATCGTCAGCTGGCTCTCCTGGTTGAAGTACCTCAGTATACCCAGATATGGGTTGAGTGTATGTACACAAACCAAAAATTCAGTCAGCTTATCAATATTAGCAAAAAAATAGGTTGTGAATTAAATAATGTGCATGTAGTATTTTTAAGATTGATTATTATTTTTCATTCTTGGCTTTTAGGCTCTGCAAGCAAATGAGTTCCCCGGGCTGGAGTTCACTTTTCAAGGAAACTTCTCCATGTAAGGCACTGAGAAAAACGAACGTTTAGGAGTGATATTAACATCTTGTTTGCCAGTTTTCTTTTTTAAAATTTATTTTTGACCTTTAGCCAGAGGATTGTTGTTTTAGGGGAACTAAAATGACCATGAAAGAAAATGGATTTAGCATTTGGCCATATTTGATCATTATTCTGCTGACTGACTGGCAGAGGCCACCAGAGTATTACACAAAGTGTCCTGGTATTTCAAAGTTATTAGATATCTGATATCTTACACTCCAGTGATGTTCTTAAGGCCTTTGGAAGGTAAAAATGCCCGTAGCGTCATAGATCCTCCACCATACTTAACAGTGGGCATGAATTTTAATAGATTTAATGCCAAACTGATCTGGAGTGTTTAATCCCCAAAAGCTCAGTCTGAGTCTCATCTGACTAAAGTCGAAGAAACGTTTAGTAAAGCTTCCTTTTTTACATTTTTGACAGTCCTTTCACCCATCTTTGCCAGGTTTCCAACATATCTGTTAATATCTGCTTCAGTTTGATAGTTTGATGGCTTGTTGGTTGTCAGAAATGCATTTATCCTGGTGCAAAATAGCTATCGGTTTGTAACGAGCCCATTAATGTCTAGATAACCGATTGTAATGTCTGTGTTGTGTCTGGAGCAGGACAGGGGAGGATTATCTGAAGGAGCAGGGAGTTGATTACTCCAGCTGGGGTCTCTGGCAGAACCACCTGGCTCTAAGCATCATGACCATCTGCTTCCTCACCATCGCATACCTCAAACTGCGCTTCATCAAGAAGTTCACATGAAGACTTCTGGAAACTCTGCAACCAAAATTTAGATGCAATTTGTTATTTTCCATTAGTTTAGCTCAATATTGCATTTACATCTGATTAATCTGTTAAAACAAGCTACGTGCCTTTCAGATAACTTGTTTGTAAAAAGTTTGGTTTTAGCAACAAATCATTTACTCCCAACATATTATCACTGCACCATGCTGTATTAGTGTAAACTGTATTCCGATTTTTGTACTTTAGTGTTCAAAGCCATATAAATGCCTGATGTTATATTTGTAATTTTTTTTTTCTACGGAAATAAAGCAGTTCCTTTAAAGCAAACATGGATCGTACGATCATATCACAAGTTTATTTTTAAATAACTCCGAATATCATTTTTTCCCCATTATTTTAACCATAAAAGACCAATTAAGATCAGGTCTGTTGTTCCATGTAGTTTCAGTCAACATGGCTGCTGTGATGAAAACTAAAAAAAACAAATTCTTTCATTTCATTCTTTCTTTGACCCTGTTCAACTTTGAATTCAACAGAAGACTCAAATGTACAAATACTCATTTTAAAGCAGCATTTCAAAAAAAAAAAAAAAAAAGAAAGACTTTGATGGCAGGAATAATTTATAATCTTGCACAAAAAAAGTCAAAAGGCAAGATATGAAACAGGATTTTAGCCATTACGTTAATTTGTGTAAAGTAGCAACATATGCTAACCATTAGCCCGCTTAGCAACATCTGCTAATAAAGCTAACGGTTAGCACACTGCTATGTTTGAATCTTGTTTACCATATAATCTGTAGTAAATGAGCCCTTGTGCAGTTGTGCTCAAAATCCGAACTGTATAAATCATCTGTGTCTGTATTGGACTAAAAATCTGTCACATAAGACGGTAATTAAAGTGTTAAGACGTGCTCTACATCAGTTTAAGGGAACCATAATGCACTGAAGTCCAAACAGATGTAGCTGCTAAAATTAAAGTTAGCATTTTACTAACTTTAATTTTAGCATTATGCTAATTTTATTGTTAATATGCTAACTGTAACATCCAAAGCTAATCACTTATTTTCTTTTTCTCCATACCTTGGAAATACGTAGCACGAGAGCATAACTTGAGCCCTTAACATTTTAACCAGACAGCAAACTAATACATCATAAATTACATTAAAAATAGAAACTGGGTCTGAATTTCAACTGACTGCTAACTGCAGAATTATTTCGACATGCTACATCCACTTCTAAAAACAGTCTTTTGACATATAAAAATGAAACAGGATTGAGGATTTAATGCTAATACGCAAACAGATTTCTCAGAAAAATTAATCAAATATGAAGACGGAAAATGGTAACTCTCAAATGGTTTTTACTGATAACATCCAAATCATGGTAGGACTTTATTTCTAAGCTTGTTTTCTGCTGCCGGTGTTTGTTTATGACCCATAACTGGAAACATTTGATGCGTGCTATTGAAGTACTGTGGTGTTTGAAATGTAAAAACATCACTACTCAGCTCTCTATCCAATGAATATAAAATTGTGAGAGAATAATATATTTAAAACACAGAAGGACATATTTTATTTGAACAGTAGGCTAATGCAGGAAAGTGGGGAATTTGTTCTGACATTTGTCTAATAATGCTTTCATTTTGCCACTTTAATATTTGGAAGCACATTTTTTTTTTTGGCACTTTTAGTCTTCCATAATATTCCTCTTGAAACATCATTGTTGACCTCTCGGTGTTGCTGTAGAAGAGGCCCAGGAGTTTACTCTGAACTGCATGGATCTCCTTTACAAAGTTTACTATATTTTGACACTTCCTGGTTTACAGTCAGCTTTAAAGGGCCTTTTGTTTTGGTAGAAGAAGAAAATAGAAGCGGCTCGTGAAGGTGAAGCATGTGGAGCGTCACGGCTGACGTATGCAAGCAGACACTTCCATGGCAACCGCTGCTGTAAACTGTGATGTGAGGAAATCCTCTTGAGTAACGGTGGAGCTGCTTCTGTTATGTGTGGGAGGGAAATCTTCACTTGGAAACTAAATGAGTAACTCTTCCCTAAACGTCTTGTTAAACAAACCAAGAACAGAATCTGATTCATCCCCACAAATTACACCAAATTATGAGGCTTAGCTCTGATCTAACTGACGGGTTTTAGTAAAGGAGACACTGTGGCGGGTTTGTGCAGCCATTTTTATTTGTGTTGTGAAACTTCTTTAAGGTTTTTAAAAGGTATGTACTTGCTGAAAGTGGGCATAGAGGGGTTTTGTGTCGAGAAAGTGTCACTAAAATAAAAATAAAGACAAAATAAAGTACAAATCAAACCTCGAGACATCTCAGGTGATGGGGCGTTATCTCTGGTTTAATTTAAAATGGGAATACAGCATGCAGGGCTGCATATTACAACACACTCCAGCTACAGCAGTAGATGTTTAGAATCATGTTTACCACACAGACTTGGTGATGAAAATTCACGTTAAATAGAATAACCGCTTTCCTTGACTTTGTTTCAATAAGGCACAGGTTACATCAACAGAAAGAAATAAAAGAAAGATAATCTCAGTTTCATGTCTTTCAGGATCAAAGGTCGACCTTCAGTTTGTCAAGAAATATTTGTTAAAAAACAATCCTTGAAATGATTACAATGTTCCTCAAAGAAATATTGGAAGGGATTTGAATATTTTTCCATCTACAGAGCAGAAAATCGATGAAGTATCCAAGTAATCTGAAGATCTTTTCGTTCAAATGGACAAGGAAGCAAGTTTAAACCGGCCAGTCATGATCTCCAATTACCGATTCTCTACAATATGGAGAGACAGTCACATACTTGACTGTAGAAAAATGACAACAAAGCTTTAGGTTACATACTTCACTGACTTCTCTTCCCTAACCCCCAGTTAGGGACCACAACCACCCACCAACTGCTAAACTCTGCGAATACTGAAGACCCCCCTCTAAAAACGCTTATGACCGCCTACTTTAATAGTTCGGACACCAAATATATCTTAATTAACACACAGCGGAAACCGTCTCGACGCTACCGTAGTAGCTGATGCTGTGTTTCTACCTGCAAGTCGTAACTCGGAGCGGGGTTTGACGTCAGACCCGAGGAAACGGGTCTGGCGTCGCCATAATTTCAACATGGCGACGCCCAGGCACATTGTTTGCAGTATCTCTTGCAAAACATGATTTCAAGCTTTACTGTTCATAAGCAAACAGCATTTTTTATTTTGTTCCATATAGAGTTTCTGGCACTACATGTAACACTGATTTTAGACGTACTCTTACATGTGTATCTTGTAAAATAATCACATTTCCCACCACATATTACTACCGTTGATGCGAGGAGCGGCCATATTGAAACGTCGGCCTTACAAGTTATAACTCGGGGTAGTTGGAGTAGCTCCCAGTTTCCCAGTGGGAAATCCCACTTCAGAGGGCGTTCCAGTGGAGTTTTACCACTGGGAAGTCGGAATTTCCCAGTTCCGAGGTCAACTTGGACGCAGCCTTACATCCATGGTCTTCCTTATAAATGGCGCTCCAAGGTTGGCGGGTTTGCTAACGCCAGCCAATAGCGTGTCACCTGGTATCGCACCTACAGGTGCTTCCGCTTCCCAAGCTGCATTTTCTTTCGCATATTTTAATAAAAATTCACAAATGGGCAAATTTTCTGCAAATAATTTCTTGTTACGTTCCTCAGAAAAACCCGTAAATAGGATTTTTCCACTGTGTTGGATGGATTGTGTCTCAGCACACTCTCCCTGGGCATTTTATTAGGTACAGCATGCTAGTACCTGGTTGAACTCCCTTTTGCCTCCAAAACTGGGCAGATTTACACCAGATTAAATCAAACTGACCTGAAATAGTTTGAATTCCTATCGCTTGACTTGGAGGTAAAAAAAAAAAATAATAAAAAAAAAAAAGTACAGACTGGATTGTATCTTCTAACTGGCTTTCACACGTGACGTGTTTTGGAAATCATCTCTCTGGAGATCAAACAAATCTTCTGGGTTTAATGCTCAGCTAATCAGGGCTGGACTATAATTATACAACCTGCTGCTGGGAGGTTTGGCAAGATGGTTAAAACTTTAAGGGAAGAAGCGTTTCCAGCCGTGTCTGCTTGCCAGACGATGTCAAGTTGAAGGAAACAGGCGTTTCCAAACTCGTTCTTCACCAAACGTGAATATTTTGTCCTGTGTTCGTTTAACAAGTATCGTTCTGATAAAGTATGCTTAAGCTCATGCCAACTGAAAAAAATGTGTTTTGCATCTTTTCTGTCCAGTTTGTGTATAAAAACAGAAAAACTAAAGTATCTCCATCGAACTGAGTCAGATAAAAACAAGTAAAAGCTACAGAGAGATTGTGAAACATTCCTGTGATTAAGTGGAGGATTTGATGCTCCTCTCTCAGAGCTTCCCAGGAAGAAGCAGGAAGGATTTTCTGGCTTTTACTCTGTTGTAACTCTGAACCACAAACCCTTCCAGACCTGCTCTGAGTAACCTTTAAAGTCTAGACACTATCCTACTCTTCTTCATCTCCACTCCCTCTCCTTCACTCTTCATCACCTTCCTCAGTCACTCTGCAGTCCATCTCCCTTCATTCCTTCATCTTTTCTTGTTTCCTTCTCCTCCACAGTCATCATGTCTCTCTGTTTCTCTGCTTCAACCATCGTTTTCCTCCTGTGTTTCCTCCGAGTTCACAGCAACAGCTGGACCAAGGGTGAGTACAGATTCACTCATCATCAATTTAATAACTTTACTCTGAGAAAATGTTTTGCTTTTAGCTAAAAGAAACAGACAAGGTGTTTCTCCGTGACGGAAATCAGGCTGTAATTGAACATTTCATTAAGCTTGATGTGTTTATAGCAGCTCAGCGGACAACAAAGGATGGAGACCAAAGAAAAACACACCTCAGAGCTGTTGTTATAAATAATGCAGCGCAGACTGACGGGTCCGATTGCAGCAAAGACACCTTCATGCAAACACAGCAGTGAACTCAGGTTACGTAGAAGTTATGGCTGAGTCGAGTGAAGCTACTGAAGGGCATAAACTATTTATTTTAATACTTTTGGGTAGTTATTATCGAATTACTGACAGCCTTTCAAATATTTGGCAATAAACAATTACAATATTTTCCAAAATTCTTTTAACTTGAAGTTTTGGAGGGTCTTGGCGCTGTCAGTCACCCTCATGTACGTGCTGCTCACACCCCCCCCCCTGCTCTCTGCTACGCTACAGCTGGTTCACCACAACATAGCCTGCTGCTAATGCTAATGCTAGTTAGCATGGCCACCAATGACGGCAGATAAACAGTTTTCCTGGAACGGTGAGTTGTTTCTCCACCATCAGCACATTTAGCAGCACGTACACGAGGGTGATTGGCAGCGCTAAGCCCCTCCTCCTGGCTCTGATTGGTTGTTTTAGGTTGGGAGCAGTGCTTTTCTTCTGATGGCAGCAGCAACTCAGGGAGGAGGTGGAGGAGCTCCATCTTTTCACAGATTATTTGTCTCAGACCAAACTGTCACGACATGGAGACGGTTTTAACAAATATGCAAAAAACATATTTTGTAAAAGTTACGTACTGCAGCTTTAATGTTGATGAAAATGTTCTAGTTATAAGTGAAATGATCTGCCAGTGGAACAAGAGATTTTAATGTATATGGGAAAAATGTCTTGTTCCACTTGCAGATTTATACTTATAATTTGAACTTTTTCATCAACATTAAATAATTATTGTGTTAAAACCAGCTCCTATATCTGCTGAAAAGTTACTTGTAAGTTAGTTTTGTCTTATTTCAACTGTATTCAAGATATTTGCACTAAAAACTAGACCATGAATACTTGGTAAGATTTTGTGTTCTTGCAGTGTGGAACCCAAACCCTCACAGCCATCACAGCAATACTAGTTACTCGTTTTAAAAATCCATCCATCCATCCATCCTCACTTATCCTTGCCTTGCAGGGTGGTAGGGGGGGCTGGTCTCCAGTGGTCACTGGGCGTGAGGCGGGGTACACCCTGGACTGGTTGCCATTTACCAATGCTAGTGCACATGTTCACTAAAAAAATGTGGCAGCAAAGATGATGTTTTGTGAGCTTTAAAGAAACTGCAGAGCAATCTTTACTTATCTGTCATTTCATTTTCATGCTGTTTCCAACTGTCCAGATTTTCTTTTAGTCTTTTAGTAAAAAGTCGTCTTGTTCGTTTACCAGGATGCCATCACAAAAAACGAACCGGCTAAACTTCTAACCGATGTTTAAAAATAGTCGACAAAGAAGAGAACTTAACCAAAGAAGAAGCAGAAGAGTTGCAGGCAGCTTATCCACGTTATCAGTGGCTTTCATCCTTTTATTGGTGGATGAAGAAACCAACATTCCTCTAATTGTTCTTCTACAGCTGAGTCTTTCCCTTCCTTGTTGGGATTTGAGCTTCCAGAGATCGACGGTTCACCTGTTGATGACACTTGCAAGGTGTTTGACACAGGTTCAAACACCAGCCCAACAACAACCATGCCTGTCACCGGGAAGGTAAGGAGACGGACGATAGAGGCCAAAACTCGCTGAGCCTGGTGAAGCCCTAAACACGCTGTCCAATGTCAGCACACTAGCACGTCGCACTGTCGGAGCTTGATATTATAATATCTTGATAGCAAACTGTGTCACTCTGTATGAACTGAGATTTAATAGAAGCCGGACTGAACAAATATTTTCTGTTGTATTGAATTGTATTGAATTTGTTGTAGACCATTTCTGGCTGTGAGAAAGGTTGTTGGTGAGCCTGTCACACTGAATCGCCTCTGATCCAAGTTCAGATCCAGAGATTTTCTTATGACTGGACAGAATGAACACTGTTCTGTTTTTTTTTTTTTTTTAAGGATAATTTTCATTACACTACAAAAAAAAAAAAAAAAAAAAAAAAAAAAAAAAAAAATCCAGAAACCATGAATCCAAATGTTGACAAAATGCTAAAATAACAGTGGGCCAGTAGATGGTGATAATGTCAACATTAACGTCAAAATATAAAGAAAACACACTTTAAAATAGCTGCTGATCCTATTTGAGACCAAAACTGTTTTAGATTGTTTTTTGCTAACTGTTTCTGTAATTAGCTGAAGTGTGATAATAAAGGATTTAGGAAAATGTAAACATTGAAATAGAAAACAGTTGTTTAGGCATCATTGTTGCTGGAGACCTTCGCATGTTATCATCACGCAAAGTCGGCTACTATGTTAGTATTTTCACCAAATTTAGCCTTTATCAACAGGGTTAAAGTGTATGTGCATCTGTTTTGGCTGCCATATTGGATCCAACTATGGCAGCTAAAACATATACACACATTTTCATTCGTTACTATGTGGAGGAGAATGACAGTCAGGCTAAACATGAACACATTTTCAATGCCTTCAAAATTAACATCAGATGTCCATGATGTAGGATTTCAAGATGGCCGCTGTGGAATGGAAGATGGCCACCATTTTTCACTCCAATGTCTTTCCTACAGTTAATGTCTTACGGTAGAATACTACTGTTTAGTCTGGTTTAAAGATGTCTGTCACTATAAAATGGCAATTTTTCATTCTGGCTGGATATTATTACAAAACTAGATCATGATTTTGAATCATATGTTAGGAAAAAAAAACCTATAACCACTTTGCCCAACCCTCATAAGACTGGCCCCTTCTGTAATAAATAAATACTCAGCATCAACTGTAACAGTTGTGTGTTAAATCGTTATTAGAGGAGTAAAGTTTTTCCATTTGTACAACTTCACAGCAGGTCATCACAACCAAAAAGCCAGTGGTCCGACTGTTGCCAAGGAAACCAGCGACCAAAGTACCAATCAGGACACGACCAGCTGCTGGAGGACCAGTCAGAAACTACAACACCAACCAAGCTCTTACACTCCTCCAGTACCTCCTGGCCAATAGCAGAGGGCGTTCTGCTGGTTCTCAGCCAATGAGAGGCCTGAAGATGATGTCAAGCAGTGAGGAGTCAGTGGCAGTCCGGCAAATTGGTGCTTTTTCATCAGAAGATTCAAGTGATGAGTCTTAAGATTAAACAATGAGTATATTTCAGATTTTTATTTCACTTGTCCTTAATTAATTTAAAACTGATATTAAATACAGAAATCAGTGGGAAGGTTGTCAGTGTACCCACCTGTTGTAATTAGTTTGTTTATGAGTTAGATTTCTTAAGCTTTACAGAAGCTTCAGTTTTAGTACCTGTAACCAAACAAAACACACCCAGACATGTTTTTTACAGCTTATTTATTGTTGATTTCTTTGGAAAATATTAACATTAAATGTTTTTTTAATTATTCAACCCTTACAGTTCCATATGTCATGCTTTACCACGAAAATGCCAAAATAAATCATTCATTAACAATTCAAATAATCAATGTAGATTATCACAGGTTTTATTTGTTATGAAAAATAACAATAAATTTCTTCACATTAGCTTGAAGTGTTTAGCGTCTAGCAACGTTACTCCTGTTACTCCGACTGTTTTGGTGTATTTGTGTTGAACTTTTGTCCATATTGTCTTTCTGATGGTGGACTGGGTGAGACTGGACTTCTTTCTGTCCTTTGTTCCTTGGTAGCACCTTTGCTCTGTTTAGCTGAGAAGACATTAAACATTTTATTTTGCTTCTGGCAAAGTTTGATGTATAGTTGGTAATGTGAATTGGGCACCTTATAAAGCACTAATAAAAGTTTATCTTATTAAGCTTCACTTAAATGTAGTATCTAACAGTTTGCCTCTATTGCCTAGACGCTATTTTGTCTGTTTCCGTTATAAAAGTGGCCGATTCAACCGAGCGGTACTGCACCATTCCTGGGCCCCCTTCAGTCGTAGATCCATAGAACAATGGTACGGTCCGGTTAGGGTGGATCTACTAGCGTCACACAACACAGTCCATTGACTGGGGGACAGAAAATTACTGTGACAAGCGCAAGAGATGCTAATGTGGCATGTTTGTTGTAGCACTGGTATGGCGCCACGATAGGCGTTTGGGTTTAACCCTGCCTGCCCATTGAGCGTTCATCTGGTGGTGGAAACTCTTTCCTGAATGCGCTGGACCATAAAATAGCGCACCAAGCCATGTCGTACCGTTCAGTGGAAACAAGGCATAAAATACATTTTGCCTTTTTAAGTTCTGCATCAATGTTTTTTACTTTTTAATTAAATATAATGTAATACTAATATTAAAGTAATATCTCCAAAACTAAAAATTTAGTTTGAGTATCTACACAGTGGAAACCAGATGTTAACATATAATGTTTGAAAATACACATAACTTTTTTCTTTTTCTTTGTCTGACATTGAATCAGACCAAACCTTTCCTGTTTTAGATCAGTTGGAATTAACACAAGATTATCAATATTATTTCCATTTGCTAAATCCCAGAATAATGAGAGATTTTTCCTTTCTTCAAAGTCAAAGGTTTGGATGTATTTCAGTAGTATTTAGTAGAATTGCCTTTAAACTGTATGAGTTTGGTCAAGCATTTTGGGTCTCTCTCTACAAGCTTCTCTTTGCTGGAATTTTGGCCCATTCCTCCTGACTAAACTGTTGTAACTGGTCAGATTTGTGGGCCAAATTGCTCACACACACTTTCAAAGCTCTCCACAGAACTTATCTATGAAACTGAGATCAAGACTTTGCTTTAATCTCTGGAAGGTATTGACTTTGTTGCCCTGAAGCCACTTGTAAGTAATTTGTAGCTGTGATTAGGGTCATTGTTTATTTGGATGACCCATTTGTCCCAAATCTTTAGCTTTGTGGCAGATGTCTTGAGATGTTGCTTCAACAGTTCCAGATAATGTATGATGCCATCTATTTTATGAAGTGCACCTGTCCCTCCTGCAGCAAACCAACTGCACAAATGATACTGTCTGTACTTCACAGTTGCGATGGTGTTCCCAAACTTGTCAACATTCCTCTTTTTCCTCTAAATGTAACAGTGGTCATCATGGGAAACACTTTATGTTTGGTTTCATCAGACCACAAGACTTTTCTTTAAATATCAACTTATCTATGCCTATAAGCATTCACAAACTGTAATCTGTCATTTTACATTACATGACCTCTTCCTCTCTGAGTGGCCCTTCAACTCTTGTCATGGTTTCATTGTGGACAATAACCCTCTCTTACCAGGTTCAACTGGGGTTTTCCCCCCGGGTTTTTAGCTTTTGTTCTGGGTTTGATATGCAGGTTTCATACCTGAACATGTCCATCCCTAGTGATCACAATACCTCTCCTTCTTGAACAGTGTGATGGCTGGACATCCCCATGATGCTTCTACTTGCATATGCAGTAAATTAACAGAAGAACATGTCGCCTCTCGGAACCGGGAAATGCACCCATTTAACTCGAATGTTTCTTACATTAACCTATCAGAAGCTTATTAGACATGAAATCAACTGCTTGAAAACATAGTAATATTAGTGTATGTAAGCTTCTGACCTTAATAATAATAATAATAATAATAATAACCGAGTCTCGGTTAGTGAGAGCCGTTCTTTGTTTTTTACAACTTTGCTTGCTTACAATGCTCTGCACACAAGCTACTATTATTCTATTTAATTTGAAATACTATTTATTTAATCGGCGAAGAAATAAAATACACGAAAGGGCTGGACTTACGAGCACACAGAGCGCACCATCTCGCCCAGTGTTTGTTTTCGTCATGTGTCATGGTGGCACTGTTTGCAACCTGGCTGCGACACTGCAGCGGGAGAGAGGATGAGGATGGTCACGGTGCGCTCCATTTTTCTTGGTTTCTTATTGCTTTATGTTCCTTGGTTAATGTTTATAGTTGAGTGTTGTTTACTGTTAGTGCGTTGCCTTAATTGTTATATTTAATGGTGCAGAAGAGGATTTTTGTTTCTGCCAAAGCAACTAAAGTCCACTATTTTCCTCTACTATTTGTTACATTTTCCTTTTATTTAATCTCTATATTACAAATACACGTAATGCACACAACACTTGTAAAAAATATATATATTGGTATTTGACATTTATATTTTAACATTTAATATTTTTTGAAATATGCATACTTTTTTCTACAAGAACGTACAGTAGTTTTTTACTTTACTGATGATTCAAGTTGTTTTGTGAACTTTACCCACAAAAACAGTTAATATAAAACTATGTTAGGGATAAAATGGCTTTTCTTAGGAAAGTTTTATATTTTTAAAAATGGATCATTTGAATGGCTCCTTTGAACGGCTCTTTTGAAGTGAACGGATCCTGAAGATCCGGTTCCCTTCAAAGAGCCATAAGTCCCATCACTAGTCCATACCTTCTTTTCCACTGAGCTCCGGCAGCACTGAGGTTCTCACATCTGGGAAATGGACACTGTTTTTAGCCCTTTCACTTACAAAACTGTGTTCTGATGCCTGAAAAGACAGATCAGTTGATATGAATCATGATTGTACTCTGCTGTAAACAAGAAAGACACCAGTTCAAATTATTACCTGTAAGATGAAGGACCTTGTGGCGTGGTTCAGCCCAAACTGTTGATCCTGTCGACCATGAAAGCCACCATAATGCCTTGGCTTATCTAAACTCCTGCAACATACAAGAGGATCAGTAAGCTGTAAATCATGTAAAACATCTGTTCAACTGTCCAACAAGACTCTCATTGGTTTGTGCAGGATCCCGGAATCTGAAAGAATGTTCTGCCAACTTTGCTAATGCTAATTTAGCTGCAAGGTTCGACTTGAAATGTTGACTTCATATTGATGAAGACCAAAAATATCAAGTGACAAAAACACAAAACAAAAAATAAAAACAATGTAACAAAAAAAGTTAGGCTGACCTATAAGTATAGTCTGGTGACATTTAAAAAGAAATGTAAAAGATTAAACCAAATTTCATAATCGCCAAAATACTTCACAGCTGTTGCCCTCTATCCGGCATCTGCTTTGTCCTCTGAGCTAATACAGTAATTAAGCGTGGCAGGATTTTAGACATACAATGATTGAAACCTGCAACTTTTCGTGCTTTTAATTGAAAACAAAGCTATATTGCATTGATTTTTTTCTAACTGCCCAAGTCAGATTTATGGATTTAGCTGTTGGACAAAGATTTATGGAGTTCTTGAGACAGGACCTGCATATTTAAATATAGTCACAATGTCAAACAAATCATCTTGCTTTTAGAGGTGAATCAGTCTTAGTTGGGTAAGAATTTCAAAGGTAAGTACACTGAGAAATACCGAAGACTGTTGGTCCAAGTATGAAAACCTCCTCCATAGAGCAGGTGGTCCCTTGCAGCAGGGATGTTTGCACTAGAGACAAAGATGGAAGGGCAAAGGGTTTTGGAAGATGGAGGGAAGTGAAGAAGATTGGTAGCAGGTGTTGGATGAGGGGAAGATGTACATGATTGCACTATACTGTAATTAAGTTCATCAATATCTGTAGAGTCTTTTTCATGGAGGACAAGGCTTCTCGTCAAAGCTTTGTGATCCGCAGACATGACCAAAGTCAAATCAGAGGATATGTTTGTGCTGTTTCCTTCTAGCTTGTTGCTTTTCTTCCTTGCATCTGGAGCAAATGTTGTTTTTTGAGTCTTGGGGTTCACCGAGGACCTCATGTGGTCACTAAAAGACTGAGACGCTGTTGGGTTCTGATTATGGTGAGAAATATTCAAGGACTTGGTATCAAACTTTAACTCTTGACTGCTATTGTTCCTTTTGTCATTAGCTGACCTTTCAGGAGGCTTTAAGGTTTTATTCATTAAGGGACTGGCAGTTGAACTCATGGACACAGAAGTGGCTAAATCCTCTTGGTTCTCTTTCACTGACACTGTCAGCCCTTTTCCCTCTGATAAGTTTTCAGTTGAGGTAAATGTTTCTTCTGCAGCGATCATGTTGCTTTGTTGACAAGCAAAATAAGGCTCTGATGATTCAGGATCTCCTTCTGAAACATTAGATGGCCAAATAGGTTTTGTGGGAGTTTCTGTCATTGGATTCAGCTTCAAGAACCTGTGATACTTCCTAACATCCTGGTCCTCAGTAGGTTCCTTGTCTTTTGAAGGACTCTTTGCAGGGCAAGTTGTTTTTGAATGTGGGATTCCTCGAGGTAGGGCAGAAAGGTTGTGGACAGCACTGGCTTCTGTGAAAGTCATAAATGAATGATTGGAAAGATCTACAACAGCCCTTGAAGTATTAAAAGAGGTGTTGCTGTGAGTGTTTTGGCCATTAGCTGAGATAGTTTGGGATTTCCAGGAGGTTTTGGGTTTGGCTTTTGGAGATTCAGAGGAGTCTTGCTTTGCATCAGCTTCCAATATGTCAATCTGAAACTTTGATGCCAAACTTGTCTTTCCTGACTTTAAGACATCAATTATTGTTGGGGTAGTAACGTTATTTAAGGATAATAAAGAATATCTAGGTGCTACACTTGTGTCCGATTCCAAAACTGTTTTTGGAGATGAATTTAAACTTTGACCATCAGTGATGGAAATTTTAGACAATTTAGAAACTTTCAAGCTAAGGTTGCTTAAGCTCCTCACAAACTCTTTGCTTATCTCAGATTTAGATGATTCCCTGATTAGCATCATGGTTGTCTCACTGTCTGGGTCACTATAGTCTATGTCTTCTGCATTGTGAAGGTGGTCTTTCCTTGGATCTGGATGCACATCCTGTTCATGTTTAGGTTTTGTTGCTACTGAGCTTTTCTTCTTGAAACTTACTGCTTTCTTGGTAACATCTGATGGATCAGAGACACAGATTTTAGCTGACTTTAAAATCTCAAACTCCTTTAACTCTAAACCAGCTGTTTTTTCTGGTTTCATTGAAAACTGCTGTGTGTGATAGAGGCCCTTGTTGCCAAATGTTTTGGGCTGTTTTGCCATAGAAGATTCAGTTGCGGTATGAATAGATTTAGACAGCTTGGATGGTTGTTTTCCCATCTTTTCAGTGTCTACTTTCTCTTCAGTTTCTTCTGGTTGTTTCTTATCTTTGCTTCTGCAGTTTATATCATCTCCTTTTTCTTTTTCTTGCACTGTGGTTTGGGGTATTTTGGGAAGGGTAGGGTTATCTCTATGGTCTTTTTGGATTTTAATGTTCAGCTCATCTAAAAACCTGTGGAAATACAGAAAAGGTGCAGAGGTTATTTAATTTATAGAAATTAAATGAAATTCTAGCATTTGAGACTTATCTCTCAAAGCAAAGGTAAAATATACCTGAAGATGAAAGAGTCTTGAGTAAAGAGAATATGCTCTAACAGGTCTGAACACTGAGCTCGTCTTTTTGGGTCCATCTCTAGACACTTCTGAGCAACAAACAAAGGTACAAATGATGCAAATTATTTGGTGACTGAAAACAATGCCAAAAAGAAGAACTATTACTGAGTTCATCCTTTTTTCTACTCCTTAGTCCTGCTTCTACAACTTCTTCCCAGCTAACATTTACATATGGGGCCCATAAGACTAGGATAGGGGTTGGGTAATGGACCCCATACTCATCCAAGACAATTCTGGGTAAAAAGTAAGACCCATATATAGTAAGACCCTTATTTCACAATTGGTACAAATTTTCCCAATACCTGTTTGAGACCCAAAAATCAGCCATGAAGCATTCTTTACTGGTTTTGCTGATATATGTTGTATTTAGTCAAAGAAGAAAAGTGGGTTCAAGACAAGAAGCAAAGTACTGATCCAGCCTGAGTACTCAGTTGTGCCATATGCTTATGGGAGCCACTTACACATGTTGACTGGGTTGAAGGGCTGTAAAATTTGTTGAAAATCTAAACTTCCAGCATTTGTAACATTAATTTACTGGTGAGTGGCTAACCAGTCAGAGTAGGACTAGAAATATTGTTTTGGCCTAAATTAAGGCTTGCAAGGACTGATTTGACTACCCTCCTGAGCTGTTGGATTATCTTTAGCATTACTGTACCTGATAAACAAACTGAGAATTACCTGTGTGAGATTAAGGGCAGTTGCTGGAACTGTGGGGAAGCGTTGCTGCAGTGAGACTGTTCTTGAACATTCAGGCAGTTTAACTCCAGAAAAGATGGGATTTCTGTGAAATAACTCCTGGTGATGAGCCATCAAGTTACCTGGAGCCAAGAAGAATTTATTGAGTAAACAAAAAATATATATATATATATATCTTGATGAGGTTACTGTAAGACCTTACCAAAACACCTGACAATGTGGTATATCTGGTCAAGGTCGGAGTTTCCAGGAAACAGAGGTTGTGCAGTTAGCATCTCTATGAACAGACAACCCAGGGCCCAAACATCTACCGGTCTGCACATACAAGCACACATACCAGTTATTGTTTGGTATTCATAACATCCAACAGGAAACCTCAGAGCAGTGCAGAAATACCTACTTCCCATACTTGATATCTCCTACGAGCAGTTCAGGAGCTCTGTACCATCGAGTGGCTACGTAGTCAGTATATACGCCACATTCAGAGGGCGATGCAATGGTTCGGGCAAAGCCAAAATCACACAGTTTCACCACACCCTCCTGAGAGATGAGGATGTTCTCAGGTTTGATGTCACGATGGATGACCTACAATGAGGGTAAAATATTCTAAACACCAGCACGATGGTCACACCCATTTCTACAACATTTTGGTTTCTCGTTTATGTTTATCGGAAAATTTAAGGAATTTGGGGCTTTAAAGCTGTGAGTCTTGTCCAGGAATACTGGTCTGGACCTCTGAGCCTGTGGAATAACTTTAATGATGCATGATGTCCACTTTTTGTCATGTTAAAAAGAAGTTTTGAAAGTGTTCCTTACATTTTGCTGATGACAAAAGTTGGCAGCTCTAAGGATCTGGAATAAGTACTGCCGACAGGTGTTAAGGTCCAACCCGCTTGAGTTCTGCTCCAGTACATCCAGAAGCGTCTGATCCACAAACTCAAACACCAGATACCAGCGACGACGACGCTTCCATACCTCCAGGAGGTTTACCAGATTGTCGTGACGCAATTGCTGTAAGGTTTAAAAGAGATGTAGTTTTTGTCTTATTATAATCAACAACACTTTGACCGTCAGGGTTTCCAGCTTTTTTTGAAATGGGTCATGCCTTCACAATATCACAACCAACTCAAAATAACAGCCTAATATCAGTGCTTCCTCTGTGGTGACCTTAAGAACAAATGTGTGAATTTGAGCCTGAGTTGTTTGTTTTGTGGTTGGTTGATCGTCTCAATGTTTTAACAGCACTCAGGTTTCAGGCTCATACGGCCCTCTCTGTGCTCAGTTATTCGTTGACCGACTGACTGATTGGTTGATGGGATGATCGACAGGTACCCTGAGCAGCTTGATTTCCCTGAGGGCGATCTTCTTCACTGTCTTATCATCGTCTGAGTCTATGAATTTCTTGATAGCGACGATGCGACCAGAGTCTCGGTGACGACACTTGAGCACGGTGCCGTAACTGCCCTCCCCGACTGGACCCAGAGACTCGTAACGCTCCATTGGAGTTTTGTTCTGAAAAGACAGAACAAAAATTTCAACTTATTGGATTTAGTGGTCCTTTCTTATCAAATTAAAATTTTAAAAAAGCAAACTTTTCTTATATATATATTGGATGTATTACCTTATTTCAGTATATCCTCCTTAAAAGCATCCAGACTTTCTTTTCATGGTTTAAGGTGGTTTTGATCACAAACTCTGCAGACTTTCTGAAGATCAATTTTTTTTTTTTTTTTTTTTTACTTTACCCGCTTTTTCATTCATCTTTAGTTTATTAATATAACTGCATTCACAGGAATGTTTTTATTTGTTTGCTAAGATACTTAATTCTGACCTATGAATTATTGAACCATAAAGTCTTCTAAAGTCTAGAGACTCTAGAGCCAATGGTGTGTCGATACATCGCAGAAACTTAACAAAAAACTGTCAGTTTGGATCTTTCAGCCCTTCCATAGTCACAGACAATTTATTTTCAATATCTTCAATTTTCATTTTAATAAAATCTATGAAAAATACTAACATGGTCCACGTTAATAATGGTAATTTCAGTAATTAAGAAAATACTGCATGTATCATTGGTAATAACGGTGAACATTAATGTAGATTAATAATTACTTTTGATGTATGAATTGATTCTAGAAAAAATTACACTAAAACTCCAAGAATAAAAAAATTAAGAAAAAGAGAAGCCTTTGCTTTTGCACATCTTACTTGTCAACATCACTACAAAATTGTCTAATAATTATATTTTTATGCCTTTTATGTATTTTATATATATATATATATATATATATATATATATATATATATATATATATATATATATATATATATAACAGTTAAAACTGAATTTAGACAAGAAAGCAGTAAAAATAAATATAAGTGACAATGTGTCCTAAATGATGAAGTTCTGCAAATATATAACAGTTAAAACTGAATTTAGACAAGAAAGCAGTAAAAATAAATATAAGTGACAATGTGTCCTAAATGATGAAGTTCTGCAAACGGAAACATGGAGGTTCCTTGGACAAAAACAAACTCACCACGTCACCGACCTCAGAGGTTGATCTCCGTTTGTCGCCTTAATCTGCTCCATCAACGTAAACACCGGAGTATCGGTGTCTCGGTCTGCGTGGGAACGTGTGAAAGTCACCGGAGAACGCGGAGCTGCGGGTGTTTGAACAGACGCGTCGCCATGGCAACAGTCCCCTCCCGCCCTGCGGTGGGTGGCGAGGATCGAGGAAGAAAGGAAAACAGTGGCTGTTCTTGCAACGTCCGCCGCCATTAAAGGTGTTGAAATGTGGAAAAACTAATTAAACGGCTTTAAGGCAATTCCCCTTCATTTAAAGAGTACAAAAACTACCTTTTGGTTCTTCCTCACAACTATTAGCATTAAAATATACAAAGCACCAAGTTCTGGTCCGATTTAGCTGTTTTAAAACACTAACGGTCAGTTTACTTTTGCCTTTTCGCTGGTCCCCTATGCCTTTCACGGGCTAATCTACTTGTTTGCGATTAATTTTTAAGTAATGAACACGAATTTCATAAAAAATAAAATTTGGTTTAATTAGAATATTTAAAGAGGAAAATTTTGCTTGGATTATAGTTTCTGAAGTGTCGTTTTAGTTACATAAAAATTTTTAAATCCATCTATTCCTTCATGTTTTTGAAAACTGAAAAAAAAAAATATATTTTTTCCTAAATGTCCAGCAGATGGCAATGTTGACCCAAAGAAGTCCGAATTTCTGAGTTATTTCATTGATACTGCTTAATTCAATTCAGTTCAATTCAAATATACTTTATTTATCCCAAAGGGAAATTAAATATTGATGTAACTCATTTAATTAAGGAGTTATTATAGATGGTGATGGCTGTGGGCAGGAAAGATCTCCTGTAGCGGTCTGTTTTACAACCAGTCTGAAGAAGCCTCTGACTGAAGAGACTCTGTTTTCCAATGACATTCTCGTGAAGAGGATGTCCAGGGTTGTCCATAATTTTCTTGATTTTATGCAAAATCCTTCTTTGCATCATCATCTCCAGAGGTTCCACAGTCGTCCCCAGAACAGAACCAGCCTTCTTTATCAGGTTGTTGAGCCTTTTTAGGTCCCTGGCTCTGATGCTGCCCCAACAGATGACGGCAGAGGAGATGACGCTCTCAACAACAGACTTACAGAAGATCTGCAACATCTTAAACCTTGAAGGATCTTAGCTTCCTCCAGAAGTCCAGTCTGCTCTGTCCCTTCTTGTGGACGCTCCACTGTTGCGTCTCCAGTCCAGTCTGTTGTCCAGATGAACACCGAGGTATTTATATTCCTCAACCACCTCCACTTCTTCTCCCATGATGGAAACAGGGTTTGATCTGACCCTGTTTCTCCTGAAATCTACAATCATCTCCTGAGTTTTGTTCCCATTCAAGATGAGATGATTGTTCCCACACCAGGCCACACAGCGGTCCACCAGCTCCCTGTACTCAGCTCCTTGTCCATCTCTGATCCACCTGACAGCTGAGTGTTTCTGTAGCTGACAGGAGTCGGACTTGTGCTGGAAGTCTGAAGTGTACGGCGTGAAAAGGAAAGGTGAGAGTGCAGTCCTAGAAGATAAAACAGCTCCACTGATTTAAATACCGTTGAATAAGACTGAGCCAGCATAGAAACCCTCGTTGTGTTCCCTCGTCATTGACTTCTGCAGTTTGGTATTCGTAAAGATTTCTTCACCGTCCTCAAAAATATATTAAAAAAAGAGTAAGTTTAACCCAGAAATGGAGCATTTTTGCACTCCTTAAATGACAATAGTTACATATAATTGACTTTGTGAAGATCTGTAACTAAAAAATGGAGAAGCTCACACCATAAATACTCAAAGTGACCATTTATTTGATCATTCATGCTTTATAAACACATCATACACAGTTTGCTGCTAGTTTGCACTTTACAGTCTGTACATTAATATAAACAGAAGCTTCATATGTATATAATTACATACAGAAAAATCAGTTTAAAATTTATAATCTCTTGTTGGCCTTACTTTACATTTAAAAAAATAAATAAATTATTTAAAGCACCGACAAAGGTAAGTGTGATATATATATATATATATATATATATATATATATATATATATATATATATATATATATATATTTACAACATTAAAACATGTTTTATTTGTACATAGGAGTTTAAAAATAGCTTGATATTCAGAGGTAAAAGAATAATTAATCTGGATTTTCTGCCAGTTTTCTGATTTCCTCCAGGAGCCCCGAGAACGCCGGCCGACCCTGTGGTTTCTGTAACACCAAGAAAAAGTGCGGAGAAGAGGATGTCAGTAAAAATGTCTGAGATGCACTTATTATATTGAAATTTAACTGGTCGGGAAAATTATTAATTTCCTACTCAGTTTAGCAAAGTCTCGAATGTGATTTCAGTATTTTCTAAATCTGGATAAGATGGAAAAATATTTTTATTTCCAGACTTTACTGCCTATCCCATTCTCTAAATGTCATTTTCTGTCTTCTGTCCTTCCTTTTGTGTGTCTTTTCATTTTTCCTCGTGTCTTCAATTCCTTGCTTCCTTCCCACCTTCCTCATGTCCTTTATTCCTCATTCCCTCATGCCCTTCCTCTCATCTTTGTGTCCTTTCTGCTTTCCTTCCATGTGTCCTACCTGTCTACTTTCCAAATTCCCTTCCTTCCATGTTTCCCTGGTTTCTTCCTTGCTTGTGCCTTTTCATTCCTCTTCCTTGTGTCCTACCTTCTTTCCTTTCCTGAGCACATAATTCCTTCCCTTGTTTCCTAACTTCCTTCCTTGCTTCCAGTTTCAGATTTTTCTAGGTTGCATATTTAAAGCCTGTTCACTGAAGAACTACTGTATGTTGAGCAAAGTCTAATTTAAAAAACATAATAAATGTGATAATAAAAAAAAAAAAACAATTGAATCTTTGTCAGTAAATATGCCAGCAAAGCAAATAAAAAAATATTTAAAATAAAATAAAGGATGCCTGTTACTCAATACATTTAAACAAATGAAAAAACAAACAAAATTATTTAAAAAACTTCAAGCATGAATAAAATTGTGAAAGCTTAACTGAAATTAGTACATTTGTCCTGAAACTTTGCAAATCTTGTTAACTTTCTTTAACTGCTTCTACTGAGGAAATGTCAAATTTTAATAGAAGAACCTACTACATTCCTGGACAGCTCTGGTAGTCCATTCATTTCCCATGTTTTTTGGTTTTAACAAACCAAAAAACGTAAAATTTTTAAAAATTATTCATCACCTTTTTTCTTGTAATTCAAAATCATGGAAGGCTAATTTCTAAGTAAGAAAAAAAAAAATCACAAAATTGTAATTTTGAGTGTTTTAACTAACCATCCATCCATTGTTTATACCCATATAATCTCAGTCCCGTTCATTAAAACGTGATAAAGTTACATTTAACAGTCACAGAGTGCAAGGCTACAGCGACCTCTCATGATAGAAGTTTATTTTTGGCTCCATGCACCAAGATGGAGGGTTTTTTCTCTGTTCAACAGAGAAACTGATGGCCTTTGATGCATGGAGGGTAGTGGGCGGCTTGTTCTGAAGGAAGAATTGCATGACTGAGTGGGCGGCCCAGTGGGATGAGTGAAGACACACGGAATACGGTGTGCTTTGAGTTGGAAGCTGGGATGTAGGGGGGTTAGGGAGACACAGCTAAGAGCTAACCAGCAGGAAACAACTAAACCAGTGGGGGTGCTGATGAGTGTCTACTGGTGCAGAGAATACCATCAACAAATCGACCTATATAACGATAGATTACCATGGAGACGAGACACGGACTGATGGACAGAAATTGCTGAGCAAGGAGTTACAACTGTTGTCCATACTTGTGTAAGAAGATACAGGGTAGAGGAAAAGGGCTCCAGTACCTGCTGCAAATAAACCATTGTACATCTGCTTAATTTCATGTGATAATATTTGTTGTTGATTTAACTGAATTGATCCATGTTTGGAGTATCTTCCCTTTGATCAAACCATAAAAACTGTAAGAGTCTTCCAGAAATTAGATATTATTTACCGGAGTCATGAAACCACACGTCCTTAAAGTAGACTGAGTAAAATAAAGCAAACAACTGCAAACTGTTGTTTGTCAAAGTGGGGATGAAACGTCCCACTGCTGGGTCGAATTCATACATGGTTGGTACTAAATGTATTGCGGTAATATTGCGGCAATATTTTGCACCCACAAAACGTCAGGTGGGAAACAACCAAACCTGGAGAAGGGATGAAATGACCAGCGGCCCTATGGTGGTGTGAGACGATCCATTGCAAAGAAAACGATTCACCCTTGTGTCATGAAATTTAATGTCAGTGTTTTGAACACAGATGTTCCTGCCAAAAACAAGACAATCATGTTGCCCATATCCTGAGGTTTTGGTTTATATCGCTCCATACGTATAATTAGGAAAAACCCTACCACTACACTTCTGCTCCCACATATTGTGAAGAAATCAGCCTTTTATAAAACCAGTTTTGTTCATTAAGGGTAAATGTTTGCTTTGGTACCTCATGCCAGCAGCGGTACATGATGGTGTACAGCGCCTGAGAGGCGCGGTGCGGTCGGTACAGGCGGATCCCTCTGGTGATGTCGTTGACCACTTCCAAATTAGAGCGGTTCTCAAACGGCGTCCGACCCTCCGAGAAGATCTCCCACATCACCACACCTGAACACAAACATGTCATTGACCCCTGATGTTAGAACAACACAGCAATCAGCTGCTGCCTCTGGTGTCTTTAAGGTCTCTCACCAAAGGACCAGACGTCTGACTTGCTGCTGTATTTACTGTAGTGGAGAACCTCGGGAGGAGACCACTTTACTGGGAATTTAGCGCCACTGGAGCTGGTGTACTGGTTGTCCAGGACATATCTGCAGTCATTTTAAAAGAGACGCTCATAGTTCAGGTGTTGAAGAACTTTAGGACATTTCTTCTCCAGACAGGATTTAATCAAAATATTAAGTAAAGTAATAAGTAAAGTAAATTTGCCAACATTAGCAATAATTTAAAAAAAAAAAAAATTACTTCTACAAAGTGTGGAAGTAAAGTGCTGGCTGTACCTGGTCATCCCAAAGTCGCTGACCTTCACCACGTTGTTCTCGTTAATCAGACAGTTCCTGGCTGCCTGAATAACACAGAATAAACTCACAAAATGAGCAGATATTAAACAGAATTTAAAGGGATAGTTCAGGGCTGAGGCTAACATCTAGTACAAAAAGGTCCAAGATCAAATGGACGTCTACCGTCTTAAAACAACTCCAGTATTTTACTTGTTGTTATTATTGCACTGGGTGGCTGAAAATCAATTAAACTGCTGTAATATGTTTGGGGAAGAGTTCTTGGTCTGTGTTTCATGTAGGAAGATTATAGGTGGTGGACCATCTTCCTTCCTAATTTCCCTGATGTTAAATTCAGTGGATTCTGTGTAAAAACATGACAACGGATTAAAGTTTCATTAAACAGTGCTTTCATTAACTATCATTTGTTGCTTTTGATGCTGAAATCATGTCTGCTTTGGTTCTCAGACTGTTAGCTTCAACCTCTGGAGCCAACTAAGCAGGATTTGTATGAAATGACGATGCTTATTATCTACAGCAGGTAAGATATGACTTTAAAATCTTCAAACAGAAGAAAAAATCCTGAGTCTTTAAAAAGACTCTGAGGGCTGTTGATCAAAACCACCTTAAAGAAAACAAGAAAGTCTGGCAGCCTGGATTTTGTCATAGCTTTTCCATCAACAACCGTTTGCAAAAACTAAATAACAAATACCTAATGAGACACATTTTTCTTGAGAGGCTGGAAGCGAAGGACGTTAATTGGAAATGAAATTGGGCGAGGGAAATGGTGGGAAGACAGACAGCAAAGGTCGGGGGTCACACCTTGGGTTGAGGACTGTTAGCCTCCATATGTGGGGCTCCTACTGTACCGCCACACATGTTGGCTTTTAAAACTTTATTGAAAAAGCAAATACAAATAAAGCTTCCTTGAATAACAAAAGCATATCTTTAAATTCCTTCCATGCAACATAAGTATTTCACCTAAACTTCACCTAAATCTGACCTCAGATTTTAGTCGACCAAATCTAAACTAAATTTAGTCAAGTACGGCTAGACTAAAACTAAGACAATTACTGATGACAAAATTGAGTAAAATTAAAACACATTTTAGTCAAATACTAAATAACAACCAGTGATGCCAGTAATGTGGTCATATCAGAGTAACACGTTACTCTAACAAGACCACTTTTTTCAGTAATTACATTCAGTAATCTAACACATTACTATTTCTAAACCAGTAATCAGATTAAAATTACTTATCCAGGTCACTGTATGTTGCTATTTTTGTCAGTTTCCTTTGTAAAAAGATATATTTGCTGTCTTCTTGAGCAGGGATGTGCACAGATATACACTAGGTGGTGCTAGAGCTCCTGCCCTTTTTCCTCTGGACAAAAAGTGCCCATTTTATATCGTTTTTCAGACTTTGGTGCAAAACAAGCAAGTTTTTTTTTTTTTTTTAATAAAAACATGTCCTTTCTTCAGAAATAGTTTTTAAGTTAAACTTGAAACGTGAGGAGAAACATTGTTGATGTTACTGTTAAAAATGCACTTCAAATAAAATGAGTACTGGCAAGACTGGTTGTCAGTTTTAGGTTTAGGTTTAGATTTAGGTTGCTGGATGTAACGAATAAAGTAACTTGTAAACTAACTTAGTTACTTTTGAAATCAAGTAATCAGTAAAGTAACTAAGTTAATTTTAAAAGTATTAATCAGTAATCAGGCATCGGATTACTTTTTTCAAGGTAACCGTGGCAACACTAGTTGCCCCTGACAACTAGATGAGAGTCAGTAAGCCTCCCTGTGTTCCTCTGGTGGAGACTCACCAGGTCTCTGTGGATGAAGCTGTGAGCTTCCAGGTACTCCATCCCCTCACAGACGTCCTGACACATGGACAGAAGCCACGCCTCCTTTAGAGCCCCGCCCCTCTGCCGCAGGTAGTTCAGCAGGCAGCCGTTGTCCATGAACTCAGCCACAATCAGCAGGGGCCGGTGCTTCAGGCAGACACCGTACAGCTGGACCAGTTTGGGATGGCACAGCCTCCTGGAGCAGACCACACAGAACACGCTAAGGAAACACGTTCTCTGCATCTCGTCGCTGTTTATCGTCCTGATTCTCCCCCCCTACATCATGACTTTGGCCTCCTCGATGAAGTCCTCCTCATACATGGCGCCCTCTCTGATGGACTTGATGGCCACTTTCTGCTGCTCCCTCCACTTGCCGAGCTTCACCACTCCAAACTGGCCACTGCCCAGTTCCTTCATGAAGGTCAGCTCACTGGGATTGATCTCCCACTTCTCTGAAACAAGAACATCGAGACAGGAGAGGAGAAAACAGATCAAATATAGCAAGAAAAGAATAATAGCAGGTTTGGGTGTTGATGCACCTCAGAGCCACATTAATCCTCTCCCCGTTGGTCAGATGAGTGACACAAGTGACCAATCAGAGGAATAATAATGATCTGAATAATAATAGTAGATCAGGGAATTACCAAAATAATCACAATAACAAACAATCTTTTGTATGATTCCTGTATTCACTTGTTTGTTTTGGTTAAATGATGCATATAACACAGGGCTGGGCGATGAATCAATTTTATTGCTTAATCGAATTTTTGGAAAATCTGGATTGTTCACCAGTGCACTTCGTATGTTTCCATAGTTCAGGGTGACGTCAGCACTCCCAGAGCCGCCATCTTGTTTGTTTGTTTTATAGCTAAAGTTTTTTTTTTTTTTTTTTTTTTTTTTTTTTTTTTTAAGGAAAATAAAGTCATAATGTTACAAGAATACACTCGTAGTAATGTGAGAATAAAATCGAAACAATACGAGAATAAAGTCGTAATCTTGCCAGAATGAAGTTGTAATATCAGGAGAACGAAATAGTAACTTAATGAGAACTCCAACATGAAAATTAACAAATAAATTATCCAAGCTTTTTTTCTCATTAAAAATACTTTTTTCTTGTCATTTTAAGACGTTCTTCTGATAAAATTGTGTCTGACTATTTTCTTGTATTAAACAAAAATTCTCATAGTGTGGCCCAAATACTCACAGACTAAAAGCCACTTTTGAAAATATCTTCTGTTATTTGTAATTTCTCTTTTAGAAAAGAAAGCGAAAATAAAATAAAAAAAAAAAAAAAAAAAAAGACTAAAATCAGACGTGGTATGAAAGAAAATCGGATTTTATTTTTGAGCTGCATCAGCCATCCCTAATATGAAATAAATGTCTGTGTTGCTTTACCTGAGCTGAATCCTGCTGTGGCCGGGACGCATCTTCCCATCGGTCCCACGGCGTACCGTAACCGGGTCACCAGACCTACAAACCCAAACATGAGAACAGCAGAAGCTTGAGACACAGCAGCGGTGCTGGTGGAGCTGCGGCTCTCCAGGACGTTCACCGACCTGCTGCGTTGTGTTCGTGGTAGTGTATAACATCTGGAATGGAGCTGAAGAGGTGTTTTTCTGCCAAGTAGAACTGTCCAGTGTCCGTTATTTTTATCTGGTAATGTCTAACATCTCCGTTTGGACTGTGCACAAGAAATATTTGGTTAAATATGTTCGGAGGATGTCGGTTTCATTCAGATGTCTTGGATTTAAATCTTGTGACTCACTTTAATGTCTTTGTATAAACAGAAACAGTGTAGGTTCCTTGTTTACTGGACTCCCGCACAACAAAACCACCTTCTTTATCCTGGAAAACATAAAGAAACAGCAATTAATCCTTAGAAATAAAAGACCTTTGCCATACTTATGATAGTGAAACTGCACATCTAAGCTAAATCAGGAGTTAATTTCCTGTATTTTATATGCAGCTTTCATGTGGAGACGTTTATATTCAGGCAGGGTGATGAGTTAATACCTGCTGTTTCAGCAGCTGTTCAGCTTCTGTTCTGGTGATGTTCTTGCAGAACCACCTTCATGATGGACAGTTTTAAAAAAAACATCAGCGTTTTATTATTAAGCGTATTGTAACTGTGTTCCTCGGCTGAGTCAAATAAACAACTTGAGACTTACGAGTTCGCCTCGATTCTGTTTTTCTCTGTTACGTAGTTACTGGGGATGAAGCCTTTATTCCTGAGCAAAACATTACAAAGACACCGTCAGAAATGTCCAAAACAACGACCCTCCAGAGCCGAGCAGATGCTTTTTCTCTCTGAGGATTTGTGACCGATTGCCTCAGTGACTCTTTAGCTGAATCTGTAAACTTTGAAAGCCTGGAGAATTTCCGATTGAGATTAACACACAGTTGATCTTTTTTGGAAGGAAAACGTAAATGAATCTCTGGTGATTCTGGACTTTTTCACAAATCTGCAGTTGTGGTCTGACGTACCCGTGTTTGTCCTGCGCTCTCCACCACAGCTGGTCCTGCTTGTGGAGGATGACGTACTCCTCTCCCTGCAGACGCAAAACACGAACATCAACACACTCATCGATTTGCTGTTTGTCTGCAGTGTGTTGGAGTTTCACCATATCCAGCGTTTTTTGTTTTGGTGTGATATATTTTTGGGTAGAAAACTGTTAACCGTGCTGCAGGACATTTTGTATCGACGTTGCATCAGTTTGTACCTGTCAGGGTGACGTTTCACGTCTATTTCAACACCCACCCCATTTCTGCGTGGGTGCTGGTCAGTTCATCCTTTCAGCATTTCCTGCCTTTGGAATATCAAACTTTTTGGGATACACAGTAAACTCGCACATTTGGCGCCAGCCATGCATCACTTCGTACCCTTCAGCAGGATGTTTAAAACCTGCTTTGGCAACTGAGCATTTAAAGCAGTTTGCTGTGATGTGCATAGGGTGTTTTCACGCCTGATAGTCCGGTAGACTTGGTTTGATTGGGGACAAAAATTGCAACATTTTCAGCTGCTGCGGTTCTGTTTCTTACTGCTCTGTGTCAAACAAACCAAACCCTTTGAGCTGCCTGTTCCTCTCCTTGCCTGTGGGGGCGCTGTAGCCACCGAAGGAAACGACAAGAAAACCTCTGAACAAGACTAACTTTCTTATTCACGAAAACAAACCAAAATGGAGCGGTGTAAACAGCTGCAGGATTTCTTTTTTGTCTTTAGCAAAAGACCATGAGCCATTTCTCCCGCTAGCGCTAAACTAGCACGTTTGTTATGGTTATATTACCCAGAATGCCCTGCGTTTTAGTCCACTTCCTGCTTTTGGAGCGGTCTCCAGTCCGCTTGGCATTCACATGTGCATTTGAGCCGCACCAGAGTTCACTTCAACTGAACCAAGACTGAGGTTTGTATCTTTGGTCCGCATCAGAGTTCGATTACACATTCAGAGCTCCCCAAACGAACCGGACTCTCCCGGCAAAAGAACCAGAGTTCGAGTAAAGCGGACTAAACAGGGCTGGTGTGAACGCACCATCATAGTCTATAGCAGGGCTGTCAAACTCGTTTTCATTTTGGGCCACATCAAGATCATGAATCCTTACAGGGCTGGCTGTGGCAGAATATATTGATAAAACTACCAATTGACAAACTGTTAAAATATGATTAAATAGCTAAATATTGAAACTCTGTTAACATTGATATAATTTGGCAGTATACAGATAAAAACTGCTCTGATTTGATTGAAGACATTTTGTATAAGCACATAACTGCTACTTGAAGGTTCTATTTATGCGTCCCTCTTGAGTTTAGAGGGCCACAAAAATAGCTATGGTGGGCCGGACTTGGCCCGCAGGCCTTGAGTTTGACACATGTGGTCTACAGTAAGCAAATATGATCTAATGACTAGTAAATATCCACAAGCAGAAGCTCAGTTATTTTGGTTTAATCAGAGGTCCTAATGTCATATTTTATGAATTTAAACAGCCCAAACGACGAATGGGAATACAGTGTAACAGAAAGTTTTCAGAAAATATACACTTAAATTCAATTAGATATGAGATTTATGACAAATTTTCTTCATAATTCATAAAAAGTACTTGACAACAGTGAAAAATAATTTTATTCACCGTAGTTTCAGTGCTTTGGTATGAAATAGTTTCCAGATGTATGACATGGTGCATGTCAGCACACAACAGGTGTACGATCTGGCCAGGAGCAGCGTGTACCTGTTTAAGCGTGAGGTCAGTGTCCTCCTTGGCGGTGAAGTCGTACATGGCAACAACGGTCATGAAGCCCTCACCTTCACCATTCTCTGGTGGGGGTAGAGGGAGCTTTTTCCGAGACCGGTCAACCTGACCAAAACATAACAAAAATCAATATCGAGCACTCAATAACACAGATACGGAGAAATGCACCGTTTCTGACCTGTCGGGCATTTCCAGGGTATCGTCTGCTTGGGAAGCACAGAGACGTTCTGTTCTCCAGCTCCATGTGTGTGCTGATCTCCCTGAAATCAGCCAAACAGTCTTTCCATTTGTTTTTTTTTTTTTCTATTCAGTGTGAAAATTAATCAAAATAAGTTTTGACCCCACTGAGATCTATTATTTCAGTTGATAACTTTTTTTTGGCTGTCCAGCAAGCATAAAAAGGCCAGAAAATGAACTGATTTGATTTATTTGGGTGCACATACTTAATTTTAAGATATTCTTAGCACAACGTTAAAGGATTATCAAGAAGTAAGTATCCCTGGCTCAAGTCTTAAGTTTTAGGGCAGTCCAAAATATGGGCGGAGTCAAATGTTTGACCCCGCCCATATTTTGGACTCAAATGTTCCACCTACTGACAGAGATTGTATTTCTCATTGACGCAAGTTCTTGCTGAATAGGTTAACACATGTGGATGCATTAAACAACTCCTGCAAGCAGGTGGCAAAACTGATTGTCGGTCAGCGGCGGAGACAAAAATAGGCCCCGCCCACATTTTTTTTCTTTAAACCCCAAATATTTGCTTCATCACATTAAGACGACTTGCTGAAAAAAGTATGTTTTGTATACATTTTCTTATGTTACATAAGTTTGAATTAATCTATTTTTAGAGCTACTGCTTGGAGGAAACTTACAAATAAGACACCAGTGAATGGAAAAACAATATGCAATGGAAGAACATTTTCCTAATAAACTTATTGACTAAAAACCTGGTTTTATGGCTAAAACTGGGATCGTGACTTTTCACTTTTCACCCCTGCTTTTCTTTAATGCTATTTTGATGCATGCATCTTTGCAAACTTGACTTGCATTGGACACTGCTTGCTCACCACGTTGCTCTGAGGTTTACCACAAACTAAAAACTCTAAACATGGCCTCAATTTGTAAGCTTCTGCAGGACGGCCTTTTCCTCTGTGTGTTTATAAATATGCGAAACTCATATAAATTGGGAAGTGATAAATATTCTCATTTCCCTGTCATTAACGCAGTAACTTCTAATAGTTGTTTTCTTTATGGGTCTATCTTACGTCGTTGCGGAGGAACTTGACCCTCTAGTCTTTATAACGCTGTACAAGCTTGTGTTTCTGCGCAGCTCTTGGGTCCCACCACAGCATTTCAATCAGGTTGAGGGCTGCACTTTGACCGGGTCAAAATAACGCCTTGATTCTTATCTTTTTCAGCCATTCTGCTGTGGATCCCCTGCTGTGATATGTTTTAGAGAGAGAGAGATAGGTACAGAGACAGACTGCAGTGTTGACTCAGCAACTGCAAGGTTCCCGAGTCCTGAGGCTGCAAAACAAGCCCAAATCACCATCCCTCCACCACTGTGCTTGACGGTCTTTGTGAGAATTCAGTCTAATATGCTGTTTAGTTTTCTCCAACTACGATGTCATGCAGTACGTTCAAACATCTCTACTCTGGTCTCATCTGTCTTAAGGTCATTTTTCTGGTTCATTCAGATAAAACCTTGCAAACAAAAGTGATGCTGCCATCATTTTTTGAAGAGAAGAGGTTTTCTCCTTCAACACTTCCAACTGATACATAATTAATCATGCTTTCTGTAAATGTACTGTCATGAACTTTAACATTTAACAGGCTAACTAAGGCTTCTACAGTCTGAGGTGGAGTTCTTGAGTTTTTTGTAATTTCTCTGACCATTGCAGAGTTTGACTTTGGAGCAAATTTGCTGGAATGTCCACTTTAAACTCTTCCAACCGATCAAAATGTTTCCCACTTATGAATAATCAGTTTCATTGCAGAATGATCGATTTCAAATCGTTTGAAATTAACCGTATAACCCTTTCCAGATTGACTTCCTGCAATAGCTGCTTCTCTAAGGGCATTTCTGATGCTATTCTATCTTTGCACCTGTATGTTTCAGAACAGCAGACTGCTAAAACTCTGCTGTCAGAAAGATGCTTGCAATGGCTGATCATTTCAAACAGCAGCAAGTTTGCTCTTGGTTTTTAACAGACTTTTATCCCCTTTCCCTTTCAAATAATAGATTAGATTTAACATTAATTGTGGAAAGGACTCTCTCCATTTTTCTGAGATGTGTTGTCTGTGCTAGTTTGTAACCTCTACTTCCTGTTTATAACAGCCATATGTAGCATCAGCATGTGATGAACTTGCGCTTTGCGTAGCCTGCTTGATTCGCTCCAAACCCAGAAGATGGAAACACGACTAATTCACTTTCCCTTTTTTTCTTTTGTTTTTTTGCGACATTTTAAAAGGTCACTCACAATTTGCATGACAATTTGATGGAAACAGCTTATTGAAAGGTTTCAGTGAAGTTATAACGTATTCATTTAATGAGGGGAAGATGCGAGTCAGCTGATTCTTCTCCAGGCAGTTTATTCAAAGCGGATGAGGATGTGGGAACATGATCAGACAGCGGCCAGTTCCAGGAAGAAAAAGGCCATGAACTGAAAGTCTGGCTAAGTTGTATACACTACAATGAGGTGTCAACCAGATTACTATAGTGGTTTTGTCCATAAATTGACATAACTAGTTTGGTGTCTTAAATAGATTCATTACTGATGCTTTACATATTTTCAATCAAGATTATCCGGACAAAGTTCTGAACAATAGTTTTTCACGAACCCTCATACATGAGCCCTTAAGCTGCAGTATGTAACTTTTATGAAAAATGTTTTATGCATATTGTTAAAATGATCATTATGTCGTGACAGTATAAGACAGATAATCTGTGAAAAACATCCAGCTCCTCTGCCTTCTCCCAGTGCTCCCAGTACTAGCTGCAGAAATACACCACTCAGCCAGAGACAACCAATCAGAGCCAAGAGGAGGGTCTTAGCGCTGCCAATCACCCTCATGTACGGGGTGCTTTCCCCCCCTCTCTGCTACGCTGCAGCTGGTTCACCACAACATAGCCTGATGCTAATGCTAATGCTAGTTAGCATGGCCACCGATGACGGCGGATAAACAGTTTTCCTGGAACAGTGAGTTGTTTCTCCACCATCAGCACATTTAGCAGCATGTACACGAGGGTGATTGGCAGCGCTAAGCCCCTCCTCCAGGCTCTGATTGGTTGTTTCAGGTCGGGAGCGGAGCATTTCTTCAGACGGCAATAGCAACTCAGGGAGGTGGAGGAGCTTCATCTTTTCACAGATTATCTGTCTCAGACCGAACTGTCACGACATGGAGACAGTTTTAAAAAAATACGCAAAAAACATATTTTTTTAAAAGTTACGCTCTGCTGCTTTAAGTGAAAGATGTGTGCCTGGGTGTGTGTGTTCCACATAAACACAACCGTTCATGGTTCAGGTGTGTGTGTGATATCAGCTACATGACCTCCTGTCGTAACTGCAGCAGCTGCACTGTGAGATACCACATCTCCTCAGCATCAGAGCTGACCCAGTCATCCTGTCCTGACCGTAGAGTGTCCTAGATAAGTACTTATATCCCTCTACAGGCATGCAGATCACCCCTTTACCTGAAAACTTCTCTACCTCAACATTATGAAACATGATGCTTGTCTTTACCTGGTCTGAACAGTACAGCAGCAGCAGAATAGAGAGTGGGTGGACTGATCTGAAGGAGACAGAAACAAGAAGAGTTATAGCTGCTCTTTTTAGCATTTCCATGTAATAGAAAACAAAAACTCTAAAGGTACCAAAATAAAATGTCTGAAAAACATTTTACAGCCATTGTTTAGTAAGATACAACTTGTCAAATCAATTGCTTCAGCTGGATTTAACTAGCAACATCCTACTGAGATAAAACTGGTCCTGATGAAGGAAAGGATGCAAATGAAAACACAGGTTGGTAAAAGTTTAATTACAAACGGCAGACAACTCAGTTTTAAATAGCAATCAAATATGAAGTGAAATGTTGAATTATTTTGCCATAAAAATGACTAAATTTTTAACAGATTTCCCTTAGAGAAGCTATGAAAGGCTTTTAAAAGCTTGACTAGAAGGTTGATGGCGTTTTGAAGTTTTTTTTTTAAAATAAGAAGAATGGAATTTTACCAAACTAGTCTTTTACCAGAGTGGGAAAACACATTTTACAACTTCTTTTTGGCTCAATAGAAAAAGAATTAACATTTAGGTTCGCGATCTAAGCAGTGCAATAAATTATAGTACACAACTGAAAATGGAGATTTCATTTCAAGTGACGGTCGACTGGAGCAAGCCCAGAAGGATGGATGACTTATGTATAAAGATGCCTGTAAATATTGAAATATAGAGTTTTTCTATTCATATACATCCTAGCACTGTAGAGGGATGAGTGAAAGTGAAAAGCTTAGATTAAAAAAGATTTAAAAAGATTAAAAAAGTGACATCATAGAAATGATACTGGTCATATAGATGTATTTTAGCTGAATTTATTCCCTTTCCTGACTCTTTATGTCTTGTCTCAAATAATTAATGAAAATCTAAAATAAAATGGTGACTAGAACGTATCCCTGAGGAACACTTGTGGATATCATAGGAAAAGCTACGTTTATTAAACTGTTATCCGAAATGTTTGTTAAAGTATTAACCAAACCAGTCCAGAGCAGTTTTAATGAGTTATAAAAGGCCACATCTTTGTTTCAAAGGTTTCTGATCTACATACTGAAATATAAAAAATAAAGCCCCACATCAGTGTGTAAAATTTATTTTTTTTTTAAATGAGAGTAGCTGCAATATTGACAACTCTAACAGTCCATAAAAAGCACAAACACTGAATCCAGTGACGCTCTGCCTGAGCTTTAAAAGGTTTGCGTTGCGTGTATAAAAGCAGGTGCGAACTCGATAGCTGCTGCTCTACCAACTGCAGGTCAGCAAAATGACCAGCATAGCAGACACAATCAATTTGGCGTGTCTGCCTTCATGAATATGCAACATCTCCACTAATTCCACATGCAATTTTATTTTATTTTATTTTTTTGCACAAGCAATTTAGCGTTTCTTATTTGAGCTCTTTTAAGATCAGGTCCTAAATGTACTATAAGACATTACCTGCATGCTTCATTCAGGCAGATATTTCTGAAGTAAACAGCCTTTGTTCTAATATTCAGTCTTATTTTGCCATTTCAGAGCGAAAACTGCTGTTGACAGTTTTTAACATACATTATGTATTTAGTTGCTGTTTGACATTGGCCCAGTTTACGCTACTAACGTTAACTTGTGCCCTTTAAGAGTGAAGTTTTAACCAGAAAAAGATAACATCTAATAAGGAAATGCATATTTGAAAACTCTCCCACCAGCTGTTTTAGTTATTTTTTTTTCTGTCTTTTATGTCTCTGTGGTTTCAAGTGGGAGGTCTTTGTCAGGAAGTATAGTTTCCTTTTCTTTAGAATTAACAGTCTCTTTGCTTTCTGCGAGTTTGATTGTGTGTTTCTGTGGGCGAGAGAATGAGATGGTGCGTGTGGCCAGGTCATTGTTTGTCTGTGACTGCAGTGAGTGTCGGCTACATTGCTTCCTGTGTGAGTTTGAGTGAAAAAAAACCCACTCATGTGCAAAGTGACAAGTCTTGTGTGATTCTAAAGGCAAACGTACAAAATAAAAGCAGGTCTTTAGATGAGATACAGGTCCTAAAATAAACATGCTTCATCCCAGCAGCAGATGTTCTCAGTCAAGGAGGAGTGATGGGCTCTTCTGGTGGTTTGTTTTGAACCAGTAACTCATTAATACACCTAAACCTGTGTTACTAAGCATCTCTTCAGACTTAAAACTTTTCTAAAAACAATGGATAGGTCCTCTACTGTATAAAAATCAGTTGTTTTTAACGTCCCTCTTCTGCAAAGCAATAAGCAAAATTAGCTCTATTGATCCCGAGATAATAACATTTTCTATTCAATGAGCTAACATTTACCATGCAGACAGGATGGGTCTGATCCACCTGAGTCGTGCCATGCAAAAAGTATTTCTTCTCCTTAAATGTTTTCACATTTTGTCACATTAAAGCAACAAAATTCATTGTATTTTATTGGGACTGTGTGCAATAGACCAACACAATGTAGCTGCTCGCTGTAACAGGAAGGACAAGGAAACAAGGCTTTAAAGAGGCAGTATTATGTATTTTCCAGGCACATAGAATATTTTATAGCTCAATCCAGTAACTATGTTACCTTCAGTTGTTACAAAAATGCTGCATTTATCAAATATGACTTCAGAAATTTGACTTTTTAATTTAACGCTTTGAAATTGGGCCTCTGCCTCTTTAAAAACTCCTGCTCTTTCTGAAACTCCGCCTTCAGAAAGTCACCACAACAGCGCTCCTCTATTAACCCTTTAACGTTTTTTTTTTTTTTAGTTTTTTTTTTATCAGCGTTGCACTGAAAATTAGCTCATATAACGAGCTCTGCAGATGCGCAGTTCCACCAGGTGTTTGCTAATCGCTGCTGCCGCTAGTCTGAAGGAACTGAATAGGGAAGTTGTGGGGGAGGAGGGCTCTGAGAAGCGGAAGCTTGGAAGCTTAGAAACTGCAGCTCTGAGGAGGAGCTGCACCCCAAAGGTGGCGCTAGGTCCATCCAGGCGTTTGCACAGCTGAATGGTTGCCACGGGAGATTAAAGGATTTCTCAAACATGCATGAAAGAATCAAAGCAACACTCCGGGGTTGTTTTTGACGAGCGAATAATGTTATAACATGATGTTAAGCTCAAAAAAGGTTTGTTTTACATAATACTGCCCCTTTAAGTATTTAGGATCCTGGGAAGTTTTATGTATAAAAATGAACAAACCAACTGTCTGCAGAAAGTGTTTAATTAGTGAAAAAGGATTGATCTGTGTGCAGTTTAATCAGACTATAACTCCAGCTGTTCTGGTTCTGGCCTCAGAGGATTTAATAGGGAACATTAGAGAACAAACAGCATCATGAAGACCAAGGAACCCAGCAGGTCAGGGAGAAAGTCGAGGAGAAGTTTAAAGCAGGGATGGGATATGAAACAATTCCTCAAGCTATAAACATCTGAGCTCTGGTCATCATTTAAACACAGAAAAAGTATCTATCAGCTTAAACTGACCGACTGGACGAGAAGAGCGTTAATCAGTGAAGCCGCCAAGAGGCCTGTGGTAACTTTTGAGGAGCTGCAGAGCTAAAATACATCTATATGCTGATGACCGCATCATTTATATGATGTGTCTTTTTGTGCTGCAGGAAGCTTTTCAAAGCTTTTTAAAATATTTTCCCAAAGATATAAAGATTGCAATTTTATCTTTCACTTGTTCTGCCTTCAGGCAACTCAGCCCTCTAGAGAAGTGGTTCCCAGCCCTGGTCCTCAGGAACCACTCTTTAGATGTGTCTCTATTCCAGCACACCTCATTCATGACCTCCTCTGCAGCCATCAAGCGCTGCAGAAGCCCACTAATCACCCATTCATTTAAGTCAGGTGTGTGGAAGCAAGGACACATCTAAAACATGCAGGACAGTGAGTCCTGGGGACCAGGGTTGGGAACCACAAGGGTTTAGATCGATACATATTAATGTATCGATCTAAGATACATACTTTAGGCCATTCTAAATGTGTTAGAATGGCCTACTCAAAGCCCAGACCTAAATCCAATTGAGCATTTTGGACTAGACTTGTAAATTACTGTTCACAGACGCTCTCCATCAAATGTGACTGAGTTTGAGTTGTTGTGCAAAGAAGAATGGGCAAAAAATGCGAGACAACTCAGCTGCAAAAAAGATTCAACAAATGATCTATTATCTATTATTATTTATTGAAAACAGTGAACCATTTAAAAGAATTAATTTAGACTAAGTTAACCATAAGTAAACACAGGTTACCATAACTTGATCACTAAGAGTATCATGTAATTACTTAAAATTATACCAGTAACTTATATGTTAGTAAAACAGAGGAAAACTGGAATTTTTAAACTTGGCTCCACTTATAAAAGCCAACCTAATTCGAACAGTTCCCTGTTCTGTTTCTCAGCTCTGCTTCTACCTAGTTCAAATGAAACGGCCACACTAAACCGTGCATAGGAACACGTTTTTCTGTCTCACCGAACTTTATTTTAGAAATTGGCCTTTGAATCTGAGGTTTACCTGTGTGACATCAACCACGAGCGCCACAGGTTTGGTTTGACCCTATTAGGATTCGTCTCAATGAAACACATTGAAGTTTGTGATTATAACGTGACAAAAGCGACACGTTTTAAAGGATATCTTTACTGTTTTAAGGCAAAAATAAAAACTAATGCAGTGAAGGTCAGCAGACACAGGGGATGCCTTGTTAGATGAGTGTTTACGTTTTGGTAGCTGTGTCTGATGAGACGGACACGACTCTCACCTGCGTTTCTAGCCAATTACATCCAGATGGGAACATTCTTTCTGGGTTCCTAACGACTACCATCAACCAGAACTGTGCTTTTTGTTTGCTTACTTGTTTATTTGTTGTTTTTGTTTTAAATATGTGAAAGCTGCTGAGTTCTGTGGGAACACTGAAGGTTGGTGTAGGGCTGGGCAATAAAGTTTTGGCTTTTGAAAATTTAATTTTTTTTGGAAAATCAGCATTTTTTTGGACCAATGCACTTCTTATGTTTCCATTGCTCAGAGTGATGTCAGCACACTCAGGGCGGCCATCTTGTTTGACAAGCGTGTTTTACAGCTTCTGTTTATTTAGACTTTGAATTCAGGTCAACTTTATGACGGAGTATTAGGGCCAGGCTGTGACTTTTTTTTTTTTTTTTTTTTTTTTTTAAATTAAGAGAACAAAGTCATATGTCTATAGAGTCGAAATAATGAGAATGAAGTCATAATATTACCAGAAAAAAGCTGTAATATTAGGAGAATTAAGTAGTAATTTTATGAGACCTTCAACATGAAAAATAAAAAATTAAATGAGCAATGCTGAGCATCTTGTGAAGTCATACTTTAGTATAAGTTTCAGATATAAAACTTAACACTTAATAGTAACACTTCATCTTTTAACACATCAGCATCAAATTATCAGTAGCAAGACATTGAAACAATTGAGTCTATTTTGAAGAATGAACCACGTCAGCTCTCCTCTATTGAAGCTTTTTTAAAATAAAAACTACTTTTTTAATCACAATTTGAAGATATTGATTGCTAAAATTGCATCTTTATTCTGCTAATATGAATATATTGTTGAAATTAAACAACAATTCTCATAGCCTGGCCCTGATACGCCATCATACAACTCCCAGAAGGGATGATTAAAATAAAAGCCACTTTTTGAAAATATTTTCTGTCATATCTAAAGGTGTAAACAATCCTTCCTGTTACCATCAGAGCAGACATTAAGTAGGAAAGTGTCAGGTTGTCACAGAACATCTTTAGCAGGAAAAAAACTGTGTTGCAGTATTTCTGTGCTAATAGCTACACCTGGCTAACGGCTATGTTATTGAAAAGACTTGTTTATGTTTCATTTAGTCTTAAATATTCAGCTAATAAGGACAATAATCATTCTCTGCCGATTCCAATTAGATTCACAGTCATGAAGTACAGAGATTAAAACACGCTGTAAATATCATCGCTGCTTCGTGAGTTCCCATGTTGTTTGTTTACAAAAGCAAGCCTTAGTAAATGTAAACGATCAATGAAATTATAATGAACTCCCAAAACATGAACCACCATAGAATATGATACCCTCTGCTCAACACCTACAAAACGCTCATCTCTTCTTACGTAAAATCACAACAAATGGCACAACAAACCAATCTTGGCTGCTCAGTCAGCTCAACTTTCCCTTTGTTGTGGCACGTAAGTGTGCTGCTGCACCTGCTGAAGTGTCCTGACAACAGTATTAACATTTTCTTCATCGTTCCTGCCCTGTCTCTGTTTAAATCCTTGCTGGATTCTGACTGTCATTGTTCTCCTCACTAGAATGACTGCGAGCAGCCATTATGCTGCCCTGTTTTCCACTTAGCCTGTTTTCCTCTCACTGCCTAATTTTGGGAACTAATGCTCAGCTATTTCTGTGACCATTTCATTTTTTTTTAACAAGTATCAAAATTTTATTATAATACCAAAAGTACACAAAACATTGAAAAGAAGCGGATAGTGGTGAGAAAAGGCCTTGAATGCGTAAGTGTTGTTGCCAGTAAATGTATTTAAATTTGAAATTTATTTTGCCTTAGAATTATTTGACTTATGTGTATTATAATACATATTATGACACATGTTTTCCCCCATATTTTAATTAAAACACTGACATATTTTGCTTCATAGCAACATTTGATTGACAGAACTCACTCATCAGCTTTTAAATTTTGATGCCCTGATCTCCAGGGACTAAATAAGCTTTCTGTCGGTCTGCTGTCTCTTAGAAAGACATTGGCAGCCAATGCTTGTAGTTCTGGGAAGATTAATCTGAATCCTTCATGGATTACATTTGTTTGTTCAGCACATTTTGAGAAATAAAGGCCAAGTCAATGACCCAAAATATTTGATTTGTCTAAAATTGTTATCGGACCATTTTTCAGTGAGATGGAGTACGCTATCCTGCCTCTGGGGCCAATCAGGGAACACTGTTTCCATGAGAGAGTGCTCTTGGTCTGCAACAGTTGGTTGATAGGTGGGTCCCGAGGTTTCCCAGCAGAACTCTCTACTTTTATATCATTTTCTTATCAGAATTTCCTGACAAGCCTTTATTGTACAAAATTACCTTTTCTTTAACATCTGTCCAGTTGATGCTTGACCTTTGATCCTGATTGTTTTTGCTGCTGTTGATTAACTGTTGGACATTTACACAAACAGAATAATTTGCCCAGATAAATATGAACGCTGCCTGGTGAAAGTTAAACTGAAGCTGAGCGAATTAAAGTCACAAATTTAATTCAGAAATGTTTTCTCCTTCTTCAGATTACAATACCTCGCAAAAGTATTTACTCCTCTTCAACTTTGTGACATTTTGCAACGTTATGGTCAATGTATTTTATGGAATTTTCCATGATAGACCAACTGAAAATAGTAAACAAATGTGAAGTGAAAGAAAAATGATTCCTGGTCGGTGGTTTTTGACAGTTTTACAGATGAAAATAAAATAAATGGTGTGGATTTGTATTTAATCACTTTAAGTATGTTTTTATAAAATCACTTTTTTGTGGCAAATGCAGCTGCTGCATGTCCTTTAGACATCCCTTTACCAGCTGCACATCAAGAGACAGACATTTGGTCCATTTTTCTTTATAAAATAGTTCAACTTCAAGTCAGAGTGGATGGAGAACATCTATGAAGATCAATTTTCAACTTTTACCATAGATTTCTAATTAGATGCATGTCTGGACTTTGACTAGACCATTCTAATCAATGCATATGACTTGAGCTAAACTTGTGTTTCTCAACTCTGTGGACCAAAAAGTATGCAGATGACACACAGCTCTACACTAGACACGAGCGATCAGGTCCACAGTCTGGAGGTAGTGATGGACTCAGAGCTGAACCTCCAGAAACACATAAAGATGGTTACAAAGTTGGCCTTCTATCACCTGAAGAACATTTCCAAGATTAATGGCTTAATGTCTCACCAAGATCTAGAGAAATTCATCCATGCGTTTATCTTTAGTCGCATTGATTACTGCAACAGTGTCTTCACAGGTCTGCCTAAAAAGTCACTTTTTACACAGGCTTGCCGCTTATCTTGCTAATCTGGAACAAACTCCCAGAAAACTGCAAAAGTGCCAAAAACTGAGTTCCTTTAAATCAAGGCTAAAAACCCACCTGTTTAGAGCTGCCTTTGATCAATAACAACTGGAACAGTAATTTATGTATTTGATGATTATTATTTTTTGATGATTTTGATTATGTTTTTTGAAAAAATGCAATGTTTATTGCTTGTTTCATACTTGGTGACCATATCTTGTTGTCATGATGTAAAGCACTTTGAACTGCCTTGTTGCTGAAATGTGCTATACAAATAAACTTGACTTGCTGTCCTGCAGTATTTTAGGTGTTTCTCTGACGCAACACACCTGACTATCTGATTTAAATCAAACGTGCTGAAGCATGCTACGTGCTGAACAAAAAGAACAGTGGATACTGAGGACCGGGATGGAAACCATTGATCTAACACACCCCCCCCTCCCGTAGCTCTGGCTGTAAGCTTGAGGTTATTCTCCCGCTGAAGGATGACTATTGTTCTGTATTCAGCTCCATCCATCTTCACATCAACATTCCCACAGTATGATGGTGCCACCACCATGTTTCCCTGCAGATGTGGTGTATTCGTGAAAGTGTGCAGTGTTATGAATTCCTCCACACATAGTGTTTTGCATGTAGAGCAGAAAGTTTAACTTAGTTTTTATCTGAACAGAGACCCTATTTGCATGTTTTCTTTGTCCCCCTGATTGATTTGTTGCAAACTTTAAACAGGCTTTCCTGTTGTTTTCTTTCAACAGCAGTTTTCTTCTAGCTAATCTTCCATACGGGGAAAATTTGTGAAGTTCTTGACAAAAACTTGTCTTTTCAACAGGGTCACATACCGGAGCTTTGGACCTATACAGCTCATCCAGAGTTCCCATGGTCCTCTTAGCTTCTTTTCTGGTTCATGTCTTCTAGGCCTGTCAGTTTCATCAGACACTTGTTTGTTTTGTGACACTTTTGGAATGTAAATGAGTAGAAAAGCCCTTACTAAGCACATGTTTTATATGTTTTCCTTCCAAGCAGCCAGACTTTCTTCCAACCTTCCAAAGTGGTCTTAATCAACAGTTCTTTGGTCTTTCTGAGATCCTTCAAAGTCTTTCTTTGAAATTTTGCTGCCTTTTCACCCATTTTCAGTCCAGTCTACATCGATCATGAAATAAATCCAGCAAATACTGGACATAAGACATGAGAGAAGCTTCATCCTGCTGTAGATAATCGGCTCACGGCTCTTTGGAAATCACCTTGTTGGAACTGAAGTCCTGTTTTCTGATCTCAGACTGTGTTAAAGCTGTGGTAAAGTATTGGGAATCTACTCTGTCGTGGCAAAAAGAAGCTGAGCTGATCGACCAGGTTCTTCTTCTGACCATGATCAAGTCAAATCAAGTTTATTTGTGTCAAACACTTCAGCAATAAGGCAGCTCAAGGTGCTGTACATGATAAAAACATAACAAAGGAACTCAGTGTTTCGGCTGTTTTGCAGTTTTCTGGAAGTTTGTTCAAGATTAGTGGAGCATAAAAACCAAAAGCTGCTTCTCCATGTTTGGTTCTGGTTCTGGGGATGCAGAGCAGACCAGAACCAGAAGACCTGAGTGGTCTGGAAGGTTGATACGATGACAACAGGTCTTACTGTATCTTGTTGCTAAGCCATCCATTGATTTATAAACTAACAGAAGTTTTTAAAAGTCTATTCTGTGAGCAACAGGGAGCCAGTGGAAGGACTTTTTGGAGATTGTGACAAAAAAATACATTACTGGATACCGAAAGGAGCTTCGTCCCCAGGCTGGCCGGGTTCACTCCGAGCCAAATGGGCCGTTTTTGTGGTTCATGAATCTGGACAAAATGGATCCTGGATCCAAAGACTGAGCTGGAGAGTGGATGAATCAAAAGATGAGCTTTAAGTTTCACTATAAAGTTGGTTCTTTAATATTCCTCTGAAATGATCAGGTACTGGACAAAAAAATGGGTAAAAAAGCAGCCACTGGCCGAAGAAAAACCTTGAAAGACTTTCAGAAAGTCTTGAGAATGAAAGTCAGGCTACTGAGAAAGAAAATTTAAAATAAATAAATAAAAGAAATAAACAATGACTCAGGACTTTTTCATATCTCTGTTCGTGGTGGGACATGATTTAATTTTTTTTGGGGGGGGGGGGTAGGCTCTAGTGGCCTTTATTTGACAGTGAGTCGAAAGCGAGAGAGGGAAGACATGGGGCAAAGGTCAACAGGCCAGGACTGAAGCCTCCATGTATGGGTCGTGTGTTTCACCCCTGCTGCGCCCGGGACTTGATTTAGTTTTTAATCAAGTTATTTGCAGGGTCAGTCATTAAATAATCGCAATTAATCCCATTTTAATCCAAAGCTATATATCAACAAGATAAGCAACATTTTCAATTCAAAAACCCTTTTTGCTGCTAAATTATTGAATAAATAGACATATGAGCTCAACAACAAAGATATTTATTGATTTGAATCTGTTATTCAGGTTATTCAACCATCAGATTGGTGATCATTCATGGAATGTCTTTAGAAATGTGGATGCTGTCATTAGCGTTAGCATCTGTGCTCCTGCTACATGTTTAGCATTGAGATGCTATTTTCGGCTGGAATAGCTTCGCTAATAGGCTAACTCCTTTTAGCATAACAACAGTCTTTTCCACCGTCCCATTAGATCGTTTTGTGAAGCAGAAATTAACCCCCAGTGGGCCAAGAGAACCGGGTTCATTTTCCATCGCTGCTGTTCGCGAATATTGCACGTGTGTCCCATTTACGGGCGTACCTTACTTTTGTATGTAAAAAAGAAAATACGATTAACTGCATTAAATTTTAAACTTTTTAAAATCTATGTAAGTAATTCATCCAAATTAACGTGTTAAAATCCAGGCCATAATATCTGTTCCAGAATTCCTGTCAGTTTTAATGTTTAACCAGCATTTTGAGGTTTTATATCTAGATAACTGCAGTCGAGACCTTTGCAGGTTTGTGGACTCTTTACTTTGGTTAATGAGCAAATATCTTGAGTCTTAATTAAGACTCAAGATTATCAGATGTCAAACAACACCTTTAACACAGTGAAGGTCTCTAAAAACTGCATGGCACTGAGAACTGAAACTTCAGGCGTTGAGTGTTTCTCTGCAAGCCAGAGGTGCTAATTTGGCTTCTTGACACTTTACCTTACATGTATATTTCCACAGCATCTGCAGTAATGCATGCACAGGTGAAACGCTGCACCATAAAAGCATTTTGTTTTGATTCGTCACATGGTGAAATGACGCCTAACCGTCACTTTTTGGATTTGGCTGATTCTGCAGTTTTAGAAGCAAACAGAATATTGTAGGCTTTCGAGGCTGAACATAGACTCTCCTGCGTGTTTTATGACTCTATGGCAGCATCTCCTGTCGGGGTGACTGTACCAACCAGTAATAGTACAATAAAAACCACTCATCTGCTTTGTCTAACATACTTTCTTCCTCTGGTTCTTAGTTTACTCGTCTGATTCTCCAGATTTTTCTAACACAGTTTGCTGCGTCGTGTCACAGTTTTGAAGTTCGAGAGGACAAACTCGAAGATTTTAGAGGATCTACTTACTCGAGTGAATCATGTTCGCCTTTGGTCTTCGCTCCCTTCTGTTCTCCTCTTCCTCCCCCTGTGCGTCTCCCTCAGCTCCAGTTTGCGTTCTGGAGCTTCGATTTCTCAGCACCGACAGAGCTGCTGTGATGCTGCAGGTAGGAAACGTCTGAGGCGTGGAGGCAGAGTCAGAGACAAGAAGAGAGGCAGGTGGGTGGAGGAAGTAAAGTAGATGAAGAAGAGAAGACAAGAAAAAGAAGATGTGAGGAGGACAGAAAGAGGATGTTTAACTGCTGGCGTTCGCATCGTCAGTAAAAGTGTTGAATGTTTGCTGTAAACTCAGTCTTTTATTCACCAGTGTTTACAAAGAATTAGAAAGACAAAGAGAGCAATGGAGAGGAAATGAAACAATGACGTGAATGAAACCACAAAGCATCCGTCTGAGAATAAATCCAGGAAGAAGTAGTGCACACATACAGTAATCATCAACCAGCCCTTAAATTCAGCCTTTTCAGTCTGACTGTTTATATTACCAGCGCTGATGCTCTAAAATTGTTTAGCTCTTGTGTGTGCTTCAGAGCACAGGATGTTTTGCCAAAAAAGGATGATGCAACAATTGTGTTTGTTTGGTTAAATCAAAGTTAAGAGAGCAAAAATTAACGTGTGAATGGATCAGAAGGTTTAAAGCTGCAGTATGCAACTTTTATGAAAAATGTGTTTTTACATATTTGGTAAAATCATTATTATGTCGTGACAGTATAAGACAGATAATCTGTGAAAAAAACCAAGCTCCTCTGCCTTCTCCCAGTGCTCCCGGTGCTAACTGCAGAAATCCACCACTCAGCCAGAAACAACCAATCAGAGTCAGGAGGAGGGTCTTAGCGCTGCCAATCACCCTCATGTACGGGGTGCTTTCCCCCCCCCTCTGCTACGCTGCAGCTGGTTCACCGCAACATAGCCTGCTGCTAATGCTAATGCTAGTTAGCATGGCCACCGATGACAGCGGATAAACAGTTTTCCTGGAATGGTGAGTTGTTTCTCCACCATCAGCACATTTAGCAGCGCGTACATGAGGGTGACTGACATCACATCGCAAAGCCCCTCCCCCTGGCTCTGATTGGTTGTTTTACGTAGGGAGCGGAGTTCCGTCTTTTCACAGATTATCTGTCTCAGATCAAACTGTCACGACATGGTGACAGTTTTTACAAATATGTAAAAAAACATATTTTTATAAAAGTTACATACTGCAGCTTTAAGTTCATCTGGGGAGTCGAATGATTGGTGTCTAGGAAAAAGGAGAATCAGAGTGGAGGTTCTGTATGAGCAAGAAAATGACCCGACATCCTTGGACCCTCCAGATGATAAATGGATGATGCAAGCACTGATGAAAAAAGGTGTAATAAATTGAATTGATTGTAAATCAAATCATAAATATGTAATGGAGGTTAAACTGACTGAATTTTGTCATATCTAATTGGATTTCGGCACACCTTTTAATAGCACTAAAGTGCAGCTTGAGTGTTAGCACCTTGACTTTTAAGGGCTCAGCAAGGGCTGGGCGATAAATCCATTTGATCAATTAATCAAATTTTTTTTGCTTTTGAAGATTTAATTTTAGGGAAATCCGGTTTTGTTTTTTTTCACCAATGCACTCCTTGAGTTTTCATAGTTCAATGATGTCAGCACGCCAAAGGCCCACCATCTTGTCTGACTGAATTATTTGGACTGAATTCAGGTCAACTCACAGAAGGGACAGTTGAAATAAAAGACAGTTTTTTTAAAATATTTTCTGTCATTTGTAATTTATAAAAGCAATTAATAGAAAAGAAAGTGAGAAAAAAAATCGATTAAAATCGGAAATCAAAGTTGGTATGAAAAAAATCAGAGATTTTATTTTTAAGCCATATCACCCAGCCCTCAGTCGGGCCAAAGTGCCAAAAATCGGTTCTTAGTGTCGCAGTTGCGTGACGAAAATCGCCTAATTTTGTTCTCAGTCTCATGTCGTCTGGCCCTTCTTGCCACAGCCCCCCTGGCGAACTCTGTGCCCCCCCTCTGCATGCAAAGCTTTTGTGTGATTGGCTTCCAGAAGCCGATTTTTCAGTCAGAGAGCAGGATGGATAGTTTTTTCTGAGGCCATGAGTACGTACTATTGGAGAAAAACACTAAACCTTATCTTGACTCTGTCATCTGTTAGCTTGAATATGTTAGCTGTTAGCCTGACTCTGATTAGCAGAAAAATAAACCGTTGGTTATTAGCTTGACTCTTAAGCAGCTTTTAGATTGACCCAATTAGCTGTTAGCTTCATTCTGTCATCTGTTAGATTGAGTGTGTTACCTGTTAGCCTGAGTAGCAAGCAGATGAATAAACCATTGGTGGTTAGCTTGACTCTTAAGTTGCTTTTAGTCTGACCAGATTAGCTGTTCGCTTCATTTTGTTATCTGTTATCTTGAAGCTATTAGATTATCTCTGGGTAGCTGTTAGCTTGACTGTGTTTAGATGTTATCTGTTTATGCGATCTGTTCGTTTGTCTTTAAGTAGCTCTTAGCTTGACTATGTTAGCTTAGCTTTGTTTGTTTGGCTCAGAATCACTGTCAGTCTGATTTGTTGTGATATAACCTTGACTGAGAAGTTGTTCTCTTGACTTCACGTAGCTGTTAATTGGTGTTTGCTGTTAGCTGTTAGCTTGACTCTCCTATACGAATTCCTGTCTGGTTCTCAAACATATATTTATATTCATTCATATATTATATAGTTCTTCCTTTTGGAGATAAAAGAGTGACTGTTCATAGCTACTCCACAAAGCCCAGCTAAAAAACAAACTAACTAATAAACAAAAGCTGAGCTGTCTCTTTAAAAGAGTAACTAATATTCAAGGTAGCTTTCTGTCACTATTGAGAGACTCGACAGACGTGCACAACATCCTACATATTATTCTACTAGCCTAATAATTGGTCAGTACTGAATATGATGGGCCAGTGGGTGCAGACAGGAAAGTTCCTGTTGGTGCAGACTGATCCACCAAGAACAGAAGTGAAAGCCACTCCAGACTAGTGAGAGAAGTGAAAGTAAACAGAGTTTTCTGTTGGTCTGCAAGGACAGATGTTGTGGTTGGGCAATATTTTGCCACAAAGCAGATCTGCAGGCTACTTGTTACCACTGAGCTGTCGATGTTTAAACACAGTTGGTTTTATATAAACTCAACAAGGGTTGCCAAAACTCTCAGTTCCTTAAATACCTGTCTGACGCTTCATCAAAGAAGTCTTCACTGGAACTTCACTGGAACTTTTCCCAAACTTTCCTCACACTTCTCAAATATCAGACCTCACTTTTTGCCTCCTTTTCTACACACAAAACTTTTAAAAATCATTATCTTCCAAGTTCTCAGCTCAGATGATTTGATAATTGTCATCACTGCTTTACCAAAAAAAAGGCTTAAAAACCTTGAAAGTGACGTAGTGAAGGCCTGAAAGATGGAGCATCATAACAAAAAAAAACATGTTTGTATTATTTTATTCCCTGGAACAAAATGAACATCTTCATATCTTAACAGCTGAAGCACAGAAGAAGCTTTCAGGTAGAAGCATTTTGTCAGTTTAAAAAGCAGGCATTAGAGAGGCAGATATGATTGAAATCATTGTTTTCCTGTGTTAGAAATGATGACCTCCAAAGAAAGCCATGCAGCCATCACTGTCTGCAGGTAAAATGCTGCTTAGAGGAACTTCAAGCTGAAAGCTGAAGCTGCAGAAGAAGCGTAGCTGTCTCCTGCTGAAAGCTATTGTGTTGCCACCAGTGCAGAGCTTGCTCAACCGTGGCACCAGCTGGTGGCTATTAGTGCATGTGCAGACTCTGAAGCCCCTTCTCCACAGGCATGGCTTTAACTGGTTCTTTATCAGTCAGCTCTGGCCAGATTCGTCTCCATTTGCAGACGTTCAGGTGTTCCTCCGCGTTCTTTGGAACCACCTCAGGGGTGGTACAAGCCAGGCCTAACTGGGTTTGATTGGCAACAGACTGCCTTCATTGATTACGTCACTGAATGAGTGACGGCGTTCCTCGCTAACTCCTCGAACTACATCTCAACCACCATTTTCAATCCGTGATGAGACCATAGTAGATGGCGAGCTGCAAACCGATAATTCCACGGTCAAACCTTGACATCCAAACCTTTTTATCAATTGTGGCGGAAGAGCGCATACAGCATCAACTGGACGGGGCAACCTGCAACAGACAAATATACAGAGCGATTTTGGAGAAATTGGCCGTCTCAGGGTAAGATGACATCACAGGAGCGTCGATCACAGCTCTGCCCACGTTCCCGCCCAAATTCATGCACACATAGTGAGGAACACACTGCCAACACCGAACCAGACGTTAACCGGCTAGAGAGATACTTGACAGTGGAAAAGGGGCTTGTTAAACTCCAGTCCTCAATGGCCGGTGTTCTCCAACTTTTAGACGTTTCTCTGCTTTAACTCAGCTGAATCAAATGTTAAGATCATTAGCAGGGCTCTGGAGAATGTGACTAAATGCTGAAATTTAAACATTTAACTATTTTAGCTGAGTAATAGATTTACAAAATGTTTGGAATTTAGTTGAATCATTTAAGAGTTTCAGATGTTTAACTACTCAGAAATATTTGTTACAAATTTTCCATATAAAATACATGTAAATATTAAAGCAGTTAAATCGGTGAATAGTTTGTTTCATCTCTGCAGTTTTAAAAAAAATTGACCCAAAGGTCTTAATTTCTAACCAATCTCCAAACTAATTTCCAACACGGTGCTTCAGTGCTGGAAAAAAGTGTTTGCTCTCTTACAGATTTTTGCTGTTTTGGCTTTTTTGTCAAATATTTCATATCATCAAACAAAGTTTAAGACAGAGATCGCCTGCATAAACACAAAAGATTGAAAATCTTGATGGTCTGGGGCTGCCCTGCTCTTCCAGGACCTGGACGACAAGCTGTAACTCATGGAGTCATGAATTCTGTTCTCTGGAAAAAAAATCCTGAAGGAAAAGGTCCGACCATCAGTTTGTAACCTAAAGCTCAGGCGCACAGAAAAAAGTCCATCTTTTAAATAGCTTCAAAAAAACAAAATGAAAATTTTGGAGTGGCCTAGTCAAAGTCTGGACATCCATTTGAGATGCTGAGTCATGACCTTAAACAGGCCGTTTATACTTGAAAACTCCTCAATGCTGCTGAATTAGAACAAGAGCAGTGAGAGCGGGAGCTCATGGCAACGTTCAGGGGATGTTGTCTGCAAACCTTCACGAACGTCCGCTAAACATTTGCTGACAACGGTCGCTGAACGTTAGTAGCCGACGTTCGCTAACGTTTGGCGAATGTTCATGGCAATGTTCAGTGGATGTTGTCTGTAAACGTTCAATGTCCCCAGCGTTTCCATGAACTAAACATTTGCAGCCGACGTTCAGCGGACGTTTATGCCGACATTCAGGGGGTCTTGTCTGCAAACATCCCCTGAACGTCGCCATGAACACCTGCTAAACTTTTGCTGACAACGTTCGGTCAACGTTTGCGACCGACATTCGCTAACATTCGGTGGATATTAAAGGCGACTTTTTAATGCAGACATTCAACGTCCCCTGAGCGTCGCCATGAACTCCCGCTAAACGTTTTCAGCCAACGTTCGCCAACAATCGCCGGACGTTTATGGCGATGTTTAGGGGATGTTTATGGTGACGTTTGGCTAACATTGTCTGCAAACATTCAGCGATCGTCGGCTGCAAATGTTCTGCAAACTTTGTCTGCAAACGTTCAGACAACGTCCCCTGAACGTCGCCATGAACATCTGACGTTCATGGCGACATTCAGGGGATGTGGTCTGCAAATACTCCGACCACATCCCCTGAATGTCGCCATGAACATTTGCCCAACATCTGCAGTTGACATTCACCACGGACGTTGTCTGTGGACATTCAGTGAACATCTAGCAATGTCAAGGCATCTGATTGAAGACTGTTGCTTTATGGCTGACATGACATGCTAACAGCTCAGGCAGCAGAGATGATATTCCTCAGTAACACATCATGAATAACACCATCACTTGTTCAAATTCAAATATACTTTATTTATCCCAAAGGGAAATTAAATATTGATGTAACTCATTTAATTAAGGAGTTATTATAGATGGTGATGGCTGTGGGCAGGAAAGATCTCCTGTAGCGGTCTGTTTTACAACCAGTCTGAAGAAGCCTCTGACTGAAGAGACTCTGTTTTCCAATGACATTCTCGTGAAGAGGATGTCCAGGGTTGTCCATAATTTTCTTGATTTTATGTAAAATCCTTCTTTGCATCATCATCTCCAGAGGTTCCACAGTCGTCCCCAGAACAGAACCAGCCTTCTTTATCAGGTTGTTGAGCCTTTTTAGGTCCCTGGCTCTGATGCTGCTGCCCCAACAGATGACGGCAGAGGAGATGACGCTCTCAACAACAGACTTACAGAAGATCTGCAACATCTTAAACCTTGAAGGATCTTAGCTTCCTCCAGAAGTCCAGTCTGCTCTGTCCCTTCTTGTGGACGCTCCACTGTTGCGTCTCCAGTCCAGTCTGTTGTCCAGATGAACACCGAGGTATTTATATTCCTCAACCACCTCCACTTCTTCTCCCATGATGGAAACAGGGTTTGATCTGACCCTGTTTCTCCTGAAATCTACAATCATCTCCTGAGTTTTGTTCCCATTCAAGATGAGATGATTGTTCCCACACCAGGCCACACAGCGGTCCACCAGCTCCCTGTACTCAGCTCCTTGTCCATCTCTGATCCACCCGACAGCTGCAGTCGTCTGAGTGTTTCTGTAGCTGACAGGAGTCGGACTTGTGCTGGAAGTCTGAAGTGTACGGCGTGAAAAGGAAAGGTGAGAGTGCAGTCCTAGAAGATAAAACAGCTCCACTGATTTAAATACCGTTGAATAAGACTGAGCCAGCATAGAAACCCTCGTTGTGTTCCCTCGTCATTGACTTCTGCAGTTTGGTATTCGTAAAGATACTGCTGATCCACCCCATTAGCTTTTGCCGCTCCTCTTTAAAGCTCTGCCTGGATGTTCGGTTAGAAACTGCTTCAGTTTTTAAAATCCATCCAGAAAACTACAGTATTGCTCAGCAGCTCATTAAAATACACCGATAAAGTCTGACTTCCTCCTGAAATACAAAGAGCGGTTGAACGTTTTTCACACAGCAACGCTGCAGCATGTGCAGATATTACATATTTTCCACTCCGCGTGCAGGACCCACTTTCACGCCCTGCCCTGACCTCCTTCCTTTCGCTGTATCTGTGCGAGTTTGCGGTGGCGCACAGGAGGAAGTTTTCGTGCGTGCTCTGCGTGTCCGCCCCCTTGTCTTCCCTCCCTCTTCATTTCCTCCTGCTCCTTCATAGCAGCGCCGTGAGGGGCCAGAGGCTCGGCTGTGATCGGAGGGCCAACTGGAGCATGACGCTTCGAGGTAACACGGAACATTTTCATGTTTTAGTGTCTGTGAAAGCAGGACGGGACGGTTCTGAATGGACCCTGTCGATGTGGAAAAAACTCAAACAGGTCAGACTGGTAAGCCGCTGTTCAGTCGGGACAGTAAAATCACTCAATCCGATCTCTTTGCTTCTTCTGAGGGAGAAATGTGACAGAAAATAATCTGCCAGCGAAACCTCGACCCGGACTCTAAAGGACAGAGCTTTACTGGACCTGCGGTTCGTTGGAGTCTGAATGGAAACACCTGAGAACAGGTGCGAACACGCTGCGCGTCCAGACTGATTCAGCGCTGTTGCGTTCAAATGCTGTCAGAAAAAAACATTTCAGTCAATTAACTGCAAAACCTGTAAGTTATTACTTTCATAAATAGTTTGCATACTTAGTGTGACACCGTAAAGATTGGGGTTTAGATGGTTTTGAGTTAAAAGCGGATCAAAAAGTAATTTTTTTATGACGCAGTGGGTGGGGGGGGACAGCCGCGCACTGTAATTATGGCTTAAATCTCCACAAAATTATCATAATCAAGCCGTAGTAGCTGCATTATACGATCTATTACCTTTAAATGTGCTCATTAATTGTGTTTCCTTTTCATTACTAACTCTAAAGCTTTAATATAAACACAACTGGATGAGGAGGAAGTCTGGATTTCCTCTGCAACATGTTACAAAAATGACTTTTTTTCCCCCTTTTAAAGTATGCAAACAAAAACAGCAATATAAGAGTGTATTTTTTTTTTTTTTTTTTTTTTTTTTTTTTTGATGAAGTGAGTTTTGAGAGGATCGGCTGGTTTTGGGTGAAGGCTGCTGTTGTTCTCAGGTTGCTGTGACTGATCAGGGCTGGAGTTCAAGTTCGGGTTTACTTGTTTTGAGCCACAGTTTGATTCTGATCCAGTCCAGGATGGTGAGAACCACAGTTAAATTCAGAACCAGATTTATTTCTGTTCATTCAGACATTTTTTCCCTCGTCACTCATGGATAGCGTGTTCTGCTTGTACTTCATCGCTGCTTGCTAATACAGCCTGCGGGCTTGAAAAATACGCAGCATTTTGGATCCACATCAAGATCATGAATGTATGAATAAAACCCATTAACAAACTGTTTAAAATATTAATAAACTGCTGCCACAGCATTTGATGAGTACTTCTTAAGACTAAATACTGAACATCTTTTTACATTGATGTAATTTGGCAGAATACAGATAAAAACTACATTTATTTGATTGATTAAAAATAATATTTAAGCACGCGGTGTTACCTTGAGTCTGGAGGGCCACATAAAAACCTATGGTGGGCCGGATTTGGACCCGGGCCTTGAGTTTGGCACGTACCTTAAATAATGCTTCTGATTTTGCTTCTTGTTTTTTTTTGGTCACATATAAACATTTTAGATCATCAGTCATATTTAAAATCAGACAAAAATATCCTGATTAAATGCAAAATGCGGTTTTAACCTCCTTCGTTAAAGTCAGAGTTCATAATTGAGGCAAAAATGGCCTCCGTGAGGGAGCTTCAAGGCCAGAACCACATAAAGGTCCGTCTCACATTTGCCAGAAAGCATCTGAAGAGCAGGGCAGTGATCCACAGCACACCAGCAACTCCACCCCAGGACGGCTCAGTAACAACAACATGACGTTTTTGGAGAGGCCTAGTCAAAGTCTGGACCTTAAGTGAGGTTGTGCTTGCTCAAAAACCCTCAAATGTGGCTGAGATGCATTGCATGACAATTATTCCCTCTGGCTATGGATGCTGAGCAGCTGGAACGATCTTTACTCTCAATTGTTTTATTTTCAGACAGTTGTTGCAAGGTGTTGTTTTTACAACTGAGAGCAGCTGATTAGCATCTCAATCAGCTGCTCAATCAAACTACGACCCCAAAATCCCAGAGGAGATGAAAAGAAGGCTTCATGGATGCAGAGCAGGACCAGTGAGGAGGTTCAAACCATCTCTTCCATCAGTCATAATGGACAAGGATCATATCCCCTACTCCAGCATCTTTCCAACCATATGTCCAGAGATTAAAGAGGAGCAGCAAAAGCAAATGAGGTGGATTAGCAGAGCTTGCCAACAACTGATGGTGTCATCCAGGACATGTTAGCATGAAAGTCATGAGGCTGCCATATAGCGACAGTCTTCAGTCAGAAGCGTCTAGAGCTTTGTTGCAATACTGACTGCTACCGGAGATCCTTTCTGCCCACAGCATCACCATCCGCAACGGCTCTTTGAAGATACTTGGGTGATATGATTCATGACAACATTTAATTTCCCTTTAGAAGAAATAAAGTGTTTTTCAATTGAATTTAGACAATTTTGACAACTTTTAACTCCTTCGTTCTTGAAATCACTTGATGGCAGCCGTTGCCCCCAGGTGTTGCACAACCAGTTCAGAGGCCAATTAACTCTTCATCTATAGGCCCTATGAGCAACTGCCTTGTTGCTGAAATGTGCTGTACAAATAAACTAGATTTGACTTTAAGGGAACAAAGTTTCACATTTTTGCTGAATGACTTTTAAAGATGATAAAATGGCTTTCTTAAAGTTTCAGTCATAAGTTCTGGAGAAATTCTTGAAATACTCCAGTTAGTCATGAGTAGATGTCGTTAGGCAAGAGTAATTTCCGTTTGACTGCATAACTTGGCAAAGCCCCAAACAGATTCATAGGTTGGTCCAAAGCTGTTGTTTTCAAGGCTTTGCTGTTAATTTTTTTTTTAAATGGATGATTATCCAAACAGTTTTTTTTTTTGCCAACTTCACAATAAAACACTTCAACATGCCGTTTAGTTTAGAGTATTTTGCGTGTGCTGCCTTGTTATCAGTTCAAAACCAGCTCTTCCTGTTGGAGAGCAGCTGTTCTCCAGTTATCAGACTGGTGGGTGGCATTCTCAGCCTCGCTTCGCTGGTTTTCAGGTAGCACGGTTCACCAGCTGGCTGCACGTCCCAGCAACGGGACTTAAAAAGTGCATTTTCTTTTCAACAGACCTGTTCCTGGTTCTGGTTGTGGTGCTTTGCTGTGAGCACCTCCCTGTTGGGCTGATCGGACCCGTGTTGTGGTTCTGAGTGGCCCGCTCATCTTTTGATTTATTATTGTGGTAGCAAGATGGGAGTTTTTATAGCAGACACATTAACCTGTTCTGACACATTTCCTCCCAGTAACCATCAGGTCTATAAAAGAAATGACTTCTGCTTATTTAAGTTTCTTAAAATTATTGGTGGCTGCAGAAGTTGTTGTTTTATAGTTGCTTATTTGTGCTTATTGTTAAGGAAGTGTGTCTTCAGTCTTTCATCTGATGCAAAACTGCATTTCTTTTTTTCTTTTTTTTTTATCCCGTTGAATAAAAAAACTGATTGCCATGATGGCAAAACTGGGAACGACATGCTTTAGTGAGGTTAGACAGGCAGGGTGGTGCACTTTATGTCAGCAAGAACAGACGGCGTTGAGCATGAAGGGCTGGTAATTAATACAAGGAGTGCAGCTTCTGTCTTATCAGCGGCGCTGATGGACGTTGGAATCACGTTGAGCTGGAGGATAAAAGGTTGTTTGATCAAATTCTGCTTTCTGCTGCTGCTTTACTTTGTTTGGGATGAAGATGATTAACTTTGTGCTTCGCCGCATCAAGCTAATCTTCGGGCTTGGATTCTAGGAATGTGGTTCTGTTTGGACCAGGGCTGGAACTGACGATTGTTTTGCTAAAGATTAATCAATCGATTTATACTGACGATTAATCGGATAAAAACAGTGACACAGATTTTTCTTTTAAGTCTTTTTTTTTATACAATATAGAAATGCATTAAAAGATGCAAATAAATAAATAATTCAGTTCCTTTTTAAGTAAGAAAATAAACATTTTATTGGCTAAAATGCAATAACACGATTCCTTCAGTGAACGCTTGATAATTTGTAGCAAAGGAAACATCTGCAGCTCAATAAATACTTTGTACACCCTTTCTGCCTGACTTATCATCAATACAGTGTAGGGCTGATATGATGATCATTTTTTGGATTAAATGATTAATAACTGATAGCAAAAAGTGCTTATATAGGAGATTTAAATTTTTATGAATTTGAAACAGGGGAAACTGCCATTCTGAGGAGTCTGGGGGGGGAACGTTCGACAGACAAAGAAGGTGTGGCACTTTTAGAGGATATGAGATAGAAGAAGATGAGAAGAGAGAGAGAGAGAGAAGAGATGAAGTAGAGAGAGAGAAGATAGGAGCACACATAGAGAGAGAATGAGAGAGAGAGAGATAGAGCCACAGAGAGAGAGAAGATATAGCAGAGAGAGAAGAGAGAGAGATAGAAGATAGAGCCACAGAGATAGAGAAGAGAGAAGAGAAAAAGGGAATAGAGAAGAGAGAGAGAGAGATAAGATAAGAGAGATAGAGAGATGAGAGAGAGAGATAAGAGAGAGAGAGAGATAGATCCACATAAGAGATAGAGAGAGAAGAGAGAGATATAGAAGAAGATGATAGATATTAGTCACTATGAATCGATAGGATATATATAGATACCATATAGAGGATATATATAGAGCGGTGTATATTTCTATATATACTCTATTCTCTTATATATATATAAGAATGGGTGTGTATTATTTATATTATCTCTATTATAGGTGAATATATCTTCTATATACATATGTGTGTATTATATCTCGAGAGATCTATATATATATATAGAAATATATAGTGTGTGTGTGTCTAATCCATAATCTATCCCCACACTATCTCGATCTCACTCAGAAAGAGAGGATAGAGGAGAGAGAGACGAGAAGAGAGAGAGAGGAGAGACAGACATTAGACACACACACAAGAGAGAGAGATAGAGAGAAGAGAGAAGAGGAGAGAGACCCACACACATCACCCTCACACACCACCCTCACACACCACCCACACACACCACACACATATATATATATATATATTATATATATATATATATAGATATATATATATATATATATATATATATATATATATATATATATATATATATATATATATATATATATATATATATATATATATGTATATATATGCGCGCGTTCCAGTATCACTGAGCTTTCTAGTGGAAAGCCCCGTCTAATAAATAATCGCCTAAACTGGTTCTGCTATATCTGGGTTAAACAGAGAAGCTTTCCTCTGGTTCAGTCTGTGAAACACCTCCAACACAGATGGGACTCATAACCACTGACACCTCTTAGAGGATGTGACTGAAATATGTCACATCTTGGTCTAGTAAGAAAGTATCTGAAGTCACAGCTGTTCGGGTGACTCATGGGAAATTAATGACCATATTCGTGAGAGTGGTTTTTTTTTTTTTTTGTTTTTTTTTTCGCTCAGTGATGTTTTGTAAGCTTGGAAGACCAGAATGGAGGAAGCTTTGGATGAAAACTGACCAGTTGTCTAGTTTTCTGCAGTTCATGTTGTTAAAGGGGTCAGTGGAAGGGTAAATGGACAACAGGGTAATTCTGATGCATTTATGGCAATGTGAATTAACGTACATCTCCCTTGCCAAATAAATCAATACATTTCTAATTTCCCACATTCAGTGGGTTTCAGTTTAGATGCTAAATGTGTTTTGAAGGAAAATCGATTGCAAGCTTCAACGTTAACGTACTTTTTAAGAGAGCAGTATTGTGTAAAATCGACTTTTTTGAGCTTTCCATCATGTTATGATGTTGTTCTGTCATCAAAAACATATCTGGAGCCTTGCTTCGATTCTTTCACACATGTTTGAGAAATCGTTTAATCTCCGTGGCAACCGTTCAGCTGTGCAAAACGCCTGGGCAATTATCAAACACCTGGTGGAACTGCGCATCTGCTGAGTCCATTATACGAGCCACTTCTCAGTGAAACGCTGGTAAAAACGTTCCAGAACACAGGCGGCTGTGAGAACCGGTCCGAGTACAGAAACTGTAACAGAACACCTCCGAGACGAACCGGGTCGACTGTTAAGGAATACTTGCAGTCTGGACTTCCAGCGGGCTGATTCAGGAGACTGTTTCTATCTCTGTTGAAGGTTTTCTTGTGTCTCTTTCTGTGTGGGGAGGACTTCCTCTCAGTGGCTTTCCTGGTGACGCTGGCCTTTTTCTAGAAACGTATTTAGTCCGAGCTAATTGTCTGGCTTTTGTGAAACTAATTTCAGAGGAACAAGTATTCAATTCAGCGAGCACAATTCAGAATAAATGTCAGCTCTTCGCAGACAAACGGGTCCAGCTTATATACAAATGACGTACAGCTAAGCTGTTTTTATCGTTTATTATGCCTGTAGTCGTTCCTCCTAAGCAAGCATGTGGCGACAGCGGACGTAGTTTTCATCTTCATAGAGAGACCGAAGCTTTTCCCACTGTTACTTTTTTCAGGTCTTCCTTTAGATGTTCAGCTGGATTTAGAGCTGGACTTTGACTAGGCCATCCTAACACATGTATATGTTTTCCTTGTGTCTCTGGCTGTATGTTTGGTGTTGTTGTGCTGCTGGGAGGCGAACCTGCACGTCTGCAGCCTCCAACAGGTTTCCTTCCAGGACTGTCCTGCATCCATCTTCCCACCAGCTCTGACCAGCTTCCCTGTCTTTGCAGAAGAACAGCATCCCCACAGCACCATGCTGCCACCACCACGTTTTACCCTGGCAACGATGCATAATGTTGAAAGTTCCCGTCACGCGTACATATAGTTGAAACCAGATATTTACATTTTTTTTCTCTCTCTCACTGTCTGGGGTTAAATCAGACCAAACCTTTCGTGTTTTAGGTCCGTTCGAATCATCAGAATGATTTCTATTCGCTGAATCCCATGAAACTTACTGAGAACATTTTTAAAGATCTTGTTTTTCTGTAACTTTCTTCAAATTCAGAAGTTTACATACATTTGGTCAGTATCAGGGATAACTGTATGACTTGGGTCAAACCTTTTGGGTATGTAAATATACGGTTTCAACTGTAACAATTTTGCATCTCAGCCAATAAATTCAACTTCGGTCACGTCTCACCAGAGTTTCCTCTTCTACATGTTTGCTGTGTCGTCTACGTGCAGTTCGCCAGTTTTTACTGATGACTTTTTTGGATTTCTTCTCGCCAGTCCTGCGCAGAGACCTGATCGGTGTTGCACACGACGAAAACATGTCCTGTTAAAGGGCCGGTATCATTTTAAAATTGACTTTTTTGAGCTCTCCATCAAGTTATAACGTTGTTCCCTCATCAGAAACGTTCCTGGAGCGTTGCTTTGACTCTTTCATGCGTGTTTGAGAAATCCTTTAATCTCCACGGCAACCATACAGCCTGGATGGACCCAGCGCCATCTTTGAGGCGCAGCTCCTCCTCGGAGCTGCAGTTTCCAAGCTTCCAAGGTTCCGTCTCGCAGAGAAACCCTCCCTCACGACTTCCAAACTGAGTCCCTCCAGACTAGTGGCAGCAGCAATTGGCAAACACTTGGTGGAACCGCGCATCTGCTGAGCTCATCACACGAGCTACTTCTCAGTGAAACGCTGATTAAAAATGGTTGTAAACGGCATCATGAAGGAGCATTGTTGTGATGACTTCCTGAAGGCCGAGTGTCAGAAAGAGCAGGAGCTTCTTAAAGAGACAGAGGCCTAATTTCAAGGTGTTATGTTGCGAAGTCAAATTTCTTTTAAGTCATATTTAATATATACAGCATTTTTATAACTGAAGGTAACATAGTTGCTTAATTGTTGCTACCTGTTGTCGTCGTAGCAACCTTCCAGACCACTCAGGTCTTCTGGTTCTGGTCTGCTCTGCATCCCCAGAACCAGAACCAAACATGGAGAAACAGCTTTCAGCTTCTATGCTCCTCTAATCTGGAACAAACTTCCAGAAAACTGCAAAACAGCCGAAACACTGAGTTCCTATAAATCAAGGCTGAAAACCCACCTGTTTAGAGCTGCCTTTGATTAGCAGTAAGTAGAACATTGATCAATATTTTTTGAATTATATCTCCTTGATGATCCTCATGATTTTGATGCATGGATATTTACTCGAGGATTTTTCTGTGTACTTGATGTTTTTACGACGTGAAGCACTTTGAGCTGCTGAAATGTTCGATACAAATAAACTTGTTTGAACTGCCCCTTTAACAGATGCTCCCCCCCCTCCAGACGAGTGCTCTCGTTGCTCAGCCAGTCAGTTTCGGTGTTTAGATGATGGATTGAGCAGAGCTCTGTTGTTTTAGAACCTAAACCTGTTTAAAGCTTCGCCACGACTTCCTCTCTGACCCGTTTGCTGGTTTGCTTGGTCTTCATGATGCTTTTTTTTCCCCTCCTGATTTCCATATACCACATGAAATGCTGGTGAAGTAGATTAGCGGCAGCGGTTGTAATGTGACAAAATGTGACAAAGTTCAAAAGGTGTGAATACTTTTGCAAAGGCAATGCATCTTTAGGTCAGTTTTAATAGAAAAGTAGTTTCACTGTAGCCCAGCTTTTAACGTTGTATGTTTTTCTGTCAGCCCAGACCTGTCCCTTCGCGCCGTAACGCCACGGACTGACGGACAAATGCTGCAGGTGGAGCCAGAATGAGTGCCGAGCCGCTGCTGCAGGAGACGCTGATCAAGCGTTCGCAGCAGAAAAAAAGGACCTCGCCGCTGAACTACAAGGAGCGCGTGTTTGTCCTCACCAAGACCAGGCTGACGTACTACGAAGGAAAGCCGGAGGTCACTTTTACTGCCTTCTTTTCAAATATGAAAGCGATACGGCAACGGCTCGTCCTCCCAGAATCGCCTTTATTGGCCCAGTTTTGCACACAAACAAGGAATTTGGCTTCGGTTCCACTTTGCTCTCGGTGTAGAGACATTGTAAACATAAAGATAGAAATTTGGGGGAAATATGTAGCCTTTATGTGCAGTGGGTTTTTTGAAAGCGTACATATTGTGAGTGTAAATGGAAGAAGAAGAAACAGCCTTGATTGTCCTGCAAAGGGGAAATTCAGGTGTAACAACAGCAACAGATGCAAAGTCTCACACAAAAAAGTTCTTAAAGTGTTAGAATATGGCTAATATCTGCTTGGACACTGACTATTACACTGTAAAAACACAAAATCAAAAGTGTTTTTGGTCTTGTTTTTACTGCTGATATCTTGAATACACTTGAAAGAAGACAAAACTAACTTACAACTTTTCTGCACTAATAACTAGAACGTTTTCATCAACATTAAGGAATTGCTGGCTTAAAACCAGCTCCTATATCTGCAGAAAAGTTACTTGTAAGTTAGTTTTCTTATTTCAAGAGTACTAAGATATTTGCACTGGAAACTAGACTAAAAATACTTTGTGTCAATAATTTTGTGTTTTTCCAGTGTAAGTGCTCATCACAGAGACAGCCGGGGGGAGCCTTGTTCTTGCAGATAGCGCTCTGCAGTGCAGACCTGCAGGTAAAACTCTAAACGGTTAGTGTCCAGGATGTGTGGGGTCTGCAGAGATGTTATCTGCCCTTTTCCTGACTGGGTGGAGGGAACGTCGGCCCTGGTGATCCTCTCTGCAGGCCTAATTGTTCGTCGCAGTCTGGATCTGTCATGTTTTACAGCTACACAGTGACGAATCTGTTTAAAAATAGAGACTTTTACATCAGTCAACACGATCAGAAAAGGGAATTTATTTCCCCTTATTTAGTCTTATTTGTTATTCCTGGGAAAGAAAGAGAAGAGAAAATGTTGTCGAAAGATAAACATGATCTCATCTCCTGTAAATGTGAAAATGTTTTCATTTTTTCTAGCGTGAATCTAAACTCAGAGCTTTGCAACGTGAGTATGATTATAGATAAATACAATTAGGCCTCAAAATTATTCATTCCCCTGACGGCTTTAGCTGTGAAATAAAGCAGGTTTTAATCTTAGCAACCTGTTTCTTCTGACGGGAAGTAGTAATAATGTTTTGAAGTGGCCCAATCAAAGTTTGAGTTGCTTGAACCTGATGGAGAATCTCGGGAGGAAGCTAAAGATCAGGGTGATGATGGCAAGAACGCCTTCCAACTGCAGAGATTTGTTGCTCATCACCAGAGATAAGACATTTACAAGAAGGGTTTGATTGTTGTAATACCAATAATGATCGGAGTTTTTATAAACACTCAAAACCTGTGTTTTTTAAATTTCCTTTTTATTATAGTTTATCAGTTTAATTCACCTTTAAGATTTGTAATTTTTACTGTCGACTGTTTTGCTTGTGATTGCGGCATTTTTGTGGACCCTCTAAAGGGTTAGGAATCTCTTCGTTGTAGTTTGATAAACTAGGGGCCCCCAAACAGCATCTTGCCCAGGGCCCCCACGAAGCTAGAAACGGCCCTGGGTGAGTTCCAAGTCTTCAGCGGGAGCTACAGATGAGGGTGATGGCAAGGAGGCCTTCCACCCTCAGATATTCAGCTGAGATTCTGACCGGGCGACTCCAAAAGGCTAATATTGCTTTAAACCTGCTAAATATGCTCGGGGTATGAATAATTTTGGGTTTAACTGTACATGCAAACACAAAACTACGCGGAAACCATTTATGTACGCGCATAGATCTAACAGGATTACATTTTAATCTAAATGTAGCTTTTCACCGTACGCTGCTAGTCGAAAAGTTTCTGTAGTACTGTGTAGTATTTTTGCAGTTTGCTTCACATCCAGACGTCTCTACGGTGATGCACAAAGCTGTGGAAACCAAATCACAAACTGTTCTAAAGGAAATGACACTTTTTTGTGTTTTTGTTTATTTTAAGTATAATCGTGTTAAAAAAGAAAAAATCGAGCATTTGCTTTATTACTCATCTGATAAGTTTCAGATCAGAAACCCAAAGCAGCTGCCAACTGAAAATCACATGTGCGAGTGTGAGGAGAGAAAAAAAAAAAAAAAAAAGCCATTTCTGACGCATTTTTTCCATCAACAGAAGAAGTTCAAGAGGGGCTCGATCGAGCTGAGCCGCATCAAATGCGTGGAGATCGTCAAGAACGGAGGCGGGATTATCCCCTGCCAGAACAAATACCCCTTCCAGGTACCGAAAACACACGCCACCCGTATGTTGCACTCAGTCAAACTTGGTTCAAACTACTGTTTTTATCACTTTAGTGAAGAAAATGCCTCGTGCGTCTCGCTAAGATAAGGATCTGTGAACAACCGGCTGCTGGCAGAGCAGACATGCAGCTGTTTTAAGCAGCAGATGAGGGTTTCGGCTCATAACAAAGCAAAGAAGAGAGGAACTGAACTACATTCACTCCCACTCATTTCTTACGTAGTAACAACTGACAGCCGTACATCCTTTTTCCATCCTTTACAGCTTTGTTCGTAACATAACACCAACTGACCTTAAACATGACAAACTGTTTTAACTGGATTTTTTTGTTTTTTTTCCACTTGTTTTCGAGTCTCCAGCATTTTAAACTGGTTACTGAATCACAGCAATTTGCATTCGGTTGTTAATTTTCAACTCTTCTGAAAACAGCCCTGTGGTCCATTTAAGAAACTGTAACTTTAAAGTTTAAACTGGTTTTAGAAGTCTCTTTTACACATTAGACCAGTGGCGTACAAACTTTTTGCCCTGGGAGCCAAAACTGGCAAATTTAAACTACTGGCGGGTCACCAAATTCATTAAATTAAAGCTGCAGGATGTAACTTTTACAAAAATATGTTGTTTTGCATATTTGTTAAAACTGTCATCATGTCGTGATGGTCTGAGACAGATAATCTGTTTAAAGATGGAGCTCCTCCTCCCTGAGCTGCTATCGCCGTCTAAAGAAACGTCCTGCTCCTGACCTGAAACAACCAATCAGAGCCAGGGGGAGGGGCTTAGCGCTGCCAATCACCCTCGTGTACGCGCTGCTAAATGTGCTGATGGTGGAGAAACAACTCACCGTTCCAGAAAAACCGTTTATCCGCCGTCATCGGTGGCCATGCTAACTAGCATTAGCATTAGCATTAGGCTATGTTGTGGTGAAGCAGCTGTAGCGTAGCAGAGAGCAGGGAGGGGGGAGAGCGACGTGTACATGAGGGTGATTGGCAGCGTTAAGCCCCTCCTCCTGGCTCTGATTGGTTGTTTCTGACTGAGTGGTGGATTTCTGCACTTAGTACTGGGAGCACTGGGAGAAGGCAGAGGAGCTGGATTTGTTCATAGATCACCTGTTTTATATCATTTTGTCACGACATAATGATCATTTTAACAAATATGTAAAAAACATTTTTCATAAAAGTTACATACTTTTATGAAAACTTTAAAAATGCAAAAAAAAAAATTAATTTTTAGACAAAATTTTTATGAAATCTCTATCATTAAAGATCCAAAACATAAAAAAGACTTCATTTTGTTACCTTATTAAAAGATGAACAGTTTCCGATACTTTATGTCCATCGACTGTTTTCTATTTTCTTGTCCATTTTTTTTTTTTTTTTTTTTTTTTTTTTTTTTTTTTTTTTTTTTTACCTCTCTTGTGGTCAGGGGCTGAACAAAATCCCTTCAGGGGCCACGGATGGCCACCCCTGCAGTAGACAGCCTTACTTACATTTATTGTTTTCCCAGCCAAGTCCTCAGAAATGGTTTTCTGTGTTTGTGTTCAGGTGGTGTACGATACCAGCACCCTGTATATTTTTGCTCCGAGTCAGAGGAGCAGAACTCTGTGGGTCCTGATGCTCAAACATGGTGAGTCTCTCTGAGGGTTACATGAATAAGAGCAACAACATATCAAAGTCAAAGCGTGACAGATGAGTCATGAGAAAAACCAAGATGTCCGCCTCTCCGCTCTGGGGTTATTGCATATTACAGACAACTGTCGCCTGGGCCCCACCGCAGCGATTCTGCATGTGTTAAACCACAGATGCAGAGACGCTGCGGTGCCAGGGAGCAACGTTCCTGCACCGCCTGGAAATGTCTGGAAGCTATTTCAGGGATTTTCCAGGTCCAGTTTGGAAAAAGAAACAACTTCACCCCTTCATCTTTCCATTTATTAGGGCTGCGTATCAGGAACAGTTATTGATTAGCTCACATTTTCCTGCTTTCATTTCCTTGAACACTTTATTAAAAGTCTGCAGTGGAGCCCCGCCTATTCAGATTTTTGTTCGTAGAGCAAATCTAAAGTATTCAACAGAAAATACACCTCTGGAAGCTGAAACGCCTCAAAACAACTCTACTTTACACGCTATTGACTGGTGTTTGCAAAGCAGCCAATCCGGGAGCGGCATTCATTCTCCTTGGCTCTGATTGGCTGAACCTCCAGGGGCGGAGCTAAAGAAAACTGGGGGTCATGGGTCTGCAACAGTTACATTCAAAAGAGCCATTTTTTCCCTCAGTCCTGCAAATAAAACCAGTTTAGAGCCGCAAATATTACCTGATCTTTTGAAGAAAAAAAACCATCTACGACAGGAAATCTGTTGTAGTTTTAGGTTTTTATTTATATTTTTAGGTTTTAAAATAAAGAAAAACTTAAAACGTTTTTAAAAAGATGGCTGCAGTTTGTTATATGGGATGTTGATATTTGCACAGCTTCCAGTCTCATTACAAGAAAAATGGATCTAAATAAAACTGACTCGTACTTTTAGTCTCATTCTGTTGAAATTTAATGCATTTTTTTCCACAAAAAACCCTGAGAAATGGCTAAAACCTGGATTTGTTGTTATATTTTTAAAACTTAAGTTGTTTCTTTATTATTTTAGAACTATTAAGAAGGTCCAACGAGCCACTTATGGCTCCGGAGCCGCAGGTTGCAGAGCGCTGCGATAGAGGTCAGCTGCTGCAGTCGAGACGGTTTCCACTGTGTATTTAATGCACACGATGGTAAATCTGGTGTTTGAACTCTTAAAACAGGCAGTTATGAGCGTTTTTAGAGGGAGGCTGCTTCGGGCTGTGCGATATGGTTTAAAAAGAAAATCCCGATCTTTTTCATATCAGATCCAGTATCTGATTTTAATTGATTTTTTTTTTCTCCCCTTGCTTCATTTTCAAAAAAAAAAAAAAAAAAAAAAAAAAAAAGTGGCTTTTATCATCCCTTTTCCGAGTTGTACGATAGAGTATTTGGGTCAGGTTACACTTTTTTTTTTTTGTTTAATTATGAGAATAAAGTCATATTAGCAGAATAAAGACGTGATTTTACCAGAAGAAAGTCTTAAAATGACAAGAAAGAGTCATTTTAATGAGTAAAAAGCTTCTGGAGTTATTAAGATCTGACTTGAGCACCTGAGTTTGTGCGGCTCTTTCTTCAACATAGACTCAGTCATTTCCTCAATTGTTTCAAAGTCCTGCTACTGATAGTAATTTGATGCAGATGTGTTAAAACATGAAGTATTTTCTTATTTGTAAAATTTATACCAAAGTATAACTTCACAAGATGCTCAGTTTCCCTCATTTTAATTTTTTGTTTTTCATGTTGGAGTTCTCATAAAATTACGACTTTATTCTCCTAATATTGCGACTGTATTCTTGTAATATTGTAGTATGGACAGCATCACGTTTCTCACATCAGCAGTGAAGCACGGCGGTAGAGGGGTGATGGTGTGGGCTTGTTTTGCACCTACCGGACCTGGGAAACGGTCTGAAACGTGAGCTGAATCTCGGCCCGAACTGGGTCATCAACGGGACGATGATCTCAAACACAGCGGCAGAACGACTGAAAAAGAGTTTGTTACAACGGTCTAGTCAAAGTCCAGATCTCAACCTGGTGAGGTTCTGTTTACCTCGTTGTAAGACCTGATGATGTTTATTTAAAGGGGCTGTATTATGTGTTTCCAGGGCACATAGAATCATATTATAGCAGAATCAATGGGCCTCTGTCTCTTTAAGAAAGTCCTTCTGTTTCTGAAACCCCGCCTTCAGGAAGTCATCACAACAGCACTCCTCTGTTAACCCTTTAACAACGTTTTTACCAGTGTTGCACTGAGAAGTAGCTCGTATAATGAGCTCAGCAGACGCGCAGTTCCACCAGGTGTTTGCTAATTGCTGCTGGCTCGTCTGGAGGACCCGAGATGGGAAGCTGTGGGGGGCTTTGAAACTGCAGCTCTGAGGAGGAGCTGCGTCTCGAAGGCGTAGCTCGGTCCATCCAGGCGTTTTGCACAGCTGAACGGTTGCCACGGAGATTGAAGCATTTCTCAAACATGCAGGAAAGAATCAAAGCAACACTCCAGGCTTGTTTTTGATGAGAGAACATTAGAACATGATGTAAAGCTCAAAACAGTCGACTTTACATGATGCTGCTCCTTTAATCAAGTCCCGATAAGCAGAGCGTTGGAGCTGAAGGCGGATGTTCTTCGGTTCTTCTCTTGTTCTTGGTCTGAAGTGTTTTCTCACGTCGAACCACACATGCAAGGCTGGTTTTCTCAGCAGCCCCCTCTGTTTCCACTGCTCTGTGGCTCCTATTGTGTGACTTTTTCTTTTTAGCTCGAAGCTCTACCTTGACAGGAAATGGACCCTCTTTCTGCAGACTGATCTGATTTTAAACAAAGATCCGCTGCAGTCCAGCAGTTTTTTTTTTTTTTTTGCTTCATTTATGCTCATTTAATTTGTTCACATACAGAAGAAAACTTATTTATTTTGGGGGGGGGACACAGAGATTTGTGTGAATTACTTATGAATTTAGCATAAAAATACTATATTATCTTCTAATTTCTCTAAAAGTTCACCACATTTAAGCAGGGAAAGCAGATTTTTCCAGAAACGGCTAAGGAGGAGGCGCCTTTACGTTTTATTTTCTCTGTGCCTCCAGAGATCCAACGCAACGCGGGAGTGCTGATGAAGTTTCACCCCCAGTTCTGGCTGGAGGGGCTGTGGCTCTGCTGTCGCCAGTCGGACAAGCAAGCCCTGGGCTGCGAGGAGTACAACCTGTTCGGAGACAGTAAGACACGCCTCCATGTTTGCTGGTCTGAGACTGATAGTCGATACTTCCTGTGCAACGCAGCGTTATCAGTCAGGTTGAAAACTTCCATTAGGTTATTCAGTTCAGAGTTCAACTTGTCTGTATATATTCTTTAAAGACAAACGGATGCATTTTAAGTTCTTATTTCTATTAATTTAGGTGATAATGCCGCAGTTTCTAAGGATATTAATAGAAAGTTGAGTGGAGGGAAAAAGTACCAAAGCAACAGGGATTTCTGTAGCTTTGAAAGGACTTTGAAGCAAAGCTAATTGAAGAGTTTAAGGAAGTCATAGACTGCAGGACTTGAGCTGCAACGGATGGAGTTAAGAAGCCACTCCTGAACTGGAGACCTCATCAGAAGCTGCTTACCTGGGCTGACGAGAAAAACGATCAGTCTGTTGCTCAGTGGTCTGAAATCCTCTCTTCAGATGAAAATAAACCCCAGTTTTCATCAGGAGATGAAAGCTAATTATGATTCATCCATCATTCTAAGCAACGACTCTTCTTCCAAAATACTGTTTTTATTGAAAAATATGTTTTCCCCACATAATCAACTAAAATTAACGTAACTGAAGTTTTGACCTTTTCAAAGCATTAATTAAATGAACAAAGTGGCGAAAAAAATATGAACCTCTTATTATTTATATTGGGGCAAGGACATTATCAGATTTTAATGCGTTAATTTTAACGCAGCTAATCATTTTTTTTGTTTGTCTCAAGCAGGAACCTTTGTATCTGTGCATTTCTGATACACCCAAAAATTGGATGCACAAGCGCCATCCGCAAAAATCAAAGCAGCTTCTCTGGACCCACTGGGGGTTGATTTCTGCTTCGAGAACCGATCTGATGGGACGCTGGAAAAGACTCTAGTTGTGTTCAAGTTGTGCTAAAAGCAGCCGGCTTGTCAGAGAAGCTATGCTAGCCTAAATTAGCATCTCAATGCTAAACATGTAGCAGCAGCGCAGACGCTAACGCTAATGTCAGCGTCCACATTTCTAAAGAAGCTCCATGAATGATCAGGGGCTCCTGAAAGACGGGAAAGATTAACTTTGCTCCAATCTGATGGTTTAAGAACAGATTAAAAACTATAAATATCTTTGTTGTTAAGCTCATGTGTCTATTTATTTAAACAAATTGGCACCAAAAAGGGTTTTTGAATGGAAAATGTTGCTTATTTTGTCAAAATATGCTTTTCAATTAAAATGTGATTAATTGCGATTAATTACAGACCTTGCAATTAACTTGATTAAAATATCTATCTATCTATGTATCTGAATTTTTTTTTTTTTTTTTTTTTTTTTTTACAAAGTACTTTGGGACAATATTTGTTGTGAATTGGCACCAAATAAATAAACTGAATTGAATATATTTACAAATAAAAAAACTTTTTAAGTATGAAAAATGTCAAATAAGAAGAAATAAAACTGGAAAAAACAAAATTTGAAAAAACATCTTTATTTGAGGTTTTAGTTAGAGCATGCAGTAATGCATTTTTAACTTTAGCTCTAAGTAGTATTTATTAAGCTTATGTTTTATGTAGGAATTTATTCAACTATATTATTTATACAACTGAATGTATAGAAAATGGGACAAAGTAAAATCAAGTTTAGCTTATTTAGATTAACGCACCAGGCAGGAAACTATTAAAACAAAAACAGACGAGATCTTAAACTTGGAGATAAAAACTCTGTAGCTAACGAGCATCAAAAAGTTGTTCCTTTGTGACAAAATGATGGCAACAATGCTGGTTGGTTTTTTACTTTCCATTATTCGTCGACATCTGACCGATAAATTTCTCACAAGTTTGGATTAATTTTTAAAAAGCCAAAAAAAAAGCATAAATATTTTTACATTTGTTTTGGTCCTAAAGATTTATAACTTCAGGATATAGAAGATATATTTACAGAAACAGAGTCTGACATACAACCTGCTCCGTGTGGCGCATCACCTAAACACACCATCCCCATGGTGAAACAAGGTGGTGGCAGCCTCATGCTGTGGGGATTCGTCTCTTTAGCCAAAACAGGGAAGTTGGTGAGGTGAAAAGCTGCAGTAGACTGTAGACTCATATGTTAGAATGGCCTAGTCAAAGCCCTGACCCAAGGCCAGTGAACCTGTGGCACTGGACAACACACTACGATAAAAATCTCAGTAAATCTCTCTGGACTTTGTAGTTTTAACCTGACAAAATGTGGAAAAGTTGATGGGGTGTGAATACTTTTTCTAGAACCTTTTGGAAATTTAATCAACATTTAGAAGCTGAGGCTCATTTAGCGTCGATTGTAAGAAGGTTTTATCTGGTGGTTTTTGGGGTTTTTTCAGGAAAATCAAGTATTAAAAGTAGTAAAAAATGATGTCTAATCAGATTTTTAAACTATAAACATTAATTTAATTAATTAATTTTGAGCGTAAATTAATACTTTAAGCATTTATTTAGCAACAATTATAGGTTTGAGGTCAGAGGTCGCAGCAAGCCAGCAGCTGAAACAGAAAATGTTGACGCTTTCTGCTTCACCGACACTTTCTGTTCCTCTTTTCTAGTTTCCAGAAAACCTTTGCCTCCGATTCCTGGAGAGGAAAACTCGGTGAGTGAAAAACAACCAGCAGTGGCTGAATCAGAGACGCTGAGACAAACACGCTGTCCCTGCTCCCCCCCCCCCCCCGCAGCGTCGGCACCGTCCTCCCCCCGTCCCGCACGACGACGGGGAGGAAGACGACGAAGAGGAGGAGGAGGAGGAGGAGGAGGAGGAGGAGGAGGAGGTGGTGGTGGTGGCGCTCTACGACTTCCCGGGGATGGAGCCGCACGACCTGAAGCTGGTCCGAGGAGACGAGTACGTCATTCTGGAGAAGTGTGACGTCAACTGGTTCAAGGCCCGCAACCAGTACGGGTGAGTGTTCAGACACTGGAAACGCCTTTATTCATGGCTTTTTATCACGAGTTCGGACAAATAAATCGCATCTATTTAAAGTTTTGAATAAATCAAAGGAAAAATCTAAGTACACTATAAAAACACAAACTCTTACCAAGTATTTTTAGTCGAGTTTCTCATGCAAATACACTTGAAATAAGACAAACCTAACTTGCATATTGATGAAGAAGTTCTAGTTATAAGTGAAATAATCTGCCAGTGGAACAAGACATTTTTGATCAATATTCAGGAATTATTGACTTAAAACCAGCTCCTATATCTGCTGAAAAGTTACTTCTAAGTTAATTTTGTCTTATTTCAAGTGCATTTGCACGAGAAACTCGACGAAAAATACTTGGTAGACGTCTGTGTTTTGCAGTGAACACCCAAAAATTCAGCAACAATAACTCGCCTGTCACCATAACTAATTTGATGGAGGATAAATTTTGTCAGAAATTATTGTAATAAATGATAATATTGTTGTTTTGAGAACATTTTCAAATAATATATTGACAATGGCATTTTAATGCAAGTTCGCCTCTCTAAGACCAATAAACTTTAATTTTGTAAAGAGCACTTAACGTCATCACTATTATTTAATTTTCCACTTTATTTCCAATCTTATTGTTTAATTAGTTGCCTTTATTTAATAAATTTTTTTAAATTTTTAAATTTCATTTATTAATTTAATAATAAATAAATATTAATTTAAGAATTGTTTTTTCTATTTTTTCCTTATTCTGTATTTATTTAATTTTTAAAAAAATATATCAGGTTTTTTTCATATTCTGTACTTATTTAATAACTGTTTAAATTATTTTAAATATCCACAATAAAACCCGACAACCAAAAACAATAAATAAAATGAAAAAAAACAACAACACACCACTGAAACCATAAATTAAAAAAATTATGACGTCTCTGTAAACAAAATTGCCCTTTAAAAAAAATACTCAAAAGAATAGAAATGATTGCGCTCATTTTTAATTTATGATGCGATTAATTGCTTATTGCGACGGGTCTTCTGGCATTCTGGAGGGATTCTGCTCTTCAAAAACACAAAATCTTACCAAGTATTTTTAGTCTCGTTTCCAGTGCAAATATCTTAAATACACTTGAAATAAGACAAAATTAATTTACAAGTAACTTTTCAGCAGATATAGGAGCTTGTTTTAAGTCAATAATTCCTTAATATTGATGGAAAAGTTCAAGTTATGAGTGAAATAATCTGCCAGTGGAGCAAGACATTTTAACTTATAATATGTGAAAAATGTCTTGTTCCACTAGTAGATTATTTCTCTCATAACTTGAACTTTTCCATCAATATTAAGGAATTACTGACTAGTTTTAACATGTATATGATGAAAAAAACGAGGCCAAAACACTAAATCCGAACGTCATAGCTGTTAACGATTTCTTTACAGATGAAATTTCCCATCATGCATTGCAGCTTGAAGCCTGCGGATGGTTTCTGAACCGTCCGTCTGACCCTGAAGTGTTTGATGTGCTAAAAGTATCTCAGCGTAGTACCTCTGTACTCATCTCAGCCGTCTGTAAAAATTGGTCCGTTCAGACTCTCGTTTGACAAATTTAGCGTCTTACTTTTTCGTGGGTAAAATGGTTTATAATCTATGCAACAATAGTTGGTAAACTTTATTTATAAGCTCCTTTCATAGAGAAAATCTCAAGGTGCTTTACACAGATACAGATGTGGGCTGTAATGGTGATCTGCTGCAGTTAGTTAATGTAAAACCAGAATGGGACTCATTTTGTTGTTGTTGTTATGGATGCAGATGATTTGAACCACCTGGTTTTACGACCAGAATAAATGACTGTTTGCTTCTAAACTAGATTTTGTATCTCCCGGTTTGTTTCACAGCGAGGAAGGTTACATCCCAAGCAACTACGTGACGGAGAAGAGATCTGGGAACCTGGTCCAGTACGTGTAAGTGGCTTGATTACTTCCTGTTTCAAAGTTAAAGCCTGCTGCTGATTTCATCCCAGCGTCTCTCAGTCATTAACTTTATGAACTCACACTGATCATAACTGCTTTTAAGAAAAGATCAGATCCAACTGATCGGAAGGTTTTATTTAATGCATGTGAGAGTTGACTTTAATGACCAACCTGTCCAGTCAGTCTGTTGCTATTTTAATGAAACTCGTCTTTATTTAGAGCTGATTTTGATGATCTAAAGGTCTGCAGACAAACCAGGGCAGGAATCTAAAAACCTTCTCCTGTTGTAACTAAACTATGTTCTAAAAATATTAGAACCCTCTGCTGTGTGGCGTTTTATCCAGGTAGATTTGTGTTGAGCATAGTGGGGGATCTGTGATGCTGTGGGCCGGTTTCTCTTTCTAAGGCCCTGGGAAGCTTGTTGTTGCACGACATCATGAACTCTTTGAGAAACCAGAATATTTTGAATAACTGGTTCACGAGACACAACATCATCTTTCAACATACATGACCAAAGAAGCAACAGCAGGGGTGCCGATAGTTTTGGCACATGTAGTTTTTGTTAAAATCGATTCTTTCATTCTTTTTTCCCCTTATCCTAAAGCTTGTTCTTAAATTTTCAGTGTGAAGTTATTTCATCAACTGATTCGGATCAAACTAAGAGAAACCATGTTGATGAAAATGTTTTCCAGTAGGTGTTCCCCTCCCCCCCAGTTATTACAGCTAGAAACTAGTGATCAGGCCTGAAATCTGGGTGTAGTGATGGACTCGGACCTGAACCTTCAGGGACACATAAAACAGTTACAAAATCAGCCTTCTATCGCCTGAAGAGCATTTCCAGGATTATAGGACTAATGTCTCAACAGGATCTAGAGAAACTCATCCATGCATTTACCTTTAGTCGCATTGATTACTGCAGCAGTGTCTTCACAGGTCTGCCTAAAAAAATCAATCAGACAGCTGCAGCTGATCCAGAACACTGCTGCTCGTGTTCTCACTAAAACCAGGAAGATAGAGCACATCACTCCAGTTCTAAAGTCCTTCTACTGACTCCCTGGAGCTCAGAGAATAAACTTTAAAATACTTCTGTTAGTTTTTAAATCATTGAATGGCTTAGCACCAAAAATTGTCTGTCAGTGGGCCGACAACATTATGAAAGTGTTCTGATGATTGTTTTCAGATGGTACAGTAAAGGCGTAAACAGGAACATGGCCGAGGAGCTGCTCAGGAAGGAGGTCAGTCTTGCTTCATGTTGTTCGTTTTCTTCCTCTTTCCATTTAATCCTTTGTCTCTTTTCTCTCCAAACTGAAGCTGTTATCAAACATAAACCTTTGGAATACGACCAGTTCAAACACAGTCGGTCGGGTGTCATTCAGCTGATTTAAATCTCATCAGTTAAACATTGTTGAACGGAGAGATTAAACTGGTTTTAAATTAAACAAATTAATAAACAACACTTAGCTTCGGTTTGTGTCTGTCTGTCGCCCCCTGCAGGATAAAGAAGGAGCCTTCATTGTCAGAGACTCCAGCCATCCTTCCACCTACACTGTCTCTCTTTACACCAAGACTGGATCAGGGTAACTTACCAGAGGCACAAACTCAAAGTTGTCAGTTGTCTTCTGCAGACTGACATCATTATTATTTTTATTATTTTGTACTCTGAAGTTTCAGTTGCATTATGATACTTTTTGTTTTGGGCATGTCTTTGTTGGTTTTTACTTCCTGTTATCTTGTTTCTCTTAAGAACTGGGTTCGTGCTGGTTTTGTCTGGTTTGGATTTCCCCTTGTCTGAGATGTTTTTGCTGTATTTAAGGTTGGATTTGGGACAAATCTATTGATATGTGGTGGTTTTGGCTTTCAGACCCTTTTTTTAGATGTTTACAAGCACCTTTAGAGTCGTGATTAGACTGGATTCAGCTCAGGTTTTTTTAAAGTCTCTTCCAGTTTTAGAATCTTTTCCAATGTTTTTAAGGGTTTAAGTGTTTCACATCAGATAGTCCGGTAGATGCGATTCGATTGGGGACCAAAATTGCTACATTTGCTACATTTTCAGCTTCTGCGGTTCTCTTTCACACTGCACTGTGTCAAATGAACCAAACCCTTGGAGCAACCTGTTCACCTCCTCACCTGTGGGGGCGCTGCACCAAGAACCACAGAAGGAAGCAACATGAAAACCTCTGAAGAAGACACTGAGCACAACTTCCTTCTTCATGAAATGTAAACAAAAATGTTGTGATATCAGATTTTTAGCAGTTGTAGGATTTCACTTTTGTTGTTGTAGAAAGGCCATGAGCCATTTCTCGCGCTGGTGCCTTTGTTTTGGTTGTATTCACCCAGAATGCCTTGTGCAATACTGGTTCAGAATCAGTTCAGAATTCCTTTATTAGTCACCCAGGGGGGAAATTTACATTTCAGCCCATCCAAGAAGAACAAAACAGACAACATAGGACCACATTAGGTTCGTGAAGGGGGGGAAAAAACATATTTCACACTTTAACCTTGACAGGATACAGTTTGAGGTTGCAAAAAACCTCAGCACAAAGAAAGCAACATACAGACAACATCAAACCTGATTAACAAAACAGTACAGGAGCAAAAGAGCTGAAGCGGGGCAGAACAGGAAGGGTGCGGGAGACAGAAAAAAGCGTCTTCCTCCACCAAGAACAGGAAGGAAAAGTCCACTTCCTGCTTTTGGAGTGGACTCTCGTCCGCTTGGCATTCACATTTACATTCAAACCGTGCCAGGCGGAGCAGAGTTCGCTTTTTTTGGTTCGATTACGCATTCACACCTCCCCAAACAAACCGGACTTTCTAGGCAAACGAGCGACAGTTTGATCAAAGTGGACTAAACAGGGCTGATGTGAACACACTCTTAAACTTTTTATCATATTTCCATATTTGTTGTGACTATTGTGGGATGGTTTTTACATATTACTAATGCTTTTTTTCTGATACAGTTTTTGGGGCACGTCTGTGAACTCCCTTAGTTTAAGATTACAGTTTTGCTTGATTTTTAAAGTTTGTCACATTGAAACCACAAAGTTTAATGTAATTTATGGGGATTTCTATGTGATGGACGAAGTGCACAGGTTCTCGACGTTTTAAACTAAAAATTGTAGCGAGTATTTCTATTTTCTGCAGCTGCAAGAGTTTGGGGGTTTTGTCTTGACCAGCTTTGGACATCTAAGATGCCTGGAATTAGGTCTGGACTTTGACTAGGCCGTTCTAACACACAGCCATCCCACTGGAGCTCTGTATGCATCTTCAGGGTGGTGTTCCTGCTGGAAGGTGAACCTCCATCCCTCTCTCAGCCTCTAACAGGTTTTCTCCGAGGGCACAGCATGATGCCGCCATTGCTCTGTTCCACCATAGAGATATACTCAATGGTACCTCACATGGTGTTTTGGTTGTAGGCCGAACAGTTCAGCGTTAGTTTAATCTGATCATAGCAGCTTTTTCCATCTGCTCGCTGTCCCCCCTGTATGGCTTGTAGTGACTTGACTTTAAACATGAGTTTCTTTGAACAGCGACTTTCTTCTCGCTACTTTTCCTTAAAAGCCACATTAAGGAAAGTGCTCGACTGATCATCTTCCTGTCAACAGATTCTCCCACATGAGCTGTGGGTCTCTGCAGCTCCTCTTTGCTCTCTTGGTTGCTTCTCTGACTGATGCTCTCCTTGCTTAGCCTGTAAGGTTAGGCGAACCTCCATGTCTTGGTAGGGCTCCATCTTCTTTCCATGTTCAGATAATGAATCGACCTCTGTGAGATGTTCAAAGCTTAGGATATTGTTGTAGAACCAACTCCTGCTTCAAACTTCTCCACAACTTCTTCCCTGACCTTCCTCCCTGCTGGGTTCCTAGGTCTTCACGATGTTGGTTGTTCTCTCAAGAACCACTGAGGCCTTCACAGCTGAATTTATACGAATTTTTGCACTTTTCTGCCAGGAGAAGCCTCCCATCTGACATTTCGTTCTGTTTTTAGGGATGGACGTCCAATTATTAAACATTACCACATTAAGGAGACTCGATCCACCCCCAGAATGTATTACCTAGCTGAGAAACACCTGTTCAGTTCCATCACTGAACTCATCGAGTACCACAGCCACAATGGAGCAGGTAACAACAACTACAGTTTGGAGCTTAAATGATGCTATCTACTGTTATCGCTATAGAAACCCCTGCTATGCTAACCATTATGAAACACAGGCATTAAATCTAAGCTTTATACATCATTATTTACTTTCTTTGACTTTTGTCAATTAAACTCTAAAAGTTAGACTTTGATGGATGGATGTAACCTACCTACCTCCTGGTTATCGACTGCATTTATAGGCGTGTGGCAAGCAATATACATTGCAATCCTTAATACACAATGTCTTTGTTGTCCTTTGTTGTGTTCTGACAAGAACCAGATCCCATTGGGACTGCAAAGGACTTGACTCTTGGAATACAACAAGGCTTGTGTTGTTTTTTTATTTTTCTTTCGCTATTTTAAGTCATGAAGTTGCACTGAGATTTCTGTTTTACAATACTACTACAACATAGTGACCCTTGATTAACCAATGACTATTAATCACTGATGTTGTCACGTTTGACAGATTCTTGACATTCAAAATAAATGAACTGATAAAATAAATGCAAGGATACATTTTATGATAATGTATGAGTTTTGCACTGTTCTGCCACCCAATGACAACTATTTCAATATAATTTTCCTATGAACACTTTCTAAAATGTTGTAAAAAGCAGCCCAAATTTTAACAACCTGCCCAAAGCTGTTTTTTTTGCAGCCTAGTGTGTTCAAAAGAAGCCCAATTGCCCAACACTGTACTCGAATAGAAGCTAAGATTTTGTGAATTTGGTCTTCTTCAGGTCTTGCAGCCAGGCTGAGGTATCCTGTAGGAAAGCAGGACAAGTCGGGTCCGTCGACGGCGGGCTTCAGCTACGGTGAGTACTAACAGAACCAGATAAATTTTTAAGCTTCCTAAAGCGCCAGAGGCCGTTATTTGAGACTTTAGTCGTCTGGAAAGGTCATGACCCTTGGTCATGAACTGCACCCATGACCACCACTGGCAAGGCGACAGCTCAACCCACAGTGTTTTTACTTTCACCTGTAGACCTGTTCATATCTTACTCTTGAGCTGTTGTGTCTGCAGAGATGTGGGAGATCAACCCGAGTGAGCTGACCTTCATGAAGGAGCTGGGCAGCGGTCAGTACGGACAAGTGAGACTCGGCATGTGGAGGGCTCAGCACAAAGTGGCCATCAAGGCCATCAAGGAGGGAGCCATGTACGAGGAGGACTTCATTGAGGAGGCCAAACTCATGATGTAAGAACGAGCAAACGGTGGTAAAGAGCAAAACTAAAGAAGTGATTAGAGTGGTGTTCTATGAAACTGTCGCCATCTAGTGGCTTGTGACAGGTATTGTAACTAAAAACTTGAATTTGAAATTCTATCAATTTCAGTGATTCTTGGGGCGCTGCACCAAGAATCACTGAGGGAAACGACACGAAAACCTCTGAGGAAGACGCTGAGCACAACTTCCTTCATTATGAAATGTAAACAGAAATGGAGTAGAGTCAGATTTTAGTGGTTGTCAGATTTCTCTTTTGTCTTTGCCAAAAAAAAACCACCAGCCACTTCTTCTGCTAGCACTAGACTTGCACATTTGTTTTGGTTGCATTTACCCAGAATGCCGTGCGCTTTAGTCCGCTTCCTGCTTTTGCAGCGGTCTTGAGTCCACTTGGTGTTCACATATGCGTTCGAACCGCACTACAGTTCACTTCAACTGAACCGAGACCAAGGTTTGTAAGCAGACCAGAGTTATCTTTTTTTTGGTCCACATCAGTTTGATTGCGCATCCACACCTCCCCAAATGAGCCAGACTTTCTAGTCAAACAAACTGGAGTTTGATTAAAGCGGACTAAACAGGGCTGGTTTGAATGCACCCTAAAAACCTGCATTTTCTTAAGAAGAAGCTGTCATTCTCGTGCTGACTTTCCAGGAAGCTGTCCCACCCCAAGCTGGTGCAGCTGTACGGTGTGTGCAGCCAGCAGAAGCCCATCTACATCGTCACAGAGTTCATGCAGCAAGGCTGCCTGGTGAACTATCTAAGGCAGAGGCGAGGCAGCTTCAGCCTGGGGTCCTTGCTGAGTATGTGCCTGGATGTCTGCGAGGGTATGGAGTACCTAGAGACAAACTGCTTCATCCATAGAGACCTGGTACTGTTACGTCTGTTCATTAATTCTGATTTGGTCTTTGCACCACTGCAGCCGTTTTTATTTGTGAGTTCTTTGTCTTCTGAAGGCTGCCAGGAACTGCCTGATGAATGACGCTCTGGTGGTAAAGGTATCCGACTTCGGCATGGCCAGGTATGAGTCCATATTCAGTATGGTTATAGTTTTTGTTTAGAATAATTTAAACAAATCTGCAGTCATGAAATGCTCCTTTTGCAGATACGTCTTAGACAACCAGTACACCAGCACGAAAGGCGCCAAGTTTCCTGTGAAGTGGTCTCCTCCTGAGGTCTTTAACTACTGCAAATTCAGCAGCAAGTCGGATGTCTGGTCATATGGTGAGGACGTTTAAACCCCGCAGCAACATGTATACATACATGTGTACAGTCCTGAGAAACTCTTAAATGTTTCAGCAGCGGTGGGCATAACTAACTATAAAGTTAGCTATGCTAACCCTAAAGCATTAATCATAAATATCAGTCACGTCAAGACTAAAGCACCACACCATCAGCTAATGCTAAAGCGCTAATCATAAACCTTAGTTCTGCAAAGGCTGAAGCGCTACACCAATAACGTATTTAGCAGAAGCTAATGCTATAGCGCTAACTTCAATTCAAATTATGTCTGCCCTTAAAATATATAATATTTAATGTTGACATTATAATTTACGTGTTCTATAGTGCTTTTAGATAACTGTATTTATGTTTATATCTTGTTCTCTACTGACCGTGTTTTATTTTGTTCCTGTATGTTTCTTGTTTGAAATAAAGTTGTGAAAAAAATGAGAACGTGAGAAGAGGAAACGGAACTGATGAGCATGAATATAAACGTCTAACAACTTGAACAATTCTTAACAGTTGATAACAAAAACTTCAACGCAGATGTTGAAGTTTACAAAACAGCCGAGTAATTTGGTGCTATAAAACTTAGAGAAAAATTTATTTTTTTGGTATTTAGTCACTTTGTCTAATATTAAAACTTGTTTGATAAGCTAAAAAGAATGTGGGGGAAAAACAAGAAATCTCTAGCAGGTGTAAATACTTTTTCACGGCTCTGCTGAAGACCTCACCTGCTTGCACTTGTGTGTCCAGGTGTGTTGATGTGGGAGGTGTTCACAGAGGGCCAAATGCCATTTGATCAAAGTCTCAATCACGAAGTGGTTGCCATGGTAACCAACGGCCACCGGCTGTACAGGCCTAAAATGGCGACGCCCGCCCTGTACGACATCATGCAGCTCTGTTGGAACAACGTAAGTGGAAAAAAGAAAAAATCTGCCTTTCTGCCTCTTATGTTGATCAGTTAACTGATCAACATTTTACTGCATTTGCTATTAGCTGCTGATTTTACGCCCTGTTCCAGCTCGGCGTCTGATTCGCAGAGCAAATGGCACAAATAATATGCTGGTGCAAACATGATCGTAAGTTCAGCAGGTGTGGGAAATATAACTGCTGACCACTATCTGAACTCTGTCTGTTAAAAAAAGTGGCATAAAGAAATGGTAATTTATCCCAGCAAGGTTTAAATCGTAACGAATCTGACCGTATCAGGAAGCCACACGTTTGAAATGGTGTTTCTTGGGGATCTGGATGATTTGGTCCAGAGGATGGAGAGATTCCTCCCTTTAGTTCATCTCCCTTTTGGAGATTAAAAGAAGCTCAGAATGAATTTAAACTATAAGTTTTAACATGTAGTCAACACAAATATGTCATTAGTCAGATATATTTTTAGTTTAAAAAAGAATCTAAAAAGAAATTCTGACTATTGTCGCCCACAGTGTGACCAATAACAAGACTTGATTAGATGATGTCAGAAGGGTGTGGGATGGGTACAGGATAACAAGTTTGTATGTTTTAATTGCTTTTTACTGAGTGTACTCTTTAAAATATGTATAACAACACTGTCTGTAAATGGTATGAGTTGCATAGTTTTATGTTTTTTATGGACTGCAGATGGAGCATCTTTTCATATATATATATATATATATATATATATATATATATATATATATATATATATATATATATATATATATATATATATATATATATATTTTTTTTTTTTTTTTTTTTATTATTTTTTTTTTTTATTTTTTTTTTTTTTATTAATGCTCCTGTAGATGGTCCCTGTCAAATAAATTAAATAAACTAAACTTAGCTTCTCATAAATGTTCTGTCTGAGGACGGTGGGATTTACAGGTCATTTATCTGAGTTATGGTTAGTCATTAAATGTGTAGTGCCATCTGGTGGAGTATTCTGTTATTTCAGTGCTTGATTTTGGATATAAACAGCAACAACAAACTGCTTTTATTGTCATTTACTTGGAGATCACAGAAATCATTTATAACTGGACCAAAAGATTAATTATTTCTGTTCTAACGTTCCTGTTTGCGTTTTTTTTTTTTTTTTTTTTTTTTTTTTTTTTTTTTTTAAAAACCGGCGATGTAGTTGGTTGGTTATTGTTAAAATTACCACCAGCTTGAAGTTGACTGTAAATATTTCACACCAAGTGTCATAAATTTCAGAAATCAGATCTTTTTTGTTGCCTGTAGTTTTTTTTTATTATTATTTCCTGTCTGTAGTTCACATAAATGCCCAGTTTTTGTTTTTTTTCTCATTCACATCCAACACTTTATTATAATCTGAATAAACGGCGTCATCTCAGAGAGACAATCTTTGCATTGCATCACAATTTGAGGTGCTGATCTTCATTTGGAAAGCTTTGTAAATTAATGAACAAATCAAGGTTTACTCCTATTTTGGAAGTGAAGTAGCTGCAAAGCCTTTCAATAGACCCTCTTATTTAAATTGGTGCTTATTTGTAAAAAGTTGGTATTTTATGGGGTTTTTTGGGTTAAATTTTCCACTCCTCCTCCTATGCGTTTTGAAATCTTTTCTAAATATTAGCCATACACCAACATGACTGTTTCATTTCAAGCTTAAAATCCAGCCCACGAAAGTTTCCCCCTTTTTTCAGAAACTGCTTGCCTCATTTGAAAATCTCACTGAGTAAACAATATTGAAACTTTAGTTCCTGGAAACACTTGGTTCCTTTATTTTCAGGGAGGGTCTCTGTTTATTCTGGGCGTTCCATCTGATGAGTTCATGTTTAGATTTACATTTGAAGAAAGTAACAATGAACCCCTCATTATTCTGGCATCTTAAAGGAAGAAACAGGGAAGGTTTAATCTTATTTTAAGGGGCAGTATTATGTAAAATCAACTTTTTTTTAAGCTCTCCATCATGTTATAATGTTATTCCGTCATCAAAAACACACCTGGAGTGTTGCTTTGATTCTTTCATGCATGTTTGAGGAATCCTTTAATCTCCCGTGGCAACCGTTCAGCTGTGCAAAACGCCTGGATGGACCTAGCTCCTCCTCGGAGCTGCAGTTTCTAATCGTCCGCCTCACAGAGGACTCCTCCCCCACGACTCCCCCACTCAGCTCCTCCAGACTAGCCAGGAGCAATTAGCAAACACCTGGTGGAACTGCGCATCTGCTGAGGTCATTATTTGAGCTACTTCTCAGTGCAACGCTGGTAAAAACGTTGTTAAAGGGCTAATAGAGGAGCGCTGTTATGATGACTTCCTGAAGGCAGAGTTTCAGAAAGAGCAGGAGTTTCTTAGAGAGACAGAGGCTCAATTTCAAGGCGTTTAAATTACGAAGTCAAATTTCTTTTGTCATATTTGATAAATGCAGCATTTTTATAACACCTGAACGTAACATAGTTACTTGATTGTGCTATAAAATGATTCCATGTGGCTGGAAAACACATAATACTGCCTCTTTAATGACAGAGAAAACAAAGATTACACCATATATGTGTAACCGGTTCTTTTCTGCGTTTGCTGGTTATAAGTGAAAGATTTACGCGTGACACAGTTTGTTGTTGGAGATGGACGTTTTCTGAGTTTATTCTGACGAGAACAGTAAACAGAAAAACAACCACATGATGGGCTGCCCGCTCCAAGCAAAAGTATAAAACAAAACTGAAGTCAATCCCTGTTACTTTACAGTCAAAAATTCACATAAATATTCACATTATTGGATTGATACATATATTACGATACTGATGGTAACAAAAATGCGCATTTATAAATACACTGGATGTATTTGGATGAAAAATAAACAACACTCAAGATTACAAAGAGGAGGATCTGAGGGGCGCAAACAATTTAACAAAAACAAAAAAAACACAGAAGAAGAAATAAAGAGGAGGGGCTCCTGATCTTAAAGTCACACGCTTATAACGATCACAGTCGTTTCCAAAGTGTTTACAGTCAGGTATAGGAACAATCCGAGTAACAGAAGACATTTTGTGTAATTATAACAAAATACAAATTCAACCCAGATGCACATGTAAACATCTGGTTTCTGTTGAAAACTGATTTTGACAAGTCTGATTTTAATGTTTCATAATATCTGTTCATTTTTATCTCAGGTGTTTTAAAGCCTTTTTAGATTCTGTTCTGTTGTCTTTTTTTTTAGAGAAAGTTCCTGATGTATAATTTTTCTCTCTGCAGAGACCAGAGGAGCGTCCGTCCTTCTCTCAGCTTTGTCTGATGCTCTCAGACGTCTTGGAGGACGACGTTCTTTCTTCCTCCTGACCACCCAGACTCCTGTTCTTCCTCGCTGAAGAAGAAAACCTGCTCTTTACGGCTGTCATAACTTCTTTAAAGGCGCTGTGGTTTATATGTGTGTGTATATATATATATATATATATATATATATATATATATATATATATATATATATATATATATATATATATATATATATATATGTATGTATATATATTCTGCAAAACAACGCTGCTTAACAGTCGGTAGCGGACGGATGAAACGTAGAGCTGAGCTGAGGAACCGTCTCGACCACATATGCTGATCAGCTGTAGCGTCTCTGCTGAGCCCGGCGAGCATGAACTGGACAGCGTTCAGTAACACTCACCAAGCTGAAGGACACAAGGACTGTGCAAGCTAACATGTTTGGTAGAAATAAATGGTTTTATGAAGCTTAGATGTTTCCTTCGCTTGTCTGAGTTCCTCCTGAAGGCTGAAGAAACTCTCAAGTCATGGTGAGGAGCTGAACTGCAGTCACTTTCCTTAACTTTACAGCATGTTGTGCCGATGAGAATCAATACGACCTAAATATTTAGGCTTTCTATTTCATTACTAACAGTTGCTTATGGCAGGGATTCCCAAAAGTTGGGGGCCCAGAGTCAGTGATGGCATACTTAAAAAAGTAACTTGATTACTAATTACTCCTTGAAAAGTAACTTAGTTACATAACTGATTTAGTTACTTTTAAAATCAAGTAGTTAGATTACAAGTTACTTTATTAGTTACTTTCAGCAGCCGCCTCAATATAAAAATGACAACCAGGGCGAGTCAGTAGTGTTTAAGGGCTGCACTTCCTCTACTACTTCCTGTCCGACCAACTTCTTCAGATCTCCGCCACTTACTGATTTTACACCGAAGTTCAGTTTTTGTTGTTTGGGGGGAGAGGATGGTGGGGGAACTCCTGCATTTTAGTCGCAGCTCTCTGCTTCGCACCACCGAGTGGGACTTGCTCTGTCAGTTTGACTGCGCTGAGCTGCGACTCCAAATGTTTGTTTTTAAATATGGTGTAGCATTTTTGAAGCTATATAATCTGATAGGTTGGAAGAGTATTATTAAACCTCCAGTGCAATACTAAATGATTCTATGTAGTTGTTATAAGTTGATTTCATGAACAAAAGTTGGTAGTAAAAATTTTTTTATCATTTACTGTAAAAGATTTACAATAAATATTAATCAGTATTAGTTGACATAAACCCAAAAAATGTAAATGCAGTAAGAAAACTGCTGAAAAGTTATTTTTCATGTATGAATGTTACGTGCTACTTTATTCTGGGAAATTGAGATCTGTACATCAGCAATCAGCTCGTAAGCCTATTCTGGGATTGATTGGTAGTGCCTCCATCCTCCACTAGGGGGCTTCCGCGCCTTCTCCTCATTGCATTAAACTGAGAGAAATTCTGAAACTCGCTCTTTTTTTTTTTTTTAATCTGCCATATTTTCAACGATGTAACAATAGCACTTTGTCTCCAGCACAGAGGAAATAACGAACCTTGATACTGTCATCTTTGGCGACACAAACTCTAAACGGTGTTTTTGTTTCCAGCCAGGAAACGCGCGTCTCTCTCCCTCTATTTACATTTGTGTCGCTGCCTGGTGTTCCAGGTGAGGCGTCTCTCCCTGAGAGGACAGTAGAAATATATGGTTTTACTAAGTAAAATGACAAAAATAGTAACGCATAGTGATTTGGATAAGTAACTTAAATCTGATTACTGGAATGGAAATAGTAACGCGTTAGATTAGCTCCCACATACTGGTTATTTGGCATCTCCTGTCGTTTCTGCTTATAATACTTTCAGTTTGGTTTGAGTCACACTGGAAACATCCGGTGCCTTTTTAGTCATCATTTTTAGGGGTAAATTTAAAGATTTTAATCACATTTCTTCAATTTTACAATTCATTTTTAAGGGTGTGTGTGTGTGTGTGTGTGTGTGTGGGTGGGGGGGTTCATGTTCATGTTTGGTTCCTTTTTGTGAGGTGGAATCTAATTTTCCTCATTTTACAAGATTTATATATTTTAATCTCAATGTCTTGCTGCTTTTTTGCACATCTTAGTGATTCTGCGCCTCATTTTGCTTATTTTTCATTTGATAATTTAAGGCCATAAATCAGCTTTTTATTTTATTTTATTTTTTTTTTAAATTTGATATAAATTACTAGACACAAAGTTAATTTCACGTCTCATTTTTATTGTTTTACATTTAGATCCAGTCTTGTCAGTCAGAATCCCATCTAAATCCCATCTATTGTAATAAGTTTTTTATTGTTTTGTTTGTTTTAGATGTTAAGTTATAGTTGGTGTAGTTAGAGAGTGGGAGGGGCGCAGGAACCTTCTTATTAACCAAAGGGGGGGTCCAGCAGAAAATATTTGGGAACCACTGGCTTATGGTGACAAGATCTCAGACCCAATCGGATCAGGACGTCCGTCATCCTGTGGGAGATCAGGGCAGAGCTGCTCCTCTGACTCTAAAGGGTCTGCTGAGGATCTTTAGGTGTCTGATCAGGATGCCTGACGAGCCTTTACCTGGTCTTCCAGGTTCGTCTCACTGGCGCAGAGCACCCTGAGAATAAATCGGAAAAACACTGAAAATTAATTTCTGTGACTTAAATCAAAAAGTGACACAGGGTAGAGGTATATTTAGCCCATTTATTCCTGTTGATTTTGATGACTGCATCTAAGGAATACCCTTCTTTGAAACTTATAAGATCACATTTGACCAATAAAAAGGTTTCTTTAATGCAGAAATTATGTTTTCATGTTATGACTCACAGGGAAGACGAACAGCCACTGATTTCCAATACATAGAAGATAAGACTTTAAAGATCACTGCTGAAGAACGTTGCCGTTCAGAGTGATGAATCTAAGCATATTGATGGAAAGTTTAGTGGAAGGAAAACCCGTGGTAGAAAAAAAAAAGGGGGCACATACAACAGGGATAACTGTAGCCCTCAAGGATTGTGAAGTGAACTGCTTCACAATCCTACAACTGCTGAAACGAAGCAATAGACAGTTAAGAGGAGTCCAAAGGCGTCATCTCTGGTTAACGTGTTCATTTCATTTGGAAATCAAGGTCCCAGACTCTGGAGGAAGAGCAGAGAGGACCAGAATCCACGTTGCTTGAAGTCCAGTGTGAAATTTACACGATCGGTGATGGTTTGGGTCGCCATGTCTTTTTCTGGTTCTGGTCCACTGGGTTTTCTGGAGTCCACAGTCAATGCACCCGTCTACCAGGAAGTTCTGGAGACCTTCATTCTTCACCCTGCTGACAAACTGCAAGGAGATACTGGTTTCATTCTCCAGCAGGACTTGGTACTGACATGCAAACTCCCCTGACCTTTAACCCCATAGAGAACTCAACCCTCGTGCCTGGTTCAGTGAGTCAGCTACAAATCCAGCTTCTCACAGCCTTGAAGGGAGGGAGCGCGCTAAGCAAAGCATAATTATTTTCAGATGCAGTGTTTAATATTTTTTTGCTATGCAGCTAAATTAGTGCAGCATTTTTTATATTAGGAAATTATATTTTTACCAATTAGCTTAAAAAAAAATAGTGAACTTTATTTTTCTTGCCCCTTTTTATGGCGTCCCCTAGACTCCTGGTGCCCTTAGCATTTGCCAATACTGCCTAAGACACGGCCGGCCCTGTGCAGTACTTCAGGCAAAAGGAGCCCAGACCAAGTACTGAATGCAACTTTTCCGCAGACCCATGTTTCTATCACTAAAATATATATATATCGATCTTCTGTGATGCACAGAATCTGAACCAGTGGATTTTATCTGCAGCCGACAGACCACACATTCAAAATGAACACGAATAAAAATATAATTTTGTAATAAATATATAGAATATGTCGAGATTCAACTTTATGAATTTAATTAGTGCAATAAACACTAAATTAACTTTTGAAGGATCTTCTAAACGACTGAGACGTGCTTGTTTATCCTTGTTGCCATGGGAAACATCCCAGGCTGACCTGAGCGGTTTGACATGGACTAAATCCACAAACCGACTTCTGATAGAAGACGTCCGTTGCCCAGAGACAGAACATAAACACAGAAACTAAAGCGCACATTTGACCTGCCCTTTTCAGCGAGTCTGTGCAGTTAAATTCCTAGAAGCTCTTTTCACAGTCATCACATGTTCTGTCATGGGAATAAACCACCAATTTCTGCCACATTTGAGGAAGTCTTGATATATTTCTTCATTTAAAGACAGACTGACAGGTTCTCTTGAAAACCGGTGAGTTATTTTGTGTTTTGTTTTGTTTTTTTCCTCCTTAAAAATGTGGTGGACATGTTCAAATAACACGAATTAACTTGTTACTCCGATCAGCTGTCCTTTCTTGTCTTTGTGAAGACAGATGTTTGTTTTTTTTCTTCTCCCTCCCCTATCTGCTCTGCTTCTGCTCTCTGTCCTGTCAGGTCATGATGTTGTCTTTATGTTGCTGAGGTCTTTTTTTGCAATCTCACCCTGTGTCCTGTTAGGGACAAAGAAGCTGCATTTCCATTACAAAGCTGCGCAAGTAAGTCACTGAAAAACATGCCGTGCCATCATCGTGCAGGTCCTTCCTGTTGTCATCTTCTTTGTGGTTTGTGCCAGTGGCAACATCCAGTTGTTGATCACGTGACTCGTGTGATGCAAAAAAAAGTGTTTGCATTGCAGTTTTGTGAAATAAACCAAATTTCGATACGGCCGAAAAACCACTTCATCCCCTTGCCAAAATTTTTTACTGAAAAAGGAGAATTTTTTGGGGGGGAAAATGGCGTGTTCCCATTAAGAAAATTTATTTTCATTATTTCAATTTGCACAGTTAGCTAGTGTGAGATATGATTCCCCCACTCCTCTTTCCTAGTGTTGTTTTTTTCTGATCTAACGAAAGGCAGCACCTCCCCATGGCTGCAGCCTCAGGCACCTGTCGACCCATGTCTTATGTTGTTTATTTGTTTTTTGTTCTTTTGGACAAGCTGTACTTAAATGTCAACCCCTCCCCCTCCCCCCCCTGGGGGACTAATAAAGATATTATTCTATAAAGTATTTATGGGTCTAGTTAAATAGCCAGTTTGAATACATCTGGTCTGTATTTCAGTTCAGTTTTATTTATTTCAGATTAATGTCATTCCAACATGCTGACAAGAACAATAATTGTAATTTCTGTATTTCTTGTGTTTCCCACAGAGCATCTCATCCTCTGTTGACATTCCTTGTGTATAACACGGCATATTTCTACCAGAGTGATTCATTGTTTTGTAGGTTTGTCCAGTTAGTGCTAATCCACATTCACCGGCTTCTTAATTAGACACACCTTGCTAGACTGGTTTTGACTCAAGGTCTTTAAGACATGGTTTCAACATGGTGTTAGAAACCTTCCAGGGAGATTTCTGTCCATTATGACATGATGGCGTCATGCAGTTGCTCTAAATTTGTTGACTGCACATCCATGATGTGACCCTCCTGTTTCAAAGGCAATGCAAGTTTATTTGTTTGGCACATTTCAGCAACAAGGCAATTCGAAGTTCTTCAGATGATGAAAACAAAACGTTAAACTATCCTCTGGCGACAGAAGGGGGCGAAAGTAGACCACCAGCCTTATCCTCCATGTTATTCCACCCTGGTATTGTCCAGTTTTGATGAGCCTGTGTGAACTGTAGCCTTAATTTCCTGCTCTTAGATGATAGAAGTGGCACCTTGCGTGGACTTCTGCTGCTGTCGCTCATCTGCTTTAACGTTCATTGTGTCATGCATTCAAAGATGGTGTTCTGCTAGTCTTAATGACTGGTTATTTGAGCTGTTTGCACTAATTCGGCCTCTTGTTTAGTAGCGCTTCTACTAACGATTATTTTAGTAATCGATTATTCTATCGATTTATCTGACGATTAAGCAGATTAAAAAAATTTAAAATTCTGCAGATTTTTAACTTAACCTCTTAGGCTTTTTTTATACAATATTAGAAATACATTAAAAGAGGCAAATAAACAAATTAAATTTCTTTTTTAAGAAAATAAACATTTTATTGCCTAAAATGCAGTAACATAGCTTTCTTTTAGTGAATTTGAATCAGGTGAAGCTAAAACTGCCATTTGAGGAGTTTTGGGTTGAACATATTTACAGACAAAGGATTTTTTAATCTTAAATCCAAAATGTGTGCGTGTATATATATATATATATATATATATATATATATATATATATATATATATGGTAATGGCGAACCAACCGGACATCGTGGTGGTGGATAAACAACAGAGGAAAGCCGTTGTGGTGGATGTAGCAATACCAAGCGATTGCAACATCAGGAAAAAGGAACACGAGAAACTGGAGAAATACCAGGGCCTCAGAGAGGAACTGGAGAAGGCCTGGAAGGTGAAGACCACAGTGGTGCCTGTGGTCATCGGGGCCCTCGGGGCAGTCACCCCCAAGCTGGAGCAGTGGCTAAAACAGATCCCAGGAACAACATCAGACATCTCAGTCCAGAAATGCGCAGTTCTCGGCACAGCCAAGATACTACGCAGAACCCTCAAGCTCCCAGGCCTCTGGTAGAGGACCCGAGCTCAGAGGTTGGGAAAGACCACCCGTGGAGGGTGAGAAGGGAATTTTTATATATATATATATATATATATATATATATATATATATATATATATATATATATATATATATATATATATATATATATATATATATATATATATGTATGTGTGTGTGTGTGTATATGTGAGCACAGTTTTGGCTTAATTATTGCTCTGGGTGTGTTGTTTTTTCAGCAAATGGCCTTTTTAGAGTCTGTATACCCCAGTTAATGATTAATCAATTTCTAAATTGGTTGACAATTATTTCAATTATTGATTAATCATGATTAATTCGATTATTCGGTGCAGCCCTATTCTTCAGTAGGAAAACTGTTTATAGTAGACCCCCGGTATTTGTTGGGGTTTGGGACCACAGCTGCCCTAATAGCTGAAATCCATGAATACTTGAAACTCCCATTGAAAACACGTATAACTGCCTATTTTAATAGTTCCAATACCAAATATATGTTAATATGTCTTAATACGCTTAGTGGAAGCCATGTTGGCACAACCACAGAAGCTAACGTCCACATTGTGCCATATTTCTACTGTTTGGGCATTTTAACTTATAATATGGTAAAAACATCTTGTTCCACTGGCAGATTATTTCTCTTATAACTAGAACTTTTTCATCAATATATTGACTTAAAACAAGCTCCTATATCTGTTGAAAAGTTCCTTGTAAGTTAGTTTTGCCTTATTTCAAGCGTATTCAAGATATTTGCAGTAAAAACGAGACCAAAAATACCTGGTAAGATTTTGTTTTTGCAGTGAGATGCGTTTTAATGTCAACAAACTAGCTAGAAATGTTCTCAACTGTTTATGTTTGAATTCTGCAGAACAGCTCTCGATCGACCCACTTTCATCTCCTCTGATCTAAGGACAACCTCAGGACATGACGTCTCAGCAGTTGTGGTGTTTCCTGCCAGCTTCAGCTCTTCTCCTCCTGTCCGTCCAAACGTTTGCAGAGGTGATGAAGTCAGTGTCGGACTGTGACCTCTTTCTTCTTGACCAAACACCACCGCACGTTCCAGGCATCCTGGAGGATGGGAAGATCATCAATCAGAACCGATACAAGCCTATCTGCCAGACCTACCGTAACCAGAAGAGATTTGCCACGCTGTACGATGTCCAAAACAGAATTCCAGTGTTTTCTGCTTTCAGATTTGTTGGAGAAGTACACAGAAGAAGACCCAAAAGCATTTGGAAGATAGAACCACAGGTAGGCTTCTTTCTGAGATGCTTTATCACTAAAAAAGGGAAGAAAACGTTACTTTCATGGTGAAAAGAAACAAAAAGATCTCTGTTCTCTGGCTTGAAGTTTCCTTTTAAAGATACCTTTCTCAACTATTCTACTTTTCACAGCTGGAGAATGAAACCGGAGGCAAGAACATGATCTACGGAGACAAGAACAAGACCTACATCTACCAGGCTGGTAATGTGGATTACAAATCTAACAGAACATTTGACAGGGGTCATATATTTCCCAGCTCTTATGCCTCAACCAAAGCAGACAAACTGTCAACTTTCACCCTGACAAACGTCGTTCCCCAAGCGGAGTCCTTCAACAAGGGCAGCTGGAACAAGATGGAGAGGTGCACCAAATGCGTCATGGAAAAGTACTGCGTCAACAGCCGTGGTGGCACCGAAGGCTTTGTGGTGACTGGAGCACTGCCCAGCTTCAACAGCATCCTCAACAACAGAATCAACATTCCCTCTGTGCTCTGGTCGGCGTTCTGCTGCCACAGCCCCGTCGCGAAGGCGTGGATAGCGAGCGCACACTGGGGCGACAACGTTCAAGATGAGTCCAAACACAAATATCTGGAAACTAAGACTCTGGAAGACCTCCAGCACAGACTGAGTATGTCCAACTCAGACTTTATAATATTTCCTGGAACAAAATGTCCTCTGAACACAACTGTCGTGGAATTTTACCCGGAAATGAAAAACTGTCTCTGCCCGCCGACAATCCCTGACCCTTTACCTTCAGTGTCTGGTTTGGTTGTATCTCCACCTTCTCATCTTACTGTCTTCTATCTATCTACTATCTTTGGTTTACATGGCAGCACTTTGTAGAGCTGGTCAGAAAACAACACAGATGCATGTAAATAATCACATTTTACACAAACTAGTCATCAAGCAATAGAAAATAAGTATATATAAAGATAAATTCTAACTACTTTTGTGATATATGTAATTTACTACATCTCCTAAATTATCCATCTAAGACTGAAAATGAAAGAAAAACACACACACACACACATATATATATATATATATATATATATATATATATATATATATATATATATATATATATATATAAAACACTGTGAAAATTTCTGGGAATCTTTAAAATGTGCTCACTGTACTGTTACCAAAAATAAAAAGAAGACAACCCAACATTTACCAACAGGTTAACACTGATGATTATAGAACTGTTTTATTAGTCTGAAACTAAATCTAACCTTACCTTACATATCCATATTTATGTTCCCATAACTAAATCTATCATATATTCAGTTCTTCTTAGAACCTATGAAGCTCTCAGGTAAGTATTACACATCTTTAATGACCAAAAACTCACAGGTAAATTTCCCAAGAAACAGAAAAACTTCACCTTACCAAAAGACAAGCACCTTTCCTTCTTACCAGATTCCATCCGCAAACACGTTGCCTTATAAATAAACTCACTCTGCTTTTCCCCCTAATTCAAGCATGTAATTACTACATATCTATCAAGGAAAAAAAACACTCGACTCAAATGTAATTAATAACTCTGGGTCAGCATAAAATTGTCCCACTCCTAATAAAATGGAAAGAAAATGTCTTAATACAATGGCAGATGCAAAAAGCCAGTTAAAGCCACATTAGATTGTTTCTGCTTTAAATTCCATGAAACATAACAGTTTCGCTCTCAGTCTCATGATGCATTTCCGCTTTAAAAGGAAAGTTTAGGAAAAAAATAGGAACATAAGCATCTCTGGTGTTCAACAGGGCTCTGTATTAAGTGGTCCCTGCTTGTAAAGCTACACAGTCAAAACTTAATAGCAATGATTTGGCTTATTTAGTCTGTCATTAGAGAAAAAAATGGGGTTCGTTTTTCAAACTCACCATGTTATTGTTTCATTTATGTCAAAGTTTCAAACTAAATATTTATTTAGTAAGCTAACTATGCCACTCAAAGCGACATATTTAGCTTGCTAGCTAAATATTTAGTTGGGACTAAATAGTTAGCACTAAATATTTATTTTTAAACTGATATTTATAAATATTAAATATTTAGCAAGCTAAACTATTCATTTAGCTTAGTTAGCAAGCTAAATATTTAGCACTAAACAATATTTGACTCTGAGCTACATATTTAGCTTGCTAACTAAGCTAAATCAATAGTTTAGCTAAGCAAGCTAAACATTTTAAACTTTATTTAGCTTAGTTAGCAAGCTAAATATTTAGCTTTGAGTATGCTAACAAAATATTTAGTTTGGAACTGTGACATTTATAAATGAATGAATAACATGGTGAAAATATGACTGAATAATTAACTCCCAATTTTTTCCCCTTGTAATAGGCTAAATAACTGAAATTATTGCTGATAAATTTTGTGTAAATTTACAAATGGCACCACATACTATTGGTCTTTACTTTTTACATTTTAAATGCAACAGTTCCAAAAAATACTGTCACAGAAAATTATGGGGAATAGAAGGAAAAAGGAAGAAAAAAAGAAGGAAAAAATAAGGAAAAAGAAAAAAAGAAGGAAAAAAGAAGGAAAAAGAAAAAAAGAAGGAAAAAGGAAGAAAAAAGAAAAGAGAAGATAAAAGGAGAAAGAAGAAAAAAGGGAGGTAAAACCTTGCAACAAATGGGTTTTTCCTATTCAATTTATTTCACACTGCATTTAAAAAACAGAGTATTTTTTTCCAAATACGTAAAACAAAAGGAAACCCTGTATTACTTTCCTACACATCACAATGATGCACTACCCTGTATTGGTCTTTCATAAAATGCCAAAAAAAAACAAAACATTGAACTTTGTACAATGTAAAAGAATATGCCAAAGCAAACAGTTTTACAGAAATGTAATCAGATTTCAAGTTACAGCAAGAAAACTGTCTCAACATCTGGATTATGATTCTTGAAATATTATGTATGTTAAATAAAAAAGGGGAAAAACATTCTTCAAAACAATTTCATCCTATACTTGACCATTTTACTGTATGCTAAGTATTTATCCCTACTATATATTTTGCTTAGTCAAATTGTTAAAATCCATTTTTAATTGTGTGTTTGTTGACAAGACACAGTTTCTAAATGACTGATGTAAATCAAAGGTAATCTAATGAATTAAAAAGTAGCAAAAGTTCAAACAACTTTGACAGACCTTCAGAAAGCCAGGTGATTTTTTTTCAATAACACCACAAACAAACAAAAGAAAGTGTGACTAGTTAGAAACAGAAAACCTGGAAGGAAGAGTTCATTCAAAACTTTCTCTGTGTGATGACTTGAAGCAAATTTGTTTTCAGGAGCCTTAAAAGAAAAATACATACTTTGATAGTTCCTGCTTATGAAAAAACATTATGTATATATTAATAATGTATATGTATACGGCATTTTCATGTGGACCTTATTTGAATGATTTTTTTTCCCCCTACACATAGATCCAGAAAACACCGTCTTTGCAGGATAGAAAGGGATGGTGGGTGTGGACAATGAAGTGTTGGGGGATGGGGCTGAATGCATTCAGGTCAGATGACTGTTCCAGAAACCAAAAAAGCCTGATGCACATTCTTCTAGGAAAATAAACCGAGGACATAAATCATATAAGTAAGTGAAAAGAGGTTAAATTATCTGTTTTACAATAGATAATTTGGCCATAAATCATATTATGTCTGTTACAGAAAAATTGCATACATGCAAATATGAGGAATTAGACTCACTATTTGTCTTCATGATGGAGATTACTAGATTTTTTTTTTTCTGTAAGACTTTTCTTCACCAGTGAACCAATCTTAGCACAATTTTAATATAAAAACCTAAATCAAATGGGCAAAAAAAGATTTGATCTTTTTCATCTGTTCATCTGTATGAACCACCAAAACAAGGTAAAATAGTCGAAATCTGCAGGGGAAGAGTAACGAAATCATAAGGAAAAGCTAGACTCTTTGTATAATTTATATTTTGTAATAAAATATTGCACAAGGTAGTCACATTTTAAACACATTTTAAAGGTAAATTTAATCATTTAAACGTTAAATGGAAGCGAATGAAACTGCGCCTCCTGGTGGCCAAAATAAAGAAGTGTCGACACCCATTATCAAATAAATAAATTGATACAATTAAACTCAACTGTAGAAAGTGGAGAAAAACACGGAGGTATATTTTAGGTTTGTCCTGGACACCTTTTCCGTTTAAAGTACAAACTGAAAACAAGGAAAGCGACGAGGTTCCCAAGTTTTCTTCAGGAAGAAGATTTTCAAAACCCCCCACTCACCACAAAAAGACCCCAATAAACGAGGTCAAATATTTAAAAGAAAACATCTAACCAATGATATAAAACAAGAAAAAAGTAAGCTTCGCAGTGGTGTAAAAACACGATATATTTAATGAATTTCAGTCGCCTGAATGGAATAAAACGAGGATAAATCAGAATTGCTGCTCCTATCCAAACCCAAGCAACGGTGGACCAAGGTGGGGGAGGGAGCCATCACCGGAAGTACTGTCCATATAAGGCAATGGGCCTTTCTCATCTTTGCCGAGTCGAAGATGTCCTAATGCGCTTTACCGCCCCCTACTGTGTAGCCAAGTTTTAAAAGCTTCAACTTCCAGCACTTTTAGGAAGATATTCTTGTAAAGATAAACACTCTGGCTGCCAAATGCTTCTTTATAAATTCCAGTTATAAAAAAATATTTTCACGCTCTCTTTGCTCCAGACTCAGTTTTCTATGGATTTAATTCAACTTAATAAACAAAATTGTGCCAGTGTTCTCCCAGACTTTTTGTGAAGGTCCTTGGACAGCTTCCTTTCAACATTAGCTTTTAAAAAATTAAATTCTAGTATCTTCTTGGACTCAACATTTTTAACATGGTTATCTTATGGATTTTTTGTTGTTGTCTCTAAAGTCAAGCTAAGTTAGAAATTCAATCTGAAGCGAGGGGTTATACTCGCACTATGACAGAAAACTTGGTAAAGGGGCAATTGTAAAAAATAAAAATAAAAATAAAAAAAATTCTGGATCTTTGTTGTCCTTTCAAAGACAGCTCATTTTGTTCTTTGATTTTTTTTATTTTTTTATTCATAAAACAAAAGTAAAACAGTTGGACAGAACTGCAATTTAGCACCAAGAAGTTCATTCTGAAAGAGTTTTTAACTGAAAACTAGGCATGCATACAGTAAATTATTCAGGGAGGATGTATTCGTTGAGTTCTCCTGGTTTTTTCCTCAAGCACAGCAGCCTGAGTTAACACTGATCAACTCCTTTGTAGCATTATTTAAATATTTGTTTATTTTTGCATAACTTTGGCTGTATTGATAGAAAAAGGACATTTGACCTGGTGTTGTGTTTTGGAGAGAATTTACTTTAATCTGTGTTTCTTCAGCACTTTTTGTGCCACTGGCTGCTCACAGCATTGGAGGAGACCAGTTCCCGTCTCCAGCAAACAAAAAGTGGAGAGGAGACAAACTCTGAATAATGAACAAATGTACTTAAATCAAAGGTTGGCTCAATATGACAAAGAACCACAACAAATGTTAATGAATTATTGAAGCGCCATGGACTCAGACTCTCTGTACTCATAATACTCTTCCATCCATCATCATTTAGACCCACTTAATCCTGCAGAGTCATTGGGCTAAAGACAAAGTACACCCTGGAGAGGTCGCCAGTTCATCACGGGGCAACAAAAATACACAACTGTGCACACACTCGCATCCAAATTCGATTTCGAGACCAATTAGCCGAACAGTCAGGTTCCTGGACTGTGGGAGGAAGTTCATATATTTGGTTAACTGGATGGATTTGCATTGCTTTCAGGCCCAAACTTCATACAGAACATAGTGGGAGAGATGCTAAAGCGCTTAGATTACTGAAGAGTAAGCAAGGAATGTGTTTATTAATCACGATCATCTCAATTTTCCACATTAATATCACAGTAATGTTTCCCTGATGTAGTGCAGATCTGATTTTAAAGACAAATGCAGGAAAAACAAGCTTTAAAATGAGAAAACAGCAGATAATTCCTCCCAAAGAGGAAAACTACTGAGTGAATTTCCAAAATTTCACTGAAATTATTTTTGTTTAGAACCAAAAATCAGAAAACAGTCACTCCAATTTTAACATTTTCTAAACAACAAGCAACCAAAGGACCCAGTTTGATTCTAATAAAGAACCACTTCACTCTTTGGTTCTGTTTTCACTCAAAGGCACATTTTTAAGTTTGTTATAATCTTTGCCATCAGTCAAGCCACGCTCCTATTGTAAGTTGTCAAATGGCCACACTGAAAACCTTAATACAAATAAATAACAATTACAAAGTAAACAATTTTGAACAGAAGAAATACTAATCCATTTTTTTTTTCAAAACTTATCAAAGTAGTACTTACAGTAGGTAATGTATGTGAAGTATATGTTTACATTAGAACAGGGTAAAGTACTTCGAGTGACACTATATGGTGTTTACTGTATATTAATTTGACCTCCAAATGGCTCGTCAGCTGCAGGAGACAGAAAATAACATTGAAACACCAAAGCTGGTGTACAAACAAGAGGTCTCACTTTAACATAAACTATATATGTGTGTCTCTATCTGGTGCATTGTGAGTTAAAATGCATCTTTTCTTCATGAAGTGAAACCACTCATACTAGGTAGAGAATCCAAAAAATTTACTGAAGAGTTGCAATACTTCATAATAAAATTACTCCAGTAGCTTGAAGTAAGAGTATGGCGTGGTAAAACTGCTCCTAAAAGTATATTTTTTCCAAAAAATTACTCAAGTAAATTTAACTAAATAAATGTTACTAATTACTACTATAACTACTGTTTTTTTTTTATTCATAACACAAAACTCAACAACAGAATTTATACAATAGGTGGCGGTATAAGCTTATAAGTTGGTTGCGATCCGCCATTACAGAAAACGAAGAAGAAACCCAGCACAACAAAGATGGCGGCCGGGCGTTCCAGTTTTGTTTGGACTGATGAAGAGGTAGAACTACTACTTCGTGTTACTTTAGAGTATAAATCGTCGAAGTACCAGGAGAACATTGACTGGGAGTCATGCCAGTCAAAGTATGCGGATATTCATGAAGACTTCGTGCGGCGGTACCCAGTCGGTAAAATAAACGAGTTCCCGCACAGCATCGAGGCCACCTCCAAGGGCCAGCTGACCTCCAAGCTCAAAGCGATCCGTGGGAAATACAGGCAAGCAGTGGACTCCGGCCGGCGCAGCGGACACGGTCGTGTGGTGTTGCTGTATTTTGAGCTTTGCAAACAAATATGGGATGGCTCGCCAGACACGGACGCCATTGAATCTGGGTTAGAGACGGGAGACGTGAAGAGCAGTTTGGAGACCTCTTCAGCCGCCATGACTCCATGTGCGACCCCTTTGTTCGAGTCCGGGGAGGATGGCTGCTCTCCGAACAATGAAAACAGGGGTTCAGCCTCCGAGGTGAATACAAGACGAAACATGCTACAAGTAAGTGTTTGCAGTTTCTGCAGAGCAGGGGCGGATCTAGAACATTTTATAAGGGGCGCAAAGAAGTAGCATTGCTGGATCTCCTCGGTGATGTATGTGAAATGTACAGTATGTAAACAGTCAACTAAATATCCACAAAATACTTAACTATTTATTGTATCACTGTTTCTTCTAAAAAAAAAAAAAAAAAAAAAAAAAAAAAAAAAAAAAAAAAAAAAAAAAAAAACCTAGGACATTTTTTTAAAGTATAAACGTCCCTTTTCCTCATTTGACAAAAATAAAAAAATGCCCACACTTCCAATTTCAACTAAATATCCCAGAACCTCCCTTTGAGAGCTTTTGCTGGTGTGTTTTGCATTTCTGGGACTCCAGACATCAAATTTGCTCTTAAGATCTGAGATCTCATTAACTTTATCTTGTTTTGTGAGGCTTCTGTTTCATTACAGTCTTGTTGAGAAATGTTTTCAGTGGTTTTCAAAATCAAAATTTCACCCAGTGCTTTAATATAATTCTGATTTTTACTCATTTTATTATTATTATTATTAAAATCTCCCTTCATTTTGAGAACAGATGTTTTATTTCACAGCCATACTTTTGTACTTACAGACCCATTCAATAAATTAGAATATTATTCATTTATTTCAGTAACTTGTGTCACCAAGTGAAACACATTATATAGTTTAGTTAGACAAAGAAAGTTTTAACACCTTTATTTCTCTTAATTATGATGTTTTTCTGTTAACAGCTAGTAAAAACACATTTAAGATTGGAATAAGTGATAATAATATCAGATCAATAAACAATTTTTAAAAACAGAAATGTGAGATTAATGAAAAGTATGTTTAATACCTGCTTAAAGGTTGATTTCAAAAGGTACTTTTAATCTGACGAACAAGACTCATTGGGACGAATACTTTAATTTATTGAATGTGACTGTACTCTATGCTGTCATGGCGTTCACATGTCGTCTGCAGAGGTGGGTAGTAACTAGTTCCATTTATACATTTACTTGAGTAACTTTTTGAAAAAATGGTTTTACTGCGCCATACTTTTTACTTTTTCTTGGGACTTGAGTAGTGTTACTATGAAGTATTGCTGCTTTACTTGAGTAATGAATGAAGAACAAACATGTTTTAACCAAAAATGGACCACATACTACAGTTTATGTTAAAGTGAGACCTCTTGTTTATACACAGGCTTCGCTGTTTTAATGTTTTCTATCTGCAAACTCCAAAAACAGCAAGAAATAAAAAAATTTCATATCTTAACTATTCATAAACTGTTCTTGTGTTTATCGTGAGCAAAACTAACAAGGGAAATGTGCCAATATTCCTAAAAATCACACGTGAGTCATTGTCGTCAAGTGATTAATGGACAAATTAAACTGCAGCCATTCGCCGCCTTCAGCAGACAATCAGTGCATTGCAAACTTAATTGGACTTGAATTTGTTAAAACATTGATTAGTTTGTTCAACAAGCAATTCGTTTTTTTTTAAGTATGATTTCAAGGACATCAAATTTTGGAGGCCCAGTTGCCTCTGTGTAGCTCCGTCCCTGCTGCAGAGAGTACTTTCATGCCTACATTGTTAGAACTGAGCCACAGTTGTGGATGTGTCATGTGATGTTGTTTAGATTAATGTTTCTTGTCTTATTACTACTTTAAAGGCGAAGCTCGCTGGACACAGAAGAGACCGGCTGAAAAGGAAGGTGCACGCTGACCCGGCCGTGCAGGAAGATCTCCAAATTAAAAGACGCATGTTGGAGTTGCTTGAGGAGTCTGAGAAATACAACAAAATTAAACTGGACAACCTTTCGGTGCAGATGGACAAGATGTTAGGCTCCATTGATGAAGGGATGTCTTTACTAAAAACACTCATGTGTCAGCCACAGCACCACAGTCCACATCCTGATGGAAGGAGCAGCATGAATGCAGATATGCATGTTCCCTCATTTGGATTCAAGACTGAACTCCAAGCTGCTCCAGCTGATCACTCCTATGCTGGACCTGAAGATGTGGCCTGTGATGTCTGCACTGGGAGGAAGAGGAAAGCTGTCAAGTCCTGCTTAACTTGTTCAGCTTCTTACTGTGAGAATCACCTCCAACCTCACCATGAGGTACCTACACTAAAGAAACACAAGCTGGTGAACCCCTCCAAGAACCTCCAGGAGAACATCTGCTCTCATCATTATGAAGTGATGAAGATCTTCTGTCGTACTGATCAGCAGTGTATCTGTTATCTCTGCGCTATGGATGAACATAAAGGCCATGAAACAGTCCCAGCTGCAGCAGAAAGGGCTGAGAAGCAGAAGGAGCTCCAGGTGAGTCGACAACAAATCCATCAGAGAATCCAGGACCAAGAGGAAGATGTGAAGCTGCTTCAACAGGAGGTGGAGGCCATCAATGCCTCTGCTGGTAAAGCAGTGGAGGACAGTGAGGAGATCTTCACTGAGCTGATCCGTCTCCTCCAGAAAAGAAGCTCTGATGTGAAGCAGCAGATCAGATCCCAGCAGGAAACTGAAGTGAGTCGAGTCCAAGAGCTTCAGGAGAAGCTGGAGCAGAAGATCACTGAGCTGAAGAGGAAAGACGCTGAGCTGGAGCAGCTCTCAGACACAGAGGATCACAACCAGTTTCTCCTCAACTACCCCTCACTGTCAGCACTCAGTGAGTCGACACACTCATCCAGGATCAAGATCCGTCCTCTGAGATGCTTTGAGGACGTGACAGCAGCTGTGTCAGAGCTCAGAGATAAACTACAGGACGTCCTGAGAGACACCTGGACAAACATCTCACTGATGGTCACTGAGGTGGATGTTTTAAAGTCAGAACCAGAACCAAAGAGCAGAGATAGTTACTTGAAATATTCACAAGAAATCACTCTGGATCCAAATACAGCAAACATAAACCTGTTATTAACTGAGGGGAACAGAAATGTAACAACAATAATAAAAGAAGAAGAATTATAACTTGCTGATTATAGTAGAGAGAGTCTGACTGGATGTTGTTACTGGGAGGTGGAGTGGAGAGAAGGAGGAGTTAATGTAGCAGTTTCATACAAAAACATCAGCAGAGCAGGAGGGTCAGATGACTGTTTATTTGGATCCAATGACAAATTTTGGTCATTATATTGTGAAACAAATAGCTACACATTTTATCACAAGAGTCAAAACTCCAATATCAGGTCCAGTTTCCTCCAGACTAGGAGTGTACCTGGATCACAGAGCAGGTATTCTGTCTTTCTACAGCGTCTCTGAAACCATGACTCTCCTCCACAGAGTCCAGACCACATTCACTCAGCCTCTACATGCTGGGATTTATGTTTATGTTGGCTCTTCTGCTGAGTTCATTAAACTTAATCATCAGGGATCTGAGGTCCAGGTGGTTAAAATGTGTATTTTAGTTTCAGCTTTTTAGTCTCCATCATTGTTGCTGAGTTATGTTACAAATCAGCATTGTGAAAAAATTGGAAATTGTTTTTGTATTGAGATATTGATTAAAATCTTACATTTCAAAATGGCTGTCGTCATTTCTGTTGAACCCAGAGATGTAGAGATCTCCCGTTGTCTGTTTGGATCTATTGAAGGATCCGGTCACGATTCCCTGAGGACACAGCTACTGTATGAACCGCATTAAAGACCGCTGGGTGGAGAAGACGCTAACAGGGAAATATTTCTTTTATTCTGATTCTATAGTGCACTATTGAATTTTTGGTATCTGTGTTCAAAATCTAGAACAGATGTTTTATTTGACAAAACTCATTTATAGTGATAGAAATGTGTTTTATGGATTCATGCATATATCAGTATCGATGGAAATTAACTGGCTAAGTTTGCAAAGGATGCAACTAGATGAAATAATGGAAATATGAATACAAAATATGATAAAGATGAGGTTAAAAGTGTAATTAAGGTGAAATTAAAAGGAAAATGGTTGACATAATGGACAAAGAAGAAAATGGAAGATATTACAGTGAATACCTGGATATTATTTTACTGAAATAAAAAATATATCAAGAATAAGATTTGGTCATACAGTTTTAAATAGGACACTTAAAAGGAAGATTAAGCATGGTATAGGGAAGTGTGATTTTAGTTGGCAAGAGGAAACATTTGAGCATATAATGATTTAAAAAACAAACAACTAAATGCCCCAATCTGAGTCACAGAAAAGTAGGGTTCAATTAAGGATTAAAAAATTATGACAGAGGAATACAGATGATGTGATTTTTAAAAGATATTTAGATTACTTCGAACACTGAATTTAATAATGTAGGTGTAAAAGGTACTCCAGTCCTGAAGGTGGCGGTAGTGCACCTTGATGTTGTCCGTCCACAGCCATTAATTGGGAGAAGAAGAAGATTTAAACGTAACCCAGAGACCTGCGTGAGAACAACGGCGATCCCCAGGGCGGTAAGTAAAATTTTACATTGATAAAACCTTTTAAACCAGAAAATATGACATTGTGGTAACACCTGGGAGCTAAAGTTTAAAATGTTGCTGCCTGGAAAACATCCCGTCGTAGAACAGAGAGCCGAGAATAGCCACACACGCTGGTCACATTTTAGCTTATTCATGTTGGTCCAGTTTAACCAGAGTTTCGTTTCACTGCTACACCGTTTTATAACTGCACTGCATTTACACTGGAGGACAAGCTCTCTAAATCTCGTTTAGACGGATTATTTCCAACTAAATACTCCAGACTAAATGTGTTTCACAGTACAAAACAAACGCCTTCAAGGTTTTCCCTCTGTTTCTTATCGCTGTGTCCTCTGTTTAAGGAGTGGGGGTTGTTGACCTTTGGGCATGGCGCAGCCAACGTTTTGTAGAAAAAAAAACTGCTTGTAAGGAATTTCACATTTATATTTTTAGTTATGACATATCCAGAAAATTCTGAAGCGACCTTGAGTCTCACTTTTTCCGTTCTGCTAAAATTGTGCACTCATTAAAACTCAGAGATATTATTTGCTATTATAGTAACTCTGAAAACTGAATTTAACATGTTGAATTGTATAATATATACAAAAATCTGTATTCACAAACACAAATTTGCAAACTTAGTACCTAATATTACGTATTTCCTGACAGAACTGAAATCTGTTTGGATCCTTCAGATTGATTAATAATAAAAAGAGCAACATGTTTTTTTCCCTAATAAGTATTATTTCCCTGAAACTCCTGACAATTATTTATTTATTTGTTTATTTATTATCTTCCTAGCTCCATTTGGTTTTTAGTTTATTTCAACAGGGCCAGTTTACAATATACATAAACCTCAAAAGGAAGAAATGCAATGTACTAGGTTCAGTGTTTAGTGTTTCCCCCACCTGTTTAGAGTTGCTTTTGACCCATAATAACAGAAACATTGACCAACATATTTGATGTGTATTGATGTTTTTAATGATGGCACTTGATAAAATGTAATGTTTGTTACTGGTTTCACCACCGGTGACTGATGTGTTTATGATGTTTTTATGATATAAAGCATTTTGATCTGCCATGTTGCTGAAATATGTTATACAAATAAACTAGACTTGACTAGGGAGTTGGTATCCAAACTCTTTCCCATGAGAGTCAAAGTTGTTAAACTGAAAGCACTTGGGGACCACAAATATTTTTTATAACATTTTTCAACTAGCTTTTTGTGCATTTTTTTTATTTTATCTGCTCAATAATAAAAATGTCAGTTTTATTAAAATCAACAAAATTGTCTTAACATGATATTGGTTAACAAGTCATTTAGCTTCTTTAGTCTCCATCATTGTTGCTGAGAGCTCATTGTTGTAATAACTTCACTGCTCAGAGATCAGCTGTCTTTATGCTTTACTGCGCCAGTGACGTTTATTACAAAGGAGTTGTCTAGAGGTTCCAATAAGTGTCCTATCCTGACTCATTGTTCCCCTGTTATATGCATGTAGCTATATTTCCTATGCCTGCATGTTTTCATTGTTGAAATTTTTGTGTGTCTGCATTCTCACCTGTGAATGTTGTGGGCATCCTGAAAGCTTGCTCCTCATATTTATACCAGGCCACCAACAGATGCGACTTTCTTGACTCTCATTGTATTTTTATTTCATGTATTCTCATTTTTGTTTTTATTTGGCTTTATGTTGTTTGCAGTTTTACATTATTTGCATACTTTAACTTAATATCTTTTAATAAATCTCTTTTTGATCTTGACAAAAAAAAAATCAGTCCAAGAACACCGTACCTGTGGGTTGTTTACTGATCATTTCTGCTGTGGGTTTTAAACTTATTAGATTGTTATAAAATAAAAAAAATAAAAAATCAAGTAGTAATTTAGACCTTGCCACAGGTCGGTCACATCATGATTATTTGTGATCTCTGAGCGACATCTGCAGACAAGCAACCTGTGGAGCCAGAATCCTGTCTGATGGGCAGAAGATGTCAGAAATACTCAAAGATTGAGTCTGAGGAATGTACAGTTCAAAGACTGAGGGTGTGTTAAAGTGCTGATTGTGGATAAGTTTGACTGGAGCTGCCTGGTACTGGAATATAACCTGAACAACTGTGACAGTCTTTTTAACTCAAACACACTTCAATAAAGAAACTTAGTTCATTTACCTATTCAGTTTAAGGAGGTTTCTTTGACTTCGAGGTGTTTAGTTGGAGGTTTAGAGGTTAGCATGTTTTCAGACGTTTTTTAGTTTTTTGATTTGATGTGAATTCCGCTCACTCAAGCAGAAGAGTTTACCACCAGGGACGATTCTAGGTTGTTAAAAGGGGCCTTCAGCTCCCCTAAATTTTATCTTCGCACTCCTAAAAAGGAAGATAAGTTTCTGCAAAGTCACAAGCCATTATGATTATTTCCATCCTGTGTCTCATTCATTTTTCACCAAGATCTTGTATTGATTATAATGATGGGAGAGTCTGACCACTTCTCCAAAACATCACAAAGATTCTCAGTGGAGTCAGGGTCCAGAAACTGGTGGCCGATCCATTAGTGAAAATTATGTCTCATACTCCATGAACCACTGTTTCACAATTTCAGCCCGATGAAGCATGGCATTGTCATCTTGGAATATCACAGTGTCATCGGGGAAGAAACAGTCCATTGAGGGAATATCCTGGTCATTCAGTATCTTCAGGTTGTCAGCTGCCCTTATGATATTGATGAACAGCAACCCCTGATCGTAGCGCTGCCTCCACAGGCTGCTACAGTAGACACAAGGCATGATGGGTGCATCACTTCAGCTGTCTCTCTTCTTTCCCTGATGCGCCCATCACTCTGGAAGAGGATAAATCTGGACTCATCTGGGGCCTCATGTATAAATCGTGTGTACGCAGAAAAACCATTGTGGCACAATGTTTTACGCAAATGTATAAAAATGAATGTTGCATTCATTCTTGCAAATATACGCAAGATTTTTCAGTGGACAATAACAAACTATAAAGCACCAAAACTCACCTAAATACACTGAAATATGACCCCATTCAGTGTTGTTTAACTCAACAAGCATCCAACCTAATGTTTTTTTTTATGATTTTAATCTTTTATTGTTTAAACCTAAATGATGAAACTGAATCACATTTAGCCTCATACAATCACCCAACACAGCAAAAAATGATGGAAAAACCTCAATCAGATGTAAATAGAAAATTTATTTTTTTGTCACATGTAGATGTAAATTTGCATTGTGCATTTCATGTGCAGCTATACATGAAATGAATGTAAATTATCTGAGCAGCAATTTTCAGTCTCACTGAAAAAGAAAACCAGGTCAGATCAGCAGATTAACTCCAAACAGGTCAAGTTTGATGATTCTTAAGGTGGACAAGGTGTAGACAATCACACACATCCATAAGCAGCAGCACAAAAGTGCGCACAATTGTGGAACGATGGCATCTTTGACACTGTTGGAGGACTTCGCCGATGGAAGGGTTGAGAGGAAGCGTGTGTTGAGAGATCATACTATCCTGCTGGCACATGATGATGAGCGGCTTATTAGCTGCTTCAGAGCTTCATCCTGGAGCTCTGCACGGAACTGACTCCAGCGTTTCAAAAGGAAACTCGAAGGAGCCGTGTGTCACCAATGCCGGTTCAAGTTCTCTCTATGCTGGGATTCCGTGCAACCGGAGCATTTCAACGGGAGCTGGCTGACAGGTTGGGAATGTCACAGTCGAGCCATGCCCTATGGGATGGCCTCATCCAGTTGTTGCTCAGATACATAAGGGTTCCCTACACTGCAGCTGAACAGGCAGAAATTACGTTGGAAGTTGCAGTGGTCAGACAAATTCCTAACGTGATCAGTGGGTTTGACTGCACTCATAAGGCCCCTGTCTGTAAATGAATGTGATAAGAAAACAACAACAAAAAAACACACTGTCGACCAATGTTTTAAACATTTCAGGCAAGAGCTCATGTCAGCTGAATTGTGGGAGGTGAGCATAACTAAGGATCAGAACCTAGAATTGTTCCTGCTTACCAAATATCCAGAAAAAAGCACCAGAAAGTGTTAAACTCACCTTCTGGGAATCAGTCAATTTAAAAACATATCTTCTTCCGGCTATGAAACCATGTCATTCCAGTTTATCCACATATTTTTAAGGTGGGTGTAACTTAGATCTGTTTATAGTCAGAGTTGTCTGATTCAAATGTTTTCATTGTAACTGAGAGGTAAAATGGCTCAGAGAGGACTTCAGGTAGACCTAGAATCTATCTCCTGTTCCATCTGTCTGGATCTATTGAAGGATCCGGTGACTATTCCCTGTGGACACAGTAGCTGTGTCCACAGGGAACTGTATTAAACTGTATGAACTGGGAACTGTATGAACTGTATTAAACAATACTGGGATGGAGAAGATCAGAGGAGGATCCACAACTGCCCTCAGTGCAGGAAAACCTTCATACTGAGGCCTGTCCTGGAAAAAAGAACATCATGTTAGCTGCTTTAGTGGATGATCTGAAGACGACGAGACTCCAAGCTGGTCCAGATGATCACTGCTATGCCGGACCTGAAGATGTGCCCTGTGATGTCTGCACTGGGAGGAAGAGGAAAGCTCTCAAGTCCTGTCTGGTCTGTTCGGCTTCATATTGTAAGAATCACCTTCAGCCTCACTATGACTCTTCTACTTTTAAAAAACATACGATTGTTGAAGCTACTGCAAAGCTCCAGAAGAACATCTGCTCTCGTCATGATGAGGTGATGATCTTCTGTCGCACTGATCAGCAGTGTATCTGTTATCTCTGCACTATGGATGAACATAAAGGCCATGAAACAGTCCCAGCTGCAGCAGAAAGAGCTGAGAAGCAGAAGGAGCTCCAGGTGAGTCGACAACAAATCCAGCAGAGAATCCAGGGCCAAGAGAAAGATGTGAAGCTGCTTCAGCAGGAGGTGGAGGCCATCAATGCCTCTGCTGTTAAAGCAGTGGAGGACAGTGAGGAGATCTTCACTGAGCTGATCCGTCTCCTCCAGAAAAGAAGCTCTGATGTGAAGCAGCAGATCAGATCCCAGCAGGAAACTGAAGTGAGTCGAGTCCAAGAGCTTCAGGAGAAGCTGGAGCAGGAGATCACTGAGCTGAAGAGGAAAGATGCTGAGCTGGAGCAGCTCTCAGACACAGAGGATCACAACCAGTTTCTCCTCAACTGCCCCTCACTGTCAGCACTCAGTGAGTTGACACACTCATCCAGGATCAAGATCCGTCCTCTGAGATACTTTGAGGACATGACAGCAGCTGTGTCAGAGCTCAGAGATAAAGTACAGGACGTCCTGAGAGACACCTGGACAAACATCTCACTGATGGTCACTGAGGTGGAGGTTTTACTGTCAGAACCAAAGACAAGAGATGGATTCTTAAAATTGTCACAAGAAATCACGCTGGATCCAAACACAGTAAACAAAAATCTTTTTTTATCTGAGGGGAATAGAAAAGTAACATTTCTGGGAAAAAAACAATGTTATCCTGATCATCCAGACAGATTCACTGGTTATTATTATCAGGTTCTGAGTAGAGAGAGTCTGACTGGACGTTGTTACTGGGAGGTGGAGTGGAGAGGAGTAGGAGTTAATGTAGCAGTTTCATACAAAAACATCAGTAGAGTAGGAAGATCAGATGACTGTTTATTTGGATTCAATGGCAAGTCTTGGTCATTATATTGTGAAACAAATAGCTACACATTTTATCACAATGATATTGAAACTCCAGTATCAGGTCCAGTCTCCTCCAGACTAGGAGTGTACCTGGATCACAGAGCAGGTATTCTGTCTTTCTACAGCGTCTCTGAAACCATGACTCTCCTCCACAGAGTCCAGACCACATTCACTGAGCCTCTACATGCTGGGGTTAGGCCTTTCTATTGTGGATCCTCTGCTGAGTTCATTAACCTAAATGGTCAGCAGTAATCTTGGGTCCACTTCAATGTGTCAAGTGGGAAAAAATATGTGCCAGTTCTCCCCTTAATGTCATAAATACTATGGGGCGGAAACATATGTAATATTTGTGTATAGATCTGTTTGTTGATCCATATATCAGCAATTTTATTACACAAAAATGACAGAACAAAGCCAGTTCTAAAGCACATACACATGAGTCAAATTCAAAGTGAGGTGGATGTTTCTCGGTCAGAACCAAAGACCAGAGATCGATTCTTGAAATATTCAACAGAAATCACTCTTGATCCAGCAAACAGGAAGCTGTTATTACCTGAGGATAATAGAAAACTAACAAGAATGAATCAACAACAGTCTTATCCTGATCATCCAGAAAGATTCACTGACTGATCTCAGGTCCTGAGTAGAGAGAGTGTGACTGGACGTTGTTACTGGGAGGTGGAGTGGGGAGGAGAAAGAGTTTATGCAGCAGTTTCATACAAAAACATCAGCAGAAGAGGACAGGCAGAGAAATGTGTTTGGATTTAATGACAAATATTGGTCACTTCGCTGTGACAAAAATAGTTATGCAACTTATCACAACAGAGTTGGAACTCCAGTATCATGTCCAGATTCCTCCAGACTAGGAGTGTTCCTGGATCACAGAGCAGGTATTCTGTCTTTCTACAGCGTCTCTGAAACCATGACTGTCCCCCACAGAGTCCAGACCACATTCACTGAGCCTCTATATGCTGGGGTTTATGTTTATGCTGACTCCTTTTCGAAGTTCATTAAACCTAAATAGTCATCATTTATCTGAGGTCCATGTGGTTAAAATGTGTATTATAGTTTCAGTTTCTTTAGTCTCCATCATCACTGCTGAGAGCTCATTGTTGTCATTTCTTCACTGCTCAGATGTCAGCTGTCTTTATGGAGCTACTTCGTCATCTTGTTGTTTTTTTTGATTTTTGGAGTTGGTTTGGGTGCTGCCCCTTCCTGTTTCTGTTCAGCTATGGTTCCATCACTGCTTTGGAGGATTCTGATTCACCTAAACTAGTTTCATTTATTTAGACTGACAAATTCTGTTGCTTTGTCAGACTAAATATTGTTGTTCAAATCCATGTACAGATGAGCTTATGGAAACTATAATCATCAATCAGGACATTAGACATTATTTTACTGGACAAAAATCAAATTCTGGATCAAACTGATTGTAGAAATTAATTAAAAAGAGTAGAAAATCACTCAACAACAGTCTTTATCATAGTTTTGTTCTATGTTTTATTCAGCTATATGGACACAAATATTGTCTTTAAATTTCTACAGTTTGCAAGATTTTCAGCAGACAAGTGATCACATTCTTAAATTGTTTATTATTTCCATCGATTTGGGGCTGTAAATGTGTTCATTGGAAACTTTTTAAAAAAAAACTCTACAAAACCATAAAATCAGCTTAGGCTTTCACTGAGATGTGATTTTTATTTTCCTCTCCTTGTTTTTATCTGCTTTTAGGATTTTTTTATTTGTAAATTTTTATGCATCATTTTTCTGCTCTTAATTTTAAAAGTCATGAATTTAATATCTAAAGCTCTTAGTTTTTGTATTGACCACTAGTGTCTCTGTGCTTTAACAAATGTTAATGTCAGTTTTACATGATTCATGTTCTTTAGTTCCTGGAAATAATTTACCAGAAATGTTTTATGTATTCATTTAATCAACAAATATTTAATTCAATAAAATTATCCAAGCTGGCTGACACAATCTGTAGCATTTTACTCTGTGACTTCAAGTTCACAGTAACTAGTGCATCAGTCTTTTTGCACCACATCTACCTCCAAACACTTGGGCCAAAACTTGGAAAAGATGCCCTCAGCATTTTAACACTGCCATCTTGTGACCAAAATGTCTAGCTACCAATTTTGGGCTCGAGCAACTGCACTAAAGTCAAGTTGAATATCTGAGGTGGATCTGTGAAGAATAGCACAAAGGTGATCATGACTGAGAAGATCTGGATCTGTTAAATTTCATCACCGAGAATGTTTTATCCAGATGTAGGAAGATCCAAACGGAACCAACATCCTGTGAACGGGCCTCCTCAAGAGTGGAAAGGTTTCCTCTTTGAAAGAGGAATAAAACTCTACCAATGATACAGACTTTAAATGGTCTGATGTGGAAATAAGCTTCAAACTTTATGGTTTAGATTAAGATTTAATACCATGGAAAGCCTTCAAGCATCTAAACTTCCTATGGTTGAACACTGCTTTGGCAGAACACAATAAATTCAGCTTTCTCCCTTTTCCTCAACATTTTATTTCCACTTTATTCTCAATATTTTGAATTTAATCAAAAATCACAATTTCAAGTATTTTCTTAAAATTTAGTCTGTTTTCCCTAAGTTTTTACTTTATTCTCAGATATTTACACCCTTAATGATAATCAAATCTTGAGCGTGTCCTCGATTATGTGTTGGCTGTTTAACATGTTGAGTCAGACAAAAGTTTTGAAGAAAATTATTAATCTTTTTTTGTCTCTCTGTCTATTGGGTTGTCAACATGGATGTTAAAGTCTCCCACAATTATGAAACGGTCATAATCAATGCATAAAATAGATAACAGCTCACTAAAGTCATTGAAACCATTTGCCAAATATTTTGGGGTTTTGTATAGAGTTAGTGTCAGAGTTTGTTTGTGGCCTTTTACCTTAATTCCCAAATATTCAAAAGGGTCTAAATTCTCCAGGGAAACCTTTTTACAGTTTAGTGAATCATGAAAAATTGTTGCAAACCCCCAAGCTGCCCCCCTTTATGCTCTCGATTCTCACTTAAAAATTGTAATTAGGGGGTGCTGATTCAGTAAGTACAGGTGTTTCATTGTTGTCATCCAACCATGTTTCTGTAAGATACACAACATCAATATTATGCTCAGTAATGAAGTCATTAACTAAAAGTCATTTTGCTGATAGTGATCTTATATTTGGCAGAGCCAGATAAAGTGACTTGGGGGTAGGTAATCCTGCAGTTTGAGGTTCCGTTAGACAGGGGATAAGTCTGAGGTTTGATTTTAAACCATTGCATTTCCTTGCTATTTCTCTATTATATAACATAACGCCTCTCAACTTCACCTGTATGCTTTCAGACAGTAGGCTGCATTATCTATGACCACTGCAAATACATAATTGAGATCCACTTTATTGTTGTGGAGGAATCCAAGGAATAAACTTAATCCTCTTTCATTTCTGTACAGAAGTTGTGCTCACAATTGCTTTCCACATACTAAAATGTTGATGTGTTTAGTCTTGTGTCACTTTCTATGTTCATGTCATTTAATAATGTGGCTCATTACCCTGTTACCTTGTTACTTTCATACCATTTCTTGTGGTAAGTAATAATTTGCTTAGAGGAAATGTTTCACTGAATATTTTGTGTTCAGTGTTGTCATTTGGCACTTAATGATCTGGATTCTTACCCTGTAGATGTTAGAGGGTAATTGTGTCAACTCAATTAGAGTTTGGCAGCTAAAGCTTTGGATTTTGTTGGTTTATAGTTTAAAGAACTAAAGTCGGTCCCCTGGTGCTGTGGCTGTTAGTGATTATATGTTTTAGCCACTAAGGAGGGGAGCAATTGAACGTGAGAGGATGATAAATCACTTAATGGACCTCTGAAATATTTTTCTGCCTTACTTCCGAGATGATGGTTATGCCCATAGTCATACGCATCAAGTGATGTGCATGCTCACAGCTGTGATTAATATTTACACTGGGATCAAACCAGGATGTTTTCATAGTTGTCATTGCAGCTGCAATTTATGTTCTCTAGCTGGATCCAACGTGGAATAAAACTTGAAGCACTTCAAGCTGAGCTGAGCAACTTTTTTTAGCTGGACTCAGAGGTAAAAACATATTTAAGAGTCAGCAGACAGTCTTCAGTTCAAAGTGCTTCCATGTTTCCTCCCCCTCTGGTTTTCAAACATCATGGTGGGTGTAACCAGTGACGATCCCTGCAGTAACCTGATATTTAGCCCTGAGCTGAAACTAGTTTCAGTTCCACAGAAGAGAAACTCACACAGTCATTGTTACTGAGAGCTGAAATGGCGCAAAGAGGAGTTCAACTAGACCAAGGTAACTTGTCTTGTGCTATTTGTTTGGATCTACTGAAGGACCCTGTGACTATTCCCTGTGGACACAGCTACTGTATGAACTGTATTAAAGAATACTGGGATGGAGAAGATCAGAGGAGAATCCACAGCTGCCCTCAGTGCAGGAAGGAGTTCACACCAAGGCCTATTCTGGAGAAAAATATTATATTATCAGAGTTGGTGGCGGATCTGAAGAAGACTGGACTCCAAGCTGTTCCAGCTGATCACTGTTATGCTGGACCTGAAGATGTAGCCTGTGATGTCTGCACTGGGAGGAAGATGAAAGCTGTCAAATCCTGTCTGGTCTGTTTGGCCTCTTATTGTGAAAATCACCTTCAACCTCACTATGATTCGCCTACTTTTAAAAGACATAAAATTGTTGAAGCTTCTGCTAAACTCCAGGAGAACATCTGCTCTGATCATGATGAGGTGATGAAGATCTTCTGTCGTACTGATCAGCAGTGTATCTGTTATCTCTGCACTATGGATGAACATAAAGGCCATGAAACAGTCCCAGCTGCAGCAGAAAGGGCTGAGAAGCAGAAGGAGCTCCAGGTGAGTCGACAACAAATCCAGCAGAGAATCCAGGACCAAGAGAAAGATGTGAAGCTGCTTCAGCAGGAGGTGGAGGCCATCAATGCCTCTGCTGATAAAGCAGTGGAGGACAGTGAGGAGATCTTCACTGAGCTGATCCGTCTCCTCCAGAAAAGAAGCTCTGATGTGAAGCAGCAGATCAGATCCCAGCAGGAAACTGAAGTGAGTCGAGTCCAAGAGCTTCAGGAGAAGCTGGAGCAGGAGATCACTGAGCTGAAGAGGAAAGACGCTGAGCTGGAGCAGCTCTCAGACACAGAGGATCACAACCAGTTTCTCCTCAACTGCCCCTCACTGTCAGCACTCAGTGAGTCGACACACTCATCCAGGACCAAGATCCGTCCCCAGAGACACTTTGAGGACGTGACAGCAGCTGTTTCAGAGCTCAGAGATAAACTACAGGACGTCCTGAGAGACACCTGGACAAACATCTCACTGATGGTCACTGAGGTGGAGGTTTTACTGTCAGAACCAAAGAGCAGAGCTGGATTCTTAAAATATTCACAGGAAATTACTCTGGATCCAAACACAGCAAACATAAATCTGTTCTTATCTAAAGGGAACAGAAAAGTAACGTTTACGGTCCAACAGCAGTCTTATCCTGATCATCCCGACAGATTCATTGGTCATTATCAGGTCCTGAGTAGAGAGAGTCTGACTGGACGTTGTTACTGGGAGGTGGAGTGGAGAAGGAGAGGAGTAGGAGTTAATATAGCAGTTTCATACAAAAACATCAGCAGAGCAGGAAGATCAAATGAATGTTTATTTGGATTTAATGACAAATCTTGGTCATTATATTGTGACACAAAAAGTTACTCATTTTATCACAATGACATTGAAACTCCAGTATCAGGTCCAGTCTCCTCCAGACTAGGAGTGTACCTGGATCACAGAGCAGGTATCCTGTCTTTCTACAGCGTCTCTGAAACCATGACTCTCCTCCACAGAGTCCAGACCACATTCACTCAACCTCTACATGCTGGGGTTTATGTTTATGTTGGCTCCATTTCGAAGTTCATTAAACCTAAATAATCAGCATTGATCTTTAGTCTCCATTGTTGTTGCTGAGAGCTCATTGATGTCATTTCTTCACTGCTCAGAGATCAGCTGTATTCATGGAGCTGCTTTGTCATCTTGTTTGTCATTTTGTTGATGTTTGAGTCAGTTTGGGTGCTGCCCCTTCCTGTTTCTGTTCAGCCATGGAGGCTATCACTGCTCAGGAGCATTTTTGATTCACCTCAACTAATTGCATTTATATTTATTGCTTTGTCAGACAAAATGTTGTTCTAATCAATGTTCAGATGAGCTGATGGAAACTATGATCATCATCATCAATCCGAACATCAGTCATTTCTTTCGACTAAGATCAGATTCTGGATCAAACTGATCATTCATGATGTCCTATGTTGCCATGTTGCTCCTGTAATGAAAAAAAGACGATATATGAACATGAATATTGTCTTTTAAATTTTTGTGGTTTACATTTTCTTTTTGCAGACAAGTGATCACATCCTTAAAATGTATTATTATATCCATCAATCTGTGTCTGCAAATGTTTTTTAAACACAAATCCGTTAAAGGGCTGAATAATCCCTTAGAGGGTAGATGAGTCGGACCTCTTCCTTGTTTGAGTATAAAGTAAAGAGGGGAGGAAAGTAATACATTTATTGTCATTTTTATATATATATATATATATATATATATATATATATATATATATATATATATATATATATATATATATATATATATATATATAAGATATTGATGGTAATTCTGGGCAGACTGAGAAGTTAGTGGGGTAATTGATATACATACCAGCACATGCTCACATGTAAGGTTGTGATATTGTTAAGTTGTCATGTTTACCTTAATAAACAACCGAGGCAGAACATCCACGTCGGTGTCCGTGTTGCTCGTTCCTGAAAAAACAAGAACCCGAATCGTTTGTGAATCGTTTTGTGTTTAACTGGAGGTGTAGTAAATTTGTAGTAAATATGTTTTGTTTTTTTTTCCTTTCTTCATCTCTGGCACATACTGAGTTATGATACATGAAACAGTTTTGGTTTGTTTGTAGAGTCATTAATACTACAAAACTATCACCCCCCCCCCATCCTGCGCTGAAATCGGGTTTCTGACTTTTCATTTTCGTAATTTGTTCAGTGTCAGTATGACGTAGCAGCAGAGAGGTGAGTCAGACAGCAACCAACAGTTTCTGCTTTCTAGTTGCCTCAGGTACTTTTAACGTACCTGTCCGGACTTGTGCTAATTATATGAACCCAGAAAAATAACAAGTGTAAACATTGTACGTTCGATTTTTGGTTCATTCATTGAGTTGTATTAATTCAGACATATTTTTTTTTATATATATATAAATAAAAAGTGAGGGGAAGGAAACATTATATTTGTCTCTATTTAGGAGAGCTGAAAAATTCAATGCAGTATTTAGTTTAAAATAGCCGCCAGTTAAACATTTTTTCCCTCCCTTCATACCTGCATATCTGTTGATGGGTGGAACCACAGATGTTCACTACAGCAACATGTTCAGAAATGAAACTGATTACTGAGCGGGAATCATGAAAACAATTCACTGAAAATATGGAAACAACAATCAAATCGAAAATAATTAACCTCGAGTTTTATCATTGTTTCACAACTTTATATTGAACTGTACTTGTTGTTTCATTTCTTTTTTTAACTTATTTTATGTAGATTTGTTTGTATTTGGTCTAAAACATAAGACTTTACCATAAGCTGTAAACTGGTGATTCACAGGTCATTTTTTTATCCATGTTTTTTTTCCACCATCTTTTGATCTCGAGACTGATTAATCCCTCCATTCAGAAAAAATGAATAAAGTTTTTTTTAATTCTCATTAAGCCTTTTCAAACTATCAAGGAAAGCTTAAAAGAGAAAATAACCCAGTTAAATGTTTTCAGAAAATCTAAGGTTAAAGTTTAGAATTATTCCCTCCTTTAAATTTAAACGTAAACATTGAAACTAAAATAAAATAAAAATTGGGATAGTTCAATGAATCAATACATGAACTTACTTTAACAACTTCACACTTTTTGAAAAACATTAAACGCTTGACGCAGCTCATTGTTCTAAGTCTCAAATCAACGTCCAAGTTCAGTTTATTAACTCAATCAGACATTTAATCCACAGTCTGTGTGATTCTCAAAAGATAAAAAGTGCAAATGATTCACTGGGATGTGCATTTTTAGACTAAGCACAGTAAAACTTTTAAAAACTGTTAACACTGGTTGTCAGCTCTTCAGCTTATTCTTTTTCAAAAGGTATATATAACTTTTAAACATTTTTTGTGCAAAATTTGCAACATTATTATATTTCGGCTTGTCAGAAGAGATGAAAAGTGCAGAACATTTTGCCTTCACAGTAAATAGGCTTTGTCTATTTCCTGGCCATTTTCTGTGAGCGACAGTCAGCTGCTTTGGACAAGGCTGGATTAAGAGGGTTTTTTGGTTTGTTTTTAATACAAGAATAAAATCATCATTTTATGAGAACTCTACATCAAACTGTGCTAAAATGAGGAATACTGCGCGTCTTGTGAAGTTATAGTTGGTATCGGTTTTAAAAAATAAGGAAATACTTAGAACACATCAGCATCAGATTATTATCAGCTGCAAGACTTTGAAACGATTGTTTAAACAAAAGAACCGTGGACTTGTTGAGCTGCTCACGTCAGATCAAAATAATTCTGTCAAAGCTTTTTTTCTCAATAAAACGACTTTTTTCCTCATGATTTTATGAGTTTCTTCTGGCAATATTGTGTCTTTATTCTCCCAATAGTAAATATAGCTATTCTTGTTATATGACTTTGTTCCTGTAATATTATGACTTTATTCTTGTTTTAAAAAAAACATCCTAGTCTGGTCCTAATACTTCGTATTAACCTCTGCTGCTGTTTTTCTTTTCACTGTCACAAACTTCTCCATCTCTCCTCTATGGAGATAGAAATGTTTCAAAACATCCACGCTTGTATCCTCCTCCGTCTACTCTGTTTACACCTGTGTGTCTGTATAGGCTACTACTTCTACTGGCTAAACAGGCAGCCTGCTCATTAATTGTCCTTCTTTACCACATACGCATAGAAACAGAGACCAGAAACGGTTAAAGACACCCTCTTGGAATGAGTCCATCTGAAAATATCTCTTCTTCCTGCTATGAAGCAAAGTCACTCCAGTTTATCCACATATTTTAAAGATGGGTGTAACTTACATCTATTGATAGTTGCAGTTGTCTGGTTCAAACACTGTCATTGTTACTGAGAGGTAAAATGGCTCAGATTGGAGCTCAGTTGGAGAAGTTTTCCTGTTCCATCTGTTTGGATCTACTGAAGAATCCGGTGACTATTCCCTGTGGACACAGCTACTGTATGAACTGTATTAAAGAATACTGGGATGGAGAAGATCAGAGGAGAATCCATAGCTGCCCTCAGTGCAGGAAGGAGTTCACACCAAGGCCTATTCTGGAGAAAAATATTATATTATCAGAGTTGGTGGCGGATCTGAAGAAGACTGGACTCCAAGCTGCTCCAGCTGATCACTGTTATGCTGGACCTGAAGATGTAGCCTGTGATGTCTGCACTGGGAGGAAGATGAAAGCTGTCAAATCCTGTCTGGTCTGTTTGGCCTCTTATTGTGAAAATCACCTTCAACCTCACTATGATTCGCCTACTTTTAAAAGACATAAAATTGTTGAAGCTTCTGCTAAACTCCAGGAGAACATCTGCTCTGATCATGATGAGGTGATGAAGATCTTCTGTCGCACTGATCAGCAGTGTATCTGTTATCTCTGCACTATGGAGGAACATCAAGATCACGATACTGTCTCACTTGCAGCAGGAAGGGCTGAGAAGCAGGAAGAGCTCCCAGTGAGGCTGCAACAAATCCAGCAGAGAATCCAGGACCAAGAGGAAGATGTGAAGCTGCTTCAACAGGAGGTGGAGGCCATCAATGCCTCTGCTGATAAAGCAGTGGAGGACAGTGAGAAGATCTTCACTGAGATGATCCATCTCCTCCAGAAAAGAAGCTCTGATGTGAAGCAGCAGATCAGATCCCAGCAGGAAACTGAAGTGAGTCGAGTCCAAGAGCTTCAGGAGAAGCTGGAGCAGGAGATCACTGAGCTGAAGAGGAAAGACGCTGAGCTGGAGCAGCTCTCAGACACAGAGGATCACAACCAGTTTCTCCTCAACTACCCCTCACTGTCAGCACTCAGTGTGTCGACACACTCATCCAGGATCAAGATCCGTCCTCTGAGATACTTTGAGGACGTGACGGCAGCTGTGTCAGAGCTCAGAGACATAATACAGGATGTCCTGAGAGACACCTGGACAAACATCTCACTGGAAGTCACTGAGGTGGATGTTCTACTGTCAGGACCAGAACCCAAGACCAGAGCTGGATTCTTAAAATATTCACAAGAAATTACTCTGGATCCAAACACAGCAAACAGGAAGCTGTTATTATCTGAGGGGAACCGAAAAGTAACAAGGACGAAAGAACAACAGTTTTATTCTGACCATCGAGACAGATTCATTGACTGGTCTCAAGTCCTGAGTAGAGAGAGTCTGACTGGACGTTGTTACTGGGAGGTGGAGTGGACAGGGGCAGGAGTTGCTGTAGCCGTTTTACACAAAGACATCAACAGAGGACAAAGATTTGGATTCAATGACAAATCTTGGTCATTACATTGTAACACAAGCAGTTACATTTTTTATCACAACAATGCTGAAACTTGTGTTTGGGGACCAGATTCCTCCAGACTAGGAGTGTACCTGGATCACAGAGCAGGTATTCTGTCTTTCTACAGCGTCTCTGAAACCATGACTCTCCTCCACAGAGTCCAGACCACATTCACTGAGCCTCTGTATGCTGGGGTTCGGGTTTTCTCTTATGAATCATATGCTGAGTTAATTAAACCTAAATAATCAGCATTGATCTGAGGTCCAGGTGGTTAAAATGTGTATTTTAGTTTCAGTTTCTTTAGTCTCCATCATTGTTGCTGAGAGCTCATTGTTGTCATTTCTTCTCTGCTCAGAGATCAGCTGACTTCATTGAGGTATTTTGTCATCTTGTTTGTTGTTTAGTTGGTGTTGGAGTTAGTTTGGGTGCTGCCCCTTCCTGTTTCTGTTCAGCCATGGAGGCTCAGGAGGATTTTGATTCACCTCAACTAATTACATTTACTTTCATAGCTATGTCAGATCAAACACTGTTGTTGTTCTAATCCATGTATAGATGAGCTGATATAAATTATAATCATCATAATCAATTAGGACATCAGTCGTTATTTCATTGGACAAAGTACAGATTTTGATAATGCAACTTTTTCTTCAACTCAAACTGTTTAAAATTGACTGAAAAGTGAAATCTGAAAGGAAGTTACCTGCAAGAAGGAAATGTCCTGCTTAAAGTGTAGAAAACTAGCCTGCTTCTTAATGTAGACCAGATTTGTGCAACAAGTTGTCTGCTGATGTTTCTTGTAGTTGAGTGGGTAAAGGCAAATAAGTGATTGAAGCAAAGTCACCAAAGTGTGTAAAGTTGTCTTGGTTTAAACAGGAAAATTCATCTCCACGAAGACATACATTAATTTCTAGATTCTGCTGAGAAGCAAATTCTCTCCTGTTTATGCAGATAAGACCTGAGGTTCTGAATGGAGTTATTCAGTAAACCCCACCGGTAACATTTATTAAGCTGATGCTTTGTATTTTCTTCATATCAGACTATACAACTGCCATGATTGGCCTGTTTTTTTCTGATTTCTTGATTGAATCAGTGTGATGTTATTTTATTGTAAAAATCTAAATAAACTAAATTTATTTGTGACATTTAGCAGATTTTGGTGATGTAATCTTTCATGCTGATGAACATTTATATAAGAACAATAAAGATGATCAAATATAACACTTTTTGTAAATTGTTTTAATTTTATATTTTACTGTCATTTATAATTTTTAATTTGTGGTGAAACATAGATGCCTTAATTACCAGATATTACAAAAGTCAACACTTCCTGCACAGTATATGTACAGTTTATATTTCATGTCTGAAGAACTGTTTGGTATCAGAGGCTCTCTAAAGCAATACCCACTACTGCCATTAACTTCTTACTTTTTTTTTTTCTAGCATAGGAAGTACTCCTGGATCAGTGTTTCTGTTTCTTTTGTTGTGTATCTGCTGTGGCAGAAGGCCGCTCTTACTGAGTCAGGTTTTGGTTCTGCTGGAGGTTTCTTCCTTTTAAAGGAGACTTTTTCTCTCCACTGTCACTACATGCACGCTTGGAATGAGGGATTTCAGCAAAGTCAACAGCACAACACAAGACATTGTCAACAGTCGCTACATGCTCGTCCAAGAGCAGTGAATGCTGCAAGTCAATGACTCCATGCAATCTGTTGGGTTTCCTTAGATCACATGTATCTAAAGGCCCAACAGAAGATTTTATGTGGCCCTCTAGAAATAGAACCTTCAATATTACAGTGGTGTTTTTAAATATTTTATCAATCAAATCAGTAGTTTTGTTTGGATTCTGCCGAATTACATCAAGCTGAAAATATCTTTAATATTATTTAATTTCAAGAGGTTCTCATCGAATGCTGAGGCAGCGTTCATATTTTAACAGTTTTAATAGGTAGTTTTATCAATACATTCTGCCACAAGCAGCTCTTTAAAGACATCCTTTATCTTGATCTGACCCAAAATGAAAATGAGTTTGGTACCCCTGCCTTAGAAAACTTTCAACCAGTTTGAATATTAAACTGAATTTTTCTGCATTGGTTGATTAAAAAAAAATCAGTTGGAATGACTGCATTTCATTGACCATTTTTGTTTTTTATAAAGTACCTTGAGGGTACATGTCTTATAAATTGGCAACATATAAATAAACTGATTTGACCTGAATAAATTTAGACTCTTCATCAGCTAATAATTCTCTTAACGCCCATTCACACTTCTCTTCACTATTTCCTTTCAGTTGTTAGATTTCATGTTTCTGTTCATATTTTTTTCCTTTCATGAATTAGTCATTAAAGCTGTCGTATGTAATTTTTACAAAAGTATGTTTTTTTACATTTGTCAGAACTTTCACCATGTCCTGACAGAATAACATGAGACAGATCATCTGTGAAAAAAATCAAGCTCCTCTGCCTCCTCCCTGTTGTCTTACTACCATCTGCAGAAAGGCACCACTCCTGACCTAAAACAACCAATCAGATCCAGGAGGAGGGTCTTAGTGCTGTCAATCACCGTCGTGTACGTGCTGCTAAATCTGCTAAAGGCGGAGAAACAACTTAGTGTTCCAGGAAAGCTGTTTATCTGCTGACATCGGTGGCCATGCTAACTAGCCTTAGCATTCATGGCCGGCTCTGTTGAAGAGAGCAAGCTGTAGTGTAGCAAGGAGCAATAGGAGCTCGATTTTTTTTTTTTTTTTTTTTTTTTTTTTTTTTTTACAGATTGTGTGTTATACTGTCACAACATAGTGACAGTTTTAACAAATATGTAAAAAAAAAACAAAAAAACCCCACATTTAAAAAAAAAAAAAAAAAAGTTACATAGTGTTGATCCATTTCAGACAGAAGAAAATAATAGCTTTTATTTTATGAGACTGAAAAGAAGCTTCGATACATACGTATCATTTTATCTAGGTTGTTCTTTCCTTCAGAGTGTACCTGTACTACACAATAATACTATCAAGAATTTATTTTATCAATGGATCTATCTGTCCCAACATTGTCTGCCACTCATCTAAAACATTTATAACAAGTCCTCTCCTGGAGAAAAACATAATGTTAGCTGCTTTAGTGGAGAATCTCAAGAAGACTGGACTCCAAGCAGCTCCACTTGATCACTGCTATGCTGGACCTGAAGATGTAGCCTGTGATGTCTGCACTGGGAGGAAGATGAAAGCTGTCAAGTCCTGTCTGGTCTGTTTGGCCTCTTATTGTGAAAATCACCTTCAACCTCACTATGAATCGCCTACTTTTCAAAAACATAAAATTGTTGACGCTTCTGCTAAACTCCAGGAGAACATCTGCTCTCGTCATGATGAGGTGATGAAGATCTTCTGTCGCACTGATCAGCAGTGTATCTGTTATCTCTGTGCTATGGATCAACATAAAGGCCATGAAACAGTCCCAGCTGCAGCAGAAAGGGCTGAGAAGCAGAAGGAGCTTCAGGTGAGTCGACAACAAATCCAGCAGAGAATCCAGGACCAAGAGGAAGATGTGAAGCTGCTTCAGCAGGAGGTGGAGGCCATCAATGCCTCTGCTGGTAAAGCAGTGGAGGACAGTGAGGAGATCTTCACTGAGCTGATCCGTCTCCTCCAGAAAAGAAGCTCTGATGTGAAGCAGCAGATCAGATCCCAGCAGGAAACTGAAGTGAGTCGAGTCCAAGAGCTTCAGGAGAAGCTGGAGCAGGAGATCACTGAGCTGAAGAGGAAAGATGCTGAGCTGGAGCAGCTCTCAAACACAGAGGATCACAACCAGTTTCTCCTCAACTACCCCTCACTGTCAGCACTCAGTGAGTCTAAACACTCATCCAGGACCAAGATCCGTCCTCTGAGATGCTTTGAGGACGTGACAGCAGCTGTTTCAGAGCTCAGAGATAACCTACAGGACGTCCTGAGAGACACCTGGACAAACATCTCACTGATGGTCACTGAGGTGGAGGTTTTACTGTCAGAACCAAAGAGCAGAGCTGGATTCTTAAAATATTCACAGGAAATTACTCTGGATCCAAACACAGCAAACATAAATCTGTTCTTATCTAAAGGGAACAGAAAAGTAACGTTTACGGTCCAACAGCAGTCTTATCCTGATCATCCCGACAGATTCATTGGTCATTATCAGGTCCTGAGTAGAGAGAGTCTGACTGGACGTTGTTACTGGGAGGTGGAGTGGAGAAGGAGAGGAGTAGGAGTTAATACAGCAGTTTCATACAAAAACATCAGCAGAGCAGGAAGATCAAATGAATGTTTATTTGGATTTAATGACAAATCTTGGTCATTATATTGTGACACAAAAAGTTACTCATTTTATCACAATGACATTGAAACTCCAGTATCAGGTCCAGTCTCCTCCAGACTAGGAGTGTACCTGGATCACAGAGCAGGTATCCTGTCTTTCTACAGCGTCTCAGAAACCATGACTCTCCTCCACAGAGTCCAGACCACATTCACTCAACCTCTACATGCTGGGGTTTATGTTTATGTTGGCTCCATTTCGAAGTTCATTAAACCTAAATAATCAGCATTGATCTTTAGTCTCCATTGTTGTTGCTGAGAGCTCATTGATGTCATTTCTTCACTGCTCAGAGATCAGCTGTATTCATGGAGCTGCTTTGTCATCTTGTTTGTCGTTTTGTTGATGTTTGAGTCAGTTTGGGTGCTGCCCCTTCCTGTTTCTGTTCAGCCATGGAGGCTATCACTGCTCAGGAGCATTTTGATTCACCTCAACTAATTGCATTTATATGTATTGCTTTGTCAGACAAAATGTTGTTCTAATCAATGTTCAGATGAGCTGATGGAAACTATGATCATCATCATCAATCCGAACATCAGTCATTTCTTTCGACTAAGATCAGATTCTGGATCAAACTGATCTTTCATGATGTCCTATGTTGCCATGTTGCTCCTGTAATGAAAAAAAGACGATATATGAACATGAATATTGTCTTTTAAATTTTTGTGGTTTACATTTTCTTTTTGCAGACAAGTGATCACATCCTTAAAATGTATTATTATATCCATCAATCTTTGTCTGCAAATGTTTTTTAAACACAAATCCGTTAAAGGGCTGAATAATCCCTTAGAGGGTAGATGAGTCGGACCTCTTCCTTGTTTGAGTATAAAGTAAAGAGGGGAGGAAAGTAATACATTTATTGTCATTTTTATATATATATATATATATATATATATATATATATATATATATATATATATATATATATATATATTAGGTATTGATGGTAATTCTGGGCAGACTAATGCTCTGAGAAGTTAGTGGGGTAATTGATATACATACCAGCACATGCTCACATGTAAGGTTGTGATATTGTTAAGTTGTCATGGTTACCTTAATAAACAACCGAGGCAGAACATCCACGTCGGTGTCCGTGTTGCTCGTTCCTGAAAAAACAAGAACCCGAATCGTTTGTGAATCGTTTTGTGTTTAACTGGAGGTGTAGTAAATTTGTAGTAAATATGTTTTGTGTTTTTTTCCTTTCTTCATCTCTGGCACATACTGAGTTATGATACATGAAACAGTTTTGGTTTGTTTGTAGAGTCATTAATACTACAAAACTATCACCCCCCCATCCTGCGCTGAAATCGGGTTTCTGACTTTTCATTTTCGTAATTTGTTCAGTGTCAGTATGACGTAGCAGCAGAGAGGTGAGTCAGACAGCAACCAACAGTTTCTGCTTTCTAGTTGCCTCAGGTACTTTTAACGTACCTGTCCGGACTTGTGCTAATTATATGAACCCAGAAAAATAACAAGTGTAAACATTGTACGTTCGATTTTTGGTTCATTCATTGAGTTGTATTAATTCAGACATATTTTTTTTATATATATAAATAAAAAGTGAGGGGAAGGAAACATTATATTTGTCTCTATTTAGGAGAGCTGAAAAATTCAATGCAGTATTTAGTTTAAAATAGCCGCCAGTTAAACATTTTTCCCTCCCTTCATACCTGCATATCTGTTGATGGGTGGAACCACAGATGTTCACTACAGCAACATGTTCAGAAATGAAACTGATTACTGAGCGGGAATCATGAAAACAATTCACTGAAAATATGGAAACAACAATCAAATCGAAAATAATTAACCTCGAGTTTTATCATTGTTTCACAACTTTATATTGAACTGTACTTGTTGTTTCATTTCTTTTTTTAACTTATTTTATGTAGATTTGTTTGTATTTGGTCTAAAACATAAGACTTTACCATAAGCTGTAAACTGGTGATTCACAGGTCATTTTTTTATCCATGTTTTTTTTCCACCATCTTTTGATCTCGAGACTGATTAATCCCTCCATTCAGAAAAAATGAATAAAGTTTTTTTTAATTCTCATTAAGCCTTTTCAAACTATCAAGGAAAGCTTAAAAGAGAAAATAACCCAGTTAAATGTTTTCAGAAAATCTAAGGTTAAAGTTTAGAATTATTCCCTCCTTTAAATTTAAACGTAAACATTGAAACTAAAATAAAATAAAAATTGGGATAGTTCAATGAATCAATACATGAACTTACTTTAACAGCTTCACACTTTTTGAAAAACATTAAACGCTTGACGCAGCTCATTGTTCTAAGTCTCAAATCAACGTCCAAGTTCAGTTTATTAACTCAATCAGACATTTAATCCACAGTCTGTGTGATTCTCAAAAGATAAAAAGTGCAAATGATTCACTGGGATGTGCATTTTTAGACTAAGCACAGTAAAACTTTTAAAAACTGTTAACACTGGTTGTCAGCTCTTCAGCTTATTCTTTTTCAAAAGGTATATATAACTTTTAAACATTTTTTGTGCAAAATTTGCAACATTATTATATTTCGGCTTGTCAGAAGAGATGAAAAGTGCAGAACATTTTGCCTTCACAGTAAATAGGCTTTGTCTATTTCCTGGCCATTTTCTGTGAGCGACAGTCAGCTGCTTTGGACAAGGCTGGATTAAGAGGGTTTTTTGGTTTGTTTTTAATACAAGAATAAAATCATCATTTTATGAGAACTCTACATCAAACTGTGCTAAAATGAGGAATACTGCGCGTCTTGTGAAGTTATAGTTGGTATCGGTTTTAAAAAATAAGGAAATACTTAGAACACATCAGCATCAGATTATTATCAGCTGCAAGACTTTGAAACGATTGTTTAAACAAAAGAACCGTGGACTTGTTGAGCTGCTCACGTCAGATCAAAATAATTCTGTCAAAGCTTTTTTTCTCAATAAAACGACTTTTTTCCTCATGATTTTATGAGTTTCTTCTGGCAATATTGTGTCTTTATTCTCCCAATAGTAAATATAGCTATTCTCGTTATATGACTTTGTTCCTGTAATATTATGACTTTATTCTTGTTTTAAAAAAAAACATCCTAGTCTGGTCCTAATACTTCGTATTAACCTCTGCTGCTGTTTTTCTTTTCACTGTCACAAACTTCTCCATCTCTCCTCTATGGAGATAGAAATGTTTCAAAACATCCACGCTTGTATCCTCCTCCGTCTACTCTGTTTACACCTGTGTGTCTGTATAGGCTACTACTTCTACTGGCTAAACAGGCAGCCTGCTCATTAATTTGAATGCTGCTCCCACCGAGTGACCGGAGGCTTGTTTGTCAGTCAAGCGTGAACAAAGGCAATGATGGGCACTGTTTGAGAAGTACTGCTCTAACTGTAGATATTGGAAATCTTTGGAAAGGAGATAATTTTTGCAGGTATTTCCTGACAGATGAAGATCAACCCATAGCTGTCTTACTTTAATACGTTTTGTTGTCTTTACCATTTTGAAGATAAATGAACTGAAATTATAGGCTGGATTCTTCTAAATAATTCAGAGTGAGAGTGTCCCCCTGAAATAAAATATGAACTCATTTTTAAGCATTTTACACACTTTTTAATTTGGGGTGCCAATAAATGTGGAGGTTTCTATATGAGGGACAATAACATCATAAGTCCAGAAACAAGCTTTGATCAATAATCTGCTGTCTCTGACTGACTGTGGTTAATATTCACACCCAGATAAAAACAGGATGTTTTCATAGTTTTCATTGCAGCTGCAGTTTTCTCTAGTTGGACAAAACTGGGAATGAAACACCGAGCACTTCAACCTGACCTGAGGAACCTTTTTAACTCGACTCAGTGATAAAAACATATCTAAGGGTTAGCAGACAATATTCAGTTCAAAGTGCTTCCTTGTAAAGAAGAGGGGGCGAGAACAAGCGTCATGGTGGGTGTAACCAGTGACGATCCCTGCAGTAACCTGATATTTAGCCCTGAGCTGAAACGAGTTTCTGTTATTCGGAAGAGAAACACACACAGTCATTGTTACTGAGAGCTGAAATGGAGCCCAGAGGAGTTCAGCTGGACCACGGTAACTTGTCTTGTTCCATCTGTTTGGATCTACTGAAGGATCCGGTGACTATTCCCTGTGGACACAGCTACTGTATAAACTGTATTGGACAATCCTGGGATGAAGATCAGAGGAGATTCTACAGCTGCCCTCAGTGCAGGAAAACCTTCAAACGTAGACCAGTTCTCAAAAAAACCATCATGTTAGCTGCTTTAGTGGACGATCAAAAGAAGACTGGACTCCAAGCTGCTCCAGCTGATCACTCCTATGCTGGACCTAAAGATGTGGCCTGTGATGTCTGCACTGGGAGGAAGTGGAAAGCTCTCAAGTCCTGTTTATCCTGCCCTGCTTCGTACTGCAGGGATCACCTCCAACCTCACTATGATGCTCCACCATTAAAAAGACACAAGCTGATGAACCCCTCCAAGAACCTCCAGGAGAACATCTGCTCTCGTCATGATGAGGTGATGAAGATCTTCTGTCGCACTGATCAGCAGTGCATCTGTTATCTCTGCGCTATGGATGAACATAAAGGCCATGAAACAGTCCCAGCTGTAGCAGAAAGGGCTGAGAAGCAGAAGGAGCTCCAGGTGAGTCGACAACAAATCCAGCAGAGAATCCAGGACCAAGAGGAAGATGTGAAGCTGCTTCAACAGGAGGTGGAGGCCATCAATGCCTCTGCTGATAAAGCAGTGGAGGACAGTGAGGAGATCTTCACTGAGCTGATCCGTCTCCTCCAGAAAAGAAGCTCTGATGTGAAGCAGCAGATCAGATCCCAGCAGGAAACTGAAGTGAGTCGAGTCCAAGAGCTTCAGGAGAAGCTGGAGCAGAAGATCACTGAGCTGAAGAGGAAAGACGCTGAACTGGAGCAGCTCTCAGACACAGAGGATCACAACCAGTTTCTCCTCAACTACCCCTCACTGTCAGCACTCAGTGAGTCGACACACTCATCCAGGATCAAGACTGGTCCTCTGAGATGCTTTGAGGACGTGACAGCAGCTGTTTCAGAGCTCAGAGATAAACTACAGGACGTCCTGAGAGACGCCTGGACAAACATCTCACTGATGGTCGCTGAGGTGGATGTTTTACTGTCAGAACCTGAGACCAGAGCTGGATTCTTAAAATTGTCACAAGAAATCACTCTGGATCCAAACACAGCAAACAGAAATCTGTTCTTATCTAAAGGGAACAGAAAAGTCACGTTTATGATCCAACAGCAGCCTTATGAAGATCATCCAGACAGATTCACTAGTCATTGTCAGGTCCTGAGTAGAGAGAGTCTGACTGGACGTTGTTACTGGGAGGTGGAGTGGAGAGGAGGAGTTATTGTAGCAGTTTCATACAAGACCATCAGTAGAGCAGGAAGATCAAATGAATGTTTTTTTGGATTTAATGACAAATCTTGGTCATTATTTTGTTTTAAAAAAAATTATGCATTTTATCACAATAACATTAAAACTCCAGTATCAGGTCCAGTTTCCTCCAGACTAGGAGTGTTCCTGGATCACAGAGCAGGTATTCTTTCTTTCTACAGCGTCTCTGAAACCATGACTCTCCTCCACAGAGTCCAGACCACATTCACTCAGCCTCTCCATGCTGGGGTTTATGTTTATGCTGACTCCTTTTCGAAGTTCATTAAACCTAAATAATCAGCATTGCTCTGAGATCCATGTGGTTAAAATGAGTGTTTTAGTTTCAGTTTTTTTGGTCTCCATCATTGTTGTTGAGAGCTCATTGTTGTCGTTTCTTCACTGTCTACTTGTTTTTGATTTTTGGAGTTGGTTTGGGTGCTGCCCCTTCCTGTTTCTGTTCAGCTATGGTTCCATCACTGCTTTGGAGGATTCTGATTCACCTAAACTAATTACATTTATTTTTGCTGCTTTGTCAGACTAAATATTGTTGTTCAAATCCATGTACAGATGAGCTTATGGAAACTATAATCATCAATCAGGACATTAGACATTATTTTACTGGATGAAAATCAGATTCTGGATCAAACTGATTGTAGAAATTAATTAAGAAGAGTAGAAAATAACTGAACAACAGCCTTTATCACAGTTTTGTTCTATGTTTTATTCAGCTATATGGACATAAATATTGTCTTTAAATTTCTACAGTTTGCAACATTTTCAGCAGACAAGTGATCACATTCTTAAATTGTTTATTATATCCATCAATTTGGGGCTGTAAATGTGTTCATTGGAAACTTTAAAAAACTCTAGAAAACCTTGAAATTAGATTAGGCTTTCACTGAGATGTGATTTTTATTTTCCTCTCTCTACTTTTTTGTCTGCTTTTAGGATTTTTTATTTGTAAATTTTTATGCATTGTTTTTCTGCTCTTAATTTTAAAAGTCATGAATTTAATATCTAAAGCTCTTAGTTTTTGTATTGACCACTAGTGTCTCTGTGCTTTAACAAATGTTAATGTCAGTTTTACATGATTCATGATCTTTAGTTCCTGAATATAATTTACCAGAAATGTTTTATGTATTCATTTAATCAACAAATATTTAATTCAATAAAATTATCCAAGCTGGCTGACACAACCTGTAGCATTTTACTCTGTGACTTCAAGTTCACAGTAACTAGTGCATCAGTCTTTTTGCACCACATCTACCTCCAAACACTTGGGCCAAAACTTGGAAAAGATGCCCTCAGCATTTTAACACTGCCATCTTGTGGCCAAAATGTCTAACTACCAATTTTGGGTTCGAGCAACTGCACTAAAGTCAAGTTGAATATCTGAGGTGGATCTGTGAAGGATAGCACAAAGGTGATCATGACTGAGAGGATCTGGATGTGTTAAATTTCATCACCGAGAATGTTTTATTCAGATGTAGGAAGATCCAAACGGAACCAACATCCTGTGAATGGGCCTCCTCAAGAGTGGAAAGGTTTCCTCTTTGAAAGAGGAATAAAACTCTACCAATGATACAGACTTTAAATGGTCTGATGTGGAAATAAGCTTCAAACTTTATGATTTAGATAAAGATTTAATAACACGGAAAGTCTTTAAGCATCTAAACTTCCTGTGGATGCGCATTGCTTAGGAAGAAGACAAAAAATTCAGTTTTCTCCCTTTTTCTCAAAATTTTATTTCCACTTTATTCTCAATATTTTGAATTTACTTGAAATCACAATTTCAAATATTTTCTTAAAATTTAATGTTTTCCCTAAGTTTTTACTTTATTCTCAATATTTTAACTTTTATTATTGAAAAACTAAACTAATATCCACCAAAATATATCCACCATTCTTTTCTCCTTTGTGAAAAACTTTAAATTTAAGAACGTCTTTTTCTTCTTTTTAATGTTTGCTGACATATTTGGAGGGCAGAGAGCCAATTTCATGGAATCTGTTCAACACATTTACTGACATTCTTAAATTCACATGACATTAATGAAGAAAAACAGTTGGAGCCTTCAATATAAATAACATGGAAGTGATGTGGAGGAGTAGATTTGATTAAAAGTTTAAACTGTGTAGTCTGTTAGAGAACATTTTGTAATATGTTTTACTAAGTGAGTCAACAGAGATTGAACTTATATTTAGTGATCTTATAGTTAGCAAAGCCAGATTAAGTGACTTGGGGGTGGATAATGCTGCAGTTTGAGGTTCCGTTAGACAGGGGTAACTCTGAGGTTTGATTTTAAACCATTGCATTTCCTTGCTATTTCTCTATTATATAACTTAACGCCTCTCAACCTCACCTGTATGCTTTCAGACAGTAGGCTGCATTATCTGTGACCACTGCAAATACATAATTGAGATCCACTTTATTGTTGTGGAGGAATTCTTGGAATAAACTTGATCCTCTTTCATTTCTGTACAGAAGTTGTGCTCACAATTGCTCTCCACATACTAAAATGTTGATGTGTTTAGTCTTGTGTCACTTTCTATGTTCATGCCATTTAATAATGTGGCTTATTACCCTGTTACCTTGTTACTTTCATTCCATTTCTTGTGGTAAGTAATAATTTGCTCAGATGAAATGTGTTTTATTGAATATTTTATGTTCAGTGTTGTCATTTGGCACTTAATGATCTAGATTCTTACCCTGTAGATGTTAGAGGGTAATTGTGTCAACTCAATTAGAGTTTGGCAGCTAAAGCTTTGGATTTTGTTAGTTTATAGTTTAAAGAACTAAAGTCGGTCCCCTGGTGCTGTGGTTGTGAGTGATTATATGTTTTTAGCCACTAAGGAGGGGAGCAATTGAACATGAGAGGATGATAAATCACTTAATGGACCTCTGAAATATTTTTCTGCCTTACTTCCGAGATGATGGTTATGCCCATAGTTATACGCATCAAGTGATGTGCATGCTCACAGCTGTGGTTAATATTTACACTGGGATCAAACCAGGATGTTTTCATAGTTGTCATTGCAGCTGCAAGTTTCTCGAGTTGGATAAAACTGGGAATGAAACATGAAGCTCTTCAACCTGACCTGAGCAACCTTTTTAACTCGACTCAGTGGTAAAAACATATCTAAAGGTTACCAGACAATATTCAGTTCAAAGTGCGTCCTTGTTCTCGCCCCCTCTTCTTTACAAGCGTCATGGTGGGTGTAACCAGTGACGATCCCTGCAGTAACCTGATATTTAGCCCTGAGCTGAAACTAGTTTCAGTTCCACAGAAGAGAAACTCACACAGTCATTGTTACTGAGAGCTGAAATGGAGCCCAGAGGAGTTCAGCTGGACCACGGTAACTTGTCTTGTTCCATCTGTTTGGATCTACTGAAGGATCCGGTGACTATTCCCTGTGGACACAGCTACTGTATGAACTGCATTAAAGACCACTGGGATGGAGAAGGTCAGAAGAGAATCTACAGCTGCCCTCAGTGCAGGAAAACCTTCAAACGTAGACCAGTTCTCGAAAAAAACATCACGTTAGCGGCTTTAGTGGATGATCAAAAGAAGACTGGACTCCAAGCTGCTCCAGCTGATCACTCCTATGCTGGACCTGAAGATGTGGCCTGTGATGTCTGCATTGGGAGGAAGAGGAAAGCTCTCAAGTCCTGTTTATCTTGTCTTGCCTCTTACTGTAAGAATCACCTCCAACCTCACTATGATGCTCCACCGTTAAAAAAACACAAGCTGATGAACCCCTCCAAGACGCTTCAGAAGAACATCTGCTCTCGTCATGATGAGGTGATGAAGATCTTCTGTCGTACTGATCAGCAGTGTATCTGTTATCTCTGCACTATGGATGAACATAAAGGCCATGAAACAGTCCCAGCTGCAGCAGAAAGGGCTGAGAAGCAGAAGGAGCTCCAGGTGAGTCGACAACAAATCCAGCAGAGAATCCAGGACCAAGAGAAAGATGTGAAGCTGCTTCAACAGGAGGTGGAGGCCATCAATGCCTCTGCTGGTAAAGCAGTGGAGGACAGTGAGGAGATCTTCACTGAGCTGATCCGTCTTCTCCAGAAAAGAAGCTCTGATGTGAAGCAGCAGATCAGATCCCAGCAGGAAACTGAAGTGAGTCGAGTCCAAGAGCTTCAGGAGAAGCTGGAGCAGAAGATCACTGAGCTGAAGAGGAAAGACGCTGAGCTGGAGCAGCTCTCAGACACAGAGGATCACAACCAGTTTCTCCTCAACTACCCCTCACTGTCAGCACTCAGTGAGTCTAAACACTCATCCAGGATCAGGATCCGTCCTCTGAGATACTTTGAGGACGTGACAATAGCTGTGTCAGAGCTCAGAGATAAACTACAGGACGTCCTGAGAGACGCCTGGACAAACATCTCACTGGCAGTTGCTGAGGTGGATGGTTTAAAGTCAGAATCAGAACCAAAGACCAGAGCTGGTTACTTGAAATATTCACAAGAAATCACTCTGGATCCAAACACAGCAAACAGAAATCTGTTATTATCTGAAGAGAACAGAAAAGTAATGTTTATGATCCAACAGCAGTCTTATCCTGATCATCCAGACAGATTCACTAGTCATTGTCAGGTCCTGAGTAGAGAGAGTCTGACTGGACGTTGTTACTGGGAGGTGGAGTGGAGAGGGAGAGTCATTGTAGCAGTTTCATGCAAGAGCATCAGTAGAGCAGGAAGATCAAATGAATGTTTTTTTGGATTTAATGACAAATCTTGGTCATTATTTTGTTTTAAAAAAAATTATGCATTTTATCACAATAACATTAAAACTCCAGTATCAGGTCCAGTTTCCTCCAGACTAGGAGTGTTCCTGGATCACAGAGCAGGTATTCTGTCTTTCTACAGCGTCTCTGAAACCATGACTCTCCTCCACAGAGTCCAGACCACATTCACTCAGCCTCTCCATGCTGGGGTTTATGTTTATGCTGACTCCTTTTCGAAGTTCATTAAACCTAAATAATCAGCATTGATCTGAGATCCATGTGGTTAAAATGAGTGTTTTAGTTTCAGTTTTTTTGGTCTCCATCATTGTTGCTGAGAGCTCATTGTTGTCGTTTCTTCACTGTCTACTTGTTTTTGATTTTTGGAGTTGGTTTGGGTGCTGCCCCTTCCTGTTTCTGTTCAGCTATGGTTCCATCACTGCTTTGGAGGATTCTGATTCACCTAAACTAATTACATTTATTTTTGCTGCTTTGTCAGACTAAATATTGTTGTTCAAATCCATGTACAGATCAGCTTATGGAAACTATAATCATCAATCAGGACATTAGACATTATTTTACTGGATGAAAATCAGATTCTGGATCAAACTGATTGTAGAAATTAATTAAGAAGAGTAGAAAATAACTGAACAACAGCCTTTATCACAGTTTTGTTCTATGTTTTATTCAGCTATATGGACATAAATATTGTCTTTAAATTTCTACAGTTTGCAACATTTTCAGCAGACAAGTGATCACATTCTTAAATTGTTTATTATATCCATCAATTTGGGGCTGTAAATGTGTTCATTGGAAACTTTAAAAAACTCTAGAAAACCTTGAAATTAGATTAGGCTTTCACTGAGATGTGATTTTTATTTTCCTCTCTCTACTTTTTTGTCTGCTTTTAGGATTTTTTATTTGTAAATTTTTATGCATTGTTTTTCTGCTCTTAATTTTAAAAGTCATGAATTTAATATCTAAAGCTCTTAGTTTTTGTATTGACCACTAGTGTCTCTGTGCTTTAACAAATGTTAATGTCAGTTTTACATGATTCATGATCTTTAGTTCCTGAATATAATTTACCAGAAATGTTTTATGTATTCATTTAATCAACAAATATTTAATTCAATAAAATTATCCAAGCTGGCTGACACAACCTGTAGCATTTTACTCTGTGACTTCAAGTTCACAGTAACTAGTGCATCAGTCTTTTTGCACCACATCTACCTCCAAACACTTGGGCCAAAACTTGGAAAAGATGCCCTCAGCATTTTAACACTGCCATCTTGTGGCCAAAATGTCTAACTACCAATTTTGGGTTCGAGCAACTGCACTAAAGTCAAGTTGAATATCTGAGGTGGATCTGTGAAGGATAGCACAAAGGTGATCATGACTGAGAGGATCTGGATGTGTTAAATTTCATCACCGAGAATGTTTTATTCAGATGTAGGAAGATCCAAACGGAACCAACATCCTGTGAATGGGCCTCCTCAAGAGTGGAAAGGTTTCCTCTTTGAAAGAGGAATAAAACTCTACCAATGATACAGACTTTAAATGGTCTGATGTGGAAATAAGCTTCAAACTTTATGATTTAGATAAAGATTTAATAACACGGAAAGTCTTTAAGCATCTAAACTTCCTGTGGATGCGCATTGCTTAGGAAGAAGACAAAAAATTCAGTTTTCTCCCTTTTTCTCAAAATTTTATTTCCACTTTATTCTCAATATTTTGAATTTACTTGAAATCACAATTTCAAATATTTTCTTAAAATTTAATGTTTTCCCTAAGTTTTTACTTTATTCTCAATATTTTAACTTTTATTATTGAAAAACTAAACTAATATCCACCAAAATATATCCACCATTCTTTTCTCCTTTGTGAAAAACTTTAAATTTAAGAACGTCTTTTTCTTCTTTTTAATGTTTGCTGACATATTTGGAGGGCAGAGAGCCAATTTCATGGAATCTGTTCAACACATTTACTGACATTCTTAAATTCACATGACATTAATGAAGAAAAACAGTTGGAGCCTTCAATATAAATAACATGGAAGTGATGTGGAGGAGTAGATTTGATTAAAAGTTTAAACTGTGTAGTCTGTTAGAGAACATTTTGTAATATGTTTTACTAAGTGAGTCAACAGAGATTGAACTTATATTTAGTGATCTTATAGTTAGCAAAGCCAGATTAAGTGACTTGGGGGTGGATAATGCTGCAGTTTGAGGTTCCGTTAGACAGGGGTAACTCTGAGGTTTGATTTTAAACCATTGCATTTCCTTGCTATTTCTCTATTATATAACTTAACGCCTCTCAACCTCACCTGTATGCTTTCAGACAGTAGGCTGCATTATCTGTGACCACTGCAAATACATAATTGAGATCCACTTTATTGTTGTGGAGGAATTCTTGGAATAAACTTGATCCTCTTTCATTTCTGTACAGAAGTTGTGCTCACAATTGCTCTCCACATACTAAAATGTTGATGTGTTTAGTCTTGTGTCACTTTCTATGTTCATGCCATTTAATAATGTGGCTTATTACCCTGTTACCTTGTTACTTTCATTCCATTTCTTGTGGTAAGTAATAATTTGCTCAGATGAAATGTGTTTTATTGAATATTTTATGTTCAGTGTTGTCATTTGGCACTTAATGATCTGGATTCTTACCCTGTAGATGTTAGAGGGTAATTGTGTCAACTCAATTAGAGTTTGGCAGCTAAAGCTTTGGATTTTGTTGGTTTATAGTTTAAAGAACTAAAGTCGGTCCCCTGGTGCTGTGGCTGTTAGTGATTATATGTTTTAGCCACTAAGGAGGGGAGCAATTGAACGTGAGAGGATGATAAATCACTTAATGGACCTCTGAAATATTTTTCTGCCTTACTTCCGAGATGATGGTTATGCCCATAGTCATACGCATCAAGTGATGTGCATGCTCACAGCTGTGATTAATATTTACACTGGGATCAAACCAGGATGTTTTCATAGTTGTCATTGCAGCTGCAATTTATGTTCTCGAGTTGGATCCAACTGGGAATGAAACATGGAGCACTTCAAGCTGACCTAAGCAACCTTTTTAGCTTGACTCAGAGGTAAAAACATATTTAAGAGTCAGCAGACAGTCTTCAGTTCAAAGTACTTCCTCGTTTCCTCCCCCTCTGGTTTTCTGAGACAGAAAAAAAAGAGTTGACTCTTTCCTATTGTCAGAATCACCTCCATCCTCACTATGATGTCCTTGTACTGAAGAAACACAACATCCATATGTTGACAAGCCCGAAGACAGGCACAAAAAAGCTGTGTGATATACTTCACAACTTTGGTTTGACTCAGCATATCAAACAAGCAACGCACAATCAAGGACACACTCTGGACTTCATCATCAGCAAGGGTGTAAATATTTCCAAAGTCTCTATAATTGATGTTGCCCTGTCTGATCATTTTTTTGTTGTTTTTGAAAGTACAATTTCTGTTGACTCGCTAACTCATCAGGTGTTTTTCCCCAGGATCTAAAAACAGCAGTTATCAAACCACTGTTAAAAAAGAACAATTTAGATAAAACACTACTGATTAGTGGCCAATCTCTAACCTTCCATTTTTCAGCAAAATTATTGAAAAAGCTGTGTTTCAACCGTTAAATAGCTTTTTAATAATGACAAACCGCTTTGATGTCTTTCAGTCAAGTTTCTGTGCTCGCCACAGCACTGAGACTGCCCTCATCAAAGTGTTCAGTGAAATCCACACAAGTACAGACTGTAGAAGAACCACAGTGTTGGTTCAGCGCAGTATTTGTCACTGTTGACCATGACATATTATTGAAGCAACCGAAGAGCTGGGTCGGACTTTCTGGTACAGTACTCAATTGGTTTGAATCCTACCTAAAGAACAGGGATTTCTTATTTAATACATGCTCCCATTAGCTCAGCTTATAGAAAGTCATAAGATTAGTTACCAGAACTACGCAGATGATACACAGCTCTACATTACGTGTTACCAGTTGACTCTGAACCCATCCGAGCACTGCACAGATGCTTAGAACAAATCAGTGTGTGGATGTGCCAAAACTTTCTCCAGCTGAAAAAACCCCAAACTGAAATCATTATATTTGGACCTAAAGAGGAACGATCTAGACTCGGCGCACAGCTTCAGTTATTACAGCTAGAAACTTATGATCAGGCCCGAAATCTGGGTGTAGTGATGGACTTGGACCTGAACCTTCAGAGACACATAAAACAGTTACAAAGTCAGCCTTCTGACTTTGTAACTGTTTTATGTACTTTGTACAGTTTTTTCAAGTACAAAAACTGTACTTGAAATCATTACAGATACTTAGAAAACACAAAACTCAGAAGGAAAAACATGTATTTGTACCACAAGGTTAAAAAAGATCAATTAGCTAAAGTGCTTTACATTTTAGGCTTTTTGGTTTATTTTTTTCACTTTTTATTTCCTGTTTTTCAGATTGTAATCAGGGTTCCAACAGATTTTTCCAGATTAAAGTTTCCTGAACAATAGCCCTTTACATTCAATGTAACAATAGAACCCTGAAGTTCACTATTTATCACCTGAAGAACATTTACAGGATTAAAGGACTAATGTCTCAACAAGATCTAGAGAAACTCATCCATGTATTTATCTTTATTTGCATTGTTTACTGCAACAGTGTCTTCTCACAGGTCTCCCTAAAATATCAGACAGCTGCAGCTGATCCAGAACGCTGCTGCTCGTGTTCCCACTAAAACCAGGAAGATAGAGCACATCACCCCAGTTCTAAAGTCCTTCTACTGACTCCCTGTAGCTCAGAGAAGAGACTTTAAAATACTTATGTTAGTTTATGAATCACTACTGAACAGCTTAGCACCAAAATACATTAAAGACCTGTTGTCGTTGTATCAACCTTCCGGACCACTCAGGTCTTCTGGTTCTGGTCTGCTCTGCCTGAGGAACAAAGAGCCTGTGCACATGGGATTCCTGCCTGCGCACTGCATCACATGTGAGCCCAATCTATGACATCTTTAGTAGATGATGCCAATTCACATCAGGCGTCATCTCAAGACACTTTACAAAACAAATGTATCGAATGTCCAGATAGAAATCTACTGTCCATTCTGTCCAATGACAGATGGATTCATATTTAAACTAGCGCTTTCAATCAATTTAACATTTTTATCAGATTAATCCCAATTAATCACTGTGCAACTTTGTTAGCTTAAAATGTAAAAACGCACATTTTCAAAAAAATGTTTTTGAAAATGTTTAATTGTCTCGAACCAAACATGTCAGTTTCTCCAGGTTTTCAGATTCAGGAAGGTTTGAAACAAGTCATTTTGTTTCAAAACATAAACTATTAACTATAAACTGGTTGTGCTTCAGTGGAACGATAATTCACTGTTGCAATGAGTCGGCTACATTCTACCTTGGTTTTATCCAAATGTCCATCACACTGTTTTTGTTTTGTTTTGCTTTTTTTCTACAGATTTTTTTGGGCACTAGCGGAATTTACTTGACAGTAATCTGATGGAGAAAAGTGGGGAAAGAAATCGAGGGCGGGAATCGAACTCGGGACGGCCACATTGAGGTCTGTAGCCTCTGTCAACGGGGCGTCCGCTCTAACTGCGGTGTTTTTTAAAGCGAAATTTGCTGCTGAGCTCACCAGTCTGACTCTCCTCCTGTCAGACCCCGCCACTGATCGAAGGGAAGGAAGAAGAAAAGAGAAACACAGAAAGAGAAAGAAGTAAAGAAAGAGAGAAAGCAGGAACGACAGAAAGAGACAAAGTAGGAAGGAAAGACAAAAAGAGAGATGGAAATTTCTCTCTTTCTGTCTTTGAAGGAAAGAAAAATAATTTCTCTCTCTCTGTCTCAGCAGAGAGAAATGATTTTGCAGTTTCTAGAAATCCGTTTCCAATTGGGAGCAGTTTACTCTGGCCGGTTAACCTGACTTACATGTTTTTGGGTGATGTGGGGGAAAACCGGAGTACCCGGAGAAAACCCACACAAACACGAGGAGAACATGCATCACCGTGTCGCCTACTTTTTAAAATGACTTTTTAAAAACTTTCCCTTGATGGAAAAAATCTAAATGGATTTGTTTGATTTCTGTTGGTTTTGGGGGTTTTTTGTTTTTGTTTTTTGCGATTTTCTGTTTTTAAATAAGGAAAAAAGCGCAATGTGCTGGTACACACGTACCAGGTGCTTTTGCAAGGCGGATCCAGGCCTTGGGGTGAGATATATTTAAGTTCCTTTTGTCAATTTTCACCTGGAGAAACAATAATATGATTTTGCAGTTTCTAGAAATCCGTCCCTAATTGGGAGCAATTTTAATAAAACTCAAGGTTTTTGGGTGATCCAGAGGAAACCTGGAGGACCTGGAAAAAACCCACGCCGTGCTGCCCACTTTCTAAATGACTTTTTTGAAAATTTTCCCTTGACGGAAAAGCCTATATTAAATGTTTTTTGTTTGATTTTTGTTTTTAATTTTTTGTTTTTAAAATAAGCAAACAGGCACAATATGGTGGTAAGAGTGCCTGGAGGAAACCCGCGCTAGTACGGGGAATCTGTGTAGATGCAGTGCTAACCACTTCACCACCGTGCTGTCCACTTTTTTTCAAATTTGAGATTTATCTTGAGGTTTGAAAGTCTTTTGAAGGGGTTGGGAAGGGAACTTTTTTCTAGTTGCCTTCATTCGACTCGCTCTTGTTCTTTTTCTTCCACTTTTTTGGTTTCCTCAAGCCCAGAGCGTGCCGTATTTTTTTCCAAACTGAAATATTTGATTTTGTTTCTTTTCTTTCCTCCATGGATTTAGTCTCTGTGTTGTCCAACGTCTCTGTGTTGTCCAGCATCTCTGTGACGGTTTCCACAGAGGTGCTGGTCTCTTCCGTGGATTCAGAGTGAGAATCACTTGATTTCTGCTGCATTTCGTCCATGGATGAGTCTTCGTTACACTCATCGGATGATACGTTAGTGAACTCACTGGTCTCTGATGAGGTTTCCTCGTAGTCGTCGTCCAGAAATGTTTCGTCCAGGTCAGAACAGCTTTCTGCAGGGACGGATTCTGTTTCCTGAAACGGATGGAGTTCCTGGAAAAACTGAAAAATGGTAATTAACTTGTCATCTAGCTTGCGCATCAGTGTGAGACCTGCGAACATGAAAGCCAGAAAGTCCAGTGTCGATGTAATGTTCATCCCCTGGGATGAATTGTTAATCCACTCCAGTTCAGGTGGGAAAGCCTCCGCTGTCTCAGCAGGCTTCGGTTGCAGGAGGAGGGACCTATTTTGATAGAGATCTTCGTTCTTAGCTCCCTGTTCGTTTGTAAGCTGATGATCTTGATTGGCTCTTTCCAAATTTTTCTCATGGTCTACATCTTTCTGGTATGTTTCAGCTCGCTGTTTCGGTTCAGAAACATCTCTTGCATACTTACAGTTCAGTTCCTGGTATGAAACCTGAACCTGCTCCAGCTTGCTCTGCATCTGTTCCTCCTTCTCCTGCAGAGTTTTGATCTCTTGGGACATTTTTTGATAGAGCTCTTCCTTCTCAGCTCTCAGTTTGTTAATAAGCTGCTGATCTTGATTTGCTCTTTCCAAATGAGCCTTTTTCTCGTGGTCTGTCTCTCTCGGATGTGTTTCAGTTCGCTGTTTCAGTTCAGAAACATCTCTTTTGTACTTACAGTTCAGTTCCTTGTATGAAACTTGAACCTGCTTCAGTTCTCTCTCCAACTGTTCCTCCCTCTCTTGCAGAAACGCGATCTCTTCTGACATTGATTCGTAGAGCTCTGCCTTCTCAGCTCTCAGGTTTTTGATAAGTTCTAGATCCTCCTTGGCTCTCTCCAGTTTAGCCTTTTTCTCATCATCTGCCTCTTTCTGGTATGTTTCAGCTCGCTGTTTCAGTTCAGAAACATCTCTTGCATACTTACAGTTCAGTTCCTGGTATGAAACTTGAACCTGCTCCAGCTTGCTCTGCATCTGTTCCTTCTTCTCCTGCAGAGTTTTGATCTCTTGGGACATTTTTTGATAGAGCTCTTCCTTCTCAGCTCTCAGTTTGTTAATAAGCTGCTGATCTTGATTTGCTCTTTCCAAATGAGCCTTTTTCTCGTGGTCTGTCTCTCTCGGATGTGTTTCAGTTCGCTGTTTCAGTTCAGAAACATCTCTTTTGTACTTACAGTTCAGTTCCTTGTATGAAACTTGAACCTGCTTCAGTTCTCTCTCCAACTGTTCCTCCCTCTCTTGCAGAAACGCGATCTCTTCTGACATTGATTCGTAGAGCTCTGCCTTCTCAGCTCTCAGGTTTTTGATAAGTTCTAGATCCTCCTTGGCTCTCTCCAGTTTAGCCTTTTTCTCATCATCTGCCTCTTTCTGGTATGTTTCAGCTCGCTGTTTCAGTTCAGAAACATCTCTTGCATACTTACAGTTCAGTTCCTTGTATGAAACTTTAACCTGCTTCAGTTCTCTCTCCAACTGTTCCTCCCTCTCTTGCAGAAACGCGATCTCTTCTGACATTGATTCGTAGAGCTCTGCCTTTTCAGCTCTCAGGTTTTTGATAAGTTCTAGATCCTCCTTGGCTCTCTCCAGTTTAGCCTTTTTCTCATCATCTGCCTCTTTCTGGTATGTTACAGCTCGCTGTTTCAGTTCAGAAACATGTCTTTTGTACTTACTGTTGAGTTTCTGGTATGAAACTTTAATGTGCTCCAGTTCACTCTGCGTCTGTTCCTCCCTCTCTTGCAGAAATGCAATCTCTTCTGACATTTTTTGATTTTCAGCTCTCAGGCTTTCAAGGAGCTGTTGATTGTTGCCGAGGCTCGCTTCCTGCCCCACCTGCTGGCCCACCAAAGCCACGTCTCCTTCACAGTGGGAGCAAAGTTCCTCGTAGGAAGTCCTGATTTTGTCCAGTTCTTCTTGGAGGGCGGTATTTCTCTCTTTTTCCGCCTGGATTTGCGACTCGAAGGCTTCCTGGTTGAGGATATGGGCCACTTTTAACTCTACGAAGTCTTGCTGCAACAACTTTTTCTTCCTGTACTTCAAGTCGTTGTGCACCTTGGCAGCAATGACGGCCGGGTTCAGAGTTGCTTGATCAGTAAACTTCTCTATGCTCTCCAGTTCCCTCTTTGCCTCTTTGCCATTGTTGATGAACATTTCCTTGAGGTTTTTCTGTTGTTTTAACTGGACTCTGGTCTCCTCCAGCTCTGCTTCCAGGTGGGCTGCTCTCTGGTCCTCTTCCTGCCATCTTGTTCTCTCCATTTCCAAAAGAAAGTCCAGTCTCTGGATCTCTCCCTGTAGGACATGCAGGGGCGGCAGAGGAAACCAGCCTTGGTGATTTTGCTGGTGTTCCCATGTCCCCTGGGGTTCCATCATTTCGTGGTGGAAGCTCGGATTCTGATGCGACATTTTCCCACAGATTACGGATTACGTTAAAATCGCTGTCGATTTGCAAATTACCTGAACGGTCGATTTGACAAGAGCTCTGCGTACGTCTGATCTGGTCAGCGAAATAGCAAGCTATGAGAAAAACAAAGAGTGCTGTTAGATAAAAGGACAGAGTTGATGACATCACATAGATGACATCACTGGTGACATTATCAGATTTTTCCTTTGATCTGTTCCATCACTCCACTCATTATGTTGTTTATATTCAAAATATTCTGAGATTCACTTGTGTTTTATTCTTTAATGGAAAGTCTTTAGTGATTTTTTTTTTTTTTTCAATATTTATAAAATAAGATAATCCTTTATTAGTCCCACAAGTGGGAAATTTAAGCTGTAACATCAGAAAGTGGACAGAACAAGAGTAACAGAAATGAAAAACAAACAAAAAATATATGTGTGTGTGTTTATATATTTAAATGTTAATTTTGCTTGTTTACTCAAACTTTTATTTTGTTTTTCTAGCAACCACAGTGCATTATCGGAAAAGAGAGTGGGAATGAAAGTTTATAATACATTCTTTTATCAGGCATTTATTGCTTTTGTGGTCTTTTTTTTTTAATATACATGTATAGATGTGAAACAACAGGTGACATTTTACAAAGTTTAAACCATTAGTAGAAATGATTAAATATGATACATCAAAAACATTAATTCATTAAATTAATCAACCAAGTAAAATGAACATTTTCTCTCTGGTCCGAGCAGAGCATAGATGAAGTTGTGTATACACACACACACACACACACACACACACGGGACTTAAACGAGAGATTTCCAGTAAAGGAAAACTTGGGGAGGCTGTGGTTGATCGTCGACAGACCGAGAAACTGACAGATTCCAGTAATGGAAGCTGACCACTGTTATTGAAAAGAAGGGCGGCCATGTTGGTCACTGATTGTTTTTTACGTCAGAAATTTTTATTGGAAAGTGTTGAGTTGTTTGTTTATAATTCTCACTTAAACAGATGAAAATAAAAAAGTAAGATGGGAAAATATATTTTTCATTTGGTTGCATATTAATTCTTCACATTACTAGTTTTCCAATAATTGTGCACATATAGATATTCTCCTAACAAAGCAAAAACCTCACTTTTACTTTCTTAAACATGTCTTTTTCTTGTATTGATTTAGACTTTCTCGTAATATTTAAAATGAATGTTAAGCTGTCCTGCGTCAGGGATCAGGGATACAGTCAGCTAACCGTGGTGCTTGTCATTGCACAGACGGCGACAGGTCGTCCGACGGGGACTCCAGGGACATGGACCTGTCAGCAAACGACTTCAGAGTGCCATGTGCGAAGGAGATGGCTCTGATGGAGAAGATGGGATACAACATGGTACAGGAGAACGGGCAGAGGAAGTATGGCAGACCGTCGACAGGTACACCAGAGCCCACAGAAACAGGAAATAAAACAGAAGGATGTCACAAAGCAGCTTCAATAGAGTTTGATGTTTCCCAATATTCTCGTAAGAATCTACAGTGCTGTGTAGATGTTTTTAACATTTTATTACAAAAACAAACTTTGATATGTTTTATTGGGATTTCAAAACAAAGTTTTCAATTTTGAACAGGATTATTCTTTATTTACTACCAGCAGACGAGGAATCAGCATTAGGGCTGCACCGATTAATTAAATTAATCATGATTAATCAAATATTTAAATAATTGCCAACTAACTTCATAATCAATTAACTGTTAACTATACAGACTCTAAAAAAGGCCATTTGCTGAATAAGCAACACATCCAGAGCCATAATTAAGCCAAAACTATACAAAATATATAAACATTTGCATTTAAGATAAAAAAAAAAAAAAAAAAAAACCTTGTCTGTAAATCTGCTCTACACAGAACTCCTCAAGTGGCAATTTCAGCTTCACCTGGTTCAAATTCACTAAAGGAAAGCTATATTATTGCATTTTAGGCAATAAAATGTTTAATTATTTATTTATTTGCCTCTTTTGATGTATTTCTAATATTGTCTAAAAAAAAGTCTAAGAGGTTAACTTAAAAATCTGCTAAATGTTCCAATTTTTTTTTAAACCGATTAATCGATTAATCATCAGAATAATCGATTATTAAAATAGTCATTAGTACCAGCCCTAATCAGCATGAATGTGGCATTTAAACTGGAGGTGACCAACTGCTTTCACTTTGTCAACGAAAAGCTCACAAAGAAAAATAGTAAATTCTCTGCAATTCAAAAGGATTGAAGATGTTAAGTTAAGACTTAAAACTATTTTTGCTGGGGAGACGATATGTTGACTGGAGGTAGATGTCAAGATCAACGCAGGCTCTGGAAATGAAACAACTCTCCTGATGCCTCAAAACAAACAGTTTCGAAGCACTTCAAGAAACAGCTCACCCACTTGGAACTGTCTTGGAGCTAAGCTGAAAAATAAATCTCATTATTTGGATCTGACTGGACGTCTAACAGGATGGACCCCCCACCTACATGATACAGCATGGCCAGCATTGAGCCAAAACATTGCCTCATCAACACCAGCACCAAAGAAAAGACAACAAGCAACTGAAGCTGACATGATTTCAGCTTCCTTGACTCTAGTACCAAGGACTAATCAGCCAGCTCGAGCCATAACACATCCCGTCATATCTCCAGTTGAAAACCAACTAAACCCCACTGGAATTCCACTGAAAAACAGGTTTGCTGCTCTGCAGCAGGAGCCTATGATGGACACCTCTCCTCCAAACGTCAACAAGAGGTATGAGACAAGACCAACACAACCACCTCCTAAAGTGACCCAGAAACCAAAATTAATGCCAAAAGTTTTTATTGTCGGGGATGCAGCAGTGAATGGAATTGATCGTCTTTGTAGCACAAAGAGAATGAAAATAATCTGCTTCCCGAAAGACAGCGTGGATGATATAACAGAGAAAATACTCCCATTAACCATTGATCAGCCAAGCATTGAGAGTCTAATCATTCACATTGGAGCTAATGATTTGGTTAAGCAAAAATATGAAATTCTGAAAAAGGACTTTAGTCATCTTCTTAGCACAGTTGGAAATCTGAAAATGAAAGTGTTTATCAGTGGACTAATACCAAAAGTTGGACGTGGAGATGAGAATTACAGAAGCTGTTTATGATTAATAGATGGGTTATTAAAGAATGCTCTCCCAAATTCCTGAACTTTATTGATAATCACAAGATTTTCTGGGAGCGCGATCATCTCTTGAGACAAGACGGAGTCGGCCAAAATAAAGATGGGAAAAAACTTTTCACTGCCATTAACTTCAGTGCTGTTAACAGCAGAAGGCCATCTCTCCCAACACAGGACAATGGAAACACTGACATCACTGCCCCAGCAAAGATTGTAGAAGGAAAAGCACAAACCCAGTTGGCGCACAATGTTCCAAAACAAACCGATAGGCAGCCATCTACTCCAGCTGGAAACGGAGCTGAGAGGGGAGGGATCCTCCACCACCCCATCAACACCTACTGGGAGCCGAGACTGCTTATTGGAGGACAGTACTGGAACACAGAATAACTCAAAAAATTTGTCACTAGGACTGATGTTTCTCAACTTCAGTGAGGAAATGGACCGCCAGGTACTACAAGGAACTTCCTTCTTAAGTTCTGAATCACCAGGTTCTGGCTTATCAAAAAATCTGAACACTGACTCTACATTTCTGAAGTCTGAGACGGGGGTCCAGACATTAGTAAACCTGTCCTTCTCTAGAAAGTGTCTGGCCCCCTGGCAGTAAGCTACAGGAGCATCCCTGTCAGAATTACTAATAGAAAAATAGCAAGGAAATGCAGTGGTCTAAAATCAAATCTCAGATTAATCCCTTGTCTTAATCAACCTCAAGCTGTAAAATCATCCACCCCCAAGACACTTAAACTGGCTCTGCTAAATATAAGATCACTATCAGCAAAATTACTTCATTACTGATTACTTAGCAAAACAGATATTATAACAAAATGTTCTTTTATAAACAACACAGCCGAAATATATTTAATCAAATCTACTCCTCCACTTCATTTCTATGCTATAACCCAGTAGATGAGTTAGTAGATAATTTCCAGTCTAAGATTTCAGACATCATCGATTCCATTGCTCCCATAAAAGTGAAGATTGTCTGGTAGGAATAAATCTCCTTGGACAAATGCCACATTAGTGAGATGGAAAAAAAACCTTTGTCGTAGGGCTGAACATAAATGGAGTAAAACTCAACTTCACGTTTATTATGAAATTCACAAAGAGAGGCTGCGAAGCTATCACTTATTTCCTTGCGGAAATCATAAACAAAAACATCAACAATGCTCGTGCTGTATTTACCACAGTTGAGAGGCTCACAAATCCTCCTTTGATTTTACCACCTAAACTCCACTCTACCAGGGCTTGCAATGAATTTGCCAACTTCTTAGCAGAAAAATTTTTAAAAATTAGAGGGTTAATCTGCACATCAACACCAAATCCAGGACCAATTTTATGCTCAAACACAAATGCTGAGAAAATGATTACATTTCAACTATAAAAACTTAGAAGAAATTATAAATCAATTAAGCTCCTCCTCCTCCTCCTGCCTGTCATTGCATCCCACCTGATTCAATTAGTAAACTCATCCCTCTCATCAGGTATATTCCCTGAGGCCTTAAAAACAGTGGTTATTAAACCATTGTTTAAAAAAAAACAAAAAAACTGGACAAATCACTATTGCAGAATTACAGGCCAATCTCCAACCTTCCATTTATCAGTAAAATTATTGAAAAAGCTGTGTTTAATAGTTAAATAGCTTCCTTACAATGACCAACCGCTTTGATGTCTTTCAGTCTGCTTTCCATGCTCACCACAGTTTTTAGACTGCCCTCGTCAAAGTGTTCAATGACATAAATACAGCCTGTGGAAGAACCACAGGGCTAGTTCTTTTCCGAAATCTGGGTGTAGTGATGGACTCAGACCTGAACCTTCAGAGACACATAAAGACAGTTACAAAGTCAACCTTCTATCAGCAGAAGAACATTTACAGGATTAAAGGAGTGATGTCTCAACGAGACCTAGAGAAACTCATACGTGTTTCTCTTTAGTCGCATTGATTACTGCAACAGTGTCTTCACAGGTCTCCCTAAAAAAATCAATCAGACAGCTGCAGCTGATCCAGAACGCTGCTGCTCGTGTTCCCACTAAAACCAGGAAGATAGAGCATATCACCCCAGTTCTAAAGTCCTTCCACTGGCTCCCTGTAGCTCAGAGAATAAACTTTAAAATACTTCTTTTAGTTTCTAAATCATTGAACAGCTTAGCACCAAAATACATTAAAGAACTGTTGTCGTTGTATCAACCTTCCAGACCACTCAGGTCTTCTGGTTCTGGTCGACTCTGCATCCCCAGAACCAGAACCAAACATGGAGAAGCAGCTTTCAGCTTCTATGCTCCACAAATCTGAAACAAACTTCCAGAAAAGTGCAAAACAGCCAACACACTGAGTTCCTTTAAATAAAGGCTAAAAACCCAGCTGTTTAGAGTTGCCTTAGACCCATAATAACAGCAACATTGATCAATATATTTTATGTGTATTAATGTTTTTAATGATGGCACTTGACAAAATGTAATGTTTGCAACTGGTTTCACAACCAATGACCATTTGATGTGTTTATGATGTTTTTATGTTTTCATGATGTAAAGCACTTTGAACTGTTTTGTTGCTGAAATGTGCTATAAAGATAAACGTGACTTAAACTTAACTTCCACCCAGCTATGTAGAACTCCACTTCCTTTCTTGGTATCTCTGTTCAGGTGTAAATTATAGTGATGAAGCAGCTTTCCTTACTATAGCTACTATAGCTGAGTGTTGTTGCACACATACAGACTCTGTAAACAGAGGCTGCCTGACCTTGATATTAGTCAGAAGTGGTGCTGCAGGTTCAAAGGTCGCTTCAATTGACATTAAGTGTTTAGTTACAGGTGTGGTTTTGAAAGATGCTGTTTGTTTAGTTTGAAAAGTTATTTCATGTAGTTGCTGGCCTGACGGGAGGTGCGGTTTGTTTTTAGTGACAAGAATGACATTTTTAGCTGGAAACATTTTAGTTTCCTGTAATTGACAAACTGATGTTAAAATCAGAGAAACTGATCATTAAATGTGGATCTACATTTTAATCACAAACCTCAGGATTAAAGTTGCTGGTGTAAAGACTGGAAAACATTCAGTTTGTGCTTCAGACTGCTCCTCTTCCTGTAGTTGAAGTCATATAAGTCTATCACCTTACTATAACACACTGTAAGCTCCAATTTGTTCGGTCTGATGTTTATTGCCCAACCCATTAGATATCAGAGGGCAGAACAACAGTGGAAGAGCTCAAAGTCTGACTGAAGGAATCACATGTTCAGATTAAAGTTCAAACTAATTAAACTTCTAAGACAGAGAAACTCACACAGTCTTTACTGAGAGGTAAAATGGCTCAGAGAGGAGCTCAGCTGCAGAAAATCACCTGTTCCATCTGTCTGGATCTACTGAAGGATCCGGTGACTATTCCCTGTGGACACAGCTTCTGTATGAACTGTATTGGACAATACTGGGATGAAGATCAGAGGAGAATCAACACCTGCCCTCAGTGCAGAGAAACCTTTAAAAGAAGACCTGTATTGAGGAAAAGCACAATTTTAGCAGAGTTGGTGGAGGATCTGAAGAAGGTTGGACTCCAAGCTGCTCCAGCTGATCGCAGTTATGCTGGACCTGAAGATGTGGCCTGTGATGTCTGCACTGGGAGGAAGATGAAAGCTGTCAAGTCCTGTCTGGTTTGTTTAGTTAATTACTGTGAGAAACATCTTCAGCTTCATTATGAATCTCCATCTTTGGCAAAACACAAGCTGGTGAACCCCTCCAAGAAGCTCCAGGAGAACATCTGCTCTCGTCATGATAAGGTGATGAAGATCTTCTGTCGTACTGATCAGCAGTGTATCTGTTATCTCTGCGCTATGGATCAACATAAAGGCCATGAAACAGTCCCAGCTGCAGCAGAAAGAGCTGAGAAGCAGAAGGAGCTCCAGGTGAGTCGACAACAAATCCAGCAGAGAATCCAGGACCAAGAGAAAGATGTGAAGCTGCTTCAACAGGAGGTGGAGGCCATCAATGCCTCTGCTGATAAAGCAGTGGAGGACAGTGAGAAGATCTTCACCGAGCTGATCCGTCTCCTCCAGAAAAGAAGCTCTGATGTGAAGCAGCAGATCAGATCCCAGCAGGAAACTGAAGTGAGTCGAGTCCAAGAGCTTCAGGAGAAGCTGGAGCAGAAGATCACTGAGCTGAAGAGGAAAGACACTGAGCTGGAGCAGCTCTCAAACACAGAGGATCACAACCAGTTTCTCCTCAACTACCCCTCACTGTCAGCACTCAGTGAGTCGACACACTCATCCAGGATCAAGATCCGTCCTCTGAGATACTTTGAGGACGTGACAGCAGCTGTTTCAGATCTCAGAGACATAATACAGGACGTCCTGAGAGACGCCTGGACAAATATCTCACTGGCAGTCACTGAGGTGGAGGTTTCACGGTCAGAACCAGAACCAAAGAGCAGAGCTGGATTCTTAAAATTGTCACAAGAAATCACTCTGGATCCAAAGACAGCAAACAGAAATCTGTTCTTATCTGAGGGGAACAGAAAAGTAGCATCAGTTGACCAACAACAGTCTTATCCTGATCATCCAGACAGATTCACTGTTTGGCTTCAGGTCCTGAGTAGAGAGAGTCTGACTGGACGTTGTTACTGGGAGATAAAGTGGAGAAAAGGAGGAGTTTATGTTGCAGTTTCCTACAAGAACATCAGCAGATCGAAATTGTCAGATGAATGTAGGTTTGGATTCAGTGAAAAATCTTGGTCTTTAGAGTGTGACAGTTACAGAAACGGTTACACATTTTCTCACAACAACATTAAAACTCCAGTATCAGGTCCAGTTTCCTCCAGACTAGGAGTGTTCCTGGATCACAGAGCAGGTATTCTGTCTTTCTACAGCGTCTCTAAAACCATGACTCTCCTCCACAGAGTCCAGACCACATTCACTGAGCCTCTACATGCTGGGATTAGACTTTATTATGGATCCTCTGCTGAGTTAATTAAACCTAAATAATCAGCATTGATCTGAGGTCCAGGTGGTTCAAATGTGTATTTTACAAATGTGTTCTTTAGTCTCCATCATCGCTGCTGAGAGCTCATTGTTGTCATTTCTTCTCTGCTCAGAGATCAACTGTCGTTATGTTGCTACTTTGTCGTCTTGTTTGTTGTTTAGTTGATGTTGGGATTAGTTTGGGTGCTGCCCCTTCCTGTTTCTGTTCAGCCATGGAGGCTATCACTGCTCAGGAGGATTTTGATTCACCTCAACTAATCACATTTACATTTATTGCTTTGTCAAACCAAATGTTGTTCTAATCCATGTACAGATGAGCTGATGGAAACTATAATTACCATCATCAATCAGGACATCAGATATTATTTAATTGGGCGATTTATTTTACTTTTCTGGTGCTTTAAATTACAGGAGTCATTCAGCAGGAGTCACTTGTGTCCTGCATTAGAAGGAGGAAAATATCAGCACCTGTTGGTTCCTGTGTTAAAATATATCAGGAGTTTCTCCTGGCAGATGTTGGAATTACATGAGTTTACATCAAAGGTTGATTTTATAACATTTTTTTTTCAGACTGAAACATTGTATTGTCAAGACTTCGTAAAACATCTTTTTTTTTTTTTTTTTTATTAAAACACAGTAAGAACTTTTTCTTTAACTCAAATTGTGTTTAAAATGGACTGGAAAGTGAAATCTGAAATGAACTTACTAGCTAGAAAGAACTTCTGGCTTCCTTCTCAATATAGACTGGATTTCTGCATTAAGTTGTCTGCTCATGGTTGTGGTTGTTGAACGGGTAAAAGCAGGAAATTGATCCATGTCATGGGCATGATGCAAAAATAGTGTCTTGTAACATTGAAGCAAAGACGCCAAAGTCTGCATAGACGTCTTGGTTTAATGAGAAAAATACTTCTTTATAAACTGTGAAAGACGTCTCCAGAAAGATATCCACACGAAGACATCCGTTAATTTATTTGATTCAGCTGAGAAGCAAAATCTCTTCTGTTTGTTATGTAGAGAAGACCTGAGGTTCTGCATGGAGTTATTCAATAAATTGCACTGATTACATATATTAAACCAATGTTTTGTGTATTCTCCGTATGAGATTTTAAACAACTGCCATGATTGGCTTGTTTTCTACTTTAATTATTGAATCAATGTGATGTTACTTTAATGTAAAACATCTGAATAAACTGAATTTATCTGACATTTAGCAGATTTTAATGACTTAATCTTTTATACTAGTAAGCAGTAATACAGTAAAAATGAAGATGACACTTTTTAAAATGGTTTTATTATATATTTTACTGATGTCCCTAATTTTATTTGTGGGGAAACATAGATGATTTTCATAATACCTGTTAATTAAAGCAAGCCCCTAGTCCCCAGCAGGGATGTAAACACTTCTTGAGTTTGTTGGGAGCAGTAATGGTTATGGAGTCTAACAACTGCTGGGAGGAAGGATCTCCTATAATGCTCCTTTGTGCACTTAGGATGCAGCAGTCTATCACTGAACCCCATCTGAAGGTGCTTCTGTTCAAAGTTGACTTGCGGTTCACCTCGGATGGCAACCCAGCAAACAGAACCAATGGCTCTCCCAGAGCCGCGCAAGCTGTGCGAACCAGCTTCCCTGGTTTGTTTGGACCAGTCCCCCGAACATCTTTTTGACTTGACTCTGAGACTAATCATCTCACAGTATGACAGAACTTTCTTTGTGTCTGGATAGAGATAAGTTTCATTTTCAGTTTTCATTTCAAAATGCCAGATAGGTTGAATGTTGGAGTGCATTAAGTAGCATTAAAACCACCTTGTATAAAAGTTCTCTCCTTGTGATGTTAACACGTAGTTCAGATTCAGGTCGCACACATTTCACTAACAGGAAACAATGTCAAGGGCTGCATTTAATTATTTGGGCAACAGAAATCTTAACCAACATGAATGAAATCAACTAAATTCAATTTGGCCACTTAGTGGGAGCAAAACTCAGCATAAAAAAGGGTTAAAAAAATCAATCAACAAACCTGTCAGAAAGAAAACAATATCTCAGAGTGACAGTTAGCTATTCTCAAAGAAATTAATCTTAAAGAAAGGAAAGGACACACTGGAGGGACCATCACAGAAGTTTGCCCAAGTGGCTGGGGAGAGGGAAATATATATATATATATATATATATATATATATATATGGATAGATGGATAGATGGATCCATATATATATATGGATAGATGGATGATGGAAGAGCAGAGAAATGAATCTGATCACTAACATTCAAATGGCCATATCTTCATTTTTTTATTACTTCCATGACATCATTGGAAAGCCTAGAATCCACACTTTCAGAATGTGTATATAACTCAAAACACCCCGAAGAAGACTTGTTTCTTCTTTTGACACGGCCAGTCACAATTTTATAGCTTTCTGCATGACTCAGAAACCAAAGATGTCAGTGCAGTACTGGATGAAAGACACAAGGGTCTGTCAGGAGCCCAGAAACTCACTTACCTTTTGTACAAACACACTGATTACAAGCAAGCAGATCACAGATGAGGATGGCTACCTTTAGCAGCCTTTCAGACCCGATTTTGTCAACTTGTGTGCATCATATGAAGCCAAAATCACCAGGGTATTTCAACTTTTGATCAGGGTCATTTGGGTAGTTTCTGTTGTCATTATGATATAAAAAGAGCAATCACAGTTGTTTGACAATAAATGGCTTCACCCAACCACTAACAATGAGTAAAAAAAAAGTTTTTGTGTTATTTATATTCTTTGGAAAATGACCAAAAAAAATCAGCAGTGCTGATAGGGTATGTAAACATTTGAGCACAACTGTACCCTTGGTTGAGTGCACCGTCTGAGTCGGTCCACTCTTGCACGCCATTCCTAGTCAGTCCGGCATGGGCCTGTTGTCCCTTGGGCACTGATTCTTCCTGTGTCCTTTTGGCTGCAATGACAGCATCCCAGCTGCAAGGATTTTCACCCCTTCCTCAGTCATGCCCTCTGTGTGGTGCTCTTCTCTTTGGGTGATCATTGTACATTGTAACAGCAGCAAGATGACATTCTTTTTCCATTTTGTCTTTTTTTTTTTCCTTTGCTCTGGGATTCCACTTGTTGCTGTGCATGTCTGGAATAACATTTAACGTCCTCCAGACGTGGCTGTTCGGCCCAATCCAAATAGTGACACCTTAATGATGGTGTCACCGGTAATGTTCTCCCAAGAGTCAGGTGGGTTTTGGTCGTCAAAGGAATCTGGCCGGACATGACCCCCATATGTTGTTACTACATCCATGAGGCGATGAAGTCGTCAGTTCTCTCCTCTAGTTGCTGTTTGCATGTATAGATAGAGATTATGCTTATTCTGACAGGAAAAGTAGTCGTCATTGTAGTAGTGAGTTCAGTAATCGCTGTCTTATCCACAGCATTGCCAGCATATTCCCAGGTTATGTTGCTTAACTGGTCTTTATGGTTGGGGTTTGAGCTTTCTGGCCAAAAGTCTTCTCAGTTCTGCTCCTGTAGGGCTAAATTTGCATCAGAAATCAGTGAGTTGATGAGGAAAGGCAGTTACACAGAAGAGGTGATCAGTCAGATTTTTTCCTGCATCTTGCTGTGGAATGGGATAGGCGTCAAGGTCCAGATCCAACACGGAGGACTCAAGTCTGGGTACAGGCATGTAGAGACAGAAGAAGGAGAATTGTAAGGTCGGGGGTTAAAGTCAGACACTGAAGAACTTTCTGCTTTAGATGCAGACGCAGAAGCATTTTCAGAGTTGGGCTCAGAAATAGAAACATTATGTTGCCCCCCAATTTTCCCAAAGTCATCCTTACACCCAGCCATTTCTTTAGTAGTTATTTTCCTTTCTCTCTGCTCACTTTTTTTCATCCAGCACTCAAAACATTCCCTGTGTTTTTCAAGCACAACCAGAATCTTTGTTTCTATTCATTTTCTTTCTCTGAGTTCATCTCCTCTGCATTGTAGTTCCCTCTCTGTCCCTTTCAAAACATTCTGCTTGAAAGAACCTCCAGTAGGTAATATACCACTTTTTATCCGCTCATTCACACCATCTGCACTTTTTTTTTGCCATATTTCTTCACCATGAAATCAAACATTTCACCCTGAGGAGAAGCTGAGGTCCTGGAACCACTCAGACACATTTATTTCAGTGGAATATCCTCTTTAGACTGCAAACGTCTTAGCAGAATCCAACAAATCCACTTTGTGGCCACTCTGCCTCTTAAGCTTCTAAGAGGGGCCTTTATTTCCGATAAAGGTCTTTAGGATTCTCTACGGTTTTGGTTCCCGGAATTTCAATTTAGGAAACCAAAACTTTAGTAAATACCTGCCTTATGCACCGATAAGGACTTTACTAGGACTTTTCTGAATCCTAGTACCTGTAGTTCTAACCAAAACCCTATATGGTATCTTGGACAAATATCTTTGCAAATAACTTTTGCAAATATCTGGCCAATCTGCTCACGGGGAAAGGTTTATTGGATCCTTTTAATATTTTAGATGCTTGAATTTGATTAGTTATAGTGAAACTATTATGCAAAATTCACATTTCATACATCTTAGTTCTTCCCATTTGGGTCTCTCCTGCTTCTAAAATCAGCCCAAGTGCTTAAAAAAATGCACTCAGCTGTTTTTTTTTTTTATCAATAAGTTTATGTTTTTTGGTGTCTGGAAAATGACTTGTTTCAAAAACCTTCCGAATGTAATGTCACAGTGCGCCATTACCTCACAACCCCAGCCAAGCTAGGCCCCTCAATTAGCAACCTAAGTGGAGCTCTTGCACGATTGGTCAGCTGGTTTTACCGTGTATGAGTTGTACAATGGCTGCTGGAAAAGACAAGTGTTTTGTTGTTGACTTACCGTTCAGAAACAACTTGCTGCATTCTTGTTGGTTATGCAGGAGGCTCTGCTTCTGCTTGTCAAAGCATCCATTTGCAGCCATTTTCATGTGACTAAACGTTGAGTTGGGGGGCGTGGCCAGCAGCAGCTTATTTGGATTTAAAGTGACAAGAGACCTTTAAACAGCTCATTCTGAAAGGAGTTCAAAATAAGTAGAACTGACCAGACTGAAATCTCATCGTATAAGAATGATTTTGTGCAAAAAAAGGAATGAGCATGTTTTGTAGCCCAAAGACCTATCCGAACCTGGTCAAGGAAGCATCATAGGTCACCTTTAATTTATTTCCCTGAGTGAGTGCCTCACCAGATAACAGTGGATTGAAATCGTTGATCCCAGCCCTCTTCTCTCATAAACCTAAGCGAGGTGTGAGGCTGGAGCCAGGTCAGTGCCAAACACTGTTTGTTGATGTCCTCTGATGTCCAGTCAAGGGATCTGGGTCATGGCACCAAATTGTTGTTGAGAAAATTAATATGCCAAGCACTGTTAGGTGAAAATCACTCAATCAGTTTTATTTATATATAGTGCCAAAATCTAGAGCTTTCAAGACGATCATGAACCGTTTAGATTAAAAGCTCTGCCAACAGGCAGACAAGATAACAGTTTTCAAGGATAAGAACGTGAAACTGTCTGGATCCTTTCTCTACTGAAGAGTATTTCTCTGGGAAAAACCTTCGGTGTGTTGGCTAAGACAAATTTCCCTCTAACAAAAACAAAACATGATAGCATGACATGAAGATCAGATTAATAAAGTCCCAATATACCACCTGATACAACAGTCATTTGTGACATGCTGCAGCCATGGTCATCTACCTGGTCCAAATAAGGTACAGTATGTTTAAAAGTCTACAGTGCATTAGTTATTTAAATAAATAGATTAAATAAATGCTCTGCGTCCCCAGAACCAGAACCAAACATGGAGAAGCAACTTTCAGTTTTTATGCTTCACAAATCTGGAACAAACTTCCAGAAAACTGCAAAACAGCCGACACACTGAGTTCCTTTAAGTCAAGGCAAAAAACCCAGCTGTTTAGAGCTGCCTTTAATTAGTAGTAAGTTGAACATTGAACTGTATTTGCTTGATGATCCTAATGATTTTGATGCATTGATATGTGCTTGATGATTTTGATAATTGTCATGTATTTTCTTAATGCTTTTGATGATTTGCTGTATACTTGATTGATGTTTTTTATGATGTGAAGCACTTTGAAATGCCTTGCTGCTGAAATGTGCTTTACAAATAAACTTGTCTTAAAACTTTAAAAAAAAGTTCATGATCAAACATAAATGCTCCCTCTTTGATCCAGTTAATTTCATTTAACCTTTGTTTTACCAGGTAAGTCAGCTGAGAACAAATTCTCATTTTCAACGAGCTGTTCACGAAGCATCAAATTATCATACAACAGAACATCATACAGCGGAAAACAAGAAAAAAAATCAGTTGAGAGGAGCACCACTTCTAGTCTAGGTATTTGAAAGTCAGCTTTAAGTCTACTATTATGATGATAGCAATGAGGCAGTTTTCTGTAGCAGAGTGTTGCTGCACACAGAGAGACCATAGCTCTGTAAACAGGATCATTAGCTTGTAAATCAAATATATTGGTGGTTGTAAGCTGTGCTGCAGGTTCAAAGGTTTCATTAATTGTTAAGGGTTTTGGTTAAAGGTGTGGCTTTACTGCTTGTTTAATTTTAAGTGTTCTTTTCTGTATTTGCAGCTCCCCTCTTCCTATAATGAAAGTCATGTGAATCTATCTTCTTCCTGCTATAAAACACTGTTCATTCTGATGTTTATTGCCCAACTCTTTAGATATCAGCTCGGAGAACAACAGTGGAAGAGCTCAAAGTCTGACTGAAGGAATCACATGTTCAGATTAAAGTTTAAACTAATTAAACTTCTAAGACAGAGAAACTCACACAGTCGTTACTGAGAGGTAAAATGGCTCAGAGAGGAGCTCAGCTGCAGAAAATCACCTGTTCCATCTGTCTGGATCTACTGAAGGATCCAGTGACTATTCCCTGTGGACACAGCTACTGTATGAACTGCATTAGACAATACTGGGATGAAGATCAGAGGAGAATCTGCAGCTGCCCTCAGTGCAGGAAAACCTTCATACCGAGGCCTGTCTTGGTGAAAAACATCATATTAGCAGAGTTGGTGGAAGATCTAAAGAAGGTTGGACTCCAAGCTGCACCAGCTGATCGCAGTTATGCTGGATCTGAATATGTGGCCTGTGATGTCTGCACTGGGAGGAAGATGAAAGCTGTCAAGTCTTGTCTGGTCTGTATGAATTCCTATTGTGAGAATCACCTTCAACCTCATGATGATGTCCCTGAATTAAAGAAGCACAAGCTGGTGAACCCCTCCAAAGAGCCACTACAGAACATCTGCTCTCGTCGTGATGAGGTGATGAAGATCTTCTGTCGCACTGATCAGCAGTGTATCTGTTATCTCTGCGCTATGGATCAACATAAAGGCCATGAAACAGTCCCAGCTGCAGCAGAAAGGGCTGAGAAGCAGAAGGAGCTCCAGGTGAGACGACAACAAATCCAGCAGAGAATCCAGGACCAAGAGGAAGATGTGAAGCTGCTTCAGCAGGAGGTGGAGGCCATCAATGCCTCTGCTGATAAAGCAGTGGAGGACAGTGAGAAGATCTTCACTGAGCTGATCCGTCTCCTCCAGAAAAGAAGCTCTGATGTGAAGCAGCAGATCAGATCCCAGCAGGAAACTGAAGTGAGTCGAGTCCAAGAGCTTCAGGAGAAGCTGGAGCAGAAGATCACTGAGCTGAAGAGGAAAGACGCTGAGCTGGAGCAGCTCTCAGACACAGAGGATCACAACCAGTTTCTCCTCAACTACCCCTCACTGTCAGCACTCAGTGAGTCGACACACTCATCCAGGCATCTGTATCCGTCCTCTGAGATACTTTGAGGACGTGACAGCATCTGTGTCAGAGCTCAGAGATAAACTGCAGAATATTCTGGGAGACACAGGGACAAACACCTCAGTGACAGTCACTGAGGTGAAGGGATTAAAGTCAGACTCAAAATCAAAGAGCAGAGCTGGATTCTTAAAATATTCACAGCAAATCACTCTGGATCCAAACACAGCAAACAGGAAGCTGTTATTATCTGAGGGGAACAGAAAAGTAACAAGAATTAAGCAAAAAGAGTCTTATCCTGATCATCCAGACAGATTCACTGGTTACTGTCAGGTCCTGAGCAGAGAGAGTCTGACTGGACGTTGTTACTGGGAGGTGGAGTGGAGAGGAGACAGAGTTGGAGTTGCAGTTTCATACAAGAACATCAGCAGAGCAGGATTGTCAGAGAATTGTGAGTTTGGATTGAATGACCAATCTTGGTCATTTGACTGCCGAACGAAGAGTTATACGATTTATCACAACAGAGTTGAAACTCCAGTATCAGGTCCAGTTTCCTCCAGACTAGGAGTGTTCCTGGATCACAGAGCAGGTATTCTGTCCTTCTACAGCGTCTCAGAAACCATGACTCTCCTCCACAGAGTCCAGACCACATTCACTCAGCCTCTCCATGCTGGGGTTTGGCTTTTTTACGTTGACTCCTCTGCTGAGTTCATTAAGCTGAAATAGTCAGCATTGATCTGAGGTCCAGGTGGTTAAAATTTTGTATTTTAGTTTAAGTTTCTTTAGTCTCCATCATCGTTGCTGAGAGCTCATTGTCATTTCTTCTCTGCTCAGAGATCAGCTGTCGTTATGGAGCTACTTTGTCGTCTTGTTTAGTTGGTGTTGGTGTTAGTTTGGGTGCTGCCCCTTCTCTCAAATTAAGCTCTATAACAGAAACTTCATTGTCACTGTCACATGGACAGCAAAAGTGCCATCAGCCAGTGGAACATGCATGCAATAAAAAAAAAATAAAAATAAAAAAAAAGCTAAAATCTGCTAAAAAGATATATATATATATATATATATATATATATATATACACGCATATCCATATAGTACATGTACTATGCCTGTACATGTCAGGTACAGGCATAGTTTTTAACTGCATTAAGTCTGGTTATTGCTGTGGGACAGAAACGGTTGTTGAGTCTCTTGGTCCGAGCAGTCATAGCTCTGCACCGTCTTCCCGACGGCATCAGATGGAATAGAGTGACTGTATTATTAGACAAAAAAGATCATGCAGGTTAATCACTTTATTTCTTTTTTTAAAATAATCTATAGTTATTTGGTTTTATATTATGTCAAAATTGTGAGTATGAAACTGTTTATCCTGTTGATGATTAAATCTATTATGTGTCAGGTAACTGTGAGCAGACTGCATGTAAAACTATCTGACGTCACAAAGGAAGAACGTTCTGATTAGCTAACATTCGAATAACTTTCTTTCATTGGAGTTATAAAGTCACAGAGCTGTCATTAAAAACCTGCCTCCGATTTGCAGACTAAAATGAATTTATCAAACAATGAACAGATCCTTCATGGTCACCTGGACGTGGCCAGGCCCTGGAGTTGCAGTTGTGATAAACGTTTGTTTTGCTGCAAATGCTTTGCTGATTCGGTATTTTGAGTGAATCTCTGCTGAATCTTGTTTGGTTTTTCCTTTCATGTTTGTTTTAGGCGTTCAATATATATATATATATATATATATATATATATATATATATATATATATATATATATATATATATATATATATATATATATTTTTTTTTTACCTCCTTAAATTAAAAACCTGGATCCAAATCCAAAGTGAAGAACCTGTGAAGAATCAATTATTAGTAATGCAGGCTTACTTTCTTAATAAGCAGACACTGGTCAGTTTTAGATGTGATTTATATTTTCCTATAACTTTAGTAAACTGCCACTTAATATTAACCCTGAAAATTAAAATAAATCTCCTGTTTTTCTTTTTAAGTGTAGTTTATAACTCATTGAGTAAGGTCTAATGATGCTTTAGATGAAATTGGAATTAAATTTACTAAGTAATAAAATGGATTTTTATTTTGGTAAGCAGTGAAATTAAGTTATAGACATCAAAGTGTAAAATGCTGAGGCTGATAGTTAATAAACTGTAATTATCATAATCTCATCAATCAGAACATCAGTCAATATTTTGTTTAACGCTAATATTCTGAATAAAACAGATGGTGTAAATTAAGTGAATTTTGATAAAATTTGTTTAACTTAGGAATGGAATGGAAACTTAAAATCATTAAGCAACCTTCAAGTTCAATCACATTTATCATGTTTAGTCTCTACAGAAAAATGGTAAAAAAATAAATAAATAAAAAAAAAAAAATATCTGGCTTTTTTTTTGGTCTTTAAAAAATATATTATTAAGACAATTTTAAAATTTACTCAGCTTTTGTTCATGTGTGTAAATAAAAAACCTGATAAATACATAAAATGTAATGTTGGCTGTAAGATCTGGTTTGATTTATTTAAACATGAAACTCTAAAATGAAGAATTATTGTTAGACATAAATTGTACATTTTATTGAAATATTAATTCTTGCAGTTTGGTTTGTAAAAAAAAAAAAAAAAACTTCATTAAATAAATGCTTACCACAAAAAATGTCTACCTGTTTCTTTTAACAAAGACCAAATAAACTCAAACACAAGCAAATCCAACTCATGGCAATGGCTGTTCTCTTTTTATTTATTTATTTTTCCAATGTGTCCTGTTGTGGCATTTCAGGCATACCAAATACATGAGCTGGATCCCTACATGTGTCAACAAAAAACTTTTACATTCAACACAAATAAAATTTTGTGTATTTTAATTATTTCCATTCAGTGTTTAAAAAAAAAAAATCACCAGCCATTCAAAGACAAATAAACAGGCGAGGATAGATGTTAGACTTGCACGTTACCTCCAAAATGTAGTAAATTTGCGATAATTAATACAGTGGATCCCCAGTATTTACAGGGGTATAAGGAAATACATGAAATACGTGAAAAATTGACAACCCACTAAATACTTCTACTTCAAACACCAAGCGTACCTTTATATACATTAATATGCACATTGGAAACCGTCTTAGCCCTACCACAGGAGCTAATAACTTTAGCATGGCCATCTTGGAATATGCTTGTTCCATCAGGGCAGAAACAAATCCTTCGAAGTAACCTGGTTATTCAGTATATTCAGGGAGTCAGCTGAGCTGACCTCGTTCTTTTGGCGCATAATGTTGCTGAACCAGACCAACTCCAGGAACCTCCGATCATGGCCATGCCCCCCAGGCTTGTACAGTAGGCTTTTATTCAGTAGCTACCAAAAAAGAGCAAATCATGAAAATGTCATAAAGATAAATACAGCTCTGACTGAACATGAAAATATAGCAAATGTAGTTTATTGAACATCAGCTCTTGTCCTTCAAAGTCTGTTAGTTAATGACTTGATTTGTAATCAATTAATTTGTTTTGTCTCAGATAAACCTGGCTGCAGCAAGAGAATTATGTTAGCATAAATAAGTCAACCCCTAACTCTAATTCTAATTTTTTACATTCCTCAAATTACTGGAAGAGGAGGAGTAGCAACCAGTTCTCATTAAGGTTTATTAATTAATCCCAGACTGATTAATGGCTATAGTTCTTTTCAACATCTCTTAGTTTTCCTCCTCCATATTGCAAAGCACTAAAACCCCTGCTGTTTGTTGTTTTGCATCATCCACCAAGCCCTTGCTCTCAATTTTTAGATCTGATCTGAGATTTTTATCTTATTTAGTGTTAAATACAACTAGGGTCATTATAGCATGGGATTTTAACATTCATGTTGACGCTAAAATGATATCCTAAATGTAGCCTTTAATGCTGTCTTAGACTCAATTGGCTTTGCACAAAGAATCCACAGACCTACACAGTTCTGTCATTGTACTTTGGACCTTGTGCTGACATACGGCATAGAGTATGAAGAATTAACGGTATTTATCCATAACCCTATCCTGTCTGACCATATTTTTACTATTTTTATAGTACTCAAAACCTGAGAGAAAATTTAATTATAATAGATCTTTACATACATTAATATGCAAAGTGAAAACCGTCTTGGCACTACCACAGAAGGTAATGACTTTAGTCTTCCATATCTCCACTCTTGGGGGTACAGCCAGTCAGTCGCAAAAAAAAATAAATGGTGCTGCTGGATTGACAATAGCATGTCAAGCAGCAAAATTTATTTCCATCCAGTGTTGTATTAACGTTTTACCAAGACCTTGTATTGATGATGGGAGAGTCCGACCACCGAGGAAAGTTTTCTCCAGAACATCCCAAAGATTCTCAGTCGGGTTAAGGACTGGACTCTGTAGTGACCAATCCATTTGGGAAAATTATGTCTCCTGCTCCCTGAACCAATCTTTCACAAGTTGAGCCTGATGAATCCTGGCATGGGTATCTTGGAAAATGCCTGTGCCATCAGGGAAGAACAAAAACACTGATGGAATATCCTAGTCATTCAGTATATTTAGATAGTCAGCTGACCTTTTTTCTTTTTTGGGTGCATAATGTTCCTGAACCTGGACCCAACCAACTACAGCAACCCCAGATTACAGCACTGCCTCCACATGCTTGTACAGCAGGCTTTTGCTTCCAAGGAAACTTTACTTTTCATCCTCTAAATTGCAATTTCATCTCAGCATGACACCTATTTTTATATAGTGCTGACTTGATCTCTATTAAGTGTGTGTGTGTGTGTGTGTGTGTGTGTGTGTGTGTGTGTGTGTGTGTGTGTAAAATCCCTGCTGGGGCCTTTCTGCAGTGGATTAGAAAAACACTTCTTCTGTTTACCACTAGATGGAGCCTCTGTACCACAACTGATCCAGACTGGAAGACATGGGCTTCTGCAAAGGAGATTTATAATTGCTTAACCAATAGGTGAATATGCCTTTGTGAATTTTGCATACATACATACTTGCTCTTCAATTTCCATTAATAAACTTTGAGTCACATGATTAACTTCTGACATCAGTCAGCAGGGGGCGACAGTCTATTTCCTTGCTGAGAAAGAAACAGAAACGTTTCAACACCTCCGGGATGCAGTTTAGTCTCTTTACACATCCACTGACCTAGTTGGGGTGTGTGTGTGTGTGTGTGTGTGTGTGTGTGTGTGTGTCACATTCAGGTGCCACGATGTCTCCTGCGTTGTTGTCTTTATAAACAAACTGAACACCATAACTGCTGCCATCGTCTTGTTTCTGTGGGACAAAACAGAGCAGGAGTCTTGTTGATGATTAACAAGGAGCTTGTGGTGATTCTCAGCTTTACTCTGCACTTCTTTGGTATTTGTAGAAACTCTTGAGAAAAACCAATAATAACAGTTTAAACACATTTATTTGTAGTAAGCACATGTCTAAACATTAAGCTGGTGCTGTGCATCGTAGCAGCACATACTGGGTACTCAGTCTTTGCACAACTGACCAATTCTATCATTTTTTTAAGTGAAAAAGTGACATATTTGAGATTTCTGCGACCCTATATCAGAGCAACAACAACTGGTTGACTGTGGTAGACAGTCAACCAATGCCAATGGCCGGAGGAGTTATATAATATTTAATTATGATACTCAGTCATTAGATCAGGCCCAACAGCTGTTAATAAACTTTAGTTGTGTCTCTAGTGTGAAGTTACTGTAAACACAACAAATCCTATTTATGTCTGCCATTTAGAGCTGCTGAAGGTGGACATTTAAATGTTATCCAACTGCAGCCAGGATTTGACTGTATGGTGAAGTAAATGTAAGCTATAGGTATGTCAGTTATACTAAGCTGAGTGCTTTAAGCTCAGCAACCTGTATTTATTGTATTTTGAAGTGAGAAAGGAAGTTGTTTTTACGCTGTCCTGTACTTTAAGGCATTTATCTGGTAGTTTTTTGGGTAATCGGAAGAAAAATGAAATGACAAAAGAGTGAAAGAAAAGCTATGAACGTTTGGTAAGTACTGTAAAAATACAGAGACCAGCTAGCTGTTGCTAAACATCTAAGAATGCTAAAGTTTACACCTAGCTTCCTATCGATGGTAGCCTAAAGGGATGTTTCAGTTTCTTAAGGAATTTGGATTGAATTCGTCTTTTGTCCAATTTTGAAATGCTTATCTGGAATTAACCTGATTGGTGGACTAAACTGGCATGATTGTTTTGTTTTGTGAAAACAAAGAAATTGAGAATTTTACAGCTTTTTAGCATTAGAATTACCTTAGAATTAGAAAAGCAATAAATACTACAGTATATGGACAAGTCAAACCTGGACAGCGTTATTCCACACTACTTACAGATTCTTTAAAACATAGTAAGTGATTTGTGGACTCTTTATTCGCGAAACAAAGGATGAGGTACTTTACTTTTCCCCAAAATATTTCCTAAAATCTTGTCTCGTCTCATCCCACCCCAATACTGTGTGTCTAGCTAGTGAGCTGTGATACGGCCCTACTGTTTAAACGGAGAAATTCCATGTACATACTGAAATACCCATCATGTGCCAGTAGGTGCACATGATGCACCTACTGGCACCTACCTACTTTGCACAACAAAGATGCATCAAAATAAAATAGAAGATCATGGCGAAAATAGTGCTAGGCTCTAATGAAGCAGTTGTAGCATGTTGCATTTCAGGCATGTATTACCTGACTTCTTATAGAAGATTCAGTCTGTCTACAAATAGATATAATTTAGGATAAATCCGTAGTAAGTATTTCTATTTTTTTTTACCAGTCTGGATATTTTTTCTTTACATAACATCAGGTTTTTATTAGTGGTGGGACTTGAGTAAAATTTTTAATCAAGTTAATTGCAGGGTCTTTTATTACATAATTGCAATTTATCGCGTTTTAATCGAAAACTATATATGGACAAAAAAAGCAAGATTTTTAATTAAAAACCCCTTTTTGTGGCTGAATTGTTGAGCTCAACAACAAAGATATTTATTGTTTTTAATCTGTGATTCAGGTTTTTCAACCATCAGATTGGAGCAAAATTCATCTTTCCAATATTTCAGGAACTCCTGATCATCCATGGAGCTTCCTTAGAAATGTGGACGCTGACATTAGCGTTAGACGTCTGTGCTGCTGCTACATCTTTAGCATTGAGATGCTATTTTAGGCTAGCATAGATTCTCTGATAGGCCGACTGCTTTTAGCACAACTAGAGTCTTTTCCAGCGTCCCATCAGATCGGTTCTCGAAGCAGAAATTAGCCCCCAGTGGGTCCAGAGAAGCAGCTTCGTCCTCCATTGCTGCTGTTTGCGCATGTCACTTGTGCGTCAGATTTACAGGCGTACTAGATCGCCTGAATATAAAGGTTCCGGCTGGAACATTTGTTTAAAAAAAAAAAAAAAAAAAAAAAAAGATTAATTGTGTTAACATTTTTAATATGGTGAAATCTATGTAATCAGTTAATCAGTCAAATTGTGCAGGTGATTTATTCTTTGTTGCTCCCTTTTCAGTCCAACTCATGGGTCCTAGTTGTGACAGGTTCATTTCCAGATACTGAACTAAAAAGCTAAAGAGATGTACTGATTCCACACACTGATCACGTTTTAGCAGTAGGGATTTTTTTTTTTTTTTTTTGCATTATTATTTTTGGCTTTCTGAATGTCAATGTTAATCTAAAGAAAGCTGCAACAATGCCCCTTGTGGCTGCAGAGGGAACTGCAAACCTTAACATGAGACAGAGAAGAAGATAATGTTACAGCTCAGCACACAAACAGTTGAAACTTTTACCTTCAGGCCTGCGCTACAGAGCACCGTTTGCGAAAACAAGCCACCCAAGAGACAGTTTCTCCCCCAGGCGGTCTCTCTGATGAGCCCATCAAACACCTTTCAGCCTGAGCAGTCAGCTGCTCTGACCCAATACGTATATTTGCACCACCACAACCTGCCTTTTTATCCCTTTTTATTGGTTAAAAAAAGGGATGCAAATACACAAACAAGTAGTTATTGCTCATTTTATCTTTCATTTTGTTAACTGTAAGTTTATATGTTTTTCTTTTGCGTCTTCATGCTGAAATCAGATTCCTTGCTTGTGCACAAAATCTTGGCCAATAAAGCTGATTCTGATTTTGAATTAGATTTTGGTGAATCCCTCAGATTGTCACAATGTCACATAGAAACACGCACAGAGTAGGTGTGTGCAGGAATGTGCAGCAGTCGACATTCCTCAGATTCAAGTCACCACTGTGGAATCATGGGATATGAAGTCTGCCCCCATGGGAACTGTACAGATACAGCTAACTTACGTGCTTCTGTCTTTAGATAAATTTAAAGATTTGAAAACTAAATGAAGGCCTATTTTTAAGGATACAATGATGTTATTTGATAATTTGCTTTTTCAGCATTTTAGTTTGAGTCCCAGGTTTAGGCATAGATTTAAAATCAGGTGTAAATATGGATGACGGCTGAGAAGGATCTTGGCAGATTTGCTCATCCAGATGTGCTTCTTGTGGGCGAGACAGAAAGGAAAAAGTGGAGCACTAATCTGGTGAGAAAGGTTTGCAATCTTAGAGCTTTTTTTCCTGGATTACAACACATATAAGAGATTAATCCCCCGTCCACACACACACACACACACACAACCACCACACATACATTTCTCCAGACGAAGTACATTAATGCCGTCTAATACTCTGCTTCCAGAGTCTATCTTCGTGTCAAATCGGTTTTAATGTGTGCGTCCACAGCCTCTGGTTGTTAATTCGCTCCCGTGGGCTTCTCCCAGTCAAACGCCCACTGATCAGGCTACGGTCAGATGACCGCCGTGAATAAAAAGCACGTTAGAGCCTCAGCGGCATGTCTGGTATGTGAACACATTCCCCTCTTACAGTTCGAGTTCGTCAGGAGGAAGGATGAACCGAATCAAGTCACGGTCAGATGAGGCCTTCATGTCCGTGTCAAAGAGCAGCAGGAATCCCTGTTTTTACGTCGCATCCGTCGCGGAAGGAAACCATTCAGCATTTAAATCTCTGCTCACTTTAAGAACAGAAGGGCTTTTCCTTTGATACTGCAGAGTTTTGTTTTGTTTTTGTTTTTTTTACAATAATTCAAAGAGCACTCCTGGTTTTCCTTCTGAAATTAACCAGTAAAAATAGCTGCTCTTTGTTACTGCAGTGAGGATGTACCCAGGGCCGGATTGACAAGGATGAGGGCCCCTGGGCTGGAGCCAGTTTTGGTGCCCTCTTCACGAAAGAAAAAATATTTTACTAATGCAAATTACAGAATATTCATAAGTATTTCTATACATCAGCATGTATGAACTGATGCATGGTAGGTTTAATATGTCCCCTGGCCAATAGCTCCATGTTATTCCCAAAGAAATGTGCTATAAATTTAGAATTTTCAAATAGTTGAATACTGAATATATTCCAAAAAAAATTATATATTATAATTATTATATATACAAGTATTACTACAGCTCACCTGAGTGCGGACTATTAGTTTTATATAAAGCACAACGACTTTAAAACATGCCTTCATTAAAAATAAGATAAACTAAAGATCTTCGGGGCCCTGGGCTACTGCCCCTGAACATCCTTTCTAAAGTCTGGTCCAGGCTGCACCTGTCATGGTTCAGTATCACAAATAAATGGAAGCAAATTCAAAGTGCTACGTTTTGTTTTGTTGTTTTTTTTAATTATTATTCTTTAAACAGAAAACAAGTCTCACAAAAACCGAAGCACAAAGAATGAGAGGAAATCAGAATTTTACTAAACTGTTTTTTTTGTTGTTTGTTTTTGTAAAGTGCCCAGAGATGATGTGTTGTGATTCGGCGCTGTAAAAAAAAAAAGCTGAACTGAAACTAAAACTGCAGCTCTGAGCCAAGAATGACGTGACTCTAATCATGTCTGTCCTTCTTGCTGAGAGCTGGAAACCAGTGGGATTTGGTTTCTGTTTTGTCGCTGGCAACTATTAGCAATTCAAGCTGATAGAAATATGTTTCTCTCCAATTTATGCTTTTAAACACAAAAGGAAAATGTTTACAAACAGCAGATCTCCAGCACTGTGTGCCACCGGTTTAGAGAGACACGAACCATCAGAGGAGATAATAAATATCAGCCGTCTCTACGACTGTTGTATTTTCAACTGGGAATTCAATAAAAACTGTCTGGCATTGCTTTGGTGGGGAGTGCTTTTAAAGCTCTAATGCACATTTTCAGCTTTGCTACCTAAAGTAATGATTCAGTGTTTTTTTTTTTTTTTTAAAGTCTTGTTTAAAAGTCATGAGCAGAGAACGCTGCAGAAGATACGTTGAAGTCTGCGCCACGACGATCCGTTATGGACCGTTTCGTGTTTTCTCGATCTGGGCGGAACACCATCAAGATCCTGGTTGTTCTGTTGCTTCTTTCGAAGCTTTCTTAGCATGAATAGCATCGATTTTGTGAAACGGCAAGAGGGGATTTAAAGAGAATGCTGCAAAAGTAACAAATATGGTTAAAATGTGGATTCCAAGCTCCCTTCAGTGGTTATCAGGTTTACAAGTTTGGCCGACAGCTCGTTGTTTAAGGTAACATTTAAAATCTGTAATTTGCAGTTTTGAATTTTTAAACTACTTACAGACTCTTCATACATTTATTTGGTGTTTAACCTTTTTTTTTTTTTTTTTTTTTTAATTGGTATAAGTTGTACTGTTTTAATTTTTGATTAGTTTTTTTGGCTTACAAAGCAGCAGAAAATGCATCCTGATGATGTTTTGGTACGTTTTACAGTTTATTTTACATTTTGCCATGAAAATACACACAGGTGGACCCTTTGTTGCCAACTGGTGGCCTCTCAAAGCAGTGGTTTTACTGGATTCCATTTCAGAGTATCAGACTAAAGGGGGATAAACACAAAAATACACCTCTACTTTCAGATTTTTATTGGTAAAACAGCATAATTTTCCTTCAACACCACTTTTATGTACTACTTTGTGTCGGTGTGTCACATTAAATCCCAATAAAAACATTGAAAATTCAAATTGCAAAACGAGAAAATGTGCGAAAGAACTGATCTATGAAACAGTTGAGCAGCTGGAAAACAACATACAGGTCAACAGATAAGAAAAATAAACATTAGGTACCAAAAGCGTGATGCTGGTGTATAACAGCCATGTTCAGCTCTCTGTTCTGAGTAATCTCACAGCAGCCCAGGCTGGAAAACCCCCAGAAGGCCCATGTGAATGCTGCAGATATCCTTGTCCTCATTTATGATTCTCTGGGGGAAAATCTAGCAGATAGCTTGAAGCAAGAAAGGTGCTGAGAATAAGTCTTGTTTTATTAAGATTGACAAACCGATGAATTAACGCTTATATTGCGTTAAAGTCCAGCTGTACAGACTTGTGGGAAAGGTGGAAACTGTCCAAATATATATGGAGGACCGAAACTGACGTAATTAAAAATGAAAGCAGAAATACATATATTTTGTTTTTCCTTTTCTTTATACAAGCTTATGTTCTTTTTACATTTCCTCATCTCCTCTTTTTACTCTATGTCTGCATTTCTGCCTCATTATGTAAAGGAGGAGGGCGGCCATCTTGGTCCAGCTCCTCTGCTATTGGTCAATACACAGGAAGGAGCAGGATCCTTTGGCTTCAGTTTAGCAGCCGAAGCATTTCTTTAATTTAACAAAAACACATGTATAAGGAAAAGGAAAAAGAAAATATATATATTTCTGCTTTTATTTTGAATTATGTCAGCTTCGGTCCTCCATAAATATGAGGTCATCTGAATTCATTAGGCCTAATTTGTGAAACAGCTGTCCAGACAGCCCCCTCTTTCATCTTTTTGTCTCATTCATTCGTGATTTGTGTGTGAAAATACCTGACAGATCTCCCCTGCAAACCCTTTTCCTGTTGTCTTTAATCTCACACATTCTTTCTTTAGCTCATACACACCTTTACACGCCCTCCTGCTCGCTCGGTGTGTGTGTGTGTGTGTGTGTGTGTGTGTGTGTGTGTGTGTGTGTGTGTGTGTGTGTGGTCACATTCCAGCGCCGGGCAGCATTCCAGCCATTCAGGTTCAGAGCAACCGATCCCGCAGAGTCAGCACACGAACACAAACTCAGCCGCGGTCTTTGAGCTGCAGCAGCATTCCTGAAGTCTTTAGCAGGATGGAGGCGCAAACTTCGTAACCTCCCAGTCGCCGTTCGGTGTCCTGATGTGGGTGGAGCCTCTGCGGGATCAGCGGGGGCACCGTGGGTGGAGGCATAAGGATCAGAAAACATCAAACTGCACAATCAGTTCCTAATTAAATGTGTTCGCATTGGAGGTTTGCACAAAGCCTGATTCTTTATGACACGGCCTCGGACACCGCAGCCTTCGCAGAACCATTGCTGCTCCGTGTGTTTACTGGAGCGCACTCGAATCTGAGCGATCCTTCGGGGTGCTTTAAGGATAAATTCGTCCACATCTGCATTTTGACTCGTTAAGATCAGTAAACGCGAAAGTGCTTTAAAACAGAAACAGAATAACGAATAAACTGACGTACTGGGAAGACAATGGGCAACAGGTGCGCCGGTGTCCCGACTCCTCAGTGTTTTACAGTTCGTAAGGCGACACCAGATGAGCACCAGTAAAACCTTCATACTGGTGCTGTTCTCGCGCTCCTCGGTTATCTTTCTCCGGGTTCCCATCTCATCTCCACCCATATAAGTACAAATCCAAAGTAATTAAACTAAAACATACGGACAATTTGGTAGAATTTCCCTCAAAAAAATACATGCAGATATTTACTTCATATTGCTTTTTTTGGGGTTTGTTTAAGGTAAAAGTAAAGTGAATTAAAAAGGTCTGCGCTTATAAAGAGCTTTTTTCAATCTGACTCACTATCTGTTATGTTTTTGGTTTTTTTTTACATTTCTGTGATTATAATCATGAATTTACTTATTTTCCCAACTCATTTGTTTAAAAAAAAAAAATCACTTCTTTCCTTATGTTTATCCCCAAAAAAATTCACTGGTATGAGCACTTTAATAAAATGTATTTTTAATTTTTTTCGTGATTTTTTGGGGTTTTTTTTAATCTTTATTTTATTTTTATATTTATTAATTTCTTATTTTAAAGAGGCAGTATTATGTAAAACATACTTTTTTTAGATTTACATCATGTTATAATGTTATTCTCTCATCAAAACCATACCTGGAGAGTTGCTTTGATTCTTTCATGCATGTTTGAGAAATCCTTGAATCTCCATGGCAACCATTCAGCTGTGCAAAACACCTGGATGGACCTAGCTCCACCTTCGGGGTGCTGCTCCTCCTCGGAGCTGCAGTTTCTAAGCTTCCGAGCTTCCACATCACAGAGCACCCCTCCCCACTCAGTTCCTTCAGACTAGCCAGCAGCAATTAGCAAACACCTGGTGGAACTGCGCATCTGCTGAGCTCATCATAGGAGCTACTTCTATGTGAAATGCTGATAAAAATGTTGTTAACGGGTTAATAGAGGGGCACTGTTGTGATGACTTCCTGAAGGCAGAGTTTCAGAAAGAGCAGAACTTTCTTAAAGAGACAGACGCCCGATTTCAAGGCATTAAATTACGAAGTCAAATTTCTTTTTATTTGAAAAATACAGCATTTTACTAACAACTGAAGGTAACATAGTTTCTGGATTGAGCTATAAAATGATTCTATGAGCCTGGAAAATACATAATAAGGCCCCGTTAGTCTTTTATTAATCTACAGAACAAAATGAAACACAATACATCACAGCCAGATGACGAGAGGTGGAGCAAGTTGAATTTTACAGCTCAACAACAAATTGTGGAGACGCTATAAAACACAGATCAGAACCGTCGTCTTGCCCAGTATGTCTTAATGTATCCTGAATTGTCGTGAATTTATACTCATAATCGGAGAGAAACTGCGTAGAGTTTGCATGCTCTCCCTGCGCATGCATTTGTTTTCTCTGGGTACCCCTCCCGTAGCCCAAAAACATGACGTTACGTTAATCGTTTACTAAAATTTGCCCTCAGACTTGAGTCTGTGCGTGCTTCGTTGCAGGTCCGATACAGAAAATGGATGGATCAATAATTTGGTGAAGGATTTCTTGCACATACATCAATTCAACCGTTTCAATTCATTTTAGCTTAATATAGCTTATAGCTTTTATTTATTTATTTATTTATTTATTTATATATATATATATATATATATATATATATATATATATATATAGATAGATAGATAGATAGATAGATAGATAGAGCGGCTGGGTAGCTCAATGGGTAAGTCACCCGACCTTCACCTGGGAGACCGGGGTTCGAATCCAGGCCGAGTCGCTTTGTTCAGATATCCAGTGTGGGTCCTTAGGCAAGATCCTTCGCGCTACTGCCTACCTCATGATGAGTGACAAAGGAATACACGCCATGCCGGCTCAGACGTCGCCCGGCCAAACAAGGTCTGCGTCAGGTGCTGGGGAACCAGGGCACCTTCACGAAAAATGGGTTACTGGAACAAGACGGAATTGGGCGAGAGGTGAAAACTTGGATCTGTTGGAATGCTACTACTCAAGTAACCCTAGTCAGAGGGGTTACATGCAAAGAATGCGGGAGGAATGGTTACGTCGACATCCCCATTCAACACTAACTGCCAAACATCTAGTAGCTCAGTGTTCCAACATCCGCAAACAGCAAATGCTGTCACAACTTCAGATAGACGAGGTACAACACAAATGCTATGGCAAGGGGGAGCCAGGACGCCAGGTCAGAGGGGAGTTAGCTTCAACTCCCCACCCGGAGAGTGGGTTAGCAGCCCCAATAATGAACGAACCATCACAGCTGAACGAGGCAGCAACTGACCTGAGAGGTAGGATCGTGGCCCGAATGAACACCAGGCAATCCCGATGCCAATTACAACGGCTGAGTGAAGTACCATCAGAAAGTCTCATTGAAGATGTGAATGCAGCATTGAGAACGATCCCTACCAACACCATAACGGAAACCAATGAGCTGGTGTACAACTCAGCATCAGTGATCCTTGAGATGCTCGGCTATAGGAGCAACCATGAGATTCAATACCCACCATAGAAAAGATGGTTAGAGGCTAAAATCAAGGTAACAAGGAGGGAAGTGAGCCAATTGTCAGAGCTCCAAAGAGGTGCAATCAAAAGACCAGTACCCAAGCGGTACAGCCAGATGCCCATACCTGAAGCGCTCGAAACTGCCAAACAAAGGCTCCAAGCCTTGGCCAGTCGCCTAAAGAGGTACACGAGAGAAAATGAAGCCAGGAGGATTAACCGGCTCTTCTCCACCCAACCAGCTAAAGTGTACTCTCAATGGCAGGGTAATAACAACAGAGCAGACCCACCAAGGCTGGAGACCCAACAGTACTGGAAAGGCATATGGGAAAGGGAGGCGACCCACAACAGCAATGCACAGTGGCTAATCTCTCTACGAGATGACCACAGCAACCTCCCTGAGCAAGCCCCAGTAACTATCACAGTGGCAGATGTCCAAGAAAGAGTCTCAGGTATGAAAAACTGGACAGCACCAGGTCCTGACATGATCCATGCCTACTGGCTAAAGAAACTCACTGCCCTCCATGAGCGACTGGCAGCTCAAATGAACCAGCTGCTACAAAGTGGGACTCACCCTGAATGGTTAACTGAAGGGCGCACAATCCTGATCCAGAAGGATCCCTCAAAGGGTTCGGTCCCATCCAACTATCGGCCAATAACCTGTCTCTCTACGACATGGAAGCTCATGTCAGGCATCATAGCAGCTAAGATAGGTGGGCACATGGATAAATACATGAGTACAGCACAGAAGGGCATCGGCATAAATACCAGAGGAGCCAAACACCAACTCCTGGTAGACCAAACAGTCGCCCGAGACTGCAAAACCCGACACACCAACCTGTGCACGGCTTGGATTGATTACAAGAAAGCCTATGACTCAATGCCACACACTTGGATCATTGAATGCTTAGAGATGTACAACATCAACAGGACTCTAAGAGCCTTCATTGCAGCCTCGATGGGGATGTGGAAAACCACCCTTGAAGCCAACTACAAGCCAATTGCACAAATGTCCATCAAATGTGGCATATACCAAGGAGACGCTCTGTCCCCACTGCTGTTCTGCATAGGTCTGAACCCCCTCAGCCAAGTCATCAACAAGACTGGCTACGGATACCGACTCAAGAACGGAGCCACCATCAGTCACCTCCTCTACATGGATGACATCAAGCTGTACGCTAAGAGCAAACGAGACATCGACTCACTGATCCACACCACCAGGATCTACAGCACTGACATTGGGATGTCATTCGGACTAGAGAAGTGTGGTCGGATGGTTACACAGAGAGGGAAGATCATCCACACAGAAGGGGTCTCACTCCCAGAGGGAACAATAGCAGACATTGAGGACAGTTACAAGTACCTGGGAATACCACAAGCAAATGGCAGCCTCGATGAGGTCACAAGGAAAGGAGCCACAGCCAAATACCTCCAACGAGTAAGGCAAGTCCTGAGAAGCCAGCTCAATGGCAAGAACAAGATCCGTGCAATAAACAGCTATGCTTTGCCAGTAATCAGATACCCTGCAGGAATAATAAGCTGGCCAAAGGAAGAGATAAAGACCATGGATGTTAAAACTCGGAAACTACTAACTATGCATGGAGGGTTCCACCCTAAATCCAGCATCCTGAGACTATACGCGAGCCGTAAGGACAGAGGCAGAGGACTAGCGAGTGTGAGAGCCACTGTCCAGGATGAAACATCCAAGATCCATAAATACATCAAGGTCAAAGCCTCAACCGACGATGTGCTCAGCGAATGTCTCAAACAATGGGGACCAGAGGATGAGGTGCTGGAGGAACCATCATGGGAGGATAAGCCCCTACATGGGATGTACCACCGACAAATAACTGAAGTGGCTGATATCAGGAAATCCTACCAATGGCTGGAAAAAGCTGGACTCAAGGACAGCACAGAGGCACTCATCCTGGCTGCACAGGAACAGGCCCTAAACACCAGAGCGATAGAGGCACAGATCTACCACACCAGACAAGATCCAAGGTGTAGATTGTGCAAGGAGGCCCCTGAGACAGTCCAACACATAACAGCAGGGTGCAAGATGCTGGCAGGGAAAGCGTACATGGAACGTCATAACCAAGTGGCGGGCATAGTGTACAGAAACATCTGTGCAGGATATGGACTGAAAGCCCCGAGATCAAAGTGGGGCACACCCCCAAAGGTGGTGGAGAATGACCGAGCTAAGATCCTGTGGGACTTCCAGATCCAGACAGACAAAATGGTAATGGCGAACCAACCGGACATCGTGGTGGTGGATAAACAACAGAGGAAAGCCGTTGTGGTGGATGTAGCAATACTAAGCGATTGCAACATCAGGAAAAAGGAACACGAGAAACTGGAGAAATACCAGGGCCTCAGAGAGGAACTGGAGAAGGCCTGGAAGGTGAAGACCACAGTGGTGCCTGTGGTCATCGGGGCCCTCGGGGCAGTCACCCCCAAGCTGGAGCAGTGGCTAAAACAGATCCCAGGAACAACGTCAGACATCTCAGTCCAGAAATGCGCAGTTCTCGGCACAGCCAAGATACTACGCAGAACCCTCAAGCTCCCAGGCCTCTGGTAGAGGACCCGAGCTCAGAGGTTGAGAAAGACCACCCGTGGAGGAGGGTGAGAAGGGATTTGATATATATATATATATATATATATATATATATATATATATATATATATATAATAAAAGCTTGTTTATTACAGATGTAATTTCAACACAAACATGTTTAACTCACATGGAGGAAGATGAACTGAATTTCAGGTTAATCGTCCAGCGGACAGACTTTGCATCGCTCCCTCCTCCTGACCAGGCATGTGGCGATAGTGGAAAGGAACAACTCCATTTTACCACATCGTTCCAACTTTATTTAAAAAAGCACTTTAACAACAACCCACCTAAAACAAAGTACAATAAAGTATTAAAAATATAACGCAATAAAATCAGTGAAAACAAACTAAGACTACGTTCACTCAGCAGGTAAATGCGACCCAAATCTGCTTTTTTACTATTATTATTATTATTATTATTATTATTATTATTATTATTTTGGGGGTTTGTTTTTTTTTGCACATTTGCGACTTTTTCAAGACCCAATTCCGAACTTTTCACCCCCCCAAAAAAAGTTCCAACATGTGGAACTAAATCGGATACGCCTCCAATTGTTTTCAAAGCGTCTGCAGTCTGAACGGCCACGTCGCGTTTAATCCGACTTTTACGTCATTAACGTGAGACGTGCGTCATGACTCTGCACCAGAAGACGCCAGATGCGGGGAATCTGGACGTAAACAGTGGGGGGGGAGGTTGAATTGAACATCAGAAACATGCAGGACGACCAGGATCATTAATAAATACTTCATTCAACTCAAATTCAAATACTTTTCACCGCATCGACACCTATCGCGATTCAGACAGCATCTAGTGGCCACTTTTTGTATTGCACTCAAGGTTCCTGATGAGCTTCAGCTGAGTAAGTTCCACCAAACCACGTATGAAAAGCATCTTAACATTTTTGAAACAGCAGGTTTCCCTCTTGTTTGCCTGAACTCACTCCATCCTTCAGCTCTGATGGGTAAGTCTGTTAAATCTCAGCGTCTCCTCTGAGAGCGCTCAGAGCTTAGAGCCCCACACATGACTGCTTGTTAAAATATACATGAGCACTAAGTCTCCTACATCCCTGCAACACCACCAGCATTCATTATTGATGAACACACACTCTCTCACACACACGCGTGCGCGCAGCGCGGCTTGCAGCAGCATTGTTTATTGTCTTTATTAAGCACATGTTTGCTGCAATGCACCTTTGCAATCTGTCCCACCGGAAGCACGAGAGGCAGCTCGTTCGCTCGCCAACCACAGTTTCTGTCCTGCTGACCGTCGCAGTGCTGCTTTCCAGCGGGGCTGTAGTGAAGACGCTCTCAGCTGTGGCTGCTCCAGGCGCTTCTGGAAATGGTGGCGAGCGGATCAGCCCTGGAAGCGGCTGGAGGTCCCTGCTGAAGCCCTTCGAGCCGCTTTGGGTGTGAAAAGCGTGAATTTCCGCTCAGAAATGCCACCGTTTGCATTATTTTGTGTCGGTTTTCATTTGTTGAAGCTGAAATGCCGAGTGCTGTCTGGTTTTTCCAGCGGTGGGGTGATATTTACCCCCAGCTCTGCGCTCCGCTCTCACGTTACAGCAACAGGCCACTTGTTTTCAGAAAATGTCAGTTTTCTGAGGAGAAAATTGCTGTTTAGTCTGAACTTCGCCGACATTATTATGGAAATGCTGTTCGACTTCAAAACAAAGTCACAACAGGCTTCCAGCTGAGGCGAGAAGAGCGACATGGGTTTCATTTCAGGCATTATTGTAGAAACAGCATCGCAGATTAAAACAAAACTGTGTTCTGGTTTTAAATGGGTTCTGAAATTATTTAAACCCCAGTACAAAAATTAAGTACACCCCTTGGCAGCTTATAGAGCCACATTTCTAAGCACAGCTGCATCGTTGTGGAGAAACTTTGGCCCACACACACAGCTCTCTTAAAGTTTAGCAACATTTCAATCATTCTGAGGTCCGGACTTTGACTAGGCCATTGCAGACTTGATTCTTTTCTCTCTTTTTTTTAGCCGCTGTGCTGCAGATTTACTGCTGTGAAGTGATGCCGTCATGTTCGAGTCTAGAATAGTTTGATATGCAGCGTGGTCTATGGAAAACTTAATGGGTCCTGTAATTGCAAAAGCCCACATCATGAGCCCTCCACCACCGTGCTTGACAATTGAAATGAGGAATAAAGTGCTGTAAACCTCCATTTGAGGATGTTTTCCTTTCTGATTTCAGCCGAGGCAACAGGATATTTTAGTGCTCATCATAATGAACACAGTCAACGTTGAGCACGTCCTGTTTTTCCAAGCTGCAGCCAGAACATGCACGACTCTGGGGTGACGTCATTCCCAGGATCCGGCTCTGACTTGCAGGACAAACAGACCATAATCATCCTGTCAAGAGCTGAAGTGATTACCTCACTAACTGAGGTTTGCAGAGTCTGAGGTGGAGCTCTTGGTGTTTTTTGGTCAGTTTCCTGAGCATTGCATGGTCTGAACTTGGAGTGACTTCGCTGGGATGTACAGTTATTTGAAAACAGCCTTGTGCATGGCTTGGAGGGTGAGCCACATACGCAGAGGCTGTTAGTTCTCCAAGCAGCAGTCCAGGGTTCAATTCCAGACCTTAGCACCTCTATTGCTTACTCCTCCTCCTGTTTCTGCCCGTTTCTTGTCTGATTACTGTAAATAAGGCCACTAGTGCGACACGAATCTGTTTTTTAAATGCCTTTCGACCCTTCCCAAACTGACGGGCTGCAACAGTTGGCTCTAAGGTTGTTGCTGATGTTAACACACACCTGCTCCAGAGCTGTTTAAACCCCAAATCAACTGTCTCAATAGGTTATTTAGGGTTCTATCTTTATTTTTCTGTGCTAGATTTGACATTTTTGTGTAAATTTGTTTAGTTTTACGCAGTATTTTGCGTACAGCCGTCTCAGTGCTGGCCTCCTTCAGTCAAACGGCTCTTCGGCAGTTGAATTTTCCTGTTGTTCACAGCGGTACAGCTTTTCGTCACTTAGCCCCACGTTCGGGTGTAAAACCACCTCACTCAGACACGCAGCCTCGCCCGGTGGCGAGCCAGGAGCTGGAATAGCGGGCGCGGCCGGGGCGAGCGTTGATCGATAGCGTTACTCAGCTTCATAAATGTGATTTATTCACAGCGTGGACTCGGAGCTGAACGGGTCTCCTCTGCTCTGATTGCTGGTGATGGTTTGCTGCGGGACGGACGGCGGTCAGACTGACTGCAGCGCTCGGGAAACAGGAAGTGCTCACCGCAGCTCTGCTTACGTCAGCGGATCGTTGTTGCCATAAAAGCCTCACAGAAAAGCAGCACAGAAAAAAGATTTTTCTGTTGGTTTTGTAGTTTAAAAAGTAGTTAAATACAGCAACAAAGTTTATAGGCATTCAACGGAGCTTATTTCTTCCTGACCACACCCCACTTACCCCCACACTCGACCACGCCCCCCAGTGTATATTGGCTCCGCCCACTTTGCGGGAGTTTTTCAGGCGGAGGTATGTGTTTCGCAGTTTAACGTTACACTTTAAAGTGTAACTCGCCCCCCCTGTGAGAGCATACCTCCGCCCCCAGACAAATTTTGAACAATTTCACCAAGTGAGCCAAGATACACTGAGGGGCGTGGCCGAGTGTGGGGGTGTGGTCAGGAAGAAATAAGCACTGTTCACAACTTAGCGACTTTGTCGCTATTTTAAGTGACTTTTCAGACCCTGTGGAGACTTTTTTCTAAAAAGTGACTAGCAACAAATCTATTGACTCTTTTTTGCTGTTGCCGACTTTTATGGCGACATGTGAAACCACCAGTAGCTGTCCTGAGCAAGCAGCGAGTTCTGCCGTGAGCCCTTCCCACCTCCTAAGCACTGTGGTCAGTCTCAGTCGTCCTGCAGCAAAACGCCAGAACACAGGAGACCCGTTTCACTCCGTGTCCACGTTGCAAATCTGAGAAATGCTATCGATCAACGTTCGCCACTCCAACTCCTGGCTCACCACTAGGGGGCGTGTGTCTGAGTGAGTTGGTTTTATACCCAAACATGCTGTAACCAGTTGGAACATTTAAGTGCAGTAGCCACCCTTCAACCCAAAGAGGGCAGCGCTGAGACGGTTTTAGGAAAAATATTGCAGAATTAAACAAATTTACATGAAAATGTCACGATTTGCACAGAAACACAAAGGTAGCACCCGTAAGGACCAATTTATAGTTGCAAAAAAAATGATTTGGGGTTTAGTGTTTTATTTCAGTTTTGCAATAAATGTTATTTCAGGATTTATTCCAGACTGAAATCCAGTTTGGCCCAGTACTGAATCCGTGTGAGAAGCTCTAAAACCAGTTTCTCCTGCAACCTAATGCTTCAGTTCGCTAGCCTGACCTCGGCCATATTTGCAGACAGTGGAAAACCTCTCGGGGGTCTGACTGTGGACTGTGCTCGATGAGAGAAGCTCAGAGGCAGCGCTCAGTGACGGAGGCTCTCCTCGCCTCCTACTGTCGGCCACTCACAGCATCTCCAGACTGAAATGAAACATCATCTCCTGAAAATCAATCTTTCACACATTCCTCTGATCCTCTCGGCCTCGGCCGCTCTTTATTGATTCTTCACACTTGCAGGATAATCCAGCCTACATACACACACACACACATACCTACCATGTCTTTGAAGTGTAAATGTCAGCGATTTTAACTTTGAAGCGTTTTCCCTTCCGTTTCCAGTTTCCAGCACGTGTATGAATGAAGCAACAGCTGACACACGTCCTGTTTTGTTGATCGTTTTCTGTATTTTTCCTCTTGAATGAAGGTTTGTTTTGTCCGTATTTTCACACAAGAGCTGCAGAAAACCTTCAGAGGAATGTGATTCAGACCTTCTGTGCTGTTTTCTCTCTCATGTCCATTCACAGCTGGGGATTCTTTAGTCCAGATGTAACCTCACACTGTGGGAGCGGCGTCTTGGCAGGACTTGGTCCAAGCTGTGGAGAATACAGTGATGGGTAGATGATAGATGCTTTTTCTTTTATGAATGGATTTCCAGCATCAAAGAAGCAGCTCCACGGCTCGCCGGCTCCTGTAAATACTCCACCGGATCGGCTGCTGGATTCACATTTGGTCCTTTCATCGCTGCCCTAAAATCTCACAGAGGATTTCTTGACAATTTCCACTTTTGCATCCTCTCCCACTGGATGACGATTGAAAATTTCAGGGCTTCGGTGCTCACGTGAAAACAAGTTTACATGCAAATGGGAAATGAAGATTGCAAAGTTCACCTTCAGGGTTGGAAATGATTAGGTTAATCTCATATTTACACGCATGCATGACAGGAGTGGAGCAGCCAGGACTGGTCTGACTTGGGTGGAACTTGGGGCTCATGCAGACCAGTGATCAGTATGGAAACGATCCAGTTTGCGAGGAGCTCACATGTAGAGCGGGCTCTGGTAAAAGCGGTGAGTCTCCAGCAGTCGGCCTGACCGACACATCGGGCCCTCTGGACACTAGAGGGCCACTTTGAACTTCAAGATAACAGTTGTGTGCTTAAATATTAGTTTATCAGTCAAATCGATTCAGTTTTCATTTGTTTTGGACCAAATTACAGCAATGAGAAAACTATAATATCCTCACACTTTAACGGGTAGTTTTATCGTTGCGTTCTGCAACAGTCGGCGCTCTGAGGACGTTCATGATCTTGAAAATGGGTTTGACGCCCCTGAAGCAGAGTGTTTAACGTGTTTGCACGTTGTCCGTGCTAGCGTGTCAAACAGCGGAGGCGGCAGAAGCAGAAAATGTCGTTCAGGAGTGGTGGCCACGTGCAGAAATCACTCAAACGGAAAACTTCCAACAGGAGTTGAAAGAGAAGCACATTAGTTCAGGTTCTGAAGATGCTCATCGTCTTTGTCACCGCTTGTTTCAGCCTCTGCACCCGTGTTAGCATCCACGTCGTGGCTTGGAGATCGGGGGTTAAACGCTCTGTTGGAGCTGTATTCCTGAAGTAAAACGTCCATTGAAGGGGAAGAATCATCAACCCTCACTGACCCGGATGTTCAAGATGCAGAAACTCCTAAAGCAGCTTTTTTAAAACAACTTTGTATTTTGATTAAATCGTTTTTCATACATTGAGAATTCTTTAATCCTGTGTTATTTTATATATATTTTTTTGAACAGGAGATTTACCTCTGGTCATTTACTTCATATGTTTGACAATAATGTAAATTATTTGGTTAAATAGAAAAATGATTAATAATGCACAGAATTTTTTTTTTTCTGTTCCATCAGTTTTCAAAAGAGCTCCAAATGTTTTTTTTTTTTTTTTTTAATTCTTGAGTTTTGTGATTTTGGAATCCTTATTACGTTATAAAAACACATTTGACATGCTATCAGCATAAATTCAACATGTCGCAGGCACCGGCCATCCATCAGCCGACTGCATTTCGCTCCATTTGAGCTGGAAGTCTCAACATCTGCAACAACACACCCGCTGTGGTGGAATATTCCTCCCTAACGTCCACACGCCCTGCCAGCCCTTCAGTGTGGGGAAGAGTCTGCTTAAATGCAGAGCTTCAGGTTTTACAAGGCCATCAGGGGGAGAGTCGCTGGAGGGATGAATACCAGAGTGGAGGGGGGAGCGGAGCGGGGGTGACAACCTTCAAAGCTTTGAACGAGCTGCAGGGAAAACAGATGAAGAGGAGCTGCAGTCTTATTGTCATCTATTGGTGCTTTGTGTTTTGATTCAGCACAGAGCTCTGTGTTCGCTGCTATTTCACACTGACTCCATGATGGTGGGCTCTGATAAAGATGTGTTTGTCATCTGCTGCAGGACTTCACTTGGTTTTTATTTCCATGAAGACTCCTCTGACGTCTCTTTAACATCAGCATGTTCAGGAAATGGCTGCTTGGGCTGTATGGAAAATACTTCATATTGCGTTTTGTTTGTTTAAGTAATTGTTGATACACAGTATTTGGCCCACCAGGATGAAAATATGTGAATAAATAGATAAAAGTAACTCACACTGAAATTTTTACAGAAATCCAACCTTTAATTTCACTACATTCATGAAATGGGAAGAAATATGTTAATAAAACAAAATGTTAGCAGGTGGCACAGCTGTAGGTACCCGTAATAATCCCTTTAACCACTTTTATAATACATTTCTTCTCAGTTATATTGTATATTATAAGATATTTGGGGGGTTTTGCTGTAAAACACATTCTAAAATAATTAAAGATTGTTCACTTGAATATAGGACATACAATAGATGTATGTTTAGAAATTTAGTTAGCAAATTAGCAAAAATCTTGAACATTCTTATGGAGAAACCTTTCATACACAAGCACGCTCACACACACACAGGTATTTGGGTTCAGATGCACACTATATTGCCCCTAACTACAGCTTATATTTATTAGTAACATGTACTGTTGAGTGATGTTGTTGGTTTCTTGGTTCTCTGATTTTTTTTTTTTTTTCTCTCTTCCTGCAGGTGTAGAAGCAGATTTCTAGGGTGTTGATTTGTGTTCCCTCTATCCTTATCCATCTCTTCTACTCTTATCTCCTTTCCCTTTAAACTTTTTCTCCACCTTTCTCGCTTTCTTGTCTTTTGAAATAAACCCAAAGCAATTTCTAATAAAGTTTCATATATTTGTCAAGTGGGGCATAATGGCGGAATCCATAACGCTCAACTTGTGAAAGTAAATCTGTTGGGCCTTACCTTGACCACACTGCTGCACAGGACATGTTAAAAAAAAATGCATTTAAGCAAAGTTAGGAAGAACTAAAACCACTAGGTGGCAGCAAAATGCTAATAAGTTCCCTGGTTTGTGCTAAATGTGCATCAACAGGCATGAATGGTGTACATACACATTAGAAAAACGTGCAACGTGATAAAGCTGGTAAATGTTGCGATGACGATACGACTCACCATAAATAAGGGATTTAAAGAGTGGCAAAGCAAATGAGATGGATTAGCAGTGTTCATCAGCAACTGATGGTGTCAACCAGGAAATGTTACAGTGGAATATTGTCTCTGCTACCTGAATATTGAGCTGTTAGCATGTCATGAGAGTCATGAGGCTCCCATACAGCAACAGTCTTCAGTCAGAGGCCTCTTCAGATTCTTTACAACACTGACTGCTACTGGTGATCCTTCCTGCTCACAGCATCAACATGCAGAACAACTCTTTGAAGACACTTGGATGATATGAGTTACATCCCTTTGGGATAAATAAAGGATTTTTGAATTGAACTGAACTGCAAAACCTAAACTTATATCTATGTTTTGTGCTTTATTCACAATTTCTACTTTATTTAGAATCTGTGTGACAGCAAAAACACAAATTTATTCATATAACTGCTGAAGAAAAAACTAAGCAGTGAGGGGTGAAGAGTTTGAGATTGTGTCAGACATCTAACCAGAACTAAAAACTGGCCCATTGTGACTGTAATCCTCCTCTCTTGAAAGTGATTTAAAGAGCATAAACCAGCAAGCTATTATCCAAGAGCCAGTGGTTTCCTCCTATTTGAGTGCAGCCACTGTAAAACTGCAGTTACCGACCTTTTCTCTGAACAAGCAGACACTTGTTGAGGCTAACGAGGAAAACGCAAAGCTTTTAATCTTTGCTAACGTTGTGATGACCGGTGTTGCATTCAGGAGGACTTAAGTGTTTGATTAGAGTCCATACAAGCTCCCCGGAGATGGCAGCGTCTTTTGTGACGTTTTCTCTGTTTGGATTCGGTTGACAGACGTTGAAACACAAAGACGCTGTGTCTCCTGTAGCTTATTTAAACATCCACAGTGTGAAGCGGGATTATTAGTCGTATTCAAAAAGCTTCCACGCTGACGCAGCCTGACTGTTTGGATTACGCACGACCATACAGGTGTTTCTGCTCCTCCAGATGTTGGGTTCAGTTTGCAGCTTCCTCTTTTGTGCTGCAGCAGGGATTAGATGAGGAGGCCTCGGTCTGAAGTGAAGCCACGTTTCGCTCCAGCGAGCTCAGACCTGCGGGTAGAAACAGACAGAGAGGGGTGGGAAGACGGGCGGAACAGGTGAGGCTGAAAGGCCTGTTGGATGTTTAGTCTCTGCAGGCTGACCTGAAGGTTTGACCTCCTAAATTACTCCCCCAGACACCTCCTCCCACCTCCCCAATGTGTCTGTGGGAGTTTCAGTGAGAACCTTCAGGTCAGTCATCGGTGAGAACGCAGCGACACAACAGCTCCCCTCCCCCCCAGTGGGTGTTACTCAGACTGTTTGTATGGGTTAATTTATGGGTATCAGCTAAACCTTCAGTGTTTCTGCTTCTCATAGCGGTGGAGGCTGGTCAGCTGGAGGCTTCACTGCTTTCTAACTTTGACTTAATGTTTAAAAAAAATATTAAAAACTACATTTAATACACGTTTATGGCTAAACTTGCAACTTATTTTATCCACTAACAAGTAAAAGTTGATTTGTTTCTGTAATAAAAAGTGTTTTCACGGCTGATTGTCCGGTAGACTCGGTTCGATTGGGGACCAAAACTGCAACATTTGTTCCATTTTCAGCTGCTGCGGTTCTCTTTCATGCTTCTCTGTGTCAAACGAACCAAACCCTTTGAGCTGCCTGTTCCCCTCCTCGCCTGTAGGGGCGCTGCACCAAGAACCACTGAAGGAAATAACACGAAAACCTCTCAAGACGGCGCTGAGCGCAACTTCCTTCTTGACGAAATGTAAACAGAAATGCAGCGGCGTCGGATTTTAGCGGTTGTAGGATTTCTCTTTTGCCTTTTTTGCAAAAGACTACGAGTCATTTCTCCCGCTAGCGCTAGACATGCAAGTTTGTTTTGGCTGTATTTACCCAGAATGCCCTGCTCTATAGTCCACTTCCTGCTTTTAGAGCGGTCTCCGGTCCGCTTGCGTTCACATATACATTCGCACCACACCAGAGTTCACTTAAACCGAACCGAGACCGAGGTTTTTAGGCGGACCAGAGTTAGCTTTTTTGGTCTGCATTAGAGTTCGATTGCACATTCACACCTCCCCTAACGAACCAGTTTCTAGGCAAATGAACTGGAGTTCAATTGTTTTGTCTGCCTCGAGTTCAAAAAAGCAGGAAGTGGACTATAGAGCAGGGCATTCTGGGTAAATACAGCCAAAACAAACTTGCATGTCTAGCGCTAGCGGGAGAAATGACTCGTAGTCTTTTGCAAAACGACAAAAGAGAAATCCTACAACCGCTAAAATCCGACGCCGCTGCATTTCTGTTTACATTTCGTCAAGAAGGAAGCTGCGCTCAGCGCCGTCTTGAGAGGTTTTCGTGTTATTTCCTTCAGTGGTTCTTGGTGCAGCGCCCCTACAGGCGAGGAGGGGAACAGGCAGCTCAAAGGGTTTGGTTCGTTTGACACAGAGAAGCGTGAAAGAGAACCGCAGCAGCTGAAAATGGAACAAATGTTGCAGTTTTGGTCCCCAATCGAACCGAGTCTACCGCACTATCAGCCGTGAAAACACCCTAATTGTAGTTTTTCACCACCTCACAGTGAGATTTTTCTTCCCAGCAGGCGAAATCCCAAACCATTCCACTCCCTCCGCCGACTCGCCTTCTCCTTATAAACCGGGGGGCCCAAGTCCAGCCCCAAGATCTGTCCTACAACTTTTAGATGCCTCCCTGCTGTTACATAGCTTTGAACTGCCTTGGTGCTGAAAAGTGCAAAACAAATAAACTTGACGAGCAACGGTCATTTATGAGTTTTGCAGGACAACCGTAAAATCAGCAACCCAACACATGATTCTGTTGACAAAATAACATTTCTGTGTTCAGAATCTCTCTTTTTTTTTTTTTGGTCTAATCTCATATTGAGAAAAAACATTTAGGGTATCCATTAGCTGTAAGTCATAATAATCAAAATTAAAAACAGTAAATGCTTAAAACATGCTATGCTGTGTGTAATAAATCGATATAACTAATACAATAAAATAATTTACACAAGATTTTCTTTTCAGCTAAAAACTGTAAAACTCAAACCTTTAAAATGTGACTAGTTTTGCTTTCCTGTTTTGTAAATATGTAAAATAAATAAATAAATAAATCAAAAGTAGGTTTGAATAACATTTCTTAGTGTTTTTAATATCCTCTCTACTTGAAATGTTAAGATTAAATCCTAAAACCCCCTATTTTCCAGTGAACAGACTCAAAAAGAAGGAAACTGATCCTAATAGCCATGTAAAATCGTTATTTTTGACAAATTTGTTAGTGAAAAGGGGGAATAAAATTCAAATAAACAAGATTGAAAGACATTCTTCAGTCACTGCAGCTTTACACCTCAAAATTTAAATTAAAAAACGTAAATCTTCTGATTTCTTATATTGTGAAAACACAAACAAGAGAGCAATGCTGCGTGATACAAACAAAACCCACAACATGCTGCGCTGTGTGTAATAAACCTGTATAATAAAGTCTTTTTTTTTTTTATTCAAATTTCTAAAATATGGCAGTTTTTTGATGATATTCTACTTTATTAAAACAAAATAATTCTTTCAATCCATATTGGACCTAAAAGTAAAACATTTTATAAAGTAAATAAAAATGTGATGAAAACATGACGTAACCCAAGGATAAATGTCCGTTTTTACAATTTATTGATCATTGCCCTGCATTACACACACACACTCTCACCCACGCATACACGCACTCCGTGCACGCGGCTCCACCCCTCTGTAGCACGCGGCGGAGGGAGGCATGTCCCTGCGTGTTCCTGCCGGAGGTCGAGCCTCACAGCGCGAGAACAGAGAGAGAGAGAGCAGGTCTGTCCGTGGATCCTGAAGCAGCAGCAGCTCGAGCCGAGCTCTGCGTGGACTCTCATCGACCCACCGGTCACTTTGATGGATCAGTGACGCGTCTGACCGCGGATCTGCGTGTTCCTGCGTGGGAGCGGTAGTTGTCGGGTGTATTTCTGCGTGTTTCCCCGGTGGACCGGAGCGGCCATGGGTTTCTACGGCACCCTGAAGCTCATCTTCTACAAGGTGAGTGTCGGCGTGGTGCCGTGGGAGGGGGTGCGGGGGTCGCGTGTTTATTCAGAGGTCCTCGTGCGGAACCCGAAGCTTGTCCGGCTCGTGCACCGGGTCAGGATGACAAGGCGTTTCTGCCTCTGACAGCGGGGGGCGCGTGCACGTGGCGGGGCGCGCGCGCGTGTGAGTGGACCACTGCGGAACCAGGAGAGAGAGAGCTTCTTCCCTCATCCGGTCTGAGTCGTGATTGATTATTGATGATCAGCGGCTCGTTTCTCTGCCTGCAGCAAACCAGAACCTGGAGCCGAATCCAGATAATTACTGAAACCAGCCCAGAACGCCGGTACACACGGATCTGTCATCATCAGACTGTTGATGATTATTGCTTTACAGAAGAGGGAAGTCCAGCTTTATTTGGTCAGAGCTCTGGGATAATTTCATGGATTTTATGACTGTTCACCTCTTTAGCTGCAGATGACTTGAATTAAACATTTAAAATGCAACTTTATGCCTCCCTGTGTTGTGAAACTGCAAAAAAAGCCAGAGAACATCGACTGAACGTCAACATACACACCCTTAACCAGGCTGAAATTTGCTTTATTGGTCTAAAAACGATCAAAAATGGACTTTATCGCTTTAAATATCGCCTTACATCTTAAATCCATAAGGTTTATTCTTAGAAATTCAAATGGCTGAGTGTAACTGCTCTGTACAGACATGTAAACCCCATTGATCTGGTCAAAAACACCGTTCCACCATCAGAAAAATCCATAAAAATACACTTTAGGCTTTGAATTATGAGTAAAAGCTTAAAAAAAATGACATTTTGTTCCATAAAAGACAATATTTTACTCAATAACTGCAGCAGCTGTATATCCAATATTTCATGTTAGTTTTTTCTTTTCTGTTTTTGTGTTTTTACTACTTATATATTCATTTTTTCCATTTGCAAAATATGTTTTGTTTTTTGTTTTTTTTTTGCACTCATTGGGACTCTAACCAATGTTGTTATCCCTTTAAGATGTAAAATAATTAGCCTTTTTTTTATTCTGTTCCAAACTATAGTAACTAAATCTTTAAAATGAGATTAGTTCTGCTTTTTTGTTTTGTGAATATTATCAGAAAGGAAAGAAGAGGAGCTGTGAGCGACACGGACTCCATAATTCCGGTCAAAGTTGGTTTTACAGAAAAACAACAACTGTAGCAATAAGTTTAAATTATATATGTTTGTATTTTTATAATTATAGCTTCAAACCTTAAGACTCAGCTTTGATAATGACACGTTTCCAGCTTCATTTCCCTGTGAAAGGCTGATGGGGAAGAAACTCTTCTGAATAGCTGTTAAATTTATTATTCTGGTCAAATCTTTTCCCAAAAATTTTGTCTTGAATTAAAAAAAGCACAGTTGAAACACAGTAGCTGTCTTTTAAAAGGTACAACCTCAACATTAGATCTTAAAAACGCCATTTTTTTTCTGCTTTTCTCTGAACATATAAATAAAGGATTAGTTGTGTTTGGTCTCATCATGTCAGCCCCATGGATTTGTTCAAAAAGGAGAGATATCTTGGCGTGCTGGGGCTGTGATTTGGATTGTTTCGGTCAATATTCCGGGAAAGTTTCACTGTATCCAGTTCAATTACAAACATTTATACAAGCTTTTCTTTTCAGCTAAAAACTGTAAGATTCAAACCTTTAAAAATTGACTAGTTTTGCTTTCCTGTGGGCTGGGTTTGAATAACATTTCTTAGTGTTTTTAATCTCTTCTAACACTTGAAATGTTTAGATTAAATCGTAAAACGTCAAATTTTCCAGTGAAAAGGCTCAAAAAGAAAGGAATTGATCTTAACATTCATGCAAAATCAATTTTTTTGACCAGTTTCAATAAAAACAAGTTTGAAAAACCTCAACATTTAAAATAAAAAAATCTTCTTTTTCTATAATGAGAAATGCAGACAAGAAAACAAAAACATCAAACATAAAAGAAATCCTTCAAAGATTCAAGATTTAAACCTCTAAACTTTCCCTACAGACAAAATGAATATTTCAAAGTGCAGCTGCGGCACTTTGCGTTGTTTCGGTCAAACCTCAGAGAAATTATAACCATGTCCAATTAGACGGTAGTATTTTGTGTGTATTTATCTTTTTAGCTCCAGACAATAAGATTAAATCCTCTGAAACATGTTGCGTCTGCTTCTCTGCTCTATTAAAATGCAAATGAAGGAGGATCGCTGCTCAGCACAGCCATGATGGCGCCTCATTCTGCTCAAATATGGTTTCACAGGAAGAGAATAATATCATAAAATGTCATTTAAAGCTTATAGCCTTTGCTTAGAGCTTTGATCCACAAGATTAGAGCTGCAAAGTGCAGGTTTTCCTCCCTGGAGGAGGAATATTACAAAACACAGCTGCTGTAATTGTGATATTTCCAGGTAAACTTATCATCATACCTTCAAACGGCAGTTTGAAATAATGAAAAAGATGGTTTATTACAGGTGAAATCTATAGTTCTGATTCACTGCCTGGTCATACTCACAACTCTGAGATAAAAGAGGGAATTTTTTTTAGCCCAGCAGAGTGGGAACGCTGCAAATTACAGCAGCTATAATCTGCTTTGTTTGGGTCAAACCTCAGAGATGAACTGGAATCTGCTGCTTGTTTGTCTCTGCTGATGCAAACCACCAGATTAAAAGATTGGAAACATGGTGTTTGTGCAGAAATGCAAATAAAAGAGGAGATCAGCTCACTGCTGTCTTGTAGACTCTTTAATAAGCACAAATGAATCCTGCAGATAAAATTAACCATGAGAATTATTGAAAAAGGACTCAAACCTGCTAGATGAAGACCCAGAGGACCGTTTGCTTCAGTCTTTTTTTTTTTTTTTTTTTTTAGTCAAACTTCAACAAAATCGAGCCCTGGATTGTTGTTTTCATTGTTTTTAAAGCTACAGAATATAAGATTAAGGCCTTGAAAATATGAGTTTTGCTCTCAGAAAAGGGATTTTACAGAGTACAGCTGCTGTAATCTGCATGGCTTAGATCCTGTATGCAGGATAAAGCATCAAAACTCTGTTTTATTTACCGCTGGTTGATCTTGACAGCAAGAACAACCTGAAACTGACATGCCTTCATCCCTACACTGTAAAAACACAGATGAAACTTTATTTCCAAAGGCATATTGCTCTGAGAAGCCATTAAATCGGTTGCAGTGGTATTTAATTTCAGCTTGAAATGCTATTTTAGTATTAAAACCTCAACATACTAGATTAATCCTCTGGAAAATGAATTATTCCTGCAGGACAAAGACATATTACAAAGTAAATCTGCTTCTCAAGGAATTATTTAGTAATATATGCCCCATAAGACAGCTGAGCTTAAAGGATCCAATATTTAGAGGATGAGAAGGATGTTTCTCAGAGCAAGGTGGCTATAGTGGCCTTAAAACAACCCAAAAATAACAAGTGAAATGATGCAAACATGAAGTAATTTGTTTTGTAGGATTATCGATCGAGCTATATCGCTATCTATCTAGCTATTGGAGCTAGCCATAACAGCTAGATAGCTGGCGAGTTAGCTATCTAGCTAGCTATCTGGTTGTCTGTCTAGCTATACCAACTTGATAGCCAGCTAGCTGATGAGCCAGCCAGCTAGATAGCTATCTATCTGATGAGCTAGCCAGCTAGCGATAGCTATCTATCTGATGAGCTAGCCAGCTAGCGATAGCTATCTATCTGATGAGCTAGCCAGCTAGCTGACTAGCAAGCTGGACAGACAGACAGCTATCTAGCTGGCTAGCTAGCTAGGTATCTTGATTTTAAAGCTAGCTAGCTAGATAACAATAGCATCATTAGATTCATTCCACATCAATAAACCTCAGACATGAACTGTGTCAGATCAGCATACAGCATGTACTTTGATACACACACACGCACACACACATATATATATATATATATATATATATATATATATATATATATATATATATATTTATTTCTGTGATAAATATTTATCTTAAGAAGGTTAGGGATGCATTTTTTGATAAATAAATGGGGATGATCTTGTAATTTTTTCATTGTTGTGTCACAGTGGACCCTCAGTATTCGTGGGGGTCAATGACCACAGCTGTCTGTGAATAGCTAAATACTTGAAACTCACTTTAAAAACACTTATAACTGGCCATTTTATTGGTTCTAGCACCAAATGTTCCTCAATATTCCTCCATGTTCCAGTGAAAAATCCACAAATACTGAACCATGAATACCACTTTGTTCAAATCTACTATTTTTAACAGCAAACCTGACTGCACATTTTGTGTCACGAAAAATAAGATTCAGCAGCCAGACGTGACAGAAAACCAAACATCGGTATTGGCAAGGAAAAGCCTGATCGGTGCATCTCGAAATATAACAGATTAGGGAGTGCTAATCTGCAAAAATGAGTGACAATCTGACTTTTCTAAGCTTTGATATTATTATATCTTCATACTGTAGTGATAATATGGGTCCAAACACAGCAGGATCCTCCGAGCTCATGAATGTGGACTTGGTTTGTAGCGAGGTCACTGCTCAACCTGGACTCGATGATGAAGGCCTCTGCTGCAGAGAGGCTTCAGCTCCAGCAGATCCAGAGTTAAAAGATCAGGGCTGAGCTATTCTGTTCTTAACAGGAAACACATTCTTTTGGTTTTTACCACAAAGTCAAGTTTTTTTTTTTTGTTGTTTTTTTTTTTGTTTTTTAGCAGAACTGCCACAGATGTGACATCTGTTGCTGAAAGCCAGAGTGTCAGGGAATAAAAAGCAGATTCTGAGACCGTCTGACTTGACTGAAAATCACCCTGAGACCTTCAGGTTGGAGTGTGCGAGCTCGCAACGCTCTATTTTAAAGCAGCGCTGCACCGGCGACATTCCTCCGATTTTCTGCATTCCTGCATTCATTCACTCGCTGAGAGAGAGGCAGAGAGACACTCGTAGGCTGAATCAGACCTCCAGGTCGCTGTGTCTGTGTGTTCTCCTCTCAGCGTGGGTGTTTCCAGCAGAAACCGTTTATCTGCATCTCCTCGTTACCTCTGGACTCTGCTGCAGCTGTTCTGGGAGGGTTTTTTTCTGATACCAGGGACGACCCAGAAACCCACTAATGTTTACAGGAACGTGTCCTTCTTCCACCAGAGACGTAGCCGTTAAAGGGATATGCCGCTAAAATGTACCCAGGAATTACAGTTAATGTCCTGCTTCATGCTTCTCCATCTCGGACGTGTATCATGAAGTATATTTGTGTGCAGCGCTGTGAAAAAGTATTTGCCCCCTTACAGATTTAAATGTTTCAGATCATAAAAATATTTTTAAGATAATTTGAGCAAACAAAAAAAAGCACTTTTTAAATCATGATTTCATTCATTAAGTGATAAAAGCTTTCCAAACTGATCTGTGAAAAAGTAATTACCCCCCTAAACCTAAAACCTGCTTGTTCCACCCTTGGCAGCAGCAACTGACATCAAGCATTTGTGAAAACAGGCAACCAGTGTTTTATACAGTGGTCAGCACCGCTAACTAACAAGCTAAATGCACTAACCCTAAAGCCCTAATCATAAACATTAGTTCCGCTAACGCTAAAGCGCTATACCAATAAAGTGTAAAAGCTGGAGCTAATGCTAAAGTGCTAAATTCAACCATGACGATAGCCACCATGTGTTAATGATAAGTGTTACAACATAGTTTATCGCCTTCTACAGGGTCAAATTTGTTATTGCACACCTACCTGCACGGTTGCGCTTCAGGAAGTGACTCTTTGGTCAAGTTTCAGTTTTATAGTTGTTGAGTATTGCTAGCTCTGTTGCTGATTTAGTGTATTAGCGCAGTCAGGATGCATTCTGGGTATAAACACCATTTTCTGCACCACATCACGGGGGAAGAACGTGAGGAGAGGAAACAGAACTGCTTCATAAATACTCCTCACCCACTTCAAAATAAGAGCATTAATATTAGCGCCTAACTACCTGAAGAATTTTTAACAGTCGAAACCAAAACTTAAACACATATATCAAACGTTATTCAGCTGAAATTTTACAAAACAGCCAAGTAAATTAGAGATTTAGAATTAAACTCTATTAAACAGACAAATTAATTTAGGGGAAGCTAAGTGCACTAAATGTTTTCAAAGTTAGCAAAAATGCTAAAGCACTAACTGAAAAATTAACTCCGCTGTTAGCGCATTAGCGCTGACCATTGGTTTTACATCACTGTGGAGAAATGTTGGCCCATTCTCCTTTGCAGAATTGTTTTAATTCAGCCTTTTTGGAGGGTTTTGAGCATGAGCATCTCAATCAGATTTGAGTCCGGACTTTGACTGGGACACTCTAAAACCTTCAGTCAAAGTTTCTTTTTGAACCATTCAAAGTTTCAACTTGGCGGTGAGCTTTGGATCATTTGCTATGCTGTATAACCCACGTATGCTTCACCTTAAGGTTGGATGTTCTTTGGGGTTTTCTGGCGGAGAGCAGGATTCATGGTTCCATCAATTATCCAGATCCTGGAGAAGCAAACTAGACCGGCACCATGTTTGACTGTCAGTAGGAAGGGCTTTTTCTTCTGCAGATGCTGCAGATCTAACAAGATGCACACCTTCCACAATGTTCCACCCCTTTCTCATTAGTCCCAAAAGGTTTTGGGATCATCAAGATGCTTTCTGATGGACTTGAGAAGTTCTCCATCTGTGGATAATGGTTCTCGCTGTGGTTCTCTGGAGTCTTAGAAATAGCTTTCTAACCCGTTTCCACACTGACGGATGTCAGTGAGATTGTTTCTCATCTGTTACTGAGTTTCTTTCGATCTAAAGTATTGCTTTTCGAGGTTTTCAAGCCTACTTCATGTCGCCAGATGGGTTCTGTTTAAGGGATTTCTCGATTCTTGAGGCCAGGCAGTGATCAGACCTGGGTTTGGCTGTTCCAAGGCTTCCAATACGGTGGTTCAGGCAGTCTTTTTGCCTTAATAAATGAAATCTTCATTTGAAAACTGCTTTTTTTATTTGCTCAGGTTATTTTTGTCTGAGATTAAAATTTGCTTTATGCTCTGAAAGATTTAAGTGGGACGAATAAAGTAAAAACAAAAGAAATCTGAATACTATTTAAAGAAAGGACATGGCTGGGGGAAAAAAAATTAAAAAACGCCACTTAACTCCAGAAAATCTAAAGAAACCAGTTGATGGAGTTAGTTGGATCACAAAGAGGACATTATTCAGATGAGTTCAAGCAGTAAAACAAAAAACCTGATCCAGAAATGTTTTATGAGCAAATTAGCAAAATCTTCAAATACCGTTGTGATTCTTCTTCTCATGTGACTCCTCTGACAAACGTCTCTCCTTGTTTTTGTGACGTTTGCTTTAAAACCTGCTCAGATTCTGGTTCTTTCTGTTGATGTCTAACAGAGTTTGTGTCTTTCTTCCTTTCTTCACAACCTCAGATGAAGAGGAAGCTGGATCACGGTCCAGATGGCCGGCCGTTCCCCTCAGGAAAGAAGCACTGCAAAGGGAACGGGTACCTCAGGTAACGCAGCTGCGTTAATATCACCACGACGCGTTTAAAGACGGTGATCACCTTAAAGCTACCAGCGTCCTTAACCCTTCATCCGTTTCACATTTTGTTACATTCAGCCACAACTTTCAATTGGATTTTATGTAGTAAACCAACACGGTGGCGGCAGCATCATGCCGGGGGGTTGCTTTGCTTTTTCAGAGACAGGGAAGCTGATTAGAGTTGATGGGAAGACGAATGGCGCAAAACTGTGAGCCATCCTAAAAGAAAACCTGTCCGAGGCTGCAAAAGATTCAAAACTTGAGTGGAGGTTCCCCCAGAATGGCCTAGTCAAAGTCCAGACCTAAATCTAACAGTCAATCTGTTGCAAGACTTAAAAACTGATCTGACTGAAGCTATTTTGCAAAGAAGAAACACTGATTTATACGAGACAAACCCCAAAGTACTTGCAGTAGAAAGTTTTGACTCAGGGGCAGCTAAAGACAGATGCACGCCACACTTTTCAGATTTTTATATGTAAAAAAATAACTTTTTATTCTTTTGCTGCGACTTCACAATCATGCGCTGCTCTGTGTGTGTTTGTCACATAAAATCCTAATTAAACACAGTAAAGTTTGTGGTTTTATTGTGAGAAAATGGAAAACAAGTTCCAGAGGTTATGAGACACCATAAAACGCAGTAATTCATAACAAACGCATCACAACTTCCTCATCTTCTCATCTGCAGCCCCTCCAGTCTGGCTCTGGCCACGCCCACAACATTTGGGGACCTGCGGCTGGCCAATGGGCATTCAGCTCAGCGGCGGCGCGTCAACTCCGGCCCGCCTCCTTCGGGGCTCCAGGACTGGCTGCTTACCTTTCAGGTGAGCCTTTTAAATCGACCACAATTCAAGAATAAATGAGTTCAAGAACGAATTTTATAAAAATTTGGACAAAACTACAACTTTTAAGTTAAAATCTGCTTAGAAAAATGTTAGATGCAACTCTAAGTGATCATGTTTTCCGAGCCGTCTGGTTCCCTTCTGTTTTCATGGCGCACATGAACTCACACACATCTGCTTTTAGCTGAAAACACGGCGAAACACAGGAAGTGCTTTCAAATGACGACTGAACTGTTTCTCTTGCTGAGAATTCGGGCCGGCGATACGGATTAAAAAATAAAATCTCAAGATTTTTTTTCATACCAGAGCCGATTTCCGATTTTAATCAATCTTTTTTTCTCGCTTTTTTTTTTTTCTAAAAAAGAAATTACAAACGACAAAAAGTGTTTTCAAAGAGTGGCTTTTATTTCAAGCATCCCTTCTGTGAGTTGTACGAAAGCGTATCAGGGCCAAGCTACGAGAATTTTTGTTTATTGTCATAACATTAGCAGAATAAAGACGCAATTTTACCAGAAGAACGTCTTAAAATTATGAGAAAAAAGCTTGGATAATTAATTTTTTTGTTATTTTTTGTCGGATTTCTCGTAAAATCACTATTTTATTCCTCTAATATTAAGACTTTATTCTCATTTTGCTACGACTGTATACTTATAACATTATGACTTTATTTTCTTCAGAAATCATCGTAGCCTGACCCAAATTCTCCGTCATAAAGTTGACCTGAATTTAACGTCCAAATAAACAGAAGCTGTAAAACACGCTTGTCAAACAAGATGGCCGCCCTGGGCGCGCTGACATCACTCTGGCCTACGGAAACCCAAGGAGCGCATCGGTGAAAAAAAATCCCAGTTTTCCTAAAATGAAATCTTAAAAAACCAAAAAAGTTTGATGAACTGATAAACTCGATTAATCAGCAGGCGAAACGGAAAGCGTTTTCTGTTTTCTTCGGTCGAGCCCAGAATGATGAGTAAACTGGATTCCTTTCAAAAAACCATTTCAAGTTTTGGATCTACGATCCATTCCCACAAAAAAAAAAAAAAAAAAAAATTTCTTTACTTCTTTCATTAAAATAGTTCAAGCTTGGTTTATTGTTTATTGTAAAGAAAAAAAATCAAACAAATTTTAGTTTTTAAAAATATCTTTTTGGCCCGTGAGTAGCTTTGAGCTGACGATTTTGGCCCACATGACAAAAACTTTGCACGCCATTGTTTATAAACATTAGATGAGACGGAGATTTTTTTTCTTTCATGTTTAGACTCTGATAATCAGGGAGTATTTTTTAAAACGTGAACAGATTCAAGAGACTTTTCCTCTCAGTATTGTCTGCCTCCGATTAAATGCTAAGAACAACGTGGAAGTGGAAATCGACCCTTTCGTCACGTCATGTTTCTCTTGTGATCCTCTAAACCTGACCGAACCGGCGGTTCTGCGGGCTTCCTGAAGGTCCTTCAGTGTTTTTCTCTGGGCCGGTGCTGGATGGTTGATGACTCACTCGCTCTGGAGTCGAGACTCCACCTCTCCTGCCCTGCGGCGCTGCAAAACGCATCCACATTTCTTCACGTTCTGCACTTTCTTGAATAGATTTCTGCCGGTGTGACTTTGAGTGCGTCTTCCGCCGGCTGCACACGAACGGGGACGCGGCCGAGTGCTGCCTCCAAGCTGTCCTGACGCAGCCACTGAAAGGAACAGATGAGGATAATAGCTCAGATAAAAGGGCTCATCTGCACACAGTTACATTAAAAAACACATGGACCCTTCTTTTGTAGCTCTGAGAGGAAGATCAAACGGTCTCAGATTCAAGAAAACACAATGAACTAATGGCAAAGAAATGAAAGAACGCTGAACAAAGCAAAAAAAACAATCTGGCAATGGATACAAACAAAAAGAAAATCAGTTATTAGTAAATTAAAAAAGAGATTTAAACAAAAGAAGCCTTGGAAATCTTTATAGTCATCCTCCCTTTGTCTTGTTCCTTTGTTTTCCTGCAGACGTGGAGCGGTCCGGAGAGGCTCCTGGCTCTGGACGAGCTGATTGACCGGTGCGAGACCAGCCAGGTGAAGCACATGATGCAGGTCATCGAGCCTCAGTTCCAGAGAGACTTCATATCTCTGCTCCCCAAAGAGGTACAGCCTGAAAACACCACCAGGGTTCCCGAGCATTTGTGACGGAAAACGGTGTTATAATGGCGCGTTTATGTGCAGCTCGCCCTGTACGTGCTCACCTTCCTGGCTCCGAGGGACCTGCTGCAGGCCGCGCAGACCTGCAGGTACTGGAGGATCCTGGCCGAGGACAACCTGCTGTGGAGGGAGAAATGCCGGGAGGAAGGTAAACACTTCCACTGAGAACCTTATTACGCTGATTTTATTGGCCTTCATCAATAGCTGCAATTGCTTTATAACATCAGGCACATTAATAGCAACAATTCATCTCCTAGGGGAATGTTTCAATGACTTCTAGTAAGGGTGGGCGATGTGGACTTAGAATTTTGTTGCGATATTTTCTGGTGCTATTGTGATAAAGATTATGAACAAACACAAATATTGTTCTTGAAAAACATTCCCATTTGAAATAGGCTTCTTCAGGACGCCACTTACTTAAAAAAGTGGGATGTATATCTCTAAACTGTGCACAATAACTGCATTTAAAGCTGCAGTTCGTAACTTTTACGAAAATATGCATATTTTTTTAAACTGTCACCATGTCGTGACGGTTTGGTATGAATCGGATAATCTGTGAAAAGATGGAGCTCCTCCGCCTCCTCCCTGAGCTGCTATTGCCGTCTGAAGAAATGCTCCGCTCCCGACCTAAAACAACCAATCAGAGCCAGGGGGAGGGGCTTAGCGCTGCCAATCACCCTTATGTACGTGCTGCTAAATGTGCTAATGGTGGAGAAACAACTCACCGTTTCAGGAAAACTGTTTACCTGCCGTCATCGGTGGCCATGCTAACTAGCATTAGCAGCTAACTAGCCTTAGCATTAGCAGCAGGCTATGTTGTGGTGAACCAGCTGTAGCGTAGCAGAGAGCAGGGGGAGTGTGTGAGCGGCGCGTACATGAGGGTGATTGACAGCGCTAAGCCCCTCCTGGCTCTGATTGGTTGTTTCTGACTGAGTGGTGGATTTCTGCAGCTGGTACTGGGAGCACTGGGAGAGGGCAGAAGAGCTGGATTTTTTTTTTTTTTTTTTTTTTTTTTTTTATACTGTCATGACATAATGATAATTTTAACAAATATGTAAAAAAACATAATTTCATAAAAATTACATACTGCAGCTTTAATCATATATTTGAATTTACTGATATTTATTTATGCTCTTGTGGAACTAGTGGAGAAAATAGCAACAACAACATTTCCGATCATACTGCCAGTATTGTTTTTTATTTACCATCAATAAGGGAAATTTATCATGACAACGATAAATCCAAATTCTTACCATAATGAGAAATTTTTCACGATAAATGATAAACAGTGCTATAAATGCTCACCCCTAACTTCAAGTCATTTTTCTAACCTTTAAAAGCCGTCTTGATCAAGAGTTTTTGTGCTTTTTGAAGATCTGTCAAGGTTTTTCTTTGGATTTTCACTGTTTCTCACTAATTTTCACTCTAGCGTTTGACTGTTTTCAGAGCAGACATTTTACTTTGACTTTATGAATCATTCAGGTATAAACAGGCTTTCCAACTCAATGAGCTATTGTTATTTTTACTTGTTTAACTGTTGTATTCTAATCACATAAATTTCAATTTGAAGTCTTGTTTTTTTTGTCTAATCAAATCCCCAAACCATAAATATAATCAATTTAAAATAATGCAAGATGATGAAAATTATTACCTTGGAAAGATGATCTAAAAACTGTTAAATTACCCTCTGCCAGATTTATTTACAGCTAATGGACAGAGCATTTTCTTAATGCAGTCTTAGCAGGGTTGGGTATAATGAAGATAAGATTTTACTTTAAATAAATGAAGTGTATATATAGAATACTGAAGGAAAGGAAAGTAGTTTATAAACAAATGTGTTCCTGTACCTTAAAGCAATTTGGAAGTGTGTTCGGAGCAGAAACCCTGCAGGTATGTTTTATTTTTAAAAAAGATAAAACAAAAAACCATGAATTCAAACAACCAAACGAACTTTCTGGATGTAAAACGCCTTCCAACCTGAGGGTTACATGCTCATACAGCAATCCATCACTCCTCTTTCATTCAGCGCAATGCAGTGGATGACTGTGTGTGTGTGTGTGTGTGTGTGTGTGTGTGTGTGTGTGTGTGTGCGGCTGGGCGTTCAGCCAGTGAGTCGAGATTCACTGCCAGCGCTCAGCAGCCATACCAATGAGGCTACCTAACATTAGCACCACACCACGGCCATACTAATGAAGGGAGCGCTAACTGCAGCTCACCAGCTCCATAAATAAGGCTAATTATTAACCCTTACACCATACCACTGGGAACAGTGTGGCTGTTCACAAGAAGTCAGTGAGAATACAAATACAGCTAGCCTTCATTAGCATCATTTACATACTAATGGAACAACTTTTCATGTTCCCTTACAGAGCTAACTAAACTAAAGCTACAGCAGATGCTGTTTTGTTCAGAGCAGTAACTCCAAAGACTATTATGTGAGAAGGACGGGGCTTAAATGATTTCAAAAAGCAAAACTATAGTTCCAGCATCGAAGCTTTAGCACCTAATGTCAGCTTACCACCACAGTTAAAATTATTAGGCCAAATTTAAAAGAATGGAATTACAGCCTATTGTTTTCAAGTGTGGAGAAGCTTCTCTGTGGTTATTTCTAGCAGTATATTTTTGGATTTATATAATAAAGTGACTCAGAACTCAGATAACAGGCATATTAGGTGTTAGCTTTGAAGCTACTAGATATTAGCTTAGCTCTGGGCTAACTACGGAATCGTAGCCTAATTTATGTAAGCTGTATGTAAGTTTCTTAGCTGTCATATCTAGTAAAATGTCAAAGTCTGATTTATATTTTATTTAAAGCAGAGAAGCTAATTTTGGCTCACTTAGTTGTTATTTTAGCTGTTAGCTTGATTAGCATTACCTTTATTATCCTTAGTGGTTATTTTAGCTGTTAGTTTTAAATAGAATAGAATAGAAATGTCCTTATTTGTCCCACCGTGGGGAAACTCAGGTGTAACAGCACCAAAATGAAAGGCTATGGAGGCATATAGGTTCACACAAAGATAAAATTATGAAAAACATAATTAAGAATAAAATTACAACATAAAGTACTGTGCAGTTATCAAGTATTCATACTCTGATCCAAAGGAATGTGTAACTAAGTGCATTAAAAAACTATTTACAATAAGAAAATAAAAATGCGCAAACAACAGAGATGTTCAAATGCTAGCAGAAATATGATGTTGAAATGAGTAAAACTATACAAATAACAGTGCAAATACCAGCAGGGATGTAAACACTTACTGAGTTTCTTTGGAACAGTGATGGTTATCGAGTCTAACAGCTTCTGGGAGGAAGGATCTCCTATAACGCTCCTTCGTGCACCTAGGATGCAGCAGTCTGTCACTAAAGGAGCTCTCCAGCTCAACAACATCCTCAGGCATGGGGTTGGAGAAATCGTCCAAGCTAATAGTAGTTTAGCTCTTTACCAGCTAAAGAACAACGGATTATGTTTTGCGAGGACTGGTGGATATCTGCAGATTTTGTCCTTATAAATATATCTTAGTGTAATTCGGATTAAGTTTAACTGACTTACGTTGTGAGTTAGCCGCAAAAGTACTAGCTGATGTATCGTAATATTTTTGATTGTAGTGTATGAATTTTTCTGTAAAACGTAACAACAAATTATTCCTGGAAAATTTGCCTTTTCGTGATTTTTTTTTTTTTTTTTTTTTTTTTTTTTTTTTTTTTTTTAACCCCTGGGAAAGAAAATGCAGCTTGGGAAACTTAAATACCTTGGCTCAGTTCTACTTCACACAGTTTGAACTATTGAAATAGGCAGTTATATGCATTTTTAGAGGGGGTCTCAAGTATGCTCTGATGTCAGTTTATCATGGCCGATTTTGGTCTCTAACCGCTCAGATTGCAAATTTTACGTTGGAATTGGAACCAGAGTGATCTATTTAAATTAAATTACAATACATTAAGGGAACTTATGAAGCCATTAGCAGTCAAAAAGTTGGATATTTTTGTTGAAAATTAATTGGGGGGGGGCGTTTTAAATTCAAATTTCGACCTTCACAAAAGTCTAATTAGTCACTTTCAAATATGTTCTTGCACTTTCCTGCTGAAGTGAAGTTGGCTCATTACAATTGTTAATACTGTCATTAAACATTAACAGGATGACCAAAAGGCCCAGTTGTGATCTTACAGCTGCAGCCTTTCGGAAGTCAAACATCTTTTATGGGAGGTTATAGCCTAAAGAAGCTTGTTTTACTGTGTAGATGAAATAAGGATTTAAATAACAGGCATTAGGGATTTCTTAGGGCTAAGAAAATACAAAAAAACGACATAGCTAGCTTTCACTCAAGATGGTACCAAACAACTCAACATAAACACATTAACTGCAAAAACACAAAATCAAAGTATTTTTGGTCCAGTTTCCAGTGCAAATATCTTGAATACACTTAAAATAAGACAAAACTAACTTACAAGTAACTTTTCAGCAAATGGTACAAAACATTTTTCCTGTATTATAAGTTAAAATCTCTTGTTCCACTGGCAGATTATTTCACTTATAACTAGAACTTTTTCATCAACATTAAGGAATTATTGACTTATAACAAGCTCCTGTATCTGCTGAAAAGTTACTTGTAAGTTAGTTTTGTCTTATTTCAAGTGTATTCAAGATATTTGCAGTAGAAACTAGACCAGAAATACTTTGTAAGAGTTTGTGTTTTTGGAGTGTTCTTGCTCATTTTAGTTGAAATTACCAGGGTACATCGGTTATAGCTTGGTTTAATTTCTTACATGTTACGGCAGCGTATACTGTGAGAGGACAGCCACAACACTGGACTCTCTGTTCTGCTCTTCAGGTATATCAGACAGCGTGCCGTATCGTCGTCGAGAGTGTGTGCGACCCGACGCTTCGTTCAGCCCGTGGAAATCCGTCTACATTAGACAGCATCGCATAGAGACCAACTGGAGGAAGGGGGACACGAGGGAACCCATGGTATCATTCAACTCAGCTTCGACCAAACAGATTGTCCTCCGTTTTATAAACACCAGCTGACTCCAGGCAATTCTCTCTTTGTTTTCACAGGTGCTAAAAGGTCACGACGATCATGTGATCACCTGCCTCCAGTTCAGCGGCGACTTGATTGTCAGTGGCTCGGATGACAATACGCTCAAAGTGTGGTCAGCCATCACTGGAAAGGTAGGGCATAGCAGCTGAGACAGATGTATTGATTATGTAAATTACTTCTTTTTGCTGCTTCAGCTGAACCAACACCAACATATCTGTGTTTAGCCTGTGCCGATATTAGCTTTAAGGTTGCAGAGGCTTTTAGGTTGGCTGTGATGGGGCAGGTTTCACTGAACAGGAGAAAGTGGAGGCAGACGGACCAGTTGTGTTAGTCTGGGTGTGTTTCTTAAATGCTGTTCAAACACAGTGAACCACACACAGCCTGCAGCAGCAATAGTTCAATGCACAGCGTATATAGCATGTTTGTTAAAGGTAAGAAAACGGAGTCAACCGAGATCGGCTGTGTTTGTTAATGATCACATGCTGTTCTTTCTGCTGTCTCATCCTTAAACACACACAGACGTGAAAGAAAAACATTCTGAGCCCGTCTTTAAACCGCCTCTACACCAGCAATGAAGGTTTAAAATAAACAGAAATAACCTAGATAAGTTATTCTACCTTCAGGTAAATAACTTCTGTTGTTCTACCAAAGAAAGTTTGTAACTACAGGTTTGTAACGGCAGTTCCAGTCGTAGGATTTCGTCATGTCCTGGTTATTGTTATGAGGGTGTACCAAGGTAATACCGCTAATCTCTTGCATCAAGCCATTTTTATGGTTTAAAGTCCTTTTAATGAGACCCAAGAGAAAGTTTGCTCTGGCTGTAGGAAGCAAAAAGTACCTCAGTGCGACCCCTCCCCCACTTGTTACTCTGTACTGCCAGTCAGCAGTATGCTGAAAGAGGAGTCCGAGACACCTTCTGTCGTTTACGAGAGAGAAACATTTGTGTGGAAAAATTTCTGATGTCATAAACACAGTCAGTGTAGAAACTAAAGAAGTGACAACTTTTGCACTTACTGAGGTAGCCATGTTTTAAAACGATAAGTTAGCAAGCTATGAGCACCATCTCTGTTAAAAGTATGCTGGTCACCTCACATTAGCGCGTTTCGATTAATTAGTTATATAGATTTTAACGCGTTAAAAATTTTATGCAATTAATTGCTTTTCTTTTGTTTGTTTCCATACCAAAAAAAGTCCTGAGTTGGAACCTTTACATTCACGCGTTTCTGGTACGCCTGTAAATCTAGTGCACAAGCTAAATCCGCAAACAACAGCAATGGACGACAAAGCCGCTTCTCTTGGCTCACTGGGGGTTAATTTCTGCTTCAAACAATGACCTGATTGGATTCTGGAAAAGACTAGTTGTGTTCAAGTTGTGCTAAAAGCAGTCGGCCTATCAGAGAAGCTGTGCTAGCCTAAATTAGCATCTCATGCTAAACATGTAGCAGCAGCACAGAGGCTAACGCTAATGTCAGCGTCCACGGTCCACATTTCTAAAGAAGCTCCATGAATGATCAGAGGTTCCTGAAACACTGTAAAGATGAACTTTGCACCAATCTGATGAGCAAAGACCCTGAATAACAGATTAAAAACAATAAATATCTTTGTATGTCTATTTATTCAATAATTTAGCAGCAAAAAGGATTTTTGAATTGAAAATATTGCTGATTTTGTCCATATATGGTTGTCGATTAAAATGTGATTAATTAATTACAGATGCTGAAATTAACATGATTAAAAATTTTGAGTCCCACCACTAATGAAAACCCAAAATCTGTTTCTTGGACTTCCAGTGTTGCTGCATAAAGAGCAAAACGCATCAAAAAGCTGTAATATTCTGCACAATAGGGACTTGAAAACTACCAGTCAACTTAGTGGATATTTATGCAATAATTTATTATCTGTGCATCATTCATAAATATAAGTCAAAATTAGAGATGCATTAAGCAATTTCCAGCTTAACTGTACCTGAGTAAAAGGATTTAAAAAAAAAAAAAAAAAAAATCCCATCTTTTTAAGATCATTGAATACACAATAATGAAACACTTACCAGGCTGTGACACAAACAACACTCTTTAGTGTAGAAGCTGTTTCTACAGAAGGAAAACTAAAAATTAATTTTAATTTTCCACTGAGGCAGATCTGCTCTTCATTGAGGCTAATACAACTCTGGTTCTGTCTCTGTTTCACCATTACATATTTTTGTATTTTAGGAGATTTTTTTTAACCTGAAACAGCCAGGTAATGCCAAAAAACGACATTTAATATTTGCTTTAAGGACATTTAGTTGAATTAATGAAGGAGCGAATTGTCCTGGAGCTAAACGGTGTGGATAACAGAAAAGTTAACCGGAGTACAGCAACATTGCTTTGTTTTACACTTTTGACCTTTCAATTTGTCTGCTCTGTTAAATGTTAAATCTGAATTTGTTGTCCAGCTTGTAGAAATGTCCAAGGTTAGATAAGTATTTAGATTCTCTTGGGAATAAACCGGTTTACAGCTGCTAATGCTAACCCTGCTAGCTACTAACATGAGATGCTAAAGCAGTTTGAAATGTCAACTCCAAATCATCTTTGTTTCATCTTAGTAAAATTTTAACAGCAACTGCTTTCTTATTAGTGTTTTCTCCTAATATATATAATTAATGGCTAATGTTAAATCTGAAATTGTTAGCTGCCTTTTAGAAATGTCCAGGTTTAGATAAGTATTTAGATTCTCTCGGTAATAAACCTGTTGTTTACAGTTGCTAATGCTAACTCTGCTAGCTACTAACATGAGATGCTGCAGCAGTTTGAAATGTCAACTTCAAATCCTCTCTGTTTCAACTGAGTAAAACTGCTTTCTTATTTACAGTGTTTCTCCTAACATTTATAATCGATCTATAATCCGCTCACACAGAAAGGCTGAAAGAAAAATGTTTGAATATGAGCTTAAAGCAGAAATGAGAATCGGCTAAAATCAGTCAAAGCTTTATGAAAACCAGAAACTGGAAATTAACCTCTAAATTTTGGTTAATTTTTTACAATAAAAATAATAAATAAATGGCATTTATAACATCAGTAAAACTATCTTCATTAACAGCTATTAATATTTTAGTGGCAGAATGAATAATTGTTGCTTTTCTGCTCTGAAATAAAGCTAATTTAGATTATTTTATAGATCGAAGTTTTAAACTTTTATGTTAATAGTTTAAATTTTTTACTAAAGGCTGTCACACTGCCTTGCTGGGGTTGGTATTTATTCAAATTATAGAGCGTTTTTGTCAAGATAAGTTCGGTCATTACACTACAAAAACACAAAATCTTACAAAGTATTTTTTTGGTCTAGTTTTCAGTGCAAATATCTTATCACACATGAAATAAGACAACGTAGGAGCTTATTTTAAGTAAATAATTCCTCAAAACTGATTCAAAAAAAGTACTAGTTCCACTGGCAGATTATTTAACTTCTTGTTATAAGTGAAATAATCTGCCAGTGGAACTAACACTTTTACATCCTTATTAAAGAATTATTGACTTAAAACCAGCTCCGACATCTGCTGCAAAGTTACTAGTAAGTTAGTTTTGTCTTATTTCAAGTGTACTAAGATATTTGCACTTGACCAAAAACACGACTACAGTGCAGAAGGTGGAGACCGGTTTATGGATCCTAACTATTCCAAAAACGTGCGAACAGTTATTTAAAATTACCATAAAGTCAGATGGGTATCGTGGGGTCTTGCCTCCTATCAGGACAAGTGAGAGTTCAGAGTTTATGCTGAGAGTTTCGGTGCAAAGTTCACATGTTGAAATGATAACAGCTGCGTCCAGTGTGATGCTTTGACTGAATATTTTTACATTTCTGCTGCTGAAACCTCAGTAAAAGCTCCAGTGATGCAACATGTTCGCTTATATCTCACTGTGTTGTTAAAGAGGTCACTGAATTGCTTTCAGGTTTCGGTTGAACATTCTTCAGCGTGACACACCTGCTCCCTGTTTTTGTCCGGGCCTGCCTCGGTGTGAACATTTAAATACTCATGTTGTGAAGACGTTCCTGAGCACAAACACCAGCCCTTAGAACATGCATAGTCAGATTTTTACCCTGCAAATAACTTGAAACACGCCCCAGGAGAGATGCCGTTGCCCGTGTGGGGCACGAGCACGGCTTCCCGTGTAGCCCGAAGCGACGAAGACGTGCGTGCCCCAGGCATCGTCTCGGTTTTTAAACAAACATCAGCACCGGGACGTGACGGTCGGGCGGTACCCGCCGTGTCCTCCTCCGTCTGCGGAGGTGAGGTTTCCCCGTTGCCGCGGTAACGCCCGCCACAACACCTCCGAGGTGAGGCCGGATCGTTTCTGTCTGCACGTCCTTCGGCGGCGAGCGTGCAAGTAAAGCAAACATTGACGCACACTCGCAGGTCTGTGAAGAATGTGGCGAGGCGAACGCTCGCACAGGCAGGGTGGCTTTATGTGAAAAACATTCATTGCTGATTTTATTCTGCGGAAAGTCTAACGAACGAGATCATTTTCAGATTTTACTTTAGTCTTTCTTCTCAAGGTTTTTTGAGTATATTTCCATTAAGGTGAGTAATTTCACCTGGAGCCGTTTATTATAGTATAAAATACACCAGTGGGAGGATCAGTTACTCCTTCTACACCCGTTATGCTGGGAAACTGCTCCGTTATGTCTGTTTTTGAGCTATTTTCATTGAGTTAAGTATAAATAATATCAGACAATATTATTATAGATATTTAAAATATGAATTAACCCTTTTAAACACATTTCTGGCAAAAAAAAAAGACTTTCTTCATCCTCTTAAAGTGAAATTCATGTCCAGATTGTTCAAATTTTCATTACATTTTTTGGCTTGCTTCACATGTTTCTTGCAATGACGCCATTTTTGAACATATCTTTTAAAATTTATATCTTTAATTTAAAAGAAAATACCTAAATTTATGAAGAAAACCTCACAATTGTGTGTCCATGTGTTAAAGAAATTTTTATTAAAGTTGGTGTCTTAGCTGAAGTGTAAATATTTCTAAAAACTTCCTTAAAATAAATAAATAAAATAAGACATTAGCCTTTAATTTATTCTTTGCAGAAATGTAAATAATAAATATTTGTAATTATTCTTTTAAAATCCCTATGGAGAGTAACGTTTATTTTTCTCCGCCATGATTCTTGTTTGTAGGGATCAGAGTACTTTTTTTTTTTTTTTTGCAAATGTTTTGTTTTAAAATGATCAGATTTTATTTATAACACACTTTCAATGCTTTTTTTATGTTATTTTATTCCTTTTTTCAATCTAAAAAAGCCTAAAGCAACACATAAGTACGTTTCATACGCTGTCATTCACAAATATCGGCACCTCAAGGTAAAAACGTGCAATAAAGGGCTTAAAAGGAAGCTTCGTTAAGGAGACTTGGTGAATGTGAAACATTTTGCAGCAGATCTCCAGCAGTGAGCTTCAGAGATTTTTCTTCAACCTCACCATCCTCCTCGCTCCGGGTGGTGACGAGATCAACTTGGATCTCGATCCAGCTTTTTAAATGTTGTAAATTATTGCTCTGACTGTAAATGTGTTCGGGTTTATGCGAGTGGTTATCTTCTCCTGGGTCTTTGCTGCCCACTTTGATGCCATGTTGTTGTTTTTGTCTTTTAATGCTCAAAGAGACCCGCAATTTTTTTTATTTAACCCGCTCAGTTCCACATTCCTCTGGACAGGACTATTTTTATAACTACACAGTTTGGCTTGTCGCAATTAATCAATTAATCAATTAATCGCATGATAAATTAAAATAAGCTCGATTTATTTATGGTTTCAGTTGTGTGTGGTTTTTATTTTTGTTTTATTTATTGTTTTTGGTTGTCGTGTTTTATTTTGGTTATTTAAAATATCTTTAAAAATTGCTAAATAAACACAGACTATGGATACAATTGAAAAAATACACAATGAAAAAAATGACAGTAAATAACAAAATTGCTAAATAAATACAGAATATTGAATAAATAGAAAAGGTACATAATGAAAGTGACGGTAAAAAAATAACTACTAAATAAATACGAAAAATAACATTTTAAAAAATAAATAAATGAAGGTAGCTAATAAAACAATACGACTGAAAATAAAAAGGAAACTTACATCATAGTGATATCATGCATTTATCACTATATCACTTGAAAATGGTCTCAAAACAACAATATTATCATTTGTCGCAATAATTTCTGGGCCAATTTATAATCTAGCAAAATTTGTTATCGTGAAGGGAGAAAGTATTTGTGTTGAATTGTTGCCTTTACTGTACAGTATTTTTATTCTTTATTCTGTTTTATATATATTCTATATTCTGTCTTTGCGTGAGTCTATTTGCTGGGATTGCCCGTCACGGTCACTTTGCTGCTGTTGCTCAGAAATGTCCCTGCTTTGGGACAATAAGGGATATTTCTGTTCTTTATTATTCTATGTTCTCTTGCTTTTCCTGTTTTGAAGAATTAGGCCTCTGTGTCAAATAACTTTTATACCCCAGGGGTACAAGAAGGCTTCAATAACTAACAAGAAGTTCCTCACAAACTTTAAGAAAAGGAACATTTAAATTAGGAAAAAATGGGTTTGATCAGTTTTTTGGGGATAAAAACATTGAATAAACGTTGACTAAAGGTTTGTTTGTTTTTTTTTTTTGTTTTTTTCAAAAAATTGCCAGTGAGACGTTAGGCTACAACGTAGGCAAAAAATTCAATTTTAAGACTTTTTTTTCCCCATCTCAACTCGGGGGCGGTGCTTTTTAAAAGGTGGTCTTCCAGATTGTGAAAGTTCAACCATTGCCCCCATCCCCCCCGCCCCGCTGACGTGCTCTGGTCTCTGCGTCTCAGTGTCTGCGCACGTTGACGGGCCACACCGGTGGCGTGTGGTGCAGTCAGATGGCCGGCGCCACGGTGATCAGCGGCTCCACCGACCGGACGCTGCGGGTGTGGGACGCCGAGAGCGGGGAGTGCGTGCACGCTCTGTACGGGCACACGTCCACCGTGCGCTGCATGCACCTGCACGGCGAAAGGTAACTCTCACACACACACACACACACACACACACGAACGCACGGGAACATGTCGTCTCCGTGGCAACCACAGGGACCCTGGAAGACACGCAGCTGTGTGGCTGCTTCTGGTCTCCGTGGTAACCTGTTGTTGTAGCATCATTTCTCATGGTCACGCATGCATGAATACGCTTAAAGCCAGCAGAGCAGAGCGAGGAGCGCATACATGAACAATCAAACATCAATAATTCATTATAATAATGTTAATATGGAGGAGAAGGCTGGTTTTTAGAGCCGACACAGCTTGAAGCATCATACTTATAGCTTGTTTGTCCACTAAAATGATTTATTCTCCCAGTTAAAGGTGGACCTGAGCATAAAAAAAGCGTTTTTAAAAGCAGCTTCCTGTGATTTCACTGGTCTGTTGGCACATATTTACTGCCTCTGTCGTAGTCGTAGCACAAGATCAACCCTTGAAGTGCTCTGCTCCGGTAATCCGATTGGCTCAAGCCGCAGTGATGTCATGCCCTCTCTCCCAGGGTGGTGTCGGGCTCCCGGGACACGACGCTGCGCGTGTGGGACGTGTCGACGGGCCGCTGCGAGCACGTGCTGACGGGCCACGTGGCGGCGGTCCGCTGCGTCCAGTACGACGGGCGGCGGGTGGTGTCGGGCGGCTACGACTACATGGTGAAGGTGTGGGACCCCGAGACGGAGGTGTGTCTGCACACTCTCCAGGGACACACCAACAGGGTGTACTCTCTGCAGGTAAACACACACACACACACATCAGGGCTTGTTATCTTTAATCTCCTTGTTTTGGTTGGAACTGAATCCTGTTTTCATGCAGTTTGATGGCGTCTTCGTGGTGAGCGGCTCGTTGGACACTTCAATCAGAGTCTGGGACGTGGAGACAGGTAGACATACGACACGTGTATGCAGCGCTTTGCAAAAGTATTCCCACTCCTTGAACTTTTTCTGCAAAACCCCTAAATAAAATCCAGTGCAACAACACAGAAGTTTATTTATTAAGCTAATAGCGCCCCCATGTGTGTAATCTATTCTCGGGGGGATGTTTTTTAGAGAACAAACAGCTTCACGCAGACCGACAAACACAGCAGGCAGGTCAGGGAGGAAGTTATGGAGAAATTTAAAGCAGGGTTTCGGTTATAAAACAAAATCACAAGCTTTGAACATCTCACAGAGCTCTGTTCAATACGTCATCCAAAAACGGAGTACAGGACAACTCCAGAGCTGCCGAGGCTTGGTAGTCCACCCACACCGGGGGTCAGGGGCGCAGCTAGGTACTTTCTGAGGTGTCTGCGGACACATTTTAGGCACCCCCAGAAGGGTTTTCAACGCTCAAACAGCTGTTAAATACAGAATCTGCAGACAAGAAATATTTATTGCACCATCGTTTTGGTGCCCCCTCTCAACCGTATATTTCAGTGTTGATTTCAGTGTTGAACTTTAAAAATAGGGAGTTATAAGTGTTATCAGTGGGGAACTCAAGTATTTGCATATTTTTAGCTATTCGCTGGGGTCCCTAACCCTACAAATACCAGTGTAGCCATGTATTCCACACTTTCCTGATTTTTATTTGTAAAAACCTCGAACCTATGTATCGTTTTCCTTCCCCTTCACGATAAATCATGTAAAATCCCAACAAAACACATTGCGTTTTGGGGTTGTAACGTGACAAAAAGTGAAAAATATAATTACAAGGCAATATAAGCATACTTTATAGGTGGGGATTTAGTGCCTTAAGTTTGCCATGTTTTACAAGTGGTCATACGTCAGATTTGACAGTTTGGTGTCCTCAAGTAGAAGCCAAGACGGCGTCAAATGTCTTCATCAGCAAACCAGACGTAATGCTACAAAATTTACATGTAATGGACTTTAAATCTGTTTGGGATGTTCCTTAACTGGAATCGTGTCTTCAGGCGGATGTATCCACACGCTGACTGGCCACCAGTCGCTGACGAGTGGGATGGAGCTGCGGGACAACATCCTGGTGTCTGGGAACGCCGACTCCACTGTACGGGTCTGGGACGTCCGGACAGGACAGTGTCTTCACACGTTGCAAGGTGGGAAGTTAAAGTAGGGCTGAGTGTAGAAAACCAGCAGTAAGCTGTAAGATCCCTGAAACACTCAGAAATGTAACTAAAAGATACCTGTGGGATGTAAAGCTGGGATGTCGCTGTTGCTTAAAGCATATATTTACTTTTTGTTCTCTGTTTAGGTCCCAATAAGCACCAGTCTGCAGTGACGTGCCTGCAGTTCTGCAGGGGTCTGGTTCTGTCCAGCTCCGATGACGGGACCGTCAAGCTGTGGGACTTGCACACCGGGGCCTGGCTGCGGGACGTGGTGGCGCTGCAGAGTCGGGGCTCAGGTCAGGATCCATTTTAAACAAATATTGATGTTTTATGAATGACCTTTAGAGCCTCAGCGAAATTTCTGATCCCTAATAAGAAAATTAGCTTCTTACATATGCAGCCTGTCTGACGCACAGATGAGACAGAAGAGCAGATTCAAGCATTTTTTTAAAACAGAAGGTGGTTTGGAGGAGAGTGAAAAGTCGGGTTGTTTATGCTGCGATGTTGCACAAGATGATATCATCAGCAAAGATACAGATGCTGCAGTTAAACTCGAGTACATCACTGGGCCAAATAATAATCCCTGAGGAATACCTTTAAAGCTGCAGTATGTGACTGTCATAAAAAAATATTTTTCTACATATTTGTTGAACTGTCACCATGTCGTGACAGAATGGTATGAGACAGATACTCTGAAAAAAACCGAGCTCCTCTGCCTTCTCCCAGTGCTACCTAGAAACAACCAATCAGAGCCAGGAGGCGGGTCTTAGTGCTGTCAATCACCGTCTGAGCGGTGCTGCTCATCCTCCTTCGCCACTTGCTCTCTGCTATGCTGCAGCTAGCAGAGGCTAGGCTAGTTAGCATGGCCACGATGACGGTGGATAAACAGTTTTCCTGGACTAGTGAGCTGTTTCTCCACAAATTAGCTCATTTAGCGGCGCTTGCAGGAGGGTGATTGACAGCGCTAAGCCCCTCCCCCTGGCTCTGATTGGTTGTTTCAGGTCGGGAGCGGTGCATTTCTTTAGACGGCTGTCTCATATTTGCTTGACAAACCCTATGATTTTGATGCATTGATATTTGCTCAGTGATTTTGCTGATTTTCTGTATAGTTGATTGATGTTTTTATGATGTGAAGCACTTGCTGCTGAAATGTGTTATACAAATAAACTTGACTTGACTTCATACCAAACTGTCACGACATGATGACAGTTTTAACAAATACAGAAAAAACACAATTGTGTAAAAGTTTAAGTGCGGCTTTGAGAGTTTTAGGATCAACACTAAAGAAAAATGGCCCAGTTTTCAGTAGAAACCCAAGAATAACCAGTGAACTGTACCTTTAAAGCCTGACCACAGCGCTCATGCGTCGTCCCCTCTACGATGCTCCTCAGGTGGCGTGGTGTGGCGAATCAGAGCGTCCGACACCCGGCTGGTGTGCGCCGCAGGAAGCAGGAACGGCACCGAGGAGACCAAGCTGCTCGTGTTGGACTTTGACCTGGACGACACGAAGAAGGACGCGGACATGAAATGAGAGCGTAGACGAACAGACAGATTGGGGGGGGGGTTTAACATCGAAGCTACAGACACTCTGACTATTTTGTTGTTGTTGACCAAAGTCCTGACTGAACCAATCAGTCAGCTGTGAATGTTACAACGTGACCTGATTGGCTGACAGAGACAGACGGACGAAACACCTGCTGCTGGACGACGAATCAAAAAGTGACTGAAACAACGGAAAAATGGATGTAATATATGAATGTTTGATGGATTTTTCTCAGTAAGACGGCTCGAAGTTTTGAATGTAGCCGCTGGAAGAGGAGCGAGGAGCGACGGCATTCGCTCCTTTTGCTGCTGCTGTGCCAACGAGGAGGTGAAGATGCTGTTTAAACGAACCAAATCTACCAAACCGTAACAGTCAGAGAGACACAGGCAACGGAGAAGAGCGATTCCCCGCTCATATTCGGTGTTTTTTTTTTTTCCTCAATCTGGTCTCATTTCAGCCAGCTTGCTCTCCGTCGCTGCCTGTAATGGGACGGCCTGGTTTCAAGCTGGGAATATTGTTTTCCCATTGTGAGAAGAGGGAGAACTAACCCTGAAAACCACAACCAGAGCCTCACATCTGCAACAGCTGGAGCACTTAAAACATCCGTCAGAAATAATAAGAGCAAAATGAAATTGAGTACGTTGAGATGATCCCTCGGCTCATAAAAATGGAGGAAGGGAAGAAAACAGAATCGCGACCATTACTATTCTGCAGGCTTATTTCACCTTTTTTTCCATATTTTAGTTTTCAGTCCTTCCAAAGTTGATTAGCTCGGTCAGTAATAACTTTTGGTAATAATACGTTATACTTTGTTTTTGAAGTTTGTGAAAAATTCTGGCAAAAAAAGGCAAAAACTTGGGATTTTGATAAAAGGTTTAAGTCCAATTTCTTTATAAAAACATGTTTACCGAAAGTGCTGTACAGAATTAAGATACGTAAAAGACATAAAACATTCATGAAAGTCCCTCCTTCTTTGGAGCTCCGTAACTCGGCCATGTTTTCCAGTGGAAACACCTATCAAAGTGTAAACATGTCTCAGAAACTTGGACTTTACTGATCTGAATTGGTGTTTTTATACCTTTTATGGTTTTAAAACATTTACACTTAAAGCTGAATTACTTTTTTATGTCTTTATGACGGATTGTTCATCTTAGTGTGATAATGTCACACTAACCTGCGAAATTTTCAGAAACTTTTCAATTTAAACTCATCTCCTGCCTATACTTTCATCTCCAAATATACAAGTCACACATGAAAACGCAGGGATTTTCCTCCTCTTTCGCCCTGTGTGTCTCCCACTACTGGAGGATTTACAGCTTTCTGTCAAATCAGCTCAGAGTGCTGAGCGTGCTAGCCTGAACACTAATTCACTCCCATTACATTTAACCACTAAACATTTCCGCCAAAACTGGAGAATTAATTCCGAGTTAAGAAAATTGCAAACACTCAAAATTTCCATGATGGACCCCTAGAAGCTTCTTCTAATTACTGCTGAAGAACATCTTTGATGTGATTTATAGTTTTCACACAGTGGCTGTTTGTTGGAGGCTAACATGCTAGCTCCACCTACCGTTTGCTCCCCAGAAAAGGCGGGAATCGCCGTGGCAACCATGTTTTCTCTTGAATAATTCCTCAAACTCTTCTTTCCTATTTTCCATCAAATGGAGCTAACAAATGGAAGCTGTTAGGCTTTTTTTAGGCAGTAGTTGTCGACAGCGTTCACAGATTTGTTTATAAATTATGCTCCAGTCCAAGAGGATGATATTTACCTTTTAAATCTAACATTTAATCTCCTGCTTTCCAAGGTCAAGCTTAATTTTTTCCTTGGAAGTTATTAAAATGACGCAGAAATATCCAAGTTACAGTCACAACGTGAGCTGTTCAAGTGCTGTAAATGTTACAGAATGGAGGCTACATGCTTCATTTATCATCTTCCTTAGAATAGGGAACAATAAAAACATCATTTATATGAAGAAATAAAAAAGAGATTATTATACCCCAAATTCCCTGCAGCAGCAACCTTTAAATTCCTGCTGATTTATTTTATTCAGCCTTATAGACTTGGTTTTAAATGTAATGAATATCGATGCAGGAGGAGCACAGCTCTTGAAACCAGAATGCATTCGTCACCTTGTGCCTTTTTTCTTTCCTTTATACGAGCAAAAAACATCCACGACTTGAAAGACGGGTAGAAAAACCCTAAAAGTTGCCACAGGAAAGCTTTGGATATGAGTTTGTTTGTTTTTTTTCAATCTAATATTTAGAGCTTTACTTTAAAAACATGACGGGACTGGATGTCTTTCGCATTAGGACTCATTATTCATACTTTTTTTTTGTTTTCCATTTTCCTGACGGTCCTGAACTTTGACATTGGAAGAAAAAACTCAGCTGTCTTTGAACACCATCTGCAACGCAGGACATTAAGCATCAGAGGGGATCAGATTATCTGTCCTGTTGTTCTGCTTTTATTTCTGCAGCTTTAGTCTGAGGCGACGACACATAAACCAATCTTTGCTTTCTTGCTTAGAGCCACCAGTTAAATAATGCTTGACTGATAAAAGATTTATTCAGTATTGAACAATGTTGTTTTTGCCACACTTGTTAGATGGCATATCTATGAGTTCAGGGAGGTTTAACTTTTATCATTCTGTCAGTAACGACGCTCTTTTTGTAAAATTACTTACGCGCTTGCACTGCTGAACCCTCGATTACACTCTTAATCCAAGTAAACCCTTCAGCCACGTTTTGACCATAAATGATTGAAAATGCAGCAGGTACCTGCCTGTTTCTGAGAAAATTCACGTGGCTTCAGTTTCTAGACTTTCTTTCTTTAGGAGCGAGGATACTGAGGAGAAAACCGGTTCAGAAAAGCTGAATCTTTTTAACATCCCTACTTAAACTCGTAATTAATTTCCATTTCGAGTTTTATGATGTGAAACGCTCTCCTGTTAATCATGTTTTTCCTCAGCTATTGAAACACATAAAAAAAAAAAAAAAAAAAGGATAAATAATTTAAATCAGTTCCTGGCTGCAGACATTAATTCAGTACGCCGTTGTTGCCAGGCAACTCTTCCAGCCAGTAAGCAGAGTTTGGACCATATCTTCCCCCAGCAACAAGTGGTATTTCAGGCAGGAGGGTTGACCTTTGCAGGTGTGAGGCTCTCTGACGATCGTATTCTGTGAAATTGTGTAAATAAAGAGAGGATGTACATAGTGAACTTTTTATAAATAAAAAAAAAACAGAGAAAATATTGTCCTGGTTGAATGGAGAAAAAAAAAAAGTACTGGATGAATGAATATGAATCAATAAACATGAGTTTTTATAAAACGCTGGTCTTTACTGTGCAGATGTGATTCGATTTGTATTCAATTCAGATCGAAGTTATTCCAACCTGGTCGTATTTTCATATTTAGTTCGCATTAGATGCTCTTCAGTTCAGTTATAACAGAATACAATGAAATCCACTTAATCAAAAGACGGCAGTTAGTAGAAGGTTAACCATCTAATGAAGCCCAGCTGACTGCATCGAGGCGTTTGCAGCAATCCCTCATCCTGACCAAGCATGTGGCGACAGTGGAGAGCAACCGTTCCCTTTCGACAGGAAGAACCCTGAAGTGAACATCTGGAAGTTGAGAGGGCAGGTAGTAGACACAAAAACAAAAAAAACAAAAACAGAGATTCAGTAGGCTAGGGGGTACTTTCTATAGTAAAAGAAAATTGTAGCACACAGAGTTCATAGTAGCAATAGCTGTTAATGGCTTCGTCCAGGAAAGCAGTGTGCCAGGAGTACTTTCTATCGGAAAGAAAAACTGAGCACACAGAGTTCATGGCAGCCACAGCTGTTAGGGACTTCATCCGCAAGAGCAAAACATCTGCTCAGTGAAGCACTGAGCCAGGAGTACTTTCTATGGAAAAGAAAAATATGTTAATAGCAGCAATAGGTGTTAATGGCTTCGTCCGCGAGAGCAAAACGGCGAAACCCTGAAGCCGTGAGCTAGGAGTACTTTCTACAGGAAAGGAAAATACAACACAGAGCAGATGGCAGCAGGAGCTGTTAGTGGTTTCATCTGGAAGGGCAACACATGTAAACACTTAAGCACCAAGCGAGGAGTACCTTCGATGGGAACGTTAACCAAAGACTGATCTGTTTCTCAAACACAGCAAAGCAAAGAACGCCAAAGAGAGAGAGAAACTTTTTTTTTTTTTTTTTTTTTTTTTTACATTGAGCTCCAGGTACTGACAAGATTGCGGCTCACCTCCCAGCCGTAACCACTGCGTTGGGCCCCTGCTGGCCCAGTGGCCCCCAGAGAGAACCGTAACTCACCCAGTGGCTTGTATGCCTTGTGTCTGGGCAGAGAAAACTCAGTGGTTGTCCATAAACCAGCAAGTCGTAGCCATTTTTTATGGTTTCTGGTGAAGGCGACGTTAAGATGGTCTTCCTTCCGTAATCTACGGCTGGCGATTAAAAAAAATAAACAAAAATAAAAATAATAATTAAAAAAAGGAAGAATGGGGAATCAAACAAATCGAATAACTCCCAGTTTAGTCCCAGTTATATGCACTGGCACACCCCATGATATAGTTCCTCTTTTTAAGTTGTTTTCTCAAACAGCTTGATAAATGGATGTTGTTCCATTTTTCTGGCACGTTTATTATAGAAAGTAAATTTGATAAAACTATTAATAATGCCTGGCACAGCTCGGACCTCCTCTGTTATAAAAATTCAATAAATCGGAATATTATTGAAAACTTCATTTATTTCAGTAACTAAATTCACCAAGTGAAACACAGTATATAGAATAATTACACAGACTGATGTTTTCAAGCCTTTGTTTCTGTTAAATGTGTTGATTTCCTCCTTACAGCTGATGAAAATATGTTGCATGTGTGTAAAATGAAACTTTTTGATACAGACATGAGGGATTACTGATAAATATGTTTAAAAGCTGCGTAAAGGTTGTTTTCAAAAGTCACTTTTAATCTGACAAACACATAATTTAATTGGATATAAACCTCAATACACGTTACCTTAAAGCAGAATTCAAACCTGCTTTAGCATTAACGCCTTTGCTCTTTGAGAATCTCCTGCTTTACTCCTGGCTTCATTTTATATAAATATGCATAAATATGGTGATATTCTCCTGAATATATGCAGAATATTCCATTTAAAAGCTTGGCTGACCTGGTAGCACAATTTGAGGAGCAAATATATCAGCTGCCTTTTGTTTTTTTTTAAAAATATCGTCTTAGTGTTCGTTTGAGTTTAACTCAGAAATGCAGGTATTTTCTGCACAAGCAGTTAAGATAAACTTCACCTGACTGAATTATGTGCATTTTAACAAGCAAGTATGCAGAAATTCAATGAAAACCTCTTGCTACGGGGAATCCAAGACTCACAGCAGATTTTGAATGAAGAGCAGAAAAGGATTTTTATTTATTTATTTATTTTACACCAGAATGAAGTTCAGCTCCCAGCCTCCGTCTTCCCACACGCTTTCCTGTCTGAACCTCACAGCAGAGCTTTGTGCTGCGCTACGTGGGAGTTGGTGGGAGAGCGGAGCGGATAACGTTACGCAACAAGAACCGGGCTCGGCGTCCAGAACAAGAAGCAAACACGTAGGAGGTGTGTGCATCTTTCTCTGAGCTTCATTAATAAAACAAATCCCCAGCATCCTGCTTCCACTGCTTGTTAGTATTCAACATGTGTGCATTGTTTTCTTCCTGCTTTCTGCAAACACTCCGATGGCTTTTTACGTTTTATGAGTCACGGCTTATAAAATACACCAAATATGAGGCATCACGGGAAAGAAGAATGGAAAGGAAGAGAAAATTTATGAAGAAAGGCGATGATAATAAAAGAAATAGGGACATGACATGGAAGCTAATGAGGAAATTAAATGGAGGGGGTGGAAAAACAGAATGAGTGCTGAGGGGGGAAATAAGTAAAGTTAAGAATGACGAGAAGAAAAACTAAAAAGAAATACAATAAAAAGTAAAAAGTAAATTAAATTAAGTACAAAATGTGAAAAAAAAATGAATGAAACAAAGAGATAAAGGAGGAAGTAAGAAAAATATGCCAAAGATAGTAAAGGTAACCAAATATATTGACCAACCTCATAATGGGTGTGTCCTTATGCTGTTTTTGTTCATCGCCAAACACACTTCTTTCCTCTGGGATCTGCTTGTTTCCAATGCGACTTGTTGTCGCTGCCTGAGGGGATTCTGCACGGTGCTGTTGCGGAGATGCAGAACCTCCTGGGTCATGGATCAGAGATGTTTTTCAGGTTGGAACAACATACAGCACACACAGGCACACTGAAAAACAAACAAGTTTAAGCCTGAAACTTGGACAGACGCTTGACAAACAGGGATCGCACAGTTAAAGCATGTATGACAAGGGAAAACATACTGACGTAATAATGTATGGAGGTTTTAGTATTATTTATTTTCTGTGAAGTTCTGCTCTGTCTTCCAGTTGATGCAACACCAGGGCTGGAGTGGGACTCATTTTCAGCCCTGGGCCCATTATTATTAAAATCATATAATTATAATCTTACGTGACAAGTCTACAACAGTGCACTGTTAAAATATTTCCAATTCAGAGCAGGTTAGAGCTGCAATAAAAAAAATGCAATAAAATACTAAATAAAAATATTAAATATAAAAAAAATGAAACAAAAAATGTTGCATATTTTTATAATTCTCTTTTTTCCTCTGCAAGGAAATGGCTCCATCACAACTTAGAGTTCACAAATATGAGGACAGGAGTTAAAGGGCAAACCTCCAACACTATTCTTTACATCAGAATTTCATTTTCTGCATTATAAAATATTATTCAAATTAGTGTTCTTGGATATCCTCATGGTTAAAAAAAAAATCAAAAACATGATTCACTGTTTTCAACAAGTTTGTTATTCACAGTATGACATAACTCTCTAATGACCCCCATTATATTTTTTCCTCTACATAAGAGCAGCCTTAAAGAAACAACCCTAAAGCATTAATTTACACCTGAGCAGTGGACTGGTCTCTGTTTATTACAGGATCATTGTCTCAGCTCCTGGCTCTGACTCTACATCACAATTTTAAAATTTTCAGTAGAAAGCTCCCGTTTTTACAAAGTCCTCTGATCAATTCAGTTCAGTTGTCATGAGCTCAATCATCCAGCATCTCAGGCCACTTTTCATCAAAAGCAGTTCCACACCATACTCTTCATTATATTAATCCTGATAATATTCAGCCTGTCCACTCTGGACTTGTGGGCTCATGGCTGCTGCTTGGTGCTGCATCTTTCTTCTACTTGGGGCGCTGAGACACAGTTTCCGAGTTATGGGGTATCGCGTCATAAAAATATTTTAAGACTGCGACTTTATGTTATACGCCACACAATTCATTGACCTGACTGACCAGTTTGCCTTACCCGTTTCATCGTCCTCATTTGATGTTTCTAACCACGAGCTCGTGGTTAGAAACATCGTGGTTCGTTATCTTATTCGTCTTTTTGGTTTCCATTTTAAAGCATTTTAGATGTTTTCCCTTTCCAAAATAAACTCTGTGTCTATTATGACCCATTTTACTTCAAGGACTACTCTATAAATCAGCATGGAGCTTCATCAATAGTTAAGGGGCACCTGTTTGACATCTGCTTCACACAATGAAGGTACCGCTCTGAATAAACTGCACACTGTTCTTATTTTAGGTATGGTCCTTTTAATTAATAATTCAATTTATTGTTGATTGTTGGTTTTCTGTTACCCTACAACACCTAGTAGTCAAAGAGAAATATAATTTCTATCAAAAACAGAGACTGGTCTGATTAGTGATGTTGGACTGCAGATGTTTTGAACTGCATTATCAGCACTCTGGGAGAGCATCTATCGTCTATTTTTCCAGGTATCAAAACTCCACCTTCATTTTTTTTATGAAACACAGAAAGCTCCACCTGTTAAAGTTATTACCCCACCCTACCTCTAATATCCTGAGAATCGAAAGGTGTGGCCAACATGCACTGTAGCTTTTTAGTTGACGTCCACTGAAAGCTCTTAAACCAGTTCCAGGTATAAGGAAGTGAAACTTACAGAGGCATTATTACTGAGAGCTGAAATGGCGCAGAAAGGAGTTCAGCTGGACCGAAACTACTTCTCTTGTTCCATCTGTTTGGATCTACTGAAGGATCCGGTGACTATTCCCTGTGGACACAGCTACTGTATGAACTGTATTAAAGACTTCTGGGATGGAGAAGATCAGAGGAGAATCTACAGCTGCCCTCAGTGCAGGAAAACCTTCACACCAAGGTTTGCCCTGGTAAAAAACACAAAGTTAGAAGCTTTAGTGGAAAAGTTTAAAAGTACTGGACTCCAAGCTGGTCCAGATGATCACTGCTATGCTGGGCCTGAAGACGTGACTTGTGATGTCTGCACTGGGAGGAAGATGAAAGCTGTCAAGTCCTGCTTATCCTGTCCAGCTTCCTACTGCAGGGATCACCTCCAACCTCACTACAAAGCTCTACCTTTAAAGAAACACAAGCTGGTGAACCCCTCCAAGAAGCTTCAGGAGAACATCTGCTCTCGTCATGATGAGGTGATGAAGATCTTCTGTCGCACTGATCAGCAGTGTATCTGTTATCTCTGCACTATGGAGGAACATAAAGGCCATGAAACAGTCCCAGCTGCAGCAGAAAGGGCTGAGAAGCAGAAGGAGCTCCAGGTGAGTCGACAACAAATCCATCAGAGAATCCAGGACCAAGAGGAAGAAGTGAAGCTGCTTCAGCAGGAGGTGGAGGCCATCAATGCCTCTGCTGATAAAGCAGTGGAGGACAGTGAGGAGATCTTCACTGAGATGATCCGTCTCCTCCAGAAAAGAAGCTCTGATGTGAAGCAGCAGATCAGATCCCAGCAGGAAACTGAAGTGAGTCGAGTCCAAGAGCTTCAGGAGAAGCTGGAGCAGGAGATCACTGAGCTGAAGAAGAAAGACGCTGAGCTGGAGCAGCTCTCAAACACAGAGGATCACAACCAGTTTCTCCTCAACTACCCCTCACTGTCAGCACTCAGTGAGTCTAAACACTCATCCAGGATCAAGACTGGTCCTCTGAGATACTTTGAGGACGTGACGGCAGCTGTTTCAGAGCTCAGAGATAAACTACAGGACGTCCTGAGATACGCATGGACAAACATCTCACTGATGGTCACTGAGGTGGATGTTCTACTGTTGAGACCAGAACCAAAGAGCAGAGCTGACTTCTTGGAATATTTCCGACACATCACTCTGGATCCAAACACAGCATACCGATATCTGTTACTGTCTGAGGAGGACAGAAAAGCAACTTTGATGACACAACCACAGTCCTACCACGACCATCCAGACAGATTCAGAGCTTGGATTCAGGTGCTGAGTAGAGAGAGTCTGACTGGGCATTGTTACTGGGAGGTGGAATGGGGAGGAGGAGGATTTGAGATGGCGGTTTCATACCCAAATATCAGCAGGATAAGTAACTCATACGAATGTGCCTTTGGATGTAATGATAACTCCTGGGCTTTACGTTGTGATAGCAACAGTTACATATTTAGGCATAATAAAGTCCAAACCAAATTACCTGGTCCAGTTTCCTCCAGACTAGGAGTGTACCTGGATCACAGAGCAGGTATTCTGTCTTTCTACAGCATCTCCGAAACCATGACTCTCCTCCACAGAGTCCAGACCACATTCACTCAGCCTCTCCATGCTGGGATTGGGTTCTTTTACTACTATGTGTACTACTCAGGAGGAGACACAGCTAAGTTCATCAAACTGTAATAGGAGTTGCTTCTTTCATTCTGTAATTAGTTTTCATATTTTTTGCGGTGGGATGATTGTTTTACTATATCCATATTATTGAAAGTACAGCTGTCAATTATGTTTCATGGAAGCCACTTTTAAAAGTTTACTTATTTCTTGTTTTGTTTAGGTTTATTTATGGATGGTGACGCTTGGCTATGGATACTGTAAAATACTTTATACACATGAAATAATTACCCTTATAAATGTTACTTGACCAAATGTAATTTTTCATTTGATGATTCTTGTACCTTAAATTGATATTAAGTCATTTTACTTTGGAGATAAACTACATTAATAAAGATGTTTTTTCTTGGAAAAATTCTGCACTATTGAATCCACAACACACTAAAACAGAGAAACTGCTAAAGCTGCTACAAAGAGATTTAAAACAGGTAGCTGGAAAATAGCTGAACCTGTGTGTTCAGGAATTTTCTGTATCAGTTGCTCTGTAGAGCCTGGTGTAATGTTTACAGTCAATAATTACCAGAAATAATGCTTTCTTCCATTACTATCAGGCCTACCAGCAGTTATTCTGAATCTGACTTAGCACTCAGAGTCTCTGTTAGCTTGACCTTTACGAGCTCTTATTCTGACTCGGATTCAAAGGTAATTCGACAGACAACACCTGACAGGAACCAGCAGTTCAGTTTCCAGCTGGTGTCTTGAGAGATGGTTGCTTATCCATTTGTTTTGGAACAGCGTGCTTCTTATCAGACGTTTTGTTGGTTTTGACCCTTGAGCTTGTTCTTCTGCTATCTTTGCTCGGACAGTGATCTCATTGTTTACATTGTCCTGTGTCTTATTTTGGGCAGAGGATCTCTTCTGATTCACAGAAAATATATATATATATAAATATGTATATATATTTGCAGTGAATAATTTTGTTCCAGATTTATTAAGACAGAATCCATCTTGTTTGTAGAAATGATAGAAGATCCCGTGATTGTCCATGAAGTTCACTGAGCTGGTTGAATATGCTTTTTTAACCAATTTATTAATAGTAAGCAGTCTGCTGTATCGCTCATCTCCACGTCCAACTGTCAGTAGTCGTCCACTGATAAACACCTTCATTGTGAGAGCTCCGATTGTGTCCAGCAATTTCTAATTTTTGTTTGGTAATATCATTAGCTCCAGGGTGTATATTTAGATTCTCCATTTCAGTGGTTAATAAGAGTATTTTCTCTGTTATATCAGACACTATGTCATGGGGAAGCAGATTACCTTCGCCCTTTTTGTATTGCAGAAGCGGCTGATTCCATTTACTGCCCCATCACCAACAATAAGAACTTTTGGCGTGTTTTTTGTTTTCTGGGTCACTTTAGGAGGTAATTGTTTGGATTTTGCCTCATACCTCTTGTTGATGTTTGAAGATAAGGTTTCCCTCGTCGATTCCTGTTGAAGTGCAGCAAACCTGTTTTTCAGTGGAATCCCAGCGAAATTTAGTGGGGTTCCAGTTAGAAAGATGACGGCTGAAGCTGGTTGGTTTTTTTTCCCTTGGTGCCGGGGTTGAAGAAGAATGTACTTGGATGTATCCTTTTTGATTCCTCTTGGACGTAGTGTTTTTAGTAGCATGTTGAAGCCTTGTAGGGAAATGATAAACATTACCTCCATTGTTTGGTTCTCAGTTACTACTTTGAATATTTATATTATGGAAGAAACCAGGAAACCAGGATAGGGAGAAAATACAGCGGGTGGCAGAAGGAAAGGCTCATTCAGGGTGCCATTCAAACCACTGCAATTGCATAAGACAAAATAACTTCATATATTTTGATGTTTTCAGCAACTAGTTTTAGCTTTAATAGATCTTTTTGTGTCCTGCTTGGATCCCAAAGTATTTTTTTATTTGTTAAACATTTTCCCTCAGCTCCTCAGCACTTTTCCTCTCATATCTGCAATGCATTCTGTTGATTAGACTCACTTGGTTCCAGTGCTACTGATCTCCTCCCCAACAGTTACAAGCTGGTTTGTTTCTTTTAATCCTCACCAGATCCATCTGTTTTCTTTCTTGCTTTTTCGCCATTGTTCAGCCTGTTATCGTATTGTCCAGATCCTCTTGTGTATCTCCATAAGAGAAACTGGAGAACACTTCCTCTTGTGGAGAGACACTTACACCTGTGTTTGTAAGTTCTTCTTCAATAAATCTTCTCCTGTTTGCATTTGGGTCTGACTCCACCACGAACCAAGATGGTTACAGTACTCACAGGTAAAGGTAGACTAACATCAGTCACCCCGCCGCTGAATTTTGGCTGAAAGTTTGCCATTTTGGGCTTGTCTTTCTTCGATAAGAATGGTCGTTTTCCATTATCTCCTTTCTGGTTTCCATTTTAAAGCATTTCAGAGGGTTTCTCTTTCCAAAATAAGTTACTCGGAACAGTGTCTGTAATCATTCATTTTACCCAGGTTCTCAGTTAGGACTACACAATAGAGCAGCACAAACACTATTCACTAGCTTCATTCTTAAATAAGGGCCAGCTGTTTGACATCTGTTTCACACAGTGAATGACCTCACTGAATAAACTCCACACTGTATTTTAAGTGTGTCCCTTTTATTTAATGATTCAAGTTACACAGAATCAGCAGCATGCATTTCTTGATTGCCTGTTGGTTTTCTGTTACTCTACAACACCTGCTAGTAAATTATTTGCCATGTAGAAAAATAGTTTCTATCAAAAACAGTGACTGATCTGGTTAGTGACGTTGGACTCCTGATGGTTTGAATTCTATGTGCTATTATCAGCACTCTGAGAAAGCGTCAATTCTTCCTCTTTCTGGGTATCAAAACTCCACCTTCCTCTTTTTATGAAACACCCTTTTTATGAAAGCTCTACCTGTTAAAGGTATTTCCCCACTCTACCTTTCAGATCTTGATCATATAAAGGTGTGGTCAACATGCACTGTTGCACTTTAGTTGACGTCCACTGAAAGCATTCACACTAGTTCCAGGAATAAGGAAGTGAAACTTACAGAGGCATTATTACTGAGAGCTGAAATGGCACAGAAAGGAATTCAGCTGGACCGAAACTACTTCTCTTGTTCCATCTGTTTGGATCTACTGAAGGATCCGGTGACTATTCCCTGTGGACACAGCTACTGTATGAACTGTATTAAAGACTTCTGGGATGGAGAAGATCAGAGGAGAATCTACAGCTGCCCTCAGTGCAGGAAAACCTTCACACCAAGGCCTGTCCTGGTAAAAAACACAAAGTTAGAAGCTTTAGTGGAAAAGTTTAAAAATGCTGGACTCCAAGCTGGTCCAGATGATCACTGCTATGCTGGGCCTGAAGACGTGACTTGTGATGTCTGCACTGGGAGGAAGATGAAAGCTGTCAAGTCCTGCTTATCCTGTCCAGCTTCCTACTGCAGGGATCACCTCCAACCTCACTACAAAGCTCTACCTTTAAAGAAACACAAGCTGGTGAACCCCTCCAAGAACCTCCAGGAGAACATCTGCTCTCGTCATGATGAAGTGATGAAGATCTTCTGTCGTACTGATCAGCAGTGTATCTGTTATCTCTGCACTATGGAGGAACATAAAGGCCATGAAACAGTCCCAGCTGCAGCAGAAATGGCTGAGAAGCAGAAAGAGCTCCAGGTGAGTCGACAACAAATCCATCAGAGAATCCAGGACCAAGAGAAAGATGTGAAACTGCTTCAGCAGGAGGTGGAGGCCATCAATGCCTCTGCTGATAAAGCAGTGGAGGACAGTGAGAAGATCTTCACTGAGCTGATCCGTCTCCTCCAGAAAAGAAGCTCTGATGTGAAGCAGCAGATCAGATCCCAGCAGGAAACTGAAGTGAGTCGAGTCCAAGAGCTTCAGGAGAAGCTGGAGCAGGAGATCACTGAGCTGAAGAGGAAAGACGCTGAGCTGGAGCAGCTCTCAGACACAGAGGATCACAACCAGTTTCTCCTCAACTGCCCCTCACTGTCAGCACTCAGTGAGTCGACACACTCATCCAGGATCAAGACTGGTCCTCTGAGATACTTTGAGGACGTGACGGCAGCTGTTTCAGAGCTCAGAGATAAACTACAGGACGTCCTGAGAGACACCTGGACAAACATCTCACTGATGGTCACTGAGGTGGAGGTTTTACTGTCAGAACCAAAGAGCAGAGCTGACTTCTTGGAATATTTCCGACACATCACTCTGGATCCAAACACAGCATACCGATATCTGTTACTGTCTGAGGAGGACAGAAAAGCAACTTTGATGACACAACCACAGTCCTACCACGACCATCCAGACAGATTCAGAGCTTGGATTCAGGTGCTGAGTAGAGAGAGTCTGACTGGGCGTTGTTACTGGGAGGTGGAATGGGGAGGAAGAGGTATTGAGGTGGCGGTTTCATACCCAAATATCAGCAGGATAAGTAACTTGCACAAATGTGCCTTTGGATGTAATGATAACTCCTGGGCTTTACGTTGTGATAGCAACAGTTACATATTTAGGCATAATAAAGTCCAAACCAAATTATCACGTCCAGTTTCCTCCAGAGTAGGAGTGTACCTGGATCACAGAGCAGGTATTCTGTCTTTCTACAGCATCTCCGAAACCATGACTCTCCTCCACAGAGTCCAGACCACATTCACTCAGCCTCTCCATGCTGGGATTGGGTTCTTTTACTACTATGTGTACTACTCAGGAGGAGACACAGCTAAGTTCATCAAACTGTAATAGGAGTTGCTTCTTTCATTCTGTAATTAGTTTTCATATTTTTTGCGGTGGGATGATTGTTTTACTATATCCATATTATTGAAAGTACAGCTGTCAATTATGTTTCATGGAAGCCACTTTTAAAAGTTTACTTATTTCTTGTTTTGTTTAGGTTTATTTATGGATGGTGACGCTTGGCTATGGATACTGTAAAATACTTTATACACATGAAATAATTACCCTTATAAATGTTACTTGACCAAATGTAATTTTTCATTTGATGATTCTTGTACCTTAAATTGATATTAAGTCATTTTACTTTGGAGATAAACTACATTAATAAAGATGTTTTTTCTTGGAAAAATTCTGCACTATTGAATCCACAACACACTAAAACAGAGAAACTGCTAAAGCTGCTACAAAGAGATTTAAAACAGGTAGCTGGAAAATAGCTGAACCTGTGTGTTCAGGAATTTTCTGTATCAGTTGCTCTGTAGAGCCTGGTGTAATGTTTACAGTCAATAATTACCAGAAATAATGCTTTCTTTCATTACTATCAGGCCTACCAGCAGTTATTCTGAATCTGACTTAGCACTCAGAGTCTCTGTTAGCTTGACCTTTACGAGCTCTTATTCTGACTCGGATTCAAAGGTAATTCGACAGACAACACCTGACAGGAACCAGCAGTTCAGTTTCCAGCTGGTGTCTTGAGAGATGGTTGCTTATCCATTTGTTTTGGAACAGCGTGCTTCTTATCAGACGTTTTGTTGGTTTTGACCCTTGAGCTTGTTCTTCTGCTATCTTTGCTCGGACAGTGATCTCATTGTTTACATTGTCCTGTGTCTTATTTTGGGCAGAGGATCTCTTCTGATTCACAGAAAATATATATATATATATAAATATGTATATATATTTGCAGTGAATAATTTTGTTCCAGATTTATTAAGACAGAATCCATCTTGTTTGTAGAAATGATAGAAGATCCCGTGATTGTCCATGAAGTTCACTGAGCTGGTTGAATATGCTTTTTTAACCAATTTATTAATAGTAAGCAGTCTGCTGTATCGCTCATCTCCACGTCCAACTGTCAGTAGTCGTCCACTGATAAACACCTTCATTGTGAGAGCTCCGATTGTGTCCAGCAATTTCTAATTTTTGTTTGGTAATATCATTAGCTCCAGGGTGTATATTTAGATTCTCCATTTCAGTGGTTAATAAGAGTATTTTCTCTGTTATATCAGACACTATGTCATGGGGAAGCAGATTACCTTCGCCCTTTTTGTATTGCAGAAGCGGCTGATTCCATTTACTGCCCCATCACCAACAATAAGAACTTTTGGCGTGTTTTTTGTTTTCTGGGTCACTTTAGGAGGTAATTGTTTGGATTTTGCCTCATACCTCTTGTTGATGTTTGAAGATAAGGTTTCCCTCATCGATTCCTGTTGAAGTGCAGCAAACCTGTTTTCAGTGGAATCCCAGCGAAATTCAGTAGGGTTCCAGTTAGAAAGATGACGGCTGAAGCTGGTTGTTTTTTTTTTCCCTTGGTGCCGGGGTTGAAGAAGGGACATCTTACCTCAGTGCTGGTCACACTGTGTCATCATCTAGGTGAGGGGTTTGTTCTATTTAGCCTTTCATCAAATCTAGAGGATGGGATTTATTTTTCGGCTGAGCACCAGGACAGCTCCAGGGGTTGGATGGGGAATGCTTGGTGGGGTGCCTGGAAGCTGTCTATTGGTCTCTCCAATATTTCGAGTCATCGGTAAGGTTGTTTCATTTCCAAAACTGTGTTGACCTCGACTTTCACCTCCAGTCGATAAATCTTCATTTCTGTCACTTCAATTTTCTGTAGAAGCTTGTCAAGGTCCTTGGTGTTGAACAGAGGCATCTTGCTTGGGTTCAGCTTGGAGGTCAGAAAATAAAGTAAAAAAGTAAATTCCCACGTTCCTTAAATTTGAAGTAATCCAGTTATGAGGGTAGAAAGTGTAAGAGTAACTATAAAAACTGGGTATATTCAACGACCTAAAAAGACAAAAACTATCAAATAAGGATAAGCGAGAGCAGGATAAGCTGTTCGTCCTCCAGCGGCTATCACTATGTGATTAGCTTGCCATTGTTAGAGCTTAATCTGACCATGAACTGACAAGCAGCTAACATGATTCTTATATGCTGCTATCTTAAAACTGACTAGCTGTTAGCCTTACTAGCAATGACTTTGACTCTGAGTCACATTGACTTAGACTACATGCTAACTTTACACTAACCAGCTGTTAGCTTGGTTCTGAGTAGCTTTTAGCATGACTCTTACTAGCGCTTAGCCTTAATCTAAAAAAAAAAAAAAAAAAAAAAAAAAAAAAAAAAAAAAAAAAAAAAAAAAAAAATCACTTGCAAGTTTTGTTTTTTTTTTTTTGTTTTGTTTTTTTTTTGCTTTTTAGCCACTGCATCTATGCATCTAACTCCCAAATCAATTTTGCAACAAAACTTTTTGTTTATTTTTAAAAGCAGTCAGAGCCTTTACATTTTACACTTTTTTGAAAGACCTCCCAACTTGTATTAAAACCTCAATTTTTCCTGTATTCATTCCAGTAATCTTTTTTTAATACAAGCTATGTTGGGGCTCTTGACGGATTGTATTACAATACGTACCTAACAAATCAGTACATAAAGTTTAAAACAGAAACATCTGCTATTATAAAATAAATGAAAGATAAAGACACTAAAATCTAAACCTTCAGAAGAAAATCATTGCTTTATGTTTTACTGTGTGCTGCTCAGGCTCAGAGCTTTTCCTTTATTTTATTTTCATCCTGTATACACACACCAGCCTGCCCCACTATGCTGTGTGTAACCCATATTTTATCTTTCCAGTTCACACAGGGGCCTGATTGATTATGTATGTTGAGCTCGTAGCACTGCGCTGTGTTTCTGTCAGCTCATTTCATCTCCTTTATCTCTACAAACCCCCATCAGTCACAAAGAAAACACTACGTAGGCTGGTCTATATATATATATATATATATATATATATATATATATATATATATATATCTGTGTGTGTGTGTGTGTGTGTGTGTGTGTGTGATATATGATCAAACAACACAAACACCTGCTCTGTGTAAGGAAGCACATCCAGCTGTGTGAGTCTCTCCAGAGCTTTCTGCTGAATATCATCATGTTGATGTGTTGTGGTCGTAAAAACAGGCAGAGCCATGCTTTTAGTGAGATGAAACCGGCCCGATGTTGCTCTGCGTTTTACAGCAATTACATTAACAGGATCAACACACAAACTGATTATGTGAGGACCCTCAGTGATATAATCCATCTCCTACCCAACCTGATCTGCTGTGATTCTGAATCTAAAGCAAGGAAAAGAATTAAACCCATTTTGGTCCTCTTAGATTATCACCAGATTGTTCCTGGATTGCTGGAAAAAGTTGCTCTAGGAGGACATTTTAATCCCGCTCTTTAGTCATGGCATTGTGTCAGGATGCTCTCTCCCATCCGGACAATACACGACAAAAGATTTTCCAAATATACTGTCTAAAAAAATCAAAATAAAATTTCATCCAAGAAAATAATTTTGAACCTACAGAATCTCTCCTTGATTCTCCTCCTTTCTTTCGTTGCTGCTCCTCTTATCACAAAGGCTTTTCTTAAAAAGTTACCCAAATGTTTTCATATTCATTTTCTGCTGATTTTGAGCAAACTCTGCAGTGGCGGCAACATCATTTATTTGCACATAACTCTCGAAGAGACAATCCTGCAGCTTTCTGGACATTTTTGAGCGTCCTATAGCCTCCTTCACTGCTTTTGGATCGCTCAGCTTGAAGTTCTCCGTCATCGAGAAAACGTCCGTTTCAGCTCTGGTGTTGTTTGCTGCGGTTTTCCTGAACGTGAGGCCATTTCAAAACAAAGAGATGCTGCCAACCATTGCTAAAACACAAGATCATACTTTCAAGCACATCTATCCTTCTTTAGCAATGTTTTTAATTGGCCTGACCTAGAGATCTCAGCTTGATTCTTTCTCAACTTCACTTCTCCAAAATAAAGTTAGCTGATCAGTTTTATTAACTCTAAGCCAACGAAGGGTCAAGCAATGATATGGAGCTGATCACTGTGCATTATAATTTAAAACAAAAACTGAAACCACAGACATTAGGTGTTGACTCATAAGATGCCTTTCTTGTTGAAGGACACAAACTAAAACAGCAACTTATTTAGAAACAGGTCGCAGTCATAATATTTTAGGATATGGAGGAAAACGGTTGGGCTTCTGGGTGGCTCTTTGTTTTCATCTCTGAGGTTATAAAAGGAGAATGAAGCACTTTTCTAATACTACAAAAAGTCTTTTGCAATTTTCATTGTACAGTTTTGTGTGTGTTGTTTGCACTGCATGCTAATGAGTTCTTTGTAGTTTCGAGACAGATTAAATGTGTTGTCAAGTTTGGTGCTTATCTGTGTTTCCACCAAGCCGGATCTCCTGATGTAAGTTGATGGAGATTCAGACATCAGTGCGATTCAATAAGGAGCAAAGCTTACTGGTTGTGACAGACCCAGTTACCACAGAAACTAGACCGGTCAGACCAAACCTCCTGTGAGACTGCTGGTTGGGTTTCTGTGCAGTTCTTCAGCTTCTCCGGCTCCCTCTAGTGGCCAAATTGAAGTAGTCAGAGATGTCACTACCTCTCCACCACCCTGACACGAATTCAAAAGAAAACATTTTCAGGAACATGTGATTATTTTATGTCCTTCGTCCAAAGGGTCAGGCTTTTTTTTTTTTAACTCTATTGAAGCAGTCTGAATCAATTGCTCTTGAAGTTGGAATAAGATTATGAAGACTAAAGCAGACAAAGTCCAAAGAAAAACTTTGCAAGACCTTCAGAAATACTTTGGGACTAAAGGTGGAGACCACTTTAAAGGATTACAAGAAAGACTGGCTGTATCATGTTTGACTCCTCTTGGACGTACTGTTTTTAGCAGCATGTTGAAGCCTCGTAGGGACATAATAAACGTTACCTCCGCTGTTTGGTCCTCAGTGACTACCTTCTCCTGATAGAAACCATCGGCCACCGATTTACTCCTCAAGCTTTCATTGATGGCAATCCTCTAGAACCTGAACCACAAACTGAAGACACAAGGTTCCTTCATAGTCTCCATCCTCCACTTATCTGAGATCGGGTCCAAGAGGGAAATCTAGACATCGCCCCCTTCACTCTCCAGCTCAATCCGGGGAATCCCAAGGTGCTCCAAAGCGAGAAAGGAATACACAGAATATTAAATGCTGCAAGTTCTGGGTCTGTTCTGATATCTACTTCCACTGGAAGGCATCTTCATAAGACCTCAACTGACTCCATTCAAGCAAGAAGGAAACCCAGACATCCTTGTCCCCAGTGACACTCTTCACTTCCTTCTGGACAAAACCAAGAAGCTTCCAGGCCAAAAGACAAATATGATCATCCCGGAGAACTCTGGGTTTGCAGGATCTTCCCACAGCAGCATGTCTGCTGATGTGACACCTGACACGATGAATCCTAATGCAATTTACATTTCACTCACAAATAAGAGTCACATTTTGGTTTAAAAACATTTATTTCACAGTTAAAAAAACAAATCCAGAGGAGCTGTTGGCACAAAGGTTTTACTCCAAACCCAGTTTTCAGTCCCTCGTTAAAGCAACTTTAAATATTGGCAACTTGAAACATCCCTACCGCATGATAACCAGTGTGAAGCTGATCGATTGAACCCATCAGAGTCGCCTCTCAGTCCTCCAAACAAGCAGCTCCGTCTTCTTTCCTCTCTTCCGTGACTCCCAAACCTGGCGGATCGGCCGCCTCCAATCACCTGATGGTGCGGTACATCATGAAGTCCACCGTGGTGCATCGTGGGAACTTGCCGATGGAGCTCTCCTCCACGGGCGTGTACACCTTGATCTGCCGCATGTGCGTGTCTCTGCCGTTCTGGTGGTTGGCGAGCACGGCGATCTGGATCATGAAGGTGCTGATCGGCTCGTTTGTGCGCTTAAAAAAAGTGCGACGCGATAAATAACCAGGTTAAACATCAGGCTGCAATGTGCAACATGAAAATTAACACAGCGAAGCTTCACACCTGCTTTTAATTTGAGCCATGATTTAAAAATAAATAAATAAATAAATCTAAATACTAATGCCTGAAAGCTTTGCGCTGCAGAACAACACTGCCTCCAGGTGATAAAACTTGGAACTACGCCTGTATGCCTTCAGGGGTGAATAAAATGCACTTTTTTCAATTATTTAAAATAGTTCATTTCATCCAGGAACAACCGGGATGAAATAAACAGATAATTTATGGAAATTAAAAACGAAAATCAAAATGTAGAGTTTGTTTTGGAGTGAAAATGTAAAATAATTTAAATCAGTTGACTTAATTACAGATCTATTCTGCTTCAAACTATGTTTTTGTATTTCCAACAGTCAGAAAAAGGGATTCATTTTGCAACCTCTTCATGTTTTCATTAAATCCAAAAACCAGAGGAATTATCTGGAAATCAAAGAATCTATTTCTTTTTACCTGATTTAAAAGGGAGATATGAATCCAGCCGCTGGGCTCCACCATCTCCAGCTGCTGCAGAGACGAAGGCAACACAGTCAGACTGGTTTAAGGTGAAACATCCTGCAGCTGTGATGGTCTGAGCTTCACAAAGAAACAGAGAGTTACCCTGATCTCTTGAAGATTGTGGAAATTGTTGCCCACTCTCACGGAGATCTTACTCGGCGTGTAGCTCTCGTCTGACTTATAATCGGCGTAAATACACAACATCTTCACCGTCGTCCTCCTCCTACAGACAACCAGAGGATCAATCAGGAGCAAATATACGTCACCGTAACACAGAACTACTTACTGGAGGAGTGTGATACTGCATATTTTGGTACTGATCTGATACCAAATAAATACAGGGCCAGTATTGCCGATACTGATACTTTTTATTATTTAAACTTGATCAAACTTCTAACATTTGCGTGTTTTTGTGGTTTTTTTCCTTTGAATTGTATTGTTAAAACCTTAGAATCTGAACAAAGTGTCTACAAATTACTTTAATAACATTAACAAGATAAACCCCAGAAGAGAACTGGTGTGATTCAGAAGGGCTGCTTTACAGTCTCAGTGTAATGTGGTACTTTCTCTGATGTGTACAGGAAAATAAAAGTAAATCTTTTTTTTTTTTTTTTTTCAGAAATACCTGAACTGAATGTTGACCAGGTGAGGTTGGGATCCATCTGACTGCCAGTAGGTCTCCAGGTTGTCATCCCTCAGCTGATCCACTCCAAAACCTGCGCACAGGACGCGTTTTCACCCTCTAGACTCTGTGTGTTTCTCCAGATTCAGTGCAGCGGTTTCTACCTGGTTTACAGGAGGACAGGGACCACACCGCCTGGGAGCCGATCTCCCGGACCGTCCCGGTTCGCTCAAGCTGCTTCGGGTCGGCTCCGGGTGGGGTCTTGCTCGGGGTAGCCATCCTGTAACCATGGAGATGGATTAAAGCTTATATTTAGTTGAGCTTAGCTCCAACAAGCAAAGCGAAGAACGGATCTCTTGTACATTTTAAACTTATTTACACATAAGCTACTGTAAACAATTTGAATGATCTGTTTCAGGATCTGAACACGTTTATCAGCACCTTGTGAAAAATTCGACATAAACAGATATAACTACGAGCCTCTTATTTCGACAGAAAAAGCAAATAAACATTTTTAAAACGCCGCAGCTGGCGGCTCGCAGCTAAAGTTTTCATTCTAAAGACGCCATTGAAACCGCTAAAACTTAGTTTAAAACAAAACTATAACAGCGAAACTCACAATAAGCGCTGAAAAATCCTCTAAAGACACGGTGTCAACACATGAGATGAGACTTCAGCTTAAAAACGTAAAAAAAAATAAATAAATCTAAAGAAATGTGATTCTCGCTGCTGTTTTCCTGCTCCTGCTATGTGTCTCTTCTTATCGACGTCACAACATCACAGCGTCGCAACATAATGTGCGTCATTCCCGCCATCTTTCCAGCCGGCTTCAAGTGAAACACGTTGCTTGGGGGAAAAAACAAGTTTTACTCCCAAATATTTGTTTCCAGTCGACAGCCCTATTAAATTTTCACCGAAGGCGGGTTAGGGGAGCCGAAGAGGGGTGAGTTTTTAACCTGTCACCCAGGGTTCTGTTCGGTTTTCTGTGTTTGTTGCTATAGTATGAGCAGCTGTCACGGTGTGGGCCTACAGCTAACTGCTAACTGTTAGCGTCCTCTCCTGACTGCATTTAGTCACACTTTCTAACTTCGATTTTAGCCTTTAAAATTGAATGATTATCCATTTGAAATCTCAATTAGAGCAATATTGGTTAGCAGAAAGCAAATAATAATTATTATTCCCTACTAGACAGGATAAGCGGGATGATAATCGCCTGAACTCCGTTAGGTTTTCAATGAATTTAACATTGTAGTTACAATTTAACAACTTGATATGTATTTTTAGAGCACATATCTCTGCGTTTTGTCAACTACATGGATCAGTTGATGATTTCGGCTTATGTTTGAATTGAAAGTTTTAAATGGATTAGGGAGAAAATCCACCTTAGATGCTGGTCGCCACCGCCCGTCACGTTTCACTTGGACGCGGAAAACCTGAACGCGTCGTCAGTGGTTCAGAGTTAAATGTTGGCAAATTATGATGTGTGATTCTGGACAGTTAAAGGCCCAGTCCGACATGCTGGTGTGACGCAGACTGCAGAGTAAGCATTGGACACGTGTTAAGTGGTCAGGAAGGGACCGTGTAATGTTCAGCTTCATCAGAACCTGCCAGGTTCAGGTGCCACAGCAGCTCCTCCATGTTTGGAAGCTGAAAATCCTAAAAATAACATTCATCTCTGTCAGGATGTGAAGTAGGAAGCTGGAGGTCAAATTTGAAAGGATTCAGCATGAAGATGGCTGAAGCAGACCTGGCTGGTGTTAATGTGCACCATGCTGGTTTCTTCTTCGACCATCTGTCCCTCACTGAATTAGGGGCATAAATTCCCTCATTTTTCCCTCCATTGCTCCTAATTTTCTATCTACTAAAATCTAAATTTAAAGATTTATTACCTATAAATGTATGTAAATACAGGTTTATGCTTTGAAGTATAAAATATATGTATAAATTGCCTCCTCTAGCATCCCAATAATGCAAAAAATATACTGTTTTAATGTATTTAAACTAAAATAAATCTTAAATAAGAAGAGGATTGAGCTTTGCTGCTGCTACATCTGAATTTCCCCACTGAAGGAAAATAAAATTAATTTCTATTCTTGACTGAACTGAAAAAAAAAAACCCAAAAAGAAAGTTTTATCACAATAATGTGCGATACTATCATGATAACGATAAAAATGACGATAAGAACCATTTATTCCTTCTCTTCTAGGGTAACTGTATGGCTGTGACTGCTCTTGGAAAAACATCCCCATTTTTAATACGCTTCTTTGGGACACCAGTCGCATAAAGAAGTGTGATTTGTGTCACTAGAATGCAACACAGCAACTGCATTTAATCATATTTTCAGATTTATTGATATTTATTCACAAACTCTCATTGAACAAACAGTGGAGAAAATTTGTAAAACTAACAATCCCGACAATACGGACAGTTTAGTTGGAATTTATTGTAACAACGATAAATCAAAATACTATTAGAAATTTTTTACGATAAATTATACAATAAATGGCCGACGTTAGAGTGCAACTCCAGAGGGAAAACGATCTGTTTCTGTTGCACTGTTTATTTAAACTGTCCTAATGAAGACCAACACATCCATGCACCTCACAAAATATGTTTATTATTAACTTCATGTCTGTTTTAATTTATATCATTATTATGAACACATTAAATGTGAGTAAAACCAGTAAAGTTGAAATCCAGTAGCTTCTGCCTCTATACATTAAATTAAATACAATAAATAACAGCAGCATTAAACATTGTACATTAAGCACAGCTGAAATGCACATTAGTTACGATAACAGGTCAAAACATTTCCAAAACATGGCCAAATTTAAACATGAAGCAATGTATCTAATTAAATTAGTCTAAAATATATGTTAAAAGATAATATTTGTTAAGAAAACTCAGAGCTGATCCTAATATGTACCACGGTAACCGACAGCAACAGAAAAAAGGGGCGGAGCTGACTGTTACCGGTTGCTATGGTGACCGCCAACCGACAAGAGTAACATGAAGAAACATACGGCAGTGAAAGCCAGGAAAAATATAACTTTTTGTCTAAATAAAATGAATTTGAAGAACTAAAAAAAAAACCAAACAATTTTGACCAACTTCACATCTGTAATGATGTTAAAATAAAACCCTGCTGCGCGCGCGACGCAGAAACCCTGCTCCTTAACGCGCGCAGTGGCGACAGAGCGTCTTCGGTCTGGAGGTGCAAATCTTTCAGTGTCGAGCGATTCCGAGTTTTAGGGTCACGGGTCGGTTCAGAAACGATTTTTAACTCAGAAACCAGTTTTTCTGTTCAAATTGTCTCGAGATTCTGTTTTAAATTACGTGATTGACGAGATGGAAAGACATTTATAACAATTCTGGAAGGTCCCATACTGTATCAAATTCTATCTATCTATCTATCTATCTATCTATCTATCTATCTATCTATCTATCTATCTATCTATATCTTCAGTACATCAATTTTTTTAAAGACTTGCAACTTAAAACATTTTAAAATTGATTTTTGAGCATTTTCAATTCAGAATTTCCAGGACTACGAATTGCGATTCTCTATGGAATCTTTTTTTTTGTTTTGTTTTTTTCTGCACCTCTGCTTCAGTCAGAGGCCTCTTCAGAACCACTGTAATACAGACTGCTACAGGAGATACTTCGCGCCCACAGCCATCAGCCTCGACAACAACTAGAAGAATCCTGGATAATATGAGTTACAACAACGTTTGGTTTCCTTCTGGCATCAATAAAGTACTTTTGAATTGAATTTAAAAGCTTAAATGTTAGAAATAAACTATTGGAGACTTTTTTTTTTTTTTTTTGTCCTGTTCTGGTCAGAGCTGCAGTTCAGCATAGCAGCAGTTTTTCTCAGGCGTCTTTTAATCGAAACTCTTTTACATCCAGTTGGAGTTCACTGGTTTGGATCCCTGATTTAGTTTCCTTTATAACTTTGATTTCATTTCCTGTCCTGAGAGGTTTTTTCCTCAACTATAAGCGCTGCTGTTGTCTTCCAGGCGACCATATGAGCTCAGTAGAGGAAGCCTGACCTCAGCTTCACTCAGACTCTAAATCAGCCGAATAAACGCAGCAGTTCTGCCTCAGTCCGCTTGTTTCTGGCCTCTGGAGCGTCTCGTTGGTAGATGCCAGGATGGAGGTGAATGTGTTGCTGTAGCAGAGCACACACGTGGAGACGTAGTCAGTTTTCCTTTTAGTAAAGGTTTGATTTAGGGCTGCAACTAACAAGTATTTAATTATCGATTAATCTATCGATTATTCTGACGATTAATTGGATAAAAACATTGGCACATTCTGCAGATTTGTCATTTAAGGCTTTTTTTAATACAACATTAGGAATACATTAAAAGATGCAAATAATTTAATTCCCTTTTAAAACAAACATTTTATTGCTTAAAATGCAACAATATATTCCTTTCATGAACGCTTGATCATCTGCAGCTAAAATACTTCGGAGTCAAGTTTATTTGTGTCGCACATTTCAGCAGCAAGGCAGCTCAAAGTGCTTCACATCATAAAAACATCAATCAAGTGTTGAGCAAGATCATCAAAATTATCTGGCAAAAACACTGATCGATGATTCACTTTAACTGATTCTGGCATCAACGTGTGAGAAGCTCAGCTCTTTCTGCTCAACTTAACATCAGTTCAGTTCAGGGCTGATCTGGTGATTATTTTTTATTGACTAAATTAATAATTTGGTAGAAAAAGGTGCTTAATAGGAGATTTTTTAAAATTTTGTTTACACAATGTGAAGCTGAAACTGCCACTTGAGTTCTGGGTTGAACAGATTTACAGACTAATAAGTTGTTTTGTTTTGTTTTTTTTTGTTTTTTTTATCTTAAATGTAAAATATTTGTATATTTTGCACAGTTTTGGCTTAATTACTTCTCTGAGTGTGTTCTTTCTTTTTTTTTTTTTTTTAAATTGATGACCGAATTAGTTGACGAGTATTTCGATGACGGATTGAACCGACTGATCTGCCTCTTCCAGCTCCGTAGGCGTTGCGTCCGTCATTCCAGCCCTCCACCATGGCGGACAAGAACACCAGAATCGCCATCGTCAACCACGACAAGTGCAAGCCTAAGAAATGCCGTCAGGAGTGCAAGAAGAGCTGCCCGGTGGTCCGCATGGGTGAGTGTTTGGACCCTGTAACGGGGGCGATGGGGCTGTGTGTGATGGGGCTGCAGGAAGCTGATGAATTGTGTGTGTTTGCAGGCAAGCTGTGCATCGAGGTGACTCCTCAGAGTAAGATCGTGTGGATCTCAGAGTCCCTGTGCATAGGCTGCGGCATCTGCATCAAGGTAGCAGCGCCAGCAGACGGGATAAGGGGGGTTTTTATTGTGCTGAATCGGTTTTTGCTCACTTCCTGTTGTCGTCGTAGAAATGTCCGTTCGGAGCGTTGTCCATCGTCAACCTTCCCAGCAACCTGGAGAAGGAAACGACGCACAGATACTGCGCCAACTCCTTCAAACTGCACAGGTAGCTTCCTTTAAACCTCCCCACACCCCTGGGCACCAAGACGTTCCTCTTTTAGGGTTCCAGTCTGGAAAAGTATCACATTTGATTCCAGTATTTATTATATTTTTCACCTATGGAGGTCGCCATATTTTTCACCTATGCAATGCATGCCGGGCCGATGGCGCAGTTAGGGCCAAGTGGAGTCGAGTCCATAAAGAAAACACAAGAAGTCGAGGTGTTGGAGGCTGAATAGGGCAGCCCACAAAATGTCTGGATGGAGGAAAGCTGCCTCAAAGTTTTCATTTACAGTTAAACGCGAGATATATGTTGAAACTAACAGGTGTGATCGGCTTGTAATCTACTGTTCACTATATTAGCTGGAGCTAACACCATTAGCTAGAGCTAACACCATTAGCTGGAGCTAACACCATTAGCTGGAGCGAACACCAGTAGCTGGAGCAAACACCAGTAGCTGGAGCAAACACCAGTAGCTGGAGCGAACACCAGTAGCTGGAGCGAACACCATTAGCTCTGGAGCTAACACCATTAGCTCTGGAGCGAACACCATTAGCTGGAGCGAACACCATTAGCTCTGGAGCTAACACCATTAGCTCTGGAGCGAACACCATTAGCTGGAGCGAACACCATTAGCTGGAGCGAACACCATTAGCTGGAGCGAACACCATTAGCTGGAGCTAACACCATTAGCTGGAGCGAACACCTGAAGCTAACACCATTAGCTGGAGCGAACACCTGGAGCTAACACCATTAGCTGGAGCGAACACCATTAGCTCTGGAGCTAACACCATTAGCTCTGGAGCGAACACCATTAGCTCTGGAGCTAACACCATTAGCTGGAGTTAATGGGAAATCAAAACAAACTGAACAAAAAAAATGATGAATGGATGTTTGAAGTGACAATGAAGCGTCTTCAAGTCTTTGTAACACATTGTTCTCATATATTTGAGAAAATGTTTCGACGCCGATGCTAACCGTAAACAGCTTGAGTTAGAAAGTGGAGACCTTTGCAGCAAACTGTCGGACTGCCATTTCCAAGCAGCAGCAGAAACAGCAGCTTTTTCAGCCGAACCCCTCCTCTTCCTCCATTTGCTCCTCCTCATCTTCATTTCCTCTCATCATTTCTGTGTTCCCGTCTATTTCAAGCACTGAATGTTACTTATTGCGCAGTAATTACTGTCCCGGCTGGACGGAGCTACCGCTGTAGGTCCTGGCTTTTGTCATCTACCCAGGATGCACTGCAGCGAAAATAACATGGCGACATCTGTGAGACAATATTTTATTTAATTTTATAAAAACTAAACAGCAAACAGTATTTTTACTGTATTGTTTTTACATCTGAAACAAATGTTTCTCAAATAAAGTCTATTATTACAATGAGTCGTGGATCCCTCTAATAAATCCCTTGGCTGGCAGCTTCACGTTGTTCCCAAAAGAAATTACTGTAACTTCATAATTTTCAAATACCAAAATATTATTACAGCTCACCTGAGATTAATCTTAAATAAAGTCCCATCTCTGCCGAATATTCATTCATTAAAACATAATAATAAAAACATAAAAATCTGTGGGGCCCCTGTTAGCCCTTTCTAGAGTCTGGTCCAGAGTGTGAAGATGAGTTGAGGTGGTGTGTGTGTTTGTGTGTGTGTGTATGTGTGTGTGTGTGTGTGTGTTGCAGGCTGCCTATTCCCAGACCCGGGGAGGTGCTGGGGCTGGTGGGGACCAACGGCATCGGGAAGTCCACGGCCCTGAAGATCCTGGCTGGAAAACAGAAACCCAACCTGGGGAAGTTTGACGTGAGTGTTCCCGCTGCCCCACCGCGTTGCACGACTCGTTGTCATACCTGCCTCCTCCTCCTCCTCCTCCTCCTCCTCGTCTGGGTCCAGCTGGATGAATGTTACTTTAGCTTGAAAAATGCAGGTTTATAACGTCTGTAAGCAGCTTTAAGTCGTTTGCTTCGGTTTGTTTCTGATGGGGATCAGGGTGGAGAAATCTCTGTCTGCCTGTTGTGTTTGCTTAAGATAAGGTTCATGTTTTCATATCTGGAAGTAAAAATGCTACTTTTAATATTCATGATGTAGATCTAAACTCTAATGTGTCGGTTACTGCTCTGCTGCTACTATTATTCTGACAATTAATCTAATAACTGGAGAGAAAAATTTGAACATTCTGCAGATTTTTCATTTAACAGTTTTTTTTTTGTTTTTTTTTTACAATATTAGAAATGCATTAAAAACGCAAATAAACAAATAATTCATTTCCTTTTTGAACAAGAAAATAAACATTTTATCGCCTAAAACGCAATGATGCAGCATTCCTTTAGTGAACGCTTGAGCATTTGTAGCAAAGGAAGCATCTGCAGCTAAAAATACCGCTAAGCTCAACTCTTTCTGCTTGAAGTAACATCAGTACAGTTCAGGATTGATGTGGCGATTATTTTTTGGATTATCTGATTAATAATTGGACAGAAAAAGGTGCTTGATAGTTTTTTGGGGGTTTTTTTTGACCCAGGTGAAATTAAAACTAAGCTACAGACAGGTTTGTTTTTTTTAACCTTCAGTGCAAAATACATGCAGATATATATATATATATATATATATATATATATATATATATATATATATATATATATATATATATATATATATATATATAATTTTTTTTATTTATTTATTTTTTTTTACAGTTTTGACTTAATCACTGCTCTGAATGTTATTTTTTTTCAGCAAAAGGCTTTTTTAGAGTCTGAATGCTCCAGTTAACGATTAATTGATCACTAAATTAGTTGACGATTATTGCAATAATCACGATTAATGCGATGAATAGTTTCAGCTCTACTTTATTGTGTTTAATTTTTATTTATTTTCCAGTTTTTGGACTGGAAAATAACCCAAATAGACCGAAGTTTCAGACTTTTTTTTTTTTTTTTTTTTTTTTTTTTTTTAAAGTTTAAAAGCAAAACCTGCTGATATTTTAGCCTCATCTGTTGGTTGAGTCAACAGATTAGAAACGATTGAGCAAATCTCTGCCAGAAATGACCTGATGTTTGTTTATTTGTGGAAGTTGAAGCTGTTGTCTGTTCTTTTGGAGTTTTTTGGTTTTTTTTTTTTTTGCTTTATATCACCTCTAAACCGTCCACATAGTTTTGTTTCCTTTCAGTTTCATGTCAGTTTTTTTCTCATTCATGTGTTTTTGGTGGTTTTTTTACTGTGTGTCTCAGAACCCTCCAGACTGGCAGGAGATCCTGACCTACTTCAGAGGTTCTGAGCTGCAGAACTACTTCACCAAAATCCTGGAGGACGACCTGAGGGCCATCGTCAAGCCGCAGTACGTCGACCAGATCCCAAAAACCGTCAAGGTCGGTGACGCCAGCGGGGAGTTTTGGTTCGGCTTGCTTCTCGGCTTGTTGTAATTGCTGCTCTCTGCCTGCAGGGGTCAGTAGGGGCCATCCTGAGCAGGAAAGATGACACAGACACACAGGACATCATCTGCGACCAACTCGGTATAAGCCTTTGATCAAGAAAAAGTCCTCCTGCTTGTTTTTCCTCATTGAACATCTGTGCATCCTAAAAGTTTTAAAGCTATGAATTTAAAATTAAGACCTAAATTGTCTTAATTTCATTAAAAAAATATATTAACTTGGCCTTAAATACGTTAATCGCCGGTATTACATTTTGTCGTAGCAGGACTATTTAATCGCACATTATCTGGGTGATATGGCTTAAAAATAAAATCTCCCGATTTCTGTCATACGTGATCCGATTTTAATCAATTTTAAAAAAAAGATCTTTTCTTAAAAAAAAATGCAAATGACAACTATTTTTAAAAAGGGGCTTTTATTTCAAACATCTCTTCTGAGAATCCAGGCTACAATAATGTTTAATTACAAGAATATAGATGAGATATTAGCAGAGTAAAGACGCAATTTTCCAAGAAAAATGCTTAAAATTGCAAGAAAAAAAAAAGTCGTTTTAATCAAAAAAGCTTCTAGTTATCAAGATCTAACATGAGAAGCTTAGTCCGCGTGGTTCTTTCTTCGAAATGGACTGTTGTAAAACACGCTTGTCAAACAAGATGGCCGCCCTGACATCACTCTCAACTATTGGTGAAAAAAAAAAAAATCCAGATTTTCTGAAAGTTAAATCTTCAAAATCCAAACCTTTGATTAATTGATAAAATCGATTTTTCGCCCACCCCGACTGTTTTTTTTTTTTTTTTTTTTTTTTTCCTGCTGAACTTTTCTGTCAGGCAAAAGTTTGAGTCGCCCACAGAAATCTTCATTGCATCCTGTGACTCGAGAGCAGCTACCGAGCTGCTAATACACCCTTTCTAGCTAGCTAGCTAGTTTTTTCGCGTTCATCATGGGTAAGTTCAAATTTATCGCCGGTTGGCCGGACGACGCTCGTCTTCGCCGCTGGAGCTCTTCTGTTGCCGACCCATATGATGCTGCGTGCGTTCTGTGTGGCGACACTCCATAAAGGTCTTAAATTTGAGCTGGTGAGACCTGCAGGAACCCTGTTAAATGAGTAAAACTCCAACCCGTGACGGTGTTTCCCGGCAGATCTGAGTCACCTGCGGGAGAGGAACGTGGAGGATCTATCCGGCGGAGAGCTGCAGCGGTTCGCCTGCGCCGTGGTCTGCATCCAGAAGGCCGACATGTGAGTCCGACTCGGGTTTTCACCGAACCCCGGAGCCGAGCTCAGAGGCTGACGGGTCTGTTTTCTGCTCCCCTGCCGCAGCTTCATGTTCGACGAACCGTCCAGCTACCTGGATGTTAAACAGCGGCTGAAGGCGGCCATCACCATCCGCTCGCTCATCACCCCCGACAGGTGAGGATCCGCCCCGTGTTTGCCGGCCGCCGTCGGATGTTGTGGGCCGACCCTGTTGTTGGTTTCAGGTACATCATCGTGGTGGAGCACGACCTGAGCGTGCTGGACTACCTGTCGGATTTCATCTGCTGCCTGTACGGCGTCCCCAGCGCTTACGGCGTCGTCACCATGCCCTTCAGCGTCAGAGAAGGTGAGGCCAGAGCTCCCAGTTGATGTCAAACGATTCAAATATGGAGCTATAAACAGTCAGACGGAAAATACTGACGGGTTTGATTTTTTGTTCAGAGCTACTATCTAAAGCACTCCGCGCCAAATTAATGCAAGAAACGCTGATAGGAAGCTCATAACTCACCTTCTTGTTTTCAGTCAGTCTTTCTGTTGTAAAAGAGCTGTATGGCAAGCCCACAGGCCATTTAATCAGTGGACTTATGGCAAGCCGTTAATATATTCTGTTCATAATCTTTCTCTGATTTTGCTTTTGAATTTGAGGGCAAATTAGTTGAACTAAAGCTTTATTTCATAAAAAAACAAAGATACCCGTTAGTCTCTGACCCTCTGAAAGCATAACCCCACCCCCAGAGAAAATTTGAAAAAATAAAAATAAAAAATTCAAATTGGGCGGGGCCGATCGACATTGAGAGGCACGACAAAGTGTGGGGATGAGCGGAGGGGGTAAAGTGCAGCTGTGGTCACGACAAAGAAAAAAGCACTGTTTCCAACTTAGCGACTTTGTTGTTATATTTTGCGACTTTTCTGACCCTCGAGCTCAGGGGTCAGCAACCTTCACAACCCCAAGAGGCAATGTTGCCTTCAGTCCAGCTGAACCAAAACTTTAGAGCCACAAAAGCAACGTGACTCTTTGAAGCAAAATCCCTTGTTATAATACAGTGGACCCCCCGGTTATAACGAATTGCTGAGATTCATGACTACTTGAGACCGTCTCTAAAAACGCTCAGATATGCCTGTTTTCATAGACAGTTCTAAGCGAATGAAAATTGGATTATTGGAGTCACGTTCCACAGAAAAATCCTGGGATACTGAATCCCCAATAGGGTCCACTGTACAAACTAAAGGAAAGTAGTTTAGATTTTTTTTTTTTAATGAATTGACGGCAATTTTATTTTAAGAAATTTTTCTTCAATGGGACTTTTTAATTGTTATAAAAGATGAAGTAAAAATGATAAAAAAGAATGTTGTTTGCAAACTCTTTCCTTTGTGACAATATTATGTGTATATTGCATGAAAATGCACCAAAAAAACAGCTAAGGCTAGAGTTAAAAAAAAACAAAAAACGTTGCATTTTAAAACATTGCTCAAATATTTAGTATTTCTGGCCAAAGTTTTTAAGGGCCATTGTGGAAGGTCTAAGACCCCTGCTCTAGCAACTTTAGTGACAAATCTGGACGAGACAGTTTTTGGCAAAATATCGCAGGATTAAACAAATTTACATGAAAATGTCACAGTTTACGCAGAAACATAAAGATAGCACCCTTAAGGATCAATTTAGACAGTTTATCAGCAAAAAAAAAAAAAAAAATTGGGGGTTTAGTTACACTTTAAATTTTCAGTTTGACGTTCGACCTGTAATCCTTCAACACATAGCATATATTTACAACAAAAGAAAAGTAAAAAAAAATACACAAACCATATCTTTTTTAAGATTTTTTTTTTTCCTTAAACCATCTTTATTAAATTTGGGAATTTACTGGTTACTTTAACCTGGAAAAAATGTTAAAAAACACAAACTTTCTAAAAAAAAAAAAAAAAAAAAAAAAAAAAAATGAAAAGAAAATGTGTTGAATTCCTTAATGTGGAATCTGCTCTAATATCAAGATCCAAGTTCCTTGAGCTCATTCCCTGTGTCCTCCTTTTAATCTTCCAGGGATCAACATCTTCCTGGACGGTTACGTTCCCACGGAGAATCTCAGGTTTCGGGAGACCTCATTGGTCTTCAAAGTGGCTGAAACGGCCAATGAGGAGGAGGTGAAGAGGCTCAGACATTATCAGGTGTGAATTTACTTTGGTTTATATGAATAAATCCGTGTTTCTTTTTAGACTGACAACTTCCATTTAATCTTTACCACTCATAAATGTGTAAGTTTTACTGGTAAAGCGCTTAATGTTTATCCTGGACGAGCCCCCAATTATTTAAGAGGCAATGAGTTTGAATGGGCTGAATGTGTTTTAATCGACTGCTTCCTGTTCTTATCTTTTCACCTCCCTTCTTCTTATTTTCTCTCAATAACAACTTCGATCTCGTCATTTTGTGGCTTTTTCATCCTTTGAGTGACTCAGAAATCAGAGACGATAGGAAGTGTTTAACATGAGGTTGATTTTTTTTTTTTTTTTTTTAAAGTACCCAGACATGGCGAAGACGATGGGCGAGTTCACGCTGGACATCAAAGGAGGAGAGTTCACGGACTCTGAGATCATGGTGATGCTGGGAGAGAACGGTAAGCTGCTGGTTTGATTCCCAATCATTAACCGGGTCCCAGCAGACCCACAGTCTGATACGTGACTGAATGCTGCCTACAGGCACAGGGAAGACAACCTTCATCAGGATGTTGGCTGGAGGACTCAAACCTGACGGAGGAGGTGAGTTTCTCCTCATAAATGGTAACTAAGCTTCACTGAGCCACACGTTTGACCCGCCTGGTGTCTTTCAGGCGAAGTTCCCATCCTGAACGTCAGCTACAAACCTCAAACCATCAGCCCCAAGTTTAAGGTGACGGATTCAGCAAAAGTCCACTAAAAATTCAGCAGAGGAAGAGTTTTTTTTTTTTTTTAGTTGGTTAAATGTTTTTTGTGGCCGCAGGGTAGCGTCAGAGCTCTGCTCCACGAGAAGATCAGAGACGCCTACACGCACCCGCAGTTCATCACCGACGTCATGAAGCCGCTGCAGATCGAGAGCATCATCGACCAGGACGTAAGAGTCGCTCAAACCCCGCGTCGTTGCACCGATTGCGTTGTTCTGGCCGATTGCCGATCTTTAAGAAGCCTGACCTGCCAATACCGATTAGTTTTTTTGCTGTTGTCTGAAAATTCGCTAAATATTGCGAAAAAGTTGCTAAGTTGGCAACAGTGAGGCACATGCAGACGTGAGCTGGTGGGCGGGTTTGTATTAGCCGAGCAAAAGGGGACAGTGGCTGATTTTCAGACCTTTGCAGAGGGAGATAAGATCTGTTTCTCATTTCAGCATCGGCCGAACTCCCGAAACTAAGAAAATCGGGGCCGATTTATCGGTGCACCTCTTACAAAAACCACTTTGAGTCTGCAGGGTTCGTACAGGTGCTTGAAATCCTTGAATTTCAAGTAGTTTTCAAGGTTTGGAGAGTGTTTGATATTCAAACTGCACGTTTTTGAAATAAAGTGCAATCTAACGTTTGATTGAAAGCCTAAATTTAGAAAACTTTACTTACAGCTGAAGCCAGATATTGACACACACCAAATAAACGTCAGTCTGAAGTTAAATCAGATCAAACTTCTCTTGTTTTAGCATCGCTGGAATTACCAAAATTATTTCTATTTGCTAAATGCCAGAAAACTAACCAAGAAAAATTTTTAGATTTTTTTTTTTTTTTCTTTTTTGTATATTGTGTTTATGCATTTAATTTGACCAGGAAGGTATTTACATGAACACGATTTGTTTGGATTGCTTCAATGTAATCAGTGTTTATTATTCTTAATTGCTCAGTAACTTATTGATCGTCTTATGTTTTATACTTTAAACAAAGATATTGAAATTGGGGGATATTTTTTTTGTGTTATTGTTTTGTTCTTGGACCAGAACAAAACAAAAAAAATGTTTTATGTTAGTTTAGCTTTCCCTGCTGTCGAATACGAACACAAAAAAAATACTAACTGTAATTTAGATATCACATAATAGTGAAACTGTCTTTTATTAGTTCATTTGTATTGTTTTATCTCCAAAGTGTGGTGCTGGAAAAGTTTAATAACTTAAAAATGCTTGAAAAGTGCATTAATTTTACTGTGGGAGAAAATACGAATTAACAAGCTCGCCTTATGTTCCATGACAGCAAATTTATCCATCTTTCTTCAGTCGTTTTTATGACTAAATCATTTTATTATCCATTTATAGGAAGTAATACAGCAACAAAAGGGAGAAAAATGAGTCTTTCTAAACAAAAAAAGCACATGGCAGACAACTATAACAAGGTATATGGGCGACATGATTACAGCCGTTTTAAATAGTTGTGATTAAACGTAGAAAAGTGTATTATCAAGAAACTGGACCTGGTGGATCCAGAGATTCCAGTGTTAGTTGCTCTTTTCAGTCCAGGTTTTCCCCAACAGCCTGTTTTTCACCCTTTCATGATCACATCCACATTGAAACAGAGGCTGTATTTGCTGCAGCAGTTTCGTGTTTTCAGGCATACCTGGATCTCCTGGCTGAGCTGCACAGAGAGCAGCTGAAACACCGGTCGCTAGATGACGTTCGAATCTTAGTGCTACGTTTCTAAAGCAGGAGAACAACCCGTTCTGTTTATGGTCCACACTGAATTAACTCAACCCAACGTGCAACTTATTACAAGCTAAAATGATCAACAAGTCATATAAAAGCAGAGTAAACATGCTAGCGTTAGCCTAGCATGTTGTATGTTGTAGCTGTTTGTTTTGAATTGAAACACTAGTATTAGGGCTGATGACTTAAAAATAAAATCTCATTTTTTTTCATACCACATTCGATTTCCGATTATAATCAATTTAAAAAAAAAAAAGAAATATTTTAATAAAGTGGCTTATATTTCAATCATCCGTTCTGAGTTGAGTATTAGGGGCAGGCTTGGGAAGTTTTTGTTTAATTGCGGGAATGTTGTCATAATATTAGCAGAATAAAGATTCGATTTAACCATAAGAACGTCTTAAAGTTATGTGGAAAAAGTCGTTTTGAGAAAAAAGCTTGAATAATTTATTTTTTATGTTGGAGTTTTCATAAAATTACTATTAAATTCTATAAATATTACAACTTTATTCTTGTATTGTTTTGACTTGATTGTCATGACTTTATTCAGTTATTACAACTTTATTCTTTTACCATCATGAATTTATTTTTGTTTGAATTCAGGTCAAATCTACAAGATAAGAGTCAGGCTAAGATTTTTTTTTTTTTTTCCAAAGTCCAAATAAAGCCATAAAACACGCTTGTCAATCAAGATGGCCGCCCTCGGCGTGCTGACATCAGCCTGAACTACGGACACCCAAGGAGTGCGTTGGAGAAAGACAAAAAAAAATCCTGATTTTCCAAAAATCAAATCTTCAAAAACCAAAGATTCGATTAAAATCAATTTATCATCCAGCCAAATCCTGCTTTCGGTCACACTTTCTCAGAATATTATTGATTTGTTTATAATTGCTTTAAACAGAGTTAACCTGTATGGCAGCAATGTGGAAAAATATGCTGCTGTTAAATAAAATGTGCTCACACTGCTCTGGTCCTGAACACCGATAAATGCAGTCGGTCTGGTGTAGAAATGAGACGTAGCGAAGTGTCTCCTGGGGACGCCATGTTTAACCTTCCTCCTCTTCCAGGTGCAGAACCTGTCTGGTGGTGAGCTGCAGAGAGTCGCCCTCACGCTGTGTTTGGGGAAACCGGCCGACGTTTACCTGATCGACGAGCCGTCTGCGTACCTGGACTCTGAGCAGAGGTTGATGGCTGCCAGGGTCATCAAGAGGTGCAACGCACACACTCCTACTGAGCCTTAATGCTGTTTCTGTCCTTTTTTCCCCTGATCAAACCTAAAAACTGACTCGTTTTTAAAGGGATCCACGACGAGTTGAACTTGTCGGCCTAAATGTTATGATTTTCCTATTAAACTAAACGTTGTTTGTGACATGTAAAAACTGATAATTACTTCAAAAATTGTATATCTTTATTATATTTTTCACCTATGGAGGTCGCCATATTTTTCACCTATGCAATGCATGCCGGGCCGATGGCGCAGTTAGGGCCAAGTGGAGTCGAGTCCATAAAGAAAACACAAGAAGTCGAGGTGTTGGAGGCTGAATAGGGCAGCCCACAAAATGTCTGGATGGAGGAAAGCTGCCTCAAAGTTTTCATTTACAGTTAAACGCGAGATATATGTTGAAACTAACAGGTGTGATCGGCTTGTAATCTACTGTTCACTATATTAGCTGGAGCTAACACCATTAGCTGGAGCTAACACCATTAGCTCTGGAGCTAACACCATTAGCTCTGGAGCTAACACCATTAGCTCTGGAGCTAACACCATTAGCTGGAGCGAACACCATTAGCTCTGGAGCGAACACCATTAGCTGGAGCGAACACCATTAGCTCTGGAGCGAACACCATTAGCTCTGGAGCGAACACCATTAGCTGGAGCAAACGCCATTAGCTGGAGCTAACACCATTAGCTCTGGAGCTAACACCATTAGCTGGAGCTAACACCATTAGCTCTGGAGCTAACGCCATTAGCTGGAGCGAACACCATTAGCTCTGGAGCGAACACCATTAGCTCTGGAGCTAACACCATTAGCTCTGGAGCTAACACCATTAGCTCTGGAGCTAACACCATTAGCTGGAGTTAATGGGAAATCAAAACAAACTGAACAAAAAAAATGATGAATGGATGTTTGAAGTGACAATGAAGCGTCTTCAAGTCTTTGTAACACATTGTTCTCATATATTTGAGAAAATGTTTCGACGCCGATGCTAACCGTAAACAGCTTGAGTTAGAAAGTGGAGACCTTTGCAGCAAACTGTCGGACTGCCATTTCCAAGCAGCAGCAGAAACAGCAGCTTTTTCAGCCGAACCCCTCCTCTTCCTCCATTTGCTCCTCCTCATCTTCATTTCCTCTCGTCATTTCTGTGTTCCCGTCTATTTCAAGCACTGAATGTTACTTATTGCGCAGTAATTACTGTCCCGGCTAGACGGAGCTACCGCTGTAGGTCCTGGCTTTTGTCATCTACCCAGGATGCACTGCAGCGAAAATAACATGGCGACATCTGTGAGACAATATTTTATTTAATTTTATAAAAACTAAACAGCAAACAGTATTTTTACTGTATTGTTTTTACATCTGAAACAAATGTTTCTCAGTCTGTTACAACTAATTGTGGATCCCTTAATGATGCGTCCTCTGCATTTCCTTCGTGTGTTTAAAATGGTTTGAGTTGCAACTTTTACTAACTTCATTACAGATGATTATAAAGAATGAACAGCAGCACAAAACTGCAGAGATTTCTATTTTAACATGGGAAAACAAATCAAACTTCAATGAAGTAAAATTTAAGAGCGCTCATTGAATTGAATTCATCTGTAAGGTTCTGAGCCAATTATTGCTGTGATTTTTAAATAAAACTGATTGAATTAAACACTAAAATACTTCTTTCAGCTGTTCCACAACTTGTAAACATTAAGAGAATTGAGTTTGTTGTATTTCCAGACTTGGTTCCCTGTTATAGGTGGGTTATCACTGCCTTCTGATCAATTCAGGGTGTGTCCCTGACAGAAAACTGCTGAATCAAAACTTTACGGCTGACGATAGAAATGAATTTCTCGGTAGTGGTCCTACATGCGTCTTTCTTTCTGTGGGGGGCGCTGTTGTCTAACATTTTCGCTGGGTTTTTTTTCTCCAGATACATCCTTCACGCCAAGAAGACGGCATTCGTGGTGGAGCACGACTTCATCATGGCAACGTACCTGGCCGACAGAGTCATCGTGTTCGACGGTATTCCCTCCAAAAAGACCTCGGCTAACACGTAAGCCCCGCCCCCAAAAGTTCAGAGCGCGACGGTTCTTGTTTTTGTCGTTTTTAACCTCCACTCTTCCTCCTTCAGGCCTCAGAGTCTGCTGGCCGGGATGAATCGCTTCCTGTCGCTGCTCGAGATCACGTTCAGGAGAGATCCGAACAACTTCAGGCCGAGAATCAACAAGCTCAACTCCATCAAGGTACGGCGGATTGTGGCACCTCTGCCTCTACGCCGACGACACCACGCTGTGAAAATAAAAACGCTCTCTCTCTTGTCTCTTCCAGGACACGGAGCAGAAAAAGAGCGGGAACTATTTCTTCCTGGACGACTAAAACCGCCGTCCCGGTGTGACCGACTGTGACCTCCTGGCTGCGGGCCGCCGCCACGGCAATGCGCCGCCTCCGCGTTTCACAGCCAGGCTGCGTTTCACCCCAACGTGATTAAAACCATAAGAAGCAACAAAAACAAAACGCATCAGCCTTTCTGTATCCAGCGATGTTGTGACGTGTAAAATAATAATGAAGCTCTGTGGGTGGCGGCCCGACCGTGTGGGCCGAGTTCACGACGCAGCGACGTTGTGGAACATTCAGCAGCGTATTTTATCACTCATGCATTTACAACACATAATAAACAGATGCTTCCTGACCAGGAAATGACTACATCTCTTCTCCTTGTCTGGAAATCCAGTTTTTTCTTAAAACTGAAGAATTTCAAAATGAAAACTGCATTTTTATCTTGATAAACTGTCATTAATTTTAATGTAGGTAAAGAAACTTCAGGTCTGAGGTGGAGCTACTTGTTTTGGAGATGATTCAACTTCACCATCTTTGAACACAAAGGTATGCAGAAGTATTTTCCACATCTGGATACCTATGGAAGAAGAAAACCGTAAATATTTTTACATCCTCCAGCTCTCCTTTCCTTCCTCTAATTCTTTACTCAGTCAAGATGAACATTTGTATTTGTGATCATAAAATAGGTCGAGAGCTCTGAACATTGAAGACTTTTGACATGAAAATCATTCTGGAAATCTGGAAACGCAACAAATCGGCAAACATTTCTGACCCTGAAGACTCAAGAGTTTGATCACATTCATTACTTTATAATATTCAGAAAGTCAGCCTTAGTGGATATTGTAAGAGAAATTGGTTAAAAAAAAAAAAAAAAAGTTTCTTTTTGTACCTTTTAAGTAAACATGACAAGTCAATACCAAGTAGGTTACAAAATAAAAATTGCCAAAAACAAACCAATAAGGTTCAATACAAATATTTTAAGCAAAATTAAAATCAGTAAATCTCAATATAAACTGACTGGAATCAGATTATTTAAACCGTTGCTATAACAATAACTGGATGTCATATTTTTACATTTATAACTTTCTGAAGGATATTAACATAAAAAAGAAGCAAATGAAGATTTGAACCAAACTTTTATTTAACCACATAGAAAAATCCAAGGCAGACATTCTTTGTTCTGTACAGCAGTGTTTCTCACCAAATAAAAGTAGCAAACTTAAGGCACTGATTCCTCAGGGTTTAGATGATCTAAAGTGAAGAAAGAAGGTGAAACCAGCAGCACGACACACGAAAACAAACACACACACACACACACACACACACACACACACACACACACACACACACACAGCACTGACTAAAACCTGAGCCCTGCGAACGCATCCTCATGTTCCTCCTTTACTGTCCGGGCGTTACGATGCATTCAAGCGACAGAAGACGGTCAGAAATTGGAGTTGTGGAAGGAAAACAGGTTTTCTCTCAGTCGAAGATGCAGCAGTGCTTTGGAGGGAAAACACGAAGGCCTTAAACGCATCAGAGCTAATTATTTCCCCACATTTCACATGTTAATTTAATGGTACATGAATTTTTAGATGGCGCCCCCCCCCCCCCCCCCCGACCCGCCTCTGAGCTCATGTTTAATTCTTACATTCAGCCGTTCAGAGATGTAAACTTCAGATTGTACATGCAGAGCCAAAGCAGAACGAAAACATAGTGTTTGAGATGCTCCTCCCCCATTGGCTGAAGCTAGTACCCCCTCTCCCGCCCCCGCCCCCTGAAGGTGGAGTTAAAAAAATGAGTCCCCGCCCCCTGGTCGCCATGGCGCCTCCTCTGCCCGCCCCTCCCTGGGTCGTAGCTGCCCCTCCCTCTTCCTCCTCGGCCTCTGTAGACCTTCCTCTGCCCGGTGTAGCTCATGGCGAACGGCTCCCCCTCGAAGTCGTCCTCGGTGCCGCACGCCACCGACAGCGGCTCCGGTATCGGCGGGAAGACCAGCTGATCGGGAACGCCGGGAATGACGTACGGCTTGGAGGCGGGAAAGTGTTTGCGGGGGCCTCGGTAGGCAGACGGAGAGCCGGGGTTACTGGCGGACCTCAGGGAGGCGTCCTTCATGTCCGGGTCGGGGACCACAGCCAGCTGAGACAGAAACGACGACAAGATTCAGAGATTTTACTTCTGAAAACAGGTTTCGTCCTGGAGCATCATGGGATTTGTAGTTTTTTTTTTTTTTTTTTAAAGAAAACCCAAAGTCAGAACGTTTGGAACGTATTTCTGTTCATAGAACGAATCCGTCTAAAGAAACCAACGAGAGTGGATCAATTTTTACTTTTACAAGAAAATAATAAAATACAATATTCTACCAAGGTAAAATGAAGCCTATTGATTCAGGAGGCTGTTTAAAGATGCATCTGCGTGGATGGTTGCTTATGGTATCGTGAACTGACTTGAGAGAATGGGTAGGCTACAGAAGGTTTTATTCTTCAAACTACTCCTTTTCATTTAAAATTTTATTTTGTTTATTTATGAGAGGTTTATTTTAAACTAAATGAACAAAACTAATTTGTAAAGAATTAAAGGTGCAGTGAATAACTACTACTGACCTCTAGTGGTCAAAATGGTGCTCGTTTTCTTTATATTTTGCTTTAAAGCAGTGAGTGTTCGGTCTGCTCAGAAGTTTTTAGGCTTTTCAAAAGGGTCTGTTTGGATTTTGGCTGCTTTTTAAAGTCATTTTCAGTCCAAACATTCAGTCTAATAATGACAGGTAATTATCAGGAGGACAACGCAGTAAGTGAGGGCTGAAACAATCGGATTATTTGTGATGAATTAATTACTGAAATAATCGATAAACTGGGGTATACAGACTCTAAAACATGACATTTGCTGAAAGAAGAACGCAGAGCACTAATTAGGGCCTGCGCTTTTCACGTGATGTTAAAAAATAGTTTTTTAGCTGCAGATGCATCCTTTGCTATAAAATGATCAAGCGTTCACTAAAGGAATGCTACATTATTTCATTTTAGACAAGAAAATATTTTCTTATTTAAAAAAGAAACTGAATTATTTGTTTTTATTTCTAATATTGTATAAAATAAACTTCAGTGATTAAATAAAAAAATCTGCAGAATGCGCCAGTTTTTTATCCATGCAATCGTCAAAATACTCGATTACTAAAACAGGCTCGTTAGCAGCCCGACAATAACTGCTCGGTGATAAAGCAAAGGAACACGTTACTCGATCACTGGAACGTTTATATCAGAGATTCAATACAAGTAAACCTCAGCCTCATCACAGAGAACAAAACAATTCAATCATTTATTTCTGTTAATTTTGATGATTAGGGATTACAGCGAATGAAAATCTTAGATAAGACCAATAAAACAGGATTTTATTGGACAGAAATGTTTTGGAGATGTATTGATGTATTGCAAGACCCTCCACAGGGTCAGTAAGTCACAAAATGTCACTGTTAAATAAGCTGTCTTTCCACACAGTATCTAAGGTTAAAATAGAAAGTTGAGCATTAGCTTCTGCTAATTGCCTTGTTAGTTTAGTACTTTAGCATTAGTTTCTGCAAAATATCATGTTGGGTCAGTGTTTTAACATTAGCTTCAGCTCAATATTGTGTTGGTAAATGCTTTAGCATTAGCTTCTGCTAAATACCTTGTTAGTTTAATACTTTAGCATTAGCCTCTGCTAAATACTGTGTTGGTATTGCGTTTTAACATTAGCTTCCACTGAATACAGTGTTGGGTTAGCGTGTTAACATTAGCTTCTGCTAAATATTGTGTTGGTTTAGCTCTTTAGCATTACCTTCCACTAAATACCATGTTGGTTTAACACTTTAGTATTAGCTTCTGCTAAATACCATGGTTTAGTGCTTTAGCATTTATGATTAGTGCTTTAGGGTTAGTGCCACTAACTTTTTAGTTAGCGATGCTCACCACTGCTGATAACAGTTTATTTAGTTTCTGTGTAACTTTAAGGCCTCGTCATTCAGATGTGCGTAAATCACTTTAACAGAAGCAGAGATCAGGAAGTGCGCTGTACGTACTATAGGCTTGTTGTTTAGTGGGGGGTCCACCAGTAGCACCGTCCGGGTCAGACCCTCTCCAGCCTCCTTCTTCAAGGCTGATGGGGAAAACGTTCTGTTATAAGCTGAATTGAGACATTTGCACATTAGCACCCCCTGGTGTAGAAGCTGTGTAACTGCTGTCATCTGCAAATGTTGAGTAAAAACTGACCACCTACCGTAGTTGGTAGTAACCACAATACTTCTGTTGTTGTTAGCATTAGCCATGTTAGCAGCAGGGGGGGTCTCCAGAGGACCCAGGACTCTGACGTGTCCGTGGCTGTGGACGGGGTCCGGGTTGGCAGGCTGAAGCTGCTCCATGGCCCCCTGGCTCACCTGGAGCTCTTCGGGGCCTGATGGAGGCTGAAATCCCAGGGAGTAGGTGGGATAGGGGGGCACAGCCGAGGGGTACAGCGAATGTACCGGGGCCTGACCTGGGTGGTACCCCTGAGAGGAGGGCGGGGGGTTAGAGTACGGTGGGGAAAGCGAGGGATATCCAACTGGGCACGTGGGGTTTCTGGGAGGCCACGGCAACGAGGCACAGGGCATCCTCTGGGGGGGGAGGCTGAGCAACCGCCTGGTATGGGTTCTGGTTGAAGGGGGGTTCAGTGGGGCGAGGGAGCTCAGTCGGGGGGGGGGTGGTGGGTGTACTGGGGGGGAGGCTGAAGGTGGAGGGTAGGGGGTCTGTTGGTAAGCCTCCTGTGGCTTGGTTGGCGGGCTGGTGCAGGGGTAGTGGGAAGACGGGGTGTGGGGTGGGGGTTTGAGTTGCATGGTGGCGTACTGCTGCAGGGGGACGAGGTACATGTAGGGGAGGTACATGGGCATGGAGTACGCCTGAAACAGACAGAAGGTTTTTCATAAGCAGGTAACTTTAATTTCAGCAGAAAACGAGAAGCAAACTGATCGTCTCTGAAATAACGTGAAGCAACAAGTGATCTGCTTTCTGGGGGTTCGTCTTACCTTCACGCCCAAGTTGAAGAAAAACCTCAAGATGTTGACGTCTGCAGGGAGAAAACAGATACAGTTAGTAAAAAAAAAAAAATCCGGTTTATACCTTGTTGGATATTTTTCTCCTGTTTTATTGAGATGAATAAAAACAAACGACACCTCAGAAAACAAAAAAAAAACTAAAATGAAGGTTATTCTGAAGCAAAAACAGATTTTAGTGTTTTTCATGGTTTTTTGGTGATGAAACAACCAGTTCGTAGATCCTTGTTCAGTCATTCCTGCCAGGAGTCACCACAGCAGATCATCTGCCTCCAACATCCATGAACCTTCAGTTCATCTGTGGGAGCTCCGCATTTCCAGATCCATCCAACATGTCGACCATCCCTGGACTCTTCATGTGTCCAAACAATCTCCGTCTTCCCTCTCTCACTTTGTTTCTAAACATCTCAACCACAGACGTCCCTCATAAACTTATTCTAATCTATTTTGATCCCAACTAATGAACATTTCTGGCTCGGCCATCTTGTTAACATCATCTTTTCTTCTCCACCCTGCCTCCACTCTTCACTCCCCGTTGCATTGATTGATTGATGGTCACCCTCTTCACCGACTCTTACTTCTGCTGCCTTTTATTCATCTTCTCGCCAGAACATCTCTCAGCCTCTAAAGGCTCTCTTCCACCTATTCTCAACACAAATCACAATATCATCTGCAAACAACGTGATCCATAAGGAATCCGCCTGGATTTCTTCAGTCTTATCCCAGACATAATCCCACTTTCACACTATATTGGGCTCAATAAATCGAATTTTTGGTTTTTGAGGATTTAAGTTTTGGAAAATCTGGATTTTTTTTTTCCACCAATGTTTACATAGAGTTCAGAGTGATGTCAGCATTCCCGGGGCAACCATCTTGTCTGACAAGCACGTTTTACGGTTTCTGGTTTTTTTGAACACAAACGACGGTCTATTTCGAAGAAAGAACCACTCAACTTTTGAAGCTTTTTTGATCAAAACCACTTTTTTCTCGCAATTTTAAGACATTCTTCTTGGAAAATTGTATCTTTATTCTGCTAATATTATGCCTTTATTTTTGTAATAAAACAAAAATTCTTGATGCCTGGCCCTGATACTCCCACAGAAGGGATGATTGAAATAAAACCCACTTTTTGAAAATATTTTGTCAGTTTTAAGAAAAGAAAGAAAGATAAAAAAAATAATAAATAAAAATAAAAAAATCAGATAAGGTATGAAAAAATCTGAGATTTAATTTCTAAGCCATATCGCCCACCCCTACACTAAACCCATCTATCACCGCACACCTCACTACAGTCTAACTACCATCCTACAGCACTCTGAAATACTTTCCTACACTCCCTAACTTGTTCATACAGCTACATGTTTCCACCAACTCTCTATATAGATCATAATATCATCTGCAAACAACATGATCCATGTGGAATCTTGCCTGATTTAATCAGCCAACCTGCAAAAACAAGATGGAGCTCAGATGTAACTCCCCCATCAAACATCACCACCGTCGTCCTACATCCCCTGCTGTACCCTCATATACTTTTATGCCACGTTGGACTTGTTCATAACGTCGCATCTTGTAGTCCTTTTTCCCAGGGTGAAACCTGACTGTTGTTCAGTGCTAGTCTTTCCCGAATTATTATCCTATATTCGTCGTACACTTGATTATCGCTTGTCAAGTAAAAATTTAAACGCAACATTCATGGATTCATGTGCTTTTATAAAGAAGTGTTGATTTCAGGGTAAGGTGGAAATAAACTTTTTTTATTTTTATTTTTTTCAATTTAACAATCCTTCAACAGTAACAAATTTTAAATCCGTTTCTGGAATCTCCTTCCCGCTCACCTTTCGGCAGGTCGTCTCCAGACTTGCTGATCGAGAACGGAGGAATCTGGGCGACCTCTCCTTTCTCTCCCTGGGGGTAGCCGGGGTACAGGGGGTCCTGGTAGAGCTGGGACAGCTGCTGCAGGGGGACGGCCCCGGGGATGGCCTGAGGGTGGGGAAAGTGAGGGTGCAACTGTGGAAGACTGGCAGGGGGAGCAGGCTGTGACTGCTGGGAGGGAGACGGAGGAGAATCAGACTTTGGAGGCAGAGGGTCTTCTGGACTCTGAATGCTGGGGGACTGCGGAGCCTCTGGAGGTGAATGAGGGGACTGAACTGGGGTGCCCTCAGACTGCGGCTGGGGGAGTATTTGAGGCTCTGAAGCCACCTCAGTGTGGGACTGTAGTTGGTTCTGGGGGGAAGAGGCCTGGGCCTCAGACTTGATCTGGTTTTGTGGTTCTTGGCTTTGGGTCTGGACCTCTTGGGTTGTTTCTTCTGCCTGGGGCGCTGAAACTTTAATCAGGTTTGGAACAACTTGGGGAAGACTCTGAGGGACGGACGTCTCGCTTTGTGAAGTCTGAGAGGCTGGAAGACTCCCCTCAGTTTTTGGCAAAACATCTGGAAAATACAAAAAATCACCAGGAGACATGAAAACATCATCTACATAGAATATAACATTCCTGTAGAAAACATCATGACAACCTGCTTCTTGGCCTGTTGCAATAAAAAATGAATCAATTCATCGCATGATAAATTAGAATAAGCTCCAAAATTTCCATTCTGATGACTACTATTTTTTTGAAGGGCAATTTTGTTTACATAATGTCATTATCCATTTTATTTATGGTTTCAGCTGTGCGTGGTTTTTATTTCCGTTTTATTGTTTTTGTCATGTTTTTTCTTAAAAAAATTACTAAATGAATACAGAATATGAAAAAAACCCCAGAAAAAACATACATAATCAAAAAAGTGACAATAAATTTTAAAAATTATTTAAATAAATTATTTAATAAATACAGAATAAAATAAAGTGACTGTAAATAAAAAACTAAATAAATACAGAATATGGAAAAAATAGAGAAAATGTTTATATATATATATATATATATATATATATATAGATCATATATATATATATATATATATATATATATATATAAAAAACTAAAAGAAAGTGATGGTAAAAAAAAAAATACTAAATAAATTTAGAATATGGAAAAACAAAAAAATATTTAATGGAAAAAAATGACTATAAATAAAAAATTACTAAATAAATGCAGAATATGGAGAAAATAGAAAACATAATAAAAAAGTAACAATAAAAAAATACTAAATAAATACAGAATATAGAAAAAAAATAAATAAATAATGAAAAAAATGACAAATAAAAAAATCCTAAATACAGAATATGGAAAAAATAGAAAAAAATACATAAAAATGATGACAAATAATTAAATTACTAAACAAATACAGAATATGAAAAAAATGGAAGAAAAAAAACAATGAAAAAAGTAACAAATAAAAAAATGACTAAAATACAAATATAAATTTTTAAAAAATGAATGAAATAAAGGCAAATAATAAAAAATAAGATTTAAAATAAATGGAAAATTAAATAATAGTGATAATGTTAGGTGTTCTATACGAAATTAAAGTTTATTAGTCTGAGAGGGCGAACTTGCATTATGATGCCATTTTCAATATATCACTTTAAAATGGTCTCAAAACAACATTATCATTTATCGCAATAATTTCTGGTAGAATTTATGCTGCAGCAACATTAGTTATCATAACCTAAATGCTTGAATCAACTCACCTGTCTGGGCTGGTGGGGCTTCTTTGACTGGAGCAGGAGGTGGGACCACGGTGGAGGAGGAAGAGGAAGGACTGGGGGAGCGAGGCAGGGCGGCTAGGGGGGAGAAGGGGCGTGTGAAGCCCTGAGCAGCTGTCGGACTCGGAGCGATGGGAGCGATGAACGTCGGCGCGGCGGCCAAGGACAGAGCTGGAGGAGACGCAGCAGATGAGGAAGATGGAGGTAGAGCTGAGGAAGCAGCAGGGAGAACAGGAGTGATGAAGGAGAAGAGGCTGGCGGAGGATGGAGCAGGGGGCTTCATGCCCGGCGGAGGGGAAACCGGCACGGCCGCGGCCGAGGCGTAGGACTGGGCGTTCGTTTTAGTCTCTGGAGCAGCACAGGTGGGCGGGAGAATGGAGGCGGAGCCTGAAGCGGCGGCCATGTTTACATTCGGAGCGCTCCGCCTGGCCGAGTCGGAGTTAGCAGCAGGAAGAGAGGCGTTGGTGACCGTGGGAGGAGGCGGGGTGGAGGACTTGGGTCTGTCGCCTGCAGAGGGCGACGGCACTCTGGTGTCTTCAACTGGACTCTTCTAGAAAAGAACAAAACCAGTTAAAACATCAAAAACAACCCATCTCCATGCTCAGCACTGCTCATGATCTAAACTAAAGACGCTTTTAATCAAATTAATTTCTACAAAAATCTGAATTTTCTTACATTTTGGCCTAAATTATCAACATGCAGACACCTTGGTTCTGATTAGGGCTGAAACGATTCATCAATTAATCGTCAACTGGAGAATACAGACTAAAAAAAGGCCATTTGCTGAAAGAACAACGCAGTCGGAGCAGTAAATGAGCCAAAACTGGACAAAAGAATACATAAATTTTGCATTTCAGATGAAAAACCTTCTTGATCTGTAATCTGTTTTACCCAGAACTACTTAAGCTTCACACCCGGTTCAAATTCTGTACAAAAAAAAAAATAAATAAATAATCTCCTATTAAGCGTCTTCGTTTTATCAAATTATTAAATCGGTTAATCCTAAAAATGTAAATCACCAGATCGGCCTGACACTGGGTTGGTGTCAAGCAGAAAGAGCTGAGCTTTTCACACGTTCATGTATTTTGGAGCTGCAGATGCATCCTTTGCTGCAAATCATCAAGCGTACAATACCGGAATGCTGTGTCATTTTAGGCGATGAAATGTTTTTTTTCTTTATTAAAAAAAAGGAACTGAAATATTCTAATTGCATCTTTTAATGTATTTTTATACTGTATAAAATAAACTCAGGCGGTTGGATGAATAATCAGCAGAATGTGCCAACTTTCCGACTCATCGTCAGGATCTTCGATAACTGAGATGATCGCGAGTTGCGGCCCGTAGTTCCGAGACGAACTCAACCGTCTTGTTCCTCTGGGAACGTCTCTTGTCTCCACCTTTCTTCCTCCCTGACTCAGCCTGCATCGCAGCCTGACTCTGGAGGGAGAAAAAATTAAAAGGTAAACATCTGCTCTCCAAAAGAGACGAACGAATCAACCTGTTAGAAGTTATTAAAGTCTCACTCTTTGGTTTCCTTCCCTGATGAAGGTACATCAATGGAAATATTGAACCGTGATGGTGTTTTTAGTATTTAGTACATGACAGCACGCCTGCGCATCACAAAAAGGCAGGATTTTAATTCTGATCAGAGGATAAATCTGTGCTCGCAAACATGATGAACTCACGCTGAGGGGCAGGAAAGCTGTGCTCGTCTCGGAGCTGGATCTCCACCAGCGCCACGTTCAGCTCCTCCTCCTCTTTGGCCAAACGCTGCTGCTCTGTTAAACCGAAAGACGATTCTGCTGAGCTCAGCGACTTCCTGCAGAGAGAAAACGCTCATCAAACCAGCTGGTAAAGCTGAGAGAGGTCCAGGGATCCGCCGGAAAACCCATCCAAACATCATTTTCCAGAAATTTATCTTTTTTTTTTTGCCTCGTTTTTAAAGTTTAAATCTGAATTAAGCATAAATTTATGATGGATATTTCTGGAGGACTCGCAGGATGACTGGAAAAGCTCCACATGAATCAGTGGTGTCCAAATGGTTCACCTCGTGGGCCAAAACGTCAAATTGAAAGTAAGTGAGAGCCACAAAGGACTGATTTTTTTAAAATTAAAAATGGTAAAAAGTGGCTAAATGTTTCATTTTATCTGCACAACACAATATCTTAGTCTGTTTTCCATAAAAAAAAGGAATCTGTAAATTATTGCAGATCTGAAACATAAAATCTATTTTAAAAACAAACAAACAAAAAAAATACAAATACCATAAATATGTTGATGCTTTTTTATTATCTTTGTCTGGATTTTTTGTGTTTATTCTCACCTACAAGAACAGGATTTATATGCTGGAGTTTGCTAAAAAGGTTCATCAAAGTCACTGGTTGTGGTTCCTGTTTACTACGAAATTTAATTTAATGACTACTTCCATATGTAGACTAATTTCTCTGTTTCTTTTTTAAAAGCAGTGAAATTTCACTGATAGATTTATTTCACTGCAAAAACCTTCAACCTCCAGCTGGAAAAACAAGTTTGTATTGTTGTTGAGGGCCACAAAAGGCCCCCGGACCGCACTTTGGACACCCCTGATATAAACTCAGTCCATTTATAAAAGCAGGAGCGACTGAAACGGACCGAACCACCTGCATCGTTTAAAGTTCACATGCATGATATATTCTGACAAACCCTTCACATTACCGCTCTTTAACAGTTAGAAGATAATAATAAAAAAAAGTCCGACAGACTAATTGAATTTATTTATGTTTTTATTCCATCAAACAAATTTACAAAAATAAAATGTGTTTGAAACAACGTACAGAGGAGAGGTTAGCTGAAATAACTGCTTGTTCTATGAGTTTAAACACCAAATAAAACTTAACACAGGGGTGTCCAAAGTGCGGCCCGAGGGCCATTTGAGGCCCTCTGACGGATTTAGGGCGGCCACCCGACCAGCAAGCAGCGGTGGTTGATGCAGATGGACACTTTTTCATCTTTTAGGCCAAAAGTTTTTACAGATAAATAACATCTTCTTAAAAAATATGAATAGATTTCCATTTATTAAAGTTTCTGCCTTTATCTTACCTTTGCAGCAACTAGAACCACAATTATTTATTTGCTTTTACTCAAAAGCAAATCTTGAAGCTCAAAAAAAAAAAAAATCAACCAAAACGATGTAGAAACTGTGGGCCTGTCATACTAACGCAACCTCGTAATATTCTTTGTTTTTTGTATCTACAATGATTTACTGATCCGTTTTCTACAAAAAAAAGCCTATTTTGTTGATCTCAATAAAACTGTCATTTTTTCGTTTATTATTGAGCAGATAAAATGAAAAAAAAGGCACAAAAAGTTTCTTTTAAAAATGTTATGAAAACGTAAACACCATAACGCATTAATACGCACAGTGGACACTGTCTTAGCGCGACGAGAGACGCCAACAGCCTTCTTTATTTCTGCTCTTCAGCCAATCAGCACCAAGGAAAATAAATGCCGCTCCTGGATTGGCTGGTTTGCAAACGTGTCATGTGGCGTCACATGGCATTTCAGCTCCTCAAGGTGCATTTATTTTCTAATATTTTAGATATGCTCCACAGAAAAATCCATGTTTAGGTTAATTTTCGGCAAATAATCTGGAGTTATGTTCCACAGAAAAATGGCGACCAGGTGGGGGTTCACCGTAGCGCCTTTCAGTCGATGATACGAGTTTTCTTCCGCCAGCTCTACGGGTTTATTGGAGGATTTTATTTTACTTTCCACCCCTGATGGAAATGAGAGGGAGATCTTTACTGGCCTTTACATCACGGTTTTCTGCAGGCAAAACATCTGCTGTCTTCCGCTTCACTTTTTAAAAAGACACTCTACAGAACAGACACCGCCACGGCCCGGTTCAAGTGCCAGACAGAAACTAAGCGGAGAAAAGAGTCCAAAGAAAACTCTGGAAGACCCTCAGGAAGAAAGAAATCATAACTGCTCTTCATCAGCGTTCACAAAATAAAGTCAGTCGTGACAAAAGGAAAACAGAGATCAAATAACTTAAAGGCTGGATCAGAAGAAAAACGATCATTTCAGCATTTCAAGCACTGACCTGCTGGACTTCCCCGCCGCCTGCTCCTCTACGGCGGCCTGAGCGGGCCACGAGTGCTGCTTCTGCACGCGCCCACCGGAGCCCACGGCCGTTGCCTGGGAAACAGAGGAGGAGGATGCTGGGATGGACTTCCCTCGTCCTCTTCCTCTTCCCCTCCCCTCCCACTCTGAAAGAGTCAGAGAGCCTCGTTAGTCTCGGGAGGAAACTCCTCGGCTGCAGCTTCGCTCGGCGCTGAGCCCAGAAACTGGAGCAAAATCGATTTTAGCCATTAATCTAATCTTTGGGGTTTTGAAGATTTAATTTTTGGAAAAAAAAAAAAAAAATCAGGATTTTTTTCCCCACCAGTGTTTCCTTGTGTTTCCATCACTCAGAGTGATGTCAGCGCGCCCAGGGCGGCCATCTTGTTTGACAAGCGTGTTTTACAGCTTCTGTGTATTTGGACTTGAATTCAGGAGCATCAGGGCCAGGCGACGATTTTATTTATTAATTATGAGAATAAAGTCGAAATAATAAGAGAATAGAGTCACAATATTAGCAGCATAATGTCGTAACATCAGGAGAGTGAAGCACCAGCAAGTCGTCCAACACGAAAAATAAAGTTAAAATGAGGAATGTTGAGCGTATTTTGAAGTGACACTTCGCTGCCGCTTTTACAAATTAGAGCAAATTAAATATTATCAGAAGCAGGACGAAAGAAAACCACACAGACTGAGCTGCTCACGTCATGTTTTTTTTAATCATTAAAACGACTTTATCAGAATTTTAAGACTTTATTGTGCTGCGGTTTTTATTCTGCAGAACTTCTTGTATCCTGACCCTGATACTCCGTCGTGCAACTCAGGAGAGACGACTGAAATAAAAGCCTGAATAAGTCGTGTGGAAATCTGGCCAATTGGTGTTCCTTGGTGTCGTTCTCTGGCAGCGCTACAGCGCCACCGTCTGGCCTGCCGTATCCACTACATCATCCTGTCCTGTTTCCAAAAACGTGCCGCTGTTTTCAGCTGAACTGGACGGGACATGAAGTTTTTTACTGACTCAGTCGACTATAAATATTTTGGCGTCTTTAACCAGCTCGGTCACGTTCGGCAACATTTCAGGTCTTTCACCTCCGTGTCCGTTGCTCAGCCTCTTGTCCCGGTTGGTGACGGTGGTCCAGCTGTTTTCGTCGTTCAGCGGTCGGATGCTCCACAGGGCGACCTGCCTGCACACCAACACACGCCGTTAACACCAGTCGCTTAGCGAGACGCAGCTGCAGCGCCGTGACCTACTTCTTCCCCAGATCCTCCACGTGAACCGTCACCAGGCCGTTATCGGGGGGCACCTCCTTGATGGTGGCCTTGTAGGTCCGTCCGTTGTCCAGCCGCACCTGAGCGTTTTTCACAAACCGCGCGAAAGCAACGTTGAAATTGTTGGAGTTCAAACAAAACAAGCGAACTTGAAGGGAGCGTCACAGACCTGGCAGCGATCCCCGACGGAGAACTGCATCCCTGCAGCAATGGAGTAGTCCATCTTCTGCTGGGCTGGAAGGAGACGGACAGAAAACGCGTAAATCACACAGATTCTCCCATCGGGATCTGCAGCAGAGCTTCGTGCTTCAAAACAACAAGCTTTTAAACTGAACACACAGCAAACCCCAAACCGAAACGTGGAGCTGCAGCAGTTTTCATGTTTAAACCTGCTTGAATCCCAGAGAAGCTCTTCGGACTGAGCGCAGCTGGAGCAGCAGAGTTGCGTTACTTGCTGCCGCCGTTTGTCTCGTTATCGTCGACGACGCGCCCGTCAGGTAAACAGCCACCTGGAGTCGCACCCGCGAAGCAACGCCACTAGGCTGGCAGACATTTTAAAAATCAACAGTTTTCCCCACCTGAGTGAACCGTGAGCAAGACATTTTAACTGATAATATGGGAAAAACATCTTGTTCCACTGGCAGATTATTTCACTAATAACTAGAACTTTTTCATCAAAATTAAGGAATTATTGACTTAAAACAAGCTCCTATGTGGTGCTGAAAAGTTATAACTAATAACTAATATTGCTGGACAATAAATGGTCCCATAAATTATTGTGATAAACGATAATATTGTTGCTTTGAGACCATTTTCAAGTAATATATTGATAATGGCATAATAATTCAAGTTAAATATACTTTACATACAATAAACTTTAATTTTGTAAAGAACACTTAACATTATCCCCATTTAATTTTCCATTTTATTTTCAATCAAATTTTTGTTAGTTGCCTTTATTTTATTTTTTTTTTTATTAATTTTTTGTATGTAGTCATTTTTTTAATCATCACTTTTTTCATTATATATTTTTTTCTATTTTTTTTCCATATTCTGGATTTATTTAGTAATTTTTTTATTTATTTTTTCGTTACGCACTTTCTATTTTTTCGTATTCTGTATTTATGTAGTAATTTTTAAAGATATTTTAAATATCCACAATAAAACACGACAAACAAAAACACACAAAACGGAAAGAAAAACACACAACTGAAACCATAAATTAAATGGATTGTGATGTCTCTTTAAAAAAAAAAAAAAAACAAAAAAAAACAAAAAAAAAAAAAAAAAAAAAAAAACTTGCCATTCAAAAAATATTAATCATCAGAACGGAAATTATTGAGCTCATTTTAATTTATGACTCGATTAATTGATTAATTGCAGAGGTGAGGCAGCAGGTCCTAATCTGCCAGATCGTGTCTTGGTTTACTTCCATCCACCATTTATAGCAGCACTTGGACCAGTTAAGCAGATCTATCGCTGAGGTTCGATTTCATTAATCAGGAACAGCAGAACATTTCTAACGTTGGCTGAAACTATATCATACAAACTGAGAACTTTTGTTTAAAAAATGCTTGTAAAGGATCCTTTTCTCCATAGATCTCAATGAAACCTGAATTAAATCAGTGATGGGGGTTTCTATATCATTCAGTTCAAAAATACTTTATCTATCCCAAAGGGAAATTAAATGTTGTCGTAACTCATATCATCCGAGTATCTTCAAAGAGTCGCTGGATCTCCAGCAGCCGTCAGTCTTGCAATGATTCTGAAGAGGCCTCTGACTGAAGACTGTTGCTGTGTGACAGCCTCATGACGCACTAACAGCTCCATATCCGGGCAACAGAGACGATATTCCACAGTAACCTGGACGACACCATCAGCTGTCGGCAAGCACTGCTGATCCACCTCATCTGCTTTTGCCGCTCCTCTTTAAATCTCTGCTTGGCCGTTTGGTCAGAAAGCAGAGAGACGGAGTCCGGGATGCGATCCATTCCGGTTGTGATCGATGGAAGAGATGGTTTGAACTTCCTCCTCTCTGGGGTCGCAGTTCAAGTATCATCATCTGAGCTCTTGAGACGCTAATCAGCTGCTCCCAGCTGTAAAAACGATACCCTGTTGCCGCGGTTACGCATCATAACCAGGGCATCTGCAGGTTTCACCAAGTCAAATTTAAGACTTTTTAAGACCTCTTTATCGCCACCCTGAATGAAATTTAAGACTATAAATATAGGGGATGGTTGCTGCTGCATACAATCAAGCGGAACAACAATAGTAACAATTCTGAGGTCCGTTTGTGGCTCTTGGCATGACGACAACAATTTGGCTGCCAACAAAATTGAGCCAGTGGCGAAAACGAACGCCGTCCAGCCAACTGGTGATAAATTTGCGCTCAAAGGGCTCAACACACGGGGGCGACGTCGCTCCCTCTCCATTCATTTCCTATGGAACTTGCACGATGAGGTGACAATCGCGAGCCCTCCTCTAGCTAAGCGACCATTCATGCATTTGAAATTTTGCGTTTGTACATGTAGACGGGCTCAAATGAGCTCGCGACGCAACAAACAAATGTTGAACTTTTGTCCCGAGTGGTGATGACTTTTACCCGTCGCCCGTGTCGAGGCCATTGCCCACGATCAGGTGAGACACAAAAAAGCTAGCTAGCTAATGGTAGCCTCAACTCACAGAGTGTAATCAAGATGTCGGCGCGCAACTCAAACATTTGCCTGACCTGAAAAGTCACACGAGAAAAAAAAATAAAAAATACGAAAAATACAGATGTTAAAGCCAGTTTACATTTTTAAAATCAATTTAAGACATTTTCAGGCCTTAAAAATGAATTTAAGACTTTTTAAGGATTTGTGGACACTGATAAATGTCCAAAAGTAAAAAACTAAGAGCAAAAATCCTTCTAGCTACTCAGCATCCTAAAGTCAGCTTCAGTTATTACAGCTAAAAACTCGTGATCAGGCCTGAAATCTGGGTATAGTGATGGACTCGGACCTGAACCTTCAAAAACACATAAAAACAGTTACAAAGTCAGCCTTCTATCACCTGAAGAACATTTCCAGGATTCAAGGACTGATGTCTCAACAAGATCTAGAGAAATTCATCCATGTGTTTATCTTTAGTCACATTGATTACTGCAACATTGTCTTCACAGGTCTGCCTAAAAAGTCAGACAGCTGCAGCTGATCCAGAACGCTGCTGCTCGTATTCTCACTAAAACCAGGAAAACAGAGCACATCACCCCAGTTCTAAAGTTCTTCCACTGGCTCCCTGTAGCTCAGAGAACAGACTTTAAAATACTTCTGTTAGTTTATGAATCACTGAACGGCTTAGCACCAAAATACATTAAAGACCTGTTGTCGTTGTATCAACCTTCCAGACCACTCAGCTCTTCTGGTTCTGGTCTGCTCTGCATCCCCAGAACCAAACATGGAGAAGCAGCATTCAGCTGTTATGCTCCACAAATCTGGAAGAAACTCCCAGAAAACTGCAAAACAGCTGAAACACTGAGTTCATTTAATACAAGACTGAAAACCCACCTGTTTAGAGCTGCCTTTGATCAGTAGTAAGTCGAACATTTAACTATATTTGCTTGATTATCCCTATGATTTTGATGCATTGATATTTGCTCGATGATTTTGATCATTTGCTGCATTTTGACTGATATTTTCATCATGTGAAGCACTTTGAACTGCCTTGCTCCTGAAATGTGCTATACAAATAAACTTGACTTTCTTCTTATTTTCTTTTCAAGAATGGAGAGCAGCAGCTCTCACCAAACAAAAACAATCATTTAAGCCACAAACTCTTCACCTGAGCCTGGTCTCGACTAGACAGGACGATGAATCACTCACCACTCTTGCTAAATGACATCAAAAGTGCAGCAGGTGGCAGCACTTCTCTATAAAATGTGGGCTTCCCTTCCGGGAGGGCGTTACATCATCAAAGCCTCTGAGGGTTTGGGGTTAAAACCACGTTTTTCTGTCTAAATTTAACCAATTCTGATGATAAATCTGACCGATGACAGACTGAATGATCTAACTTCATCCTGAATGGTTTCCGTCACCTCTCTTGGTCTTGTGCCAGATGTCATAGTCGACGTTTCGGAGCAGAGTCGGGTTCAGGGATCGCCTCACCCTCTCGGGCAGCAACCGGCCGCGGCCCCGGCCCTGAAACAGACGCATCGTTATAACTGGGGGGTCTCAAGCTGAGTGGGGGGGGGGTGCGGGGGTTTAGAAACCAGGCAGGAGTTACCCTGTAGCTGTGGCTGCTGGGTCTTGAGCTGGTTCCATTTTCCACCCTGTAATCATAAGAAAAAAACCATAGGGCTGAAACAATTAATCGAATTCATCGATTATTGAAATAATCGCCAACTAATTTCCGATTAATCGTTAACTGGAGTATTCAGACTCTGAAAAAAGGCAATTTGCTGAAAAAACAACAAACCCAGAGCAGTGATTAAGCCAAAACTGAACAAAATATATAAACATTTTGCATTTAAGACAAAAATAAAACCTTTGTCTGTAAATATGTTCAACCCAAAACTCCTCAAGTTGCAGTTTTAGCTTCACCTGGTTCAAATTCACTAAAGGAAAGCTACATTATTGCATTTTATGCAATAAAATGTTTACTTTCCTATTTAAAAGAGGAATTTCATTTGTTTATTTGCCTCTTTTAATGTATTTCTAAGATTGAAGAAAAAGCCTAAGAGGTTAAATTAAAAATCTGCAGAATGTTCCAATTATTTTTTATCCGATTAGTTGTCAGAATAATCGATAACTAAAGTAGTCGTTAGTAGCAGCCCTAAAAAAAAAAAAAGCAGAAAGGATGCTTCTTGGGTTTTACTGTATTTTAACCGAATTAAATCTGCACCAGGAGTCTCTTTTAAAAAACTTCTCAGCACATCTGAGTTGCACAAAATCTTGTAACGTCGGTGATTTCCCCACCAAAGCGGGTCTTGGGTCTCCGGGTCGGACTCGTCGCTGCTGATGCAGACGGCCAGGCAGTCGTCGGTCAGGAGGTCCGTGGACCGGCCGGTTCTCTGACACGGACCCAGAGAGCTGCGGTCCACCTTGAAGACGCCGTCATACAGCAGCTCGTACAGGATGGCTGCAGGACACAAAACACTGGGATAAAACCACTGAAAACTGGAGCGACTGGGTGGAGAGGAAGTTCTGGACACTACTGGCTTGGAGGGAAGACAGCGGACAGGATACTACAGGGTTCCCGGTTCTGAAGGTAACAGTGAGCTGCAATGGACAGGTTCCAGAGACGGAACCAGCAAAAACCAGAGACTGGGAGGGAGGGAGGGACGAAGGTAGGGAGGGACGAAGGAAGGGAGGAAGGTAGGACACAAGAAAGGAGAGACAAAAAGAAAGAAAGTGGGGCAGAAGGGAGGGACAAAGGACAATAGGTAGGAAGGAAGGACGGATGGACGGTAGGTAGGAAGGAAGGGCGATGGGTAGGGTAGGTAGGCAGGTAGGAAGGAAGGAAGGAAGGAAGGAAGGAAGGGCGGTAGGTAGGCAGGTAGGAAAGAAGGAAGGGCAGTAGGTAGGTAGGAAGGAAGGAAGGACGGATGGACGGTAGGTAGGAAGGAAGGACAATAGGTAGGAAGGAAGGAAGGAAGGACAGACAGAAGGTAGGAAGGAAGGAAGGACAATAGGTAGGGAAGAAGGAAGGAAGGACAATAGGTAGGGAAGAAGGAAGGAAGGACGATCTGGTCTGACGCTTACACTGGCAGAGAGCGGCGCTCTTCATGTGGCTGGTAGGATAAACGCTGTCGTAGTGGTTCCCATTCAGGAAACACAACCGGACCTGGAAGGAGGAGAACCGTTAGAGCCTCGGTTCTGACCCGCGACCGGGCAGGTTAACAGCACAAATGAACTAAACGCTGCTAAAGCTAGCAACTCCTCCTAATACATCAACCGTTTCTGCTAAAACGTACTGAATTTTCACACTTTAGCCAAATGTTTAGCTGTGATCACTGCCTTTAAAAACAAACGCACTATTTCAACGTTAAAAACAGGCTGACTGCGGCTGCTGCAGGTTCCTGTCGACTCGCTAACATCAACCTGGAGTTTAAACCAGAGCTGAGCTGCAGTAACAAGCTACCAGGATGAGGTGAGGCTCACTTTATCCTTGAAGTTGTTGTCCGTGATGTTCACAGCCTCCTTGCCGGGCTCCTGGTAGATCAGGAAGTCCCTCCTAATGGAAGACAAGAACAAACACAGGATTGAAATGTGGGGAAATCCTCCCCTGAGTGTCCGCAAACCCACTGGGTTGAATCTTCACAGCCTGGGAGACACTGGACTCCGTTAAACCACGTCTGTAAAGTGACTGGTTGAACCTCAGAGCAGCCAAACAGCTTCAGTTTAAATAACCACACACTTTGTGGCGTTGCACATAAAAATACTCAGTTCTGGGGTAAAATATGAGAGAAAACTAGGCCTGTCATAACAGTGAATTATGCTGCATGAAAAACTGTCCCAGAAATTATTGAGATAAACGATAATATTGTGTTTAGACCATTTTCAAGTCATATATTGATCAAGTTCGTCCTCTCAAAGACCAGTAAACTTTAATTTTGTTTTAATTGAGCTGGTTTGTTTGTTGATAAAGTTAAATGTTTTAATTTTAAAACATTTAACATTATCACTATTATTTAATTTTCCATTTCCAATCTTGTGGTTTTATTTAGTTGCATTTATTTTATTATTTATTTTCTCTCATTTTTTGTATTTATTTAGTAATTTTTTTATTTATTTTTTAGCACTTTTTCATCATATATATATATATATATTTTTCTATTTTTTTTCCATATTTTGTATTATTTAGTTTTTTTTTACCATCACTTTTTTTCCAATTTATATATTTTTTTCTATTTTTTTGATATTCTACATTTATTTAGTATTTTTTTTTATTTACAGTAATTTTATTTCCTTTATTTCTTAATTTATTGTTTTCACATTTTTTTTATTTACCATCACTTTTTTCACTTTATATATATATATATATATATATATATATATATATATATATATATATATATATAACCACTGTTTGATGCAGGTGGAGACTTTTTCTTTTATTAATTAAGGTAAAGTTATCCCCAACATATTAAAATCTTCTTACAATGTAAAATGTTACATACAAAACAAGATATTAATAACCAGGATTTTTAGTATTTTCTTTGATTTTATAGTAGATTGGACCACATCTATCTTGTGCCTAGGCACTGTCACAATAACTAACATTGCTGGACAATAAACTGTCTCAGAAATTACTGCGGTAAATGATAATATTGTTTTTTGAGACCATTTTCCAGTAATATATTGATAATGTTCCCCCTCTCAAAGACCAATAAACTTTAATTTTTTTAAACAACATTATCACTGTTGTTTAATTTTCCATTTTATTCACAATCTAATTGTTTTATTAGTTGCCTTCAATATTCTGCATTTAATATTTTTTTTTATTTACAATCACTTTATTTTATTTCCTTTATTCCTTAATTTTTTCTCATTTTTTGGATTTTTTTTTTATTTAATGTAAATTTTTTTCATTTTATATATATATATATATATATATATATATATATATATATATATATATATATATATATATATATATAATTCTATTTTATTTATATTCTGTACATATTTAATCATTTTTTTAGGATATTTTAAATATCTAAAATAAAACCTGGCAATCAAAACCAATAACACGGGAATAAGAAACTACACACAACCAAAACCATAAATAAAATGGATTATGACGTCTCTGTAAACAAAGATCCCTTTGAAAATAATAACCTTTAAGCAGTGTCTGTGTGTAATTAATCTATATAATGGGTTTAACTGAAATAAATGAACATTTCAATAATATTCTCAGTTTTTAGCGGCCCATTTAAAGCTAAACTTTTACTTTCAACTCTGCTTAGTATTTACCAGAGATCACCATAGCAACCGATTTGTGTCGTTAGTCAGACACGTTTGCTTTAAGACAACAGTAATCAACTCTTGTCAGTTAAATAGATCTGAATACAAATGAAGACAGTAGCTCCATTTCCATTACAAAGGTGCAAAAATCTGTTGATTTTCTGCTAATGTTGAAAAAACACAATTTTGCAATTGCGGTGTTTCCATTAAATAACAAATTAAATTAAAATCACACATGAATAAGCTTGTTCACGCGATAAGTTATTAAAAACATGCCATGATCCTCCAACTACTTCCTGTTATCGTCTTCTTCGTGGTTTGCACCAGTGGCAACATCCGGTTGTTGATCATGTGACTCGTTTCCATCGCAGTTTTGCGAAATAAACCAATTTCGATACGGCCGAAAAACCACCTCATCCTGGCGCCTTAACTTTTTCCAGAAAACAGAATTTTTTTCCAAAAAAAAAAAAAAAAAAAGTCATGTTTCCATTAATCAAATTTATTTTCGTAATTTCAATTCGCGCAACTTCAAGGTTAATGGAAACGCAGCTATTGACTGCTTACAAAGTCTCCACAGAACCCCCGAAATTGGACATTTCCAAGAACGAAGCTGAAGAGCAACAGATCCTGTTTCATCAGAGTCTTTAGATAACAGAGGATTTGTTTACACTCCAGAGCAGCAGGTGAAGGATTCACCCTTCAGACGCATTGTTACTTACTTGTACATGACAGCCAGGGCGTTAATCTCCACTTCTCCCACCCATTGCTGTAAGAAGTAACAGTTTACATTCAGTGAGTCGTTACAGAGCGGAAAGAGGAGGAGGTGCGCCTTAACTTGAGGCTTACCTGCGGGTCCTGAAGCTTGCACAGGTACTCCTCAAAGTCGCCTTCGATGAACTGAAACAGAAACAACGGTGATGATCTCAGCAAATATCTGAGCGTTTAATGAGTTTATAGCTGGATGAGTTGGCGTGCAGCAACCAGATGAGTCAGGAATGTTTCTGTAACAAACAAGGCAGCTCAGCGTCTCGGCTTTAAATCAACTATTTTTACATCATGTTTTCTAATTTACTGGCTGAAGCGGTTTGAACTGCTTGTTTGTTTCAGCCTGTAATGCTTAACACGACTAAAAATTGTTTGGGTTTTTTTTTTAGATAATTTTTCAGTCATGTGAAAACCTTACCTTCAAGTTTTTCTGCCAAAAGAAGCAGGATGATGGCTTTAGAGTGAAATTTCTAATTTCTCATTTTTGAAAAGTCCCTTTGGGATAAATAAAGTATTTTTGAATTCTGTCAGCCACATGGACGCAAACTTTTTAACAAATCTAGTTTTTTTCATGTTCTCTGCTTGCAGAAATGTTACTGCCCATGCACATCATGTTGTTGACCAAATAAATAACTAAAAAGGTTTTCCCTACAATCCGTTTTCCACCCATGACTGGCTGAGACCGTACTGGCTGCCGCAGCTCCTTTCTGCGGTGCTCAGAGCAGAAACACTTGGCGTTAATTTAAACCGAGTCAAAGCTTTAAAGGTTTAAGTTAATGAAGCAGGAGAACAGCTTTTCTCTGGGAGCTGTGGAGCGCTTAACAGGAAACACAGATAAATATGCCACAAGCTAGTTATCAACAAGTCATATGGAAACGGAGGGGTACCAGCTAGCGTTAGCCTAGCGCTTCAGCAAACTGCTGCTGAAAGGGGACAGAAACATATATAACACTGTTAGATATCAGTTATCGCCTATGCAGCTCGACATGTCGCAATAAGCAATTAATCATATGATAAATTAAAATGGTTTTTGAAGGGCAATTTTGTTTACAGAGACAACACAATCCGTTTTATTTATGGTTTCGGTTGTGTGTGTGGTTCTTACTTCGGTTTCATTTATTGTTTTTGGTTGTCTTGTTTTATTTTGGATATTTAAAATATCTTAAATTACGAATAAATACAGAATAAGGAAAAAAAATAGAATAAGATACATAATGGAGAAAGGTGACGATAAATTAAAAAAAAACTAAATATAAAAAATTAGGAAAAAAATAAAAAATTATATGTAAAATGAAGTGACTGTAAATAAAAAAAAGTGACAAAATAAATACAAAAAAATTAGAAAAAATAAATAATGAAATAAAGGCAGCAAACAATAAGATTGGAAATAAAATGGAAAATAGTGAGAATGTTAAGTGTTCTTTACAAAATTAAAGTTGTTGGTCTTCAGAGTGTGAACATGATCAATATATCACTTGAAAATGGTCTCAGAACAACAATATTATCATTTATTGCTATAACTTCTGGGACAATTTATCATCCAGCAATATTAGTTATCATGACAGGCCTAGTTTTCACTCATATTTGAACCTTAGACTGAATATTTGTGGACATATGTGCAACATTACAAAATTGTGGTTACAAAAGTAAAGTTTATTGGTTTCTGAGAGGGCGAACTTGTACTATTAAGCCATTATTACTATTATATTACTTTAAAATGGTCTCAAAACAATAATATTATTGTTTATCTAATAATTTCTAATAATTTATCGTCCAGCATTATTTGTTATCACGACAGGCCCAAATGCAGCAATATTAATAATCGGTCCATCCCTGCCTTTGAGTTTTGGTTCCTTGAACAGAACATAACGAGCCAGTTCCAGCTGCAGAGGCGACTGAATGTTTGGTAATAAAAGCCTCCGAGCAAGCCTGGTTCCTGCTCAGCTTCATGAAGCTCTGTCGCAGCCTAGTACGCAGAAGAAACCACGGCTGCTGCAGGCGTACTTCAGATAAACGTCAGTGAAAGAAAGCCAAGTAAATGAACAGAACCGACAAGTTTAAATGTCTTTAAATCAGCTTCATTTGCTGCGTCGTTCTCTCCAAAACACCATTTCTATTCACTTTAAGAAAAGGAATATACCTCTAACTAAAAGTGATGTTTTTTTTTGTGCTTGACACCTTTTTCTGTATTTTGTTGTTAGTGACGAGTTGGAGCCATTTATAAGACCCTTCAAGTAAAACCAGCTTTAAACAAGCTCACAAATTAGCATTTTGCTGATTTGTTTTCGAAGCCTCTGCTGTTGAGAAACTAACTAATCGCAGTCTGATCAATGAGATCCAATTATTATCACGTGTCCTCTTTGTTTATTTCCTAATAATGTCCACGAATGAAGGAAAAAAAAAAGTTATAATTCTTAACACATGCTGCTTTTTCTGCAAAAATGAATACAAAATTAAGCAACAAGCTCACTTGCTGCCCTATAAATGCAAATTTACAAAAATTCAAGCTTCACAAGAAAGTAAGTAATTAAAAATTATGTTTCTGAAGCAGTAACTGAAGGACTCAAAATCCCAGAATGCATAGCAGGGCACTAAGGTGAGGTGCAGAACAGGTTTAGGTGAGACATCGGTCTGTGTGCAGGCAGACGGGCCTGAAAGGTGGCGGTTCAACCCTGCTCTGCCAGGCACCCAGCAGCATTCTTCCTGCACGACAATCTGATCACCGACACAAAAACATCTTTCACTTTCAGTCCAGCTTCCCTTCCAGGGAGCAAAAGCTGCTCTGTCACCACTGGGTCTGAATCATGACCAGCTTTTATATGTTAAGCCATCATATGTGGTTCGGTTTCAGGTGTTTGTATCGTCTGATTCGCTGATAAAAAGACTCCGTCAGTCACTGACACGCTGAACATCTCCATGTTTAATGGATTAAAACGATCTAAAAAAAAAAAAAAAATTGTTCCAGCTGTTTGGTCCAACTGAAGACACTTTCACAGACGTTTCTGACCGATTTATGAAAACGCATCTCGTCTCCTGTAAAAGGAGGAGCCGTTAGTGATGCACAGCTGGAAACGACCGGGAATCGGAGTCAATGAATTAATTTTTTATCAATTAATAGACTTTGCTCTTTATGAAGATTTAATATTTGGTAAATCTGAATTTTTTTTTCACCAATGTACTTTCTGGAAAGGGAGACAAAAAAACAAGAAAAAAAAAAAAAAAGAAATCGAACAAAATCGGATTTGGTGTGAAAAAAAATTGGAGATTGTATTTTTAAGTCGGGCTGCACCGATTAATCGAATTAATCAATTATTGAAATAATCGTCAACTAATTTAGTAATCGATTAATTGTTAACTGGAGAATGCAGACTAAAAAAGGCCATTTGCTGAAGGAACAACACACCCAGAGCAGCGATTAAGCCAAAACTGTACAAAATATCTATTTATCTATTCACACATTTTGCATTTATGATAAAAATAAAACCTTTGTCTGTAAATATGTTTAACCCAAAACTCCTCAAGTGGGAGTTTTAGCTTCACCTGGTTCAAATTCACTCAAGGAAAGCTATATTATTGCATTTTAGGCAATAAAACGGTTATTTTCCTATTTAAAAAAAGGAATTTAATTATTTGTTTATTTGCCTCTTTTATTGTTTTTCTAATATTGCATAAAAAAGCCAAAGAGGTTCAATTAAAAATCTGCAGAATGTTCTTATATCTGATTAATCGATAGAGTAATCGCCAACTAAAATAACCGTTAGCAGCAGCCCTACGTTTAAGCCGCATCGCCTGCTGTTGTGGAAGAAAAATGCTGCATTTCATAACGCAGTCCGAGAAACAAGACAAACTCGTACATACTGGTCCCAACAAATATTCAAAATTTCATGCTTTTCCCAGGTTTAAAAAAAACTCAAAGCTAGTTTCATCTTACAGCAAGTGGCCGGGATCTATTTTGTGCATCATAGCTGCACAAAATAGCGTCGTTGCAACATTAATTTGTGCAATATTCATATCACAAAGGACTGTTTGGAGCGCAATAATATATTCCAAGTGTTATGAAGTTCTATTTTTCATGCTAATGTAATATTTATCCAGCTGGACAGAGTCTCACAACAGATGCTAATGATGTTGCTCAAAAAGCCACACAGTATAATTAACGTCACCATCGCAGGATTTCCTAAAACGATGCAGCTCCAAAAACCCTGAAACTCCTCCACAACGTACCGTAATCGTGCTTCAAATGTGACAAACGCATGACATAAAAATGAGATGAAAGCGGATCCGTTGTGTCGCTCATATTTAAAATCAGAAAGTGACCTTTCTTTCCCCCGCTTACTTGAAAATGAAAGACAGTTTCTTTTCTTTAAAACAAACATTTTTCCTTACATCTGAGAAACGTTGCTGATGAAAACAACATCGGCCTCTGACTCACTGGAAACGAGCAGAACCAGAACAATCTGGGCCGATTTAGGGAAGGAACTGCCACACGACTGGATTAAAATAATAAACTAATTCATAATAAATACATAAAACGAAATATTCATGAATATAACTCACCATCACTGACAGCACAAGAGAACCAGCTCTTCTGGCTGTGAGGACAGGTTTTTACCGCTTTTCTTGGCATTTTATCTGTTTTTAAACTGTAAATGTTTTATTTTGGTTTTTGTCTCCTTGTAATTGTTCCGCACGCTTTGTTTTGAAAGCGCTTTATAAATAAAGTTATTAATAAACCAATTCAAGGCTTATTAATCCTGTTTTTCCTACATCTGCACCTCAAAAACGACTATTTTTTTCTGTCATTTTGTTCAAAAATTTAAACAATATACTTCAGGCTTAGCTTAAGGCTAACAGCCAATGAAAACTTAGGATTTTTAATGGAGAAACGTTATAATAACAATAATAATCATTATGAAGAAAGCTGTCCAGCAGGAAGTCACAGAAAGCCTCAATGAGGAGGGTAAGCCTCAGAAGATTGTTGCTAAAGAAGCCGCCTGTTTAAACGTACTGAATCTAAGAAGATTAATGGAAAGTTGAGTGGAAGACAGAACTGCAGCCGTGAGAGGATTGCGAACGGTGTGGGGGAGGTTCACAGGGAGTGAAAGAACTGAGTCACAACAGTCGTATTCGTGCTGTTGCACCTCTGCTGAACCAGAAACGATGTCTCAGAAGGACTGAAGCGTTGCTGGTCCAACGCTCGTTGGTCCAAATGCCTCTTTGAATTTAACATCCGTGGCATCACAGTGCTGACTGAGCAGGAACCTGGCCTGATTTAAGCAGCAGAGACTCAATGGAGCTTCACTAAGAGGAGGAGGAGACGCCAGAGCCACCAGAACCAGCCCGACCGTCCTTCACCCCTCAGCCGTGCCACAGGCTCAACGCCTTCATGCTGCGCTGCACTGATGCAGTGACTCAACAATTAATCGGGCTCATCGATTATTGAAATAATCGTCAACTAATTTAGCGATCGAATAATCGTTACCTGGAGTACACACACTCAGAAAAAAGGCCAACTGCTGAAAGAACAACACACTCAGAGATGTAATTAAACCGAAATTGTACAAAAAAATATACATTTAGCATTTAAGATTAAAAAAACAAAACACCTTCATCTGTGAATATGTTCTACCCAGAACTCAAGTGAAATAGTTTTAGCTTCACCCAGATCAAATTCTGTAAACAAAATCTCCTATTAAGCATGTTTTTCTTTCAATTATTAATCAGTTAATCCAAAAAATAATCACGGGATCAGCCCGACACCGTATCAGTGTTCAGTCAAGCAGGAAGACTCGAACTTACACGTATTTTTTAGCTGCAGGTCCATCCTTGATCGAGCGTACATTAAAGGAATGCTATTATAGATATTATTAGGCAATAAAATGTTTATTTTCTTATTTTAAAACGGAAATGAATTATTTGTTTATTAGCGTATTTTAATGTATTTTTAATATTGTATAAAAAAAGAGGCTTAAATGAAAAATCTGCAGAATGTGACAATTTTTTTTAATCCGATTAATCATCAAAACAAGCAACAGATTAATCGATAACCAAAACAATCATAAGCTGCAGGCCTACAGCCAATGCAGATTAGTTTTTAGAAGTTATGCAGCAAGATTTCAAACACAGTATATGAGTGTAATAGAAAGTGTTTTAACCTTTAACCTGTGGACCGGGTGTCCAGAACCATTAGTATGCCATACCATTAGTATTAGTATTCGATCATCGCCACAGAGCAAAGGACGCTGGGAGATTTATACGAAAGGAAACTAAAACAAAAGGCCCAAGAAACGGCGGGTGAGCGAGGTCAGCCCCAGTTTGAGGAAGTTGTTAAGTTTCCCTCTGGAAGGCGATAAGAAATCATCCCAACCACTATCATGATTCTCAGCTGTTATTCAGACTTGAAGTTTTGCTTGTTGTTAGTTTGTGAGCCTGTTTTTTTTTTTTTTTTTTTTTATGTATTGTGTATTGTGAGTGTTTTATGTTTTTTTTAACCACCATGTGAAGCCAAAGGTAAATTTCCACATCTGTGGACAAGAAAGATTATTATTATTCCTTTTTGAGTAAAATTTCTGGAAACTTTACCCGATATGAGGAGCTTTACTGAATCACGAACAAACATATTTAGACCAAAGACAGAGACCTATAGTTTATGTAAAAGTGAGACCTCTTGTTTCTACACTAGCTTTGTTGTTCTAAGTTATTTTCTATCTGCTGAGCTTGTGATAGCATTTTTAGGTCAAGTGAACAGACAGTAAACACAATTTATTGTCTCTGGAAGTACATTACCCTGTTCTAACATATATATTACCTACTATAAGTATTAGTTTCATAAGTTTTACCTTGAAATAATTTGATTTGAGAAAGTGTTTTATCTGCCTGAATTTATTTTATAATCATGACATTTATTCATATTCAGCTTTTAGTTTGAGTGTTTAAAACACCAGGATTTGCTCATAACTTTATATTTTTCATCTCTGAAGACATAACTTTAAATTAACTCAGATGTTATGATCAGTTACTCAGTACTTAAGTAACCTTTTTTTTTTTTTTTTTTTTTACTTAATATTTCTTTACTCTTATTTGAGTAATTTATTGTACTTGTATTTGAGTATAAATATGTTTAAGTATTGCTACTCTTACTTGAGCACACTTTCTGGGTACTCTGCCCACCTCTGCTTATAATCATAATATTCCCATAATCCAAAGAGAGTCCATTAAAAATGTAAAGTATTGGTAAGTTTGGATAAAGTTGATCCTTACCGCCTCATAGCTGTCCCGGTTTTGCTTCAGGAACTCCACACATTTGGCCCGGACCTCAGTGTGGAGGCTCTGGCAGTGCAGCACCTTGAAGGGGTCAAGGGTCAGCAGTTAAAACAAGCAAGTTACTGCGTATGCCACTCTTAACACGGAAAACAGAGACATTTTCTATTATATTTGAAGTTAAAACTGGGTACATGGGTGTAAGAAACCACACAGAGGTGTGTCAGCTCTATCCTGCGGGGTTCCCCGTTTAGGAATGTTAAATTTAAACTCGGAGAAGTTGTTATCGCTCAGCAGCACAACAAACACACCTCACCTGAGCTCACTATGCTAACTGGAGAACAACTTCACACAAACATTTTACGGGTTTCCCCCACTTTACCTGCTCGGCCACGGCTCGGAACAAACACGACCCATCTTTGGCGACCTTCTTCCGATGAAAACCGATTGATTTCAAGAAGTTATCCATCAGTTTCTCCGCACTTCGCTCCTCATTACTCTGCATGTTTCCGCCGCTGTCCATGCTAGCGGGGGGCTAGCCGCTAAAGCTAGCTGCGGAAAGCGACGGTTAGGAGGCGATCAGCGGGGGGGAAACTTGAACACAAACTGGTAATATCACCGCTGAATGTGGTCACAAAGACTCATCTGTGATCTGGGGGCCCTCCAATAAAATTATAACTACTTCTGGTTTCGTTTCCCGGGAAGTCCTGGGCGTCCTGCAGAGGAACCTCCTCAGCGGCAGAAAGTGAAACTTTAGCCTGCCGTTAGCAGGCGAGCTAAAAACTGACAACACGCCTCCTTCTGGCCAAAGGAGTGAAGTCACACACAGTGTTACATTTCGTTTCCGGTTTCACTTCAAAGTAAAAGCAAAATACAGCGTCATAATTAAGTTGAAAACAAATTCTTAGCGATAAATAATTGAAGAAAATAACATTTTTGACACAAATAACAAATAAAAATAACAACAATCTGTCTTTTTCGTGTTACATATATATATATATATATATATATATATATATATATATATATATATATATATATATATATATATATATATATATATATATATATATATATATATATATATACAGTTGTGATACGGAAAATTTTCTAAATAAAACATTCTTTTTCAACCGCCCATCTTGAGGTATTCAAATAAAAATAGAAACTTAATGAATATCAAGTACCAAAATTAAATGTATTCAAAAGTTGGTACAATGGGAGCAAAACAAATTTTTAAATAAATTTTAATGTGATACAATTTGTTAAAATTGTATTGCTTATATTTTTAAGACATCAATAATGATTTGGGTATTTATTTTTATTTTATATATCCATAGTCATGTGTTGTGTCCAGTGCAAAATGTGCCACAATAAAACACATAACTAAGTTGTTAAATATATATTAACATGGATGATATTTAAAACAACTGGAAATACCAACCTTGAATAAATACATTTATTAATTTATCAATGTGTAACATTTTAATAATTACTTAAGCACTTAATTTTAATAATTCATGTGAAAACATTTATTTAAAACCTGTGTGCATTATATTTTTTAAACATTTACTATCAGTTCAGCACTTATTTATTTGATCTATTTTCATAATTTCATAGCCATGGAATAATTTTTATTTCATCTGTCAGTTTTTGGTGTCAAAGCCACCAAGGTGACTGGTCTCCAGTTGAGTTGCTGTGCAGGTCAACCAATCAGATGTTCTCCATTTAATAAGCCATAACTACAGCTTAAATTACTTCATAATGGACTGTATGGCACAGAAAACATGAAATCATGAAGTAAATACTGATATAATAATATATGACTTCATTCAAATGGAGGATTCAAGTTTTAATTCATATTTTTGACACTTGAGGATTTGTGTATTTAATAAATTATTGAATAAATAATATGTTACAAGACGTTTCCTTGAGTTAAAGTTTTTATTTTTACTTCTTTATAATATAAATAACAAAACAGCTCTTTTATCACAGCAGCAGTTTCTTTAAATACTGACGCCTCGAAGTTTGGAGGAAACAAAACCTCTGGCCTTTAAGTTGCCTTTAAGTGCACTACATCTGTGGGAAAATCCCCAGAAATTGTTATTCACAAACTAAAACTCTGAATTTGTCACATTTTTATGGATAGAAAATCTTAACAGGCGACAGAAGAGAATTGTGACAATGAAGTGAATCCATTAACTGAACACTTTGCAGGCTGGTTCTTTCTTTGCATCTCTGCATCAGCCCCTCTCTCCTCCTCATCCTCTTCCTCATCATCTCTTGTGGTTCCTCCTTTTCCTCCATTCAGCAGCAGCAGCGGCATTGATTTCCAGCCTTTAGTGGTCAGAGAGCTGCGAGGCACAGAGAGGCTGCAGCTGGAACATGTTGTTCTGTACAAGGAGTCATTCATTCATTAAGGAGAAGTTTTATTTTAAAAGCCATCCATTTGTCTGCCAGTTATTTCTATAACTGTGTTTGCCTCAAAAATTCCTACTCCTACAAGAGTCTAGAGGGGTTATCACAACAAATTTCCTTTTTCTGTGGTTTTGGGGGTATAATATGATCTGTTGTGCTCTGAAGAGACCGTGTGAAAGTCAAGAGTTGGTATCAAAAGCTCTGCTCATAGGCGGTAAGCTTTGTTTCTTTGCTCAAAAACGGGCGAATCAGAGACCAGCTCATCTTTCTACGTAATTCATATCCTCCAATCAGAGCACGGTATCAAGCAAACAGCCCTCCCCCCAGCTGATACACCGGCTAATTTAAGGGCTAAGCCGCGCTAGCATGTCTGGCTACTCCACCAGGATGGCGGCTAAAAAGCGGAGCTGTTTTGTCCGAGAGAGCTCAGAAACGGCTGGAAGTTTCCACTTTACTCCTGAAGGATGAGAGAATCAGAGGAGAGTGGCTGAAGTTCATTTATGGGGAAGTACCACGCAGTTATAACCTCAATTTGAGACGATGTTCAGCGTATTTTACTGAAGAGTTTCCCAAATATGGTTGTGGCCAGTCAGAGTGAAGTCAGCATATCATCACCGTACCCGACCCTTTTACCCAGGAGGGGAATCTGGCCTGCCAAAACAAACCCCTACAAAGAGGTGACTTTATTTTTTAATGAAATTCTTTGGAGAATTGACATAAGCAGCAACATCAACTGCATGAAATAGTTTATACGGTGATGTCACCGCCCCTTTAAAACTTTCGTTCCTCTAAGCCCTGCTGTAAAGCCCATATTTCAGGTTTTAAAAGAACAGTATTATGTTATATCAACTTTTTTGAGCTTTACATCATGTTACAATGTTATTCCCTCATTTAAAACATACCTGGAGTGTTGCGTTGATTCTTTCATGCATGTTTGAGAAATCCTTTCATTTCCATGGCAACCGTTCAGCTGTGCAAAACGCCTGGAGGGACCCAGCTCCGCCTTCGAGATGCAGCTTCTCCTTAGAGCTGCACTTTCTAAGCTTCTGTCACACAGAGCTCCCCCCCTCCCCTGCAATTTCCCCACTCAGCTCCTTCAGACTAGCCCAGCGGAAATTATCAAACACCTGTGGAACTACTGCACATCTGCTGAGCTCATTATAGGAGCTACTTCTCAGTGCAACGCTGGTAAATGCATTGTAAAAGGGTTAACTGCTGTGGTGACTTCCTGAAGGCAGGGTTTCTGAAAGAGATAGAGGCCCAATTTCAAGGTGTTAAATTACAAAGTTAAATTTCTTTTAAGTCATATTTAATACATTCAGCATTTTTATAACAACTGAAGGTAACATAGCTACTGGACTGTGCTATAAAATGGTTCTATTTGCCTGGAAAACACATAATACTGCCTCTTTAAGAGGAAAAAAAAATCACCATGTGTTCATCTTTACCTTAAGATGAATCATAACATGGCTCTTCTAATGCTCGAGTCCACTGGGGGAGTCAAACAAGGTCAAAACCAGGGGTCGGCAACCTTTTCAATTCCAAGACCCCACTTTTTGCTCCTGTTGTTACAAAATAAATTTGTCTAGAGATTTTTATAAATATGTACAAAAGGAAACGTTTTACTTCGAAAGCTTAGGAAATTAAACAGAAATTTATGTTTATTTTCAGATTTCAAGACAAAATGAATCCTTTAACTTTTACAAAGGGGAAAAAACCTCTTAAATATAGAAAATGAAGAAAGATCATATCACACTTAAAATATAAAACTCATAGTTTGAAGCTACAAAAAAAAAAGTTAAATTATCTTTAAATCCTTCTGAGGTAGATGTTTCAGTGCAGATTTTGCAGGTATGGGTCCAGGAAGGAACAGCAACTGGGAGCAGCTGATTAGCATCTTAAAAGCTCAAATAATACATGAACTTTGACCCCAAATCCAGGAGGAGTTGAAAAGGAGGCTTCATTGGATGCAGAGCAGAGAGAAAAACAGGTCTAAACCAACGGCGGACAGAGATTTAAGAGAGCATCAAAAGCAAAGGAGGTGGATTAGCAGAGCGGATGGCGTCGTGCAGGAGATGTTGCTGTGGAATATCGTCTCTGTTGCCCGGATATGGAGCTTGTTAGCATGTCATGACGATCATGAGACTGTCACACAGCAACAGTCTTCAGTCAGAGGCCTCTCCAGATTCGTTGGAAGGCAGACTGCTACTGGAGATCCTTCCTGCCCACAGCATCACCATCCACAACGACTCTTTGAAGATACTTAGATGATATGAAGTTACGACTTTTAATTCCCCTTTTGGATAAATAAAGTATCTTTGAATTGAATTTAACTGAATTTAAACTATTTACTCTAAAAATGTGAATGTTTCTGTTCACTGCAGCGTTTGATCAAATAATCTGACTAATGAACTGTTTGAAACATTTTTTATCTTTAATATCTGTATTTTAGCATGTTTCTTTTACAAGAAGGGACAGAGCAGACTGGACTTCTGGAGGAAGCTAAGATCCTTCAAGGTTTAAGATGTTGCAGATCTTCTGTAAGTCTGTTGTTGAGAGCGTCATCTCCTCTGCCGTCATCTGTTGGGGCAGCAGCATCAGAACCAGGGACCTAAAAAGGCTCAACAACCTGATAAAGAAGGCTGGTTCTGTTCTGGGGACGACTGTGGAACCTCTGGAGATGATGATGCAAAGAAGGATTTTACATAAAATCAAGAAAATTATGGACAACCCTGGACATCCTCTTCACGAGAATGTCATTGGAAAACAGAGTCTCTTCAGTCAGAGGCTTCTTCAGACTGGTTGTAAAACAGACCGCTACAGGAGATCTTTCCTGCCAACAGCATCTACAGTTGAATAATCTTGAATTAATGAGTTACAGCAACATTTAATTTCCCTTTGGGATCAATAGAGTATTTTTAAATTGAACTTTATGCTTTTTTATTTTCTTTCTGTCGCCCCTTTGATGTCCTGTCGTACGTTTTCTTCTGTATGAATGATACAATTTAAATAAACATTCCTTCAAAAACATCTAAACTCCTTTCTGTAAGGAAGTGACACCTTTTCTAGCTGTTAATTTCCAAAACAAAAGACAGCCCTAATTTATGCAGTTTTTATTTATGAAAAAGCTCAAGGATAAATTCCCAAATTCAGAAAAACACGCATGCTTGGTTTGGATAATTAGACTGGATAATAACCTTAGACCACTTAGCTGTGCAGCGGGAGCCAATTCAAATACGTTTTTATACCGCTGGGTTGTTTAATCTATAATTTATGGGTTCGGCAGGGGAACGGTAATGAGGATATGCAGCAGGATGTACATATGGAAACACAGTGTCAAGAAAACTTTTCCTACACCAGCTAGATGAATGGTATCAATAACCATGTTGAGAAAGCCAAGGTAATCAGGTAGGACACATAATACTACTGTATGACTATGGGGTGTTATGTAATGATCAGAAATTAATGTTTTTAATCATCTTAACATCCATTAAAGCTGCACTATGTAAGTTTTATGAAAAATATGTTATTGACGTATTTCTTACAATTATAATATCGTGACAGTTTAATATAAGACAGATAATCTGTGAACAAATCAACCTCCTCTTCCTTCTCCCAGTGCTCCCAGTACTAACTGCAGAAATACACCACTCAGTCAGAAACAACCTGTAAACAAGCTACAATTCAGCAGCTCGCCACCATCAGCGTGTGTGCGTGTACGGGTGAATACAACAGTTTGTAGCAGTGGTGGGCCCACTTCCGCTAATGCGCTAATAGCTAGCTAATTTTTCGTTTAGAGCTTTAGTGTTTTTGCTAACTTTAAAAACGTTTAGTGCTGTTACCTTCGCCTAAATTAATTTTTCCAGATAAATTCTAAAGTGCTAATTTAGTAAATGCCATGTTGGTTTAGCGCTTTAGCCGAACAAATAATAATTATTTGTGTTTTAGGGTTAGTGCAACTAGCGTTTCAGTTACTAGTGCCCACCACTGAATATTTAGAATAAAACGAACAACAGAATTGCCTGAAACATGCAATAAAGACAGGCCTACCCCCCATCCTACATCCATTTTGTACCCATGAATACAACAGTTTATAGTAGTCAGCAGTGGTGGGCCCACTTCCGCTAATGCGCTAATAGCTAGCTAATTTTTTGTTTAGCGCTTTAGTGTTTTTGCTAACTTTGAAAACCTTTAGCACGCTTAGCTTACCCTAAATTAATTTTTCCAGATAAATTCTAAAGTGCTAATTTAGTAAATGCCATGTTGGTTTAGCGCTTTAGCCGAACAAATAATAATTTTTAGTGTTTTAGGGTTAGCGCAACTAGTGTTTCAGTTACTAGTGCCCACCACTGAATATTTAGAATAAAACGAACAACAGAATTCCCTGAAACATGCATTAAAGACAGGCCTACCCCCCATCCTACGTCCATTTTGTACCCATGAATACAACAGTTTGTAGTCGTCAGCAGTGATGGACACACTTCGGCTAATGAGCTAATACCCTTCAATGCATCAATTAATACCTGCTGATGGATGGGACTACCTATTATTGTACTGTAACTTGCATTAGTAAAAGAAATTTTCCCTATTGCATAGGGCACCAAAATTGGCTCCAGCCCAGGGGCGCACATCCTTGAAAATCCGGCCCCGGTCACATTTAGCTCGAATACACTTTCTGCATGTGTGTAACAGACACGTTCAGCCCCAAAACGATCCAATCTGGCAGGATTTTAGCTTTTATACTAATAAACTGAGGAAGCATCCCAGCTCTTTCATCTCGAGCTCTTGAGCATTTCTCCGGCTCCTCTTCTCTCTTCTGCCATTTACTCAAATCTAATAATGACCTTTGTGCGCGGCAGAGCGCGGCCTTCGCGCAGCTCCCGCTCGCTGCGGCGCGGATCCACGGCATGCCAGGTCGCCATGGCAACGGGCGAGGAGGGGACAGGACCCATGGCGGCTGACACTTATCCTCCCACTCGCGCGGTGAGTGCGGGGCGTGACCTTCATCCCTGGTTTCTCTCTGAAATGACCGGTTTTTCCACCGCTGTAAAGCAATTTTTGGAGCGATTTTCTGTCCCTGCTAAAGAGCCTCAGATCTCTGCGGTGTCACCCAGGAGCTCATCTTGTGAAATCGCTGCAGCAGTCGGCGCTTCTAACACCCACTTCTGCACAGTAACATGATCTCAAGCCTTGTGCATGTGAGCACATTTGAGCAGGGAAGACCCGGGAGCAGAGGTGAGTCAGATGAAATTAAAGTTTATTGATCATCGCAGCAGCAAACAGTTACAGGATACAGCAGAGAAACTCAAGAAATGAAAGGTGAACTTCAAAGGGAGGGTTTTTTTTTTTTTTTTTTTTTTTTTAACTATTTCATGCATCTGAGTATAAATAAAGTGTTTTTAAAAAATGAGACGTGCAGGCAGAACTCTGCTCTCTGCAGAGTCCAGCACCATTGATTAGATTTCATATTAAAACACACGTGTGCAGGTTCGTCTCGTAGCCTTGTCACTACGCCCCTCCTGCAGGCTCGAGAACATCACAATGACACATATTATCGCTACTGCACATGCTCACTGTGCAACAAAAACATGAATAAATAAAAAGCTTCAAAATATTCAGATTGCATCTCATGAATCTGCAGCAAACCACGACAACATAAGCAGTAAAACGTGGCAAACGCTTAAGCTGGTGAGCTAAAACATGTTCGGCTCACATTCATATAATCACATCCTGTTTTCAGGGGGAGAAGAAGGCTGCTTCTGCTTTAAGGTGTGAATTATATTCATTATGAACCTGTTTTTAAGACATGCTGGGTCACTGTCCCATGGAACAAAGAAAAGCTGCTGTACATTCAGTCTAAACGTGAAAATGAGGTTGAAAAGAAGCAGAAATAAAGACGTCTCCTGGTATGTAAAGGTGGTTGAAAGGCGGTTGGGGTTCATCCAGTGAAAACCCCAGATTGACTCTTTGTTTAGGTTAAACAACTGAAAAGGTCAAACTTTCAATGTGTTTTTCTGCCCTGATTACAGAAAACGAAGCCAACGTTTGACTGGGAACTAATACATCAACCAAAATAAGCCACTTAAATCAAATTTTCCCTAAAAACAGCATAAAGACAACACACCAAATGTTGAAACAAAGATTCACAGTTTTTTAAAAAAAAAAAAAAAAACAAAACACATGTAGAATAAAATTAACAGAATTGCCTCCAGCATGCAGGAAAGACAGACCTACCCCCTTCCCTACGTCCATTTTGCACCCAAGAATGCAAAAGTTTTAGTAGCCAGCAGTGATAGGCACACTTCCGCTAATGTGCTAACAGCTAGCTAATTTTTTGTTTAGCGTTTTTGCTAACTTTGAAAATGTTTAGCACACTGAGCTTCCTCTAAATTAATTTTTCCAGATAAATTGTAAAGCACTAATTTATTAGATGCATTGTTGGTAAAGCACTTTAGCATTACCAGAAGAAATGCTTATGATTAGTGTTTTAGGGTTAGTGCAACTAACTAAAGTTAGCGGTACCCACCACTGAATATTTAGCTTAAAACAAACAATAGAATTGTCTCCAGCATCCAGGAAAGACAGGCCTACCACCTTCCTATGTCCTTTTTGTACCCATAAACACAACCAGTTTATAGTAGTCAGGTATTTTTGATTACTTATGAAGACAAATAATCATAAAAATACTCAAACCTCAGGTATAATTTAATTTAATTACATATTATGTCATGAAATTTTTATGCTATCCCCTTTTTTACACTGATTACGATTCTGATCTTTGTTTAGATCTGATGACTCTTTTAAAAAAATGATTATAACCAAACCAAAATAACTCAGAGCGACCTTCTTCTAATAGATACTAGTCATCAGAGTTACATAATCTCAGTTCCTGACAGAAAACAATGAGCAGACCCTTGAAAATTACACTAAATCAGATGTCAAAGCAGCTGTTAACCTGGAGAAAACAGTTTGTTATTGTTGCTGGAAAATGTGGTTACGAAACAACCAAAACTGCAGAAGTACTGAAATGACCGACACCCAGCAAGGCAGCATACTGATAAACAGACCGGGGTCCTGCAACGTCTACGATCCAAAAAAAAACATTTTTACCCTCAGTCTACTTAAATAAAACCCGTTTAGAGCCGTTAATGTTACATTAACTCATAGAAAAAGACGAGCTATAATTTTTTAAAAATATCTATTAAATTAAATTGGTTGTCATTTTTAAAGAGTCAACATTTTATTTCCATTTCCAGGTTTTAAAATAAAGAAAAACATAAAACTTTTGCAAAAAGAGGATGGATACGTTTTCTATGGGATGTTGATATTTGTGGAAAAATGGTGTTAAAAAAAAAAAAAAAAAAAAAAAAAAAAAAAAAAAAAAAAAAAGAAAGAAAGAAAAAAAAGAAAACATAGTTTCCAAAATAAATAGACCCAGGAAAATATTACTGGTACTCATACTGCCAGTCTCTTGTGGAAATGCAGCGCAATTATTAAACTGAATAACTGCTAAAATTTGAATTTGTTATTATATCTAGAATGTAACTGGTTCTTTACCAGTTTTTAGCCAAAGTTATTAAGAGCCATTGTGGAAGGTCCAAAGAGCCACTTCCAAAGGAGGTGGATTAGCACAGCTAATCCACCTCCTTTGCTTTTGCCACTCCTCTTTAAATTTCTGCCAGCCAGCCAGATGTTGCAGTCAGGGATGTGATCCTTTCCCTTTATGATCAATGGTTTGAATTTCATCCCTCTATTCTCGCCTATTCGCGCTTCACTATTAGCAGATTTTTCTGCTGAACGTAACTCCAAATTATTTGCGGAACTGTTCGTAGATCGTACCTTAAATATTCAAAAGAAAATACCCCTTGAGAAGCTGAAATACCTAGACTCAATGCGACTTGACACGCTACTGGCTGGCATTTACAAAGCAGCCAATCCAGAAGCTCCATCCATTTTCCTTGGCGCTGATTGGCTGAACCCCCTAGAGTGGAAATAAGGAAGATTTTATCTTATGTGGTAGATCTAAGACGGTTTTACTGTTCGTATTAATGCATATAAAAGTATATTTGGGATGTGGACTATTAAAACAGGCAGTCTTTAGATGGAATCTCAAGTATTTGCGGATTTAAACAATTCACAGGTGGTTGGGGTCCCCATGAAAACTGGGAGTCCATGGTATGTATCAATATTTCACATGCTAGTTGAGTTTTTGGGCTCCTTTAAAAATAGTCATGTTGTTGCAATGTGTTCAGAATAAGCTCGGTTTTGCTGGAAGAAGCAACACATCCCTGAAATAACATGGCTTAAGACCGGCAGATGGAGCTGTTACCAGCATTGTGGAACCTGTAAAGACTTTTCCCAAGTGGATTTTGAGGTAAATTTGTTAGACAAACACGCTAGCATGTTTTTTAAGGGAAAAGTTTATTCCTTTAGCATGCAAAATCGTGCTCTGGACACATCAAGACTGATGGAGTTCAGGTAGAGTCAACTTCTCTAAGTCTGAGCCACAGTGGATTGCTCCCTCTGAGTCAGAAGTAAGTGTCTTTGATGGTAGGATGGAGTAGCAGATCAATAGATCAGGGCATTGTCTGCAATAATGAGGAGGCTGCTTTCACGGTGAAGAAAGAGCTGAGCCTAAAGCCAGAGCTTCCATTTCATTATCTTTGTTCCATCCTTCAACTATGAATCATGACCAAAGGAACAAGATCCCCGCACAACCATAAGTAATGGGAGTCAGCTGGGCTGGTCAGAACATCTAATCATGATGCCTCCTGGGTGCCTTCCTCTGGAGGTTTTCCAGGCAGGTCTGGGAGGACTCTGGCTTGGGAACACCTTAGGTTCTCCCAGAAAGAGCTGGGAAGTCTGGGTTCTCCTCATGGATCAGTAAACACTGCAACCTAATCTCAGATAAGCAAAAGATAGCTTGCCAATACTTAAACTAGGGCTGCACAATACATCGCGAATGTATCGTCATCGTCATATCACTGTGTGCAATATTCATATTAGGGTTGAGGGATATGCCACATTTTCCCAGTCGATGTTCGTCAGTCCAACAAATGACGATGGGCGATATATTTGCGCAGAAAACCTTTGGACTTTTTTTGCGGGCGGATGTAATGTAAACACGCACGGACTGATTTGCCAGTTGAGAACACAAAAGTGCAAAAATTGAGGAATTAGTTGCCAAGAAAATACACAGTCGCCTATTTGGGATTACTGTGGCTTTAAACGGGATGAAAGAGGTAAAGCACAGGATGCAACCAAAGCGGTTTGCTGCTTGTGCTGCTTCAGCAAAGGACTCAAACACGACAAACTTGCGTGAAAATTAGGTGTTGACCATCCAGATGGTTACGCTACGTGATCACCAGCTGCTGCAGAAACACGGTTAAATACAAGGACAGCCCCAAATGGACACAGTGCACCTTGGCTGTAAATATCTCTCAAAGGAAAATGGATGAAAAACGTTTACTATTGATGTCACCAATGGCAGATAATGTACATACCGACCATAAGCACACCTTTGAAACTCGTCTTCAGTACCACTGGTAATATTGTTAACCACCTGGACACACTGCTAAATCTAAATAAGGGTAAACATGCTTGTTTTTCTTGTCAAAGCATTTCTAAGCTTTATCTAGAATAAACAGTCATTTTCCTTATTTTCTGCTTTTTCTAATACATGTAGTTTTTAGACGTTTCAGTCATGTATTTATTTTAAATGCGCCATATCGCGAACCCCCCCCCCCCCAAAAAAAAAAAAAAAAAAAAAAACCCAAAACAAAACAAAAAAAAAAAAACCTTAAAACTGAAGTGGAGATTTTTTTTTTTTTTTTTTAAAGGACGCGCCCACATTCGGTGGAGACTATTTTTATTTTAGTTTTTGTTTAATTTTCTATTTGCTGTTTCGAATCTGTAATCCGGATAAACACGTAATCGCAAGCACGATTAAAGTCTCTGCTTGCTGGTCCACCCCACCATTGCAGTTATTATTTCACTAAATTTATTTTCTGATTTTCTGAACATGGGATTCTGCCTTGCTGCTCAAGGTTTGAGTGAATAAATCGCTGCACTTAGATGCACTCTGGGGAAACGAAAGCTTTGTTTGCAGCAGGAAGGAGTTTGCTTGACGGCATTATATTTTTTCAGTGGGTGGCGTCTGTTGGCTTTAACCAAGCATTGTTATTACCGTAATTAAGAGAGTAACCGAAAGGCCCAAATATATATATATATATATATATATATATATATATATATATATATATATATATATATATATATATATATATATATATATATATAAAATTAAAAAAAAAAAAAAGATGTGAATGGCTCAGCCTATCATCATGGTCGATGGTCTTTTCCAATCGCCCAACCGTACTTCATATCGCTAATGACTGGAGAGCAATAATTGTTGGCTAATATATTTTACGAGCTCTGAAGTTGTGTTTTTCATGCTAGAAAAAGCTCAAACTGGACCCAGCTCAGCTTGGCTCAACGCTCAACAAGGTTCGGGTGGCTTCACCTTAAAGCTGGGCGATCCCAGAATCCGAAAATTGACACCACACTCCTTACCAGCAGATGGCGGTAACTGAGCTATTTACCAGCCACCATTAAACATAGAAGAAGAAGCCCCGTAAAGATGCGTAACATAACAACGGAGGACACGGAAGCGGTTGCTAAGAGAGTCGCTGTTGTGACGCCAGCAGTGACTCCAACCTCTAACCAATCAGTGATCGGCATTCTTGTGACGCCACGTTTTCAGGCCAGAACGGTTCGCTTGGAACCACAGCGAAGAATGTTCTGGAAAACGGGTCTCCACGAATCCTTGCGAGTGGAAAAGCTTTGGAACTGTGGAGAGAAAGACAGGAAAGAAGTAAACTGGCATATTTCGCACCCAATGTCGTCCATTGTCGTCATCGCGAGATTGTCTGATATGTGCGGCCCAAACTTAAACCCCCAGTAACCATAAATTGGCAAGCGCTGAACTGTCCGAGTCTCCCGGAAGTAACTTTACACTTCCGGATATAATGGAAAGCGAAAGAAATTTGCTAAGTCATTATTTTACCACTCAAGAGTATTGAAATATAATTCCCAGATGGTCAGTTGATCCTTTGTTTAGACAAAGAAGATAAAGCGGGACGGTGATGTCAGGAAAAAGTAACGCACCCGGCCATGACGCAGCGGGACACTGTGAAGTCCCCTCCAGTAGTAACTAATGTACCTTAAATTTTATTCCAGAAACCTTTCATAAAAACACGCCACACACACATCACAGAACCTGATGTTCAAAAATCTCCTTAGTTTCCTCATGTTTTTAAAAATCCCCAGCACAGAAGCTGAGATCATGATCATGTGCAGAACTGGACTCGGTTAAAATGAATGAAGTCAGATGTGAATGAACTGGTGTAATATAACTAACCTGGGTTAAACAGAACACGTGTGTTTTATTATTACATGGAGTTTTACATGTGAAGCATCTGTGTTCACAGAAAGCATGTTCCAGAAATGTTTACAACTGAATGAGGCTTGAAGATTATAACCATTTAAAGCTACATTTTGTTTCTGTCTTCAGTGATTCCTCATGACTTTTATTAGAAATGGAGTAAATTAGAGAGTAAACTATAGGACTGATGATTGTTTTGCAGTTTTACTTCATAGAAAATATATTTATCTGTTGAATTCAGGAGTGAATAATTAAAATAAAATAAAAAATAAAGTTTGTCATATGATGTGTTGTCTTTTGCCTTTTTTTTTCCAACAAAATGTAGTTTCAAAAATACAAAAACAATTACCTTGTATATTGATTTATGCTCAATGTGCTGCACCAGATTTTTGAAAAATATAAAGCAAATAATGTGTTTGCAAACAATATGTAAAAAGATCAAATGCAAAATCCTCCATGTTTTGATGAACGATTTTAAAGGATGACAGAGTTTAAAAGACGTAATGTTCTTATTTTTGCTTCGTTCAGGTTGGGAGGAGATAAAATTTACAACATTACTTTAAAATCGAGGATGTGATTCAGAAAATTACCTCCACCCAGTTCTTTACGTTTTTATGATGCCCCTGATATATGATACATAATTAAACCCTCCTTGTTACGAATTGATCTGATAAAACAGGATATAATGTCACTTCCTGGATCTGTTTGGCTTTTTAGGGTTTCAGTGTTTGTCATAAAACAAAGAAATGTCTCAAGTGATTCCACTCTTGTCTCAGCAAACCAACATCGTAGTGCAACTTCCCAGGTGTTTTGGACTCCTTTGAGCCTCATGTCGTTATGTCGTTATGTAAACACAAATACGTCATCGATACACAACACAGGTATTAGAAATTTCATCACCGTCCTCCAGAAACAATGAATCCTTAAAAATCCTGAAATGAAACAGACTGAAGCTTGATTACAGCTGAGAAGAAAAATAAAAACGCTTGATGGATCGATCATCTTCCAGGCGAACGTGAAGAACTCACGCTGATACTGGTTATTTTGAAACAACCATTTGATATTGAAAGGTTAGCCCTTAATGAGTCGTATATTAATTAACTAGTGGGAAATTTTAATTTTCTAACTTTCAGCTAAAAGGATGTTGACATTTCTGGTCTGGATTGAAGCTATCAAAGACCCGGAGGAAGGATTTTATCTCATTTGTTCCCAGAGATAAGGAAAGCATGCCGTTTCTGATCTAGAAGTGAGAAGAAATATGAAAAAAAGTTGGGTTTTTAAATGTTTTCATCATGATTTGAAGTTAAAGTCAAGAGGAGATGAAAATGAGGCAGAAAGTAGACCCTCCATGAATACTAGGGTTTCATGTATCAGGGCATAAAATGATTTGTTCTCTACCTGGATGTGAAATTATAGAAATCCAGGCTCTAGTGTACAAAACGTGACGACCCTGTCATTCCTTTAAGGCTGCAACTAACGAAAGTTTATTATCAATTCATATATTGATTTTCATGACAATCAATCAATCGGTTAAAATAAATTGCTACATTCTGCAGATTTTTCCCGTAAGCCTTTTTTATGCATTAGAAATAGATTAAAAGATGCAAATAAACAAATAATTCAATTCCTTTTTTGAAAAAGAAAATAACCATTTTATTGCCTAAAACGCAACAACACAGCCTTCCTTTAGTGAACGCTTGATTGTTGGGAGCAAAGGATGCATCTGCAGCTAAAAGTACTTCCAACGTGAAAAGCTCAGCCCTTTCTGCTGGACTTATAAATACAGTGTAGGATTGATCTGATTAATAATTGGCTAGAAAAAGGTGCTTAATAGGAGTTTTGTTTTTGTTTTTTTTTTAAACTATGCCACTTTAGGACTTTTAAGTAAAACATATTTATAGACAACAGGTTTTTAAATCTTAAATGCTAAAATTATATATCTTTTGTACAGTTTTGGCTTAACCACGACTCTGAGTAAGTGGTTCTTTCAACAAATGGCCTTTTTCTGAGTCCGTATTCTCCAGTTAACGATTATTTCAACAATCGATTAATCACGAGTAATCGTTCGGCCTTACCTTCCTTTAAATAAAAGACTGACCGAAGCAAGGAGGATCCCAGCAATAACCTCAGACAAGCAACTCTTGTTGCTCATCAACCTGGGAAGGCTTATAAGGCTGTTTCCAAACATTTTTAAGTCCATAATGTCCGACTGTTTACTAGTGGAAAATATTTAATATGGGGCATCGCGTGGTGTAGCCATATACATATACAGGCGTCTTGTGTTCGATTTGAGGCCTTAATGCCTATGCTGCATGCTAACCGTCCATAAAGGCCTCTGGTGTCAAAGAAATCTGTAAAAAAGGGGAAACAAAGAAATTATTTAAGACAAGTGGCAGTGTTTGCAAGGCTGATCATCGCAGCAAACTGTCCCCAAAGTCAGAGAGTGCAGTGTTCAGAGAGAACCGCCCAGGTCACGCTAGCACAAAGCAGAGACAGACTGAACACGGATGGCTTGTTCGGAAGGCTTGAAGGTGAAAACATCTCCATGAAAACAACATGGCAACATGACCTTTGGTCCTTTTCCACGAGTACCTAATCGGCTCGACTCAGCTCTACGTGGGTCCGACAAAAACGTCTGCAACTCGTCGCTCGTCGCTCCAAATACGCTCAGCCGCTCTTGTGAGTTTTTTACAAATGGCGGCTCTGACTCTTGTGACGCAACCAGTGACTCCAGCGCCCCAGCCAATCAGTGACCGGCAGTCTTCTGACGTCGCGTTTTCAGCCCGACTCGGCACGCCGGCGAAGCAGGTTGTGAAAAAAGGGGGTGGTACCAGTAGAAAACCCCGTTACAGAAAAATCCTGTGAATTTCACATTTGAAAATAACGTGAAAACCATGCAACATGTAAAATATGTAAAATTCAAAATTGGATTTGCAACGCTTCATTATATAAAAAAACCATTTGGTTCCCATGTTTTCAAACGGGTTTATGAAATTTCCACATTTATTTTATAATTTTATATATTGTCACAAATTCCCCGTGTGTATCACATACTTCCACATGGTTAAACGTGAAAATACGTGACACACATGGGAAAACGTGGGAATCACACGGTTTCGTACCATGAAACGTTCCAAGACCACATGTAAACATGTGCTCTCTCATGTGACTCACATCATTCACGTGAAAATTTGTGTGTACCACATGTATTTTTGAAGTGGGACACGGTTTTCACATGTGATTTTCAAATCTGAAATTTATGTGACTTTCCTGTAATTTTCCCGATGACCAAGCAGAGCCAAGTCGAGACGCGCGGACTGCAACGCTGTATCTGAGTAAAGCAAGACCTATTGAACTATGACCTTTGGACCGATGAGACCAAGGTAGAGAGGTTTCATAATGCATGTCAAGGTGGTGGAGGAGTCATGATGCGGGCTTGTTTCATAACCACAAGACCAGTACCTTAAAGTCGCCGAGTCGACCATGAGCCCCTCTGCACACCGAAGTATTTTGGCCTGAAAGTGTGGCCATCAGCGATGTGATGACCCAACCGAGTCCTCAACAGGAAGTACACCACAGAATTACTGGAAAAGAAGAGAAATCAAGGTGTTGCAATGGCCCAGTCAAAGTCCAGACCCTAACGAGATAGAAGAGCTGTAGAGGGAGCTTCGCAGAAACTAACTCTCAATGTTCTGAGCCACGCAGGAGAGAAAGGAGCAACATTTATCCACAACGATGTACGAAACCGTGCTTCCATCAACGGTTTTTTTTTTATCCGTATTTTGAAATATCGCATTAGAAATGGTTGATGGAAATGGCAAAATGTAAAATAATTTCCTCAATTTCGCAAAAAAAAAAAAAAAAAAAAAAAAAAAAAAAAAAAAAAAAAAAAAAAAAAAAAAAAAAGTTTGGGGATTTTCCGAAAAATAGTTAATTCGCTCCCATCCACTGACGGGTCTGTGCCTCACCAGAGGCACAAAACTGGTCCAAAGAGTGGTCCATGCTAGTTTGAAACGTCTACTTCCTGTTTATTACAGCCATACGTAGCGTCAACATCTGACGAAATCACGCAGCCTGGTCGATTCGCTCCAAACCAGTAGGTGGAAACTCGCCCAAGTCGCGTAATTCGCATTTTAAAAGTTCGCTCAAAATTCGTGTGACAACTGGATGGAAACATAGCAACATTTATCCACAATGATGTAAGAGACTGACCAATAAAAGCAAATGGAAAATAACCACAGAGAATCATTTCTGCGAAAAGTTAGTCCACAAGCTACCGAGTCATGAGGTGTACTTTGTTTTCACAGTTTTGGCTCCATGTTTTTGCATGTTTTTATGAAGTTTTCAAACTATTTTTAAAAGGAGATCATTTTTATTATGTCCTGATGTGGAAAAACAGTAGAATAAAAAGAGGGTGTACTTTCTTTTCATGGTTGTGTATGTTCTCTGCGACGGAGTATTAGGGCCAGACTGACTGACCAGACGGTTCTTTCTTCGTCGTTTCATTTCAAAGTCCTGCTACCGATAATAACTTCATGCTGATGTGCTGAAAGATGAAGTATTTCCTTATTTGCAAAACCGATACCAAAGTATAACTTCGCAAGATGCTCAATATTCCTCATTTTAGTTTTTAATTTTGGGGATTTTTGTGTGTGTAGGAGTTCTCATAAAGTTACTACTTCATACTCGTATAATTACGACTTTATTCTCATATTATGACTTTTTTATTCTCATATTATTCCAACTGTATTCACGTATCATTCCTTCTTTTTCTCGTATTATGACTTTATCATAGTTTTATCACGACTTTTTTCTCGTGTAATTACCACTTTATTCTTGCATTATTATGACTTTTTTCTTGTATTATAGCTTTATTCTTGTAATATAACTTTATTCTCGTATTGTTCCATCTTTATTCTTGTAATATTCCAACTTTTTTGTCATTTTATTCATCTTTATTCTTGCACTTGCACTATTTCAACTTTATTCTTGTATTATTACGACTTTTTTCTCCTTTTATTACAACTTTTATCTCGCATTATTACAACTTTTTCTCGTTTTATTCTGCCTTTATTCTTGCAGTATTTCAACTTTACTCTCATATTATTACATCTTTTTTCTCGTATTATTAAAACTCTATTCTTGTAATACATTTTTTTTAGCCTGGCCACAACACCCCATCGTATTTCTCCATAGAAAAACTGTTATTTTCGTTTGAATTTGTTCCTTTTATAGCTTTTTATAGTTTTTGTAAACAAATACCTGCTTTTCCTCCAAGCCTCCTGTCAATTTCATGATGGTATTTATGTCATTATGAGGCCTGAAGTTTATGTTTTACCCCACGGAGCTGCTAAGTGTGGCGAACTTCCCTGAAAGATGAACGTAAAAAATGCCGCTCAGCTTGATTTTCAGACGGCCTCCTGCAGAAAGCTGAAACTATCTCCTCTCTCCGACCTTTCTTTCAGTGACAGAACCTGACTTCATTCTCTTTCCTTTGATGTTTCTGGGGGTTTTAGTCAATGAAAATCAATTTTAAATGTGGATTTTTAAGTTTAGGATTTCTGGAGGACGAGATTGGGGCGATAAATATGCCCCAGGTTACCTAGCTAAGAGTAAAGTGAGTATATGAAGGAGTAAAGCAGGCAGGAATGCAGCAAAAACCACGAGCTTGATGCAAAAGTAGAGTAGATAGAAAACGTTCCCTATGTGAGCGCTCTGAGCATAACAGGAGCTGCTTGACATTCTCATACGTAGTGCTGAGAGACATTACAGAGCTTTACATCCATCGCTGCACAGTCCCGAGGACGGATAGGAGAGGAGGAGGGAGGAAAGGAGGCGAAGAGGAGAGGAGAGCGAACATTTACAAGGATGTCAGGCCGAGGTAACCCAGGAAGGAGTGTTTGTTGGAGCAGGGCAGGGGGGAGGAGGAGGAGGAGGATGAAGGGGAGCGAGGTTTCAGAGAGATGAGCGTCGTGATGGGGAGGAGAGGAGAGAGATCTCTCCACCCTGCGCGGTCGGAGAGCAGCGGAGGAGGAGGGTGGGAGGAGGCGGCAGTGTGAGAGCTGGCCGGCGTGTGCAGCCGCTGGACGTGCTTGTTCGAGCGCTGACCGTCTCCGTGGTGGGCGTACGTCCGGTGCGTGTGCACGTCGCCGGGCGCGTCGGCGGCGGCGGCGGCGGCGCCGTGCTTCACCTTGCAGTGCAGCCGCAGGCTGTCCCGCCGCTTGGCGCTGTAGGGGCAGAGGCCGCACGTGAACGGCCTCTCCCCCGTGTGCACGCGCACGTGCTCCACCAGCTTGTTGGCCGTCCGCGTCAGGTGACCGCAGCGGTCGCACCGGTACTGGTTGCCTTGGCGATGACCCTGGAAGTGGGCCAGGAGCTCCTGTTGCCCGGGAAACGACCTCTGGCAGATGCGGCAGCGATGCTCGGAGGTGCTCTGCTCCGGCTGCGTTGCCACGGCGACCGGCAGAGCTCTGCTGGAGGCGGCGGGAAGCGGGACCGGGCGTCTGGAACCACACAAACATGCGCTTCATGACGGCACACACAGAGCCTTGCGCACACGCTGAACTTTGTCACCTTAAAACCACAAACTTTAACGTTTTTATTTGGGATTTTATCTAACTGAGCAACAGAAAGTAGGGCAAATACTTGAGTTTCATCATCGTTCACAAATAAAGATCTGAAAAGTGTGGTGTGCATTTAAATTCAGCCCCCTTTACACTACCAACTGGACGTAACTCAAAATTATTGGCGGAAAATTCGCCTACTTGCAGATTTCTTTGTAGCTAAAATATTCGAAAGAAAATACAACTTTTTAATTTGAAATACCTACATTCATTGCTGCTTGACGCACTACCGTTTACAAAGCAGCCAATCCAGGAGCAGCGTTCATTTTCCTTGGCTCTGATTGGCTGTACCTCCAGGGGCGGAGCTAAAGAAGACTGTAGATGTTAGCTGCTGCAGTAGAGACGGTTTCCACTGTGTATTAATGCATATTAAGGTATATTTGGTGTTTGAACTATTAAAATACACAGTTATAAGCATCTCAAGTATTCAATTCCTTTTTTGAAAATTAAAATAAGTCGTCTTTTTCAGCGTCCCATCAGATCGTTTCTAAAAGCAGAAATTAACCCACGGTGGGCCGAAAAAAGCAGCTTTGTCATCCATCGCTGCTGTTTGTGCTTCAGATTTACAGACGTATAAGAAACATAATGCAAAGGTTCTGGCTGGGGACTTTTGTATGTTAAAAAAAGTAATTAATTCCGTTAAAATCTATGTAATTAATTAATTGAAAATTAACTCCTTAAAATCCTGGCCCTGTCTTAAATGCATCACACATTTGCACCTTTTAGGTACAATTTCAAGCCCATAAAGCCCATCATGATACAACAATAAGCTATAAAAACCATAAAAATACCTTGAAAAGTTTTCACTATTTTGTTATTATATTGTGTAAACATCTTTATTTCCTTAAAATGAAGTTAAAACATCATGAAGAAAACAATTGTTCAAAAGATGCTCGGATCAACATCATATAGACCCACCTAATTTCTCCCGTATCGCCATATAGGTGTGTGTCCACATGGGCCATCATCTCTGCCTCCTGATTGGTCGAGTGGTCGCACCTGCAGCAGTGCAGCGAGAAGGAGCCGTGCTCCCATTGGCGGTGTTCTGTCATGTGACTCTTGAAAAGGGCGTGGCCCTCGGTCTCAAAGCCGCACACGTGACACCTAAAAGGAGGGACGGAGCGCGCAAGAAGCGCAAGAAGCAAGTGTATTCATTATCTAAGACAGGCAGTTGCCATGGTGACAGACTCCAGCTTTATGTCCTAAACGTTGTGTCTTCTGTGAATCATATTTTACTGATAAGTTAGCATGAGTTTTGTGTCCAGAATCAGCATCTCATACACTAATGCTTACTAGTGAGTGTAATTCTATGCAGATGATATTGTGGTGGGCTCATTAGTATGCTAAAAAGAGCCGCCACCAACCGGACCTAAACGGAGCCGGGAACTATCTGCTCTCTGGGTCACGTAAAGATGATGTCATCATGTCGATATTGCTCTACAACATATTTCTATAACATGCAAAAGTGAAAAGCTAATCCAGCAGGATTCACTGATTGTTGTGCTGGACGGTTAGGCTGAATACACGTACTAATACATGATACTGATGTAATATTAAGCATTTTATAGACATTTTATAGATTGAAATACTGCTGTAACATGTTCATTAAACAGAGATAGCACTGTGCTATCCACACAACTCATCTCATTACATAAAATATGACAGAAGTGCGAATAAACTGTTTATTTTACTGTTGTTACTCCTGTGACTTATGTGGGGAAAAACACAAACTTTTGATATTGTCAGAGTTCAGCAGGTGTTCTAATATGTGTTTTTGTCACTTGAAACTTATTAAACTCACAAATAAAATCCTAAAAAAATAAAGCAGCACTCCTAATTTTTTTTTTTTTTTATATAAACGCAGTTTAAATGTATGTAAGACAAAAAAAAAAAAAAAAAAAAAAAAAAAAACCCAGAAATTTCTTCAAATTTTTCTTGCATTTGTATTTTTTGGCAGTTTTTACAACATGTCAGGGATCATCCCTTGTGTGAAATGCATGGATCCATAGACCCATTTAGAGCCTACGTTAGCAAGAAGCTGCATACGCATCATGGCAATGGAAGCACTGCACCGGATGGTACCGTTTTCAAACACAACGTAGTATCTAAGGCTAAACAAGCACCACCACCAGCGTCAAAATATCCGGTTGTTGGTATTCGCAGGACAGGCTTAAATTCTAGCGCGTACCAAGGGGTAAACAACCATTTCAGAACCACTGAAGGCGGTTGTGGCTTCAGGCTATCAGGTGCGTGGATTGGACCCAGGAAACTATAAAAAATGTACCGGCCTGCAGTGCTCATTTTATATCTATACTCAGTGCTTTAGGTGGAAAAAAATTAATGTCATACAAATATGGGACAAAAACATGGGTGAAATTTTCATATAGACCTGTCTATTGATCTATAACTCAGTAGTTTTATTGTAGAGAAATAAAGATCAAAGCCAGTTCTAAATCAAATCCACATGAGTCAAATTCAAAGCGTCTTGGAGCCACTTTTATTAACGTCAAGCCTCGTGGCGTTAACGTGAAGATGAAAAACAACACTGAAAAACACTATTTTCATTTTAGGATTTAAAATACCAAACTTTGCACATAACTTTATATTTTCTGTCAGATGACATCATTTTAAAATATTAAATCAAATAGTCAGTATCTGAGGAGCCATTTTACCGAATACTTTTTTATTCTGATAATAATTTTTTGGGATGGATACCTTTGAAGTGCTGTTCTTACTAGAGTACAGTTTTTGGGTACTCCCACCTCTGCTTGTGGGTGATTCATGCTTCATAGTTTCTACTTTATTAGGTCTGTTTTCAAAGTTTATTGCTGCGTTCCACTTCCTGAAATTTTTTTCCTTTCACGACCTACTGTGTTTTTATTTCAGTTATGGTCTTGCCATACTTTGCACAGTCTCCTGTTTTAATTATTGATCAAAACGTCTTGCCATATAGGTTTTCCCCTTGTATTTAGTTCCTTAGTTTATTCTTGCATTTTGTTCTTTGTGCATGTCTATTTAGTTTTCTTAGATGAGTTTGTTAGTTTGGTTTATTGTTTTGTCCTCTTTAGCTTCTCAAGTTTTCACGCTCACCAGTATTCTTCACCCATGTCGTTCACCTGCGCCGCTGCCTCCTCATCCTCACGTGTTTTTCGTCGTTCTTTCGTCTTCAAGCTCTGATAAACATAGTTTATAGTTCATAGTTTTCTTTGCTTCCTTCCATGTCCCGTTTTTACAGTCCCTGAGTTTTGTAAGTTTTGCTCATTAAGTTTCGCACTGATGCCTCTCATTAATGGCGGTCTGCACGCCGTAGTTCCTCTGTGTGCGGGCAGAGGGCGCCAGTTGTAGATCGAGAAGGAGCACACGCGTTTTTGTTTTTTGTTTGTTTTTTTTTTTTTTTGCCGGATCTGCGTGCAGATCTTTGGGGGGGGGGGGGGGGGGCATTGATGGGGAAACACGGACTTACATACGCCCGAACCCTGGAAATAAGTCCACTGAGGGGTAACATTTAGAAGTAGTGGTCCTGCGTAGCGGTGCGTACTGGCCCACTTAAAGCACTGCCTATATTTTCATTTCACTAGAAACTCTGGTTGTCATCAACAGTTGCTTGTAAAGTGTAAACCCGCAGTTTACCGCTATAAATGGACATTCAAAGCTGCCAGAGACCCGAGGCAAAGATGGAAATAACAGACGGAAATAATTAGCTTTGGCTTCTCTTTACCTTTTTTTGTTGTTTTCCTCTGTTCCTTTGCAATAACATTTAATTTGCATTGGCGGTAGTTTTGAAATACTGCTCGGTAGAACAAATAGATGTAGCGCAAATGTTTATGCACAGGCCATTTGTTGAAGTTAACTTTTTAAAGTAGGCTTCGCAGTCTTTCGCGCTACTAACCGCTATACTTCCGTTGCCACAATGCGCGCGCATCTGTCTTTGTTTACAAACAGTGAATGGATCGATTTCATACCGTTTTAGCTTTAAAATTTAGAAAAAAATAAATACGCAAACAAGGAACCTGTTCTGTTTATTGGTGGTTCTGCCTCTGTGTTTGTTGGACAGATGCAGACTTTGCTAATGCGCCTGTCTGTCCTTTACTTTAAGGTTAAAATATCTTCTGGGTCGTTTAGAGAACTTTGCAAAATATGAACTATTCCACATTTTGTGGAAACTTCAGGGTATTTTATTAGGACTTTGTTTGATACGCAAACACAAAGTAGTGCAAAAGTGGAAGGAAAAGGATGATTTTCATAGCTTTTCACAAATAAACTTCTGAAAAGTGTCGGATGCATCTGTAAGATAAAAACCTGCATCTGTTGGTTTAATATACTTCAGTTCAACGCAGCTTTTTACATAACATTTAAAGTAAAATATTAATCATATAATAGCAAATGAAACTGCATCAATCAATCAGAAAAATAAAGCGAAATCAGAATTATCACACAAACGCAAAATAACTGAAATGAGGAAATAAAATGATTTGCTAAATGAGATCCGGTAACAACACTGACAAGTTGGATTTATTTCGCTTTTGTTTTACGATTCTTGAAAGGACAGAATATCTGGGTTTTACCTGAAGAAGTAAGAAGAACCCGAGGTTTGATCTCTAACCATGTTGGTTTGAGCTTCTGTGGAGAAAAAGGAAAGAGCGTGTTTATAATCCTGCTGACAGATTCATGAAAGCTGATGAATGATTAATCCGTTTGGAAGTTGCTGTTGTCAAATGTGTGATTTAACTTCACTAACATCTTTATTATGAACCCACAGGGCAAAGTGGGCATAAATCTATAAACACAAACAAAAGCAGCGCAGCAGAAGACGGTGATTAAAAACCGATAACAATTAGAGGGACAATAAAACCACTGCAGGCGAACTGAGTGAACTAATTCCCAGGAAGGATTTATCCAGACGTGTCGGATCAGGACTGCGTGCTGGCTGGAATCTGACGGAGGGTAATTAACAGAGGCCTCTGTCTGAACCTGCTTCAGTCCTCACGTCGGATTTCACGCGTGGGGGAGGTGTGAAAACTTTCTGCGTGTGTGGAGGGTTCGCAGGGTGAAGCGTCCTCTGAGCCGGTCGGCCTGGAAGGCGCGGCTCAAGGCTGGGAGTCGCTGAAACACAGGATGGAAACCTGCTGCTGCTGCAGGGCTTCACCTGCAGACGGGCTCACTGCCGGACCAGGCTGCTGACAGTCATCCAGCCATCATCCAGCCATCATCCAACCAACCATCCATCCAACCAACCAACCATCCATCCATCTAACCATCCAACCAACCATCCATCCATCTAACCAGCCATCTAACCATCCATCTAACCAGCCAACCATCTAACCATCCAACCAATCATCCATCCATCTAACCATCCAACCATCCATCCATCCATCCATCCATCTAACCATCCATCCAACCAACCAACCATCCATCCATCTAACCATCCATCTAACCATCCAACCAACCATCCATCCAACCAACCAACCATCCATCCAACCAACCAACCATCCATCCATCTAACCATCCAACCAATCATCCATATAACCATCCATCTAACCATCCAACCAACCATCCATCCATCTAACCAGCCATCTAACCATCCATCTAACCAGCCAACCATCTAACCATCCAACCAATCATCCATATAACCATCCATCTAACCATCCAACCAACCATCCATCCATCTAACCAGCCATCTAACCAACCAACCAACCATCCATCCATCTAACCATCCAACCAACCATCCATCCATCTAACCAGCCATCTAACCATCCATCTAACCAGCCAACCATCTAACCATCCAACCAATCATCCATATAACCATCCATCTAACCATCCAACCATCTAACCATCCAACCAATCATCCATATAACCATCCATCTAACCATCCAACCATCTAACCATCCAACCAACCATCCATCCATCTAACCATCCAACCATCCATCCATCCATCTAACCATCCAACCATCCATCCAACCAACCAACCATCCATCCATCTAACCAGCCAACCAACCATCCAACCAACCATCCATCTAACCAACCAACCAACCATCCATCTAACCAACCATCCATCCACCTAACCATCCATCCATCTAACCATCCAACCAACCATCCATCTAACCATCCAACCAACCATCCATCCATCTAACCATCCAACCAACCATCCATCTAACCATCCAACCAACCATCCATCCATCTAACCATCCAACCAACCATCCATCCATCTAACCATCCAACCAACCATCCATCAAACCCACTGCTGCTTCACCTGCAGATGGACTTACTGCCAGAGACCAGGCTGCTGACAAGACATCCAACCATCATCCAACCAACCATCCAACCATCCATCCATCCATCCATCCAGCCATCCAACCATCTACCACCTATCTATCCATCCATCCATTCATCCATCCAACCATCCATCCATCCATCCACCCATCTATCCATCCAACCATCATCCAACCATCCATCCATCCATCTAACCATCCAACCAACCATTCATCCGTCTGTCCGTCCGTCTAACCATCTACCACCTATCTATCCATCTATTCATCCATCCATCTGTCCGTCCATCCAACCATCCAGCCATCCAACCATCCGTCCGTCCATCCATCCATCCATCCATCCATCCTCTCTGGTATCTCATCACATATCCTGACTGAGGCAGTCTTCAATTATCACTCATTTCATTATATTTTTCTTTTCAAGCAGCCAAACTGTCTTGAATTTACACAAAGAGTCAAAAATAACACAGTTTGCTGTTGAGGAGGAAGGATTAAGGTCCAGCCAGGTGACTCCTGCAGAGGTTTAGTGTAAACATCGATCCCTGAGCGATCATCTCTCAGGTCCTCTGTCTCAGACACAGTTCATCTGCTGCTCGTTGTCGTCCTTTAGACTCCACCATCCTTCTTTTGTTCTCCCGTTTCAACAAACCTGCTTAAAACTCCTACAGTTCCTGAGTGAAGCTGCTTTCACTCTAAATTCACTTCTATCAATATTTTAGCTTTCCTCAGCCCTCTTTTTCTGCCAGAGTGTCACTTGTTATTATTCAAAATAAGGTCGGGAGTGGCAGGTGAAGCACATCAGTGATGATATTGACTCCATGTTTAATTAAATGTTTAATTAAAAGAAAATAGAGCCAAGAGACTGTTATCAACAGAGAGAGCTCTACGCATCCTGAAGGAAAAACTGAGGGCTTTGGTGCTGTGATCTGTATCCCGAGTGTGTGTTTGTGTTGTATTAAAATAAAAACATTACTGCTTTATCACTTTTCAGTGAATATCGTCTGCTGAAATTTATCGCATATGCTGCAACAGGTGGGTTATGTTTATGAGAACAACAAAAGCCTAACTAGCTTCAGTCAGGCTCTTCTCGTTGGACCCAAAAGTGCAGCCAGAATCAGACACAGAGAGGTGAAGTGAAGACGTTTTAATAATGAAACATAAAGACCTGCGACGCTCGTCACAAAGGGAACAGGACATGAAAATCAGGGAGCTGATATACTGAGGCAGGAGTGGAGAATGAGACAGGAACCAGGTGAGCTAATCAGAGGAGATGTGGGACAGCTGCGGCTGACGGAGAGCAGGAGAACTGAGGGAGGAGGACGAACGAACACAAAGGGATTATAAACAAAACGGGAAAAACCAAAACGCACAGAGGAAAGAGCACAAGAAATGGTGACAAAGAAGAAACTAAACAAAGAAATTAACTAGTATGGCAAAACCCTAATGACAATAATTAACAACTGAATATGGCAAGACATTTCTAGCAATAATAAACCCAGAATTGTTTAGACAATTATTCCCTCTGGTTCTGGATATTGTGCAGCTGGAAGGATTTTTGCTCTTACTTTTTTACCTTTGGACAGCTGTTATGGTGCGTAACCGTGGCAACAACGTATTGGGGTTTTTTTGTTTGTTTTTTTTTACAACTGAGAGCAACTGACTAGCATCTAAAAAACTCAAATAACACCTGAACCACATCCCCAGGTCCCAGAGGAATTGAAAAGGAGGCTTCATGGATGCAGAGCAGAGAGAGAAGGAGGAAGTTCAACCATCTCTTCTGTCGATCATAATAAGCAAAGATCATATCCCCGACTCCAACGTCTCTCTGCTTGATTTTCTAACCATATGGCCAGACAGAGATTTAAAGAGAAGCAGCAAAAGCAAATGAGGTGGATTAGCAGTGCTTGCTACTAATGGTGTCATCCAGGACATGTTGCTGTTTCTGTTGCCTGGATATTGAGTTGTTAGCATACAGCAACAGTCTTCACAGGGTGTCTGCAGGTTTCACCAACTCAAATTTAGGACCTTTTTAAGACCTTTATGAATGAAATTTAGGACTTGTATCGCGACAGAGATCGTCTAGCCAACTGGTGTTAATTTATGCTTACCAATGATAGATGCAAAAAAGCTAGCTAGCTAGGTTATATTAGCAGCTAGTCAGCGGTAACCTCAGCCGCCTCGAGTCAAAGAACATAATGATGTCTGTGTGCGACTCAAACTTTTGCCTGACAGAAAAGCCCCACGAGAAAAATAAACTACATAGATTATATGATATTAAATCAACCTGCCGCAACAAAATTTAAGATCCGTGATTAACATATTTAAGACCAATTTACATATTTTCTCATGAATTTAAGACATTTTAAGGCCTTAATTTTAGATACAAGAATTTAGGACTTTTTAAGGATGTGCTGACACCCTGCTTCAGTCAGAGGCTTCTTCAGATTTGTAGCAAGACAGTCTGCTACCACCATCCATAATGACTCGTTGAAGATCCTTGGATGATACGAGTTAGAACATTTAGTTTCTCTTTGGGATAAATAAAGTATTTCTGAATTGAATTGAAAAGAAAACCAGAACACAAACACCTGATTATGACACACATTTCCATCTGTTCATCCGGACACAAACGTTGTGTTTCTTCATTAATCTGAGCCTTTTCAGGCTGGCAGGTGGGCCACACATCCTGGTTCTGGTTTCTTCCTGCTAAACGGCAGTGATCCCTGCGATTCTTGAATTTCCCTCCCACAACTAGACCTCAGATAAGCATCAGGAACAAACCAAACAGTGAAGACGAGCAGAGTCTAATTACCATGTGGAGCTTCTCTGGGGCTCAGCAGTGGAGAGGAGAGGACGTGGTCCATGTTGATCTTCAGAGCAGGACTACAGAGAAGACAACACAGAGTCAGAGCCACATGTGTCACATTTGTTTATTACTTAGATGATCTGTGAGCATTATTTATGCTACCTGCTTCTGATGGGCGGAGCCATCCTCTCCACCTGCTGGCAGCTGGACTTACTGACCTTCTCTGTCGACAACCAATAAAAAGTTATTTTGCAATGCCTCAGTTAGAGCCCAGACAGCATGTGTCATTTTACCAACTTTCTCAACCGTTATTTGAATCGTTCGGCTCCGATGTCGTTTCGAAAGCAGTCTTACTTTCTATGGCAACATTTGAGCTGTTCTTGGTTTTCAGAGATGCTATGATGTCAGGTTGTATCAAATTTACCCTGTTTTGCGGCAGGAATAAACATAAACAGCTCAAAACATAAATCTCTGGGTGCTGAACCATCAGCAAGTTGACCGATCAGTTTATTTCTCTTGGTAGTTCAGTATTTGCATGAATTATGACGATAAATTATAAAAAGTAGGGATGCACCGAGATGAAGATTTGAGCCGATATCGATATCCAGTATTAATATCACCTTTATGGCCGATATTCACTGATATAATATATACTTCCCTACCCTTTTGACAAACAAAAACCAATCACACTGCTGACATTGCTTCTCTGCTTCAGTTAAACGTCCCACAATCCTGCGCTGACCAAACCCCTCCCTTATTTATTTATTTCCATCTTGTTTGTGTGTCAAACAAGATGGAAATAAATAAATCAGTTGTTCATATCGGCCCAGTTTTACTGTCGGGTCGATACCGATAAATCAGTTTTATCGATTCATCAAATTTTTGCTTTTTTAAGATTTAATTTTTGGAAAATGTGGATTTTTTTTCTCCCACCAATGCGCTCCTTGTGTTTCCATAGTTCAGAGTGATGTCAGCGCGCCCAGAGCCGCCATCTTGTTTGACAAGCTGTTTCACCGCTTCTGTTTATTTGGACGCTAAATTCAGGTGAACTCTACCACGCAGTAAGATTTTTTTTTTAATTACAAGAATAAAGTCATAATATTACCATAATTATTATCCTACACATAAAATATACAATTAAACTGAGCACTGTTGAGCATCTTGTGTTTATACTTTGGTATAAGTTTTACAAATAAGACAAAAGTAAATCTTTTAACACATCAGCATCAAATTATTACTTTGAATCGTTCGCACAAACGAATGAGTCTAATTTGAAGAAAGAATCACACGGACTGAACTGGTCAAGTCAGAACGCAACAACTATCGAAGCTTTTTATTATTAAAAAGACTTTTTTCTGGTAATTTTAAGATGTTCTTGTGAAATTGAGTTTTTTTTCTGCTAATATTACGACTGTGTTCTCATAATTAAACAAAACCTCTGCTGGCCTGGTCTTAATACCCCATCATACAACTTACAGAAATTGAATTGAAATGATTGAAATAAAAGCCAGTTTTGAAAATATTTTCTGTCATTTCTAATTTCTTTTTTGGAAAAGAATGTGAGAAAAAAAAAAAAATCAGTCAAAATCGTAAATCGGATCTGGTTTGAAAAAAATCAGAGATTTTACCTTTACGCCATATCGCCCGGCCCGAACGATGTTAAAAAATGACTAATATTGGCCGATACCGATGTTGATGCCGATATTCCTGATAGAAAAAAGGTAAAACCTCAAATATAATTTAATCTATATGTATATTATTTTTTCTCCTGATTTCGGTTCTTATCCCTATTGGGGTCGGCTGAATCTCAAACCAAAATAACTGGGAGCGAACCCATGCTGGGAGGTGGCGTGTGCTGGAGTCACATGACCATGTTTTCTAACTGTAGCCTCTGATTAAATCCTAGAAAGTGAACTGAAATATCAGTTTTCAGGTTCAAAACATCGTGAACCTGATGCAGGTTGGTTGGTTCGATAGACCCAGTGGTAGATGGTTCCTTTATTGACCTCTAAAACCAGTTACACAAAGACCAAAACGACAGCTGTATGAAAAATGAGCAGCTTCGCTCTCAGTTTGGTTCCATTTGTTGGCATTTTGTTGGTGTTTTCCTCCATATTTAAGTTGAGGATGAATTTAGTTTCTGTTTTATTTGTAAATATTTGTATCCCTCACCCGTTAAGCCTCACATGCAACATAATGTGACTCAATGTGTATTCTGACACTTTCCCAGTGAGAAGCAACCATTAAATTAATCAGCTCGTCTGTTGGATCGGACCAAACAGTCCAGCCTTCGCTCCCCTCATGCATCAATGACCCAGTCGTCCGTTCACAGCTCCGCTGTTCCTTCACTGGGCCGCTTCTGCTAACCGGGTCCAACCCAGAGGAGCTGCATTTCTGGAGCTGCGCTGAACCTGTCCTCCCAACGTCACTTGTCAAACTGGCTCTAAATCCATGCGCTTCCTGATGTTTCTGCTTCGAATACATCAACTCTGAAGGCTACGACGGAGTATCAGGGCCAGGCTAAGAAAAAGTAAATAAATAATTACAAGAATAACGTCGCAATAATACGAGAATAAGGTAATGATGATACGACCAGAATAAAGTTGTAATATTATGAGAAAAAGGTCGTCATATTATGAGAATAAAGTCATTATAATATGAGAATAACGTCATAATATTACGTTAAAAAGTTGTAGTATTATGAGAAAAAAGTCGCAATATTAAGAGGAAAAAGTCATGATGATACTATCGGAATAAAGTCGTAATATTACGAGAAAAAGTTGTAATATTATGAGAACAAAGTCATGATATTATGAGAATAAAGTCATGATGATACTACCACAATAAAGTTGTAATATTATGAGAAAAAAGTTTAATATTACGAGAACAAAGTCATAATATTAAGAGGAAAAAGTCATGATGATACTACCGGAGTAAAGTCGTAGTATTATGAGAAAAAAGTCGTAATATTATGAGAAAAAAGTTGTAATATTACGAGAATGAAGTCATGATGATACTACGAGAACAAAGTCGTAATATTACAAGATAAAAGTTGCAATATTACGCGAATAAAGTTGTAATATTACGAGAAAAAAATTGTAATATTACGAGAATAAAGTCTTGATGATACTACTAGAATAAAGTTATAATATTATGAGAAAAAAGTTTAATATTACGAGAAAAAAGTCATGATGATACTACCAGAATAATATTAGTATCAGTAATAGTATCTTCTGGTAATATTGCAGCTTTATTCTGCCAATATGACTTTATTCTCATAATTTAAAAAAATACAAACAAATTCTCTTATCCAGGCCCAAATACTCCGTTGTAGAAGACAAAATGTCCTCTTGCTAAAAAATTAAACCCACATTCAAACAACTGCCACTATGAAGAGATAATCAGTGGTTATAATGTTATGCCTGATCTGCACATATCAAGCGTGTTTTCTTTCTAGTTTTGCATTTTAGCGTTACTCTGGTTTCTCATTCATCCTCCCTCCTGCCTTTTCAGTCGCACACTGGGAGTAAAAGTTTCTCTGCGTCTGAAGAAAATAAACATTTTGACCTGAAAACGACCAAAAGAAGTGATTCATTTGTTTACCGGAGAGCTGATGCAGCAGTGTCGAGGCCAGGTTGACTGACATGTCCTGCCACAGGACCGCTCGGAGGCACTGGTCCTCCATCTTGGCTCCAAAGAGCAGGTGCTCCTCTATTTTTGCTCCAGAGAAAACCTGAGCAGCCATCTTGGCTCCAGAAACAAGCCCGTTCTCCAACATGGCGCCTGAAGGAAACTGCTTCTCCTTCTTGATACCACAGAAAAACTTGTTGCTCATCTTAGCTCCAGAAAAAGGTTTCTCTGGAAGCTTTGCTTGAACGGGACAAAGGTCGTCCATCTTGGCTCTGGAATGAAGGCGATCCTCCGCTGCGGTTTCAGAAGCTCCACAATCTTTCAGTTTCACCTGAAACTGAAAACTGTTTGAAGCGTTAATGAAGCAGTCCGCTGGGCTCGAGGCAGAAAATCCAGCTTCTGCTTTAAGACCAAAGTTATACTGGTCCACCATTTTGGCTCCAGGGTGCAGCAGGTCAGCTGTCTTGCTCCGAGTGAGGTCCTGGTTTTCTGTTTTAACGGTGAAGTGATGGCGGCTTGTCATCATTAAGGCGGGACGAGTCGTCTCTTCGATGCCGGGCTGACCCTGGGTCATTGCGTCCACTTCCAGGGGCTCCTCTTCCTCTTTGAGCCTCAACATGTGGCCGCTCACTTCCTGACGCTCTGTAACAGGCGGGGAAATGTGTGATATGGAGTCTCTTTTAGTTCTCAACATGTTAAAGTTGGTTTTTTTCTGGAGAATGGAGCAAACAGTCTGTACCTGCCAGTTTCCTGAGCAGGTCTGAAGCCAGCGTGTCTGTGACGGTGTTTCCCTCAGGGGTGTGGGTCAGCGACGGCGGCTCGGGGCTCGCCCCGGGGCCGTCCGGCGACAGGGCCACGCCGGGTTCGTCCTGGTGCTCTGCCTCCTCTCGGCTCCCAGGATGCATCAGGGCCTTCTGAGTGGCCTCTGAAGGGAACGGGAGGTGACAGAAGCTGAGTGAGTGAGAGTTCGGCTGATTACAGGATGATCACAGGACAGACTGGACCCCTGGAAGGTCAAAGGTCAGCAGAGATGACTGGGGGTTTTCACCTTATTACCCTATATTCAGCAAGAAGTCAAGTTATTGTGATGGATGCATGGACGGATGGATGGATGGATGAATGGTTGGATGGACGGACAGATGGATGGATGAACGGATGGGTGGATGAACGAACAGATGGATGGACGGATGGATGGACGGACGTACGGTTGGATGGACGGACGGAGGGAGGGATGGATGACGGATGGACGGATGTATGGACAGATGGATGGACGGACGGATGGATGGATGGATGGACGGTTGGATGGATGTATGAACTGATGGATGGATGGCTGGATGGACAGATGGATGGATGGATGGACGGATGGATGGACGGCTGGATGGATGGATGGACAGATGGATGGATGGACAGATGGATGGATGGATGGACGGATGGATGGATGAACAGATGGATGGATGGATGGATGGACAGACGGATGGATGGATGGATGGATGGATGAACAGATGGATGGATGGATGGATGGATGGACAGATGGATGGACGGCTGGATGGATGGACAGATGGATGGATGGACAGATGGATGGATGGATGGACGGATGGATGGATGAACAGATGGATGGATGGATGGACAGACGGATGGATGGATGGATGGACAGATGGATGGACGGCTGGATGGATGGATGGATGGACAGATGGATGGATGGACAGATGGATGGATGGATGGACGGATGGATGGATGAACAGATGGATGGATGGATGGATGGACAGACGGATGGATGGATGGATGGATGGATGAACAGATGGATGGATGGATGGATGGACAGACGGATGGATGGATGCCACCATCACTGCACCACCACGTCCTTCTCATATAATGACTGATGTTTAATGCTCTTCCCAACCAACCATTATTAACTCCTGTCTTGATTTGAAATATTAAAACATTTCTGCTAAAGTATTCACACCCCGTGAACATTTTTCCACCTTGTGACGCTGCAGCCTCAAACCTTAGTCAGATCTGATGAGACCCAGCAAGTACCAGCTTCCCTGTTACTGCTGAAGAAAAACATCCCCACACCATAATGCTGCCACCACCAAGCCTCCATATAGGATGGTGGTTTCAAGCTGGCGTGCAGTGCTGCCTTCTCCTCCACACACAGCTTTCTGCATGTTTGGATAGAAAGTTCAACATTTGTCTTATTTGAGGCCAAGCAATGCTACTTGACACGCTATTGGCTGGCGTTTACAAAGCAGCCAATCCAGAAGGTGCATTTATTTTCCTTGGCACTGATTGGCCGAACAACCAAGAGCAGGAAATAAGGAAGACTTTGTTTACATAGACATCATGATCCATTTTATTCATGGTTTCAGTGGTGTGTGGTTTTTATTTCCATTTTAATTATTGTTTTTGGTTGCCGTGTTTTAATGTGGGTTTTTAAAATGTCTTTAAAAAAAATACTAAATAAATGCAGAATAAGGAAAAAATTGAAAAAAAACATAAAGTGACAATATTTTTTTTAAAAATTACTAAACAAATAGAGAATATGGAACAAATAGAAAAAACATTGAAAAAAGTGACATAAATAAATAAAAAAAACAACAAAATAAATACAGAATATGGAAAAAATAGAAAAAAATACATAATGAAAAAAGGTGATAAATAAAAAAAACTAAATAAATACGGCTATGGAAAATAATTTTAAAAAATACAAAATGGAAAAAAAGTGACAATAAATCAAAAAATTACTAAATAAACGCAGAAAATGGAAAAAGTAGAAAAAAATACATAATGAAAAAAGTGACAATAAATAAAAAATTTACTAAATAAATACAGAATATGGAAAAAATTGAAAAAAATCCCATAATGAATAAAGTGAAGATAAATTTTAAAAATTACAAAATAAATCCCAAAAAAAATTTAATGAAATAAAGTCAACTAATAAAATAGTAAGATTGGAGAGAAAATGGAAAATCAAATAATATTGACAATGTTAAGTGTTTTTTTACGAAATTAAAGTTTATTAGTCTTGCATTATTATGCCATTATCAATATATCAGTTGAAAATGGTCAAAAAACAACAATATTATCGGTTATCGCAATAATTTCTGGGACAATTTATTGTCCAGCAGAGCTTGTTATGGTGACAGAAGTGTCTGTCCTGAAGAATCATCCAAAGCCGTGTAAACTGGGATGTATCAGTGTGTGTGGCTACCTGAAAGCCTGATGAGGAGGTCAGACGCCATCTTGGTGCTGACATCAGGGCTGAACAGAGAGGTGGCTGCTGGGAAGGGACTCGAACCCGCGGCGTGCGCATCCACCGCGTGTGCCTCGGACGCGCTCAGCGAGAAAGCATCATCACCAGAGTGTGTCTTTGTGAGAGCGGGGTGTGTGTGTCGTTTGGCTGCATCAGAGGGAGGCTGCAACACACTCGACCCACGCTTCATCTCACAGCGTGTATGCGTGTGTGTTTGACAGAAAAAAAAAGGGAAAAATCAAGAGTCAAAACTCAGAGAAAGAGAAGGGCAGGAGAGAAGGAAGAGGAGGAAGAAGAGGAGGAGGAAGGCAGTGCTGCTAAAATAAGAAGGCTGTGTTTCCTAACGTATGGAAGCGAGGAGATCATGGTGGAGAAGAGAAGAGGGGGGATTGCAGAGGGAGGATTTGCTCTTCACAGCGAGCTGTTGCTGCCTCTCACTGACCTGAAAGACAGAGAGAAGGGAGACGGACGGAGGGGAGCGAGGAAGATGAACGGGGAGGAGGACAAGGGTGAGGAACAGAAGAGGAACACGAACAAAGTGAATCTGTGAATGAATCAATTATTAAACAGATAGAGCCTAATAATAATAAGGGGATAAATCTTTCCTGTTACCGCCATGGTAACAAACCCTGCTGTGTCATCTCCCGCCCTGACCTTCCCACCGACAATCATCAATTACGATCAATAATCGTCACTTCAGCCTGCCACCATCTGTTAGTCTTGATCTCTTCATGCACTTCCATCCTGCCTCTGTCCTATGAGCACGAGGCACTGCACACAGACACTAATATATAGCTTTTCTGTTTACTAATTTAGTAAATTGTAAATATATTTACTCATAAAATACAAAGAAAAATATTAAAAATATGACTTTAACAATTAAACTATATTAAATGGGGAGTAATGAGTACAGGCACACTTGATTCTAGGATAAGATAGAATAATTCACTTTTTTAAAAAACATTTGGTTTGCATACTCTCAATATGACACTTAAGTTCAATTATTAAACTAATCAAACCATTAAGATAATTTTCCATCATAAAGTAACAAAATAAGGGAAACATAAACAATCAAAGTAGGTATGAAATGTAAATTAAGGATCAGAAATAATATAAATGCTTAAAAGTGAAAAAAAGTTTATATATATATATATATATATATATATATATATATATATATATATATATATATATATATATATATATATATATATATCTCAAATAAAAGGTGAGGATGATTATCAACATTTTTTATTAAATCAATTACCAAACTGTACATAATACAAAGTTATAAAACCTAAAAACTGGTAAAATATTGAGGAAAAAAAATACAAAAAAAGAATATAGTCAAAATTATAATTATAAATATGTATTTCAAAATAAAATGACTACAATAAAAAAATTAAATATTCACAAATGTCAAACTTTTAAATTTACATTTTTCCAACAACACTAAATTTTTAACATTATGACAAATCTTTGTAAATAATATGATACAAACAACTCAAATACAATAAAATTTAAAAATTCTTTATTTTTAAACAAAAAAATATATATATTTAAGGAGAATTTTAACCTCACACAGATTGTTTTAGGCAGATATTAAACGACAAACTATTTTTTTTTCGCTATAAATTAAAATAATAAAGGGAACGTGCTGTGTCCTTTCGCCTCGGTGTTCTCACTACCCTCGACCCCGTTTCCTCCAGCCACTCGCCCCTGTCTCTAGGCGACACCATGCGGGCTGCTGCCGCCGCTTCCGGCAGGGGAGCCAAAATCCACCGGACACCACTTTCCCCTCAACACCCCCTCCCAGCTCTCCCTCCGGTCGGTCGGTGTCCGAGCCCCCACCCCCACGGAGCCCCCCGCTGTGTGTTTGCTGGTCGGTTACCTCTCCCCTCCTCTCTCCCCGTCTCCCTCCTGCTGCAACATGGCTGAACGGCGCTCACACTCCCCGGCACGCCGAGGCAGAAAGTCATCTCCCGGGCTGGGATGATGCCGGAGCGATGCTCGGCTCAGCTCTCAACGGCTCTAACGGTTTCCGCTCGCGCTGCCTCTCGTTACCGGGAACAGGGGCAGGTGTCAGCGCGCGACCACACACACACACACACACACACTGTCACACACACCTCCGCTCCTCTTCCCTCCCGCCCCCTCTCCTGCAACATGGCTGAACGGTAACCCGACCTCCCAAGACCTCAAAAGTCCTTTTCACGGGTCAGTTAGCATCAGCGCCCGGTCATAGCTGGGACCAACCCGCCCCGGGACGAGACGATCCCCCTGCTGTTCCCTCCGTGACTTACCGGTACCATGAGGGCAGATGGTGGCGGCGGCGGTGGAGCAGCTGCTGCTGCTGCTGCTGGTGGTGCAGTCCGGGGCATAGCCTATATATAGACTATACATCTCATCCATTTTAAATCTCCTGTTTTTACTTCTTCACCTCAGTCCTCCTCCGTTTTTACTCCCGTTCCTGCATCCAGCGTCACGTAAAGTAAAGGAATAAAAAGAAGAGAAGCGAGGAGAGGATCCGTCTCCTCCCGGTTCCTGAGGATGACGGGTCGGTCACCGAGCAGGGCAGATGGAGGTTTCCGCCTCCTCTCTTTCTCTCGCTCTCTCTCTCTCTTTCTCTGTGTAATAGAGAGGAGGAGAAGCAGTGTTTCTTGTACATATAGTCCTGGGTTCACACAGTTCTCACCATGAAGAAACCCAGAAACACTGAAGCTCTAGATCTAATAACCGAAGCCCTTATAGACATGATCATTTCTAGGAGGTTTGGCACAAAAATTGTACCTTGCAAAGATACTCATCCCTGTTGAACTTTGTCACGTTTTCAAAGTCGAAATCAGCTTTATTGGTCAACTTTAGAGGAAATAAAGGATAAAAGGAGCAGACAGAAAAGAAAGGGTGTGCATATTTTTGTTTTAAATAAGGATAAGCAACTACTCAGACTATAAGGTGTTCATTGTGTCCATCAGAGAGACACCCTGGGGGAAGAAACTGTCGCCGACCTGAAGGTAAAAGTCGGAACAGTTTGTGTCCAGGATGTGTGGGGTCTGGAGATATGTTATACCTGGTTCACTCGGTAAGATTTTAAAATTGTCAGCCGATTTTCAAAAGCTGAGAGACCACACACACTTGACGATAAAAAAAAAAAAAAAAAAAAAAAAATCTTAGCTATAACAGGTTTGGTCGTACAGTGCAACACACCACACACGAACTGATTTCACTCTCCAACATTCAGATGTCAGATGGTAAATCTCGCAAAACCTCTCGAGAACAAACGTGAGTTCAGAGTAAACATACATGGCCGACAAGGAAGAAGCAATAGCGATAGTTTGTGGACTATGTTTAACTGGGAAAAAATAATACAAAAGACACCTCCGATGTCCACCGGACTCTCTGGTGGGTCACGGCGGTTGTTTTGTGTTCTTTATTTAGAATCCCCCTCCATGTTTCCATCAGTCCGCTTTCTGATTGGCTGCACGTCCTATTCAACACATCCACTGGGATATCGGGCCAAGACAATCCAACATGCTGAATATCTCTGATTTTAGATCGGAATGGTCCCAACATCCTTCCGAGTGGAAGATCACTCTCAACACACCACACACGGCAGGAAGATCTCTTAATCAGGGAATCCTTAAGATTGTCGGAAGGGAAAAATCGGCATAAAAATATTGCAGTGTGAACTAGGCATTAGCTGCCCTCTTCCTGACCCGAGATCTGTACAAATCCTGGATGGAGGGAAGGTCCGCCTGTCACGTTTCATGGCTGAATCAAACCACACAGTGATGGACGAACACAGCACAGACAGAATAATAGCCGTACAGAGGACGCCACGTTGCACAAACTTAAATATTTCTATTGGGATTTTGTGTGATAGACAAGGTAGTACATAATTGTGAAGAGGAAGACATCAATGCACTGCGTTAAATCTTTTACCTAAAATAAATTCTAAACTTTGCGGCACTGGTTTTGCTCTTCCCTGGTACCCCCAAATAAATAAAAAAAAAAGTCAAGATCATGAATGTCCTTAAAGGGCCGGTTGTGCCAGAATGTATTGATAAAACCCAAAATATTAATAAAAATCTGTCTCTGCATTTGATAAGTACTTCTTAAAAATAAATAATGCTGAACTTTTCAGATTGATCAGTCCCTCCAGGATTTCGTGATTGTTTTTGAGCTTTTTTGCAGTCAAAATGACTTTGTGTTGCTGATTTAGAAATATTTGCAAGAAATTTTGCAATATCTGCGCTTATGTGTGACGTTAAATGTGACTTTTTGTCACTTGACATCAAGTAAGGCTGAGGCAGCAGAAGTAAGAAATACCGCCACCTGCAGGTGGGAGTTAGCGTTACTTAAACCCGACGTTTTTGACAATTTGTTTCAGAAAATTTGCAACAAACTCACAATTATGCATTAGCGGGAACAAATGTGGGGATCTGTTGTTTTTGAGTGAATTTCCACAGAAAACTAGAGGGACTGTTTGATTCAGTTTGGCAGTATACAGGTAAAAACTGATTTGATTGATAAAATATTTGAGAACACAACTGTTATCTTCAAGGTTCTATTAATGTGTCCCTCTGGATTCTAGAGGGACACATAAAAAGCTATGACCCCTAGGTCTTGAATTTGACACATGTGATCTAGAGCAATGAAGCAACATTTAGCTGTACCTGTGACAACTCCAGGCTACTGATGGTAAATTTACATAGTGTCAATCACGAAAAGCTTAGAAAGTTTAAAAGGTTCCTTTAGAAAAATGCAGTGACAGTTGGACTGACGCTTTTAGCCAGGAAAGCCGTCACCACTTGAGTATGGTTCTGTCAAAAAGGTGAAGGAGATTAATCTGAGTCGCTGGACATGTGGATTTCTGAGAACATTTACAGAGGAGGAAAACTTACTCAAGAGGTCCAGAGGGAACACTAGTGGTTCCTCGGGCCCCAGTCTGGGTCCAGAGGAAGATTACTTGTAGAGGACAGGCAGGTGAGTTGATATGTTGAGTACTAAACAGGTTTTATTGAGGAAACAAAAGACCAACAGAGGAATCACAGAGACTGGTTGGTGCAAGGAGAAAATGAGTGGGCAAATCTTGGAAGGCTTCTACGAGACAGAGATCCAAGAACAGAACATACAAACAGTTGCTGAAGAGCTCAAGAGCCTAATTACTCTAAACAACAACCTGCTGGAGGACACAGGCTTCAGCTGGTCATTATGTACTGGAAGGCTGATGAGACGATGATTAGCATGTGTGCCTTGAGGGAAAACAGGAGCCAACCCAACAACCAGGACCTAATGTGCCCTTCCAGGTAACAACAGGTGAGCAGAAAAACGTAACAAGGCAATACAGGTGGTGCCTTAGGTACAACAGCTTCAACATTAGTTTAAAGCACTGGAGAGCTTCTTATATGTTGTAGAGTCTAAGTTATAAGTTGTACCAGTTGTAGTCATGGTACCAGAGAAGAAAATCTGCAATAAACCTGGCGAAAAAAGGAAAAACTGGCTATGAGGTGTTTATTTGGGGGAAATTTTGTGATTGTTTCTTGTCAATATTGGCAACATTTGTTTCTTTGGAGCTTATTTTAAAACTTTATTCACAAAATGATGTCGATCTCAAAGTTTTTCCTTAATTTAATCTTAAAGGACAAAACACCTCAAGTGCAAGTAAAAGCTTAATTAGTGACCTCAAAACACTCATGAAACTAATGGAAACATACACTCAAGGTCCAAAAAAAACATAACTCGAAGTAATGGGATAGATATCACTTTACAAGAAAAGTACATTGTGTAGTACTTCAGGTGAATTGTCAGCAACCCATCCCTTATTTATGCATTTAGTAGCCCAACCCAGACATAACTGCTACCAGATGTGGAGAAATGAGAAACCATTTAAACAGAACCCATCTGACAATATGAAGTAGGCTTGAAGATTTTAAAAAGCAACGCCGTTATTCGCCCATGTAAGGAACTTCAAGAACAAATGAAAAGCAGAATCACTGACCTCCAGCAGTCTGGTAAGGGTTAGAAAAACATTTCTAAGGACTCCAGAGAACCACAGTGATGCTTCCCAGGAGAGGCTGGCCTACCAAACTAACTCCAAGAAAGCTTTGATGACTCATCCAGAAACTCACAAAAGAACCCTGAACCACATGTTGAGCACAGCAGGCCTCACTTGCCTCAGTCAAGGTCAGAAAGAAACAGAGATAGGGCAGAAATGGAAGAGTTTCAAGTCAAAACCAGTGCTGACCAAATAAAACACAAACGCTTGTCTCATATTGACCAATAAACATCTTGAGGATCCCCAATAGTTTGGGTAAAATATTCTGTAGACTGACGAGACAATGACGGTCCCACTACATCTGTCTTAAAGCTAACACAGCCTTTCAGAAACAGATAATCATAGTGACAGTCAAACATGGTGGTGGTAGTGTGATGGTTTGGGCCTGCTTAACTGCTTCAGGACCTGAACGACTTGCTGTAAATTATGGAACCATGAGTTCTGCTGTCCACCAGAGGATATTACAGGGAATATATGACCATCTGTTTATCACTTTAAGATCAAGAACATTTTGGTTATGAGGCAAGACAATGATTAAAAAAAAAAAAAAAAAAAAAAAAAAAAAAAAAAAAAAAAAAAAAAAAAAGCAAAAATAATGAGAAAGTGACCTAGTCAAACCTTAAATCTAATTGAGATGCTGTGGCATGACTTAAACCTAAAAACCACTTCAGTATGGCTAAATCAAAACAATTCTGCAAAGACGAGATCGCTAACTTTCCTCCACAGCGATGTAGATGTCAGTTGATGCTGCCTCAGGTGGAGCAACTAGTTATTCGGTTTAGGGAGCAATTACTTCTAACATAGGGACAGGTTTGCTTGGTAGCCTTTTCCTTAAATAAATTATCAATTAAAAAGTGAATTTTGTTATTTTTTAATCTGATAGTTTTTCATCCACAGACGTCTAGAAGAGTGCAGTTCCCCGTATCAGCCAGCAGAGGGAGACCGAGTCAACCATTTAGGCAGTAACCTTTCAGTACAAGAAGTGTCAGGAAACAGAGAGAAAAATGTGCATAAAACACACTTTTTATTTAAATTTATTTAAATTTTCTCTTAGAGAGCAGCTGGATACATCCAACAACCTTAGATTCTAACATGATGAAAGGAGAAGAGGAATGTAGACAGTATTCTCATATCTTTTAACCAGCTAGCATCACTTTAAGATGCTAGCTTAAGAGAAACCTTTGCACAACTTTCAGAAAAACATGATAAAAACCAAACAGATGGAGAAGTAATTCATTTTAAAAAAAGTTTTGTAACACAAACACACAAAATCCCCGACAACAGGTAAAAACAGACCTCTGTTGTAGTAAACTGGAGTAAAACTGTAATTTCCTGCAGGCCTAGAAGATAACTTCGTGTTTAGTGCAATTTTATATGCAAAATAACGCTGCTAATTACATGATTATGCTCTTTTTTTTAAAATTAATCAATGATGAACTCTGAAGAAAACAACAAAGATCCACAGATCTACAAAACATCAACACCATTTGTGATAATCAGTTTTAATGTTTTGCCACAGGTTAATTAGATTTTGGTCTGGACTTTGACTAGGCCATTTAAAGACTTCTAAACTACTGCAGCTCTGGCTGTAAGTTTAGGGTCGCCGTCCTGCTGGGAGGTGAACCTCTAGGTTTTCTTCCAGGATTGTCCCGTATTTAGCTCCACCCATCTTCCCTGCATCATGATGCTGCCACCACCATGTGGAGATATTGTGGCCAGAGTTATTCAGGCTTACTTGCCATGTTAGATTTGGATTTAAACCATAAATATGAATTTTGCTCACATCTGACAGGAGCACTTTCGTTCAGATTTGCTGTGTCCTTTGCACCGTTTGCTACGAAGTGAGAGGGGACTGCTCTGGCTTTCTTCTTGCCTCTCCTTCATAAAGTTGAGATTTGTAGAGTTCAGGCCTATCAGCTACCCTGTAAACAGACTCTCCGACATGAGCTGTGGATCTCTGCAGCTTTTCCAGGGTTACCACTGGGGATGGGAATTGATAATAGTTTATCGATACAGATTCCTTATCTATTCTCTAATCGATTCTCATTGAGTTAGGAAATATGCTCTTTAATTCAAAATATCCACCATATTGCATTTGATGAAAACAAAATAATTAAAACTTTTAAAAAAAAAAAAAAAAAAAAAAAAAAGAATCTCTTTGTTAAATGAACATTTTTAACATGAAAATGCAACTTTCTGCACATCAACAGTTTTTGTGCAGACAAATCTGCATGTTTGCCTTTACAGGAAGGATCTTTCGAGACTTATGGTGTGGAAAACACCCTCTGAGATGTTATTTATTGTTATTTATTTCTCCCTCTGTCATTTTAATCTGCCTCGATGAAAGTGGCCAGCCTCACTCCGCATCAACTGCAGTCACATTAAATAAATTAGAAAATTCACGAAAACTTCATGTATTTCAGTGCCTCAGCTCCCAAGTTAAAACACATTATATAGATTAATCTCACACAGGCCGATGTTTTAAAGCTCTTAGTTCTGTTCATGATGATTTTTTGCTTACAGCTAATAAAACATAACATTTAAGATTAGAATATTACATCAGACTAAAAATAAATAAATAAAAAAAATTTCTTAATGCAGAAATGTGGGTCTCATGAAAAATATGTTTAATGCCTGCTTAAAGGTTGTTTTCAAAACCTGCTTTTAATCTGACAAACGAGCCTCACCGGAACCCGTATTCTAATTCATTGAACATGACTGTGAATGTGATGAGATGGAGATCATTCATACAGCAGGGAGCTAACATTAATACAATAAAGTTACCCGGGACGTTAACGGCTGGAAGCCCCGCCCCCTCAACAGTCACCGCCGTCGCTAAGCAACGTATCAAACGCTTCACCTTCTTGCCAATCAGTTTCATGCTTTGTGTTCAGCTGTTTGAGGATGTTTAGGGTATTTCAACTGTTTATTGTGATTAAAGCTCCGCACATGGTGCAACCGGCCCTAGTATCGTCTTTTTTTGGTGAAATGTAAACATACTTTGGAGCGCTTCTGCCGCGACGCCATCTTGGATATTTTCTAAATCGGAGCGTGTGCAATACGTCATCACGCAAATACGTCACACATTACTGGAACCGACAAGCGGAATCGTTAATTCAATTCAATTCAGTTCAAAAATACTTTATTTATCCTAAAGGGGAATTAAATGTTGATGTAACTAATTTAGTCAAGGAGTTATTATAGAAGATGATGGCTGTGGGCAGGAAAGATCTCCAGTAGCGGACTGAAGAGGCTGTTTTCCAATGACGGCCTCATGAAGAGGATGGTCAGGGTTGTCCATAAAGCAGCATAAGCAGGAAGGTTAACGATTCCAAGGAACTGAGCTACTGAAATTCCCATCCCCAGTTATGGACCTTTTGGCTGCTTTTCTGATTAATGCTCTCCTTGTTCATGTCATGAGTTTGGTCCATCCTCAGGGTGAAGTGCAGTTCTTCACACCTACCTCTTTACCCAGACAAACAGACAAAATTAAAATCTGACTGACAAAGTTAACCAAAATACATAACTTTTCAGTATTACATGCAGTTTACAGTAATTAGTGGGGATTTATTTGTAATCTGTTATGGTCGCCTGGTTTCTTCTCCTGTGTTGTCTGAACGTGTCCAGCAGCAGCGACCTTATTTTGTTGTGTTCATGAAGACTCCCAATCAGGGCCTGCCCCATAAAACGACAGGCTTTCTGACGTTTAAGCTGAAGAACAAACATGATGAATAAAGGAGGAAACTTAGTGGGTACAGGAGCTTCAGGAAAAGTCCAAAGCACTAATGAACAGAGTAAGAGACAATATTTACAGTGGAGGACCTCCACCTTTTCGCTGATTCACCGATTAGCAGATTTTTTTTTTTTTTTTTTTTTTGGAACGTAACTGCACATTATTCCAGGAAAACCTGAGTTTTTCGCACAGCAAATCTAAAATATTTAAAAGAAACTGCAGTTTGGGAAGCTGAAACACCTTGGAACACACTACTGGCTGGGGTGAACAAAGCAACCAATTCAAGAGCGACATATAATTTCCTTGGCGCTGATTGGCCGAACCCTCAGCAGTGGGAATAAGGAAGCTAGCTTCTGCAGCAGTGCTCAGAGGTTTCTACTGTGTGTGTTAACACACATTAATGTCATATGTTCAGCAGGGATGGGAACCAAAATGCAGTCAGGACAGCAGAAGTCTCATAACTGCAGCTTTGATGAAACACACATGAAACACTTTCAGGTAAACCATTAGCTGTGTTTCCGTTACAAAGCTGCGCAAGATATACATATATGAGTGTGTTTTTTTTTTGCATATTTGTTAAAACCGTCTCCATGTCTTGACAGTACGGTATGAGACAGATAATCTGTGAAAAGATGGAGCTCCTCCACCTCCTCCCTGAGCTGCTATCGCCGTCTCAAGAAATGCGCCGCTCCCGACCTGAAACAACCAATCAGAGCCAGGGGGAGGGGCTTAGCGCTGCCAGTAACCCTCGTGTACGCGCCTCTAAATGTGCTAATGGTGGAAAAACAACTCACCGTTCCAGGAAAACTGTTTATCCGCCGTCATCGGTGGCCATGCTAACTAGCATTAGCGTTAGCATCAGGCTATGTTGAGGTGAACCAGCTGTAGCGTAGCAGAGGGGGGGGGGCTGAGCGACGCGTACATGAGGGTGATTGGCAGCGCTAAGCCCCTCCTCCTGGCTCTGATTGGTTGTTTCTGACTGAGTGGTGGATTTCTGCACTTAGTACTGGGAGCACTGGGAGAAGGCAGAGGAGCTGGATGTTTTGTTTTGTTTTTTTTCTTACAGATTATGTCTCATTAAACTGTCGCGACATAATGATAATTTTAACAAATATGTAAAAAAAAAATTATTTTTCTGATAAAAGTTACATGGAGCAGCTTTAATGAGACGACTGACGAATCAATAAATGGGGGAGGAGGAGGCAAAATACACTCAAAAAAATTAATCGTTGACTTAACATATCTTTCTCTTTTCAACAGGTTCCTCCTGTATTTTATTAGCTGAAAGCAAAAAAAAAAAAAAAAAAAAAAAAAAAAAAAAAAAGATATTTTAATCTATTATCTTTACTAGAATAAATCAGTTTAACCCAACAAACGCGTTTTTTTTAAATGCGGTAACAGGAAATAAAATGTTAGCATCATGTGAACAGCTGCCCCGGTTCACTCTCTGACTGCAGATGTCGTTGTTTGGATCCGGGTCCTGGCGTTCAGTGGGTTCTGGTTGACTCCTGCTCTTCGTGAACACATTTAGGTCATTTTTACTGTCAGCCTGTCGCAGTTGCAAGCACTGTTGCAGCAACAAGGTCCGGGATTCAAATGCCGGGTGTGAATCTGCGTGGATGGATTTTAGTGCTTCAGCGCTCGGTTTTTTAAGAACACAAACGCAATATGCCAGTTCCCTGCTGTAGTCCCCGTGTCCTGATGACCCCCCCCCCCCCACACACACACACACACACACCATGAAAACAAATATCTGATCAGGTGGCTGCATCCTGCACTAACGTTTTCGGTTTTTTTCCCATCTCTTTCTCCTTTCTGTTTTGCATGTTGGCAACTTTAATTCACTTCTTTTTCAAACTGGGAGGCGCCGGAGTCTGCAAAAATATCAGTGGCCCGGTCTTTTAACAGGGTTTAAAAATAAACCTGAATCCCCCCACCCACCCAGAAAACGCTAGATTTTCCTCTCCACTGTGTTCAGCTGCAGCATCAGTTTATATTTGAGCAGCAGAGCCAGAAAACCCTCCGCCAGCCGCCTCCGGAGCGAAGATGAGCTGAGAGCAGAAAGAGAAGATCAACAGAAACGTCCTGGAGATCCTGGTGGGGGGGGCGGGGGGGGGGCTGCAGCTGGTGAACATCCTGTTAGCGGGGCGCCGTGGGTTTAATCCCGCACAGATAACTCGACTAGAACAGAAAGAATCTCGTTTTTCTGTTAAAAAAAAAAAAAAAAAAAAAAAATCTTCCAGTTTTCACTCCGCTTTAAAGTTTTGGAGTTAATGAAAAGTAAAAGTTTGTTCTTTGTTTACAAAAAGTCCACAGAGGGATCAGATGGTTGTTTGCAGCAACAGAACAAAAAGTTGCTCCCAAAAGGATCCATAACCCTTTCACTTATTCACCAGTTGTCACATTACATCCTCTAAGATCTGCGTAATTTGAGGATTTTTCCGTGATGTGAAAACACAACAGAGCAGAAGAAAAAAGATGCACATTTGTTTTCAAATCTTTAGAAATAAAGATCTGAAAAGTGTGGCGTGCATTTTTACTCCAACCTTCTGAGTCAATACTTTGCAGAACCACTTCTAGAGTGGTCTTGCCATGGATACCCGGGTGGATTTAGGTCTTTGGACTTTGACTAGGCCATTCCAACACATGAATATGCTTTGATCTAAACCAGGGGTGTCCAAAGTGTGGCCCGGGGGCCATTTGCAGCCCCTGGACTGATTGTGTGTGGTCCCTGATTTCAAGAATGACACAAATTTGGGCCCTGAGCGCAGGTGGTTGATGTAGACTTTCTATTTTAAATTAGAGCAAAATTATCACCAAGTTAAATATTCTTACAATAGAAAATATTGGCAACAACAGCAACTATTTGTCTTTAAATAACCCGACGTTTTGCTTTCTCCTGCAAGGACCACATCTATCCACCGACTTTCAGTCTAAAGCTGACTTTGCTTCACCCAAATCTGCTTTTTGTTAATTTATTAAACTTGGGTAAACACAACAAACCTTTTTAAAGAAACAGTGACCTAAATCCTGATTTTATTGCTCAGATTTGTCAAAATGTTCTAAATTTTTTCCCCAATCGATACCCAGAAAATCAGCAACATTTGTTTTAACAAGGCAAACCTGCAAAACCCGTTTCAAGTTTCGGATCTAAAATAAGCGACACACCCCTTTCCAACAATCAATCGGACTCCTTTATTTGTTTAATTAAAGCACAGGATGCTTAGTTTATTGCTGAGTAGGTAAAAGAACATTTTTGGCCCATGTGACAAAAAGTTTGCCCACCCCTTGATCCAAACCATTCAGTTGTAGCTCTAGTTGTCTCTATATGTATTTTCCACATTAGTAATATGTGCGGGGGAAAAAAAGCTTTGTTGCTTTGATTCTTTTCTATACCTCATAGGAAACATTAGACAGAACAGCTTTCGGGTCCAGTCTGCAGCTCTACTGGTTCTGGTTCTATGTGCCTCCCTCCACTGTACCCTGTGAAATCCCGAAGTCCTCCCCCGGATCGGACCAGACCCTCCGTCCGACGGTCAACAGCCCAGCCGAGCTGGAGGGGAGCCCCGCTGCAAAGTCCCAGCAACTTAAAGGTGAGGAAGCTCCTGATTCAGGCTGCTGTTCTGTCGTTTCAGCGTTTTTTACTCAGAAAAGACTTAAAAATGAAAAATCTGTTTCTTTTGATGAGCATTTTAGTTTTTCCATTTTTACTGTCTGGCTTTAAACAAGAAAATCTGTTTTCTTACAAAAATCCCTCTGATTCCCATGTAGATTGATAATATAACTGATTAAAAATCCAGACAATTATAATTTAATTACCTAAAATAAAAACAGTTGCAGCACTCTTACCGTAGTGTCTACTGGTATTATTTTAATGGTAGCAGTTGTTGAGGGTGCTGATAAACGTTTTCACATAATGCAGGATGATAAAGATCAAGCTTGACTTGCTTGAAATTCAGTTTTATCCTGTTTTATCAAACATTTTCTGGAATGACATTTATTTGGAACAGTTTAGGGAATCTTTTATTGAATTTAAAAAATCATTGCAAACATTTTACAGAAATTTTCTGTTTTCTTTTACGCCTTTTATCCGTTTTCTTAGATATATCCTACTTAATCACCCTGGTGACCAAGTGACCAACTGGTGAAATGCAAACCAGCCAACTGGTTTGCATTTCAAACAGTTGGCTGCAAAAAGTTATTATTTTCATCATCGTAACCTTTAACTGTTTGTGTGCAGGTTTAATGATGTCGTCCAGCCTCCTTCTTTGGGGGGGAGCTGTGGTGTTATGCTCCGTGGCTTCACCCATCTTATCTTTCTCCCACGGAGCAAGCCGCACTTCCTGTCAGGAGATGATTCCTGGACACATCCGTGCTCATCCCTTGGGCCCACAGCGCAGCTTCATCACCATGCAGACCTCTGCCTCCTCGTACCTGCCAGGCCAGCTCATAACAGGTACCAAGCAGCCCAGTTATTTTCAGGTACAGTTTGTCTTGGAGTGGGGTTGTGCGGATTATTTGGGAGCATTTAGCGTCTGACCTGTGAGAGACAGTCAGGGAGTTCTCCTGGAGGAATATGATCGAAAGGCAACAGACTCACACTAACGGCTAATTACAGTTAACAACAGCCAACAGAATCAATCTGACAGCTGCTCAGATCCTCAAGGGCCTCAGAGCTACACCAAAAGTCAACAAAATTTTGAACAGCGAAAATAATTAATTGTTAAAATTAAAACTAATTGTTTTGATATTTTTGATGCACATTCATATGCGGCCAATGTTTCTGACCTCAGGAGCTGTTAGAAATGAGTTAACCGCCCTACAGGATTTATGTAGCGGCTACTCAGATGCAGCCCTTTGTTCTACGCTCTGCTTCGTACAGAAGGTCTGGACCCTCGGCTATTCAGAAACAACTTCTTCCTGGAGGCGTTAACTTTGTTGACGTTTAAAATTTTCCCCAATTGGTAATGTTTGTCCATGACGTCTGTAATGCACCAGTTTGACGCCATGAAGCTTACTGGAAATTGCCAAGTGCCGCTGCGAAGAGAGAAGTGCCGAGCTGAATGAGGCTGTTAAAGTCAGTTGAAGATTTTGGAAGTGTGGCCAACACGGACTGAATGGCTTCGTTCACTTCCTCCACGCCAAACTATGGCTCTGAAACAGTGCAGAAAATCATCGCTCACAACTTCTCCTTCTGTTTGCTGATCGGCCCGGTTGAAATTCTACCAGAGAAATCCGGCTGAACTGGAAAAAGCCCAGACGGAGGACTGAAGGACTGAATTGCATAGGAAGGCAATGGCCTGGCTAACTTAGATGCAAAATTCGAGCTAATCAGTCACATTCTATCTTAAAATTAAGAGTTAAGCTAATAGGTAACATTGTCAAGCTAACAGTTTCTCAGAGTTTACCTAAAAATGAATAGCTATGCTAACATTAAACAGATTCCATCAATCAGAGTGAAGCAAGCAACTAACCAAGTCTAGCACAGTCCAGCTAATAATTAACATCTAATTGCTCCTCATACAAGCTAACAAATAACAGTGTTAAGCTAACAGAGTCCACCTTAAAGCACAGCTAGCATCTAGCAGAATTTAGCTAAAAGCTTTGACAGATAACAGTGGCAAGTAAACAGAGTGAAGCTAACATTTAACACAGTCTAACAGCTATTAAGTGCCGAGCTAACAAAGTCAGTCTTCTTTTTTTATGGTGTATAATTGAGGAGGTAATCATTTTAATGTTTAATTGTGAGTTGTTAACTGAACCAACTTCCATAAGAGGGAGATTTTGAAAAAAGGTATGCTGCTTTGAAATGATCCTGAAATGCCAACTGTTATGTCCATTAGTCTAACTTCTCTTCAGACAAGCTAACAAATAACAGTGTAAAGCTATAAGCTAACAGAGTCAACCTTAAAGCACAGCTAACATCTAGCAGAATTTAGCTAAAAGCTATGGTAAATATAACAGCTAACAGTGGCAAGTAAACAATGAAGCTAACATGGAAGACAGTCTAACATCTTTCAAGAGCCTGGCTAACAGCTAACTGAGTCAATGTTCTTTTTTATGGTGTATACTTGAGGAGGTAATCATTTTAATGTTTAACAACTGAGTTGTTAACTGAACCAACTTCCATAAGACAGTGATTCTGAATAAAGGTATGCTACTTTGAAATGATCCTTAAATGTTGTCTGTCATGTTCATTAATCTCTGTCTCCACGCTCAGTCACTGTACGAAGCTCCAGAGACTTCATGGGCTTTCTGATCCAGGCCCGCAGTGTTGGTGGTGAAAGGAATGGTTTCGGAGGAGGTCCTGGAATCAGGATGGAGAGACTCGGTCCACTTATGGTGGGTGGCTCCTGGATTCGATCTCCACCAGGTACCCACACTTTACGTTGCCTCTTTGAGGGTGACACGGTCACACACTCGGACAAACAGCTGAAGAGAAACCTCTCGTTTGTGTGGAGAGCTCCTGATATGCCCAAGGGAGACATACGGTTCCAGTAAGCGGCCATTATTTGATCTCTATAAGTTACTTGGGAAAATCCAATAAACCCAAATTTTTTTTGCCCACATTTTTTTACTCAGTGATACATACTGCTTAATTTAATCTGTATTCCAGCATCACTGTGGTACAATCCTACTTCATATACTGGACTGGCATTGAGTCTGCAGTGGTGTATGATCAGAGTCCTAGTGGTTGGAGAGGCAGTAAAACCAAAATGGTGGATGGAGCAAGCACAATTTTTGCTGCGCAAGAAACAGTTACTGCCCAGACAGGTAGGCATACTGTGCTGATAATTTACTAAAAACAGCGAACAACGAAAGTTTAGCAAATGATAGATGTTATAAAATGTTATTATTTATTCTTCCTTTTCATTTTCCCTCCTAGCTCTCAGAGCTAACAAGGCACCAAAGAAACAAACTAATGGGAGAGCTACACCTGCTTCTTTTCTGGGACACCCTTCCAATATAAAAAGTTTGAAAATACAAACCGAAGACGATCACACAACCTTAGCAACAAACAGCTCTATGACTTGGACAAATCACAAAGTGACTGTAAGGAAGACTTTGAATTTAGGATCTCCTCCAAGCACCACCAATGAGACTCCTGGATTCCTTGCAGGTGTGTCTAAAGGGATGACAACTGACCCTTTTTCTTATACCACAAGTGATTTCCCCTTGACATCATTCCTACCTGATACTACATATACAGTTACTACAACACATTTTCCATTGGCTTCATCTTCCCTGTCAAGCTCTCTTGCACCCTTATCTCCAAAAAAGAACGTATGGACAAATGGTCTCCACATAAAATCACAAGAACAAATATCAAACAACAATCCTGAAAGAAAACGTCACATGACATTTACTCCAAAATCAACCCAAGGTTCACCTATGAAAACCTATTACAGTATATATACCCCAAGACCTGCATACCACAATTTGAAAGACCCAAGCACAAACACATCAAGAACATCTGAGACCTCAAGTAACTCAGAGAAACTGGGTGACAATACCCTGACTAATTCCCAAATGAGCATAGTCAAGACAGAAGTAACTCCATCCTACGAAGAGTCTTCATTAACTTCTGCAAGGTTTCAAATGACTGCATCAAAAGTACTGCATCTTAAGTCCCAAACTGATACAAGTCAAACCTCTATACGACCCAAAAGAACTCCAAAACAAACCAGTTCACCTCAAACAACCATGCCTAACTTTCGTCAAGCTCTGCCTCGAACTAAACCTACTCAAACTCAACCGATTTCTCTCCGAGGAGAAATAGCCCAACATGACAGATCAACACAGTCTTTGAGACCTTCTTCCCAACCACTGTCCCAAACAAGATGGGCTCAGTCCTCTGTAACTCCTCAAACAGTCACTGTCTCCACAGGAGAAAATGATCTTAAGTCTCAAGGATATACCAAAATGATGACCACCCCGGTTTTTGGTTTCGTTGCCTCAAACACTTCATCTTTTTCAGCGTCTAACCATCTTGATATTTCTTCCTCCTCTGATTCTTTAAGCAGTTCTTTTGTTTTTCACCCCAGTGAAAACTTCACATCACATCAATCTGGGGGATCAGTAACATCAACATCTTCCATTTATTCCCCCAATCGCCCATTCAAGAATGAAACCAAAATAACCCCAACTCATTCTGTACCCCCCTCACCTTCCCCAATCTCCACACCTCACCATTTAACTTCTGCTCAACAATACTATACCACCACTCAGCCAGCCTTCTCTACCTCTTCCACCATTTCTTCCTTCAGTGGCTCCAACTATCCATCGTCTTCCTTGCCTACTTCAGCCTCCCCATCTTTTACAAGTTCTCGGTTTTCTTCAACTTCTACTAGGTCCCCAGCATTCTCATCGTTCTCTTCAAATTCATTTTTTTACCCTTCTACTCCTACATTTTCTCCTCCCTCTTTCTTAGTTACCTCTCCTTCATCATCTTTTGTTTCACCCATCCCCTCTCCTAAACCAGAACCAACCTCAGCACCCCATTTTTTAAACACTCCATTCCCATCATCTGAGCCTCACAAAATCACTGCGGATCAGATGTTAACCCCAACCCGCCACACACCCTCTAACTCTGAGACTTACTTCACCTCACCAGCACACAGAAAAGTTGTCCATCCAAACCCCAAACCTTATCCCAACCTCAGACCAAATCATGGCCAAGAGATCAAACCAAACATTCAAAACACTGATACCAAACCAAAGCATCCCTCAGATCCCTCTGAAACGCCAGACAAAGAAGGAAAGTATCCAGACATTATCCCCAGACACAGTGCCTGGGAGCTGGGCATGCTGTTGGGCTGCTCAGCTGGTTTGGGCATGGTGCTGGTGGTCGGGGTGAGGTATGTCTACCGGCAGGCCTGCGGCAGGCGGACAGAGGTGACTCTGAATGACCGGGAGCGAGAGTACGGGAGAGGCGAGCACGGGCTGATTCACCTCCAGGAATGTGGTGATTTGGTTAGAGTTCAAAAAATCAGAGAGAACAGTTTTGTGCTTCTGGCAGAGTATGATATACTGGCATCGCCTTCAAACTGAAAGAGAAACTCCCTATGATTGATGTTTACAAACATCTGAAAGACAAATGATGCTTTAAAGATAATTATTATTATTGTATAGGAAATATTAGTCATACATAAATATTGGGACTTCAATTATCCTGTCCACTCCAAGACATCTGGAACCCACCAGAAGGGATTTCTTTGTAAGTCAAGGGAGCTGGATATTATCCTTTATTTCCAAAACTTGCTACAACACTTTTATACCAATAGAGAAATTTCCACATTTGTTTCAAGCATGTTTATCATAATTATAGTGTGCTTATGTTTCTATTGACATGACTAAGATAGATGCTATATTGGTGCTTTTTGTGTTTCTTGTCTATAATTGTATGTGAGACCATAATAAATATGCTTACAAATAGGTTCTCTATAGCATAGCTACTAGCAGGAGAACTGGTTTACTCCATACTTCCTATGTCACTGTCCTGACATAATAATAATGGATAAATAATGATAATGGATGTAATGCCCAAAAAGATTTTTATCGTGATTATTGAGAATAATGTCAATAATTTTCAATGACATTTTTTTAGAATGTGATTAAAACGTTTTTTTCTTCAAAACCGATTAACTTTTTACAATCTTTTTTCCATTTCCGAACAGAAACAAACTTCTCGACTAAATGAAAATAATGATAAATCTAAATCTGCCCTAATTATGAATAATTGTTGGTTGAACTGTAGAACAAAAACCCTGTAGTATTCTGATGGTTGAACTAATTATTTAATAACACCAGTAGGACCTTTAGGAGGCATCAGTACAACCAACAAAATTCAACAAATTTACAATTTCCTTGAATATTTAATGTCCTTTTCTTTCTGTGTATCTTTTAAAGAAAAAGTAAAAATATGGGGAACTTCGATATAATGCATCAAATAGATAATATAAATGTGTAAACGTTCCCACACAGCTGAATAGTTATTTCCAAAACCTTGGTGTCTGCATATCTGTAGAGGCTAGACTAGGGCTCTGCAACCTTTATAATCCAAAGAGCCATTTTTGCCTTTAGTCTACCGACATAAAATAATTTAGAGCCACAAAATGGCTTACTAAAGGAATTTTTTTGGTAATTTTTCACCATTTTATTTCTATTTTTGAGTTTTAAAATAAAGAACAACATAAAACTTTTAAGGACAGAGAACGAATAAATTTTCTTCAATGTATTTCTACTTGTGGATTTTTTTTAACCCACATTTTTCATACTAATTACAAGAAAATTAGATCTAAAGACATGTCACTGGTACGTTTTTGTCATTCTATTGTGAAAACTCAACCATATTTTTCCATTAAAAACCTGAAAAACCGCCAAAACCTGCATTTGTTATATATCTATATTTAAAAGCACAAGACCCCCGTATTTGCGCGGGTCCGGGACCACAGCCGCCCACGAATAGATAAAATCCACAAATACTTGAGACTCCCTTTAAAAGTGCTTGTAACTGCATAATATAACAGTTAAAACACAAAATATACCTTAATATGCTTTTAAATGGACCGCGGAAATCGTCTTAGCTCTACCGCAGAAGCTAAAATCGACACTTTTCCTGATTTCCGCTCTTGGGGGCTCAGCCAATCAGCTCCAAGGAATCAGCAGCCAATCAGCTCCTGGATTGGCTGCTTTGCAAACGCCAGCCAATAGCGTGTCACGTAGCATGGCGTCCAGGTATTTTAGCTTCCTAAGATGCATTTTCTTTAGAATATTTCAGATATACTCTACGAAACAAACAACAACAAAATAAAAATAAAAAATAAATAAAAATCCAGGAATAATTTGTAATTATGTTCCACAGAAAAATCTGCGAATAGCGAACTAAGATTAGACGGAGGTTCACTGCAGTTGGTTTTAGCCAAAGTTATTAATTTAAGAGCCATTGGGAATATCCAGAGAGCCATGTGCTAAACTAATCACCACTTTTATATGAAGTGTATTTGTATAGACTTGTATCAGAATCTGAACCTTTTTTTTTTTTTTTTTTTTTTTACCAACTTTATTTATAGTTGTAAAGGCAACAGAGTTTATTTTCAGTGGTATATACTTTACTCCTGCAGCCTGAGACTTTAAATTAGACAATGTTTCTTAAATGGCCTAATTGCATGTTAAAGCCTCATAGAACACCTCAAATATTTCACAGGCTGATATTAGTTGTCAGTACATCTTCCAAACGATGTGTCGGTACCATCTGTCCTGGAAAATGACAGGTCAGTAACATTAACGAGCTGCCAATCGGATTTGTTGCCAATTTTTTTGTCTAATCAGCAAATAAAAGGAATTTTTCCCAAACGTATTTGTCCCGTAGCACAAACAAAATGCTCATTAGGAATATTTCACCTTTTTTAAAAAGAGGAACCAAACACCAGGTGCTGCTGCTGCTTCAAATCCTGCGTTGCTTTTGGACTCTTTGATGATGTGGCAGAAATATTTATGTATCAGTTCAAATTAAGAAAAAACTAAGTGGTTAAAATCCAAAATAACACAATAGAGATATTAAACTTAAGTAACTGGAGGTATTTTTGATAGTAATCTTTGTTCAAGTTGTAGTTTTATCGTTTGTAAATATCAGCGATCAGCTCAACACTGCCCCCTTTCGGAATAACAACAACACTGCTTGTGGTGGATTAAAAAAAAGGGTCAAGAATCCAAACTGTTGTTGTTAATTTGTATATTAGATGTAACAACCCAGCATCAAGTGAAACAAAAACATTTACAGTTCCTGGCAGTGACAGCTGGAAGAACCAAAGCAGAAAAAAAATAAAAAATAAAAAATAAGAAAAGACTGGTCCCAGAAACCTCAGCCACTTGGTTCCTCAAAATAGACCTTTTTGCTCTTCCAGGACTAATTTCTTTTTCCAAAGTTCAAGATATAAAAAAATAAAACACATTTCATTTAAATATAAAAGAATATAAATGTTGCAAATGTGATTTTTTTTTTTTTTTCTGTTCTTGTAGAAAATTGTAACAGGCTCTGATGGCAAGCGCTGGATCCCGCTCCGCCACGATGAGGTCCTAGTTGTTGGTTGTAAAAAGGCACTTTTTGACGGCTGTATCCTTCCGCCGCTCAGAGCCCCATCAGACGGGCTGCAGGGTTGACAGTTTGAGCCCCTAAAACAGAAACGAAGAGAGTCAAACACTAATATTGCTCCAGATTCTATTTATTCTGGTGAAAGTTTGGAATCAGTTGTGTTTTATTGACATAGTTTGATAAAAGGAGAAAGAAGGAAGCGAAGCAGAGCCGTAAAAACAAAGAAAGAGTGAATTTCCCACCACCGAACAGAGCAGCGACACAGCAGCTGTTTTCTGCAGCAGGTGAAATCTGCGTTACTACCAGCAGGGGGAGCTCCCACACCGCACTCCTGCGGCCACCACAGGGATTAAACTGCAGGACGGAGACTAACTAATCCAGACTAAGAGGTTTTTATTTTAAATTACAAGAATAAAGTCGTAACATTGTGAGAATATAGTCATAATATTAGCTGATTAAAGACGGCATAGTATCAGAGGAAAGTCATAAAATTATGAGGAAAAAGTTGTTTTAATATGAGAAAGCTTCGATGGCGTTATTAAGATCTACGATGGAGTATTAGGGTCAGACAAAAAAAAAAAAAAAAAAGATGAGAGTAAAATCATAATATTAGCAGATTAAAGACGTCATTTTATTAGAAGAAAGTTGTAAAGTTACAGGAAAAAAAAAAGTTGTTTTAATGAGATTTTTTTTTTTTTTGTGATAACGTTATCAAAATCTGGGACGGGGTATCAGGGCCAGACGACAAAAAACAACAAAAAACAAACAAACAAACAAAAAAAACATTATGAGACTAAAGTCATAACATTAGCAGAATATATCAGAATAATATCAAAAAAAGAAAAATCACGAAAAAAAAAGTGGTTTTAATGAGAAGAAAGCTTCGATAGTTATCAAGACGTGACCAACTCAGCGAGTCCGTGTGTTTCTTTCCTCTAAACAGATCCAGTCGAGGTTCGACGTTATCATTTAACTGAAGCATTTTTATTTATTTATTTTAATTCTATTTTTAATATTTTTAAAATTATATTATTACTTTTATATTATTATTATTATTTTAATTATTATTATTATTAGTAGTATTATATTATTATTAAAATGATTATTATAATAAAAAATATTATTATTATGATTCTATTTTCAGTATTATATAGTTATTATTATATTGTTATTAAAAATATTATTATAATAAAATTATTATTATTATTATTATTATTATTAGTAGTAGTAGTAGTAGTAGTAGTAGCAGCATATTAGTAGTGGTATTAATTATTGGAATTATATTATTATTAAAATTATTATAATATTAGTATTAATTATTGGAATTATATTATTATTAAAATTATTATTATTATTATTAGTATATTAGTATTAATTATTGGAATTATATTATTAAAAATTATTACTACTATTAAAAATATTATTAAAAATTATTATTATTAAAAATATTATTAAAAATTATTATTATTATTTATTTATTTAGCTCTCTTATTCAGCTGAAGCATTTTTAAAAGACAAGGTTCCAGCACTGTTGCTTCTTGAAGGTCTTAGCTTGGCTAAATGGCGCCACCTGCTGGTTGCAGGAAGCTGCAGGCTGCTGAGGACAGTCAGGGATCATGCCAAAATTATCCGACAGTTAACATCAGGACCTCGGACATGTAGAGACAGGTAAAGATCGTCTGGCGTCAGCCTTTACTCACTCAGAGGTGCTGGAACGCGGCCCTACCTCAACAACAGACTAGACTGTCAGAGAGGACACAAGGTCAGAGGTCAGCACTGGAACTCAGCCACCACGCCAGGTGAACATCTCAACTCACGGCTCCATTCAGCCTCCAAAGCGCTGGCGGGTGTTGGGTTACCTTCTGGCGGCTCGTCATCCAGCTCCGGATGGTCGGCACCAGGACGGAGCCCAGCAGGATCTGGGCCGGGTGGTAGATGAGCAGCGGGACGGAGATCAGAGACAGGTGCTGGTAGCCTTCGAAGACGATCTTCAGCATGGGAATACCTGGGGAGAGAACCGGCGTTGCTGTCTGAGCTGTTCAAGGCAACCCCAATAAACCAACACTGACGATTAACCGGATTAAAAAACACATATATATCTGCAGATTTTCATTTAACTACTTACGCTTATTTTACACAATATTAAAAACATGTAAAAAATGCAAAACAAATAATTCAATTCCTTTTTTTTAATATTAAAATAAACATTTTATTGCCTAAAATGCAATATCACAGCATTCCTTTTATGAACCCTTGATCGTTTGTAGAAAAGGATGCGTCTGCAGCTAAATAAATACGAAACAAATACTAAATAAATACGCAGATGAGCCCTTTCTGCTTCACTGAACACCAGTACAGTGTGGGGCTGCTCTGTTGACAATTTTTTTAATCAACTGATTAATAATTGGATAGAAAAGGTGCTTAATAGGAGATTTTTACAGAATTTGAACCAAGTGAAGCTAAAACTTTGTATTTAAATGAAGGTTAAATACAAAATTTGTATACATTTTGTGTAGTTTTGGCTTAATGACTGCTCAGAGTGTGTTCTTTCAGCAACTGGCCTTTATACTCCAGATGAATCGATTACTAAATTAGTCGGCCATTATTTCAATAATCGATTCATCGGGATTAATCGGATTGTTTCAGCTCTGGTTCTAACATGACAGAAATCTGAACAAAAACACGTTTTAACTCGATCTTATATCAAGAAAGTTCGTCTCCCCCCCAGAGGCGTTAACATGTAACATCTGTGCAGAGTTCATGCAGGGGTTTAACCGATGCGATGAAGGATCTCGTACCCAGAGTGAGAGACTTGTGTGTGGAGCAGAACATGATGGCGACGGTGTCGGCTGGACTGAACCCTGATCCAGACCTGAAGGGACAGAAACAGTTAGAGCCTCTCTGCTCCCCCTGCTGGTTGGATCAATGCAAAACCCGCGACTCATCACTTTTTAATTTATACTTTCCTCCCAAACAAAGTTTCCTGTTATGTTGATCAACAGCTTCAAGCTTTCTGAAGGTCTGGGTTTTGGCTCCTTTTCATTTTCCTTTCTTTGTCTCAAGCAGAAAACACTTGAATAAAAAAACTGACTTATTTTTGTCCACTTAAAGCTGCAGTGTGTAACTTTTACAAAAACTGTCTCCATGTCGTGACAGTTCGGTCTGAGACAGATAATCTGTGAAAAGATGGAGCTCCTCCACCTCCCTGAGCTGCTATCGCTGTCTAAAGAAAAGCTCCGCTCCCGACCTAAAACAACCAATCAGAGCCAGGAGGCGGGGCTTAGCGCTGCCAATCACCCTCGTGTACGTGCTGCTAAATGAGCTAATGGTGAAGAAACAACTCACCATTCCAGGAAAACTGTTTATCCGACGTCATCGGTGGCCATGCTAACTAGCATTAGCATTAGCAGCAGGCTATGTTGTGGTGAACCAGCTGCAGCGTAGCAGAGAGCAGGGGGAGGGTGTGAGCGGTGCGTACATGAGGGTGATTGGCAGCGCTAAGACCCGCCTCCTGGCTCTGATTGGTTGTTTCTGACTGAGTGGTGGATTTCTGCACTTAGTACTGGGAGCATTGGGAGAAGGCAGAGGAGCTGGATGTTTTTAACAGATTATCGGTCTTAAATTATACTGTCATGACATCATGATAATTTTAACAGATATGTAAAAAAAAAAAAAAAAAAAAAAATTTTTTATAAAAGTTACATAGTGCAGCTTTAATAGAAAACACAAAAACTCATCTGACAATGTGCAAAACAGTTTTTTTTAATGTAAATTTAGCTCAAACAATCACAATAATCGGTCCTTAAAATGGAGAAGGAGGAAGAAATGTGAGTCTTAAAAAGCATCTGCGGCTGACAAAAACGGGCCAGAACCAGAACTACAGACATGGACCTTTCTTCAGCTCCTCATGACAGGTTTACCTTGAATTTAGGAGCTTTTAACATGATTCAGTAACTTCCAGAAAAACAACTTAGTAAATATTTCCACTGAAACTTCAATCAGGAACCAAGACTGGACTGAAAATGCTCAGTTCTGGTCACAAAGGGGTAACAACAGTACCAAGAAGCGGTCCGTTTCAAGGCCCGGAACCTGTACGGGTTCACAAACGAGTGAAAGGAGCTGAGCGTGGAAGAAGAGACTGACCTGGTGGAAAAGGCGAAGGTGAGCAGCATGAAGCTGACCTGGATGGAGAAAACTGCAGACGACAGAAGACAGTTTTTTTTTTTTTACATCATTTTCAGCTGAAGCCAAGAGGAAAACCTCGATAGTTGACGCGACTTCCAGATTTGTTTGCACCTCTTGGAAAATACGAGTAAAAAGCCTTAAAATAAATTCAGTCAATCAGCGCAGGACTCTGGATTTTATTTCAACACCACAACTGAGGAAATATCACTAAACTGTTAACATCCTTGCTCTTATTGGACGTAAAACGTACCGATTCAAATCCAAGCAATAACGTGATTCGTTGCTAATTATGTGTTTTTGTTGCTGCTGTCACCCATTCCCACCACCTTTCACCGCTACCTTCACACAGTTCATAAAAAATATATTTATCAAAACAACATCCAGAGGATGACATACAGCGACTTGTAAATTCTTAAGTGCTTTGCTTTCAGATACAGTGGAGACTTTTATCATAACTTAGAAAGGAAGCACAAAGAAAGGAAGGCTATGTGTAAGTGATGTTAGCAAAGCTAGCTAGCGAGCTAGCATTAGCAATCTTCTTCTGTACCAAAAGTCTTTACTTAGCCCTCACACAAACAGATTTAGTCAATATTAGGAACACAAATTACGTTAGCTACCTGTGTACCGTATAAACTGAGTGTTTTAGGGGCCTAGTTTCTGTTTTTTGTCAGTTGTTTGCCACCTAGCTTGGTACACAAGCTAACGTCAGCTAATAGTGTGTGGCACTGGTCTTGACTGCAGTACTAATCGCAGGTGCATCATCTCATACTAAAAAAAAACATAATAATTAAAACGTAGAAAAATCTAACCCTTAATTTGGGATCATTGAAAGAATCCAATGTTATTAACGTTAATAAATATTTGTGTTTTACAGCCACCGTCTCCCTGAAGGACGGCACTCAGAGAGGCAGCTGTTTGACCGTTGCTCTTTGCAGAGTCTCTCCATCGTTCTGGTTCCTCTCTTCAGCTCAGACCACAGCTTTGCTTTCTGATTTAGGTCTCCAGGCGAAGACGCCAACAGAAGAAAGCTGATTTTCTGTTTCTGTATCGGGATCGTAATCCTGCTGAAAGACTCGGTGACGACCCGTTTTTAGCTCACTGGTGGAGCCCAGCACGTTTCTTATTAAAATAAAATGATCCCAACCACTCTAACAACGTTCCCAGAACATTTGGAAGAGAAACAGGCCCACAGCATCACACATCCTCTACCGTACTTCACAGTTTCCACATTTCGAGCCTTTGTTTCACACCAAACCCAACTGGGATGTTTGTTGCGGTAGAGCTCAGTCGCAGCCCCCTCTGACCAAAGCACAAGGTTCCAGGTAAAGGAGGGCATGTTTACGTTTGTGACGGTAGGACAGAAAAGGTTTTCCCTTTTGGCATGTACAGCAGATGGTCATCATGGAGGCTCGGTGACCTCAGGATGCCTCTCTTTGCTGACTCCTATATATGGCGGAGAGATCAACACAGCCCCTCCTATGGAGGACCGAAACTGACATAATTAAAAATAAAAGCAGAAATATATACATTTTGTTTTTCCTTTTCCTTATACAAGCCTTTGTTCTTTTTACATTTCCTCATCTTCTCTTTTTATTTCACCGTCTGCATTTCTGCCTCATTATGCAAATGAGGAGGGCGGCCATCTTGGTTCAGCTCCTCTGCTATTGGTCAATAAACAGGAAGGAGTAGGATCCATGTGCACATCGACTGTGCATGCCTGCGCCTTCGGCTTCAGTTTAGCAACCGAAGCATTTCTTTTATTTCTTGACAAAAACGGACGTATAACGAAAAACTATATATATTTCTACTTTAATTTTTAATTATGTCCGTTTCGGTCCTCCATACCCTCCAGCCTTGTCGATTGTTGCTGTGAGTCTCGATACGGCCACATTAACGGCGAGCGGCCATTTTCTTCCATTTGCTTTTGAGTGATCTGTTTGGACGGCCTCAGGATCGGGTCTCTGCGTGTTGCAGATGATGTGGTTCCGCTGGCGTCGTCAGATTGTGATCTCGAACGAAGGGTAGTAATGAGGGAAAAACGGAGCGGGGATCGCTGGACGGATTGGTGCAGCGTCGGATGGAGGTGGGCGGATCGATTCAAAATATTGATAATATCGACACCAAGTCGTATCGGTACTGGAGTTGTAAGAGCGATACTTTAGTTTCAGATTCCCTTTTAAAAATCTAAATTTATTTTCGTATTGTAGTTTCTCAACTCTACCATAAAAAAAAAAAAAAAAAAATAAAAAAAAAAGATTTTGCTTTGATTTCCTTTCAAATCATAACTTTTCGTGTATTCAGAAAACAAAGCACTCAAATTTATTTTGTTTTTCTGTTTGTCATGCAGTTATGTTAATCTATATCAACTTTAAGTTTTGTCCTGGGTTGGAACAAAATAACTGAAAAAGAAAAACCACAAAAACGGCTAAAAGTCAGACGGTTGATGATATATCATACCTAAATAACAAGGATCGGCGATATTGGCCTCGTATTTACTTGGTATCAGGTCGATATCAAAACATGCAGTACTGCACACATGTAGCATTCAGCATGTTTTCCTAACTTTGCGCAGCCGTGATTTCCTCATCAACACACATTCGCCCTCGCTTCAGTGGCATGTTCTCCTGTGTTTCCCATTTTGAAGAGTGTCCCACCATATTTATAATTAAAATTGCTTCAAATACTTACTACCAAAAGCGTTTTTATAGGAAATATTAGATGCCAGTAATCGTGGCAGCGGTGATTTGATGAATATTTATTCGCATCGGATTGTTTTCTCCACTAAATCTAATTTAAAGGCTGGACTTTTCTAAAGTTTTCAATGTGAGATTCATTTATTTTAAGGCTTTTAGATGATTTTCACCAGGGCTGAAAGCTGCAGTCACGATGAAAACTGACTGATGAGGACGACCAGCAGCAGGCTGGTGGGGTCCAGCTCGATGTTGGGGTTGCTGAAGGTGTCGCAGAAGGTGGTGTAGATGATCATGAGGAGGACGGCGCTGCTGATGGCGCCGAACGGAGGCTTCCGGCGCTCCAGAAACTCCCTGAGGAAACCGCGGCACACCTGCGAGCGGACCAGGAAGACGTTAACGAGAACAAAACGCCGGCGGCAGAGCTGACCGGAGGCGTGCGTCGGCAAACGTCTTCCTACCTGACCCAGGATCAGCGGCACGACGACTGTCATGAAGAGCTGAGAGAAGATGGAGGTGAAGGGAACAGAGGATGAAGATCCGAGCTGGAGGAGAAGAGAAACACGGCGAACATAGACCTGAAGCTCCTTATAAGGAAAAGAAGCGCAGTGATTATTTACGGCAGGGAAGCAACGTCTGGTTTTAATGTTCTGCTTGTTCCCATGATGTGTTTATTCACAATTTGGGAAGAAAATTGAACAGAATCAAAACTGCTCAGATTGGAAATGGAGATGAAAAGAAAGAAAGGAGAAAACAGGAGGTGAGAAAATGCAACGACGAAATATATTAATTAATATAAAAAACGACAGAAAATAAAAAAAATCTACCAAAAAAAATTATGAAATAAGAAAAAGAAACTAATAAAACAATAGGATTTGAAATGAAATGGAAAATTAAATAGTGATAATGTTAAATTAACACTGTTGAAAATGATAATTGTTTATGACATTAATTTATGTCACTGAAAAAAAAAAAAATCAAATAAATTGGGAGAGTTCTTATTTTTTGGATGCAATATTTTGCACATTAATTACATTTATTTATTTCGATATTTATTGCTAATTTTGGCAAGATTAGTCCTCCATAAGAAATAACATATGCGTTAATACATAATTAACTGCCTCTGTTTGGCATACTATTTAACAAAAAGATATATATATATATATATATATATATATATATATATATATATATATATATATATGGTGGTGAATTTATTTGTGGTGAATCAGCATTATATAAATATACTCAATGTATCTGAATCAATTAATTTAATATTTTAAGTTTTTTTTTTGTTTTTTGTTTTTTTTTAAAGCAGGGGAGTCCAAACTTTGATGCATGGGCAAACAAAAAAAAAAAAATAAAAAAAACAAAAACTAAAATCACAAAAAAAAAAAAAAAAAAAAAAAAAAAACATATTGTGGATTTTTTTTAACCACCTCAACAATGATTATTTAAATTAAATTAAATATTTAAAAATATTAAATATTTAATTAAATATTTAGCAATAAGAACAGGATTTGGGTGACTTTCTTTGAAAACACTTGCTGTATTTAGTGAAGTTTAAGTTTCACATTGTAATAAATGAATTAAAAGCAGGTTTTGGTTAACTAAAGTCTGCTTCTCAGTGAAAATGGAGTAAATGTATTTGTTGTAAAAAACCAAAAAAAACCAAAACATTTTAACATTTTCCATCGTGAAAAGATTTTAACTTAATTTTAAAATGTCTGCATCAACCTCCTGTATCGTTAGGGGACCGCATAAAATCAGCCCAGGGCCCAGAATCAGCCCCCGGGCCTCACTTTGGCCTCCCCTTCCTGAAAGCTTTGACCGGAGTGAAAGCGTCTCGGAGTCGATTCTTCGTGACTTACAAACAGCAGCAGCAGCAGCGGCGTCACCACGATGCCCTGCAGGACAAACAGAAACATTAAACCCCAGACCGCTCCTTGAGACCCCCCCACACACCCGACCCGCTCCTCACCAGGAAGCTTCCGAACGCCGAGTTAAAGATGGCCGCCGCCTGCAGACACAGAGAGCAAGCAGTCAGCCGGGGGGGGGAGGGAGGACAACAACAGGCAGACTCACCGCCCGCCTCGGGGGTCAAACCGGGGGTCAGCGAGAGCGTCACCTCGTTGCCGCCGACGGCTTTGGTCAGAATGACGGCGGAGGAGACCGGGGGGGGCATGCAGCTCACCGTCTGTAACCTAGGCAACGACAACAGGAAGAAGAGGGTGAGCTGGCCGTCTCCAGGTAGGAGGAGGAAAACTGCTGCAGACGTCTGGAGCCTTTCAGACCCATGTGGGTGAAAACGAACCGCTAAAGGGCCGGCATCATGAAAAACCCCCTCTTCTGAGCTTTACGTCGCGTTGTCACGTTATTCCCTCGTCAAAAACACACCTGGAGGGCTGCCTTGATTCTTTCAGGCACGTCTGAGAAATCCTTGAATCTCCATGGCAACCATTCAGCCCGGCAAAACGCCTGGATGGACCGAGCTCCGCCTTCGAGACGCAGCGGTTTCTAAGCTTCTGAGCTTCCGCCTCACAGGGCCTTCAGACTAGCCAGCAGCAATTAGCAAACACCTGGTGGAACTGCGCATCTGCTGAGCTCATTGTACGAGCTACTTCGCAGTGAAACGCTGATAAAAATGTTAAAGGGTTAATAGAGGAGCGCTGTTGTGGTGACTTCCTGAAGGCGGAGTTTTGGAAAAAGCAGGACTTTCTTAAAGAGACGGAGGCCCAATTTCAAGGCGTTAAATTATCAAGTCAAATTTCTTTTCAGTCATATTTAATATTTACAGCATTTTTATAACTGAAGGAAACATAGTTACTTGATTGTTGCTATAAAATGATTATCTGTGCCTGGAAAACACAAAATACCGCCTCTTTAATTCTTTCTGCGGTGTTTTAAAAAAGGCTTTGAACTTTTTCACGACCCAACCACAAAACTAATGTATTTTACTGGGAAGTGCTTTAGTAGCAGCCCAGCAGTCGTATCCACTGATAGCCTGGCTGCTCTGACTACATGAGAGGAGAAACGTCTTCTAGAAACAAGAAGTCCAGTTGTCTTCGACTGAAAATGATAAACATATTAATTTTTGTCACACTGTACAATCAAATAAGTTGGGTAAGTTCTTTTCTTTTTTTTTTTTTTGGATGCAATACTTGACACATTAATTACTTTATCAAGCTTTATCATTTATTTCTATTGGATTATCTTGATTACTAATTTTGGCAGGATCAGCCCCCCATAAGACATAATATATGAGTTAATACATAATTAACCGCCTCTGTTTGGCATAAGATTTAAAGAAAAAAAAAATTATCTGTGATGAATCAGCACTATATATATATATATATATATATATATATATATATATATATATATATACTGAATTTAATTAACTAAATTTTATATATATATATATATATATATATATATATATATATATATATATATATATATATATATATGGAACTGATTAATTGTTTATAACTTCCAAATTAAACAGTTAATTCTGAAATAATATTAACCTTCCAAATGAGCCATTTTGGCACCATTTAGCATACGGTGTGCCATTTGAAGTTGTGAATGTTGAATCGCCTGTCTGGTATTTTCTGGGTCTCTGCAGAAGATGGCCGAGGGGACAGAGAAGCTCCTCAAGCTGCTGCATCAGACCCGCTGTGGTTTTCTTGGCCCCAAAGAAAAACACTGAGCTTCAGGCTGAACGTTACAAAAACCTGAAGGTTTGGACCTCGCTGCTAAAACAACAAACCAACACAGGACCGTGACTGTTTGGTGTTCGACCCTCTGGTACAGTTGAGAGCCGAACAGAGAGCACCATTCATTCACACACACACACACACACACACTGTACCCTTTAAGCAGCCACTGGTCGATGGCGGTCAGCGCGAGGACCTGCAGCAGCAGCCAGACGACGAGGGGGAAGAAGACCAGCGTGAACGACTGGACGAAGAGGTGGAGGCGGACGTGAAGCAGCGCGCTCCTCAGCTCCTAGCGCAGGCGGACAGAGAGAAAACAGGCGTGTCGGTGGGAGGTTTCTGAGCCGCACCTGAAGGCATCACGGCTGGGGCCCTCACCTCTGTTTTCAGGGACAGGCCGCTGTTGAAGAAGATGATGGAAACGGCGACGTAGGCGATGGTGACCTCTGGCTTTAACGGACCTGGCGGGCAGAAACCAGGTGCTGGTTTACACCGGTAACCATGGTAACAGCAGTCCAATTCATGTTGTTTGCATGGTTTAGATGAGGACAACGTTTACTGATCACTGTATGAAACGCCTGAAGGCGGCTGGAGGGAGTGTATGTTATTAGTTTAGGCTAATTCGTCTTTATTATTTGGGGGTGTCAGAAGCTTGACGCACGTGCACGCCACACTTTTCAGACTTTAATTCGTATGAAAAATTGAAAAACACGTTTTATTTCTTCCTCTTCACAATAATGCCTCCTCTGTGCGGGTATATCACACGAAATAATTTTACCTATTTATATGTATATGCTTATTTCACTTATTTTTTAAACTTTATTTTTCCTTTCAAGATTGCAAGGCCTTTGAGTAACACCAAAATTGTCAATGTTTGTGGGTTTATTATTATATCCACACCATTATTCCATTAATCTTTAATGTAATCTGATATTACTTAGTGTTAAAGATCTTTCTATATAATGTTATTTGTTCTCAATAAAGTACGTTTTCAAGGAAAAAATATATATCACACGAAATACATCCAAAATGGGAAAAACTTCAGTTTGATTACTTTAACAAGTCGTAATATATACAATTATTAGTTGGGTTTTTTTCTTTTAGACTAGACTAAGTATATTGAGCTGTAAAATATTGTTTGTTGCTGAAAATAAAACTTTAACTGCAAGAAAAAGTCGAAATAAGCAATTTTATGTGTGTTTTCTCAATCGAAGTGAGGATTTTCGAGGAGCACCTGAAGGCAGCACAGCAACAGTAGCAGCCCAGCAGGTTATCTTATCTACAGGTGAGGCTGAATTACCGATTATATTACTTATTTATCAGTATATGTTTCACTGCCGTTGTGATAAATCCTCAGACACACACAGAAAAAACTCTCCTCGGATTAAATTCGAGAGTCTTCAGATTGATTTTCTGTTAAAAACGAAGATAAAAGTGCTGAGAGGAGTGTTGACATACCTGCTGAATGCAACGTGTCACTAGATCTCAGGTAAGAGGAAACAACTCAGCGCCTCAGATAAATTAGGAATTAATTCAGTTTTTATCCAGCTCATTTTCTGACATTTAAAGTTAAAACGTGCCGATTTATCCTAAACTTTAAACCGCCCTGAACTCCGAGCCTCACCTCCTTTAACTCCGACGTTGGGCTGCAGTTTGGCCGACAGGATGACCAGCACTATCCCGATGATGAACCACTCCTTCCGCAGCCTCACCAGGAGGCCCATGTTTCAGCTGCACGGGCTCGGCCTCCGGCCACCCCGCCGCCGGCCCTCCTGTCACAGCGGCCGGGCTCAAGCTTCTACAGCCTGCCGCTGCTTCTTCCTTCAGGGAGTTCAGTCTGTGAAACAACCAGCGGATCAGGAGGAGCTACTTCCGGACACGTGGACCGCGGCGCAACCGTAACGACCGATGGAGAGGCGCAAGGGAAAAAAAAAAAAAAAAAAAAAAAAAAAAAAATAATAATAAAAAAATAAATAAAATTACCGTAACATATGTAACAGGAAATTTAAAAAATATAAATAAAAATACAGCGATACCATTAATAGTAAATATAATAGTAAAGTTATAAAACGTATTTTAAAGTGAATTTTTTTTAAACAATAAATTCTGTAATAATATAAATTAAACTTTTTTGTTTAATTTGAAATTCATTTTTACCTGTATTTTAATTATAATGAAATCAAACAAGAGGAAAAATGTTAACAGTATTTGATTTAAAATCCAACCCGCCGCTGCTTCTTCCAATCGGACACCAGCGGAGCAAGAGGAGCTACTTCCGGACACGTGGGCCGTGACGCAACCGTAACGACCGAAGGAGAGGCACAGAACAAAAAATTACAATAATAATAATAATAATAATAATAATAATAATAATAGCATTAATGGTAAATATAATAATAAAATTATAAAATTTATTTTAAAGTGAATTTATTTGAACAATTAATTCTGTAATATTTATTAAATGACTATTTTTTTTATAACCAAAATGTTTATTTACTGTATTTTATTTTAAATTAAATCAAAGAGGAAAAATGTTAACAATATTTGATTTAAAATCAAATTTAAACAAAAAAATTAAAAAAACCCAATAATGTTAGAACAGCAAGGAAAATATTGAATATCAAAATGTTAAATTACAAAAAAATTAGTTTAACATATTTAAAGTATGAAACTACTTAAAAGTTAAATGATAAATAATGCAATAAAACTAACTGTAAAACTGCTAAATAATATAAAAAATTAATTTCAACTGTCTTGAGAATAAGTTACAAAACATAAAATGAATAAAATGTATCAAATAATACGAATAATGTTACATTTTTGTGTAAAATCTAATTAATACAAGATTTAAAATAAAAGCAATATTATAAAGTAAATTTAAAATACTAAATAAAAAACTATTTTATCTGTACTATTTCCATTAATAGTTTACAATTATATTTAATTGATAAAATAAATGAAAAGAACAAATGCGGTTTATTAAAATAACAAATTATAAATTGCAGCTGCATTTAAAATAAAACTTACAAAATACATAATTTTTCAAAACAGAAATTACAGCTGAAAATTTTTGTAAGAAAAAAAAAAGCAAAAACATCTAAAAACTGAATTTATTTTTGCTAGATTACGCCCACTGAACAAAAGATGACCACAAAAACTGGATTACAAACATTTATTATGTTGCTTCATCAACTCCTGGCACATGTTCATGGTGTTGACATAAAAAGCTGCAAGTCAAAAGGATTGTTGAGACTTTTATGAATGTGTGATGGATGAATTAGATCTGCTCAAACTGGATTTGAACCACACTGGTTTCCCTTTTGGTCCAAAGCGGGGTTGGCGGGTTGAAATCTGCTGATAAATTGAACAACTTTAAACCATTTTCAGATGTGAAACAATAAAAATCTTGGCATTCTGTTCATTTATTATTGATTGGACAAATGCTGATGAGTATTTTTGTTAGTTTTTCTCCTTCCTCTCAACAACTGGCTGCTGAATGTTCATCTGCCGGAAGTCCTGGTGTCTCCTGCTCTTCTGTCGGGTCTTCGGTCATTTCACAGGAGCCAGGGAGCTGGATGTCAGAGGTGTATTTCCTGATAAGAGGATGGGCGGCTGTACAACCCAGCTTCACCTGAAAGAGACGACAGAAACAAAGCTGGCTCCACACCAGATTTAAGGAGACCTGAGTGAGAAGAAACATTTCTCTGTTCTGGTTTAACTTCCTGGTGATCAGGATGCAAAGTACATCTCTAAGCTCCTGCACTGCAAAAAACACAAAATCAAAGTATTTCTGGTCCAGTTTCCAGTGCAAATATCTTAAAAACACTTGAAATTAGGTAAAACTAACTTACAAGTAACTTTTCAGCAGATATAGCAGCTTGTTTTAAGTCAATAATTCGTTAATACTGATGAAAAAGTTCGAGTTATAAGTGAAATAATCTGCCAGTGAAACAAGATTTTTTTTCCCATAATTTAAGACAAAATATCTTCTTTTCATCAATATTAAGGAATTATTGACTTAAAAGAAGCTCCTATATCAGCTGAAAGGTTACTTGTAAGTTAGTTTTGTCTTATTTGAAATGTACTCAAGATGTCTGCACTGGAAACTGGACCAAAGATATTTTGATTTTGTGTTTTTTTTTTTTTTTTTTGCAGGGTGCTTTTTGAGCAGATTTGAGACTAAATTGCTAAAATCTTCCGTCAAAGCGGAGATGTGAAACTGAAGGGCAGCACAAGAAGCCTTTACACGGTTCCAGTGTGGTTTTGATTTCAAAGTCACAAACTTTTGAGGACTTTTTTTCTGGACACTTTTTCTCTTAGTAAAGAAAATCATCCTGAAAACTGTTGTTTCTAATGACTCCAGTTACATTTGTCTTACATTAAAACTGCTTTGATGATGAAACAATAAATCTGTAAGATGACAATCTTTAATCTTAGCAGCACTGCAGGCTTCTTCATCTTCTCCTTTTCCCTTGATTCCTTTAATTCAACTCCAAACATGCAGCGTTGCGTTGTCAGAAAACAACACAACGAGGATTTTTGTTTCCAGAAAGCCGCCATTGTTTCCGTATGAAGCGAACAGATGTCGACAGATGTGACTTTAAAACGACTGACCTGCGCTTTCTGCAGCTGAGTCACGTCTCCTGCGTTGCAGGCAGCTTTGTAACCATACAGGAAGTATGTGCACGCTTTCTCAGGCTCATTCTGCAAACGGAGGCAGATGAAATAATTTATCAACCATCAGGAGGTAAAACAATCAGCTGAACGCCTCTGGGTTTGGTACCATGTTGGTGTAGATGCTGCCCAGACACAGACAGACTTCCATCTGCCTTCTCTGCAGTCCGCTGCTTAGGCACAGCTCAGCTGCCTTCTCCAGCTGCTCAGGACACTCCTCAATCTTTCCTTCGCTGTTGCAGGGATAAAACAGAATCTGATTAAAGAATCAAAAAGCTGCAACAACCTGGCAGCATAATTAAAATGTAACTAACCCCTAAATCAACTTGGTTTTTTTTGCTGCAAAGCTGTCTAAATAGGTTATTTAGGGTTCTATCTTTATGTTTCTGTGTTATTTTCTCCAGCTGAACAGAAACAAAACTGAAATTATTATCTTTGGACCTAAAGAGGAACGATCTAGAGTCAGCGCACAGCTTCAGTTATTACAGCTAGAAACTAGTGACCAGGCCTGAAAATCTGGGTGTAGTGATGGATTCAGACCTGAACCTTCAGAGACACATAAAGACAGTTACAAAGTCAGCCTTCTATCACCTGAAGAACATTTCCAGTAACCCTAGCCGAGCCGAGCGCCGTGGTGACATGCTAACGCTAGCAATAAGCGTCGATAGCATGAAGGCGACGCTAAATTTTTACGACTGCGTACGCGTTTACGGCGTCGGACCGTAAACTGCTCGGCGGGAAACGGCGCTCAGATCAAACCGTTTCGTATGCAACACAGCGCTGGTCGAAAAGAAACGGGTCTGGTGCCCAACGAGCTCATCAAACTTGCTAGCATCCTGATGGTTTGCTGCAGGACGGACGGCGGTCAGACTGACTGCAGTGCTTGGGAAGCAGGAAGTGCTCACCGCAGCTCTCTGCTTACGTCAGCAGATCGTTGTCGCCATAAAAGCCTCCAGCAACACAGAAAAAAGTCGCTAGATTCGCCACTTGTTGGTTTTTCTGATTAAAAAGCCACAAAATTTAGCAAGAAAGTTTATAAGCAACAGATCTTCATTCTTCCTTACCCGCTCCTCTCACCCCCATGCTTCAGCATCTCTTTGCTCCGCCCACTTTGCTGGACTTCTTCTTGTCTTTTTTTTTGGTTAGTTACTCTTTAAGTAGAACCTTAAACCAATCCTTTGCTGAACCGTTGCCGTTTTCTCTGGTGAAGCTGTTCGTTTGTCCAACTAGAAAGGTTTTCGGTCAAACCTGACTGGTGTTTGAAACTTCTCATCATTTCATCCCCACAGCATGATGCAGCCACCATGCTCAAGCTGGGTTTCATTAAACCACAACACATTCTTCCAGGAGGCTTTTGGCTTCTGTCTTTGGTGACAAGAAACAACTGTGATCATGTCGGAGTTTGTACCTTTCTAAGCACTTGGCTATGGCCTTGTAGGTCTTCACGAGTCCTTCAACATCTTGTAGCGAGCTGAAGATCTCTATGCAGGTGCTGAAGATCTGGAAGCATAGATACGCTGATACGCTGTAATTTCTAAAAACTTTAATGACCAGGTTGGAACATTTTTGTGCTGCTGAACAATGTTTCTAAAAGTTCTCTTTTTGTTTTGATACCTCCTTGGCTGCTTGATGATCCCCCGTAACCTGTAAGCCCAGTCCTTGTCTGAAGACCGCCTCCCCCTGCACCGACTTATCATCACCTGAAACAAACCGGAACAGCAACGGACTCGTGAAAAAAAAAACTGCTTTTCCACCCAATAAAGTTCTGATTGTGATTTTTTTTTTTTTTTTTTTTTTTTGGGCATAATTAACGATTTCATTCATGAAGGGAAAAAAAGCAATTCCTACCTACCTGGGACTGACGGATAGGTAACTACCATGTATCTCTAACAACTGCATCAAATGTTTGTGATAACTGGCAAGGAGGCGTTCACATCGCTGTGGAGGATGGAACCGTTTTAAAGATTCAACTTAAAACTGCACTATGTAACATTTATAAAAATATGTTTTTTACATATTAGTCTGGTCTGAGACAGATAATCTGTGAAAAGTTCGAGCTCCTCCACCTCCTCCCTGAGCTGCTATTGCCATCTAAAGAAATGCTCCGCTCCCGACCTGAAACAACCAATCAGAGCCAGGGGGAGGGGCTTCACGCTGTCAATCACCCTGGTGTACGCGCTGCTAAATGCGTTGATGGTGGAGAAACAACTCACCGTTCCAGGAAAACTGTTTATCCACCATCATTGGTGGCCATGCTAACTAACATTAGCATTAGCAGCAGGCTATGTTGTATAATAATAACCTGCCAGGGGAGTAAGATGTTTTTCCCAAATTATAAATTAAAACATCTTGTTCCATCGGCAGATTATTTCACTTATAACTAGAACTTTTTCATCAATATTAAGGAATTATTGACTTAAAACAAGCTCCTATATTTTGCTGAAAAGTTACTTGTTAGTTTTATCTTATTTTAAGTGTACTAACATGTTTGTACTAGAAGCAAGACCAGAAATACTTGGTAAGATTTGTTTTTGCAGTGCACACCCAATGATTCAGCAATAACAAGTCTTCTAGCATTCTGGAGGGATTCTGCACTGCAAAAACACAAAATCTTACCAAGTATTTCTGGTCTAGTTTCTAGTGCAAATATCTTGAATACACTTGAAATAAGAGAAAACTAACTTACAAGTAATTGTTCAGAACGATATAGGAGATTGTTTCAAGTCAATAATTCCTTAAAATTCCTTAAAATTTGTGAAAAATGACCAGTTCCACTGCCAGATTATTTCATTTATAACATGGAAAAAATGTCTTGTTACTTGTAAGATAATTTTGTGTTATTTCAAGTGTATTCAAGATATTTGTACTAGAAACTAGACAGAAAATAATCGGTAAGATTTTGAGTTTTTGCAGTGTTGGGGGCCACAAAAAAAAAAAATCAGTCCAAGAGCCACAAATGGCCCCCGAGCCGCACTTTGGACACCTCTGCTCTAAGCTGTCTGATAAAGTCATCGGCCTGGAAAGCTGGAGTCTCTGAATAAAACCCACCCAGAACCGTGTCAGGACATTTCTGTAATCCTGTAAAATCCATCCCCCTCCTCCTACCCTCTGAAGCCATCTCGGATCCTTGCTGGAGAAGCCTCCTGGCGACGTCGTAGTCACGAGCCGCGAGGAAAGATTCGCCCAGCAGACTGTAGATTTCTCCCAGTTCTCTGCAGGCCCAGAGCCTCAGAGGCCGACCATCCGGGTCCAGCCAGCCTCCTTCCTCCGCCTGTCTCAGGCCCATCTCCGCGTGGTTCCTCGCCTCCTCCAGGTTGCCTGCGGGACAGGACAGCACCTCCTACGTTTGGTGTTTTCTTAGACATATCGGCGTCTGCGTGACGGCTACCTTGCTGGCGGTATAACACAGCCAGGTGGAGTCTGGCTATGGTGGCATATTTGGATTTCCCCCCGTACTCTCTGTCAATGCAGCTGTGGTAGAAGTGAAGGCTGAGCCAGAAATCCTTATGACGGGCGAAGTAGAGACCTAAATGCAGACGGTCCTCACACACAGCTGTCCAGAGACCTGAACACAAAACAACCTTCATCACTCAAACTGAAGCCAGAAGACTTTACAGCTGAAAGGCTTCTAGATTTTATCTCTCATGACTAATAAAAACAAAACTGGAAAATCTTCAAGTTTATTTGTTCAGCGCATTTCAGCAGCAAGGCAGTTCAAAGGGCTTCTCATCATAAAAACATCAGTCAAGGATAGCAAATCATCAAAATCATCAAGCAAATATCAATGCATCAAAATCATAAGGATCATCAAGCAAATATTGATCAATGTTCTACTTACTACTAATCAAAGGCAGCTCTAAACAGGTGGGTTTTCAGCCTTGATTTAAAGGAGCTCAGTGTTTTGGCTGTTTTGCAGTTTTCAGAAAGTTTGTTCCAGATTAGTGGAGCATAAAAACTGAATGCTGCTTCTCCATGTTTGGTTCTGGTTCTGGGGATGCAGAGCAGACCAGAACCAGAAGACCTGAGTGGTCTGGAACGTTGATACAATGACAACAGGTCTTTAATGTATTTTGGTGCCATTCAGTTATTTAGAAACTAACAGAAATATTTTAAAGTCTATTTTCTGAGCTACAGGGAGTCAGTGGAAGGACTTTAGAACTGGAGTGATGTGCTCCATCTTCCCTCCTGGTCTTAGTGAGAACACGAGCAGCAGTGTTCTGGATCAGCTGCAGCTGTCTGGTTGATTTTTTAGGCAGACCTGTGAAGACACTGCTGCAGTAAACAATGCTACTAAAGATAAACACATGGATGAGTTTCTCTAGATCTTGTTGAGACATTAGTCTTTTAATCCTGGAAATGTTCTTCAGGTGATAGAAGGCTGACTTTGTAACTGTCTTTATGTGTCTCTGAAGGTTCAGGTCTGAGTTCATCACTGCACTCAGATTTCAGGCCTGATCATTAGTTCCTGGCTGTAATAACTGAAGCCGCGCACTGACTCTAGATCGTTCCTCTTTAGGTCCAAATATAATAACTTCAGTTTTGTTTCTGTTCAGATGGAGAAAGTTTTGGCACATCCACGCATTGATTTGTTCTAAGCATCTGTTCAGTGCTTGGGTGGGTTCAAAGTCACCTGGTAACATCGTAATGTAGAGCTGTGTATCATCTGTGTCGCTATGGTAACTAATCTTATTACTTGTTATAATCTGTGCTCAACTAGAGATTAATTTTTTTCCTTCCAGCCCAGACGACAGTGTTTCTACCTTCCCTTTCTGCTTTCTCTGCTCGGCTCAGGTGCAGCCGGATGGTATCCAGTTTTTCCCGCTGCTCCTCCAGAGGGGGCTCCAGCAGCCTGGGTGATCTGGAATGAGCCTTGGCCCTCTGATCCAGATCTGAGCGCAGCAGATAGAAGAGCTCTGAAAACGCCCTGAAACTCAGACACAGATCAGTCAGTTGAGCCGACACATGGTAAAGGAAATAACTCAGAGAGGCGAAGGCTACCTGTGGTAGCCATCCTGCAGCATCTCCACACAGATGTACTGCTTCGCATTGTTTCTGAACCTGAAATACAGAAAAGTGTCAAACGATCAAGCCTCGTAGAATCAGAGATGATGCATCCTGGAAAATAAATATAGTGTCTGATCACTAAAACAACACAGTTAATGTTGCCTCTCTCTCTGCTGCTGTTTCTCTTCTCTGTCACAAAGAAACTACACCTGGCTCAATGCTTCTCCATTTGGGTCATCTCCCATTGCTGCCAATAAGTCTGTGTATTCTTTTCCTGTTCTATAGAAAGTTCTCCAGGCTCAGTGCGTCTTTATCTAGTTGTCTTTTCCAGCGTCTGGCCATTGAAGATTCTATTGCAGCCATGAACTTTGTGTCATCTCTGCTTTGCTTTCTTATAGAAAGTAGTCCTGTGTGGGTGTTTAATTGTGTCTCTTTTTTGTAAAAAGTACCACAAGCTCTGTGCTTCTGTGTCTAGCTGTCTCTTTTCCAGGTCGAAGCTTTTTCTACCTTAAATTCTCTCCTGTTTTTCTTTCTTATAGAAAGTACACCTGACTCAATGTGTGCATTTATTGCGTTTCTTTTTTGTAAAACGTGCTGCTAGCTCAGTGCTTCTGCGTCAACCTATTTCTTCTCTGGTTGAGGCTATTGCTGTCTTTAACTCTGCAAACTTTTTCTTTCTCACAGAAAGTACACCTCGCTCGGTGAGTCAGTGTATTGTGGAATGACTTGTATAGAACAGGACTGTAGGAAATTTGACCCCAATCTGACTGAATTAATAGGTCGTATTGAGATTAACTGGATTAATTTGAACTGAAGTTGAACCAGATTGTATTTTATATTGTTGATATTCCAGGAGTTTATCTTGAACAAACGTCTCTTTTGAATTGCTGCTAAATAAATAAACTAAACTGATTTGGTAAGTGGTGATTTTCTTTAACAGCAGAGGGCGCTCTAACCCTTCAAACATCATTCTCATTGTCTTAAATGGTCATAGTTGTACCTTGGTTAGATGAGCAGAAGGTGCGACTGGCATGGTGGTTTCCTGCCAAGCCAGTGAGGAACATTAGAAAAAAAGCTCAGGGTTTATCACGTCCTGGTCTAAACGTTTGCAGACATGTTCAAGTTGATGTTTTTATAAGTTTGATGGACAGTAGCTGCGTTTCCATTAACCTTGAAACTGTGCAAACTGAAATTACGAAAATAAATTTGCTTAATGGAAACACGCCATTTTCGAAAAAAAAATTCTCGTTTTTCGGTAAAAGGTTTTGGCGCTAGGATGAGGTGATTTTCTGGCCGTATCTGGTTTGTTTGACAAAACTACAATGGAAACACTTTTTTCGCACAACACGAGTCACGTGATCAACAACCGGATGTTGCCACTGGTGCAAACCACGAAGAAGACGACAGGAAGTAGTTGGAGGATCATGGCGCGGCATGTTTTTAAGGACTTATGGCGTGAACAAGTTTATTCACGTGTGATTTTAATTTCATTTCTTATTTAATGGAAACACAGCAATTGCAAAATTCTGTTTTTTCGACACGAGCAGAAAATCGGCAAAGATTTGCGCACCTTTGTAACGGAAACAGCTAGTTTGACCTTATTCAATTCAAAAATACTTTATTTATCCCAAAGGGAATTTATTCCTTATTATATATAACTATACACATTATTATATTTCCTTTCTTACAGCTGATCCAAACCTTTAAAACTTACCCAGATTTGCATCTGCACTGCAAAAACACCAAATCTTACCAAGTGTTTTTGGTCTAGTTTCTAGTACAAATATCTTGAATACATTTGAAATAAGACAAAACTAACTTACAGAGCAGAGCTAGGTAGATCTTACTTCCTGGACTTTTACTCATTTGAAACTCACAAATGATTTATTACTTATCAACACTTCTTCTGTTTATTTAGAGGACATTTGTGGCTCTCTGAGCAATTTTGTGTGGCCTTTGACAACAATTCCAGAGTGGAGGAAAATCTCATTTGCGGTTGATGCAGAAGGACACTTTTTTTTTTTTTAACACTTATTTAGAGTAACAATTTACCTGACGAATAAAATAATCCTAAAACAAAAACATATTATTTCTTATTTATTAATCAGGTTTCTGCATTCATCTTCATTTTGTAGTAAGTAAAATGAATAACATCCTGTGAAAAGCAAAAATATATTTATTCTTCTAGCCTGAAAAAGAAAACAATCACAGCAAACATTTTAGAAACTGTAGGGCCGTATTATTTTACAAATCCACTATCAACAAAAATCCAAAATCTGTTTGTTTTTGTTCAGTTCAATAAAATCTTTCATGTTTACTTTATTACTGAGCAGCAGATAAAAATGAAAAAGGTGCACTACATTTATTTGTACATTTTTAGTGAACAAAAATAAATTTTCATGCTCCCCAAGCGTTTCAACTTGACGATTTTCGTCCTCATGGCAAAAAGTTTGAACACCACTGATTTATGTGAAGTACCTGACATAAGAGCAAAGCAAAGCGTACAGAACAAAGTCTGACACTGAGTGAAACCAAATCCCAGATGTGAAGTGGATATCTGCTTTGATTTGGAAAACTCAGAAGCTCCCACACATGATTAATAAAGCTACTGATAAGCTTTCTGTGACTCTAACTGTTGATTTTATGGAGAACCAGTTACAGCTAATTATTCTGGACTCACAGAGCTATTTCCTTTCTGGACAGGATCGATGAATCGGCAACCTGTTCGCTTCTGAAGGACTTCACCGACTGCTTCATCCTGCAGACACACAAATAATAAAGTTCACAATTAACATCTTAGCAGAGATGCTGCTGATCATTGATGCAGACCTCAAAACACATCTGTCTACTTAACTTCATGATTTCCATCTCTGTGGAAACAGAACCTTTTTACTTAGCAGACATCTGTTATGTCTAAAATATATCCTTTTATCTTTAGATATTCGACCTGAATTAACTAATTTATTTTACCTGCCCTGAAGACTCTGTCAGTCAGCCTTAAAAAAAACAGATAAAACATATTTTTTGTTCATTTTATTTACTTGCTTTGCAATAACAAAACTAGATGCTGTTCAGATATTGTAAATAATTCAGTAATAGTTGAGTTTGTAATTTATTTTTTAATTCTTAAAGCTGCTTCCATGTGGTACAAGTTAATGTCAAAATATTACATTTGAATGAATAGAAATTGCAGGGTTTTTTTTTTTTTTTTTTTTTCAAATATTCCCCCTTTAAACAACATTTCTTCTACAAGGAAACACCTTTACATTACATTGCGGGACAGATATTTACTTCTGAAGGTAAAAAGAGTAACAATAATGTCAGGGTGATATAGCTATCTTAACACTGAGTGGGAAACTAATGATAAAAGTTGCTAAAACTTAAGCTAGCGGCACGAAACAGCCACAAACGGCAGAAATATCTGGATAATATCACAGCTTCCTTCACTGCGACACGAGTTGATACAAACCTGAGCTGTTCTTGATGCCACTTGCGTCTCTTCTCGGTTAAACTACGGGGAAAATACACAGAAACACAAACACAGCGGCGAATTTAGCCTGAGAAGTTTTTCCTCCTTCGAAGTCAGCGTCGAACTGCAAAGCTGCGTCGTCACCATGGCAACAAGAGAAGGAACGCCCGCGTTCCAACACCGGTCGTACCTGAAACTGTTCGGTGCCGTCTGTTTCCGTTCACAAAACGCTGGATTTTCTCCTTTAAACTCAGCTAAAGTCATTCAGAGGGGCAACAACACAGCAGGTTTTTGACCTTTTTCTAATACATTTTATCCAAAACTATTCTCATACATTCTCAGAATGTATTTTCTAAGCAATAAGTAAATAAATAAATTATTAAATAGATATTATGAGATGCATCAATTGGGTTGCAGAGTTGAAGTTGAAGAATCACATTCTTTGTTCTTCAGTTTGCAATGCCCTGTTGTAACCACAAGATGGCGGTGTCATTGTTCGTGGAGAAGCAGCTTTCAGTTTTTTAAGATCCTCTAATCTGTAACAAACTTGCAGAAAACTCCAAAACTGCTTAAAGACTGAGTTCCTTTAAATCAAGGGTAAAAACCCATTTGTTTAGAGTCACCTTTGATTCAGTCTGGATAGCAACTTTTCATTACATTTTTGTCACTGTAATGTAATGGTTTTTTTTTTTCTTTTTTTTTTTGCATGTGAAACATTTTGAACTGCCTTGTATTGAAATGCAAGACATTTAACTACTGTTAAAACTGAATGTTGTAGGCACTTTCATGCCATAATGTTTACAAGCAGTAAAGCAAAATTAATAATATGGTTAAAGGTTAGAAAAGTGACAAGAGTGCCACTGCATGAAACAAAATAATTTAAATAAAACTGCAATAAATACATAGATCAGTAGTTATTTAAATGTCACAGTAATGTACTGAATACATAATTTACTACATTTGAGAATGAATATGTTAAATGTTTTATTCTTTGTATGTTAAAAGTATTCACAGATAGATAAACAGCTATGTAGCTGTTATAGCTAGCTAACCAGTTTGACAGTTATCTAGCTAGCTGGCCAGCTACATTGCTATCTAGCTAGCTAGCTGATCAGCAAGATAGCTATGAAGCCGCTATCTAGCTGGCCAGTTAGCTAGCTCACCAGCTATCTATAACAGCTAAAAAGCTAAATAAATAAATAAATAAAGAAAGAAAGAAAGAAAGAAAGACAGACAGACAGATAGATAGATAGATGTTATTGTTTGTCTCAGAGGTGACAAATTGTAGTTGTCCACAATTAAAACATACCTTTATTTCCAAAAAAGAGGACCTGCTCAGAATAAATGGGAAGCCAAACAATTAGTAAACAGAAAATGGTTAGTATAGCTTTATTTTGTATTTTTAATTTCCTCCTAAGAGCTTTATTTGTCAGCTGAAGAGGAGAAATTTGTAATATTAAAGCTAAAACCTAATTTATCATGATCTCCCTGTTTATATCACAAAAACCTGGCTTTAGCTGAGGTGTGCACAGTTTTCAGATCTGTGTTTAGAATCACCTCTTTATCCCATATCTGCAACACAAACCCCAGCGAACTCTTGCTGAAACGTTTTGTAGAGACCATATGTTGGGCCTCTGCTGTGAGACTTTCCATGAAATTGACCACAACTGGATGGAAACTTAGTCGGTGTGTGACGGCGCTCGCTTTGTGGTTGGCACGGCTTCTTTTATGCAGGGAGCTGTCAGTAAAGTCTCACATTCTGCATGGCATGTTTCCTGGCTTTGATTTGCTCTTTGACTCTGGTTTGTTTGTTCTTCTCATTCTAATTAGCTTCAAGAGTAATTTGTTTATTAACCAGCCTGTGCTTTAAAGAGACAAGTGAGAATTAAACCATCATTTTCCCACTAGAAGAGACTAACAATGTGGAAACTGCACCACGCACTGGCTGTAAATCCAAACATCAAGCATTCAGTTGTAATTGTTGCAATATATCCTTTCATCTCTGTAATATAGCTGAGGAAATAGAACAATAAAACAGATTTAATGATTAAAAAGGAATATATTTCCCTTTTCCCCTTCAAACCTTCTGTTCAAGCAGATAACAAGCTTAACTCCAACATATTTCAGGTCACTTTTCATAAACAGTAGCAAAACGACAACCACAGAAAGCACGGTAGTGTTTACCCATTCACTTTTTAAACGTTTCTTTTTAAATTACGGCAAAACGAGCTATTAGCAAACATCTTTAAATTGTGGAGATGGTCTCCCCTCAGATTCCCTGTGAGGTTGAAGGCAGGTGAGTTTTCTGGCCAGTGAAGCTCAGTGATGGTCATTTCACTGGTCATTCATGCTATTTATACCCAACCTGTCCAAGAAGTTACTTTGAAACTTTTTAGACTTTCATCAGGTCCCTCTGCTGGTTGTATTGGCATTACTCCCTTCCCAGATGCTTTTTGATCTCTTTGAAAATCCTCCTTCCTGCAACAAACAGCCACTTTTAGATGGTGGTCGCTGTATATTTTTGATATAAACAAAATTACAATTAATTATTCGTTTTTGCAGAGATTATGAATGTTTTTTTTTTAAATGCTAATCATATAGTAAGTCACAGTGCAATGATAGAATAGGTATTCAGATCTTTATGACCATTAGCTTTAGGTGCTTCCCCCCAACAGCGCCCCCACAGGTTGGGAGGTTTGTTTTTGTCTTTTGTAACAACACTGTATTTACATATATCTATATACATATTTACTTTAAAAAAATCTGTTTTTATTTCCCACCAAATGTATATATTTATACCTAAAATGTTTGTATGTTGAGAACAAACAGGAACCGAAGTTAAAATCCTTGTTTGTGTGCTCAAACTTGGCCAGTAATCCATTGGACCCCAGGTATTCGCAGAGGTTCGGGACCACAACCGCCCATGAATAGCTAAAATCTGCAAATACTTGAAACCGCCTCTAAATACACTTATAACTGCCTATTTACATGGTTAAAACACAAAATATACCTCAACATGCATTAATACGCACAGCGGAAACCATTTTAGCGCTACCGTAGACGCTAACATCTATAGTCTTCCTTATTTCCTCTCTCGGGGGTTCAGCCAATCAGCGCCAAGGAAAATAAATGGCACTCCTGGATTGGCTGCTTTGCCAGCGCCAGCCAATAGCGTGCCAAGCAGCATTGCGCCGAAGTATTTCAGCTTCCCATGCTGCAGTTTCTTTTGAATATTATAGACATGCTCTAGAAAAAAAATCCACGAAGAGGCGAATTTTCCACAAATATTTTGGAGTTACGTTCCACAGAAAAATCCATGAATAAGCGGGGGTCCACTGTACTTCACAAATCAACGCTAAATGACTGTTTAGCACATTTGTTGCTTTCATAATTAAAACTCTTTCTACACTGGAGCAAAACTAATTATTGGGGTTTCCTTCAGAAAGCCACCATATGTCCAAAACTCCCCACCCAAAAAACCCCAAATACGAGTTTTTAAGCAGATGGAGTAATTAAAGGCAGTACTTGAGGTCTGCCTTGACAAGTTGAAGGTTGCTTACAAATGCCCACCCCCAAATCCAATATGGCTGATGCACATATAAAATGAACAATTTATTCACCTTTTAAAAATCTCTGCAATCATACGAAATCGAACGCAGAGGAATACGTTACTACTGGGTTATTGATTCTGATTTCCAAGAAACATGGAACAGAGAATTTATTTCAAGATAATCATTATCAAATCTGTTCATATTGCCCCCTAGTGGCCACAAGTATTGAACCATCTGGTGAACTGAGGAAGCTGCAGTTCCTTTCATCTCCACTAGAGGAGTTTCACAAAAACGGGCTCGAGAACGTTTTAGAAATCTGTAAATTTTTACAAATGTCCTGATAGAGGGGTTTGTGTTCACAGCTATGTGAAACAAAACTAGAACCAGATTAAAAGTAAGTGAAGCGTACAAGACGGAGCAATCGAAATCATCTTAAATGAGGTGCTTTATTTTTGGCTCAAAACCAAAGTGTCAAATATGTTTTTATGCCAGAGATTCATTATCTTCCTGCATGATTCAAGTTACTTAGTGTCTTTATATCTGCCTATCTCTGTATTTATAGTCGAAAATAAACAACACACACACACACCACATTGCTCTACTGACACTCAATGACGAAGATAACACAGAGTTCTTGTTGAAGCAAATTTAGACCATCGGCTATCCAGGGTCAAAGGTCAGACAGGAGTGAGCTCAGACTCAGTAATGCCGGATGACGTGTGCACGTGTTCCAGATGTGTAAAGTCAACATGCGCTGCACATGTGGCGACCACAAACACCATCCAGTCAGAGACCAACAGGCGCTGTGTGTCACTATCAGATGTTTACATCTCTCCTCCCATCTTCAGCTGGTCGTCAGAACGACACTCGCCGCCTTACGGTGAGAACTGAGGTAAAAACCGCATTCTTGATATCAAATATTCTAAATGCAAATGTTTCTGACAGCAAATTGTAATAATTTTGTGCAATAAAAGCCTGTTATTTCCAGACTGCTCTGGCAACTTTTTTTCAAAAAAAGCGACGAGCGACTAATGTAGTTCCGTCCTGAGCGAGCGGCGAGTTCTGCCGTCATCCCTGCAGCAAACCGCCTGCAGTCAGAGTGGAGAGAAGACCCACTCCATCCACTCCACGTCCACACTTCAAATGCATCACACACGCGTGCAAAGCTGAGGAACGCCACCGATCGATGCTCGTCTTTCCAGCTCCTGACTCGCCACCAGGGGCTGTGTGTCAGAGTGAGATGGTTTTATACCAGAACCAAGCTGCACTGTTGTCCAATAGGAAAATTCAACTGCAGTAGCCACTGTTTAACCCAAAGAGGGCAGCACTGAGATGGTTTTAGGCCAAATATTGCGGACTTAAACGGATTTACACAAAAATGTCAAAAATTTAAACAGAAACATAAAAATAGAACCCCTCAGGATCAATTTAGACAGTTTATCTGAAAAAAAAAAAAAAAGTTGATTTGGGGTTTATTTAATCTTTAAAATGTTACTTTTGTAAATTTCTGTAGCAGCTAGCTGTGCTGTGCTGCAGTGCTAATGCTAGCTTGTACACAAGAACCATAAGTGGACATTTAGTTTCGCTTGTGCTTCAGTAACGTTGCCATAGCTAAAAACAAATGAAATACAGAAAACCAATGTTTTAAAGTACTGGCTTATATTTATTTTATACCGCGAGTTTCCCAGGTTCCTCTAATTTCAATTGTGTTAATTTGACTTCTGTCCACTTCAGTAAGATTGTTCATACCAAACAGTCCTGTTAGCATCATAACTTCTTTAAAAATTGCTGCAGTAGAAATATTTAGCATTGGCTATTTACTTAAAAATTCCCCCTCTTCCTGGTAGAAGATGACATTCCTCCAACCACATGGTAAAGAGATAAGCTAAAAAAAAAAGTTAGCAATTTTTGCTTTTGACACAATCAAGTTGTTCTTTTATTACATTTTTTTACAGTCCTTTGTGTTTTGCAAATAACGTGGGTTTCTTAGTCAATACTTTGTCTAATAAAAACATTTCTTTATAGTGTTTTAATTTGCTTTAAATGACAATCTAGTCAAGATTAGTTGATTTCGCCTCTAAGCAACCGAAAGCGGAGTCTTAGCCTGAGTGTATCTTTGAATTTCTTTGAACACTATAAAGTTGTGTTGAAGATAAAAAGAAAAGCCTGCGAGCTTTAACAAACTGACTTGTGTGGGATCAATTGTGTTCAAACACTAACCCAATAATAAAGTTTACAACCTTCCACCAAACTGCCAGCCAAGGCTTGTGTGGTAAAGCAGAAAAACCGTCTGCTTGTGTCGGACAGTAAAAGTTCAGAGTCGTCGGAGTATTTACGAGATGTTCCGTTGTAACCGAGTGAAACGGAGGAGAAAAGCCAGGAGGAAAAAACCGAGAGGAGGTGAAAAGGAGGAGGGCGACAGAGGCGGATGAGGAGGAGGGAAGCTGAAAATACAGCTGATGACAGGAGGAGGGGAAAGTGAAGAAGGGGCGAGTACAAACCAGAACCTGACAGACCCTGAACGGCACACTGCTGGATCCTGCAAGCCTGAGTGGGATATATCTGAAAAACAGAAGCTCACAAACAGGTGAGATTTGACTTTTTTCTTTAACAACAGCCGTTCTGATCATTCAGCTTTTAATATCTAAGGAGTGATGTTTTTTCATGTGCTAAACAACATGTTTTATTTTAGAAATCAACTCTTAACAGCAACCAAACTCACAGCCGAATATAAATTTATTCACCTGCTGTCTGTTAAAGTTGCAAAGTGTTGACAAGTTCGGGTTTTTTTGTCATGTTTGTCAAGGATTTGTACCTTGAAGCAGACAAAACATCAGAATCTTTCAGTCTATTAATGTGGTTCTGAAGGATCAGAAAGCTAAACTAAACATTTAGCTACGGGTGGATGGTCAGATTTAAACGTACATTTTAATTTAGTTTAAGAAACTAGAACAATTTCCTAAATGAATGATCGTCGTGGCAGCTTTTGTCTTCATTTTTTAAAGTCAGAAAATATTTGTTTTGTTTTATCTAAGAACTCTTGGCTACAGTTTGGAGATCAGGTCTTTTTATGATTTTTATAAAAAGAGAACATCGACCAAATTAAAAAGACAACACAAGATTGGATGCCTTTTTTTTTTCCCCAGCCACGGCTCTTATTCCCTGCACCAAAATCCTCACTGCTGACAGACTTTATATATTCATAATGTAAACATTAAAGTCACATGAAAGGCTAAAATTATCCTTAAAGCTAACATCCGAAATTGAAGTTTTTCTCCTTTCTAATATTCCCTCACCTTCCATTTGGTCTCCATGCTCTCTGATTTAAGTCTTCTTTACCATTAATAGAAGGTCATCTGAGAAATACTTTTTTTCATCAAACCAGGTTTTCATAAAGTAAAATTTGACTTGAGGATTTAAAAGCGGCGAAACTGAATATAATGTGGTATTAAAGACCTGCTAATAATGATATCTGTAATTAAAAACAATGTATGGAATCCAAACGATCCATTCTAATCATGACCCAATAGAGATGTGTGGTGGTGTATTTCATAAACTTATTTCCACTGGTTGGTTTCAACATAAAATATATTAAAAATCTGTTCTTACATCAAATTTTGGGGTTATTCTGAGTTTTGAAGTTTGTGTACATCTAAGTGCGAGATATACAGTTTTATTGCATCTCTGGGTGAAACTCCTACTATTCTGTCTTAATGGCAACCAAGGTTTCTAAGTTGTGTTTGACAGAATCGGAAACCTAAAATGTTTCTCTCTCTTTGTGTCTCCACAATCTAACACTGATTTGTTTTTCTGTTTTCTTCAGATTGTCATCAAACAAATTATTCTGATAACGCCAAGCCCCTTGTCCATGCTGAATCAATTAGAGATCTTCGCTAGAACTTCCTGCAACACAAATCCACATTGTGGCTTCTTTAAAAGGTTCTGTTTGCTTCTGAGGAATTCAAGTAAGTTTTGGAAGTACTGTTGGTTTTAAAGTACTTCTTATTTTTTCTCTCCAGGCTGTTCAAGGACTTCCTTGGGCTTTACAGCGAAGCTCAGGATGGTTTCTGGAGTCCAAGCTGTCGATTCGGCGAAGGCTTTCAGAGCGGACCCAGGAAAATCCTCCGTGAAGAACATGTTCCCCTCGCTGCTGCTTATCTGGAGTTTCCTGTTTGTCTCCCACGTTGGCTGCCAAAGTAGCTTCACACCTCAGCCTGTCCAGTCAGAGGTGGGGACATCTGAACTCCCCAGCAGCGACCCCCCTCCACGACTGGCGGCGGTCCATCATCCTTCAAACGCAGAGACGCATATCTCACAGGAGACTCTTAATAAGCCGTCCGCCTCGATGGACTTGGACGCAGGAAAACTGAAGGCTGGGAACAAACTCAAGCCCAAACATGATAGAAAACCTCTGTCATCCTCCAACTCATCTCAGATCCAGGACAGAAGACCCCAGGCACCCCCCTCCTGCCGGCAGGAAACCTCAATAAAAGGCGCCTTCAAGTATGTCAACACGGTGTTGTCCTGTTTGATCTTTGCTGTGGGGATCATCGGGAATGCCACCCTGCTGAGGATTATCTACCAAAATAAAAGCATGAGGAACGGACCCAACGCCCTAATAGCCAGCCTCGCCCTGGGGGACCTGATATACATCGCCATAGATATCCCAATCAATGTCTACAAGGTAGAGCTCCTCATGTGTTTGAGGGTTTGAGTTAATTGGTTATTTCCAAACAACTTGACTGGGCTGGATGATGCAGGAAGAACTTCCTGTCTGTAGTTGGTTGTGTTGAGTGTTGCGCTGATAAAAGCACTAAAATACCCTTTTGATTGTGATAACACACCCCACACACACTTCCTTCAGTAGGATGACAAAGACTTTGTTGGCGTTTTCTTGTGTGCAGCTCCTGGCGATGCAGTGGCCCTTCGCCGACAGCCTGTTTGGTCTCTTCCTCTGCAAGTTGTTTCCCTTCCTGCAGAAGGCTTCAGTCGGCATCACCGTCCTCAACCTGTGCGCTCTCAGTGTGGACAGGTAATGCACAAACACACAAGCCGGGCCTATTTTCTTCACAAAAAGCCTAGTTTTGATGCTTAAATGTAAATAAAATGTCTGAAAACTACGTGGAAGGGAAGTTAAACCATGTCTGAGAAGGTAAGACAGTAAAAGATCTGCTCACAAGGTCCTTTACTGAGTAAATTTTGTAGTAAAGGTCCTCGCATCTGATCCTGGGATCCAGAATCTTTACAAATATCAGTAGAAAATGTTATAAAAACCAAACATCTGGACCTAGTTGTGGCCTTATGCTACCTCGGTAGCATTGTTTTGATGGATCTAAACTGATTTGAAGCTTGCTACTGGTGCCACAGACTGTTTCTCGAAACTCCAAGAGGAGGACAGATTTTACTGTCTTGACACAACTTTTCCGTTTCTATGAACGGTTACGGTTTACTGTTAAACCGTTGCAGCAGAGTCTGAGCAGAGGGTGTTGATATCTCTTGAACCAACTGAGTTTATAAAAGAACGACATGTTTTTTGTTTCTTTTTCATGAGAACTAATCATAAAACTGAAGGAAGAATACTAGCTAGCAGATTAGCGTTGCTACCAGACATTAGTTTAGTTTTATGTTGTATTCATACAGTTTTTACAGCAGATCAGGATGTCATTTAAACACAAACTAAGTTAATTAGTTAGTTTTTACTTCTATGTTGCTCAGATTCAGCAATGATTCAGATGTCAGAGTTAAGAGGCTTGAAAATATCCTTTAAAAATTGCCACATAAGGACAAAAAAAGTGGTAAAAATTGGGCAAAATCCAAAGAAAAACTTGGAAAGATATTCAGAATGCTTGGACAACTATTAGGACCTTCATAAGAATCTTACTGCTTGAAAGTAAGACTGTGTACAGAGTTAATGCTCTAACTGTGATAGCCCGACACAAAGTGGTGCATAATTGTAAACGGAAGGAAAATGATGCATTTAAAAAATATTTGGAAGCGTGATCCGTGCTTTTATTTAGCCCTCTCATTTTCTAAATATTTAGCTCAGACCTGAATATTTAGCTTGCTAACTAAGATTGCTAGCTAAATATTTAGCTTGCTAACTAAATGTTTAGGTCCAAGCTAAATATTTAGCTTGCTAACTAAATAGTTAGATAAGTAGCTAAATACTTAGCTTGCCAACTATATAATTAGATAGCTATATATTTAGCTTGCTAAATAAATATTTAGGTCAGCAAACTAAATATTTAGCTTGCTAACTAAATAATTAGATAGCTAGCTAAATACTTAGCTTGCTAACTACATAATTAGATAGCTAAATATTTAGCTTGAACCTAAATATAGCTAAATATAAATATAGCTAAATATACCTAACCTAAATATAGCTGTGTTGATAACTAAATATTTAGATAGCTAGCTGAATACTAGCTAACTAAATAATTAGATAGCGAGCTAAATATTTAACTTGTTAACTGAATATTTAGGTCCAAGCTAAATGTTTAGCTTGCTAACTAAATATTTAGACTGCTAACTAAGTATTTAACTAGCTTGCTAAATATCTAGGTCCAAGCGAAATATTAAGCTAATATGCAAATTAGTTTGCCGATAAGAGTAAACGATTATCAAAATAAAACCTGGGTTTTGCAGACCTCGATATCAACTGCTGCTGCTGGCGAGACTGAATCACTTCAGTCGTCGCTCAAGTAATTAGTTTTTCTCTTGAGAGTTTGTAAATCAATATTTAGCTTGTGAATCAAGTATTTAGTGTGGAACTATGACATTTATAAATGTAGGAATAACAGTGAAAATATGAGTTTGAAAAATTAACAACCATTTTTCTTCTCTTTTTTTCAGGCTAAATAAACCAAAAATATTGCTGTTAATTTTTCACTGTGTAACTTTACAAACGGCACCCCAAACCTAAAATTAGTTACATTTAAACGTAAATAAACTGTGTGTGCAGGTATCGTGCGGTGGCGTCCTGGTCCCGGATTCAGGGCACCGGCGTTCCCACGGTGACGGCGGTGGAGATCGCTGCGATCTGGCTGCTGTCCATCGTGCTGGCGGTGCCGGAGGCCGTGGGCTTCACCATACACACCTTCGACCGCAACAACGTCACCTTCAGGACCTGCATACTGCAGCCTCAGACACCCTTCATGACCGTGAGTGTGTGTGTGTGTGTGTGTGTGTGTGTGTGGAGCTGGCTGCGTGTTCATGCGTGGGAGGTGTTTATGTGTGTGGCGGAGCGAGTGTGTTGATAGACATCTGGGGATTTTAAGTGAGCCATAAACACATGTTTCAAAGACACTTTAGACATTAAATGTGCATCTAAATGAACAAGTGGCCACACTGAAAAGGATAATTGTGGAGATGAGAGCAAACCTGTGCTATTATGTCTGAGATTTGGCCAATGGAGACAAAATAAAACTTTGAAAACTACTTTTACTACTTCTGGAGCTTGTCTTCTGAGATCTCTCAGCTCCATTCTGGATTATCATGTCCTACATGAGGAAGGACGGGCCTGCCCCACTTCCACCATCTCTTTGTTGTTCTGGGCAAGGCCTCTTCGACTCGGATAGTTTAGAGCTGCATTTCCTGTTTATGTCTCTGGTTCATGACTGGAACCAAACATGCTCCGGACAGCCACTTAAATCTGAACCCAGGTCAGCTGATTCACAGTCAGCCATTAGGCTGCTTACTTTTCCCGCTGCTATTTAACCCAGAACTGATGCAACAGTTAAAACAAACGCTTAATCAGTGGAAATAAGCCCCCCGTTCAGGAGAAACATCAGGATAAAATGGTTCTGAGTTTGTTAGATGCACATCAGGCTGAGGTCAATGCACAATATTATGTTTATTCATATGAAGCGTTAATAAATGCTCAGTCACTGCTCTCCTTTAACCCAGCAAGCTTCAGTTTTTCAGCTGTACATGTGGAGCTTAGTTTGTTAACATCCTGCAAAAAGTGAGACTTATATCCCTGATCCACATGAATTTGTCCAACAGTCATAGCAATGTAGCTGTTTTCTAGCAAAACATAAACTGTAAAGAACTGGAGATTAATATGTAGAACATACTATCTATCTATCTATCTATCTATCTATCTATCTATCTATCTATCTATCTATCTATCTATCTATCTATCTATCTATCTATCTATCTATCTATCGTTATTTAGCGTTCTAGCTAGCATTGTAGCTAACCAGCTAGCCAGATAACAATCTCGCTGGTTAGCTAGCTATAACAGCTACATAGCTGTTTATACTTTTAACATACAAAGAATAAAACATTTAACATATTTATTTTCAAATGTAATAAATTATGTATTCAGTACATTATAGTAACATTTAAGTAATTACTGATCTATGTATTTATTGCAGTTTTATTTAAATTATTATATGTTTCAAGCAGTGGCACTCTTGTCACTTTTCTAACCTTTAACCATATTATTAATTTTGCTTTACTGCTTGTAAACATTATGGCATGAAAGTGCCTACAACATTCAGTTTTAACAGTAGTTAAATGTCTTGCATTTCGATACTAAGTCAAATTTATTAGCATAGCATGTTTCAGTGACAAGGCAGTTCAAAATGCTTCACATGATAAAAACACAATGAACAAACAAAACATTACATTACAGTGGCTAAATAAGGAGAAGTAATGAAAAGTTGCTATCCGGATTTATCTATTTATCTATCTAAACCACATAAACGTTTTCTGCTCCCCTGTTTCGTGCACTGCAAAACCACCAAATCTTACCAAGTATTCCTGGTCTCGTTTCCAGTGCAAATATCTTGAATACAGTTGAAATGAGATCAAACTAATTTGCAAGTAACTTTTCATCAGATACAGGAGCTTGCTTTCAGTCAATAATTCCTGAATATTGATGAAAAAGTTCTAGTTATGAGTGAAATAATCTGGCAGTGGAACAAGACATTTTAATTTATAATATGGGAATCGTCTGGCAGATTATTTCACATATAACTGGAACTTTTTCATCAATATTTTAAGGAATTACTGACTGAAAACAAGCTCCTATGTCTGCTGAAAAGCCACTTGTAAGTTAGTTTTGTCTTATTTCAGGTGTAATCAAGATATTCCCCCCTAGAGAGACCAAAGACACCTGGTAAGAGTTGGTGTTTTTGCAAGTCATCCAGTCAGTTTCCTTTCTTTTCTGTTGAGGTTTCGTCTCGTCGCTCCTTCAGTAAACCTTTTAACCGTCTCACCTTCACTCTGCAGCCTTTTTCATCTCAAATGTTTGTTTTGTTGCCTGAGTGAAACCCATCCATCCATTAATTTTTTCAGTTCCCAACAAGATGAAAGGAGGAGGATGGTGGCTGCTGCCTATCTGCAGCGGTCCAGAGTGAAATCGAATCAGAGAGATTAGGCAGGAAAACGATCATCCTGGGGAGTCAGCAAACATCCGGCAGATTCAGGGAATCAGCCTTTCTGTAACGCAGTTAGCGAAGTGACAAGTTATCAGTCACACTCAGAAACATGTCGGAAATCCTCTTCGCACACGTGAGGTAAACGAGAGGCTCTGAACCCGTCTGTTTCAGTTCTACCGGGACGCCAAGGACTGGTGGCTGTTTGGCTTCTACTTCTGCGTCCCTCTGGCCTGCTCGGCTGTCTTCTACGGCCTCATGACCTGCGAGATGCTGCGGCACCAGAAGGGGCATCTGAGGATCTCCCTGAGCGAACACCTGAAACAGGTAAAGCACTGGCAAAGACTTAAAGCAGCTGCGTTCTGGTCGAAACGTTTAAAACGGCTGAAACCAGAAGTTTACATACGCAGACAGTTTTTTTTTTTTTTTTTTTCTCTCACCGTCTGAAGTTAAATCAGACCGGACTTTTAGTTTTAGGTCAGTTAGAATTACCAAAATCATTTCTATTAAATGCAACAATAATGAGAAGATTTAAGAGATTTATTTGTTAATATGGTCAGAATCAAAAGTTTACATACATGTCCTTAGCGCTGCCTTTGAACTGGACGACTTGGGTCCCACCTTACTGTCCGCTTGAAAGAGCCGAGCTTTAGCTTCCTGGCTGCCGTCTTCAAATGTTGCTTTCATATTTCCACATGACGTTCTTTCCTCGTGATACCATCTATGTTATGAAGTGCACCACTTCCTCCTGCAGCAAAACAGCCCCACAGCATGATGCTGCCACCCCCGTACTTCAGTTAGGATGGAACAAGCGTCCTCCTTTTTCCTCCCAAATGTAACGATGGTCATTTTGACCAAAAAGCTCCACTTCAGTTTCATCAGACCACAGGACATGTCTCCAGATGTGAAGGTGTTTGTCCCTGTGCGCAATCCGGCTTTTTATGTTTCACTTGGATTAACGGCTTCCTCCTCACTGAGTGGCCTTTCAGCCCATGTCGGTCCAGGACACGTTTCACTGTGTTTCAGCCGTTTCATAGTTGTCTCACCAGCTTTAGCCAGCTTTTTCACAAGGTCTTTGGCTTTAGTTCTGGGATCAATCTGCACGTTTTGGACCAGAACCAGTTCCTCTCTGGGACACAGAACCCGTCTCCTTCCTGAGCGGCTTGATGGTTGGACATTCCCACCATGTCTGTACTTGCATATAACTGTTTGAACGGATGAACGCTGCACCTTCAAGCATCTGGAAACTGAAAAAAAATAAATAAAATAAAATAAAAATAAAAATAAAATAAATACCAACAGTTGTTGGTTAAACTTTTCCAGTTTTGGCAAACAAACTGGTGAAGCTTAATTGACTAATTTCTTCTGAATTACAGCTGATCAGAATCGGCTGTTAATAAATCCTTTATCCTTGCAACAGTCTCCTCGTTAAAATCTCATTTCCATCTCATCTACTGTACTCTCTCAGTTGTATTTCTGCTCCTCTGAGCTGCAGATGAGATGTTCAAACACAGAGGAGTAACCTCATCATAAAGAACAAAACATATGTGCAAACCTGGTCCTCTAATAGCACCCAAAGGTGCAGTTTGCCCAGATCAAAATGAGGTACTACAAAAGCATTTAGGGTAAAATGCAGTTATTTTTATACATTTTATGACTGCATCAAATAGCAAATGGCATCAGATTCTTGAAGACCAGCGCTGTTTGCAACACACAGATTGTCTGAAAGAAATACCACCTGCTGAAAGCGGGCTGGAGCTTCAAGGCAGGAGAAGAAAAATGACTTTTTGTGTTTTCACAATAAACAGAGCAGGGATTTCACAGAAGTTGGATTAGATCCTCGCTTTTTAAATAGTAATAATTTTAAAATAAAAACCTCGATTGTGGAATATTTCGACAACTGCAGAGATGAATAAACCGAACTCAAATAAATTAGGTCTTTGAACACACTAGGATTTGCATAAACGTCCTCTCTGCAGCGCCGTGAAGTGGCCAAAGCCGTGTTCTGCCTGGTGGTGATCTTCGCCCTCTGCTGGTTTCCTCTGCACCTCAGTCGGCTGCTGAAGAAGACCGTCTACAAACCGCATGACGTTCACCGCTGCGAGCTCCTGAAGTGGGTGCCGAGACTTAAAGCGAACGTTGAGCCGGTTTTAATTCTGTGGGTTTCATTCTCAAAGCCTGTTCTCCGGTCGGTTGCAGCCTGCTGCTGGTGCTCGACTACTTCAGCATCAACATGGCGACCATCAACTCCTGCATCAACCCCATCATCCTCTTCTTCGTCTCCAAGAAGTTCAAGAACTGCTTTAAGGTAAAACCTGTCTGCTTTTTATAGCTTCCTGGTTTGTAACGTAGCATCCGCCACTCTGTGCTCCGTGCTGGGTCAGGGCGACATCACTGTGAGGTCATGAGAGACAAATCTACAACTGGGGGTCTTTACGATGTTTTGAGATCTGCAGGACGGCAGGGAGGCGGTTAAACAGAGAGGCTACGACCTCTGATAAACGGCTTGTGGGAAGTAAGCGGAGGCTTTTTGGTTTAGAGGAGGACTCCACTCAGAAGTGACATATTTACTGTCTTGTTCTTTTTATATTCTGGGAGTTTTTAGGACAAATATTTCCCCTTTCGCTCCACTTTGTTTTGCTTCTTATGGAAATAAAGATGATCCAGTTGGATCTGTAGTTAACGCGAGATGGGATTGTTGTTTCTGACAAACCAGAACCAAATCAGATAAAACTTTATTCAAAGGTCTGCTGGTGAAGAACTGAGTGATGTTGTTGAGAAAGAAGCAACGCAAGGAGAGAATAAAAAAAAAAGAGCAATTACAAAACAAACTCAAAGACAAAGGGAAACGAGGGAAAATGCAAAGACAAACAAAGAGAAAATGGATGCAAAGCCTCAAAAATAAAAGATAAATGTAATAAAACATCACAGTCCAGTCCCCACAGCATCATGCTCCCACCACTATGTTTCACTTTGGGGTTGTTTTCTATATAAAGAAAAAAAAACAACAATAATTTTGGTTTGATCTGACCAGATCATGTCTGCCTGTGAAAAACTGCAAGCTGGACTCCTTGTGTGTTTCTTTTAACAACGGCTTGTTCTTCTTCCTGCTCTTCCATTAAGGACAGATTATCGGCGTACAGGACTCACACTTATCCTGTCGACAAAGTCTTCCACCTGAGCTGTGGATCTCTGCAGCTCCTCCAGAGTCACCATGGGCTGTTCTGATTAAAGCCTGTCGGATGTCGTTGAAAACTCAAACGATGAGAATAAATTCAATGAAAATCTTTAAGCCGGCGAAACAATAAGTGTTTTATTGTATATTTGTTTTGAATCTGTTGATGGTTGAACTAGAAAAGGAACATTTCCAAACAGGAAAACAGGAAGATTACATTTTTTTCAAACGTGTTGCCTTCTTTTAGATCAAATTTCTGTGATAATCGTTGGTGTGGTGATGGTGGACCCAGAGGAGGCGAGTAGATTTGGTATTTAATGACAGAAAAAAGATTAAAAAACAAACTTACAAAAAACACTGGGAACACAGGGAGCAGAAGAAACTTGCTACATCGAGGGAAATGAAGCATAACGGGAGAATCCAGCAAGGAGAAAATGAAAGAGAGGCGGTTAAACACTGGGAGTGTGAATGCTGATTGGCTAACAGGTTGCAGGAGTGAGGGGAGAGAGCAGAAGACAGACTGGAGGAGAGAGAGCGTGGCACAAGGGGGCGAGTACGATAAGGGAACTAGGAAAATGAATCAAACTGTAACAAAGAATAATTAGAGACAAGGAATAAATAATAAACATGAACTAACCAAACTAAGATTAGTCTGAACAGAAACAATCAAAATGAGAACTAAAGAGAACAAATGATCAGAGCTAAGAACCCAGAAAAACCCCAAACAACCCAGGATCCTGACAAGTTCAGCTGCTACAGCCATGTATTGTTGTATTTTTCATTTTACATTACACCAGTTGTTTTCATATTGTGTCACATGCAGACTGGAGACTTGATTTGAACCGTGCTACACAGTGACGCTGCTAAAACACTCAGAATGTAATTTAGCCTGATATTTTTAAGATATCTGGACAGGTTTTCCTCTGTCATAATAAATCAGGTCAAAAGACATTTTAAACTTCAGATTTTTAACCGTTTTCCAGTTTTCCCAGACTCCTCTCTGTCTCAAGTTTTTTTTTTTTTCATTTTATGTAAATTAGATGACAATTTTCAACGATTCATTTAAAATATCTGGAGAAACATTTCCGGGGAGCCTCATTCATGCACTCATTGCAGAAAATGCAAGTTTAACCTGATGCAGATTCTCGTTTTTTTCCATTTAGACTATGTTTATAGTGTACAGTGAATGTTGTGCTGAACCTAAATCCTGTCCTCTGCAGTTTAAGTGGTGTTATGATTTTCTTCTGGCAGCAGGATCGGATTTAAATGCATTTTGCGGTGCCTCAGTGACCTCCAGCAACTTTTTTCCATCAGTCTTTATCTTCTTTCTGATGGAAATTATTTCCAGCACCGGCCATGACGTTCTCATCATGTCTGCGGAAGTTGTTGACTTAGTTTAATTTGCCTTATTTGGTCCTCAAGGAGAATTCAAAACTGCTAAAAGTTTCAGGCATGTCATCCAGGTTATCTTGCCTCGGCCTTGGAGATTAGAAACCCATCTGGTCAAGAAAGATCAAGACTGTTTACGGGAAATTAAGCCGTCACAAAAAAGCTGACATCACAAATATTGAAATAAAAACATGATCTTGTTAAACCGAAGACCAGAACCTGACTGCAAATCCTCTTATCTGCTGTCTCTCTTTGTCCCCACCTCCCACGGCAACTCCATTGTTGGTAAAATGTTTCATTAAGTCATTAAACTACACCTAAACTCCACTGGGAACAAACAGTCAGTATGGAAATATAATTTCTCAAGACACAGTTTGGATTAAACGTCACTGAGAGTCATGGATATTCAATAATAAGAACAAGTTTATTAGTCTTGGTTACATGGTGGAGCTCCTTCACTGCTGCTTCTAATTACCTGATTTTCTTCTGTTAATGGGTCAAAAAGAAAGATTATAATAATCAGAAAGAGGAGCAATGATGGAAGGTACTGAACCGTAGTGTAGTAGATCAATTTAAGAAGTACTGATACATGTACTTCAATTATTTAATGGTTCTGATGCTCAACTGGCTGAATGCAGAGTCTGTGAGTAAAAAGGCGCAAAACATGTTGAGGAACAGCTTCTCAGTATCTGGGTGTACAGGGCTTCCCCCAGTGTTTTATAAGCCTGGCGGCCCACCAGGCTTTACTTGCCCCCCCACCAGGCTAAGTGTCACATCTTTGTTTATTTTACATAGATTTTTCAAAATAATGAACCAGAAACAGTTAAAGCAAAGACGGGTTAAGCCAGGTTTGAACTGGGCATGAGGGGGGCGCACACCAACAACAACCTGCAAATCAAAACACGGCACCAAGCCGCAGAGTTTACGATTGATTGTCTGTTTACCTTTTTTTTTTTAAACTCTATAGCTGGTGTTTAAGTAATGTCAGTAATGTCTTCTAATAATGTCATTACTAAGCCATATTTTATTAAAATTTCTTGTCAACTTTTAACACAAAAACATAGTGGACCACTGGTGAACTGCCCCAGCACCCCAACCACCAGGCTTAACAAGTTTTCTGGGGGAAATCCTGGTGTAGGACTTGCCAGGAAAAAAAAAAAATGGTCAGACAATTTCTAATTTTCTACATAAACCAAACTTCTTTTTGGTCCTGTTCTAAAAAAAAAATCACATTTTACTCAAACTAATTTATCTTTGCAGGAGCTTTTTATCAAGTTATATGCAGATGATATCGTCACTATCAGAAACATTCAAATTCCACTCATCTTTAAATGTTTTAATGGAAAGAAAAATTTGATTTTGATTTGTTCAGCACTCACTTGGTCTGAGTTTAGAGGTCTCTCCTGCTGCTACTGTACTGTGCAAAAGTCTTGAGTCATCCCTTATTTCTCTATTGCTTTCCTTCCAGTCAGCTAGAAAATCATGTAATGGTTCTACAGGCTTGTTGAATGTATTTCAAAGAGTTTAATGGGACTTTATTCCAGACCATTTTAAGAGGAATGTTTTTCTTGTGTTGAGCCTTTTAACCAATGACCCATTCAGGTATAACTCAAGTGATGAACCGGGATTGCCATGGATGTTCATTGATATTTCACTCTATGAGGTTGGTCAGTTTGCAGAAAAAGGAGTTGGAAAGCAGACTTTTCTAAAGCCCACTGCCAACACTGTTATGCTATCTGAAACTCTCCCTCCTATTATAGCCCGAGAAACATTTTTAGCCCATTTGATCAACACCAACCAGCTTTCAGCCTCATTTAGACATCAGTGAATGTCTTTAAGAACAGATCTTTTCACCTCTCAAAGATATTTTACCCACAGGAGCCATTTTAAATTGTATCTTTAGGTACTTTGCTGCCGGTATCCTGTCATAGCCACACAGTTTGTTTAAGAAGTCCAAAGTAGTCCACTTTTGTCCAAGACTAATTTTTTTTAAAAAAGAAGAAAATCTAGCCTCTTGCAGATCAAATAAAGTTTGAACAGATGAAAGCAGTTGGAGTTGTCCTTTAACCCAGCTGTCTCTCTGTCTTTCTCTCCGCAGTCCTGTCTGTGTTGCTGGTGCTACTCCAGCTCTCTGTCCAACAGCATGCAGCCTCTCCATCACGGGACCAGTCAGCAGTACAAACACACTGACCACTGAGGGACTCGCCTCCAACCTGCAGGCACTCTGGCAGTTTTATTCAGTTTTAGCATGTGCTCAGGACCCATAAAGCTCGAGTGGATCTGATGTGAGTTGTTCCAGTTTTGGGGAAACACTTAATATGACAGGATAAGAAGATATTTTAGACGGTATTTGAGATTTCAGTTTGATATTGAAGCCACAGGAAGAGTTTTTCCTGCATGGAGATGAAAAATGGTGTTCAGATGATCATCTTTAACCTCCTCCACCTTGTTTGAGATGACTGGTGACAGTGCATTTTGGGCTAAAACCTAAAAATTGTAATTCACATGAACATTTAACTCTAATTAAGGCTGGTGTTATTAGATCTCCTGGAGCAGGTGTAAACAAACACACCTGCAGGGAGCGTTTCCCAACCCTGGTCCTCATGTTTTAGACGTTTCCCTGCTTTAGCACACCTGATTCAGAGGATTGCAGTTTAGTAAAAGCCTGTTAATCAGCCAGCAACTGAAATGAGGTGTGTTGAAGCAGGGGAGCACCTAAAACATGCAGGGCAGGGTGCCTTGAGGACCATGCTGCAAAAACACCAAATCTTACCAAGTGTTTTTGCTCTAGTTTCTACTGCAAATATCTTGAATACAGTTGAAAAAATACAAAACTAACTTACAAGTAAGTTTTCAGCAGATATAGGAGCTGGTTTTAAATCAATAATTCCTGAATATTGATGAAAAAGTTTTAGTTATAAGTGAAATAATCTGCCAGTGGAACAAGACATTTTAACTTTAATATGGGAAAAATGTCTTGTTCCACTGGCAGATTATTTCACTTATAATTAGAACTTTTCCATCAATATTAAGGAATTACTTATAAGTTAGTTTTGTCTTATTTCAAGTGTTGTTGGTAAGATTTTAAGTTTTTGCAGTGGAGGGTTGGGGACACTACCTGCTCGAACTAAATTGTTGGTACTCCAACTCACAAATTGATATTTTATTGCAGTACCATCGTCTCCTACAGAACAATCCAGCCTTTAATTCAAGAACATTTATTATTTGGGGCAAAAAAACATGTTGTGTTTGGAAATAATCTCACCACTGACGCCGTTGTTGGTATTTCTGATGGTAAAACTTTGCACAACTTCTTTCTGCTTTGGCGTAGAGCAGCTCCGCTCCTCCAGACCGTCCTGCAACCTCGAGAGGCTTCACTGCTCCAGCAGGCCTGAAGCAAACGAATAATTTCCTCATCTGCGTGTTATTGGGATTTGCAGAGACCCGATAATGAACATTTCAGTTGATTCAGGTGTGTTGGAGCAGGGATTCATCTAAAAGCTGCAGGATGTTAGCTCTGGAGGACCTCTGGTGTGGATTCCTCAGTCAGGTCAGACGTGGCGATCTGAAGCGCTGAAAGAGAAAGCAGCAGAAGTCTTTCGGAAACAAGTGAAGTCTAGTTTCCCTCTGTTTAAGCACGTAGGACTCCAGTTTGAGCAAACAAAGAGAGGGATCTTTGACCTTTCCTTTTTTTGTTTCTCTTCCTCTCCCTGTGTGTGAAAGATAACCTCTGGTTCTCGTCCAGAATATTCATCAAAGAGTCATTTCTTCCTGTTTCCTGAACTATGAGGAGCAGCACAAATCTGCTTCACTTTAACGGCATGCTCTGTTGTCTTTCCCATTTTGAAGAGTGACTAAAAGAAATGAGCCAGTGTGTAACTTCATATTTACACCCCAAGAAAACAAGTAGTCGTGAACTGCGAGATATTTCTGGAGAGTCTGATCGACTTGAACAGTGAAATGATAAAAATATGAATTTCAGCTGAATTTATCTCAAAGTAATTGTTCGATTCTTTAAATCTGCTCCAAAGATTAATCTGACCTGAGAGTAAAAGAACAACCCAGACAGAGAAGGTTCTTTATTTATCGCTTCGGTTCTTTTTAAGAACCTCGTTTGTTTCTTTTTATCAGTCGGCTGCTCTTAGATCTTAACCAGAAATCAAGACGTAGTTCCTGAAGGAGGAAGCGAAAGTGAGTGACCTCATTAACGTGGATAGGATGGATTTAAGGATTTCCACATCAGCCACATGCGACTGAGGGTGAAGTCATGGGAAAATGTGAGATTAAACCTGCTCTGCATCTGGTCCGAGCTCACCTTAACGACAGCAGTTTCTCTCCATGCAGAAATGTTGTGCTTCTGCAGAGAACTGAAAGCAGGAATACGGATAAAAATCTAACCTTTTTACTCTATGTATTTATTTACAGTGCTATATTTAAAATATTACACTTCAATTAGTTTGAATGGATCCAAGGAGAAGAAGCGTAATCTGTTGTGTGGCGGCCTCTGGAGGCTGAAGTTAGTATTACATCCATTTTGTGGCATCGATCTGATTTCACTTCTCGCACTGGGGGAGAAAAATCTGTTTTCTTATGAACACACTGATGCATAAAGCGAGACTTGTGGTGCTTTGAGAGCCACCAAAACAATTCAAATGTCACCATGTTTGTTTTTGTTTGTTTGTTTGTTGTCTTGTTTTTATTAGATGTTGTATTTATCAATAAAACGATATCACCCTTAAACCACAGACTGAATGTTTGTTTTCTTTGCGACTGATCTTCACCTTGAATAATTTCCTGCTGTATCAGTTTATGGATTATAGTTTTTCATTTAATAATTCAAATATGTTCACCTCTTTCTTGGCTGTGCAAAGCTAAAACACTGGCGGCGGTGCTTCTTTCTCACAATCCGATTTACTTTCACACGTAGTTACTTTTATAAAACATTTATTAACTTTTGCTTGAATACAGACACTTTAAAAATGCTTTAGCTTTTTGAATACATAAAATATATCTATTTTTCTTACTGTTAGTGCAGAGAGCAATACATATTTTTGTGATGCATTGCATAATCAGATCCTGCTGAAATAAACTTGAATAAAACTTGTTCCTTTGTGTGTCTCAAACATTGTCTCTATATATTTTATGTGACTTTGTGGGAGAATTTGTTGTCCTAGTTTTTTATTATATAGATTTTTTTTTTCTAAAAAGAGCAAACAACATTTTAATTCTATAATTTCTGCCTCAATCCATTTATGCATACGTGTATAAATGGATGTCTTAAAGCTTTGCTTTGTATTTTATCCATATGGTCGTCATTTCTTTCACATCATAAACCTTATTTATTTTTATAAAACTGAATAAAAGTTTATTGCTGATATTTTACTATTATTTCCTATTTTTTGACTTTTTTTTTTAAATCATTACAGAACTTCTTTACTTTAATCTGGCTTTACTTTCATCTAACAGCTTCTTAAATATGTCACTTTATTCACTTATTATTTTATAAACATGCAAATGTAATGTGACATCAGACATATGCATCACATGTAGCTGTTTGTATGTATTTGCCAAAGAACTTTGTTTTCCCATCAATATTTTTCATTAATTTTGACATACGTCTCATATAACCCAACAATAAGCGCCCTCTTAAACACATATCTGCATATTTTTCAAATATACAAGAGATACTAACCCAGTGCAGAGACTCTATTTCCTCTTAACATCCTGATTTGGTCCTTCCTGTCCATAGTTGGCCTCTTCCTTTTGAGGAACCTCAGGACAAACGTCCTGAGGGGTCTCCACGTGCTTTCAGATAACTCGCTCTTCCCTTTCTGAAGATATGTTGTCCATTCCAGGGGTAAAGCCGCCAGCATTGCTTTGATACAAGGTCCTGCTGTTTTCTTCCAGAAAAGTGCAATCAGTCTTTCAGCTGACGCATATAAATCAGTAGCTGTTCACGTTTGGGAAACAGACCCAGATGTTCTATGATTTGTCTTAGAATATTTAATTTTAAGTGCTGCCATTGCTCTGGCCAATGTTTACCGAGTTGTATAATTTGCACAATTGTATTTAAAAAAAGACAAACAAACAAAAAAAACTGATATACTTTTGAATTTGTGTTTTTTATCTACATCAAATTAATGTTTTTTCTTCAAAATGAAATTAATTTATTTTGTATAATTTATTTTTATTAAATTACATCATTTAGACCTTGCAGTCTCAAACATACACAAAATTTATTTATTTATAATTTAGTAGAATATTTAGTAGAATATTTAATTTAATGCTGTCATTACTCTGGCCAATGTTTACTGAGTTGCTTAATTTTCAGAATTGTATTTTAAAAACTGATATACTTTTGAATTTGTGTTTTTTTTATCTACATTAAATGAATTTGTTTAAAAAAAAATTAATTCATTTATTTTTGTATTTTTTCTTTTTTTTTTATTAAATTCCATAATTTAAACCATGCAGTCTCAAACATATACAAAATTTATTTATTTATTTTTCCTCCACTGGGTGAGGGGACCCTGCGTGGGTCTCCCGGATACTCTAAGCTGGTTCGGGAGTGAACAGCCCAGCCTGTGCCTCTCCTCCACCCGCCATGTGACGGATGGGCAGAGCGGAGCTGCCGCTGCTTCCTGCCGGTGACGTCGGGCCGTAAAGGCGGCAGACAGCAGCGGATCCGCGGAGGGACTGCTAACCGGACGGTCGTTGCGTGGATCCATCGATCACCGATCAGACAGGGACTGACTGACGGACTGCTGGGCGTCGGTTTTCGCGGTTTGCGGTGTCGGATGAAGGAGGGATGCGTTGCCTAGAAACAGAGACGGGACTGAGGGTGGAAACAGGCCGAGCGTCACCGCAAGTAAACACCTTCAGCTGCACCCACATCTCCATGTTTTAACCTGTTTACGCAACAAAACGAGCTGCTTTAACCTTCAAAACGGATACATTTTAGCTCCTGTAGTCAGAATCAAACACGGTTCTGGAAGCTAATGGCTGAAATACGACGCTACGTCTGAAGGGGGTTAAAAATGCCAGTTAGTGGATGCGTGTGTGGTCCAAAAGTCTCAGCCCAGCTTTATTTTCCCTAACATCTCCAAGCTGGTTCGGTCCGTGAGATTTCAAAAGCTGCAAAACTCACCAACAGTTTTGTTCTGGTTGTACCACATGCTAAAAAAAACAACAAAAACAAAAAACATTGGATACATTTTAATTCCGCGCAGAAACCAAACCTCCTATTTTGGCCGATTTAATAAAGCTTAAAAACTTACTGAAACTCATTCATAATTTATGTGGTGACGTATTAAGCTATATGCGGATGATGTTGTCATTTACATCTTGGAAAATTGTGGATTTGCACTCGCTCTGGGATGTTTTAACAAAGGGAAACGCTTGACCTGAGTTTATAGGTTAATTATGCCGCTACACGCTTTTATTTGCACTACTTTCATTTTGCGGAAATGTGGATCCATCCCATAATTCTCTATTATTGCCTTTCCATTCTGTAATCTAGTCTCCAGGCTTTCAGAAGATGTTTTCTTTTGACTTTAGCTTCTCGTTTAACTCAATAACTTGATTCAAATTATGCAGTTTTTAAATTGGAGAAAACAAAACAAGTGCAAATGAATAAAGGTTAAACAAAAATGTCCTAAAATAAACACATCTTACCATATTTGTTGTTGTTGTATCTATTGTGCACAGACAGCATCATAATCATGATAATTACAACAACAACTAATAATAATTTCTAATTACACAGTCAAACTGTGTGTTTGTGGTCCAGCTCTTAAGATCAGTCTTTTGTCTTAAAGATTTAGGATGAGCCTGTAAGTCTGCACTCAGGGAGAAGCAGCCATCATGCCGTGTACCTGTGCAGAGTGGAGGAGATGGATCCGACCCCTGGTTCTGGTTCTGTACGCTCTTCTGCTGGTGGCCGTGGTGCCGCTGTGCGTCTGGGAGCTCCAGAAGGACAAGGTGCACACCTCCTGACTCACCACCCCCGCCTGAGCTCCAGGATGAGCCACACATGATCCAAACAGCTTGACCCGAACAGGTTCTGCTGCTCTGCCTGTGCAGGTCGGGACTCACAGCAAGGCCTGGTTCATCGCCGGCGTGTTCGTGTTCCTCACCATCCCCATTTCGCTGTGGGGGATCCTGCAGCACATGGTGCACTACACCCAGCCTGAGCTGCAGAAACCCATCATCAGGTGAATAAACATTTCCCCCTCAGTAATCACACGCTGAGAAGCACATCAACACAGATTCTGCATGTTCCGGCTTGTCTTAAGACCCGTCTCTGGGACAAAGATCGTCTTTAATGCGGGTTTAGATCGTTGCACTGGATTAGAAACGCTTTCAAAACCTCTAAAGTTGGACTCTTTTTAGATGTTTATGCTGCAGGGGAGGGAAAATAACACAATATTCTAAATTAGAACAATAAGAGGGAAGCATGGGCAGATTCAGGGGTGGGTTCATGGGGGACACTGACCTTCACAGAAAATGAATTTGCCTTTTATGCCTCCCAAACAAGGTTTTAATGGCGCAGGTCTTTAAAGATGAATGAAAGCAACCCGTACTTTCTACAACAAAAAGTGTTAACGCTGGAAGCATGGGCAGATTCAGGGGTGGGTTAGTGGGGGAGCTGGCCCCTGCAGAAATCTGATTAACTCCTTCACTCCATCCATTAAGTCACAGCTGGCTAAAGTCTTTAAAGATGAATAAAAGCAGAAAAACTTAATTTCTAATTTCAGTTGTGACTGGATGTTAGCGAGGAGTCGTATATCTAGTGGTGGTTAGAATAAAACGTGAATAGAGCACATATTACTTTTAGTCTGGTTATATTTATGAAAGAAAACATTTCTGTTTTCGTTTTTAAAGAACATAAGCAATTATTAAAAAATTGGATTATCACTGAAATAAACTCAAGATCGCTGATCTTCCTGCTTTGTTTTAATCACTTGAAAATAGGTCACAGTTGCTGTTTTTAACTGATTTACTGCATATAGGAGACTTTAGGTTTCATTCATAAACAGTCATGTTTCCATCAACGTCTTTTTATGCATATTTTGAAGTATCGCATTCGAAAAGGTTAAGAGAAACAGCAAAATCTGAAATAACTTCCTCAGTTTCGCAAAAGTAGTTTTTACGCTCGTTTGAGGTGGTTTTTGGCTTTTCCGGAAAAGAGTTAATGCGCTAAAGATGAGATGGAAACACGGCGAACAAGTTCTGACGTAGCGAGCTTTTACGTCACGTGACTGATCAGCTGTTTCCGCTGTCGGTGTTCGGTCCTTTCTCTTCCGCTCTGCAACACCTTCCTGAAAACCTCTCTCCATTTTTCTGGGATGTGTGGTCCGTGCTAGTTAGCAACCGCTACTTCCTGTTTATTACAGCCATACGTAGCGTCAACATCTGACCAAATCCTGCCAAACAAGCCGGTGAAAACACACCAAAATAGCGTTTTCTTTTTTTCTTCTTCTTTTTTGCAAGATTTTAAAAGTTTGCTCGAAATTTGCATGAGAACTGGATGGAAACAAACTTAGTGTTTATAAACACTGACTGTTTAAAACAGAGTTTATAAATCAGACGTTCTGTTTGCTGGGATAATCAGACAAGTACAGAAATTTGTGTTGGTAAATTATGTCCCTGCACTTTGATCCTTTGCAGAAATTCATAAAAATAACAGAAATAATCAAACATTTACTGGATAAGACGTTTTTAGTAACATAATGATCATTTGGTTTTGCAAAACATTTCAGCTGATTAGAAACTGGCCTTATCTCCAGGCCTGGTTAGCACCTGGATCAGCACTTTATGGGCAGAAAGCCATGAAACTACCTTACAGTTACTGATAAAAGATCATAGTAAAGGCATGCAGGATATTTCTGGAACTTCCAGAGTTTTGACAGAAGGAAGAATAAAGTGCATGAAACCTGAAACCTGACAGAAAAGCTCAGCCCTTCTGGTTTGTTTTCTTCCTCCAGGATTCTGTGGATGGTGCCGATCTACAGTTTGGACAGTGTGAGTCATTAATGAGACGCACAAACACACACAGAGCAACACTCGGCTGCCCCTCCGCGCTGCCATGGCAACAAATCTTAATTAGAGACGACATGGCAGGGCCACGAGCCCAGATATGAGCTCCCATTACAGCCAATAAAAATCTCCCGTGTGACTCTGTGCACATGCGATTCATCTCTTCATCTCTCCTCTTCCTCCCGGCGTCCAGTGGCTGGCGCTGCGGTACCCCAGCCTGGCCATCTACGTGGACACGTGCAGGGAGTGCTACGAGGCCTACGTCATCTACAACTTCCTGGTGTTCCTGCTCAACTTCCTGAGCAACCAGTACCCGAGCCTGGTGCTGATGCTGGAGGTGCAGCAGCAGCAGCCGCACCTGCCGCCGCTGTGCTGCTGCCCGCCGTGGCCGATGGGAGAGTAAGGGACGGGTGGGGGTGGGGGGTCGCAGGGCATGATGAGAGGGTGAGGATGAAGGTGTTCATGGTTGTTCTGTTTTTCTGACAGGGTGCTGCTGTTCAGGTGCAAGCTGGGAGTCCTTCAGTACACGGTGGTCCGACCCGTCACCACAGTTGTAGCACTGTGAGGCTTTTTGCTCTTTTTTGTTCTTATGAAAGTGATGAAGTCGCTTTATTTCTAAATAGTTTCCTTCCTGGACAGTAATAATCATTTAAAGCTGCAGTATGTAACCTTTACAAAAATGTGTTTTTTGTTTTTTTTTGCTTATTTGAAATCTAGCTGCGTTTCCGTTAACCTTGAAATTGCGCAAATCAAAACTACGAAAATAAATTCGTTTAATGTAAACACGCCATTTTTGATAAAATTCTCCTTTTTTGAGAAAAAGTTTTGCCGCTAGGATGAGGTGATTTTCTGGTCGTATCGACATTGGTTTATTTCACAAAACTGCGACGGAAACAGTTTTTTTTCGCGTCACACGAGTCACGTGATCAACAACCGGATGTCGCCGCTGGCGCAAACCACGAAGAAGACGACAGGAAGTAGTTGGAGGATCGTGGCGCGGCATATTTTAATGACATACCGCGTGAACAAGCTTATTCACGTGAGATTTTAATTTAATTTCGTATTTAATGGAAACACTGCAATTGTGAAACTGTGTTTTTTCAACGTTAGAAGGGTTAGCAAAGATTAGCGCACCTTTGTAATGGAAACGCAGCTACTGTCACCATATCGGTTCGGTCTGAGACAGATAATCTGTGAAAAGATGGAGCTCCACCTCCTCCCTGAGCTGCTATGGCTGTCTAAAGAAATGCACCGCTCCCGACCTGAAACAACCAATCAGAGCCAGGAGGAGGGGCTTAGCGCTGCCAATCACCCTCGTGTACGTGCTGCTAAATGTGCTAATGGTGGAGAAACAACTCACCGTTCCAGGAAAACTGTTTATCCGCCGTCATCGGTGGCCATGCTAACTAGCATTAGCGGCAGGCTATGTTGTGGTGAACCAGCTGTAGCGTAGCAGAGAGCAGGGGGAGGGGAGTGTGTGAACTTGAATTTTTCACAGATTATCTGTCATTATGCTGTCAAGACATAATGATAATTTTAACAAATATGTAAAAAAAAAAACAAACAAAAAAAAAAAAACATTTTTCATAAAAGCTTTAAATTCTTGTCCAGCAGTTCTCTGCTGTTTCTAAAGGTTCTTTAAACTATTTTAAGCTTTAATTGCTTTATCACTCCAGGTGTGATATTTTTAGCTCTATTTTCAAGCTTGTCAGAATATTTTTGGATATGAGGAGTGGAAAGTGCATCTTTTCATGTGTTTCTGCAGCATCTGTCAGCTCTGTGGAGTTTATGATGAAGCCAATTTCAGCTTCAGAAATGCCTGGTCCTACCTGGTTATAGTCAACAACATTTCTCAGCTGGTAAACACACATCAACTCAACATACCTTTAGAAAATGCACAAAAAAGCTGGGTACTCTGGTCAACAATGATACCTCATTCTTCTTGTTTTGTCGTCACATTTAAATCAGCTGCTGGTTCCTCAGTGCTTTTGTGGCTGACCGTCTCTGCACAAAGCAAGACGTCGTTTTGAGTTGAAAAATCCAGTAAAAACGGCACAGATTTTGATTTATTTATTCAAACAAATTAAAAGAAATACATTTTTACAGTTTTAAGCTGCAGTTGTTACCATGTAGTAGTTCATCCTTTCTGGCTGAGCTAGAGTTCTTTGGCACTTTCAGTCTGTAGAGATACCAAGCTTGGAGAGAAATACCCTGAAGGACCTGCAGCTGAAACTGCAACAATGATTCTGCAAAGTATTTAATTGGAGGAAAATTAATACAAACGCTTGCATGCGCCACCATTTATATTTTTATTGTGAAAACTTTGGATAACCACGTATTATTTCAAAAATTTGCACCACTTCGTGTTGGTCTATAACATAAAAAAATCCCAGTATTACTGATTGAAGGTGGCTGTAAAATGACAAAATGTGGAAAAGTTTATTGCACATGAGTGGTTTTACAAATCGCTGTAGATTTACAGCAGTTTATCAGGTTGGTGGTACTTCAGTCATTTCTCTCGACTTTCCGAAAAATAACTCGTATAGTTTATTTCCTCTCTTGTCGTAATTAAAAAGCATGTTTCTATTGACGCTACGGCTGAGTATGGAGGACCAATCCTGCCATAATTAATAACAAAGACAGAAGTAAATGACTCATTAAGATAATTACAAGGCCAGAAAAATGGCTTGACAAACGGTTCTCCATAGATGAGCACCTTTCTCAACAGAAAGTATGAAGCTGGGAGTTGTTCCCCTGATCTTTCTGATTAGTTGGTTTTGGTTCACCATTGTCCACAGTTCGCCATGTACTGCCTGGTTCTGCTTTATCGAGCCCTCAGAGATGAGCTGACTCCCATCAGGCCCGTGGGAAAGTTCCTCTGCGTCAAACTGGTGGTGTTTGTCTCGTTCTGGTAAGACTGGAAGCAGGACTGGACTCGTTTTGTGTCTTATTGAGTCTTAATGAGTGCTGGTGGTTTCTCTGCAGGCAGGCGGTTTTTATAGCGTTCCTGGTGAAAGTCGGTGTGATCTCTGACAAACACACCTGGGACTGGGACAGCGTGGAGGCCGTAGCTACTGGACTGCAGGTCAGAACATGTTATTTTTTTAAAAATAGATCATTAACGCCATTCAGTTACATATTTATAGCCATTTTTCTGTAAATATTTCCATGCACAGAAGGTGTGATGTTTCTCCTTCTCATAATCTTTTACACCAGAAGTACTGGTTCCTTTACTGAACGGGTCAAATTAGAGTTGATATTTCATCTCAATATTCATAATATTTCATCATGCTCATGTTTTTGAAGACTTGCTGCTGATTCTTGAGCTCTAAAACTGTCTGACTGATCAAGTATCTGATTGACCTCACAGGACTTCATCATCTGCATAGAGATGTTCCTGGCTGCTATCGCTCACCACTACACCTTTACCTACAAACCTTACGTTCAGGTATCTGTCGTCCATCCGTCCGTCCATCCATCCATCCATCCATGTTCACCTGCTTTTCTTTTCGTTTTCCTCCAGGAAGCAGAGGAGGGCTCGTGTTTTGACAGTTTTTTGGCAATGTGGGATTTCTCAGACATCCGAGCCGACGTCACGGAGCAGGTCCGCCATGTTGGTAAGGGTCGTACGCAGATTGTATTCGTCTGAGAGGTTTTTTTCAACATATATTGTAGTAGCACTACATAAAACAGCTTGATCTTCTCCAAAACTGTCGTCGTTACTGTTTCTTTGTTTCAGAAGAGACAATGCACATCACAGAAAATGCCAGAATTGGCCATGAAGGCTAGTTTTCATCTGTAGTCCCTCCGTGTGCCATTAATATAAATACAATACATACAAGTTAACCAGATTCTTCCATCTAAAGAATTAGCGAGAGAACGTATCAGGTAACATACTTGAAAAGAACAAAGTCATAACGCAACAAAAACACTTCATTACAATACAAACAGTACATTAAAAATGCTAAATGGATATAAGAATCCCACAATCAGTGGCTACTTTCCTGGAATTTTCATGAAGCTTTTTAGTAACTTTCCTTCATCGCAGAGTTTACTTTCTGGAACTTCCCACATACTTTCTTTTAACTTTTAAGGAACTTCCTGGTTATTTACTTACTGGGTACTTTCAGGAAGCTGGCTGTATTCTGACATGAACTCAGGGTACTTACTAGAACTTACCAAACACTTTCTGGAAAATCAGAAGTTACTCTCCCTGATCTTTTAGGGTGATTATAATGGGATACTTTCCCATAACTTACTAGGTTGCCTCCACGTAATTTGCTAGATACTTTTGAACTTAGAGTTTACTTTCCTGGAACTTTCATTGAACATAGTTACTTTCTCTGACCTTACATGGTAGTTTTGCAGACATTACCTGGTCATTTCCTGAAAAATCACCAGTAACCGGCAATAAAGCAGCCGATACAGAAAAATATCTGTTAAGTTCTGGAAAGTTACAGGCCAGTTCCAGGCAGTTTCTTGAAACTCGCCACTGATTATTTCAGAAGAAGGGGCTGCATTATGTGGCTCTTTCTGCAACTTCATAGAAACTCAGAGAACGTGTCGTTTGTAACTTATGGAAGTTGAAGAATTTCAACTCCGTGTAAAGGTCTTTCTAATCTACTCTGATAAAACGTGATATTTTCTCGTGTGACCTTTTTGGTTGTAAGTTTTAAGTCTTTGGGCGATAACCTGCTTATTTGCTGCTTTTCGTTTTATATTGATAATGATGTTCATCCTTTGTGTAAAATCTTCTTCAGCACATCCAAATGTCTCTCAGCAGGGTTGAGATCTGGACCCTCTGTTGGCACATTTACCAGTAACTTTATGCGTAATGGTCATTGAACCACATCTTTACTATTTAATCCCAGTTTGTCTTTATGTTGCAGCCATGCGATAAACTCTTGCAGCCGTCAAAGAAGGAAATCTTCTACTGCTGTAAAATTGTGATAGACGAAATGTGCACTTATGATTGCAAAACCTTTGTCCAAATCTCTACTTTCTGAAGGTTTGTAACCAGGCACTGGAGCTACAGGGTTTCCTCTTACAGCGATCAATAACAGCTCTCCTGGCTCTCCCTTCAGGTCGTACTTTCCTGGGACGTCCCAACAAGGTGTACTTCGGAGCAGCAGCCCGACCCGAACACACTGAGCACACCGGCCTGCTGAACTCCTCCTCCCAGGATCCCGTAGTCGCAGCAGCAACGTCTATGCCCTCCTCCCCTTCTTCAATCGGGCGGTACCAAGGCCTCGGCCACACGACCGCCCCTCACTCCATCTCTGCACCTGCGGGTTTCACATCTTCGTCCTGGGAGGACGACAGCGACTGCACTCCTCCGCAGCCGGGAATCGGACAATAACAGAGCGAAAACGCTGTTAGATAAAGAATTAAACTCTATAACTCTCTGATAGAAAACTAAAATAAGTGCACTCTGATGTCAAAGCCATGTTTGTTCAGAAACTGGAATCATTTGAAAGTGAAGCTCAGATGTAAATGTTTAAAATCTGTGTTTTGCTGTCACATGGTGTAGTTTTGGTAAATGTGTCTGAAGGAGTTGAGATGGGAAGTTGTTTTGGTTTTGTGCTCCTAGTGTTGAAGTGTCCTTCAGAAAGCTTTAACTGTGTCCCAACTCAATAAAAACACCCAAATTAATCTTTAATCTAATCCATTTATCATAACAAGGCTCTCTGCTGTCTAGTAAACCTCCACTCTCACCCTTGGAGTAATAGTTTTATGAGCTGTTCGTCGCTTTGCACCTCAGCTCCTCCTGCAGACTTCCACCTGTTTCTTTTAGGAAAAGATCATGGAAATAAAATACACACATCTAAAACCCAAAATAAATACTTCCAAACATCGCAAATAAATAACCATCAACACACACACATAAATATATATATATATATAGTCACAAAAATATAAGATGTTTCCTGACCATTTTTAAACCCCAAAGGCTCTCTGGGACCCTCTAGTGGTCAAAAGAGGAACAGCATTTACTTGATAATCTTGGATGAAAGGCAAAAATAACAAAATCCTCCTAATTTAGATTCCAGCTGGGATGGCTGGAAGATTGTCTAGATATAAATGGGCTGTAAAAGCAGTTTGTTTTGCTTATTTACAGGTAGTTTTGATGTCTAGTTAAATGGGCTGTCAGTTCGTCACAGAGGAACACAAGTTAAACAACCATGCATGCAGACAGGGACTCATAACTGAGGCCAAAATGTAATAGTTTCCTTAGAATTAGAGGTCTCCATTTGGTCTACTAGGAGGCAATAAAAATGAGACTGCAACAGACTAATAATTTATTTGATATATTTAAGAATGTGATTATATTATGAAAGTGAGAGTTGGAATAAAACAAATCTTCCTAATGAAAAAATGAGTTGGATTTTAATCTGCCTGCAGCTTTGTCATCATATTATGAAAGGAAAACAAGATGTTTTCATGATAAAAGTCCCTGATTACCATATAAATATTTACTTATTAACAATTGTTCTTTCATGAAGGCTCTATTTCTAAAAAACAACAATAACAAAACATGTCATTTCTGTTGTTTTAGTGTGCATTGAATGCAGTTTTAACTGAATTTTACAGACATGTATTTATACCTTCCACCTATACCTGCTCTCTGGATGTTAGCGGGACTTTCCACACATTATCAGCTAAGATAAAACAGAAAGTGATAGAGACAGGAAACCCCCCGTCTAGGACAGAATACATTAAGTTTATTTGCATAGCAAATTTCAGCAGCAAGGCAGTTCAAAGTGTTTCACATCAATCAAGTATAAAGCAAAATCATCAAGCAAATAGACATGAAAATCATCAGGAAAATATCAATGCATCAAAATCATAGGGATCATCAAAATATCTTCAAGCAAATATCGTTCAAAAACATTGATCAATGATCCACTCACTTCATTTAACTGATTTACACTCAAACTTCCCAAATTAAGGCACATTCAGCACATTCATCTCCACCTTTTTCTCTCATCGTTTTATACATCGAGGCGTCTGGAGGAGGAGGAACCCCGAGGCCTTTGACGTTCCTCACAGAGGCACGTCGGCCTTTAAGGTGTAGAAATCGCTGAAACCACCCGCAGAACCCTCATTTTGTTCCGCTAATTTAACCTGCCTGTACTCCTGACAGGGTGCCTGGCCCTCAGCTGATGTCCTCCCTCCACCAACTCTGTAATTTAATTAATTATTAGGAGATGATGGCTAATGTGTAATAAAATATTTCATCGAGAGCAGCTTCTCTCCTGGATTTGTTTGCAGATTTATGGTCCAGACGACTAATCAACAATAAGGTCTACAGCACACATAATCTGCTTTATTATTAACGTAGCCTTATTATGAAAGCTTAGAAGAAACCCTGCAAATATACAACGATTTACTTGCAGATTTAAACTGGTTTTTTTCACTGTTAGTGTTCATTATATCCTTAGTTTGGTTCAGATTTGTTCATCACTGTTGCCTGCAGATCTATAAACTGTCCTTTTGATAAACCATGAGTTTCTGCGCCTTTATATAATTTTGGTTCTAGGATAAATAAACTGTTTTTAAAGAGTGAAAAGGGGAAATAAAAGTAAATATTTTTTATTAGTAATTTTGTTGATATTATGTTCTAATCCCTTTAATGGCATCTAGTTCAATGTTCACGAAACCGAAAGTAAAAGTTCAAGGTACTTTCCAAAACGGAGCAAATAAAGCCCTCCCCGTCCGGACTGGTTCTGAGGACAGTCAGAAGTCCAAAGGTGGAAGAAAACGAAGTAACCTGAGCAGTGAAGTGTGAGTTTCTGCATGTTTTTGTTCTTGTTGCTGATGTCGGACTCGGATATGTTGTTGCAAGCCTTTGTTATCTGCTCTGCAGCAGCAGCAGACATCTTGTTTTAACTGCGCAGAGGCTGAAACTACAATTTACACAACTTCTGCCTCCGAGCTCAGCAGCCGCATTTACTTTGAAACGTGCGTCTAAATATGATTTATTAGCATTTATTTATTTATTTTTTTTTTTAACAAATCCATCTTAAAAAACACGGACAAAGATTAGCGGAAACTAGAACGACAAAGATTACAGTCGCTGTTTTGAAACCATGAGGCTTCAATCAAGCATTATAAACGATGCAATTGTGCATTTTTTTGTGTATTTCTATTATTTTTAGCTTTTAAATATGCATTAGGTTATGTTTCCTTAAAAAGAATTATGGTATTTTATCACTTTGTTCACTGAACTGATTAAGTTTAGTATAGGTTTCATAATCGACGCCTTCTTTGTTTACAGTCTGTTGTCCGTGATAGGGGTATGGCAAGCCGTTAGTATAAAAAAATAATACGTTTCTGTCTTAAACTGCAGTTTAACACTAAAGTTTTCTGACATTCAGCTCACTCTACCTGTTATTTTCAGACAATAAAACATAAGTAATCTTCAACAGGCAATTAAATATCTGTTAAGAAAGATAACTGCTTTGTATTACACATTACCACCTGCAGAAAGGCTAATTTTTTTAGTCCACTACTGTTGTTTCTTTTTGTTTGTTCTTTGACTTGTGCTTTGCCTTAGTTTTTGCTGTGGTAGTTTTATTTTTAAAATGACAAAAGATACATTAAAGATATGGTATTTATGAGTGTGTAATTCCTCTTAAATCGAAGCAGATGTCAGCAAAGATTTTAATATGTATGTAAATCTCACACTGCATGGTCGAGTTTGATTTTTAAACGTTTGGATCATAAGTGACCAGTTTTAACATTTTAAATGTCCAGAAATGCAAAGAACAGCCATTCAAAGTAAACCCAGAATGAAATGTCTCGACACTACTTAAAATTAATCTTATATTTTTCTATGCTGTAATACGGAAGCCGAGAGCAGACGTGTTACGCATAAACTCTTTTCTGATGGTTTTCTCAAGTTAATTTCTGGATGGTTTTCTCGAGATAACGACTTAATTTCGAGAAAAACTTTGTTTTCTCGAGATCACGAGATGATTGGTGTGTGTGTTAAACCTGATTCCATCATTCAAATGCATCCCACACCAGCGGGAGAGGACTTATAAGTGTAAGTCATGGCATGCATGTGTGATTCTGTGAATAAGTGATAGGTGATTAGGGTAAACCATAAAGACACCAAGTCGTTGGTCGTATAATTAAACCATCGGGAAATTAACTCATTATCTTGAGAAAACGCCCATGGTTATTTCGTGATAACGAAATAATGATCTCGTTATCTCGAGAAAACGGTATTCATTAGGTCGTTATAACGACATAAATAACTCGTTATCTTGAGTTAACCATCGGGAAAATAAACATGCGAGTATGTATATTGTACATATTGTGTGAATACAGGGTTAGAAGACCACTATGGCTACAGTTTTACTCATTTTGGACAGCAAGAATTAGTCGAACAACACACCTGCAGCCTGACAACCACCAGGAGAAAGGATAATGCCACACCGAGCATGTAGCAACCAGAGAGTGGTGTCCAAGCAGAACGCCGAACAGAAATCTCTGTGGCTCTGAGTTTTTCAGTTGAACTTTTAACTTCTGGAGACAATATGTTTAATATGATTAATATCTTCAGCTTAGATCTCGTAAATTTTGACTTCCGAGTACAAATGGAATAATCCAGAATAATCACTGAATCGAAATATAAACTGTTACTGATTTATTTTGTTCGAATGTTTTACGTTGCTTCGTTTTAGCTGCTGCAGCAGAGATGGCTGAAAGGAAAAGAAGGAGGTTGTCAGAGTCTTCCTCATCAAGCCCTACTCTTTCAGAGTTCAAGGACCCAACGGGCTCCTCCAGTCAGTCGCTACACAGGTAATGCTGAGCGAATACAAAAACCACATTTTGGTTTCAACAAACATATGGTATTAGCCTTTCAGTTTGTTGATTTTTACTTCATTTTGGAATGTTTATCCATGAATGATTTAGATTAGTAGATCAATAAACAAGAAGAAAAAAATAAAACTGGAAATAAAAACAACTTAAAGTTCTTAAAATCTCTACAACCATTGCAAAACTGCAAAAACGTTAGCTCAAGACCTTTTAGCACCTTTTCTCTGAATTGGGATGTCGGGTTATGAGGTATATCGTGATTAAGACGCTATAAAATGTTGGAGTTTTATTTCCCCTTTTTCTTTGCCACTCATCTTGGACTCATTAAAGACTCATTAAATCTGTAAATAACTGCAGATATAATAGTCCCTGTATTTAGCTTCCCTGTTGAAATGTATTGAAATATTTTCCAGTCACACTAGGTCAGTAAGGTTGGTAATACAGATCAAATCTGTGGAAAAATAAATGCAAAGTTATGTTTGAGTGAAAAAAAATCTGTTTGTAGTTCACAGTTAAGAAGTGACTCTCCAGTTGCCAGCGTTGTGTCGGTGAAGAGCGATTCATCCAAGTTTGAGCCACCTTTATTTAGTCTTGAAACAGCTTCAAGGTAAATTTACCTATTTTTTTTAATCATGCTTAAAAAAAAGTTTAACAAATACATTTAAAAAACAGAGAAATACATCAATATAGTTTTGAAACATCATATGTTTGCGTTTTTCCTGATAAAGTGGTTTGCTTCTATTGCAAACCGTAAAATATCTATTCTTTATTAGGATTAAATCTATATGCTGGACATGACTTGAGATCTGATTTGATGTTTATAAAATAAGCGTCGCTTTTTCTTTCAATTTACTGGTGGCAACAATATTAAGAATGTATAAACAATTTAAACAATACTTCAATATGTTTTGTCTTTCTGTCAATTGTCAGAGGTAACTTGATTCATGTAAAACAGCAACAATGTTGTTTTTATTGGGAACGTAATTAAACTATTTATTTTAGTGAAAACACTTCTGTTTGTAGTTCACAGCTAAGAAGAAGCAGATCTCCAGCTCCCAGCAATGTGTCCATGAAGAGCGATTGGTCGAAGGATGAGATGCCTTTTTTCGCTGGTGAAACGGCTCCAAGGTAAATTCAATCATTTTTATTATGTCTAAAACAGTTTCCTCAAGATTTCTAATCAAAGTATCTAAACTGGCAAACTTCAGCTGGAAAGCTCTGCGATGAATTAAACACAACGTGTGATCTTTTAAATCTTTATTTGTGAAAACAGAAATAGATTACCTCACTATTTTGGCCAAAGCACCACATTACAGATGCACAGACATTGAGTAAACTATCCTACCTTGTTTACAAAACCTTTAAAACATTTTTGATTTGTGAAAACATTTCTCCATTTGTCTTATTCTTGTGAACCCATCCCATTTATCTGTGATAATCTGCGGGTCTTTGTGTTTTTGGTTCGACTATACTATTCTACTGTTTTGGGTGTTTGATTATTACAGCTGTCTCTGAGTCCATTTTTGTGTTTATTTGTCACATTCCTTCATTTCCCTTCTCAGGTTCTTACCCAGCTGCTGCTCCTCATCCTCCTGATTATTCACTCCTGGTTTTCATGCCACTCATCTGCCTTCCCAGTAGCGTTTAAGCTAGTCAGCTGACCTCATTGCTTGTTGGACCTTCAATTGCCCTTTTATGTTCCCTTCTAGTTTTTCCTTCTTTATGTCAATTCCCTCTGCTCCTGTAAGTTTTCTTCTTTCCCATTTTTTTATTCAAAATTCTGTTTTGCAAAACTCTCCCTGCCTCATTTACATTTGTGTCCTCGAACAAGCTAAATCCACTGATGCACTCCTAATTGTGACTGATTATATACCATAAAATTGATAATAATTTGATGTTTTGTTTGTACTTTTTTAGCCAACAGGATACAACAGGACACTGTACAGTGTGCAAAGAGGTTTCAAAGGACCATCCTTCAACAACGGATGAAGTTTGTCCAAAATGTGGAAAACCCCCCCAAAAAACACATGGTAAAATTTTAAAATGATTTCTATCACTTCTTACAATTCATCATAATTTAATTGTGTTGTTCTAAGGAGGGAGGGTTATCTCGTAAATTAAATTCTGGCAACAACATTTGTTATATGACTTCACTACTGTGTGTTTGATTTCCACAGGAGACGAACACATTTTAAAATTAAAGAAGAACCTTCAAAAGACAATGCAAAAGAAACTCTCTGTCATAGGTGAAGGTAGCAGTGACCAAGAAATTTTACTGAAAAGTATTTACACAACTATCTACATTACTAGTGGAGAGAGTGAAGAACTTTCTGAAGAACATGAGTTTATACACCTGAAAGGCAGTTTTCAAAAACAGTCATCAGTTGATTCCTCGGTGAACCTCGCTGATATTTTTAAACCTTTGCACGACAAAGGGAAACCCAACAGAACAGTGGTAACAAAGGGAGTTGCAGGCATTGGAAAATCCTTTGCGGTTCAGAAGTTCATCCTCGACTGGGCTGAAGGGGAAGCAAACCAGAAGGTCGATTTTGTTTTCAGTCTTGCTTTCCGAGAATTGAATCTGATTACAGGAGAGAAAAGCCTCCACGAGCTGCTGGTTGAGTTTCATCCAGCACTCCGACCTCTGAAACATTCCCAGGATTACACCCAAACAAAGATCATAGTGATCCTCGATGGTCTGGATGAAATCAGACATCAGCTGGACTTTGAGAACTCATCCAGAGTAACCTCCCCAGGCGATGTAACATCTGTAGGTAATCTTGTTGTAAACCTCATCAAAGGTAACCTCCTTCCAGATGCAAACATCTGGATAACTTCCCGTCCAGCAGCAGCCAATCAAATCCCTGCAGACTACATCGACATGGTGACAGAAATAAGAGGGTTCACTGATGCTCAGAAAGAGGAATATTTCAAAAGGAGATTCGGAGATGATTTGAGTCTCGCCAACAGAATAATATCACATATTCATTCCTCACAAAATCTGGACATAATGTGCCATATTCCGATCTTCTGTTGGATGTCTGCTGTCTTATTGCAGGAAATCTTTGGTGGAGATGAGAAGACCGAAATCCCTCAGACTCTGACAGAAATGATGGCACATTTTGTTTTTGCCCAAATGAAACGCAGAAGCAGAAAATGTGAAAAGAGGAGTGAGACACACGAAGGGAAGCTTCTAGAGAGAGACAAAGAGTTTCTTCTTAAACTTGGGAAGTTGGCATTTATCCGGCTTCTAGAAAATAAACTCATCTTTTACGAGGAAGACCTGAGTGACTGCGAGTTCGATACAGAAGAAACGTCTATCTGCACTGAGTTTTGCAACACAGTTCTTAGAGAAGAAGAAATCTTCTACCAGAGGAAGATCTACTTCTTTGTGCATCTGACCCTCCAAGAGTTCTTTGCAGGTCTTTATGTCTATGAATGTTTTGTAACCAAGAAAACTGAACAGCTTAAGGACTTCCTTAATTTGGAGGATAAAGACCATGCTTTAGTTGATCTAGCAAAGATGACTGTTGAAAAAGTGCTACAGAAGAAGAATGGTCACTTAGACTTTTTCTTGCGATTCCTCCTTGGTCTTATGGTTGAACCCAACCGAAGAGTCCTTCAGGGCATGTTGACATCTGTGGACCCAAATGAAGATACAGACAAGAAAGTCTTGACTTACCTGAGATCTATCCGTAGAAAGACCTTGTCTCCAGATAGCTGCATCAGCATCTTCCAGACCATGGTTGAGATGAGAGACCACAAAGTCAAAGATGAGATTCAAGAGTATCTTAAATTGGACAATCGTTCAAAAAGAGAGTTAACTCCCCTACATTGCTCTGCCCTGGCCTACATGTTGCAGGTGTCCAAGAATGAACTTGAGGAGTTGGATTTAAAGAGTTACAACACAACAGATGAAGGCAGGAGAAGGCTAATACCAGCAGTGAGAAGCAGTAAAAAGGCTATGTGAGTTTCCTTTTCCTATTTACAATAAAAGTAATAAATCTGCATTAAGATGTATTTTGAATATAAATGTGTTTCAGTTTAGGTCAAAGGTGATTGGTGAAAAGCTTGATAGATTGTAGGGGTGTAACAAGATCTCGTCGTACAAGAGTGCTGCTTCTGCAGCACTTGACAGCATGCAGAAGAGATCATGCAATCATTTGAATCAGGTGTGTGTGGAATAGAAACACCTCTAAAACATGCAGGACAATGGTCCATGATTGGGAACCCCTGACCTACTGTCCTCGGTCACAAAGGTCTGATCACTGTCGAGACCTTGGAGAACAGAGATTGCCATTTTCAAGAAACTAGCTTGAGTATCTTGAGCAAGATAGTCATACTTTGAAGTTTGTGCTGAAATAGAGCCCTGTTGGACCAGGCAACTTTTAATGCCTGTCCAATTTTGGTGAACCAGTCTGAACTGGAGGCTGTTTGCTGCTCTTAGCTGACAGGAATAACATGTGGCGTGGGCTTATAGGTACAGTAGCCCAGGGCCCCAATTTTTGGGTGGCCCCAAAACTTAATTTTTAATAAATGTGTGTTTTGCATTGTACTTTATATAAAACTTAAAGGCCCATATCAAATTAATTGTATTAATATTCTGGGATATTGTTGTTTTTAGGAACAACATGGAGTTACTGTTAAGGGGATTTATCAAACCTACCATGCATCAATTCATGTATAGGACTACCTATTAATGTGTTGTAATTTGCATTGTTAAAATAATTTTTCTGTGGTGGATAGGGCATCAAAACAGGCTCCAGCCCAGGAGGCCACATCCTTGTAAGTCCGACCTTTGGTGTGGGCTCTCAAAGTCTTTGTATTAGCAATATTACAACATCATCAAATGGGCTAACCGATAGCTATAAAAAGAAAGGTCCAAGGGCATCTGGTAATTGGAGGCCAGATTATGGTCTCATCAAGGGCAAATCAATGCTCTGGCATTGCATACCCTCAATGGTTTTGGCAAATGGTTATAGGCTCCCATTTCTTGCATCTCTCAAAGATATAGGAGTTTGAAACAAAAATCTCAAAATTTCCCAGAGAATCACAGATTCCCAGTAGTCTAGTGTCCACAATTCTTTTTTTTTTTTTTTTGGTTTAATTTGCCTCATTCAAAAGTTGTTTCTTCACAGAAATGAAGCCATGGGCATTCTCCTCAAAGTTCTTGCATTTTTCAGAATTGAATGAGTTCCTTGACTTTTAAATACTTTGCATGTTCACAGTGTTGTTCTGTTGCATAAGAAGAAATTGATCAGTGTGTAGCACTGTCCATGCTTTAGATTATGACTGTATTTATTGTATGCAACCAACACCAAGTCTTACTTCTCTAAACACCTTGTAGGTTACAAGACTGTAAAGTGACTGCAGAGTGGATTGAACACCTGGTCTTTGGCTTAAAGTTCCCATTTTCCCCACTACAAGATCTGGATCTGAGCAACAACGATCTGATGGATTCAGGTGTGAAGCTGCTCTGTGATGGACTGTCGAGTAATTGCTGCAAACTCAAAATACTGAGGTACTGATAGACGTATACATTCAACATATTTTCCTAATGTTGCCGTACTGGAATATAGATTTATGTCCCTCTAGAGAAAACTGCCTCCACCTCTCTTCGGTCTCTGTTTTTATGCTTAGAAGGCGTGAAAGCCTGGATGGCCCTAAATTTCTTAAAACTAAATGAGGAAAAGACAGAGGTGGTGATTTTTGATAGTTCCAGTGAAGACTCCCTGACTGATGTTGCCTCCTTGGCCCAGTACATCAGGCCTAATATTACACATTTAGGGGTTAAAATAGATGCTGGACTTAAGTTGGAAACCAACATTGGAGCTGTTGTAAAATCCAGCTTTTTCCAGTTGAGGCAGCGAGCGAAAGCAAAGCCTATTCTTTCTAATCAGCATTTTGAAACAGTAATCCATGCCTTTGTAACCACTCGGCTGGATTACTGTAATGAACTCTATAAAGGAGTCAGGGATTCGTGCATCTCCCAGCTTCAGAGGGTACAGAACGCTACTGCACGTCTCTTAACAGGTACAAGGACATTTGAACATATTTCCCCTATTTTAGCCTCTCTGCACTGGCTGCCAGTACATTTTAGGATTCATTTTAAAATCTGTTTATGTGCTTTTAAAGCTCTTAATGGCCTTAACCAGCCCGTCCTGTCCAAGCTGCTACATCCCTACACACCCTCCCTTAGATCAGCTGACCAGTTGCTTCTGCCAAAGACGAAGCACACGGTGCCAAAGACGGTGCTTTTTCGGAAGCAGCGTCTTCCTTTGGGCGTTAGACAGGCCACCTCACTTTCTGATTTTAAATCCCTTCTTAAGACCCATCTCTTTCGACACAATCTGAGATGTTGACTTTGTCCTCTTGTGTTTTATTACTACTTTGTTTATTGTTTTATGATTGCGTTGGTCCTGTGGGTGTTTAAAGTGCTCTATAAATAAAATTGGTATGGTATAGTTTAATTCCTCTTCATTGTGTAAACATGAATCTAAAACAAATATAACCTGTAATCTGTTCACATTTATTCTACTCATTATTGGTGTTAAGGTTGTGTGGAGATGGATCTAATAGTTGCATCAACCTCTGGATTTTCTCAGGTTGTCTGGTTGCCTTGTCACACAGAAAGGGTGCGAACACCTGGCCTCAGCTCTGAAGTCCAACCCCTCCCACCTGGTTGAACTGGACCTGAGCTACAACAATCCTGGAGAATTAGGAATAAAGCTGATTTCTGAGCAACGTCAGCTCAAAACGCTCAAGTAATTCCAATGCTGCTGTTTTGGATTGTAGAATACGGCGCTAACCCAAAAGGCTTTTTTAAGTTTCTAAATCTGGTCTCTCTTTAAAGTGTTCAACACGGAGGAAGCCATCGGATGAAACCAGGATTTAAAAAGTGTAAGTAATTAACTGTATTAATTGTTTTTTTTTTTTTTTTAATTTCTGGTAAGCAAATAATGAAAACATCAATGTCGAACTGTCGTACAGGTGCCAGACTAAAAGCATAAAGAAAACAAAAACTAAAAATAACCCAAACAAGGTTTGCACACTTTGGGCTGAACTCGATTTTCTTTAAATGACACTGTGCGTAATTCAACAAGCAATATGTCTGGATCCAAATTTTCAAGAATGAGAACAAGAGCTATGTTTCTCTCAGATACTTTATGTAAAACATTAAGTATGTGTGTCAATAAATTGACATGTAAAACAACTATATTTAGCACAAAAAACAAATATACACTTTCACTATACCGTGCTATACAACCAGCTGACTAAATTTGGTTTGTTGCCGCAGTAACAAACCAGAGCGCAAAATGGTGGATAGTTGATTTCATTTTTCAAGACAATCATCAATGAAAATATGGTAGTTTTGAAAGATAAAAAAAAATACTTACTAACAGAATTGCAAAAATTAAAACTTTGAGTGTCTTTTTGAAGAGGGGCTGCATGGACTTTAACATACTTGGTGTAGTTTGTGCCTAAAATAAAAGCAAGCAAAATGTTTTTCTCTGGATCTGCAGCGTTAGTAGAGACACATCCCTGAAGGCTCCAGCAAAAAAAAAAAAAAAAAAAAAAAAAAAAATATTTTACACTTTTTTTTTTTTTTAGATTTTAAATTTATTTTGACTTTGACTTCCCAACTGTACTCTCCTTGGTGTTGGTCTTTCTCCTTAAGAAGTCAGGGGTGGGAACACTCTTACGAGGGACTGTACCTTTATCACACCTAATCGGAAGGTTGTTTTTGTTTTTCCAGATGCCGGCACACTCACGCTGGACTCCAACACGGCACACAAGAAGCTGCTTCTCTCTGAAGGGAACAGAAAGGTGACCTGGGTGGAGAAGGAGCAGCCTTATCCTAACCGCTCAGAAAGGTTTGATCAGTGTTTGCAGGTCCTGTGCGACCAGGGCCTAACGCAGCGCTGCTACTTCGAGGTGGAGCTGGTGGAGCCCTGCACCGTCGGCTTAACATACAAGAGCATCGGCAGAAAAGGAGTCGGAGCGGAGTGCAAGTTAGGGATGAATGAGAAATCCTGGTGCAAGATTTGCTCAGGGGATGGTTGCTACATACAGCACAACAAGAACAGTGTTTTTGTGTCCTCTTTGCGCTGCTCTCGCGTTGGAGTGTACCTGGACTGGGAAGCTGGCAGCATATCTTTCTACAGAGTTTCTCAAGACAGCCTCGGTCATCTCCACACCTACAAAGGCATAGCGTTCAGCGAGCCTCTCTATCCTGCTGTTGAACTTCTTCCTCACTCTTCTGCTTTGTTTTGCCAGATATAACAAGCTGTAGAAAGCGCGCACACGAAAGGGAGTGAGGAAAGTTTGTATATACAGTATATTAAGACTGTAATAATCCACATTCAAGTCCAGATCTTACCCTGTTTTATCTGAAAGGTATGTTTTTGTATATAGAATAGAAGAAAAAAATGTTTTCCCCCTGCTAAATCTCATGCAAAGTAAGTGACATAAAATAACTAAACTTCTTTTATTGTAAAAGTGGAAAATAAAAGCTTACCATTGACCTGGTTTGACATCAGATGGGACTTTCCAGTTTGTTCTTAAGTAGATGTAACCCTGTACATAGTTCTAGATATCAGCTGTTTAGAGGCTCGTTCTCTTCTTCATTCACTTCTTACAAGGAGTAAATGGGAGATTCACAACAAACCGCTACATTTTTCTGATTCTTACCCAGTTTGAGGTTTCGTTTTTGCTCTTTGCTTGCTTGTTTATTTGTTTGGATCACCATTAGCCATTACCACAGCAATGGCTACTCTTCCTGGGGTCCACATCATAAAAAAACCCCAATTATTAGAAATACAGTGACACACACTTAATATAACATCCAACCCTTTATATATTAAAACAAAAGCTCTAGCATTTGTTATATTTAAAACATATGAAGGAAGGGAGTTCCATATTTTCATTCCTGCAATAATAACAGTCTTTTGTGCAGCATTCCTGATGCATGCTGGAAGAGTAAAACAAATAAAAGTTGATTATATAAAACATTTGGTATCTACACTATTTTTTAAAAAGCATAAGCTCTTTGATGGAATATAGAATAGTTATGATAGCTTTTTACCTGAACATTATTAAGGTAAACGTCGATAAAGCAGGACTTTATTTTCTCTGGCTGTATGTTTCCTAAACACTTCAGTGGTTGCTGCTTGTTTGATATTTTTCTAACACTGTTTGAACCTGATGTTAGCTTCAAGATGTCGCTTCTGCATGATGAATCTAAAATGTATAATCACGTCTTTTGTTCAAAATGTTCATTTGTGTTTATTTTTTAATACTATATAAATGTGCACTTATTAAATGTAGTTCCTCAAATATCAGCTGCTTCTGGTAGGATTAACCTCTCTCCCTAGACTTTATGTCAGCAAAATCAAACAAAAAAATAAATAAGCAAATAAATGCAATAAAAAATATAAGAAAAAAGTGCGTCCTCCTCTGAATCAGGTTCAATCATCTGTATTCTACAACTGTATGTAATAAAGTGTAGCTAACTAGCATTTATTTGCTTAAAAATATGTTTTCTGTGCATTAAATTCTTGCAACAATCGCAGAATTACTGTCTTCTATGAGCTGCATGTTTTGAAATGTCTCTTTATAGTTGATTTTGGACTCGTCAGTATGTATTATATTGTCTGTTGCTGTGTGAACCCCCAAGGGGACACAGAATATGTTTTATATTTTTATTGCATTTCCTCACAATAATAATGTATTCACCAGTTAGTTCATGCGGCACCATGAATACTTAGTCTTCCTGCTACAATTTAAGGCTTTTATAAGGCATTTCATGTAGGTTAACATCTAGTTTGTGAGATATCTGAAGTTTTATGTCTTTTTTTATGTGATACAAACGCACCACAAGCTTATGTGCAAAATGCCGGAGGCAAAAAAGTTCAAACATGGGTTTTCCATCCCTGCTCTAAAACAGAAACCTTTCTGTAAGACAGACAGAAAGAAAAGAGACATCCAAACTATCTGGTCTACATATTTTTGAGTTATTTTCACGAGGTGATGCCTCGATCTGCTGACAGTTTTAGTTGTGGAGTCTTCTTCATGGCCAGTAAAGGACCCGTTTTCATGTGCGGTCCCGTCTCCTGATACTTTTTTATTTCTCCAACGAAGGATTTTACACAAACAAACATGAACACCCAGTGAACAGATCGACTTTCAACCAGTTTTCAGCACCAAATAATTAATGTATAAACACGTTTTTACTGAGGGTCTTTAAAGGTGTACATATGTGCAGTTTTCAGTTGACATTTCTCATCACTGTGACTGTGTACAAAATAGTCCAGGGTTCATGTGAGGAAAAGCAATAAGAGAAAAATCCTCTGTGCCCTGGGGGGGGGTTTATGTGTAACACGTTGGGTAAAGCAGGTTAATTTGCTGGAAAGTTTTCTTTCTGAAATGTTCTTCGTTAACGTCTTTTATTGATCATCAGTCACACAATAAAGAGCTTTTCAACTTCTTTTTTGTCATCATGTATCGTAGCTCCGAGGTTCCAGGGTGTCGGGGAGGGGAGCGTACCTCTAAAGGTCAGGGGGTGAGGCATCCATCCATCAGTCCATCACACAAACAAGACAAACACAGCACAGGCCTGAAGGTTGAGTAGCTTGTTCCCTTCTAAACCTCCATGGTTTAGAAGGGAACCCTTCCATGCATGGGCAGAGAACTCAAACTCCACACCGAAAGGCCCAGTTGGGTCTAAAACCAAAGATCTTCCTACGAGGAAACACTAACAACAGCTGCATCACCGTGGAGCCAAAAGGAAAGCTGCTCGGTTGAGCTGCAGGTGTCGTTAGATTTGTTCAGTATTTGCTTAAACTTTGCATATTAAACAATTTATCTTTAGGCGAGTGAGAATGTCGAGGTGAATACTCAGTTTCTGTATTTAATACAACTTAAAACAGTTAAGAGAGATCTACGATCCGATCAGGACATTTTGGTGAGCTGATTAAAGTGTACTGAGTATTTTTTTTCTGCCGCTCTATCCTTGCAGTAAACATGACGTCTGAGTTCCCCTTGATGGTCCGTTTCAAATGACTCATTGGAAACAAAGGTGTTCCTGCACTTCATCCTAACTGCTTCCTCAGGTTACCCTTTGTTAAGAACAGAGTCCAAAGAGTAAAGACAACCTGTGGAGTCGAAAAGGAAAGCCCAAAATAGCGCTATGTTCAGGGCATTTACCACTGAACTGGAATTTCAGCCAAAGAAAAACTTTGTGTCTGTTCGTGTCTTGCCCAGTTTTCTGCTGGTGTTAAATTGCCACGTGTCCTATCACATTTTACATAATACATATCCACTAACTGACTTCAGGCTGTTATTTAATTGTTTTATAACTAAGGAAAAGAAGGAGGAGCAACTGAACCAGTCATTTTTTTTATCCACAATAAGTATTATTTTCTTCTCTAAACAAGACAGTTTCTCTGTTTTCTTTCTTTGAAAACTTTCTACTCTGTTTTTTCATGACTGAATTTTCTTTGTTCCTAAAAAGTGATGAAATTATCCTTAAATTGGCATCAATCATCAGTTTATTCAAGCTTGTTTTTCTCTAGGATACACGAAAACAATTTTTGACCCAATAAATGATCAGACCCATCTACCAGTCATTATTCTGCATGTGCTTTCACAATAACTTCAGTAAACATATGTTCTCATAAAGATTGTGACTTAAACAGTGAAAAACAGATCAGTATTTACGTAATGAAACACTGCATTAATGCATTTCTCTTTTTGAAATATAAACGTAGTTGTATGAAGAATGCATAAACATCTGTTTGATTTAAAATACACACTCTTAACCCGAATTAGTTGACTTTACTAGAAGTGGAAACCTGTTGCCTTAAACCATTCTAGTTTTTACACAATGATGAAACTAAACAGGTTTAGTTAATTTAAACTAGTTCCATAACTTACATAACATTATCATTTTAAGCTAAACCTATGTAGCCACATAAAGCAAACAATTAATGTCTTAATGATATTCTCCCATTTAGTTATTTTTGATCTTCAAATTGTGAACAGAAAATAAATAATTGAGCATTACATTTTTGACCCAAAACCTGTAGTGTCACGGGTGGGGGGGATTCCTCCCTTCAAAATGAAAGAGCACATGTGTGCAGAGAGCAATTGCCATTACTTAGTATCCATATGTTAGGTGCTCACAGTAATTTCTCTCATATAATTTATAAATATAACTACTAAAAGTGTAAAGGGATTATTTAGAGGTAAGTAATAATAATTATATTTTTCTGTTTTAGCCCAACTGTGGTTCAGGAGAATCAGGATTCCACTTCCCAGTCATTTGTTCAACAGTTTTCAGCTTTAGTTCCTTTCCATATGAAAATAAGGAAGGAAGTGCTCCGCTGAAGAAGCAGATGGTGTAACGGACGGTTTAAGTTGCAGTCAGATCAAACTGGTTTTCATGGCTACCAATAAAAAAGCAGAACAAGCTTTACATATCTGATTTAACTAAGAAGACAATAGAAGAGTAAATATTGACTACTGAAAATCAATCAAACCATCAAATCAATCAAACCATATTCAACAAATTTGTTTATATATATATATAAAAATAATGATTGTAGTATATCACATTTAATTCCCCATTCACTTCCATAAAATATGAGTAGGTGTAAAACTTCAATCATATTGCTAAATTTACCAATACAACTACTAAGGTACTATTAAGACTTTACTAATGCAAACTTTTGTAACAGGCTCTTGTAAACATCTGTTTCTTCCCAAACTTGCTCTTAAATTTAGTTTTTAACAAAATGCAAACATAAAGTTACGTGTTTCTGTTGTTTCTCAGCAATGTCTGACAAGAAGAAAAGGAGGAGATCTACAACACAAAATGGATCCCCTGATGGTTCAACGCTGCCAATAGTTGGGTAATATCATGCTCATGTCCTTTGTTTTATTCCTCTTTTCATTTAAATGCGCATAAGATTGACCGTATTCCTAAAAAATGCAGCAATAGATGAAAATAATCTTTGTTTCTAGTCCACAGAAGGATGAAGACAAGTCAACAGGCCTGAGCTATGTCTCTGTTAAGAGTGCCTGCTCCATGAGAACTCCCTTCAACTTTCGGGAGAACAAACTAAACTGGTATGTACAAACTTAGAGAAGGTCTCAAATGTGCAGAGTTTTTGTTTTTGCTCACACAGCAAAGAGATTATGAAGTTGCTTCGGTGAAACACACACCAAAAGCCTGATAAAAAGATGAAAAAGTTAATTTCATGTTGGTATCTGCTCTGTTGCTGTTGGACTATTTCACCAACACAGCTGAAGTAGTTGAAAGAGAAATGCAGATAAGAAAATAGTATTTAGCAGCGCGTCATGTAAGCACTTACAACTGAACAGTGAGAATAAATAATCTGTTTAGAATCTACTCAGTGTTAAACTGTGGTTCATGGTACAAACTTCCAACTCTAAAGTTTTTAACAAATTTTAACTTGTGGTTGTAAAACCAACTCAGCAAATATACTGCAATGTCATGTTCTAGTACAGGGAAGCTGTAGCAAATATCTATTACTTTAAAAGACATTAGTGTTTATAACCTAATCAATTTCACTTATCAAAAATAAAATAGTTGTAATTGTGTTATTGTAAAACTGTTGCTTACTGTGGTGACCCGAAAAAGTTAGCAACCTCTAATTTCAAACACGCCAATCACGAAAACATCACACTGGTTCGTTAGCTTGGGGAGGGCAGGAAATGCTGTTCAGGTTTTAAATAGAAATGTTTATTAATACAATAATTCAATATTTAATGACATGGAAGAAAAAAATACAAACACACAATCAAAGAAAACAGACATAGTATGTCTTTCTGTCTTCATATGGACATTACATTGACTTTATTAATTTTTCATTCATTTCTCTGGCCTAACCCTAAACCCAACCATTACCAGCACACGTCTAACCCTACACCTCACCTAAACTCAATTCACACCTTAGTCCTGAACCTAACCCCTAATCCAAAAACAGCACTTCTTCTTATGGGGCCCAGGCTTTGGGCCCCATAAGTGTTCCTGTGAGCAGTTTCCTTAACACTGTTGGATCTTAGGGACATTATCTGTTGCTTACAACTCTGAAATGTGTTGCATTTGACTTCAGGTAACACCATCTTTCTGGAAGCAAAGAAGAATCTTAAAAAAGCAATGAAAAATAAATACACTTTGACATCTGAAGGTAACGGGGATCATCAAAGTTCGCTCAAAAGCATCTACACAACCCTGTTCATCACCACTGGAGACAATGATAAATCAAATGAAAAGCATGAGTATCAACAGCTTAAAAAGGCTCAGAAAGACCAACCATCAGGTGACTGTTCAGTCAACCTTAGTGAGATCTTCAAACTGGTGCCTGACCAGGAGAAACCCAACAGAACAGTGGTAACAAAGGGAGTTGCAGGCATTGGAAAATCCTTTGCGGTTCAGAAGTTCATCCTCGACTGGGCTGAAGGGGAAGCAAACCAGAAGGTCGATTTTGTTTTCAGTCTTGCTTTCCGAGAATTGAATCTGATTACAGGAGAGAAAAGCCTCCACGAGCTGCTGGTTGAGTTTCATCCAGCACTCCGACCTCTGAAACATTCCCAGGATTACACCCAAACAAAGATCATAGTGATCCTCGATGGTCTGGATGAAATCAGACATCAGCTGGACTTTGAGAACTCATCCAGAGTAACCTCCCCAGGCGATGTAACATCTGTAGGTAATCTTGTTGTAAACCTCATCAAAGGTAACCTCCTTCCTGATGCAAACATCTGGATAACTTCCCGTCCAGCAGCAGCCAATCAAATCCCTGCAGACTACATCGACATGGTGACAGAGATAAGAGGGTTCACTGATGCTCAGAAAGAGGAATATTTCAAAAGGAGATTCGGAGATGATTCGAGTCTCGCCAACAGAATAATATCACATATTCATTCCTCACAAAATCTGGACATAATGTGCCAGATTCCGATCTTCTGTTGGATTTATGCTGTTTTATTCCAGGAAATTTTTAGCAGAAATGAAGAGACAGAAATTCCCCAAACTCTGACAGAGTTAATGGCACATTTTCTCTTTGCTCAGACAAAACGTAGAAACAGAAAATATGACAGGATCCCTGAGAAAAACAGAGAGAAGCTCCTAAAGACTCACAGAGAGTTTCTTCTGAAACTCGGGAAGCTCGCTTTTGTCCAGCTTCAAGAAAACAAACTCATCTTCTATGAGGAAGACCTGGAAAACTGTGGCATTGATGTTGCAGAAGCATCCATCTACTCTGGTTTATGTAACACTGTTCTACGGGAAGAGGATGTTTCCTCCCAGAAAAAGGTCTTCTTCTTTGTGCATCTGACTCTTCAAGAGTTCTTTGCAGCTCTATACGTCTTTCAATGTTTAAAAACCAAGAAAACCAATGAGCTTGGGAATTTCCTCTCTGTGGAGGACAAAGGCCTTACTTCACTTGATCTTTTAAAGTTGACAGTCGACAAAGTGCTGGAGAAGAAGAATGGTCACTTAGACTTTTTCTTGCGATTCCTGCTTGGCCTGATTGTTGAACCCAATCAGAGAGTCCTTCAAGGTCTGTTGACTCCCCTTGACCAATGGGATGACACGGACAAGAAAATCCTAACTTACCTGAGATCTATACGAAGAAAAACCCTGTCTCCAGACAGCTGCATCACCATCTTCCAGATCATGACTGAAATGAGAGATTACAAAGTCAAAGATGAGATTCAAGAATTTCTCAAACTGTCCGACCATTCGAGAATGGAACTGGCTCCTTTGTACTGCTCTGCTTTGGCCTACATGCTGCAGGTCTCCAAGAATGATTTGGATTTACTGGACCTGAAGAGCTACAACACATCAGATGATGGCAGAAGGAGGTTGATACCAGCTGTGAGGAGCAGCAAAAGAGCTGTGTAAGCACATATATTCTTTTTAATCACCTTCAGTTTTATTTTTTACATCAGGGGTGCCCAAGTCCAGTCCTTGAGAGCTACTATTCTGCAACATTTAGATACATCCCTGCATCAAAAGGCTGAATTCCCTCATCAACATTAAGTCATTAAGCTCTGCAGAGACTTGGTAATGAGCCATTCATTTGATGGATAGTAGCCCTTGAGGACTGGACTTGGCTACCCAGGTTTACAATATTCCTGAAATGTCAGTCTGCCAAATCCTGGTTTTATAGGACATAGAGCAGTATTTCTCAACACTAATCCTCATGGTACAGTCTTTCCTGCTTTAGCTGATCCAGTACACTTGATTCCAATGATAGCATCATCTCCTCAAGATGCCATCAATTGCTTCAGAAGCTTGTAACTAAAGCAGTCAGGTGTGTAGCAGAAGGGAAACACCTAAAACATGTAGGACAATGGACTCTGAGGATCTAGATTGAGAACTACTGGTACAGAGAACGTTTTTAACTTGCAAGATCTCTATTAAAAGTTAAGGTGCACCTGCTTGGTGTTGTTATATTTAAATTAAAAAAAATAATTTGGACAATTTCTGTTTATATGATGTGTTTTCTTAAAGGCAAGGTGTAAATACTTGCCAAAATGCATGGAGAATGACCCACAGTGGAAGGAGAAACAAAAGTACTTCAAAGTGAAACAACAACTCTTCTTTCTGCTTACGTAAGCTCAAGCTATAGCTTTAGATATTAGCACTGGTGTTAAGAAATAAAAACAATTTTGATTAAATATAAACTCAATATGGAAACTTCCAAAAAACAATCACCAGGAAACTTGCATTATTTCATCTAAGCGGTACAGGATAGGTCCTTGTGATGCCCTATTTTATGGTCTGGCATATTCAGGAGAACATGGGACTCTCACTAGGCAGGCAGGGTTAAACCCAAACGCCTAATGTGGTGCCATACTAATGCGACAATAAACATGATGCACTCTCATGCTTGTCTCAAGCAGTGACTTTTTCTGTCCCTCAGTCAATGGACTGTGTTGTGTGACGGCAGTAGCTCCACCCTAACTACACTGTACCATTGTCCTATGGACCTACAACTGACGGGGGCCCAGAAATGGTGCAGTACTGGTTGGTTGTATGGGACACTTTTACAATGGAAACATACAAAATACCGACCTGTGCCGCTCAGTGGAAATAAGGCATAAGATAAACAGAAGTAATATATTTGACAAAACATGAACTTAAATTTTATACAGGCTTGCCAATTTCTCATTTCCTTTATTGGAGTCTGTAGCCTTTTCACATTTTTTATTTATGGACTAAAGATATATAAATCCTTATTATCTTGTGATGCCTTTTCTTAGGCTTGCAGACTGCAAAGTTACTAAGGATTGGATGGAGCCTCTGGCCTCTGCCCTCAAGTTTTCCTACTCAGCTCTGAGAGATCTTGATCTGAGCAACAATGACCTGAAGGATTCAGGAGTGAAGCTGCTTTGTGATGGACTCTCAAGTAACTCTTGCAAACTGGAGACACTAAGGTAACAACATGTGAAGTACTGTGAACATCGTTCTACATCAGCCACTATCTAATCTCAAAAATCACCCACTGAGAAAAGATATTTGATACCCAGAACCAATGGTTTTACTTGGAAATGATTTGGTCTGCATGAAAATCAACAATTGATATGAAAATTATTTGATTTGCATGTGAAATCCAGACACAGATCTTGAACTGCAACACCCATTATTATTATCCATGCTGCCTGTGGAAATTTCATCAGGCAGTTAAAATCTTCCTCATATCATGTTTTGACTGTCACTAACACTACAGCAGAGATTAATTTGTTTGAAGTAATATTTTACTCCTGCATATAGCTACCATAATGACAATTACATTAGCATATAATTGTCAACCAGACGATGCCAATCTTCCCAGCATGTCTATGGACTTACTGGGTTATGTTAAAGTGCTCCAATGGCCAACGACGTCACCCAATCCCAAACATGTTTGGGATCACCTTGGGGTTTGGCTTTAATCCAGGGTCTGTTACAAAAGTGGGATGATTACCCAGAGTTACTGCTGGTATCCATGCCAGAGGGATAGCCACACTCATCTTACATTGAATCACCAGTTTACTTGTACTGCCAACTTCAACTATTTCACCATTCTATCACTAAATCTTGGTGCCAATTCCTCTTTTCCCACTGTTTTCTTAGGTTATCTGGTTGTTTGGTCACAGAGAAAGGCTGTGAGCATCTGACCTTGGGTCTTCAGTCCAACCCCTCCCACCTGATGGAGCTGGACCTGAGCTACAACTATCCAGGAGACTCAGGAAGCAAGATGCTCTATAAGCTGAGGGATGATCCACAATACAAGCTCAGAAAGCTCAAGTAATTGAACAGTCTATAAGAAAACTCAGCTAAAACTTTTAATTATGTGTCAATAACCTTCACTTGGTGTACTTTCTGCCTCGACAGCCTTGACTATGGTGGGACTCACAGATTGAAGGCTGGCTTTAGGAAATGTACGTCAAATATGTACATCATTATATTCTCTGTTTCATGATGGCTACCTTTACAATTTTCTGTTTAAACAATCTTTAATATTTTCTCTAGATGCCTGTGAACTCACTTTCATCAGTCCTGATGCAGCACACCAAAACCTGGTTCTGTCAGAAGGAAACAGAAAGGTGGCCTGGATGGAGGATGACCCACCTCATCTTCATCCTATAGAAAACTCTGGTCACCACCAACAGGTGCTATCTGATCATGGCCTGACAGGGCGCCACTACTGGGAGGTGGAGGTTTCCGGATCCTTGAGCATCGGGGTCACACACAAGGCGGCCGTAAAGAAAGAGAAGACGAGTGGTTTCAGGATGGGGCGCAACAAGGATTCTTGGTGTTTGGTTTGTTCAGATGATGGTTTTCATGTTTTGCACCACAGCGACAGAGTAGACATGTCTTCCCATGGATGGCGCACCAGTCGGTTGGGGGTGTATCTTGACTGGCCTGCTGGGACTCTGTCTTTTTACAGAGTTTCCTCTGACAGTCTGATACATCTTCATACTTACACAATGGCTTTTAATGAACCTCTTTATCCTGCAGTTGAACTTACTACACAGTCATCTGCTGCATTTTGTCATCTAAAGTAACTAAATTGGCTTGGCAGTTAAATTTGTGTCCAATCATCTCCATTTTTAGGAACTGCATTTCTTGTTTCATAATGGAATTTAAAAAATTGTGTTCTCCAGCAAAAATAAGGTCTAATTGATGTGTTGGCAATGGGGTACTTCTGATCTGAGGGTATGGGTACAGGCTTGGGTTTGCCATGGGGTTTTGGTGTTTGTTTTTTAATGTTGTTAAATCTTGCTGTGCAAATAGTTCGATTTGGGTTTAATTTGATGCAGATGCAACCTTGCGATGAGTATGTATTTAATTTGCAAGGAGTTGAAGCATCTAGAACAGTCACCAGTAGGTCCAAGTGGTGACATCACTGGTGTGCTATTGCTACTGGCAATCCCTGCATTATCTGACAGTAATCCAGAAGAATAAATTAAAGGGGCAGTATCAGGTGTTTTCAAGGTGCATAAAATAATTTTTTAGCACAATCAAGTAACTATGTTACCTTCAGTTGTTATAAAATGCTGTATATATCAAATATGACTTAAAAGAAACTTGACTTTGTCAACGCCTTGAAATTGGGCCTCTGTCTCTTTAAGAAAGCCCTGCTCTTTCCAAAACTCCACCTTCAGGAAATCATCACAACATCACATCTCTATTAATGCTGCATTCAGACTGAACATGATTCGCGCATCAAAAAGGCGTCCAACGCCTCAAGTTGGATGGTTGTGCACCATAAAGTCAGACACTTGAATCGCTCTTGATGCGCGTCAGGAGCAGTCCCTATATTTAAGTCCTTCGCATCGACTCTTCCACCTGCTGCGCATTTTGTCTGAATAAATACATTAATTCTTCAGTGTGAAACTAGAAGTGGCTCAACGTTGTGCTGAACGGATTTGGTTAGCTCAAATTGGGGGAAATGTTTACCATGGTGACAATGTTTTGACCCAAGAGCCTGACTCCTTGTTAATCCTCCTCCAGGAAAGATCCTTTCTATTCCTGTCTCTGTAGTGATAGCGCAACTGGTCGTAGATGGGCTCCTGGTCCTTCTGTCCCATTGGAAAATTGGCCACTGTCACATAGCAGAGTCTATCTGATTGGTTGACGCTCTGCACCCAGCGGCAAATGTTCCGATTTTCCAACTCCAGCATCTACCGTGCTGGACGTGCGTTGAACCCTGGAAACGCTTCCAAACATGCCACACTTGACGCGCGAAACGTTCCGCAAGACTTCTCAATGCCCCTAGATGCGCGTCCACCATTGACTTTGCATGTAAACCTGACGCTCAAATCGTGTTTGGTCTGAACGCGGCATAACCCTTTAACAACGTTTTTACCAGCATTGCACTGAGAAGTAGCTTGTACAATGAGCTCAGCAGATGCGCAGATCCACCAGGAAATTGCTAACTAGTCAGCAACTAATTGCTGCTGACTAGTCTGAAGAAGCTGAGTGGGGGAGTCGCGGGGAAGGGTGCTCTGTGGGGCGGAAGCTTAGAAACTGCAGCTCCGAGGAGGAGCTGCACCCTGAAGGTGGAGCTAGGTCCATCCAGGTGTTTTGCACGGCTGAATAGTTGCCACAGGAGATTAAAGAATTTCTCAAACATGCATGAAAGAATCAAGGCAACACTAAAGGCATGTTTTTGACGAGGGAATAACATTATAACATGATGTAAAGCTAAAAAAAAATGAATTTACATAACACTGCCCCTTTAAGGTCAACAGATGCAGAGAATACCATCTTGACACATTTAACAGAATTGCTAGCACCCAGTTAAACTGGGGTTCCATTCCAGGTTGCCACCATTTGCGTACTGTAGCTTGTTTACACCTTGTTGGAAAATGCAGAAAAATTCTCAGCCTCATGCAAACATATCCTACATTGTTCTGCAAGTGTGTTAAATTAGATACAAGTTTAAAACTTCTTTCTAAGGATTAAGTTGGTGCTTCATTTTTGTTATTAGTTGGTGTATTTTTATTGTCAGTGGTGTTTATTTTAGTGGTTTTACATTCTTTAGAAGAACTTTGTTTTGTTTACTTGAATTGTTTGATCTGGTTGGTTGTGTGCTGATTTCTGTTTTACATTATTTTTATTTTAACTGTGGTCGGAGATCATCGAATTAAACAGATAATATAAAACTGGGATATAATCAAACTAACAAAAAACATTACTCAGGAAATGTATTCCTAAATTTCACAAAACTAAAAAGGTCCAATCAGCTTTTCTTAGTTCAAAACTGCAACAGTCATTGAAGATGCACCTCAAGAAATGTCCAAGATCACAATTTTTCTTTGCAACATTTTTATGTAAGTTCAAATGAAAACACTGTCATATATTGTAGCAGCTTTACTATATGAAGAGCAAGAAGACCATTTCATAATATGAGTATTTTATGCATGTGTCTCATTCTGGACGCAGTAAACAATTTACAGTTAGACTGATCATCTCATAACATCTACTGCATGCTATCTCATTTTTCTGACTGATTGATTTAATAACCATCTGCAAAACACGCAAAGGTATTATTTACACAAAACAGACTGGAGACTAATTTTAAAAGTGATTCTTTGTGTCTCATAACATTTTTGTCCTCCATCATGAGCCTGTTTGACAGGGCAGAAATCTGCTATTCCTGTATGGGAGATTAATATTTTTAATTTGTTCTCATGTAACTCGGAGCTTTGATTCAGAGAGGAGCTCAGATGTCAGTATCATTAAAAACCAGCAGGTGTTTTTGTGTTTAGTGAAACATTCGGTGCTACATTTGACCAAATAACAGTGTTTTTTATCTTCTCTGCTTTATGTTTTCTTCTTGAAAGAAACTAGAGTCCGTATCACCACATTAATCTTGTACTTTGACTGATGTAATGATCTATAAAAAGTGGCTTTTTTTCCTCCAAGTGAAAATAATCTGTTAGTTTAATCATGCAGATGAAAAGAAGTGTTTGCCTGGGTTAAAAATGTTTACTCTCAAACATCAAACTCTTTCTTTAAAACTCAGTTTTTGGTGCTCCATTTTTGTGAATTCATATTTTTGTTCTTACAATTTACCAATGTTTTTATGTTTTACTGGTTTGAGAATAAATAATGAAAAAAAGAGAGAAAATGTGTGTTTTATTGTTAAACATCTTTAGCAACATTTTTTTCAAAGCATTTCTGATCTGGTCATTTGTTTTCTAACTTCCATGGTGACAGAGAGCTTAGTTAAATGATAAGTCAAGGTGCAGTAATTTATTCTAATTAACACACCAATAAATAATTCCTACCAACAGGGGGTAGCACTGAGCTATTTTGGATTATCAGAGTCCTAATCTGTGGGAGTCAACTGGACCATCAGAAGAATATAGTCACAATTCATGTACATAAGGCGTCATAAAAATAAAATCTTTAGAAAACGTCACACCATTGCATTGAATTATGTGACACTTCAGGCTTTTTGCATTCAGATACATTTTCAAAATTACTTAACAGTCAAGAGAAATAAACTAAGATACAATGGTTAAGTACATGAGTATGACAGGTATTGTTTTCAGGCATTCAAATTACATCAATGTCTGGGTAAGAAATTAGTGAAGAAGCAAAAGTGACCCACATCCCTTCTTTGGCTTCAGTTTAACAACCGAAGTATAGTTATGGAGGGAGTGGAAAGACGGTCTGTGTCAGAGTTGTTAAGGGAAGCTGTAAATAGACTGGACGAGTTGGAAGGCGGTAAGTTTTCAGCCGATCAATAGTAGAAGAGCTGGACCAAGATGGCCGCCCTCCTTATTTACATAATGAGGCTGAAATGCAGACGGTAAAATAAAAAGAGGAGATGAGGAAATGTAAAAAGAACAAACACTTGTATAAGGAAAGGACAAAACAAAATATATAAATTTCTGCCTTCATTTTTAATTTTGTCAGTTTCGGTCCTCCATATGGAACAACATCATTGTTTGTCCACCTTTTCGTGAATGCTTCAGTGGTTTCAGTGAAGGGTGTGTCCTTTCTGTCTGCCTCGGGTCCCAGCTGTCAGCCTTCCCCCTATCCACCCACCATCCAACCCCCAATCCTGTGATCAGGGTGGGGCCTCGGCCTTCATCCAGGATAATAACACACAAAGAAAAAAGTCCCAGGAAAAAAAAAAGATAAACCAGACAAAAGAAGCAGGTGTGATCCAGACAACATAATTAAACATAAAGACTAGGTGTAGCTGAGATTTGTTTGCTTTGGTTTGTTCAAAGAGGATCAATGTAAACAGGTGCTTTAGAGATGAATGAAAAATTAAGGTAATATATAAAAGAGGTTTTCTACTTTTTTTTTTTTTTTTTTTTTTTACATTTGTTTAATAAATAAGACAACTGAATCTGGTTCAAATCATTTTTGAAACTTTCAAAGATCAGGTTTATATTTTAAAACTTTAGAGTTGATAGAGGGTGTACTCTTTTTATTATAACTACAATTTTAACTGCATCAACAAACCTTGTCAGACAATAACAGACTAGCTCCTAACATCATCATAAGTGGTCACACCTACAACCACCAGTTTCATCCCATATTTAACCCTTAAATATAACAGAAACATCTATCGCTCTCTGCCATTGTTGCCTTTTATCGTTACTACTTTATATTTAGCGATAATCAACACATAGTTGTATCATCCAGTAAATTGTGCTGATGGATGATAGATGAAGAACAACTCTGATGTTTCCAATAGGTAAAATTTAAGATTTTATAAGTGCAGTTACAGAAATCAAGTCCAGGAAGGTGAAAACAAGATTCTGAAAAAATATGTGCATCAATCAGATTAAACAATGATACTTCACTGGTCCCAGAACAGAAGACTGCAAAAAAACAAACAAAAAATTATATATATATATATATATATATATATATATATATATATATATATATAGTCAAGACAATGTATACTTAAAAAAAAAAAAAAACAGGAACACAAAATGCTACTGCTAATAATAAAGCAACAACATACCAAGTAAATAAATACATGAAAAACTTTACCTCAAAGACTACTCCTGATAATAAACAAAAAATAATAAAAATTAAATAAATAAAAGTCCATACCCAAATACCACTGCTAATAATAAAAACAAAATAAGTAAAAACTATACCTAAAGTACTAAATAAAGTAAAATAAGGGTATTGTGGTACAAGGAGTAGTGTGTTTGACATAATTTAATGGATGCTGATTTTTTAAAATTAAGTTGTTGGATTAACTCTTTTCTTCTTTTAAAAATAAATATATAACTTAGACTTTTGCAGATGTGTCATTGTCTTTAAGTGAAGCAATGTTTTGTTTTCCCTGCAACTGAAAAGCATTAATAACTATAAAAATGAGCAATTAGCTCTAACTGAGTAACTGACTTTATAATTCAAATTAATTTAACTGAATCCAGCTTCAAGCAGGACACTGTAGTGAAAGTGCTTCAATAGGGCTCTGACCAGTTATGACCAGCAGGGGGAGCTGTTATACTAAAATTCTGATGTTCTGCCTCCTTTTGTCTTCTTTCAAAACTTCTATATTTATAAGAACGGCGGGGTTTTTTGTTTGTTTGTTTGTTTTTGTTTTTTTCAGAAAAATGAAAAAAAAAAAAATCTAAAAGTTAATATTACATTTAATGCGACAGATAAATGGCTGAAATCAGCTTTAGGTTTATTCAGTCCGTTTGATAAATCAAATATATTAATATACTTTAAACGGGTTATTGTTTTAAAATGGCGCGTTTTTAAAATATATTTAAAAGTGATTATTGATTAAAAGAAGAACCAGACAAAGGAGAGAAAGGCGAGAGACGGTCGAGAGAGCTAGACAATGGGAGCGGAGAGAGAGGGAGGAGGGACGTTTGTTCACGTTCAGCCGCGGAGAGGACGGGGAGGGCGGGGTGGATCCAGCCGGTGTCTCCTCTCTGCTGCAGCGGCCATGCTGCTGTCCGCCGCCTCTCTCCGCGCATCCCGCTCCTCCGCAGGTGAAACCGGCCGCCGCTGCGTCCCTGCGACCCGGGTTAACTCACAGGCCCGGTGCGGCGAGGCTCGGCCGTAGCGGTTCAGCCGAACCGGATCCGCCCGAACTGTCCGGAACGCGGTGAGAGGAGGGGGGGAGGGAGGAAGAGGAGAAAGCCTCCTTAGCAACAAACCGGTTTCACGGCATTATTGGTAGGTACCTCCCTCTGTCTGTCTGTCAGGGTGAAGGGTCTGTCAGCAGAGCTTAGCAGCAGCTGCAGCAGCAGGGCGGATTGATGGATAAAGTCAAAGAGATGAAGAGAGAGCGACAAACTGTACTCAGGTTTTATAATCACCTCAGCATTTGTTCAACAGATACTCTTGATTTAAATGGATTCTCCCCTCAGGATCTGCAGAATGTCTTCCTAAAACGTGTCTGGTGGTTAAACCAGCCTCTTTTACATGGTTATTCTTGTAAAAAAAAAAAAAAGGCAATGAAAACATAAAATATCATGTTATCCAATTAATTTAATGCAAATTTGTGAGTTCAGCATCCTCCAGTGATTGATTTGAGTAAAAAGCCGGCTTGCTTCCTGCATTAAGGAAGGCTGACTGTTTCCCTTGTGTCATCTCTGTATCCCAGGATGATGAAGGGGGATCCGTCTTGTCTGTACAAACCATCTGACTGTCGTTTTTCTTTTTGCATGTCTTTTCAGGGATGGACTGGATGCTGAGGATTAAACTTTGACCCTAGAGAAAAAGCCCCAAAATGGACTGGATCAGAGGGATAATGGTTTATTGATTTGGGTTTAAAGCAGAACTGGTTTCACTTGGTTTGTTCAGCAACGTACTGCCTTCGAAAGCCAGACAGCTGAGGTTATGGTTGGGTCAGTGAGACTGCAGTGAAGTAGCCTCAGGGACACAGCTTAATCGTCAAGCAAAGGATTGACTGTAGACGGTCTAAAATGACTGACAGATCTTCTTAGTGTTCATCTGATCTGATTGGTCATTGAGGGTCTGGATTGGCACACCAACAATATATCTAAATTATTACCATAGCAGGTTAAGGTTAACTGTACCACTTTGGTAGAGGACCACTGGATTTACACTGTGCTCTGATATAAAGACATATTCCGGAACTACTCTGGACCGGAATTAGAGATTCTTGATTACAACTGGGTTTTGTCAATTGTGATACATTTTGAGGACCTAAGGTGACTGTTTTCAATCGGATTATCATCAGGAACTTCTAAATCTTGTTGTGTATATTTCATGAATAACCAGCCTCTTGAACTGGGTTTGGGCTACTTGACCAAGAATTAACTCATTTCGTCGACTGGAATATGAATCTTAAATTGGATGAACTCTGAGTGGTACTGGAACCTTACTCGCCATGTCTCTCAGTAAGACCCTTGAGTTGGAGCATTTCGACGAACGGAACAAGGTTCGCCGGGGACGCTCAACCCGACCTAAGAGGGATGACTCAACCGGCAGCGGTGGGGGGTCCGGCCCCAGTTCCAGGGGCAGCAGCCTGGTTCCCAGTCCTGCCCACAGCGCCAACTGTAGCTACTACAGGACCCGCACTTTGCAAGCCCTCACCTCAGAGAAGCGAGCCAAGAAGGTCCGGTTCTATCGCAACGGGGACCGGTACTTCAAGGGCCTGGTGTATGCCGTTTCTAGTGACAGGTTCCGGTCGTACGACGCTCTGCTGATGGAGCTTACTCGATCATTAGCAGACAACCTTCATCTGCCACAAGGAGTTCGTACAATCTACACCATAGATGGCAGCAAGAAGATTACCAGTATGGACGAGCTGGTGGAAGGTAAGACTAAACCCCTTTGGTTAAAGACTAAGTTATGGTTTTCTAATAGTTATGCTCAAGCTGATTAAGGTATGCTGAAGTTGTTCATTTTAATTTCTGCTGGGGGTGTGTAGCTGCATTTCCATTAACCTTGAAATTGCGCAAATTGAAATTACGAAAATAAATTCACTTAATGGAAACGCCATTTTCAAAAAAAATTCTCCTTTTTTGAGAAAAAGTTTTGCCGCTAGGATGAGGTGTTTTTTTTTTGGCCATATTGAAATTGGTTTATTTCGCAAAACTGCAATGGAAACACTTTTTTGCATCACACGAGTCACTTGATCAACATCCGGATGTTGCCATTAGCGCAAACCACGAAGAAGACGACAACAGGAAGTAGTTGGAGGATCATGACTTATCGCGTGAACAAGCTTATTCACGTGATTTTAATTTCATTTCTCATTTATAGGGGCAGTATGATGTAAAATCGACTTTGAGCTGTACATCATGTCATAATGTTATTCCCTCATCAAAAACATACCTGGAGTGTTGCCTTGATTCTTTCCTGCATGTTTGAGAAATCCTTTAATATCCCGTGGCAACCATTCAGCTGTGCAAAATGCCTGGATGGATACAGCTCCACCTTCAAGGCGCAGCTCCTCTGGAGCTGCAGTTTCTAAGCTTCTAAGCTTCCAAGCTTCCCCTTCACAGAGCCCTCCTCCTCCGCAACTTACCCACTCAGCTCCTTCAGGGTAGCAACCAGCAATTAGCAAACACCTGAAGGAATTGCGCACCTATTGAGCTGATTGTACGAGCTACTTCTCAGTGAAACGCTGGTAAAAACGTTGAAGGGTTAATAGAGGAGCACTGTTGTTATGATAGCCTGAAGGCAGAGTTACAGAAAGAGCAGGTCTTTCTTAAAGAGACAGAGGCCTAATTTCAAGGTGTTAAATTATGAAGTCAATTTTCTTTTAAGTCATATTTAATAAATACAGGATTTTCATGACAACTGAAGGTAACATAGTTACTTGATTGTACTATAAAACGGCACTGTGTGGCTGGAAAACACATCATACTGCCCCTTTAATGGAAACACCGCAACTGCAAAATTGTTTTTTTTTTTTTTTTTTTTTTTCGACATTGGCAGAAAATCGATAAAGACTTGCGCATCTATTGATACTTAGGATTACAATGACAGTATTTGCTGATTTCAAAATCAACAAATACTGATTTCTGACAGGTTTTAGTCAGTTCACAACAATGGTTCCATCATTGTCTGTATCAATGTAGCATCTCTATATTCGATGTGGACATCGAAGGGCTATGAGTCCATCCAACCGGCTACATTTATTATTAGCATACAGAATCTGAATGCATTGCACTTGAGATATAAAAGCCTACATGATGTTGCATCTAAGCAGTCCTATGCTATTTTGTTGCATTCACAATACAAGATCTTGTACAGCTATTGTATTGCTTGTATTGTGAAGACTGCAATTTCGACTTGTATTTGATTGATTTTGCTCATCAGTTTTTAGCCTCAAGAAAATAAAGATTAATGTTTTCCAGGATGTATAAATTCCTCCTGAAATATTTTCAAATAACTGTGATTGCAAATAACCACTAAGTCTGATGAATATCACCCCAGTAGACCTCTTACTGATTGTTGCATCTTAAAAAGGAAGCCACACAAGAAGTGCAGTGCCACTGCTTACGACTAGGGCTCATTCCTCAAAAATAGTTGTTTTAGTGCAGTTTTATTTGTTGTTTAGGGAGAAAAATCTGTTCCATTTAGTTACCTTCTGTTGATTCAAGACATGTATCAGTTGGTTTAATGCACACCCAAAAATTAGATGTATGTATGATAAAGACAGTCAGAAAGTGGTGCAAAAAACTGCAACCTTGGACAACATGGTGTAACATGTTGCTAGAAGCAACATATCCAGTGTACTGGCTAATGAACTGAGACATCAGTCCAAAGAAAGGAATTTGGGTAGGACTTCTATCTTCTACTCCTCAGAGCCTTTAAACACCCTCTTATTGGAAACTCTGACGTTCAGCCAATAAAAGTAGTAAAGTTAGAGTTCTTTTGTTTGCACCAGTGTCAGGACAGAGCTGTACAAGAGTTTAAAAAAATTCTTTTTCAAACAAACTTTGTGAAATCCAAAGCAAATTTAACACTCTTATAAATGTAGCCTAAAGGTTTTGGTCAGTTCAGTCTCTGTGTGCTAAACATCTACAGGAATCTTAAGTATGGCAGGAATGTTGTATGTTAGCATTTCTGAACTCCAGAATTTTGATATCTGCAATGCCTTCCCCTTTACTGTCCCAAAGTAACATGTAGTTTTAACTTCATAATGTATGAACATTTGTAGTGTCAAACCAAAAATAAAACTGAACAAAAATATGTTTTATAGTCCCACAGTGGGGAAATTTAGGTGTACCAGCAGCAAGTTAAAGGCAAATAGAAGCATTCATATTAAAACTGAGGTCTAAATATAAAAACAGAAAAACAAGAGTAACAGAGTGTACAGTAGGGGCAAATTTACAACAAAAAAACTACTGTACAGTTATTAAAAATAGCATACTTTGTTTAAAGGAAATGTGCTACTGGGTAGGGTAATTTAAAAAATGTACAAGATGTGAATATTTGTGCATAAAAAACAGCAACCGACTATTAAAACAAATCAAAGCAAAATACCAGCTAGAATGAACTCTTATTGAGTTTGTTAAGAGCAGTGATGGTTATAAAGTCCAACAAGTCCTGGGAAGAAGGATCTGTGATAACGCTGATTTGTGCGCCAAGGATGCAGCAGTCTGTTACTGAAGAAGCTCTCCAGCTCAGCAAAAGCCCTTCTGAAGAGCTTATCTCTTAAAAAACAAAAAATCTGTTTCTGTTTCTAACCTCTAGAAATTACTCCACTTAGAGAATCTTAATCATCGGATGTCAAAATTAAAATGTGAAACCTTGAAGAAAAAAATTAAGACTTCTAAAAGAGAAGCTTGGTGCATCCCAATATAAAATATGTTTAAATAATAATCTGAGGTCTTTGACTGTTATTTACTGCAGTATTATAAGATATTTCCATCTATAAACAACTGAAACATGTCAAACATATTTTCCTTTGCTGCCAAATTTCTCCAGTTATCACCAGTTTAACTGTCCACACTATTGATTGATAACAACTGATCTGTCCATCTTAAAACCTTTGCCCTGTCGTTCTCCTCTTCACCTGTATCTGTTATGCAAACACTTGAATTATTTATTTCTGTGTACATCAAGAGAGGAAGAAGTATTTCCCAATCAATACAGGAACTGTCAGGGGAGCTCTACCATTCTCACAACACTGATCACTAGATATTCATACCTCTACTCAGTCGTACTACTTCTGGACTCCAGCTGGTTAAAAGCTTCCCGTCTTCAAATATCCCCATTCAATAATAAATCAAAAATGTTTAAGAAACTAAGCCTCCTCTGTCAAAACTAAACCATAAACCAGATATCTAAAATGTAAATATGATAAATAGCTTCTACATATAGATTTAAAGACATCAAATATCATCTCTGGGTAATTTACCAGCATCTCCAGTCTGTTTGCTCATCTTCTCTTGCCTAAAGTGATTTAGAGAGAATCTGAGCAGCAGCTGAGTATCAGCAGCTTATCATCAATATTGATGTTGGACTGGTTGTAAGGTCCTCTAATGAACATTAGTGGCAGGAAGCCGCTCAGCCGGAGATGCTCTAAAAGACAGATGCATCACCCTAAAGCACTTAACACACAGAATGGACCGTGACGGATTTAATCCGAGTGTCCAAAGTGGGAAACTTGTCATTTACAACTTCTGTCTGGAAAAACACGAAGGCATTCTGTTGAATGATTGGCCGCTTTCCACCTCAGCCTGTTTTCTTGTCAGAAAGTGAAAGTGAAAAGTTGTTAAAAGCTGCATTTTTCTGAAACAAAAGGGAACATTTTAGCAGAATTTAAACGTTTGGGTTCCCATCCAGTCATTTTTAAAGCAATAATCAAACTGAGGGTTTGCTGATGACTGGTGTCCAGGCTGAATCAACCCAGAGAGTGTTTTTGTGTTTAGTCACTGAGGTATTTGTATAATAACCCTGAGCTGGCCTGTCCAGCTCATTTGAATCACAGTGAAAGTCAGCATGTGGAGAGACAAGGTCACTGAACAATGCCTGGAGGGAGGGAAAGAGAGAGGAGAAAAGGTGTGTTTTTGACGTCAGGAGGCAGAAATATGAGAGCGAGTGATTTCAAAGAGGGAGAAACAGCAGCTGCGTTTCCATTTACGTTGAAATTGTGCAAATTGAAATTACGAAAATGAATTTGCGTAATGGAAATACGCCATTTTCGAAAAAAAAATTCTCCTTTTTTGACAAAAAGTTTCGGCGCTAGGATGAGGTGGTTTTTTGGCCGTATCGAAATTGGTTTATTTCGCAAAACTGCAATGGAAACACTTTTTTCGAATTCACGCAAGTCACATGATCAACAACTGGATGTTGCCACAAATGAGTTTGATCTCGAGTCTCCCTTATCTCCGCTCTTGGGGTTTCAGCCAGTCAGCGTCAATGAAATGAAATGCTGCCCCTGGATTGGCTGGTTTGCAAACACCAGCCAATAGAGTGTAAAGTAACATTGTGTCTCGATATTTCAGCTCCCAAAGCTGCATTTTAAAAAAATATATATATTTTTAGATATGCGCTACAAAAAAAATATCAGAAAATAATTCTGAGTTGCATTTCACACTAAAAATCCCTTAATACTGAACTCTGAATAGGCGGGTGTCTTCTGTATATCTAAAAACCTGCATTCTTTCTCATTTTTGGCCTAAATCATTGAGACCCACTGTGGAGGACCTTAAGAGCCACATGTGGCCCTGGAGCCGCAGGTTGGAGACCCCTGGTCCTAGGTTTTTCAGTTCTGGTCATCTTATCATAAAGGTTTATTGCAGTGGAGACGTAACAGACCTATTTTGTGAAACCCATTTTGTCTTGAAGTAGTTTGAAGGTCTCAGGTGTATTAATGAGGGCGCCTTTCTACTTCTTCCTGGTTATTTGTGAAACCAGAACCTCTTCTAAGTAGATCACAGCCTTCTGAATTCATTCTGTCTGCTGTTAACTTGTTAACTATCACAAGTCACTGAAAGAGACGGTTTCCCAGGTTGTTATTGATTTGGCAGATTGCAGACTCAAGAGCTTCTAAGTCTAATATAAACTAAGCATACACAGAATATCACTCATTATCTATTTTTTTATTTTTGTTTTTTCGTTCATGTTAACAACATAATTTGGGCTTTTTGCTGAAGTTTTGGTTCAAAAAATAGTTTGATTTACCTGAAGATTGGTAGAATATTCTACCAAGCCAATAGTCTGTTAATGTCTTCAACTATCAGTTAACTTAAATTAACAGATTTGATAAATAAATAAAACAAGGAATAATTCATATCTTAATTTCAGCAATGAGCGATAAGGTTTTGTTTGAAAAGAAATTCATGCCGTCTTTGTGAATGAAGGAACCACCACAACTCCATTACCTGACTTTATACAACTAAAAAGTCAAGTTCAAGTTTATTTGTATGGCACATTTTTTAGTGAGAACATGAACAGCAATATTTTGGATCAGCTGCAGCGGTCTGATTGACTTTTTAGGCAGACCTGTTAAGACACTGTTGCAGTAATCAGTGTGACTAAAGATAAACACATGGAAGAGTTTATCTAGATCTTGTTGAGACATTAGTCCTTTAATCCTGGAAATGTTCTTCAGGTGATAGAAGGCTGACTTTGAAACTGATTTATGTGTCTCTAAAGGTTCAGGTCTAGTGTCTAGCTGTAATAACTGAAGCTGCGTGCTGACTCTAGATCGTTCCTCTTTGGGTCCAAAGATAATGATTTCAGTTTTGTTTCTGTTCAACTGGAGAAAGTTTTGGCACCTCCACGCATTGATTTGTTCTAAGCATCTGTTCAGTGCTTGGATGGGTTCAGAGTCACCTGGTGACATTGTAATATGGCACTGTGTATCATCTGCGTAGTTATGGTAGCTAATCTTATTACTTGTTATAATCTGCACTAATGGGAGCATGTAGATATTAATAAAAAGGCAGATGATTCACCAAACATTGTTTACTAAGCGATGTTATGACAATATCACTATAAAACTTCAAATTCAGCAGTGGATTTTCTGATTTTAGGTCACAGATTTCAGGTTTCATTGCAAACTGAGGGAAAGAAATTATGCCAGAGTTTCTGCTGTGAAAACACTGTAGCTGTCTGATTTTTTTTTTTTTTTTTTTTTATTATTACTGGATTGAATGAAGTTATTTTAAACCTCCTTCAGATGCAATTTTATCAACATCCCTTAAATTGGTCACTTTGAGCACGGGTGAGCAACCTTTACAATCCAAAGAGGCTTTATTGCCCTCATTCTTAATAAATAAAATGGGTCTAGAGCTGTTTAACCTACGTTAGCCTTTGAAAAAAGCAGGCTTATCAAGTTCTATGGTTACATACTATCTTAGTTGTTTATGTTTTATAATAATAGTGCAATGCTGCTGTGCTAATTCTATGCAAATATTGCCTGAAAGATGATAGAAGTAGCCGTTTTATTCTTCATACATTTCTCAGGTCTTTGTCCAAAGGTATAAAGAGTCACTGTGGAGCCTGTTGTTACTATTACTGTTATTTTTTTACACTTTTGGAAATTTTTGTGTGAATCTGATGCTGCTGTTACACTTGAATTTCCCCCTCTGTGGGTCAATAAAGGCTATTTCTTCTTCTTCTTTACTCTTTAAAGAGCCTCACGTGGCTCCGGAGATCTATGACCGAGAGGAAAGGTACCAAGGATCCGTCTAACAGCCACTTGAAGCGGGACTCAGTTCGTTGATAATTAGCATCTTTCAAAGCAGCTTAAAATTCAGCGCTTTAATACCTGTTCCTTTAAAAGCTACCCTCTTGCTACTTGCTCACAGTTCAGTGGTTGATATTATTGCTGTCAAGCCGACCAAGTGGTCGAATGTTGCCAAATGTAATTGCTGCTCTCAGGCTGTTAAAGGTACCCTGTTATTAATCTGCCATGATGCTCAGCTTCAGCGGTTAAATCCTAAACCATGAGACTCTGAAAGCAGAGGCAACACATCAGTTCAAGGAGGGTTGAGAGGATCTCTAAAGGACACCGATGATAAAAATAAGAGCTAATGTGAAACTAAATCAAACTGTGTTATGCACTTTATTAGAACTACCAAGTTGGATTAATAAGCTCTTCAGTTAGACATGAAAAAATGGGAAGTTGTTGATTTCTTTCTTTCCGCTTGGATCTTGAACGTGACTTGATGACTGATGGGTGGATCTGATGTCTACTGTCACTTTCGCTCTGTCCTTCCAAATCTACTGGCCTATATTGCAACTCGGCCTGTCGCGATAAATGATGCTGGATGATAAATCGTCTCAGAAATTATTGCAATAAATGATAACATTGTCGGTTTTAGACCACTTTCGAGTAATATATTGCTCACGTTTGCCCTCTCAAAGACCAATAAACCTTAATTTTGTAAAGAACACTTAATATTATCAGTATTATTTGTTTGTTGTTTTTTTTGAATCTGTACAACACATGGTTACAGCGTCAAAAACTTTTGTTTTACATAGTCAAAGGAGTGGTCGTAAGTATAAACTCATCAATATTCCCACGCCTTGTCCAACTACCTAATCTTACATTTATTACATGTATAATACATACAAATAACAAATAAACCCGTATTTAATAGTTAACCCATCACTATATCCATTAAATTCTAATTACAATGGATGAACAAATTTCCCCCAAATTTTCCATTTTATTTCCAACCTTATTGTTTTACTGCCTTTTATTTCATTATTTATCCCCCCCCCTTTTTTAAATTTCTTTCTTTTTCATATTCTTTATTTATTTGGTAATTTTTAAAGTTATTTTTAATATCCAAAATAAATCCCGACAAAAACAGGAAACACAAATAAAAACCACACACAACCGAAAGCATAAATAAAATGGATTATGATGTCTGTGTAAACAAAGTTGCCCTGCAACAATATTAATCATCAGAATAGAAATTATGGCGCTCATTTTAATTTATTATGCGATTAACTGAGTCATTGCTTATTGCGACGGGGCTAAGCACAACATGTAGTCTTTTTCCCTCTGTGTTACACAGTAAACCTGCTCGCTTTCTTCTTTCTACGTTGCTCTAAATGCGTCATCCTTGACCACTTTAACCGTTTTCTCCTTCCGTCCAGGCGAATGCTACGTCTGCGCCTCCAACGAGCCTTACCGGAAGGTCGACTACACCAAGATCTCCGTGCCGAGCTGGAAGCCCGGCGCCGGCTCCGGGACGGCCATGCCCACCTCCGGCCGGACCCCGACGGCCTCGACCGGCGTGTCGACGAGCGCCAGCGCCGTCTCGAAAGATCGGCCCGAGGGTCGGGAGGGCAGGGAGAGCAAAGACTTCATCAAACCCAAGCTGGTGACGGTGATCCGGAGCGGCGTGAAGCCTCGCAAGGCCGTGAGGATCCTGCTCAACAAGAAGACGGCCCACTCCTTCGAACAGGTGCTGGCCGACATCACGGAGGCCATCAAGCTGGACTCCGGAGCGGTGAAGAGGCTCTACACGCTGGATGGAAAACAGGTGGGATGCGTGTTTTTTTTTTTTCTATTTCACCAATGGAAAAATTAGGAAAATATCCTCCCATCAGCAATTTATTCAAAATAAAGACGGTAAAATGTGCCGAACTGATAAGTTCCTAAAAAAGTATCATCTACTGGAGAAATTCCTTGACAGCTGGAGGCCTTGATATGAGATAAATCTGCCAGCTGGTTCTAACCGTTCACAGCTTCAGACTGATGTTATCTCCACTCTCAATGATTTCTGTCGGTCAGGAGCTTTGATCTTTCTAAATGCAACCAATAGAAACCACCATATCTGCCTGAATTTGACGCAGTTTTAGCTCGACTCATGTTTGGTCATGCAGATATGGATTCATGAAAGGAAAAGCAGAACATAGTGGTTATTTATTCTTGTTTAGTTCCCTCTGGTTTACTGAAAGGACACAAGACAGAGAGTTATCCTGGGAGTCGCTTCTTAATGCAAAGGTTGATGTGGTCTCTGTCCTCAACCATCTTTAAAGGGGCAGTGTTACGTATTTTCAAGGCACACAGAATCATTTTATAACACAATTAGTAACTATGTTACCTTCAGTTGTTAAAAAAAGCTGTATATATCAAACATGACTTGAAAGAAAATTGACTTTGCAATTTAACACCTTGACATTGGGCTTCTGTCTCTTTAAGAAGCTCCTACTCTTTCTGACACTCCGCCTTCAGCACGTCATCACAACAACATTCCTCTATTAAGCCTTTAACAACATTTTTACCAATGTTTCACTGAGAAGTAGCTCATATAATGAGCTCAGCAGATGCACAGTTCCACCAGCTGTTTGCTAATTGCTGCTGGCTAGTCTGAAGGAGCTGAGTGGGTAAGTCGCGGGGGAGGGGGTGCTCTGTGAGGCAGAAGCTTAGAAACTGCAGCTCCGAGGAGGAGCTGCACCTCAAAGGCAGCGCTAGGTCCATCCAGGCGTTTTGCAGAGCTGAATGGTTGCAATGGGAGATTAAATGATTTCTCAAACATGCATGAAAGAATCAAGGCAACACTCCAGGTATGTTTTGATGAGGGAATAACATTATGACGTGATGGAAAGCTCAGAAAAGTCGATTTTAAAATAATACTGCCGCTTTAATAAATATGTTTCTTTGCTGGATTTTTGTTTAAGAGATATTTCCAGGAATCATCTTTGTTTCTCAACCACAGCCAGGACATTGGTATTGAAATCTAAGGGTACAATATACAAAAATGCCAGGAAGGTAATGGTCTTTGCAGGTCTTCAGGGGTCTGGGCTCCTTATTTTGCATAATAAACCATGGAGGGTTTTGAAACTCCACCAAACCTCCACATTGAGGTCGTAGCTTGGCGTTCCATTGGCTTAGGGCAGCGTTGACAGCTTATCCATCACTTCAAGCCTGCAAACAACAGTGAGACTTGGATTTTTTTTGAGGATTTGAAGTATTATTGACCAGGTTGGTCTCATGCATAGTAAAAACTCATCACCCCCCCCCCCCCAGCATTCTAGGAGTGAGTTACTGCAGTGCTCGAGGTCAGGATCCCACAGAGGGGTTGCGAAATTATTTCCAGAATCATAGTGATGCGACCCCTGAGGTGTATGGAGGGCCAAAAGGGCCAAAATTAATTAAATTAATAAATAATCACGAAATAAATAAATGCACCATTAAATGTCTCCTTAAATAATATAATTTACATTTTAAATGATAAAATTAAATATTGCTTTTATAAAATACATTCATTTAATGTACATATAATTGTTTCACTTAGAATTATTTCCCTCTTATTTAGAAATAAATACAATGAATTTTTAGGGGGTCGCCAGTGTCTGGCAATGTTATTTTGAGGGTCACAGACTAAAAAGTTTGGGAACCCCTGTTATAAGTCAGATATGTCAACATTAAAAACTTGGACAAAAGTTGTCCTCGGAACTGGGAAACTCCGACTTCCCAGTCATAAAACTCAAGTGGGATTTTCCACTGGGAAACTGGGAGCTACTCCGACTATCCCCAGTTAAGACTTGTATGGTCGACGTCGTGTTTCAATATGGCCGCTCCTCGCATCAACAGTAGTAATATGTGGTGGGAAATATGATTAGTTTACAGATAAACATGTAAGAGTGCGTCTAAAATCAATGTTACATGTAGCGCCTTCAACTCTACATGGAAAAAATTGAAAGTGGTGTTTGCTTATGGACAGTAAAGCTTAAAATGATGTTTGTAAGAGATACTGCAAACAATGTCGACGAGCGTCGCCATGTTGAAATTACAACTTAGCTTCGGTTCTGACGTCAAACCCCGCTCCGAGTTACGACTTCCCAGGTAAGTCGAACATAACAAAAGTCTCTGGCCAGCCTTGATAATTCTAGAAAAATGTCTACAGTTGAAGTTTTTCCTTGTCTTCAGAAACGTTGTGGTCCTGATTTGACTTATGTTCCAACACACAAGAGCATTCAGGGATTTGTAGTATTAGCGGTGCAGACGCCCAGCTCCAGTAGATATTTGGAATCACCTTGTGGGCCTGAGTTTGACACCTACGCTCTGACAACGCTTCGTCGACCGTCCTGAGAAAGTCTCAGTTTTGACGTAGAAGTTGCGGTTTGGTGTCTCAGGGGGCTAAATACAAGTGCACTCCACACTTTTCAGATCTTTGTTTGTTGAAACCTTTTTCCTCCACTGCATATTTATTTACTACTTTGTGTTGGTCTGTCACAAAATATACTAATAACATACATCGATTGATCTGTATTTGGTTAGCAGTGAGTACTTTTACAACACGCTGTGTATCACTGGAACAGATTGCAACTGGAGCAAGTTAGGTTTCAGTTCCAGTAATTTCTTCCTAGTTCCCTTTTAAAAGTTATAAACTAAATATCAATCATTTTCTAAATGCTTTTTCTAAATTATTATTATTTGTGAAAGTTTTGTCATTCATAAGGAATCATAACCTTCTGTTCATGGTACTCACCACGTTCCTTCATATTCTGTCTGGTACTGGGGGCTGTAACGATTCATGAAATAATTCGAGTACCTCGATTATTAAAATTATCTGCCTCGAAGTTTCGTTAAATTAAGTTTTACTATTTAGCACCATGTGTTTCCCGGACAATTATTTGTGTTGCGCAACGCTCGCACTTCCGTCATTGAGCTGTTGACGAATGCTAAGTGCTATTAGCACAACGTAGGATGATTAAAGGTCCTCTTTTCCCCAGACATGTCCGGGTTTTCATCGTCTTTTGGAGAACCAATAGGCAACCTTAAATTGACTGGCGCGAAGCATGGAATACGACAGCCTTTCTTTTACTGCCAAAGATACTTTACTCACATGGACACAAAAGCTACAAATGGCTGTAAAAAGTGAGAATTTATTTATTAAATTAACTGAAGATGAAAACGTAAACTAAAGACTTGAGTTTGTCAGGCTGCTTTTTAAATTTTTTTTATTATTAAAGTGAATATAATTTCAGATTTTTATGGTTGACTTAAAAAAAAGAGCTATTTTTTGTTACAAGTTCATTTTCTAAGCTACAGAAAAGTAATTATTCGGGATGAACAGATATGAAAATTTGGGCCGATGTTGATATCCAATATTAATAATACTGCTGTTATGGCAGAATTTACCAGTATTTTATCAAAATTTTTATTTGATTACTCGATTAATTGTCAGAATAATCGATAGATTATTGATTAAAATACAGAGAAATGACTCAATTAAGTTGATTAGATTTGCATGTTTTTCGACCAATACCATCTTCTTATGACGATCCTGTAATATTTTTGTTGTATTTTCTTTACATCTGCAAACATGAAACCATAGCTTTCTGTCATTCTTTTTTATCACTTTTATCCTCTAAATTAACGATTTCAGCCAAATTACGGTTATTTCATGTGCTTCTGTTGTGCTTTAATTGCTGCCATTTTTCTAAATAAAGCATAAAGGAGTTTGTGATTCTCATTAAGTGAAGGAAATTCGAACAAAGCCAGCCAAGTTGAACCAGAAATCAAATTACGGCACATTACAGAATTGCTTCTCAACAGAACCCAGTGGGTCTAAGTCACAGTTTGGGTCCTACTGTTTGGAGCTCAGCAGAACTGCAGCAGTCAGCTAAAGTCCGGTTGTTAAACACACTCTGAATATGCTCTGATCCTCTCTGCAGCCCTTTTCAGAGCTCATATTGGTTTAAGGATTTAAACTTATCGCACACCGACTGGCGGAGTTATTTTTAAACAGAGACAGGTTTTTTTTGAAGTTGCAGATAAGCGTGTTGGCCGTGACGATCAGAGCGGAGAGCTGAAGGAAAGCAGAGACAGCAGAAAACTCTTCAGGGCGCTGCTCTGACTGAAGGACGTTTGTTGTTGTGAACGCAGCGTCGATCTGCGCAAAGACAAAAATCTTTTATTCAATCATTCAGACATGAACACTCCCTAATTGTGCAACATCCACTTAAGGATAATAAAGTGTTTGCTGCCTTCAAAATAAAAGCACCCACGGCTACAGTCTTGCAGCAGTTCTTTTGTTTTAGCTGTAAAATCACTTTTGTTTACGTAGAAATGTTGCGATTAAAACTCAAGAGTGCTTCTGCATGTCTGTGCTGCAAGAAAGTCCAAAAAAAGTACAATAAAGTTATTAAAAGTTTTTTGTGGTCCAGGCAGTTTTGCATGCAAAATCTTAATAGAAGCGTTTTTAAATAGGAATATTTAATACATGCAAAGCTAAAGCGGCTGACATGTTTTTAGGAGCAAACATCTAAGAAATGAAATATGTGGACAATCAGATATATTTGAATTTATTGGAACTGAATGGGATTCAATTTGTATTTAACTTTAATTTTTGTCTTTTTGTTGTAAAGGGTTGGGGCTTGATGCATACGAATACATTTCAACTGAATTTCAATTAGTTAATGTTTCAATGCAGCAACTAGAATTTAAAAAAAATATAGATTTATCAGCCATTGGGGGAGAAATTTTGTAGATTTCAGTGTTTTAGTAAATAATTTAAAGGGGCAGTATTATGTATTTTCAAGGCACATAGAATCATTTTATAGCACAATCAAGTAACCATGTTGCCTTCAGTTAAAAAATGCTGTATTTATCAAAGAATTAAAAGAAATTTGACTTCGTAATTTAACGCCTTGAAATTGGGCCTATGTCTCTTTAAGAAAGTCCTGCTCTTTCTGAAACTCCACTTTCAGGAACTCATCACAACAGCGCTCCTCTATTACCCCTTTAACAACGCTTTTATGAGAAGTAGCTCATATAATGAGCTCAGCAGATGCGCAGTTTCACCAGGTGTTTGCTAATTGGTGCTGCTGCCACTAGTCTGAAAGAGCTGAGTGGGGAAGTCTCGGGAGAGGAGGGCTCTGTGAGGCGGAAGCTCAGAAGCTTAGAAACTGCAGCTCCGAGGAGGAGCTGCACCTCAAAGGCAGCGCTAGGTCCATCCAGGCGTTTTGCACAGCTGAATGGTTGCCACGGGAGATTAAAGGATTTCTCAAACATGCAGGAAAGAATCAAGGCAACTCTCCAGGTATGTTTTTGACGAGGGAATAACATGATAACATGATATAAAGCTCAAAACAGTCCATTTTACATAATACTGCGCCTTTGGTTCAGACAATATTAATTAAATTACGCATTTTTTTTTATAAATCAGTGAAAGGAAATATTGTCTGTATTTATCTTTGACTGCTGTATATTTCAAACTATATTCAGGGCTTGATGGAGCAGATGAAGGTCAAACCACACTGTCCAACCAACCCTGGGTTGTTTTTCTCGGTTTAAAAAGTGAGACTTCTTCTTCTCAAATTAAATCCTTCGTCTAATTTCATAAAATATTGAAACTTTTTCCTGCAGGAGTCACATTAAAACTTATTATTTTCCCCTTTTTCATCATGCTTGACATAACCAGCTGAAAAGGGGGAAGAAAAAAAATAAATAAATCACAGATTGTTTTGGGTCTGTTTAAACTGGGACTTTTATTTTGAAGGCACGGAGCCCCATTGAAAGCTTTTATTCTGTCAGTCTCAGACGGGATCAGCATGAATACAGCAAGGCCAAAGTGTGTGTGTGCGGCGTGTGTGTGTGTGTCCTCCCTTCTTTCAGTTTGCTTGAAGAGAAACACCATCTCTCACCCTGCAGCGTGGTCGCCATGGTAACCCTTCCCTCCAATAACAGCCGGCTTGCCAAGGGCCGACACGCGGGGGGTGGGGGGGGTGGGGGTGCGCGCCAGGATCCAGTTCCGGAGTGGTCAGGTGTTGCCGTCGCCGTGGAAACGAGCACAGCATTAGCATGAGTTCGTAGCCCTGCTGCGTAGGGCGCCGCACCCGGGAGCGACCCGTTTCTCTCCAGGCTTCAACTGGAATCCAGAAGCCAGAGCAGAATCTGCCAACTGGTTTCATGTTGTAATTCAGATACAGTGGAATCGATCAGCGCCAAACCTGGAAACTTTAACCCTCCGCTTTGCTAACCCTTCTAATAGGCAAGGGTCTCCAGTGGAACAAGACATTTTCCCCATATTATAAGTTAAAATGTCTTGTTCCACTGGCAGATTATTTCACTTATAGCTAGAACTTTTTCATCAATATTAAGGAATTATTGATTTAAAGCAAGCTCCTATATCTGCTGAAAAGTTACTTGTTACTTATTTCAGGTGAACTAAGATATTTGTTGTAGAAACTAGACAAACGTTAAGATTTTGTTTTTGCAGTGTAGATTTATATTTAACGTTGCAGATTAAAGGGGTATGAATACTAATGCACACCACACTTTTTAGTTTGCATGGAAAAACAGTAGATCACCTCTCTTGTATGTACTGTATGTCATAAAAATATCACAATATCACAAAAATTTTGTGGGTGTAAAGTGATAAAATAGATTTAAAAAAAACATTTAAAGGGGTGTGAATACTTCTGTAAGGCGCTGTGTGAACTTTGCTGCAGCTTCACCCTGTTTAATCCCTCCTTTCACACCTCTTTTCTTCACCTCCGCCCTCCCGCTCTCTCTCCGTTTGCTCGGCCGGCGTAAATCCGGGCCATGTTGATGAACACTTCGTATTTAATCCTCGGGACAGTTCTTCGACAGCGCGCTGTGTTCGTTTCTCATCTGTCAGCGGCTGCTGAAGAGCTGCCAGCTGCAGACATGATTTGAATGTTCCCATCTGTCCTCTGCTCGGCTCTGCACACACAGAAAGAAGCCCCCGGTCCCTGAATCTGCTCTCTGTGTCTGTGTGCAGCTGACCTGTCTGCAGGATTTCTTCGGGGATGACGACGTGTTCATGGCGTGCGGCCCGGAGAAGTTTCGGTACGCTCAGGACGACTTCGTGCTCACGCATTCGGGGAAGACGGCGGCCTTCGTGAGCGGTAAGCCTCAGTTCAAGGGAGAATTTTTACCTTTTTTTTTTCTTGAGTTTATTTTTAGATTTGTTTTAAATACAACATCTGCTGAAACATTCTGTATATTTAGAATGTGTTTGTGCCTCGTTGTTGTGCTGAGGAGAAATAAAACTCTGGAAAATCCACACTGTTTACAAAAGTGTTGCATCTAAAAGTAAACCTGCAGCTTCAAATGCATAATTTTCTTGTTCCTTTGGGTGCACCGAGTGCCGTTTTCTGGCCGATCACCGATCTTTAGAAAGCCTGACCTGCCGATTCCGATTTTGGACGGTTTTTTGTTTGTTTTTGTCTGAAAAGTTGCTAAATATAGCGAGACAGATGCTACGTTGGCAACTGGGGGCGGGGGGCTATTGTTAACCGCACAAGTGGAGAAGTGGCCTGGTGGGTGGGTCAGTCCATTCCCCTTCCTTCCTTCCTTCTAAAGAGCAGAGCAAAATGGGACAGCAGCTGATTTTCAGACCTTTATGGAGGACGATAAGACCAGTTTGTCATGTAAATATCCGCCGATCGCCCAAAATTAAGAAAAATCTGGGCCGATTTATCGGTGCGCTCCGACTTCTTTTACAGCAGCGCATTAAGAAAACCAATCAAACCCTGAAGAACTGCTACCTTGGTGTTTAAAACCTACTTTTGATCGAAACATGAATACATTTGCACAGTCCAGAGCTTTTTTTAATTCTCAAATAAAACCTTGTTTTACTAAACAGGACAGCGACACTTTAAAGTTATTTTTCCTAAATTAGCACTAAGTTGCCAAGAACGTCATGATTTTACTCTAATTAATACATTGAAAATAGATAAATATGAATGCAGTGGTATAATCTGACTGAAAATTCTTACTTTGTATTTGAGTACTTTTATTCCTATGTTAGGAAATAATTGCAGTCAACATAATCAACGGTATTGGCGCCTCAGCGGTTTATTTAGTTGCTCCTTTTTTAAGTTGATCGGAATGTCGAAGAGCAGGCGGATGCTCCTCGACCCGGTCCAGGTGGTGGGAGACAGAAGGACTCGTGGACAAAGTCTTCCACCCTGTTAATGAAGCTGTTGAGCTGGAGAGCTCTTTAGTGACAGACTGCTGCATCCTCGGTGCACAAAGGAGCGTTATAGGAGATCCTTCCTCCTGTTAGACTCTAAAACCATCACTGCTCCCCACAAACTCAGTAATTGTTTACTGTTGATCACAGCGTGATATCACACCACTGCCCTAAAGCTGAATTTAACAGGAGGGGTAGAAATCAGAAGCATACAGACTGGGAATCTTTGCCCTTTGACCTTAAATATAATAAGTTGTTAAAAGTACTCAGGGTAAAGCTGCATAAGGAAACGTTACTTGGCAAAGACAGAGATAGCTACTCGTGCTAATCTGTGTGTAGAGTAGAAACTCGGCCTGGGCAATAAATCCATTTTATCAATTAATTTAATTTTCGGTTTTTGAAAATTTAGTTTTTTGGAAAATTTAGTTTTTTGTTTTTTTTCTTCCACCAATGCTCTCCTTGTATTTCCATAGTTCAGAGTGATGTCAGGGCGGCCATCTTGTTTGACAAGCGTGTTTTACGGTTTCTATTAAAACGACATTTTCCTCAAAATTTTTGAGACCTTCTTCTGGGAAAATTGCGTCTTTACTCTGCTAATATGTTGACTTTGCCCGGCCCTGATACTCACAGAAGTTGATGACTGAAATAAAAGCCACTTTTTAAAAATATTTTTTGTCATTTGCAGTTTCTTTTCTGAAACTAAAAAAGGGAGATAAAAAAAGAGAGATTAAAATCGGGAGATTTTATTTTTAAGCCATATCGCCCAGCCCCAGTGGAAACACACCAAGCAGCTGCTTCTAACAGACCGAAACCGACTGCTTCTATCATTCACAGATTTCTGTTCAGATTTTTCAGATTATATAAGATAGAAAAACACAGGAACTATCTTTTCCACCTGTTTGTCCCTTATCTGTCTGCAGAGTGCAGGACCAAAACGTCTCGTCCAGCTGCTCCTCAGAAAACTCCCAAGTCTCCCAGCAGCTCCGGCTTCTCCTCCTCTAAGACTCCGCCCAAAGGCCTGTCCAGGACCAAGTCACCTGGTTCAGGTGCGAAACCAAGAAAGTTGTTATATGAAGCATCTTCCTTTAATAATCCGTCCTCATCACGTCCTGGTCGGGGTCATGTTGAGGTTTTTGTGCTGAAAACCTGCAGAATACTCCCAACTTTCTCACAAGCTACATGTGACTGGTTAAATATTTTGTTTCAGTTGATTTATGGATCTAAAAATGACTAAACGGGTGAGTTTATGCATACAAACAAATTCTGACCAATCAGATCGCTCTTTTCTCCATCACGCAGCCAATGAGGCCTCGGGATCCCAGTCGGCTGTAAAGTCCAACAGATCCAGTCCGTCTCCCACCAGTCCTGGGACGCGACGCAACTTAAAGGTCAGACCGATGCTTGATCTTCCGACACTAGTTTCCTTTTAGATTTTTTTTTCCTGAAAAAAAACAGCTGAAGAACATCCTCTGATCAAGTTGTTACAAGCAAGGTTGTAGGAAAATCTGAATAACTTTGGAAAAAAAACCCTCTTAAATTAAAGAATTATGAGAACAAGGAAGCTCAGACTCTGCTTCATGCTGCCACTAAATGTATAAAAGATGAGCCGTTTCTGCCTCCTAGTGGCAGCAGGAAGCTACTGCAGTTTTCCTCCTCAGCAGATTTTTACCTCCAGACAGGAAACCAGGTGAATAAAACACCTGAAACGAGTCCATAGAAGTGATGCTGGTTGTAAAATGATGCCCTCTGTGCCGTATTTATTTATTATTTATCACATTTTCACATCACAGAGAATAAAGAAATTTTTAATGAAACCTGAAATAAAACTGCAGAAGCCTCAGTAAACAGACAACAATAATAATAATCAATTAGAAAGCTGATGTTTACAGGTTTTGTGAAGTTAGAAGAAAAATGCATCATAAATGGTTTTTTAAAAGAGGAAGGAGGTCATAAATATGGACTTTCCTCAACACACACCCTCACATTTTCTCAGAAAAAAAGCAATTCCTGGTTTAAAAGGTTGTAATTCAGGAGATTTCTTAGAGTACGAACGCAGACCTGGCCTCCTCCGAATCACGATTAATGAGCGGTTTTATTCCCTCACGTCCGTTGTCTTTCCAACAGATCTCTCCTCGCCGGGCCTCCTCCACAGATGTGAACGGGGAAGCCGAGCAGCCGGACGACGCCGAGGAAGGTTTGTGGTTTGGCTCCTCTGATGCCTCTGATTCAGTGACTTTTGTGGTAACAAATAAATTTAACAGGAAGGTTTTTGAGCTGCTTCTTAAAGGGGCAGTATTATGTAAAATCAACTTTTTTGAGCTTTACATCATGTTATAATCATCAAAAACATACCTGGAGTGTTGCTTTGATTCTTTCATGCATGTTTGATAAATCATTTAATCTCCATGGCAACCATTCAGCTGTGCAAAACGCCAGCTCCTCCTTGGAGCAGCAGTTTCTAAGATGCCGAGCTTCCTCCTCACAGAGAACCCCTACCCCGCAACTTACCCACTTAGCTCCTCCATACTAGCGGCAGCAATTAGCAAACACTTGGTGGAACTGCGCGTCTATTGAGCTCATTATACAAGCTACTTCTCAGTGCAATGCTGGTAAAATGTTGTTAAAGGGTTAATAGAGAAGCGCTATTGTGATGACTTCCTGTAGGCGGAGTTTCAGAAAGAGCGGGACTTATTTAAAGAGACAGCCATTAAATTATGAAGTCATATTTGATATATACAGTGTTTTTTATAATTGAAGGTAACATAGTTACTTGATTGTACTATAAAATGATTCTACGAGGCTGGAAAATGCAATACTGCCCCTTTAAGGATGAAACAGTTTCTAGCCTTTCTTATTAGAAAAAAACCCAAAACACTTAGGGTCCAGAAAATGTTTGAGACGGGACATTTAAATAAAGATGGTGGAGCTCTGAAGCAGCAGTTTAACTTTCTCAGTGCTTCTTATTATTCACGAAGCTTTAAGATAAAATGAAAATCATTTTTCCTCCCAGTGAACGGAAACCGATCCGTCTCGTCCTCCACCATCAACGAGAAGTACAAGGTGGGAAAAGTGATCGGAGACGGAAACTTTGCTGTGGTGAAGGAGTGTGTGGAAAGGTAAACCTCACTGCATACTCACTTTTTTATTCATCTTTTTTTTTTTTTTTTTTTTTTTATTAAAAAGATTAATTTAAAAAACTATCCTTTGTTGCACATTTCTCCAAAGCGCCTAATTGTCACATAACGTCATTATTACATTTAATCTGGTTACATTTTTGATTAACTGATTGGGAAACAAGCAAAAATGAATAATTATGCAATAAATTTATTTCCACAACAGGATGTAGCAACATTGTTTGTCCATTTAACAGGATATTCAGCTGAAACGTGGAGGCTTTGACGACTCCTGCATGTTTTTCTCCTTGTTTCTGTCTGCAGGTCGACAGGACAGGAGTACGCCCTGAAGATCATCGATAAAGCTCGCTGCTGCGGGAAGGTAGCCAGGATCTCCTGCTCTCACTCTGCTAACAATCACTTCATTTATTGCTCTTATGTAATAATCTAGCTTTCTAAGAAACTGAGTTTTATGTTTTCGTTAGCTGGAGGCAATAATCATCAAAACTATCAGAATTAAACCCTTTTTAAATGAAATTATTGGAATAAATTAACTTTCCGAGGCTCTTCTAACTGAGATGCGGCTCTGTGTAAGGATCAAATCCTCCAAACGTTTCTCTGCACGAACAGGAGCACCTGATCGAGAACGAGGTGGCGGTCCTGAGGAGGGTCCGGCATCCCAGCATCATCCAGCTGATCGAGGTGGACGAGACGCCCACTCAGCTGTTCCTGGTCATGGAGCTCGTTAAGGTCCATTGATTAACTCCTGACCTTTGAACCTGAAAAGATCAATCTTAGAGTTTTTCTTTAAATTAGAAAAAACGTCTTCCAGTGGTTGGATTTTATAGTTTTAATTTTTCTTTTTAATGAAAAGCTAAACACATATCGATTCTGTCCAGATTAGATCCAACAGATGAGAAATTCATCGACGTTTGTGTTTTTATTTGTCTGTTTCACAGTTTAATCGTCATAGAATGATTGAACGAATAAATGAAAACGGACCCGTATTTAACACGTTTCTGCTTCCTTCAGGGTGGCGATCTTTTCGACGCCATTACCTCCTCCACAAAGTACAGCGAGCGAGACGCCAGCGCCATGGTGTTCAACCTGGCGGGAGCCATCAAGTACCTGCACCGGATGAACATCGTCCACAGAGACATCAAGCCAGAGAACCTGCTGGTGCAGAAACACTTTCATGAACAGATCTTCCTGTGATTCCCCCCCGAACTCCGTGTTCTCCAGCGGGGGCTCAGTGTTAGTTTCGTTCTGCAGGTGTGCGAGTATCCGGACGGCACCAAGTCCCTGAAGCTGGGGGATTTCGGTCTGGCGACTGTGGTGGAAGGTCCGCTGTACACCGTCTGTGGGACGCCGACGTACGTGGCGCCGGAGATCATCGCCGAGACCGGGTGAGAGAGAGGACGTAAACCAGGAGGTTGATTTTTGTTGCTAAACCCAGTTTCATCGTGTTTACGTAAAGATTTCAATCAAAATTGTTTTATATGATCTAAATGTTATTTCATATAAAAACTGGTTTTTAACAAAGCTATTTAAACTGAATGTTTGGATTCGCTGAGAAACGAGCTAAAATTGAAAATATTAAATTTATTTGGATCTGGTTTTATACTGAGATATAAACAATAATGATTCTTTAGATCTCCCATTGTGCAGTCTATACTTTTATAGTGATACATTAAAATCCAATCAGTCATAATGGCATCTTGTATCTGTGAAGGTTTCATTTGGATCTAATCTGCTGTAAAATAAAAACCAAACTTATTTATGTTTAAACTGGATTAAACAGTTCTTTCTTGACCTCTGCATTTTGTTAAAGTATTTATTTCCTGTATTTTGACGAGTAAATCGGCTCATTTGTGATAAACAACTGCTAATGTTGCCGTTTCCTTCTTTCTGTGTAGCTATGGTCTGAAGGTGGACATCTGGGCTGCAGGAGTCATCGCCTACATCCTCCTCTGTGGATTCCCTCCTTTCAGAAGGTCAGTAAACACATCGCTTTAATCCGACCAGGAAATCATGAATAAATTTAGGTATTTGGATCGTCCTGTGTCGGTTTCATGTCATCGTGAATGTTTCCTGTTTTATGTTGGAGCTGCTGGGAAGCCTTTTGGAGGATTTCTCATCTGTTTAAACAATTCAAACCTTAAAAATGTACAGATTTTTGCAACTTTAAAGGGTTATGCGTTGCACAGACTCTGGTTTATCTGTAACCGTCAGCACTGACAGAGATCTGCTTTGCCTTCCTCAGTGAGAATAACGTCCAGGAGGAGCTGTTTGATCAGATCCTCAGAGGGAAGCTGGAGTTTCCATCTCCGGACTGGGACAACATCAGCCTGTCAGCAAAGGTCCTGCTCATTTTATGAAGCAGTGAATCTCTGATATCAACCTGTTAAGCTACAACCTTGGTATAGTTAATTATCTGCGTTTCCATTACAAAACTGCGAAAATCTCTGTCGATTTTCTGCTGCATGTCGAAAAACACAATTTCGCAATTGCTGTGTTTCCATTAAATAAGAAATGAAATTAAAATCACACGTGAATAAGCTTGTTCATGCGATAAGTCCTTAAAAACATGCCGCGTCATGATCCTCCAGCTACTTCCTGTTGTTGTCTTCGTGGTTTGCGCCAGTGGCAACATCTGGTTGTTGACCATGTGACTTGTGTGATGCGAAATAAACCGAATTTCAATACGGCCGAAAAACCACCTCATCCTGGCGCCGAAACTTTTTACCGAAAAAGGAGAATATTTTTGAAAATGCCGCGTTTCCATTAATTTGTTTTCATAATTTCAATTTGCACAATTTCAAGAGTAATGGAAACGCAGCTACTCAATTAAGTCATTGGTTGTGCTTTAAAAATACTTTAAATTCAGTCAGTTTTTCTGTTTGTTGTTGATTTCTTACATTTTCTGTACATTCATATTCTATTCCAGTCAAGTTAAGTTTATTTGTATAGAACATTTCAGCAGCAAGGCAGTTCAAACGGCTTTATATTAAAACATCAATTAAGTATACAGCAAAATCATCAAAGACCACCAAGCAAATATAATTTGGAAATATTGATCAATGTTCCACTTACTACCAGTCAAAGGCAGCTCTAAACTGGTGGGTTTTTAGCCTTGATTTAAAGGAAGTCAGTGTGTTGGCTGTTCTGATGCAGTTCAACTAACATCACTGCAGAAAAAAGGAATGAAAACAAATAACCATTTAGTTGGTTTTAGACTGGGATTTGGTCATTTGGAGCAGAAAATAGCAATAAACAAATCAGAAAACAAAATGAACCTAGAAGAAATGATTTTAATCACATTCTAATGTCTGGAGATGTGACCTGAGGATATTATTAAACCCTACCTCCTTAATAATCACAGTAAAACATAAAAATATATTTTTTGCCAAATTATCAATTAAAAACTTGCAAAGAACTTAAATATTGTTACATTTTTCACCAAATAATCCTGTTACAGCTGTTTAAACATGCAGGGATGTGTTGAAAATGCCCCTGCTGGTAAATAATCAATTATATATTTAATTACTAATATATGAGATATGTGATCAAATGGAGAACGAAACACTTCAAGTGCTTAAATCGGCTCTTTTTAAATGAAAATGGTCAGAAATCTCAACGAGTTTCTGCCATGCAACCAGTTTACAGCCACGATTAAAGGAAAGCAACCTCCGTCCCGCTTCACTTAATGACGTCACTCTGCTAACATGACCTGCTCCTCAGATGCTGATCAGTCAGATGCTGCAGGTGAACGTTGACGCTCGGTTCACAGCTGAGGAGGTCCTCTCCCACCCCTGGGTGACGGTAAGAGTATTTCACCTCACAGCTGGAGCACTTTGGTACTTCTCATGCAGAAATGTACTTGTGATGGTAGGAAAGTTGGTGTTTTTGCAGGACGAGGCTCCAGGAGAGTCCAACGCCGTGAGCGGCCCTGAAGATCACATCAGTGAAGAAGCGCAGGAGTCGGATCGTGAATCTCCGGTTCTGGAGACCAAACAAGTTCCCTCACCACTGGTCTAGGTCGCCTCCCTCCCCCACTCCCACCGGAGCCAACATGATCCAGTCTGGAGAGCCAAACACTGAAGTCCACATCTCCATTTATCGACTGGGAGCCATCATCCTCATGTTCTCTGACCGGCTCCACTACGTTTTTAGGAAGCTAAAATCTAGACTGACGTAATTTAAAGTTCTCAAATACATTTTTGCTCCTCAACTAGAGCCTGAATCCATATGAAGTGAAGTTATTCCTCCTGGAGGCCATGATGTTAGACCGTTCAGTGACAGGCAGACAGATCTGCTGAATGATTCTAGATTTATTCAACACGTCTGCAGTATTTTCCCTCAGCTCTGGTCAGAAACGTCAACCTTTTCTGGCTGAAAAGCTCTCAAATATCCCGCCATCTGAATACACGGTGCTTAAAAACTAAAAGTCCTCTGTCTCAGTTCGTAGGTTGGATTTTATGGAGGACTGAAACTGACATAATTGAAAATAAAAGCAGAAATATATATGTTTTCTTTTTCCTTTTCCTTATACGTGCGTTTTCGCCAAGAAATGAAAGAAATGCTTCGGTTGCTAAACTGAAGCCAAAGGCGCAGGCACGCACAGTCGATCTGCACATGGATCCAGCTCCTTCCTGTTTATTGACCAATAGTAGAGGAGCTGGACCAAGATGGCCGCCCTCCTCATTTGCATAATGACGCAGAAATACAGACGGTAAATGTAAAAAGAACAAACAGGAAAAGGAAAAGCAAATATGTCTGCTTTTATTTTTAATTATGTCGGTTTCGGTCCTCCATATGATTCTGGTTCCGGTTTCCATGGAAACCAAACCAATAGTCTCATATCTCGTTTCTTTTACGAGTTCCCTAAATGGGGTTTATTATGGTTCATGTTCATCTCCCAAACCGGTTCAGAGCGGAGCCTTAGACCGCAGCTCCTGCTGTTGCATCTGGAATTGAATTTACAGCAAACTAAACGAGTTCCTACCGTTTAAAACGAACCCGAGGCCAGTTCGTTTCCTCTGCTTCTCTCTCTTTGGCCTTCTGACGCGGACTGAGTCTCCTGGTTATTTACTCCAGACCAGTTGCTCCAGTATTAAGCCCAGTTGAAACCGTCTGCCTCCGCCCTCCGGACCAGAGCGAGTGCCAACTGATCTCCAGGTTTTGCACAAGGCCCATCCGTCCCTGCCGCGGATGGGCTCCGTTAAACAAGCACCGCTGCTGAAACCAACCCCTGCTGCTTGACGGGATACCATCAGGGTGCTATCGACTCCTCCGACTGGACCGAATTTTCCCGATTATTGCCATGGTTGCACCTCTGACGTGAAACTGAGACTTGGTGGCTGTAGAAGTGATCCGACGCCGATACTGCAGGAGAAGAACTGCTCTTACCTTCTCTGAAGTCTTCCATTTACCTGAAGATGAGTCGATTTCTGTCTCTAGCCCTAAAGACTCGCTTCTTCTTCTTCTTGCCGTCAACCAGCGGAGGAGATAATTGAGCACCGTGCCTGTCTGCGCTGCTGATCCAGTCATTACCAAGTCTCGTTTTTTTTTGTTTTTTTTTTTACAGATTCGTATCAGAATACACCTAAACTTTGTAAAAAAAATGGGGCAGGAACAGTGCAGAATCTCTGGAAATATCTTCCCAGGAGGGACATTTTTCCTCATTTTTCATCTGCCCATCAACCGAGATTTAAGCTGATTGGATGAATCGTGGAAAAATGAAGGCAGCAAATCTGAATTTTGGCTTTTATTTAGGCCATAATGAGCAAGAAAGAAAAAAAAACAAAACAATGTTCCAGTTGCATTACATCCATTTACCTTCACTTGAGCTGAATCCCATTTCCTAGTCATCATATCCACTCAGACGGTCTGTTTGACACTTGAGGGGTTCCGGTTTTGATTTCCCTTAAGAAGCTGATTGTTGTGCATAAACTGAGGCAATATTTGTTCCTGTCCCCCATGTTTCCAATTGTCTGGCGTGTATCAAACTTCAGCATACAACATTATTGTTTATGGTTCTGAACGTCTAAACAGAGTCCATGAGAAGCAACTAAATAGACATAAGATGGTGTGTTTAAGGGGCGAGATCGTTTCTGATATTTCACCCTCACGTTACGTTTAGAAAGTGGGTGAAATGACTTGCTTGGACGCAGGACTTGGAAGGATATTATATTTAATTTGGCATGAATGTAAACTCTGTGAGGTAATACTATTTTTAACCTCTACGCCCACGTTTGATGCATATTTTAAGCGTTCCACTAAAAGCTAAAATTCAAACTTCCTGTAAAATAAAAGCTATATTTCTATCTAAACAATGTAGCTTATTTGACTGCAGAAAAACTCCAGTTTTTGTTAAACTTACTGATGATTTTGTGGGATTTTTTTGTTACTGGCAAAGAAAGGACAGGTAAATCCATGTGAGCTCAAAATTTGGACCAAGCTTTTACATCAGGGGTTTAAGATGGACGTGGTTTTGGTAGAGCTGGGGAATACGGGCAAAAATAGATCAATTACAATGTTTTTTTCTTTATTCAACCGTTTTGATAATTATCTCGATACAGTTTTCAACTAAAAATCTCGTTCCTAAGATCGCGTCTGTTTCACTAAAAACTGAAAGAAAGTGAAATAATACATTCATAAAATCTAATGTGATTTAGTTTCAAAAATATTTTTAAACACTAAATTTGCTTTAGAATTGCAGGACTTTATGGATTAATAAAGTCTCTTTCTAAACTGACATATCAATATATGTATTGCGTTTGCAGTGCTGTTTAAACTTATAAATATGCTTGAATACAGCCAGAAAATAATGCAAATCAATTCCAAGATAGTTTTTTTCATGATCTCTTCTCAATAATGGTGACCCCCGCATACTTCCTGTTAGGCCACAGTTTTAAAACCTGCCTTTATTCAGCAATTTAGACACCAAACTAAGCATTAAAGCTGCTAGTTTTGACTTTTTACATACAGAAATAAAAGTATCACAAATGATGCTTTATAGAATCCGTATTTAATGTTGTATATTCAGTAATACAGCTGCTCTAAATTAATTCAGCAAACTGCTTCTTTTCTGCTTTAAAGCAGAACTTCCTGATTTGAAGAACAAAGAGATAAAATGTTTTTTTAAGGGAAAAGTTCAGAAAGAAATGAAAAAAAAAAAAAATCTTTAAATTTCAGTCTGGAGAAGAGATCTGAGCAGAACTTGCGTCAGAACCTCGCTGGGAACCAAAGGATAACGGTTGGAAAGGGATTCAGCCTCAGGATCGTCTTTAGGTTCTGGTCCAGAACCGGTTCTGTTGTCTTGTGCTTCTACCTGCCTTCACCTCCTGATCAACCGACTGACGTCCGTTTTTAATCGCCTGAACTATTCAAGCATCGCTTTGAGGTTCTTGCGGTCGGACTGAATTTAAGGGCACACTCCAGTCCGAACCCTGAGCTCTTTGCTTCTCCTCACTTTATATCATTTTAGATAAAAGGATAAAACTCTGTAAATACTGTAGATACCGTTCAGTCCGCCAGTGTCTGTGTAAGTCTGTTGTGAAGTAGGAAAACTAGCAGATTGAAGAATAAGTAGTGTTAAAATGAAAAGAACAATCTCATCGTAGACGCCTGGACAGGAATCCTACCTAAAGACTTTTCCTGGATGAAGAAAATGATTTTCCACATAATTAATGAACCATTTTGACATTTAAGATGTAATTTCAGTATTTAGATAGTTAAAATAAGCAGATATTTGGGATTCAGGGTTCCTGATGGGTGTTGACCTGTAACGAAAGGGTTCTCTTGACAGATTTGGTAGCAAACATCAATGAATCTCTTTCTTTTATATAACCTTGTTACATCCAACTAACGTTCGTCTCCATTTGCACTTTCCATGAAGCCGTGTGTCTAAAGCTGCGAGTTTGTTTGATGTTTTAGCCTTTGGGAAAGAGGAACTTCTGAGATGGGTGTTTGCATCAAGGGAAGGTAGTTCCTGTCTATAAAACTTGAAAAGAAAGCGTCTGAATAAACGCGTTGACCTGATGCAGTGATGCAACCTTTCCATGGCCTTGACCTTTGGTTAGAGCGGCTCACTCAGAGTTTGGCTGGAGGTTCTCCTGAAGCTCTAAAACTTTCAAATTCATTGAAATCGCTAAAATTCGTGCATTTATGGGGCCAACTCTGACACATATAAGGCCTCTGCTCAACAGGCTCGAGTTGAAATAAATTGAAGTAAATATTTAGAAGAAATTGAAGATTAATTCAACAATTTAGGCTGAATTATTACATAATTGGAAGCAGCTGAATATTACCTGTACTCGCCCGGAGTTAGATGTGTCCCTGGTCCGGCTTCTACAGCAGCCGTGTCCAAACTTTTGTGACAAAAATGGCAAATTTAAACTACTGGTGTGCCAAAAAAAATTCATTAAATTAAAAATGCAATAATTAGTTTGTGATTTCTTTCTTTCTTTCTTTCTTTCTTTCTTTTTGTTTTATCTACTCAACAAACAACATTTTTATGAATCTGTATATCATTAAAGATCCGAAACATAAAAAGGGCTTCAAGCTGTTTCCTTATTTGAAGAAAAACAAATTCTTTGGATCATCAACTGTTTTCTATTTTTGTCGGCCAAATTTTTACCACTCTTGCCTTGTGGTCAGGGGCCGAACAAAATAATTTCAAGGGCCACACTTTGGACACTCCTGTTCTGCACAGTCCTGCTAGTGGCTGAAATGATTTGAATCAGGTTTGTTGAGGCAGAAACGCAGAAAACCGCGTCATGTTGTGCATGAAAAAAGCAGCTTTTTGCTGATGCGAACAGATTTCCAGCTGCATGTAGACGTCTGCAGCCAGAAAACTGTATCTGGAGGACGGCAGTAAAAGTTCCTGACGAGCTCAGATTGTTATCAACCTGCACTGCTTATCACTGGGGTGGAAAATTGCATCAGGTTTTGTTGCCGAGTTGCCAAGAAGCCCGTCTTACCTTGGAGAAAAAAAACTTCAGCCAAACTCTGGGTCGGCGGCTTGACCTCTGACCTTCTATGCCTGCTATGAACCCAGTGGTCTTAATTCTTTTCTCTTTGCTTTATACCAAACCAAGAGGAGCCTTCGGTTGTTGTTGTCTGTCCTGCTGACACCTGGGTCAAGAACGAGAGGAAATCTGTTCAGTTCATGGGAATCCTTTGTTAAAAAATGTTGTTTTACTATTTCACACTGAAAACATAATGGTGCATTAGGAAAACTGAAAACTTTTAAAAAACATGAATAGAATGAAGCAATCATGCATGCTGCAATAGTTAAAGTTATCTGCAGTTGCATTTAAGCTTGACTGCTTCTATTACGATTTTTTTTTGGTCACTTTTTTCTGTCTCACTGGCAGCTAACCAGTGGTAGTGAAGCAACAATCTCATCTTTCTGGTTGTAAACTGGAAACTTCCCATTGAAACCTGGAGGCCGGTTCTCTTTAAAGCTTTATTGACATGAAGTGTTCGGGTTTTATTGAACGTTGGGCCGTGCAGAGCGGAGAAGTGGCTGAACTGAATTCTCCAAGCAGATTGACTCAGGTGGCTTTACTTATTGGACCCAGTTTGTTTGTGTGTTTGTGTGTGTGTGTGTGTGTGTGTGTGTGTGTGTGTGTGTGTGTGTGTGCGCGCATGTGTGTGTGTTTACATCACTTCAAGCCTCATTATTGATTGAAACTGATTTTCATTTGCATGAAGTGGAAAAAAAAAATTAAAATTTTGAAACAAACTGGCTGAATTTTTCTAAAAAAAACAACCTCAGATTGAGCTACATGTTCATTTTCCTCAGCTACAACATGGTAATAACTGAAATATATACAGTAGATCATTTTGGGTAAACAGTTTCCTCCCTGAGATGCCTTTTAGAAACGAGTCCAGTTTTGACATGAAGGAACCGCGGGAGCAGCAGTGTTTTCTAATGACATGTTTTATGCTCACAATAAGCTGTAATGTTTACATGTGTCGAGGTCAAAACTTGTATGTTTGCTGGGATCTGGGTGGAAGTGATGAATCCCCGATTTGTGTTGAGAAAAGATGAATTCAACTGTGAAATAAAAGTCATGCAGTGACAGCGCTGTATACTGTTGTGTGTTTCGGTGAAGAAAACATCCTGCAGCTGTGATATCTTTTAATATCCAGACAACTTCCTCCAGAGAGGGGAAAACATGTTGAGGCTCAACTTCCTCATGTGGTGGAGGAATCTGCAGACCTACAGTGGATTTAAAGCCTACACACCCTGTTAAAACGTCTGGAAAGACAAAGATAAATCACTAAAGAAAGTTTTCCACCTGTAATGTGACCGACTTCCTGCTCGTGTCGATCTGTCAGAGGGAAGATGGCATAAATAAGAAAGCTGCAAAAACCTAGTTGAGTTCAACAGTTTGTTGATTTACGTTTTGATTCGGTTCCAGCATTCAGTCTGCTTGGGTTCTCACCTGCGATCAGTTAATTTGTGGTTAATTAAACCCTAATTAGATAAAAATAGATGTGTTGTCGGAGTCTCCTAACATTTACATACTTTAAAGTCACAACTATCAAGGATCTCATTGTACAAAGGTATCGTTCTACCAAGTTCTCTGTTCACATCGAAGCCAAGAAAATAAATCACTCTAATTATAGGGGGTTCCTAAAGTAAATGGGCAGTATTATGTGTTTTCCAGGTACATGGTGCTATTTTATAGCACAATTAAGTAACTGTTACCTTCAGTTATAAAAAAAAGGCTGAATATAGCAAATATGACTTAGAGGCCCAATTTCAAGGCGTTAAATTTCAAAGTCAATTCCTTTTGTCTCTTTAAGAAGCTCCTGCTATTAATGACATTCCGCCTTCTGCACAACATCACTCCTTTATTAACCCTTTAGCAATGTTTTTACCAGTGTTTCACTGAGAAGTAGCTTGCATAACGAGCACAGCAGATGCGCAGGTCCACCAGGTGTTTGCCAATTGCTGCTGCCGCTAGTCTGAAGGAGCTAAGTGGGGGTGGGGTGCTCTGTGAGACGGAAGCTCTGTTTGAAGACGGCAGCTCTGAGGAGGAGCTACATGGAAAAGGCAGCGCCCGGTGAGATCAAGCGTTTCGGTGCCCCAACTACTGCGACAGGATATTCAAGGATTCCTCAAACATAAATGAAAGAATCAAAGCAACACTCCAGGTATGTTTCCAATGAGGGAATAACGTTATGATGTAAAGCTCAAAAAAGTCGATTTTACATTATAAATGTTGGGGGGGTGTATTAAGTAATTTAGTTAGTGATTTCTTGATTTTAGGAGTAATAAAGTTAGATTACAAGTAACAAGTTTTTCTTTTATTTAACCAGGTTAGTTCCATTGAGATCAAATGTCTCTTTTACAAGGGAGACCTGGCCAAGACGGCAGCAACAAAGTTAAACACACATTACAATTTGCACACAAAAAACACTTGCCATGTAACTCCTTTAATGTAACAAGGGTTTGACGTTGAAGCTTGGATTGTAAGATATTCCTGGCATAAGTTGTCAAAAGCCTAAAACTTTTCTTGCCCAGTTCAGTTTGTACTTAGACAATAAATTGCAGAATACCCATAAATCTAAGATTGCAACTTCTATCTCTCCTTATTAAGAGGCAAGGTAGAAGGAGTAGTACCCAGAATAGTTTTATAAATAAACTCAAAGCAATGACTGAGCCATTGTCCAGGTAATTTTAGACTAGAGCACACACTGATGCATAGAGATGCACCAGAGCTGGTAATAAATCTCAACACCTCATGGTATACACTACTCAGCATACGAAGACATTGAAGACCTCCGCATTGGGTCTGCTTTGCCTTTTTTCCTTTGTCTTCTCTCTTCAGTTCACAAATCCGAACCCACACACTCATTGGAATTGCTATGTGTGCGAGGACTTTGAAGATAATGTATTTGTTGTTTGTAATGCTTGTTTGTCGCATTGCTATCTGCCAAAATTACACTTTTATGTTGGTTTCTTTAAAAGGAATGAACCAAAGCAAACCCTCAGGCTGAAAGGTTGACTTCAACCAATAAGATCTGGATCAAGTTAAAGTTCTCATTTTTTCAACTGACCTAATATCAAATTAAATCAGAAAACAGTTTTATTGTTCTGTGAATGTTTCGAGGAGACGTGTCTTTTAAAGAAGGGTTTTCTTCACCACATGACCCAAGTTAAGTTTTTGCAGGTTTATAGGTGGTCTAAACATGTTTGTCAAAGCTCAAAGGGCGTGCTTGCTTTGTACTCATAAAAACTGATACTTGATAACGTCATTGTAAATCTCTCTGCAATGGTTCCTCCCTTCTAAAAAGTAGGTTAACAGATAAACTGAGCTGCACGACAGAATCTGAAAAGTCCCAGGACTGAATGCTCCTGTTTTTTGAAGGAGAATGTTGTCTTTTTCTGCTGGTGGGCGGCTTTATTTTCAGTGGAGGCAGCTAATGTTTTAACAAACTTTTGTTGAAGTGGGAAATGGCAGAGAAAGGAATTCAGAAGAAGTATATGGAGTCATGTTCCATCTGTTTGGATCTACTGAAGGATCCGGTGACTATTCCCTGTGGACACAGCTACTGTATGAACTGTATTGAAGACTTCTGGGATGGAACAGATCAGAAGGGAGTCCACAACTGCCCTCAATGCAGGGAAGCCTTTACACTGAGGCCTTCCCTGAAGAAAAACAAGAACAACACTATGCCAGCAAACTTGGTGGAGGATCTGAAGAAGACTGGACTCCAAGCTGATCCTGAAGATGTGGCCTGTGATGTCTGCACTGAGAGGAAGATGAAAGCTGTCAAGTCCTGTCTGGTGTGTTTGGTTTCTTACTGTCAGAATCACCTCCAACCTCACTATGATGTTGCTCAGTTTAAGAAACACAAGCTGGTGAACCCCTCCAAAAACCTTGAGGAACACATCTGCTCTCGTCATGATGAGATGATGAAGATCTTCTGTCGTACTGATCAGCAGTGCATTTGTTATCTCTGCGCTATGGATGAACATAAAGGCCATGAAACAGTCCAAGTTGAAGCAGGAAGGGCTGAGAAGCAGAAGGAGCTTGAGGCAAAGCGAAAGAATGTCCAGCAGAGAATCCAGGACCAAGAGGAAGATGTGAAGCTGCTTCAGCAGGAGGTGGAGGCCATCAATGCCTCTGCTGATAAAACAGTGGAGGACAGTGAGAAGATCTTCACTGAGCTGATCCGTCTCCTCCAGAAAAGCAGCTCTGATGTGAAGCAGCAGATCAGATCCCAGCAGGAAACTGAAGTGAGTCGAGTCAAAGAGCTTCAGGAGAAGCTGGAGCAGAAGATCACTGAGCTGAAGAGGAAAGACGCTGAGCTGGAGCAGCTCTCAAACACAGAGGATCACAACCAGTTTCTCCACAACTACCCCTCACTGTCAGCACTCAGTGAGTCGACACACTCATCCAGCTTCAAGATCCGTCCTCTGAGATACTTTGAGGACGTGACAGCAGCTGTGTCAGATGCAAAACATGTTCTAGAGGACATTTTGAGGGAGATAAAGACAAACATCTCAATGACAGTGTTTAAAGTGGATGTTTTACTGCCAGAACCAGAACCAAAGACCAGGGCTGACTTTTTAAAATATTCTCAAGAAATCACTCTGGATCCAAACACAGCCAACAAATTTCTGTTATTATCTGACATGAACAGAAAAGTAACATTAATGAAGCAACAGCAGCCTTATGAAGATCATTCAGACAGATTCACTTATTTTTGTGAAGTCCTAAGCAGAGAGAGCCTGACTGGACATTGTTACTGGGAGGTGGAGTGGAAAGGGGGAGAGGTTGAAGTTGCCTTGTCATACAAAAACATTTTCAGAGCAGGGACGTCAGAAAAATGTGGATTTGGACTCAACGACAGATCCTGGGCTTTGCACTGTGACACGAACGGTTCCTTCTGTTCCTACAACAGAGTCAAAACTCCAGTATCAGGTCCAGTTTCCTCCAGAGTAGGAGTGTACCTCAATCACAAATTAGGTATTCTGTCTTTCTACAGCGTTTCTAAGAAAATGACTCTCCTCCACAGAGTCCAGACCACATTCACTCAGCCGCTCTATGCCGGGCTTTGGCTTTTAGATTACGGAACCACTGCTGAGGTCATAAGACTTAAATAGAGTATCGACAGCGATGTAAATGGGGTTAATGGCTAGCCGTTTAATGAAGATCAAATCCAATTATCCTGACAATGTGTCAGAAAAGTATGAATAATTTTGAATGTAACTGGAAGCTGTTTTTTTTTTAAATCTTAAAGTAACTTTGTCTTTTCTCTGCCAAGAATATTTTAGTGCATGTTGTTAACTTTGCGTTGGAGACTGCTCCCAGACAATAATATTCTCATTTTGAGTTTGTTATGGAGTTCTGTCTCTGAAAACAAATAAATGGGTTTTAAAGTAATATTTTTTTTTATAGCCCTGGTAATGATAGCATGCCACAAAACTCTTCAGTACACGATGATATCATGATGGAGTAATGTCTGTGAACTCCCATTGCTGAGTCCGTCTGGATGATGGGCTGACACTAACAGACACAGAACCAGCACTTATGGACAACTGAAATGAATCAATCAAGTCTGGATCAACTTGGTTAAAATACGGTTTTAATTTAGCGCAACATCCTGTTTTTGTTCTCCATCTATTCTTCTATCAAGCTTGTTGTGTTTTGTCTTAATGCACCAGCAGTTGAGACTAGAACCCAGTAAGATTACTTGTTTTGGACGGTTACAGTCCACCTTGAGGCTGCATCGGACAGATGATGTTTAGAGGCTTCCCTGACCACTCAGCTAAAGAACATTTAGAACCACCGGTCCATGGACCCGGTCCGGTTAATAGAGAGGTGACACCACAGACTCAGTTTAAGAGTAGGGTGTCTGAACAGTTTATGTTTGCCTGTTCTCTGCTGTCAAACTTTAAGATCCTCTGGAAGCTCTTTTTAAACTTTCTCTAAAGTTGATTCAGGTATTTACTCCACACTCTATAAAACATTTAGTGTAACTTCCAGAGAGACTGTTGAGAAATTTATTTTGATTCTGTCAGTAACTTGATTCATTATAATCATTCAGTTTACAATTGATTTTTTTAAGGCTCACTGATTAAGTAAAATAATTACCCTTCAGACACTGATAAGAAACTGTATTTTATTTACTCAGACTGAGATTTATTGTACATTAACATAACAGTCCGCTGTTCATGAGGTCTTATCTATTCAGATCACAAGGTGAGAATCAATTAATTGATAAATCAATAATTAAAGCATTGCTTACACTGATCTAAAAGATGGATGGGAGGAAGAAAACAGGTTGAAGATTAATATGGGACGATGATAGCTTTCTTGAGCTGATTCAGGAGGATTTTACACTGAATGGTCAAGAGTTGAACATGCTGATTTAGCACTTTGGTATTCACGCATGCAGTTAAGGTTTCAATTTTGCTTGTTTTGACAGGTTGTTGACTCAATTCATAGAAAATGAAATATTTTTCCAACTGTTAACTGGAAAGGTTTTCAATGAAATGTTTATATATTTTCCTTCTCTAATTCTGAACTTTATTGTTATATTGACATGAATCTGTGGGTGAAAGTCTGTTGAGCACAGTTGAAAGGTAAAAATGTAATCAGCTTGAATGTAACTTGACTCCTGAGAGTTACTGTGTCTTTATCAGACGGTGATTGGATGATTACCTTGTTGATCATTTCAGAAAACTGATGAATTAATTACAGTTTAGATTGTTGACTGTTTTGTTTAACTGATCTTCATGTTTGCATTTGATTTATTTAAAAAAGTATTTGATAAAACTTATACAAAATAATTTCTCATGTGTCTCATTTTGTTTTAACCACAGAAAACAAATACTTTTCCATTTCCGGTCATGTTTTCTTTTTATTTTGATGGCTATTTTTCATTGTTCTGCTGGAAATTTTAAGTCTGTTCAGAAATCTAAAGTGGAGGATCAACTGAGGAAGGATATTAAATAAACAAGGAAAAAGAAATGTGCTCAAATGATTCCTTACTTATTACTTTGCTATTATTTAGCCTCCTGAAAGGCCATTCTGACTGAGCCCACATTTTTCATGTTGCAGAGGTGTAAACATTATAGTAAAATACAGTACAATAGTGGTCAATGCAGGCTAATGCAGTGAGATATGCTCAGACATTTACACAGGAAAAACTAATCAGCAGCAAAACCACAAACTGGCCCAACACAGAAGAGCAACTCACCGAAAGGACAAGGGACTCTTAATTGAGTCATCTATGGTAAACATGACAAACCAACACTAAACAGAGGAGGTGGCCTCAGATCATGGTCAATGTCAAGTTTCCAACAACTGATGCTGCCCAAAGTGTTTTAAAAACTAAATAATATATTTATCTGGAAAATAGGGTGACCACACGTCCTCTTTTCCCCAGACATGTCCGTATTTTTTTATCGGTTTTCAGGGGACCAATAGGCATTAAACTGACTGGAGCGATGCCTGGAATACGACAGCCATTCTTTTATTGGACGTCCTCCCGGAGCTGCTGCCTAGTAGGTGTGTCGATGCGAACGCGGGTGTATGTATACAGGTGGAGCGGATACCCATGCAGATAGATGGAACACCGTGGGCTGCACTCCACGCTATAGCTGAGTGAAAGTGTAGCTTTTAGACCAAACCGAAAAATAAATTTCATACTATCCCGGTCACAACAAATGGGTGTTGGAGCGCACTGTGGCAAAGATCCTCACAAAAAGTACAAATGGCTGTGGAAGATAAGAATTCATCTATTAAAGTGACTGAAGAAGAATACGTACACTACACACTGGAGTATTCTTTTGTTTTAAAGTGTCTTTGTCAGCCTGCTTTTTTAATTTTATTTTTAAATTTAATCTAATTTCTGTCCAGGATGAATTGAAAAATGAACTATTATTGTTACAGGTTAATCTTAAAACCAACAGAAAAATAGATGTTAGGGATGAACATATGACAATTTGGGCCGATAATTGATATCCAATATTAATACTGCTGTTATGGCAGAATTTAAAAATATTTAATCAATTTTTTAAAATTCGGTTACTTGATTAATCGTCAGAATAACCGATAGATTACTTGATTAGAAAAACAATTGTTTACAACAGCCCTACTTTTAACGGCACTGTAAAAATGGCACAAAACCATTTTATAGATTATGCTTGCATATCGTACCTGCAAAAACACTAATGTTTGAAAAATGGGACAACTCAACCAGCAGGAGCAACAGGGTTTAGGCATAGGTGTGATTTAAAAAACGTGTTCACAACAAGAGTTGTACCTACAAACAGATCCTACTGTCTTTTAGTAACTTATCTTGTGAATTAAAAACAAATTGGGAGAAGCTCCTACTCTTCCCAACACTCCACCTTCAGCATGCAATCACAGCAATGCTTCACCGTTATACCGTTTACAACAGTTCTTAGGAGTGTTGGACTGAGAAATAGTAAATTTGATAAGTTCAGCAGACTTGCAGTTCCACCAGGTGTTTGCTAATTGCTGCTGCCATTAGTCTGGTGGAGCTGTGTGGGGAAGGTGCAGGGGAGAGGTGCTCTGTGAGGGGAAAGCCAAGCTGGGGACTTGAGCTCTGAGGAGGAGCTTTGTGGAAATGGGTGATGCTTTGTGACAGCAAGCATTTAGGCACCCTGAATGGCTGCCACGAGAGATTCAAGGATTCCTCAAATATGAAAGGATCAAAGCAACACTCCAGGTATGTTTTTGATGAGGGAATATCATTATAACACGATAGAGCTAAAAATAAATAAATAAATAAATAAATTTAAAAAAAAAAAATCAATTTAACATAACCCTTTCCCCCCCAAGAAGAAGAGTTGGCTTCACATTTGGAGTATACTTGGAGCATCAGCATCTGTTCTCTGAGAGGCAGTGAAAGCAGTGATGAGAGGTAAAATAACGGCATTTCATGTCTCGAGAGCCACCACCTATCCCACATAGCACCCAACCCTTTGGCCCCTCCAACAAATTGGGAGCCAATGGGAAGGGGACCCACATCTCCTGTTCGGGCTGTTCCCAGCCAGGCCCCCTGGGTAAAAGTGTGGGGCATATTAATTGTGCATGAAGTATATTACTTAGTGGTGTAAGGTGTATTGTTAGTGTGGTGTATTAGTTTGTGGGGCTTATTGGTTGTTGATGGAGTGTATTGTTTTTTGTTTTTTTTTTGTGTTTAAGTGTTTTTTTTTTTTCTAGATAATAGTTTTCAGGGTGTATTGTGTGTGAGGTGTATTGTTTATTTGTTGGGGTATTTAGATTTTTTTTAATGGTTGCTGGTGGGGTGGTTGAATATTTTTTATGGGATTGATGGTAGGATGTATTGGTTGTTGTTGTTGGGGATTTAATGTTTTGGCATTGGTTTTTGGTTGGTTTGTGTATTGGTCATTAGCGGGATATTTAAATGTTTTTTGTAGGGTATTAATTGTTGGAGGGGCGTATTGTGTTTGAGGTGTATTAGTGGTTGGTGGGGCTTATTAGTTGTTAGTTATGCTATTGGTTTTATTTTTTTTTTTTTATTTAACCTTTATTTTTGTTGTTGGTGGAGTGGATTGGTTGTTGGTTGGATGTTTAAATGGTTTTCTATTTTATATTGTTGTTTGTGGGGTGTATTTTGTTGGTGAGGTGGTTATTTTTTGTGGTATTGGTTGTTGGTGGGGTTTTAATGTTTGTTTTTGCATCGGTTGTTGGTGGAGTGTACTGGTTGTTGGTGGGATATTTAATTTTTTGTTATATTGGTTGTTGGTGGGGAATATTGGTTTTTGGTTGTTGTTGGTTTGTTTAAATGTTTTTAGTATTGGTTCGTGGGGCTTATGGGTTTTTAAATGGAGGGTGGTTGGTGAGGTGATTAAATATTTTGGGGGGTGCTGGTTGTGGAGTTATGGTGTTGCTTTGTAGGTATACTTTAAATAATTTTATATTGATTGTGTGTTCTCGGTACATGCTGTTTATTGGATACAGATAAGAACATTCCCTTAGAGGTTTTTCATATTGTTTGGGGTTTTGTCTTTTTATTGTTTTACAGGGATTTTCATTTTCAATTTTTTGTTTTGTTGGGGTTTTTTGTTTTTATTATTTTATTGGTATTTTTTTCACCTTTAATGTAATCTTTTTGTTGGGTTTTGTTTTTTTTTTTTCATTTTTATTTTGTTTTTTTCAATTTATATGATTTTGTCTTCATTATTTTGTTTTTTATTATTTTGTTTATTATTTTGTTGATTTTTTTCATTATTATTATTTTTGTTTTGTTGTTTTTTATTTTTTATTATTGCTGTCTTTCTTCAGGTGACAATTTAACATCTATTTGTAATTGGTTACATACACATACCTGTTCAATGACCAGAGAATCTTTAAGATCTGTTCTTGTCTCTGCATTCGGGATCAGAACACGTGTTTCATATAGCCTACCGTGTCTTTCCTGCGATGAGCAATGTACGTGCAATGTACGACCAGTGTCATACTTGTTTGTTACCAATTTCCTTGAACTTAACCGCTGAAGCCTTCAATGGTTTGAGGACCAGCTACAGGAAGTTGCAAGCCACATTTCCTGGCATTGGGTTTAGAGTCCAGTCCAATGGCAACCATGTTGCCGTCCACATTCTCCACCAGTTTCAGTCTATCTGGTGCCTTCAAAGTCTCCATTTCGTCAAAAACTGGTGATTGGCATCTATTTCTTCTCAGTCCATATGCCACATAGTTCAACAAAAGTTTATCTATCACCACAGATAAAACTTCTTTAATGTGATACCCTGTCCATAGTTTGTACGGCAACTTTTTGATGCCCATCATTATATTGAACTCATCCAGGTCGCGTACTTCCTCTATTGCATTAGAACATCCTCCAAGGAAAAGGCTGTAATCCTGAAGCATTTTTACATCAGTGTTTAACTGAAGGCCAAATAATTGTTTCTCAGGTTTAAATTGAATAAATCAGTTTAATTTACATTGTTGTTGAACACTAAAAATATTGGTTTGAATTATTAATAACTGTAGTAGACAATACTGGTAAGTATGGATACCCATTTCTTAAATATTTAGATTCAGTTTCAAACTAAATATTTAGTACATGTAAAGAAACAAAAACAAAAAGGTATTCTGTGATTTAAATACAGAATTTTTTCTTTTGAATACAAGTAAAAGACCTTATTTTAACCCAAAAGCATCAGTTCAATCGTACTTATGTCAATATAGCCACTTTCAACTATCACTTTAATAATATTTAGATATTTATCAATGTTTATTATACTGATATTAAGCTGAAAGACTTCCTGCAACATCTCAACTGTATTCGCCAAAGCTTTGGCGGCCATCTTTATTTCCCATCACAACTGATGTTCAACCTTGAACTTCAGATTCCAACATGCTAGTTGCATCAAAACCTCCGCAGATCACATGACCACAGCAGCTGCTTCACAAACAGCCAGAAAACCTCACGAAAGAGGAGGGATTTTCTCCTTCTCAGCTCATTTAGCAGGTCGACTCTCAGCAGAGAATCAAAACAGCAGCACAGGCCAGAGGCTTTGGCCTTCATCAACAGCTTTAGCATCATCACTTGCAGCAGCTCTTACCTTGTGTCGTCTTCTAGGTCCAACGTCCCTGGAAATGCTTGACCTACCTTTAGATGAGTAGAGGATCCTCATCTTGCTTGTAGTAATCCAATAATGACCATCCTCAAGCTGCTGCTGGTTACAGACGCCATGTTTTCTTCTCAAACCCTTCAGCGACGCTAGCAGCCCAACAAGATACCGAGAGTTCGGCCGTTTATGTCCGCTGCTCTGCTTTGACACAAAAAAAATAGCTTCCATAACTTCATCAGGAAAAAACAACAACATAGAGTAAGTTGTCAGAAGAATAATTTACCAGAAAACAAACACAGCGATCTGAAAACAAGGCGCTCCAGCGGCCTGCTCGTCCACACTACCCATGATAGTCCAGCAGGTGGGTTTCGGCGCCAAATTATTAAAGCCCAGTCAACACCGAGACAACTTTAGGTGTATCCGCAAAAATTTCTGGTCATTTAGGCTGAGCGTCCATGCGGATTAGCGTCTTGGGAGACCAGAAATGATCATATTTTAAACCGGGTTACAGAGTGGATGAACTTCAGAACGCCGGTTTCATGTCTCCGAGGCTATGCGATTCGCGCCTTTCTTTTTAAAATTATGACGTCAAAACGCCATGGCTCTCGCTCTCTCTCTCTCTCTCTCTCTCTCTCTCTCTCTCTCTCTCTCTCTCTCTCTCTCTCTCTCTCTCTCTGGCGCATGCGCAAACGCAAAATGTTTACTAATGCAGTGCGTTATATAAACATGCTGTACCATTTCAGGCAGATTGCAACTATCATATAGTCCTGTTGCATGTTTACCAGTTACTTTAAGTGATTTATTAAAACCTGTGTGACCTATTCTGATTCCTGTTTCTTACTGTTTTCCTTGTGTCTCCTATATTTTTCTGAACGTATTATTAAGGTCTTCCTGAATTATTTATGGCCCAGTTTTCCTACCAGATTTTCCTAACATACTTATTAATTATCATTTTCCGTTCAGCTTTACTTATAGAATTTGATTATTAACACTTTAGATTTAGCAAGAATGTCTACCCCTTCATTACCCTCCTGTCCCACAAGTGCTGTATCTCAAACAAATTCTACTGTTATTTTTTTTAAATTAAAGTTTGTGCAGAATATGATAGATCTGATTAATACTATCCTTCCCTTTTTAGTCACTTAATTTGATGCTTAAAACTATTGAGAGTGGAGAGTGCCAAATTACAGTAAATTAATACATAAATTTAATAAATCTGTTAATACAGAAATAATTTATTAATAAACTAGATATAATTATTTCATGATTTAATAAATAATTTCATGTACCTCTGCTGAAGCATATAAATTAATTTAAACCATCAACTTCACCCCTCAAACTCAGTGGGCAGGATTAGGGTAGCTCTATAGAGACCCTGACATTTGATTGGCTTCTTCTCTCGAGACCCTGACATCTGATTGGCTGCCTCAAACAGTAATTAAAGACAACTTTGGTTTGACTCTGAGGGTCAATATCTTTGCTGGAAAGTGCCGAAATAACTTAAATAAATTGTAATTTATTTACTACAATTCTGGGTGAGCAACTCCAGCCTGTATCTTTAGTTTAGTTTGAAATATCTCTAAGTTCACAAGAGAGCAGTGGCGCCCCCAGAAAATTCACTCAGATGCAACTGTGTAACAAAAGACAAAATGGCGGGTTGATCCAAATGGCTGACTTCCTGTTAGGTTTGGCCCATGGCTCCAAGAGGAATTGAGGAATTTTGGCAACACCCAACAATATATTGGGGTGCATTCCTGTTGGAGGGTAGATATGGTCAATAATAGTGAGTCTGGTGCGCAGCTTGTTTGAGTCTGTGGGATTTAGAGGCAAACATATGGCAACGGCGTGGCATCAGACTTAACTACATCGCCATGGCCACACCCTCCACCAAAAAACTGTCAGTGCTGGAGGCCAAGTTACTACAACATATTTTCTGTCAGTGCCAAAACTGTAATACTGATTAGGTCACAGGGGTTGATAGGAACCTTTCAAAGTAAAACATTACACTTCCTTTTCTCAGGGGGCATGGTTTAAGTGTCTTCATGATTTGGCCATTGAGAATTGCAGGGGACTGGATGTGGATCAATCCCAGAAGGTTTGATGTCTCAGTGAGTTTTCGAATAGGAGATATAAGATTTTAGTATTTCATTGCAAGATGTCAAATTTTGAGGTCTGGCCACGCCCTTCAGCATGCTCAAAAACTCACTGTTTTGATAACTTTTAATCCCACATACCTTATGAGCAAACTGACAAAGTTTGAAACTGATCGATTAAAATCTCTACGAGGAGTTCGATCAAATGAAGGCTGTAAATGGCTAAAATGGGGTCAAAATCTGAACTTCAATCCAAGATGGCCGACTTCCTGTTTGGTGGAGAGCATGGCTGCAGAAGAATTTTCTGTAACTCTTGGGGAGTTGTATAAGTGTACCAATTTTCATGCCTCTACGATAAAGTAACCTCAAAGCAGAAGGTATTTTGAAAGTTGCTTGGGGGTGCTGTTGAGCCGTTTCTGTTGCGATTTTTGTGACACCCTTAAAATACATAATTTTCATGCAGGCCTGATGTTCCCGCCAAGTTTGGTGAGTTTTCGTATATGTTTAGACCTCCAAAAAAATCAATTAATTTTAAAAATAATAATAAGAAACACTAAGATAATAATAGGCCTTTGCAGTGCTTTCACTGCTCGGGCCTAATGATGAAAAAAATACATCTAAAACGTTATTACTGGTATTTATTGAGTCGTTGTAAAAATCTAGTCCAATTATACCATAACACCAGAAAAACTACAAAAAAATGCATATTTTATTAAATCTTGTTTAAAATCATTAATTGGTTCTCAATCATTTTTAGCATCCAAAGGGCCATTTGTGGCTGCAGAGGTTGAAAATACCTGATTTAGACAGAATGGAAACAGTATAAAAAAAATGAGCTGCAGCTAATGCAACATATAAACAAAAAAAAAACTGAAAACTAAATTTTAATTCTGTTTTCCACAACTTTATCTTTACATTAGGCTGTGTTAGGTTATGGCTCTGAATTCAAATCTGGCTGAGCTGAATTTTATGTCTTGTTGCATAGCTCAACACAATTTTCCAGAAAAGTGTGCTGGAAAAGCAAATAGATTATTCTCCTGGGTTCAAATACCCAGTAAAGTCCCTCCCACATCTCCACCACTGTTCAGTTTTCACGGTAGATTTCTTGGTGCCTTCCTTTATTTAGATGTGACAGCTTTGTGACTGGTATGATCGCTATGCAGCAAAAGGCAAGAGCAGACAAGTCAAACAACTCTGTGGATCAGATGGTAAATAGAGAGAAAAAAAGTGGGTTTGGCTTCCAGAGTTACACATTTGTTTTCTTTGGAAGACATGAAACTGCAGAGACTCTCACTGCTGTTCAGAGCTGAAATGGAGCTGCCAGGAAATCAAATGGATTCTCTGAAGTTCTCTTGTTCCATCTGCTTGGATCTACTGAGGGATCCAGTGACTATTCCCTGTGGACACAGCTACTGCATGAACTGTATTAAAGACTACTGGGATGGAGAAGATCAGAGGAAAATCCACAGCTGCCCCCAGTGCAGACAAACCTTAAAACAAAGGCCTGCTCTGGTGAAAAATGTTGTGTTAGCAGAGTTGGTGGAGGATCTGAAGAAGACTGGTCTCCAAGCTGCTCCAGCTGATCACTGCTATGCTGGACCTGATGATGTGGTCTGTGACGTCTGCACTGGGAGGAAGATGAAAGCTGTAAGGTCCTGTCTGGTCTGTATGGCTTCATATTGTGAGAATCACCTGAAATATCACTATGAGGTCCCTGCGCTGATAAAGCACAAGTTATTCAACCCCTCCAAGAACCTCCAGGAGAACATCTGCTCTCATCATGATGAAGTGAAGAAGATCTTCTGTCGTACTGATCAGCAGTGCATCTGTTATCTCTGCACTATGGATGAACATAAAGGCCATGAAACAGTCCCAGCTGCAGCAGAAAGGGCTGAGAAGCAGAAGGAGCTCCAGGTGAGTCGACAACAAATCCAGCAGAGAATCCAGGACCAAGAGAAAGATGTGAAGCTGCTTCAGCAGGAGGTGGAGGCCATCAATGCCTCTGCTGATAAAGCAGTGGAGGACAGTGAGAAGATCTTCACTGAGCTGATCCGTCTCCTCCAGAAAAGAAGCTCTGATGTGAAGCAGCAGATCAGATCCCAGCAGGAAACTGAAGTGAGTCGAGTCCAAGAGCTTCAGGAGAAGCTGGAGCAGAAGATCACTGAGCTGAAGAGGAAAGACGCTGAGCTGGAGCAGCTCTCAGACACAGAGGATCACAACCAGTTTCTCCTCAACTACCCCTCACTGTCAGCACTCAGTGAGTCAACACACTCATCCAGGATCAAGATCCGTCCTCTGAGATGCTTTGAGGACGTGACAGCAGCTGTTTCAGATCTCAGAGATAAACTACAGGACGTCTTGAGAGACACCTGGACAAACATCTCACTGATGGTCACTCGAGTGGATGTTCAACTGTCAGAACCTGAACCAAAGAGCAGAGCTGGATTCTTGAAATATTCACAAGAAATCACTCTGGATCCAAACACGGCAAACAGGAATTTGTTATTATCTGAGGGGAACAGAAAAGTAATACTGGCTGACAGACAACTGTCTTATCCTGATCATCCAGACAGATTCAGTGACTGTTTTCAGGTCCTGAGTAGAGAGAGTCTGACTGGACAATGTTACTGGGAGGTGGAGTGGAGAGGAGAAGGTGTTTATGTTGCAGTTTCATACAAGAACATCAACAGAACAGGATGGTCAAAGGAATGCTTATTTGGATTCAATGACAAATCTTGGTCATTACGCAGTGACACAAACTGTTACACATTTTTGCACAACAACAATAAAACTCCAGTATCAGGTCCAGTTTCCTCCAGACTAGGAGTGTTCCTGGATCACAGAGCAGGTATTCTGTCTTTCTACAGCGTCTCTGAAACCATGACTCTCCTCCACAGAGTCCAGACCACATTCACTCAGCCTCTATATGCTGGAGTTGGACTTTGTACTGAAGGATCCTCTGCTGAGTTCATTAAACCTAAATAATCAGCATTGATCTGAGGTTCAGGTGGTTAAAATGTGTATTTTAGTTTCAGCTTCTTTAGTCTCCATCATTGTTGCTGAGAGCTCATTGTTGTCATTTCTTCACTGCTCAGAGATCAGCTGTCGTTATGGAGCTACTCTGTTGTCTTGTTTGTTGTTTAGTTGGTGTTGGAGTTATTTTGGGTGCTGCCCCTTCCTGTTTCTGTTCAGCCATGGAGGCCATCACTGCTCAGGAGGATTTTGATTCACCTCAACTAATTACATTTACAGTTATTGCTTTGTCAGATCAAATGTTTAAATCAATGTCCAGAAGAGCTGATGGAAACTGTAATATATATGATGATAATAAATCAGGACTTCAGTCATTACTTTAGTTAACAAAGATTAGATTCTGAATGAAACTGACTGTAATTAATTAACTTGACCTCTGGAACGTCGTCAGAACCTTTCTCAGGAGGATTTTATTCTAATTAATATTAAAATAAGGTTAACATGTTTCATGTCAGCAAAGAAAAAATCATCAATCAATTTAGAAGATTATATAAAATGCATTTTTTAAATAAATAAATTAATTCTTAACCCTGGACAGTTGTGGCTCTGCAAAATACAGAACTTAATTTAACTGCAGTTAAATTGTTTGCAACTTATTACAAGATCAATATTATTTAGTTCAGAATTTAACTATAAACAATGTCTTCTTACAAAGATGGATAGATTCTCAACACAAAACATTGATTTAGTTTTAAATTTCTTTCTTATTTCTCTGAACATTGCCAGTGATTATTTTCCTAGATATTTGATCTTCACACCAGATCCATGAAGACTATGATACCAACCCCTCTGAGTGGATGTTTATTACTGAAGACTACATAAAACTAAAGGCTCAATCTACAATCAACTGATAGATGTATGAACTGTGCCGACTGCAGAGATAGTTTATAAACTCATTGTAAAAACCGAAGAAATTGTCTTGAATTGTGAGATAAGTATGGACTTCTAGCCAAATTAGTTTAGATGCTTTTAACTGTTTGATTTTTATTACATGTGTTTTGTGCACAGATGAGATTTTATTGTGAAATGATTCTAAATCATCATTCTCGTGTGATCAAATTTATTGTTTTTGATTGGATCCAAGTCCTCTCAAGTACTTAAAAATCATTCAATATTAAACATTCAGGTTTTATTCAACTGCTGATTAGTTGTTAAGCTAATTATGTTCATGCTTATTGATTATCAATTTAAATTCTTGCCCTTATTTACATTCAGTGGTTGAAAACCTTAAAAGCATTTCTGATCTGTTTGTTTTCTTTTTTTATGTCTCATAATAAATCAATTATGCTTTGGTGTTAAACTATTAAAAATGATAAAAGTAAATCCAAAAGAAATAAAATAACGTCTGAGTCATCATTGATGTTTTCTGACTGTATTTATGGACTGGTTTTACTAGAATGAGTTCCATAACTTTCATGGACAGAATTTCGAGGCGCAGCCAAGTTGAGGGGATCCATTTTGGTGGCCTTAGGATTGCGTCTCTGCTTTTTGCAGATGATGTGATCCTATTGGCTTCATCAGCTCGTGATCTACAACTCTCACTGGAGCAGTTCGCAGCCGAGTGTGAAGCAGCCAGGATGAGGATCTCTACCTCCAAATCCGAGACCATGGTCTTGAGCCAGAAAAGGGTAGAGTGCCTTCTCCGTGGTCCTGCCTCAAGTGGAGGAGTTCAAGTATCTTGGGATTTTGTTCACGAATGAGGGAAAAATGGAGCAGGAGATCGATAGATGGATTGGTCTGTCGTCCAGTCTGTTGTGGTGAAGAGAGCGCTGAGTCATAAAGCAAAGCTCTCGATTTGCCAGTCGATCTACGTTTCCTACCCTCATCTCTGGTCCTGAGCTTTGGGCCGTGACCAAAAGAACGAGATCATGGATTCAAGCGGCTGAAATGAGTTTACTCCACAGGGTGTCTGGGCTCTCCCTTAGAGATAGGGTGAGAGGTTCGGTCATCCAGGAGGGACTCAGAGTAGAGCCACTGCTTCTCTATGTCGAGAGGAGCCAGTTGAGGTGGCTCAGGCATCTGGTTAGGATGCCTCCTGGATGCCTGGGAAGACCCAGGACACGCTGGAGGGACGATGTTTCTCTGCTGGCCTTGGAACGCCTTGGGATTCCCCCAGAGGAGCTGGAACAATGGCTGGGGAGAGGGAAGTCTGTGTCTCCCTGCTTAGGCTGCTGCCCCTGCAACCCAACCCTGGATAAGCGGAAGATGATGATGGATGGATGGGTAGGTTGGTTGGTTCCTGGAACCAATTCATTATCACTGTTTTATTTAGGAAGCTGCTTGTTGGGATGATGGTTCTTTGAAGTTTATGTTTTTGGTCTCTTTATAAAATCTACATCTGGTCTGGCGTTCTCTTTAACTGTGTCACATTTGTGGACGGGGATATCAGCTGAAGAACTGCTGCCAGAAATTTAATGCTCTCCTTTTATTGATGATAAACTTGGTCCGTTCTTTCAGTGTTTAACCATGTCTCTCTCTTAGACAAAGATATTGGCTGAGGTTTTAATCAAAGTAATTGTATGATGAAATGTTCTTCACTGAAGACAGACATTTCCCAGACAGTCGATTCAAAACTTGACCTCAATTCATCAGTTGTCCAACACTAAATGTCCCTTAGTATTTGTTGATTTTGCCTCCTATTTATGCAACACAAAGATTTTTTTGTGGGAGTTAAAAGACCTCAAATGTTGATTCTTGCATAAGTAAATAATTGATCCACAGATTTTTACTGTGCGATAAATATTTACCACAAAAGAGTTTGTAAGTTTACTCCCACAGATTAATAATGTCAACACTACTTACAGCAATTGCTACTTGTGAAACCAATGCTGCAAGTAAAAATAAATATTCCACTGAATCTGGTCGACTGGAGGCCAAAGTCAGAGTCTGAACTGAAATGTTTAAAAAGCTGGAAGTGAAGTGAGAAAAGCAGCAGCAGTCTGAAGTCTTTGGAGATCCTCTGCCCCTCCCAACTGCAGCTGCTGTTAAGCTCCTCCCTTCTGTTCAACACAGAGTTCAGCTCTGTTGCTGCATTTCCTGGTTCCTCCCGTTAGACTCGTCTGAAAGCTTGAGGATCGGTACGATCACTGAGCTGACCAGACAAACTGCTGCAGATCAGTAAGTAACAAACTGGTGTTTGGCTTCTTGTGGGACACATCTGGAGGAGGAATAGAAACCTGAGACATTCAGTGTTGCTGAGAAGAGAAATGGCTCAGGGAGGAAATCAGATGGATTCAGGTAAATACTCCTGTTCCATCTGTTTGGATCTACTGAAGGATCCAGTGACTATTCCCTGTGGACACAGCTACTGTATGAACTATATTAAAGACTTCTGGGATGGAGAAGATCAGAGGAAAATCTACAGCTGCCCTCAGTGCAGACAGACATTCATACCAAGGCCTGTCTTAGTAAAAAGCACCATGTTAGCAGAGTTATTGGAGGATCTGAAGAAGACTGGTCTCCAAGCTGCTCCAGCTGATCACTGCTATGCTGGACCTGAAGATGTGGCCTGTGATGTCTGCACTGGGAGGAAGATCAAAGCTGTCAAGTCCTGTCTGGTGTGTTTAGTGTCTTACTGTCAGAATCACCTCCAACCTCACTATGATGTCCCTGGACTGAAGAAACACAAGCTGGTGAACCCCTCCAAGAAGCTCCAGGAGAACATCTGCTCTCGTCATGATGAGGTGATGAAGATCTTCTGTCGTACTGATCAGCAGTGTATCTGTTATCTCTGCACTATGGATCAACATAAAGGCCATGAAACAGTCCCAGCTGCAGCAGAAAGGGCTGAGAAGCAGAAGGAGCTCCAGGTGAGTCGACAACACATCCAGCAGAGAATCCAGGACCAAGAGGAAGATGTGAAGCTGCTTCAACAGGAGGTGGAGGCCATCAATGCCTCTGCTGATAAAGCAGTGGAGGACAGTGAGGAGATCTTCACTGAGCTGATCCGTCTCCTCCAGAAAAGAAGCTCTGATGTGAAGCAGCAGATCAGATCCCAGCAGGAAACTGAAGTGAGTCGAGTCCAAGAGCTTCAGGAGAAGCTGGAGCAGAAGATCACTGAGCTGAAGAGGAAAGACGCTGAGCTGGAGCAGCTCTCAGACACAGAGGATCACAACCAGTTTCTCCTCAACTACCCCTCACTGTCAGCACTCAGTGAGTCGACACACTCATCCAGCATCAAGATCCGTCCTCTGAGATACTTTGAGGACGTGACAGCAGCTGTTTCAGAGCTCAGAGATAAACTACAGGACGTCCTGAGAGACACCTGGACAAACATCTCACTGATGGTCACTCAGGTGGATGTTCTACTGTCAGAACCAGAGACCAGAGCTGGATTCTTAAAATTTTCACAAGAAATCACGCTGGATCCAAACACAGCAAACTGGAAGCTGGTATTATCTGAAGGAAACAGAAAAGTGACATCAACGAACAAACTACAGTCTTATCCTGATCATCCAGACAGATTCACTGTTTATAATCAGGTTCTGAGTAGAGAGAGTCTGACTGGACGTTGTTACTGGGAGGTGGAGTGGAGAGGAGGAGTCATTGTAGCAGTTTCATGCAAGAACATCAGCAAAACAGTAAAGTCAAAGAACACTTTATTTGGACTCAATGACAAATCTTGGTCCTTATATTCTGACACAAGCCATTTCATATTTTGGCACAATGGTATTAAAACTCCAGTATCAGGTCCAGTCTCCTCCAGACTAGGAGTGTTCCTCAATCACAGAGCAGGTATCCTGTCTTTCTACAGCGTCTCTGAAACCATGACTCTCCTCCACAGAGTCCAGACCACATTCACTCAGCCTCTACATGCTGGGGTTTATGTTCATCATACTGAAGGATCCTCTGCTGAGTTCATTAAACCTAAATAATCAGCAGTGATCTGATGTCCAAGTGGTTAAAATGTGTATTTTAGTTTCAGCTTCTTTAGTCTCCATCATTGTTGCTGAGAGCTCATTGTTGTCATTTCTTCACTGCCCAGAGATCAGCTGTCGTTATGGAGCTACTCTGTTGTCTTCTTTGTTGTTTAGTTGGTGTTGAAGTTTGTTTGGGTGCTGCCCCTTCCTGTTTCTGTTCAGCCATGGAGGCCATCACTGCTCAGGAGGATTTTGATTCATCTAAACTATTTAAATTTACATTTGTTGCTTTGTCAGATCAAATGTTTAAATCCATGTACAGGTGAGCTGTTGGAAACTTTAATCATCATAATCATCCAGCAGAACATCAGTCATCATTTCACTGGACAAAGATCAGATTCTGGATCAAACTGATTATAATTAATTAACTCGGCCTCTGGAACGTGGTGAGAACCTCTTTTAACAGCATCCTTTAGTTTAGTCAAGAACCTTTTATGTTGGGACCATCTATGAGTTTCTAAATTTCTATGCTATAATTATACACATGAACTCCTAAAATCTTATAAAACAAAAAGCTATTATTTTCCACATTGTGGTTCATTTTACAACTGACAAAAAATATTTAAAGGAAAAAGATAAAATAAAGAGAGAGAGAAGTTTGATATAATGTAAGAGAAAAATTGAATCTTAAACTTCTGGTCATCAAAACAACTTTAAGAAGAAAGTGCATTTTACTCTCAGGAATAAACCTGTGAAATAATCTAGCAAACAAAGATCAGCAAAGGAAAAGCATAAATCAGTTTAGAAGAAGACAAAAAAATCCTTTTTAAAAAAATATTAACATTAATATTAACATTAAGAACAATTGTTTTCATCCTGACTGACAATGGGAAATCAGAACTAATGGAGTTAAATTGTTTTTTGTTTCTGCTGTTTTGTGACAAGATTAATATAATTTTAGTTGAGAATTTGATCAGAAACAAAGTGTTGTTCCAAAGATGGACAGATTTCAACAACAAAAAACATTCATTTAGTTTTAAATTAATCTCTTATTTCTTTGAACATTCCCAGCGATTATTTTCTCAGATCTTCTTTCTTCACATATCACTCATGAAGACTATGACACTCAGTCCCCTGAATGGAAGTTTATCAGTTCAGTTTAGATGATTTTTAACCACTTGATTTTTTTTCCATGTGTTTTTTTTTGTTTTTTTTTTTGTGCTCAGATGAGGTTTTGTTGTGAATTGATTATGCTTTTGGTAAAAGGAAAATCATCACTGCCATGTGAATGGATTTATTATTTTGATTGGACCAAGGTCCTCCCAAATGTTTAAAAATTATTTAATCTTTCAAAATTATGGTTAATGTTATTATCGTAGTGCTGTTAAGTTTTTGTGCTAATTATATTCCAGCATGCTGATTATCAAATTAAATTCTTGCTCTGACTTACAGCCTTAAAAGCTGCATTAGCTTTTGTGATCTCTTTGTTTTCTCTTTTATGTCTGATAATAAATCAAATATGTTTGGGTTTTAAACTGTTAAAAATGATTAAAGTGAATCCAAAGGAAAGAAAATGATTTCTGAACCATTACTGATGTTTTCTGACTGGGTTTATGGACTGGTTTTACTAGAATGAATTCCTGGAACCAGTTCATTATCTCTGTTTTATTTAGGATGCTGCTTGTTGGGATAATGGTTCTCAAACTGCAGTACGTGTAACAGTGGGTGTTCATGTCAAACTAAAGGCGTTCACAAGTCAAATCTCAAATCTGTAACAATTAAAATAAATATTTCTTCTACAAATGCATAAAATCTAGTCCACCTATAACACGGCATTGGTGGAGGTTAGAAAATCCTGTATTGTTTGTCCTCAGGTCTAATTTACTACAAGAACTTTTAACAATTGTCTTTTGACATTTAATCCAGCATGTAAACAAACTATCAAAGTCTGTTTCATTGTTTCAGAATCTGATATAGTGTAATATCGATCACATTAAGAAAACAAATAGTAATTTATGCACAAAGAAAAATAACAAGAAAAAAACTAATGTGAAATTTCTGAATGAATCAAATAAAAGCAAAGCTGATCTTTACAGATTTTATTTATAAGTGTAAAAGGTTTAAAAAAAACATGAGTAAAATGTTTCATAAGTTTTGTCTAGTACCTACAAATCAACACTAGATGGCAGTATAAGGCAGCGAAACCAGGACAGAGGTTTATTGACCTGAATGTCATTCAACACGTGAATTAAGCAGCTTATCTTATTGACTTGTGTTTGTAAAGTGCCTTAAGACAACATTTGTTGTGAAGTAGCACTATTTAAATAAACTGAATAAAACTGAATTGAAGTTGTCCCTAAGATGACCTCACATCTGACTCTGGAACACAAGTTATTGTCAGTTTAATGACTCGAAGGTACGTGGGCCATGTGGCTGCAAAACAAGCCCTGATCACCACCCCTCCACCAGCATGGATGTCAATTAACAGATGCTTCAACCCATCCAAACAAGCCATACCTGTTCAGTCTTTTTCTAGACATCCTGACATAAACCTTAAAACCTAATACGCTACTGAAAACTGATTGAAAATCTGAGATTGTTTTGTGTCTTTTCTCTTCGCTCATGACCTTGTTGAGGATTAGCTGGGAAATCAACTCCTGGGAAGATCACTGGCTGTTTTCCACTCACGATTATTAATCTTTCTGATATAAAAGCACAGAGTTCAAATCTTCTGGAAATGACCTCATAATTCTTCCCACATTGATATGCAGCAACTATTGGTTTTCTAAGGTCATTGCTGATTTATTGCAACCTCGGTGTTGTGTAAAACCAGACCTGTATGCTTCAGGGTAGAATAACAAAAAAAAAACCTTTAAGATAACTTTATTGTCCACAACCTTTGAGATGGAGATATGCCTTTGACATCTGGCAGAAATCATCCATACAACACACACACAGATTAAAAACTACCCAATGAGCCATAAGTAAAGCAACAACTCCATAAACTTGAACTAATAAAAGCATTAAAAGCATCATTAAGATCAATGTATCAATAAAAGAAAATAAAACAATGATCTAGTCAATGTGTGTCTATTTAAGGTATTCCTTGATCAGAATCAACACAGCTGTGAGGATAAATGAGTGTTGATAGTGTTTTGGTTTTGTTAGTGGGACCATCAGTCCTCTTCAGGCTGGAAGCAGCTTTGAGGAGGGTTGCAGAGGATGTGTTGGGTCATTGCAAATATGGATTGCTTTTACCTTTAACATGCATTCATATAGATGGGGAGGATACATTTGGTGGTGACTGATTATCTTACCAGCCTGTTTGACCACCTGGTTGAACTTTTTTCCATCTTTAGCAAGAAGCTTCCCTAAACAGAAAACAATATTAAAGGAGGGAACCATTTTAATGAGGGCTCTGTGAACCAGTTGCAAAGTGTTTAGTTTTGTTGAAGCTCCTTAGCTTCCATAAGAGAAAGACACCTTTCTCTAACCCTTTTATACACACATTCAACTGATTTGAGGTCTCTCTCTCTCTCTATCTCTCTGTCTGTCCACAACTCAAGAAAGCTGCTGACATTCAGGACACGCAGTGCTTTAAGAGAACGGTTGAACCGTAATAAAAGCAGATGAGAAATCCATGAACAATACACACACATTATGTCTGAGGCTTATCTAAATGGCCCAAAACTTCATCAAGAAGGGTCAGAATGGCATGCTCTACCCTTCAGTTAGCCAGGTAATCAAACTGTATGGGGTCCATGTGATTGACCACTGAGGACAGAAGATTTTTACTCTCCATTCATTTGCTTAATACAGATGTAACAGCTACTGGTCTAAAGTAATTCAGAGCTCCTGCACTTGCTTTTGTGGGAACAGGGACAACAGATGACATTTTCCAAGTTTGTGAGATGAAGTCGACATTAATAAAACTCTCAAATAATTGTCTAAATATGGGATCCAGTTGTGTTGCACATTCCTTCAGAACCTTGCCCTTAATTTTATCTGGAACAGTAGGTTTACTGTGATTAATTTTCTCAAAAATTGAAATTACCTCCTGATCTTTTAATATCACAGGAACTGGTTACAAAGCTGCACAAATGGATTCAGTTTTACAATTGAATAATGGGCAATTGAGGCGTTAGCAAGGCCGATGGGGTCAACATACTGAGGGGAATCTTTTTCTTTTCTTCACATTATCTTGTTCAGACCCCTCCAGACATTTTTTGCATTTCCCGACTCTATTCCTATTCAGCTTTATCTTTGTAACTTATCTTTACTTTCCTCATCATGCATAATATTTGCTTTACTAATTCAGTCATCTTCTCTACATCTCCCCCCTTAAAATCTTCACTTTTTTTGGTTAAAATATGCCTCAATTATTTATCAACCTATGGGTTATTGTTATTACTGGAAATGTCTTCACTGAAGAACATTTCCCGGACAGTAGATTCAAAACTAGACCTGAGTTCATCAGTTGTCCAACACTGAATGTCGTTAACAGCAGATTTCTCCCTTTTCAGATTCTGGAGATCTTTTGGTAAAAGGATTAATGGCATTGTGGTCCGACTGGCCAAAATGTAAACACCTGGCCACATAATCATCTTCAATGTTACCAAAACATTTATCCAAGGATTTTATCTCTTCATGTTGGATAAGTCACGTATTGTTCAAGGTTTGGGAGAAGAGTGGAAACATCACATCTGTTAAAATCCCCCATTAGAACATCCAGGTTCTCCCTGAAGTAGTGTTTTGTCTTATTGTAGCGATCAGTTATGAACTCAGCTGCAAAAGCATAGTCTGGTCCAGGCACATAAACCAGATTAACAGTGATCTGTCTGAACTCCTGAGGAAGATAATGGGGTCAGAAGAATACGGTCAAGATCCCATGATGTTTGGAGCAGTCAGTTTCACAAACTGTGATATTGGTTACCCAGCTGTTCTCCACAAACATGCATAATACGGCTCTGATATTAAGCTACTGAGATGTGCAAATTCACATTTTTTTTATGATTAACTGAATGTTTAATCATGACTTTAAATGAATACATTTGTAATAGATTAATGAAACCTGCTGTTTTTGTTGATATGAACTCTTACTTATGCAACACAAAGATTTTTTTGGAGTTAAAAGACCTCAAATGTCGATTCTTGCATAAGTAAATAATTGATCCACAGATTTTTACTGTGCGATAAATATTTACCACAAAAGAGTTGGTAAATTTTCTCCCACAGTCAGAGTCTGATAACCTACAGGACGTCCTGAGAGACACCTGGACAAACATCTCACTGATGGTCACTCAGGTGGATGTTTTATTGTCAGAACCAGAGACCAGAGCTGGATTTTTAAAATACTCACAAGAAATCACTCTGGATCCAAACACAGTAAACAGGAAGCTGGCTTTATCTGAGGATAATAGAAAAGCAACATTAATGAAACAACAACAGTCTTATCCTGATCATCCAGACAGATTCACTGGTCATTGTCAGGTGCTGAGTAGAGAGAGTCTGACTGGACGTTGTTACTGGGAGGTGGAGTGGAGAGGAGGAGTTATTGTAGCAGTTTCATACAAAAATATCAGCAGAAGAGGACAGGTAGAGAAAAGTGTGTTTGGATTAAATGACAAATCTTGGTCACTTCGCTGTGACAAAAATAGTTATACGATTTATCACAATGATATTGAAACTCCAGTATCAGGTCCAGTTTCCTCCAGACTAGGAGTGTTCCTGGATCACAGAGCAGGTATTCTGTCCTTCTACAGCGTCTCAGAAACCATGACTCTCCTCCACAGAGTCCAGACCACATTCACTCAACCTCTACATGCTGGGGTTGGACTTTTAGGTGATGAATCCTCTGCTAAGTTCATTCGACTGAAATAGTCAGTAATTTCTGTTTTAGTCTCCATCATCGCTGCTGAGAGCTGATTGTTGTCATTTCTTCACTGCTCAGAGATCAGCTGTCGTTATGGAGCTACTCTGTTGTCTTGTTTGTTGTTTAGTTGGTGTTGGAGTTAGTTTGGGTGCTGCCCCTTCCTGTTTCTGTTCAGCCATGGAGGCCATCACTGCTCAGGAGGATTTTGATTCACCTAAACTAATCACATTTAGTTATTGCTTTGTCAGATCAAATGTTGTTGTTGTTGTTCAAACCTATGTACAGATGAGCTGATGGAAACTGTAATATATATATGATGAGAATCAATGAGGACTTCCGTCATTATTTTATTGGACAAAAATCAGATTGTGGATCAAGCTGACTGTAATTAACTAACTTTACCTCTGGAATGTGGTCAGAACCTTCTGTCAGGAGGATTTTATTCTAATTAGTATTAATGAAATAAAATTAACATGTTTCATGTTAGCAAAGGAAAAACATAAGAAGATGCAAATAGATTTTAAAAAAATAAATATAACAATGAAGAGCAGCTGTTCTTAATTCTGGACGGTACTGATTCTGGAATATAGAACAGTATTTAAATGCAATTAAATTGTTTGCAATTTATGACAAGATCAATATTATTTTACTTTAGAATTTCATTAGAAACAAAGTCTTGATATGAAGATAAACAGTTTTCAACGCAAAACATTGGTTTCGTTTTAAATTTCTTTCTTACTTTTCTGGAAATTCCCAGTGAATGTTTTCCCAGATATTCCTTCTTCACTCCACATCCATGAAGACAACGACACTCAATCCTCTTAATGGATGTTTATCATTAAAGTCTATTTAAAACTAAAGGTTCAATCCATTAACGAACAGATAACTGATGAACTTTCCACACTGCAGATATAGTTCATAAACTCATTGTGAAAACTGAAGAAATTGTCTTAGATACTTTAGATGCGTTTGAAATGTTTGATTTTTTTCCCACATGTTTTGTGCACAGATTGAGGTCTTATTTTGAATTGACTTTGTTTTTTGTAAAAAGTAAAATCATGTTTGAGCAGATCCATGTCCTATCAAGTATTAAGAAATTAATCAGTCTTTGACAATTCAGTTTAACATTATTAATCTACTGCTGCTGAGTTTTTGAGCTAATTTTGTTTAAGTCTATTGGTTATCATATTGCACTGACTTACAGTCAGTGGCTGGGAACCATACAAACTGCTTTAGCTTTTGTGATCTCTTTGTTTTCTTTTTTTATGTCTGATAATAAATTATGTTTTTATTTTAAACTATTATAAAATGAATAAAGTAAGTCCAAAAGGCTTTCTGAACCATCACTGATGTTTTCTGTCCGCTCCGATGAGAAGTTGCCTATTGACACAAAGAAATCCCTGTTCTTTAGGAAGGATTCGAACCAATTAAGCACCGTACCAGAGAGTCCGACCCAGCTCTCCAGTCGCTTCAATAATATCTCCTGGTCAACAGTGTCAAATGCTGAGCTGAGGTCCAACAGAACCAACACTGTGGTTCCTCCACAGTCTGTATTTGTGTGGATATCATTGAACACTTTGACGAGGGCAGCCTCAGTGCTGTGTTGAGCATTGAAACCGGACTGAAAGACATCAAAGCGGTTTGTCATTGTTAAAAAGCTGTTTAACTGTTGAAACACAGCTTTTTGAATAATTTTGCTGAAAAATGGAAGGTTAGAGATCGGCCTGTAATTCTGCAACAGTGATTTACCCAGATTGTTCTTTTTTAACAGCGGTTTGATAACTGCTGTGTTTAGAGCCTTGGAGGGAAACACCTGATGAGAGGGATGAGTTCACGATTTGAATCAGATCAGATGCAATGACAGGCAGAACTTTCTTAAGGAAGGTTGTAGGTAGGATATTAAGACCGCAGGAAGAGGAGCTCAATTGTTTTAAAATTTCTTCTAAGTTTTCATAGTTGAGTTGGTGAAATTCAGCCATTTTCTCTGCATTTGTGATGTTTGGTTATAGCATCGTTATTGGATGTGGTGTGAATATGCAGATTAACCCTCGTCTTTTTGAATTTTCTTTGAAAAAATGTTGGCAAATTCATTGCAGGCCCTGGCAGAGTGGAGATCTGGGGGTAAAAATCACAGGAGGGTTTGTCAACCGGTCAACTGTGGGAAACAAGGCACGAGTGTTGTTGATGTTTTTGTTTATGATTTCTGCAAATCCCTTGCATGTTTTAGTGATGAGTGATAGCTTCGCAGCCTTTCTTTGTAGATTTCATGGTAAACATGAAATTGAGATCTCTTCAGCTGTCACCTTCTTGGACGGGGATATCAGCTGAACTACTGCTGCCAACAATTTAATGCTCTCCTTTTATCAATGATAAACTTCTGTCTGAACTCCGGAGGAAGATAATGGGGTCAGAAGGATACAATCAAGACCTCATAATGTTTGGAGCAGTCAGTTTCACAAACTGTGATATCGGTTCTCCACAAACATGCATAATACGGCTCTGATATTTAGCTATTATTGAGATGTTTAATCATGACTTTAAATGAGTATCACACAGATGAATAATGTCAACACTTCTTACAACAATTGCTACTTGTGAAACCAATGCTGCATGTAAAAATAAATATTCCACTGAATCTGGTCGACTGGAGGCCAAAGTCAGAGTCTGAACTGAAATGTTTAAAAAGCTGGAAGTGAAGTGAGAAAAGCAGCAGCAGTCTGAAGTCTTTGGAGATCCTCTGCCCCTCCCAACTGCAGCTGCTGTTAAGCTCCTCCCTTCTGTTCAACACAGAGTTCAGCTCTGTTGCTGCATTTCCTGGTTCCTCCCGTTAGACTCGTCTGAAAGCTTGAGGATCGGTACGATCACTGAGCTGACCAGACAAACTGCTGCAGATCAGTAAGTAACAAACTGGTGTTTGGCTTCTTGTGGGACACATCTGGAGGAGGAATAGAAACCTGAGACATTCAGTGTTGCTGAGAAGAGAAATGGCTCAGGGAGAAAATCAGATGGATTCAGGTAAATACTCCTGTTCCATCTGTTTGGATCTACTGAAGGATCCAGTGACTATTCCCTGTGGACACAGCTACTGTATGAACTGTATTAAAGAACACTGGGATGGAGAAGATCAGAGGAAAATCTACAGCTGCCCTCAGTGCAGACAGACATTCATACCAAGGCCTGTCTTAGTAAAAAACACCATGTTAGCAGAGTTAGTCGAGGATCTGAGGAAGATTGGACACCAAGCTGCTCCAGCTGATCATTGCTATGCTGGACCTGAAGATGTGGCCTGTGATGTCTGCGTTGGGAGGAAGATGAAAGCTGTCAAGTCCTGTCTGGTGTGTTTAGTGTCTTACTGTCAGAATCACCTCCAACCTCACTATGATGTCCCTGGACTGAAGAAACACAAGCTGGTGAACCCCTCCAAGAAGCTCCAGGAGAACATCTGCTCTCGTCATGATGAGGTGATGAAGATCTTCTGTCGTACTGATCAGCAGTGTATCTGTTATCTCTGCACTATGGATGAACATAAAGGCCATGAAACAGTCCCAGCTGTAGCAGAAAGGGCTGAGAAGCAGAAGGAGCTCCAGGTGAGTCGACAACAAATCCAGCAGAGAATCCAGGACCAAGAGGAAGATGTGAAGCTGCTTCAGCAGGAGGTGGAGGCCATCAATGCCTCTGCTGATAAAGCAGTGGAGGACAGTGAGAAGATCTTCACTGAGCTGATCCGTCTCCTCCAGAAAAGAAGCTCTGATGTGAAGCAGCAGATCAGATCCCAGCAGGAAACTGAAGTGAGTCAAGTCAAAGAGCTTCAGGAGAAGCTGGAGCAGGAGATCACTGAGCTGAAGAGGAAAGACGCTGAGCTGGAGCAGCTCTCAGACACAGAGGATCACAACCAGTTTCTCCTCAACTGCCCCTCACTGTCAGCACTCAGTGAGTCAACACACTCATCCAGGATCAAGACTGGTCCTCTGAGATACTTTGAGGACGTGACAGCAGCTGTTTCAGAGCTCAGAGACAAACTACAGGACGTCCTGAGAGACACCTGGACAAACATCTCACTGATGGTCACTCAGGTGGATGTTTTATTGTCAGAACCAGAGACCAGAGCTGGATTCTTAAAGTATTCAACAGAAATCACTCTGGATCCAAAGACAGCAAACAGGAAGCTGGTATTATCTGAAGGAAACAGAAAAGCAACATTAATGAAACAACAACAGTCTTATCCTGATCATCCAGACAGATTCACTTATTATGATCAGGTCCTGAGCAAAGAGAGTCTGACTGGACGTCGTTACTGGGAGGTGGAGTGGAGAGGGAGAAAAATTGAAGTAGCAGTTTCATACAAGAATATCTGTAGAGCAGGAGGGTTAGAAGAATGTGTGTTTGGATTCAATGACAAATCTTGGTCTTTACGCTGTGACATAGACAGTTACACATTTTGGCACAACAGCATTAAAACTCCAGTATCAGGTCCAGTTTCCTCCAGACTAGGAGTGTTCCTGGATCACAGAGCAGGTATTCTGTCCTTCTACAGCGTCTCAGAAACCATGACTCTCCTCCACAGAGTCCAGACCACATTCACTCAACCTCTCCATGCTGGGATTTGGCTGTTTGATGATGGAGACTCTGCTAAGTTCATGAAGCTGAAATAATCAGCAATGATCTGGAACATGGTCAGCACCTCTTGTCAGGAGGATTTTTTTCTACTTAACGTTAACGAAATAAAAATAGCATTTTTCACTATAAATATGACTACAAAAGTGTGGGAAAAACAGTCATGTCTTGGACACAAATACAGGCTGACAAGCAGCAATGACGGAAGATTGTTTCGCAAAAATGTGATGTTATAATAATTAAATTTAATGAAATCGAGTCAAATACCAGACCAAGAGTATAATCCATCAGACGGTCGTAAAAACAGAGACAATAAAGAAACTAGAACCAGTATTCAGCTTGAGCTTAAGAGAAGGAACTGGTGATCTCTTCTTGATCCAGAAAGAAATATATATACTGATGAAAATGATCAGCGGATCAAGATACATTTGGGAGAGGATAACAAAGCTTGTCTGTTCAGCACATTTCAGCAACAAGGCAATTCAAAGAGTTTTACATGAAGAAAATATGACACAACAAAGAGCAAAAAAACACATTGTCGTGGCAAAATGAAGGAAAATGATTAAAGGTAGGAATACAGAGAACAATTAAGATTTTTCAGTTTTATTAATTAAAGGAAGCGCAAAAAAATTCGGTGTTAGCCTTGATTTATAGGAACTCAGTGTTTCGGCTGTTTTGCAGTTTTCTGGAAGTTTGTTCCAGATTTGTGGTGCATAAAAACTGGAAGCTGCTTCTCCATGTTTGGTTCTGGGGATGCAGAGCGGACCAGAACCAGAAGACCTGAGTGTTGTGGAAGGTTGAGATGACGACAACAGGTCCTCTACATGCTGAGGTAGAGGCTATTTAATGACTTTTAATGATTTTTTTTTTTTGATGAAGGAGACTCTCCAGAGTTCAAGATACCAGAATAGGGTTATATAAAAAAATCATGTGACAGAAAAAAATAGATATGTGTAAAGTTTATACCATATATTTTGCTTCTAATTCCTAGAATCTGAACTTTTACATACTTTTTAACTGCTTTCTTCAAGTACTCTGAAAATCTCGTTGTTGGACTTTTTAGTTTGGTCAAGAACCTCTTCTGCATGGGGCCTCGATGAGTCTCTAACTTTCTATGATTTCATGATCAAAAGCTTTTACATCACAGAATCTGATTTATTGTAAAACTGTACAAAAATATTTAAGCAAAAATAATTAATAAAAATAGAAGGTTGATATAATTTAAGAGAATAACTGAATCTTAAAATGTTATTCTTCAAAAACAACTTACAGTGCATTTCACTGTCTGGAATACAACTATGGAATAATCTAGCAGGGAAATTTAAGTAAAGGAAAAACATGACTCAGTTAAGAATAAACAAAATGCATTTTTTATATAAAAAGTTGAGCTGTCATCTTAAATTCTTGACATTAATGGCTCTGGGAAATACAGAACTAATGAGGTTAAATTATTGTCTGCTACCTTTATTTTGTGACAAGATTAATTCAGTTTTAGTTTAGAATTTGATCAGAAACAAAGAATTCTTACAAAAATAAACAGATTTCAACTGAAAACATTTGATTAATGTAAATCCAAAGGAAATAAAATGATTTCTGAACCTTCATTGATATGTTCTGACTTGTGTTCAGATGAGGTTTTATTATGAAATGATTCTGGGTTTTTTTTTTTTTTTTTTGAAAAAAAGAAAATCATCATTCTAGTATGACTGGATTTGTTGGTTTTGCTTCATTAAAAGCTGCAAGTATATCAATCATAATTCGTCTTTTCAGTGTTTGCCAGCCTCTTATTCCTGCAGACATGAATGCCTCTGATCATATAAGCAGTCCTTGATGTTGTTTTCTTTCCACCAGATGTCATCTCCAAAGTATGTATGTTTTCTCCGTTTCTGCTCCTCAGACTTGTTCCTATATTTTGGTTGTCATGTCACATATACAGAAAATACAAAAACAAAACAACAAAAAAAACAAAAACAAAAAAAAACAATAAAAGCCAGTTCTTAATCAAATATAGTGTTAACATTGACATGAAAAATGACACTTAGAAGGAACAGAAGACATGAGGAGGTAAGTAAAAGTAAATTTTAGAAGATTTCAGATACACAGTCAAAGAGGTCAGACGGCTTGGGGTTACCACTTAAGGTGAACGCTCATGCTCCTCTTGTAGTGCTCTTGATGAAGCTTGATGGAATCCAGGTGTACAGGAACACCTGCTGGAGCTGCCCAGCCAACTGTGCTCCATGACGCCCTCTGGAGGCTGGCTGAAAGAACTAAAGAGATGAATTGTAAAAACTCCCAGACCCCAAGTTATTACTGGTACTTTTGGTGTCATTGTGGAAATTCAATGCAATTATACCATAAAAAAAGAAATTGTCAGGACCCTGGGTTGTTTTGGGTTTTGATTATTTGATTTTAGTTGTGATTATTTGTTGTTCTGTGTTCCTTTGTCTTCTATTCTTTGATTAGATCAGCTTTGTTACTGTTTTACTTCAGCTCAGTCCTTTCTTACCTGTTCTTGTTAGATCATGTTTATTTCTCTCCCTGTATTTAGTGATTCTTTGCAACAGTTAGATTACTTTCCTAGTTCCCCTGTTTACTCTCCCTCGCCCCCTGCTGCCATTCGTTCTGTTAAACCCTTCCATCTTTTTGCACCTGGATTCCTGTGTTTTTGTTCTGCTCTGGCTCCCTGTATTCCCTATGACTTTTGTAAGTTTTTTGCTCATCATTTTTAAATTAAATTACCAAATCCACTCGCCGCCTCTGTCTCTCTGGATTTGAGTCCACCATCACCACAACTACAAATGTGACAGAAAAGAACTTGAAAACACCTGATTCAGACAGAATGGAAAAAGTATCAATAAAAATGAACTGCAGCAAGTTCAAGATATAAACTGAACAGATCTTAAGAAATTTAAAACTAAATATTAACTCTATTTTCCATAACTGTATTTATCTTTGTATTAGGCTGTGTTAGGTTATAGCTTTTTAGACTTTGGCTAACCTGAATTGTAGGTCTTATTGCACAATCAATTTGCAGTTAGTTGTATATTAACTCACCACAGCTTTGTATAAAGGTGAGACGGAAAAGCAAACAGCTTCTTTTCCTGGAATCAGACATCTAGTAAATTCTGTCCCACCTTTTCACCACTGTTCAGTTCACAGTAGATTTAATGGATTATAACCTTTGACAAATCTGAGAGATTTAGGATCTGTATGATTGCTGTGATTCAAAGGGCAAAAGCTGACAAATCAAACTGCTGTGGTTGAGATGGTTAAAAAAAAAAACTGGGTTTGGCCTCTGGCGTGACACATTTATTTCCTTTGGAAGAAATGAAACTGCAGAGACTCTCATGACTCTTCAGAGCTGAAATGGAGCAGCCAGGAAATCAAATGGATTCACTGAAGTTCTCTTGTTCGATCTGTTTGGATCTACTGAAGGATCCAGTGACTATTCCCTGTGGACACAGCTACTGTATGAACTGTATTAAAGTCCACTGGGATGAAGAAGATAGGAGGAGAGTCTACAGCTGCCCTCAGTGCAGACAGACCTCCAAACTGAGACCAGTCTTGGTGAAAAATTTCATGTTAGCAGAGTTGGTGGAGGATCTGAAGAAGACTGGTCTCCAAGCTGCTCCAGCTGATCACTGCTATGCTGGACTTGAAGATGTGGCCTGTGATGTCTGCACTGGGAGGAAGAGGAAAGCTGTCAAGTCCTGTCTGGTGTGTTTGGTGTCTTACTGTAAGAATCACCTTAAACATCACTATGATGTCCCTGGACTAAAGAAACACAAGCTGGTGAACCCCTCCAAGAACCTCCAGGAAAACATCTGCTCTCGTCATGATGAGGTGATGAAGATCTTCTGTCGTACTGATCAGCAGTGTATCTGTTATCTCTGCACTATGGATGAACATAAAGGCCATGAAACAGTCCCAGCTGCAGCAGAAAGAGCTGAGAAGCAGAAGGAGCTCCAGGTGAGTCGACAACAAATCCAGCAGAGAATCCAGGACCGAGAGAACGATGTGAAGCTGCTTCAGCAGGAGGTGGAGGCCATCAATGCCTCTGCTGGTAAAGCAGTGGAGGACAGTGAGGAGATCTTCACTGAGCTGATCCGTCTCCTCCAGAAAAGAAGCTCTGATGTGAAGCAGCAGATCAGATCCCAGCAGGAAACTGAAGTGAGTCGAGTCCAAGAGCTTCAGGAGAAGCTGGAGCAGGAGATCCCTGAGCTGAAGAGGAAAGACGCTGAGCTGGAGCAGCTCTCAAACACAGAGGATCACAACCAGTTTCTCCTCAACTGCCCCTCACTGTCAGCACTCAGTGAGTCGACACACTCATCCAGGATCAAGATCCGTCCTCTGAGATACTTTATGGGGGTGACAGCAGCTGTGTCAGAGCTCAGAGACATAATACAGGACGTCCTGAGAGACACCTGGACAAACATCTCACTGAGACTCACTGAAGTGGATGTTTTATTGTCAGAACCAGAACCAAAGAGCAGAGCTGGATTCTTAAAATTTTCACAAGAAATCACTCTGGATCCAAACACAGCAAACACATATCTGTTATTATCTGAGGAGAACAGAAAATTAACAAGAATGAAACAACAACAGTCTTATCCTGATCATCCAGACAGATTCACATTTTATTATCAGGTCCTGAGTAGAGAGAGTCTGACTGGACGTTGTTACTGGGAGGTGGAGTGGAGAGGAGGGGGAGTTGTTATAGGAGTTTCATATAAGAACATAAAGAGAGCAGGAGACTCAGTTGAATGTTTATTTGGATTCAATGACAAGTCTTGGTCACTACGTTGTGACATAGACAGTTACAGATTTTGGCACAACTACACTGGAACTCCAGTGTCAGGTCCAGTTTCCTCCAGACTAGGAGTGTACCTGGATCACAGAGCAGGTATTCTGTCTTTCTACAGCGTCTCTGAAACCATGACTCTCCTCCACAGAGTCCAGACCACATTCACTGAGCCTCTACATGCTGGGGTTTGGCTGTTTGATGAGGGAGACTCTGCAGAGTTCAAGATACCAGGATAGGATTGTCGTGAAGCAACATGTGACAGAAAAAAAACACGATTGTGTGTAAATTTTACATCCACATGTTTTGATTCTGATTTCCCTCATTTAGTTGCCATAAACTCCTCAAACTCTGACCTTTCACATACTTTCAACGGCTTTTAAGTACTTTTAACCCTGAAAATATCCTTGTTGGACCTTTTAGTCCAGAACTTCTTATGCAGGGGCCTCTATGGATTTCTAACTTTCTATGCTTTTAGAATCATGCAAACAGACTCTGAAAATTTTTGACCATTTAAAACAAAAATAACTTAAATAACCTGAATCAATTTAAAACAGTCCAAAAAATAATTAAAGCCAAAAAAAAGGAGGTAAGATTGACATAACGAAAGAGAAGAACTGAATCGTAAAATGCTCTTCATCTAAATAACTGTAAAAAGGATGTGCATTTCACTCTCAGGATTAAAACGATGGAATAAAGTCGCAGACAGATGTAAGCAAAGGAAAAACAAATCAGTTTAGAATAAGATACAAAATGTATTTTTCTTTTTAATAAATACAAACATGAACAGTTGTTTTTAATCCTGGACATTATTGGCTCTGGGAAATAGATAACTAATGCAGTTAAATTGTTTACAATATGATTTTAGTTTAGGACTGGATTAGAAACAAAGTCTTCTTTCAAAGATTAACAGATTTCAACACAAAACATTGTTTTATTTTTAAGTTGCCCTATTTCTCTGAAATTTCCCAGTGATTATTTTCCAAGATCTTCCTTCTTCACACCAGATCCATGAAGACGAAGACACTCAGTCCTCACTAAAGACTATTTAAAACTAAAGGTTCAATCTATGATCAACTGAGAGCTGATGAACTGTGCAGACTGCAGATATAGTTTATAAACTCATTGTAAAAACCGAAGAAATTATCTTGAATTGTGAAATAAATATGGACTTTTGGTTTCATTAGACAATTTAGAAGCTTTTTAATTTTATTTCCATGTGTTTGCTGCACAGATGAGGTTTTACTGTGAAGTGATTGTTTTTGTAAAAAGGAAAATCATCATTCTAGTATGACTAAATTTATTGTTTTTGAATGGATCCATGTCCTCTGAAGTGTTTAAAAATTATTAAATCTTTTACAATTTATTTTAACATTATTATTCTACTGCTGCTTCATTTCCGAGCTAATTATGTTTAAATTTATTGATCATCAACTTAAATTCTTGCATTGATTTACAGTCAGTGGTTTGAAACCATAAAAGCTGGTTTAGCTTTTGGGATGTTTGTTTTCTTTTCTCTGTCTGATAATAAATCAAACATGCTTTGGTTCTAAACGGTTAAAACTTATTGAAGTAAATCCACAGGAAATAAAATGATTTCTGAACCATCTCTGATGTTTTGTGTCTGGATTTATGGACTGGTTTTACTAGAATGAGCACCTGAAACCAGTTCATTATCTCTGTTTTGTTTGGGAAGCTGCTTGTTGGGATGATGGTTCTCAAACTGCAGCACGTGTAACAGTGGGGGTTCAGGTAGAACCAGAGTTGTTCACAAGTCCTTTTCTCCAAGTCCAAGTCAAATCTCAAATCTGTAACGACTGAAATAAATATTTCTTCATCAAATGCATGAAATCTACTCCACCTATAACACTGCATTGGTGCAGGTTAGAAAATCCGGTGTTGTTTGTCCTCAGGTTTAATTTACCACATGGAAATTTAACAATTATCTTGAATCTTTTAAGAGTTATCAAAAATCATCTTTGGATCTTTTAACATTTAATCCAGGATGCAAAAACATAATAGGCCAGGTAATAACTGTTTCAAAATGTACATAGTGTTGTACAGTGTTATATTTATCACATTTAAAAAAGAAATAGTAATTTATCCTGAAAGATTATTACTAAAAAGAATGTAAAACTTTTTAGTATGAAATTTCTTAAAGCAAAGCTGATCTTTACTGACCTTATTATTGGCTTCCACTCAATCAGCATGACTACACTGGTTTAGAAACTGCTCCAATCAGGAGAATCTGGTTGTTGATGAGAGATTTCCCATCAAAGCTTCACCCAGAAGTTCTGAAAAGGCTCCAAGTTCTCCACCACATAGTGAGTAAATCTGCAGATAACATGACTATTAATGATCCCATCTCTGAACATAAGACTGTGTGCAGTAATGAGCTCTAGAAGATTATTTTATCTGCAGAACAACATGATAAAGGCATGGCTGAATTTCCAAACAGAACCCTGAAAACAGTTTGTGTATTTAGAAGGAATACATTATTTCTAAGGATGCTGAGGGCGTTTAATTCAAATCTGCAGTTTTCAGATCGTGGGTCAAAGCTAAGAAATCCAAGATGGCTGCCGTAACCAGGTTCTTACCTGTCGTAGTACACATCTATTCAACTAAACTGGGGAGAAACCTGAACAAGATGTGATTTTATAGATTTCCATCAATGGATGCATGGTTCCTCTATCACCAAGTACCAAGATCAGTTTGATGTTCCTGGAACACCTGCCAGACCTTTTTCTGACTCTGGATGCTATACTGAGATACACCATCAGAGAAATTTTAAGAAGTGTTTCTAACTGATGATCCAGCCACCCATAGTCACTGCAGAGCTGATATCTATCTCCAAGGGTCAACAGGTCAAAGGTGGGGTACACCCTGGAGAGATCACCTGTCCATCACAGAGCCAACACATATGATGACTGAGATAAACAACCACACACCAGTTAACCTAACATGGAAGTGTTCAGGTTGTTGGATCTTTAAGCTGTGAGGGAACAGTGCAAACAACAACCCAACCATGAAGCACATCCAACTAATAGAAATTTATGAATTTAATGTACTCAAAAATACTTTGGATCCATCCCAATATGTCACAATATGCCACAAGTGGAAGAAGAATAGCTATTCTCTGTGTTGACTCAACCATAGTTTCCATGTGAGCAATTGTGCATCAGATCATCTCGGTCATTGAAATCTTGTAACTGAAGAAGTTCAGGGCAAAAAAGGTAAATCAGGTCAAAAACAAACTCTGGGTATGCTGTGAAATAAATGCATGGATTACTATTAATGTTTATTTAGGTTGTAAACAAAATTATTTTTATTACGGGAAAAAAACAAAAACAAACAAAAAACGATGAGCAGAATCTTTTCAAACTGTGTTTAGTACCTCTAAATAAACACTAGATGGCAGTAAAAGATTAAGAAATCAGGGTGAAGGTTTATGGAAATGAAACTTATTCAAGATATGAATTAAGCAGCTTATCTGTAAACTGTAGCTTTGTTTTTATTCTTTTTAAATAATATATTTACAAACACATTAAACTCTGCTGTATCACTGTTGCTTGACTGGGTGATGAACTGAAGATTTAAATGACTAGAATAACTAGAATAAACACAGTTTTATTTCTGGGGAAGAAACATCCAGTCTAACCAGTCCAACCTCTCAAACAGAATCTACTTCTAACAACACATTTCCTGGTCCTTCCCCCTCAACGATCTCAAAGATAAAGGATCAAATTTTCAGCGTCAGGTAAAGTTCAGGACCAGCAGAAAGAGAAAAGACATGGGTTTGGCTTCTTCTGTGTTACTTTTACTTACTTTGAAAGATCCCAGTGTTGTTCAGAGCTGAAATGGAGCAGCCTGGAAATCAAATGGATTCCATAACATTCTCCTGTTCCATCTGTTTGGATTTACTGAAGGATCCAGTGACTATTCCCTGTGGACACAGCTACTGTATGAACTGCATTAAAGTCCACTGGGATGGAGAAGATAGGAGGAGAGTCTACAGCTGCCCTCAGTGCAGACAGACCTCGAAACTGAGACCTGTTTTGGTGAAAAATGTCTTGTTATCAGATTTGGTGGAGAACCTGAAGAAGACCAGTCTCCAAGATGCACCAGCTGATCACTGCTATGCTGGACCTGATGATGTGGCCTGTGATGTCTGCACTGGGAGGAAGAGGAAAGCTGTCAAGTTCTGTCTGGTCTGTTTAGTTTCCTACTGTGAGAATCATATCAAACATCACTATGAAGTCCCTGCACTGAAGAAACACAACCTTTTCAACCCCTCCAAGAAACTCCACGACAGCCTCTGCTCTCATCATAATGAGATGATGAAGATCTTAATGAATGAATTTGAAACTGTCACACTAGCAGCAGAAAGGGCTGAGAAGCAGAAGGAGCTCCAGGTGAGAAGACAACAAATCCAGCAGAGAATCCAGGACCAAGAGAAAGATGTGAAGCTGCTTCAGCAGGAGGTGGAGGCCATCAATGCCTCTGCTGATAAAGCAGTGGAGGACAGTGAGAAGATCTTCACTGAGCTGATCCGTCTCCTCCAGAAAAGAAGCTCTGATGTGAAGCAGCAGATCAGATCCCAGCAGGAAACTGAAGTGAGTCGAGTCCAAGAGCTTCAGGAGAAGCTGGAGCAGAAGATCACTGAGCTGAAGAGGAAAGACGCTGAGCTGGAGCAGCTCTCAGACACAGAGGATCACAACCAGTTTCTCCTCAACTGCCCCTCACTGTCAGCACTCAGTGAGTCGACACACTCATCCAGGATCAAGACTGGTCCTCTGAGATACTTTGAGGACGTGACAGCAGCTGTTTCAGAGCTCAGAGATAAACTACAGGACATCCTGAGAGACACATGGACAAACATCTCACTGAGACTCACTGAGGTGGATGTTTTACTGTCAGAACCAGAACCAAAGAGCAGAGCTGGATTCTTAAAATTTTCACAAGAAATCATTTTGGATCCAAACACAGCACACACACATCTGTTATTATCTGAGGAGAACAGAAAAACAACATTAATGAAACAACGGCAATCTTTTTCTCATCATCCAGACAGATTTACATTTTATGATCAGGTCCTGAGTGTCCAGAGTCTGACTGGACGTTGTTACTGGGAGGTGGAGTGGAAAGGTGAAGTAATCCATATTGCTGCTTCCTACAAAGACATCAGCAGAGATGGGACTTCAGATGAATGTGTGTTTGGATTCAATGACAATTCTTGGGTTTTAAGTTGTTACACAAAGGGTTATACATCTTTGTACAACAGAGTCAAAATTCCAGTATCAGGTCCAGTTTCCTCCAGACTAGGAGTGTACCTGGATCACAGAGCAGGTATTCTGTCTTTCTACAGCATCTCTGAAACCATGACTCTCCTCCACAGAGTCCAGACCACATTCACTCAGCCTCTATATGCTGGGGTTAGGCTTTTTGATCAGGGAGACTCTGCAGAGTTCAAAATACCTGAATAGATCAGCAACACAGAGAATTACAATAATATATTTAGCAATGATACTATATAAAAATATGTGGTAGAATAAGGAAACCTTTCAATAGATCATTTATCTTTTCACTGAATTTTAAACAATTGAAAAAAAATCCAAAATTCAACAGTTTTTCTGCTTTGAAATATTTGTGTCTGCTGAAAACAAAAATAAATGAAGGAAAAGCTTTTAACATAAATATATCAGTGGTAAAGTGGATTTTAAAAAGCTTGAAAAGTTAACAGTTTATACATGAGTTTCAACCAGTAGGCTGCTCTGTGTTCCTCAAACATCATGACTCATATTTTCAGCATGTCAAAAGCTTTTTTTATTTCATGCAATGTGCAACACAGAGAAGTGTACAAATGATTTAAAGCCCTTTTTCATTTCAGTAAGTTTATATTTTGTTGTTGCTTCATATTTTTCCATCTGTAATGCTAATAAATGTATCCATGGAAATTAATGAGTTGCCACCTTGTTTACACTACATCTACCTGCTAAAGTATAGATACCTCTGAAACTTTTCACATTACAATCATTCGTAAAATTAGTAGGTTAGCTATCAATAGGAGATAAAATTTGCCATGTCAAGTTGGATGGTATGCTAGTTGAAGCTAACAGGCTAGAGTTAGCCAACATGCTACAAATAGAATGTTAGCTAAAAGAGGCTAACACTGTTCCCTGGAATAACATCAGCCTACAAAGAACAGACTCTGTGTTTAAGAGGTTGACAAAGAACCACAGAAACAGGAATAACAGGAAAACTGGAAGTAAAGGAACACTGCGCACAAAAAGAGACAGACTGCCAACATAAGACAGGAAATAATGACTACCATGAGGTAGGGAGTAATTACATGCAATAACTGAAAGCATCAGAGACTTAAAGTTTATAACAGAATAAACACAAAGTCCAGCATATCATGAGACTTAGCTCAACTGAACTGAACAGCTTGTAGAATCATGTTCAGCAGCTTCATTGAGGTTCACTGATTTACCCAGCTCTCCTAAAGTCCCTACACAACACCTCAATAAAGTTGAAGTTAGGACTTTAACTGGGCCATTATGACACCTTAATTCCCTGTGGAATTATAGCAAAGAAAAAAGTCCAGTGGACCTTGAAAACATCTTTTGTATTGTTTGTTCTCTGTTAAAAATAGTCCACAAACTGTCGCCATTGCTTCTTCTTCATTGACCATGTTTGCTTACTCTGAACTCACGTTTGGTCTCGAGAGGTTTTTGCTAGATTTCCTGTCATCTGAATCTTCGTGAATGAAACCTGTTCATGTGTGGCATGCTGCTCCTGCAGTTTGGCTGAATGCAACACTGTAGGACCAAACCTGTTATACCTAAGATTTTTTTGGTCATGTGTGGGACAATATAAAAATCTTGCCATGTGAACCAGGCTTAAGCAGAAAGGCCTAGCAGAAACACAGAAGGGCAGCTCCTCCAGGAGAATCCCAATTTGTCCCAGGCCAGCTGAGAAACAGTTCCTCTAGTGTGTCCTCTGGTTCTGCTCTCAGTGGGACATGCCCAGAACACCTCGCCAGGGAATCCTCCTGACATAAACTTCACAACTTAATGCACTATTTAAAGCTCATAGAGAATCTGGGATTTCTTTTTGTCTTTTGTTTGACCTTACCACAGTCTGACATTGGGGTAGGAATAGCTGGGACATCAACTCCTGGAAAGATTAGTAGCTGTTTTCCACTTGTGAATAGTCTTTCTGATATAAAAACAGAGATTTAAATATTCTGAAAATGACTGTAATTCTTCCCATACTGAAGTGCAGTATTTTTTGGTTCTCTCAGATCATTGCTGATTTCTTTCCCTCTTGGTGTTATGTTATGTAAACATATACCTGCATGCTTCAGGGAAGAAACACTGCCAGATCTTTTGCTTCTGTTGAGATGTTCATACTCACTTTTGAATAATTAACTGATTCTTTAATGAAAGCTGTGAATAAGTAATTCTGTCACAATAAGCTTTTTATTTTTAGCATAAAACTTGCTTTTTTTTTGCTGATTTCATCTTCTATTTATGCAACACAGACAATTTTTACAGATTTAAAAGTGCTCAAATGTAAAAACTTGCTTAAGTTAAATTTTACCAACAGATTTTTGCTGTACAATAAATATTTTAGTGTTGTAGAGTTAGTATATTTACTCAGAGTGAATATCAACATTGCTGTGTATAGTATAAATATTCCACTGAATACGGTTCACCAGAGGTCAAAGTAAGAGTCTGAAATAAAACTTTTAAAAAGCTGGAAGTGAAGTTAGAAAAGCAGCAGCAATGTGAAGCCTTTTAAGGTCCTCTGCCTGTTGTCCCAACAACAACTGCTGTTAAGCTCCTCCCTCCTATTAAACTCAGACTTCACCTCTGTTGCTGCATTTCCTGGTTCCTTCTGTTTCACTTGTCTGAAAGCTTCAGGATCGGTACGATCACTGAGGTGACCAGACAAACTGCTGCAGATCAGTAAGTAATAAACTGGTGTTTGGCTTCTCATGGGACATCCACAGGAGGAATAGAAACCTGAGACATTCAGTGTTGTTGAGAAGAGAAATGGCTCAGGGAGGAAATCAGATGGATTCAGGTAAATACTCCTGTTCCATCTGTTTGGATCTACTGAAGGACCCAACGACCATTCCGTGTGGACACAGCTACTGTATGAACTGCATTAAAGAACACTGGGATGGAGAAGATCAGAGGAAAATCCAGAACTGCCCTCAATGCAGGAAAGAGTTCATACCGAGGCCTGACCTGGTGAAAAACATCATGTTAGCAGATTTGGTGGAAGATCTGAAAAAGACCAGACTCCAAGCTGCTCCAGTTGATCACTGCTATGCTGGACATGAAGATGTGGCTGCAGAAAGGGCTGAGAAGCAGATGGAGCTGCAGGTGAGTCGACAGCAAATCCAGCAGAGAATCCAGGACCAAGAGAAAGAGGTGAAGCTGCTTCAGCAGGAGGTGGAGGCCATCAATGCCTCTGCTGATAAAGCAGTGGAGGACAGTGAGAAGATCTTCACTGAGCTGATCCGTCTCCTCCAGAAAAGAAGCTCTGATGTGAAGCAGCAGATCAGATCCCAGCAGGAAACTGAAGTGAGTCGAGTCAAAGAGCTTCAGGAGAAGTTGGAGAAGATCACTGAGCTGAAGAGGAAAGACGCTGAGCTGGAGCAGCTCTCAAACACAGAGGATCACAACCAGTTTCTCCTCAACTGCCCCTCACTGCCAGCACTCAGTGAGTCGACACACTCATCCAGGATCAGGATCCGTCCTCTGAGATGCTTTGAGGACGTGACAGCAGCTGTTTCAGAGCTCAGAGATAAACTACAGGACGTCCTGAGAGACACCTGGACAAACATCTCACTGATGATCACTGAGGTGGATGTTCTACTGTCAGAACCAGAACCAGAGACACGAGCTCAATTCTTAAAATATTCACAGGAAATTACTCTGGATCCAAACACAGCAAATAGATATCTTTTGTTAACTGAGGGGAACAGAAAAGCAACAAGACTCAAAGAAAAACAGTCTTATCCTGATCATCCAGACAGATTCACTGGTTGGCTTCAGGTCCTGAGTAGAGAGAGTCTGACTGGACGTTGTTACTGGGAGGTGGAGATGAGAGGAGGAGTTATTGTTGCAGTTTCATACAAGAACATCAGCAGAGTTGGAGGATTTGGATTAAATGACAAATCTTGGTCTTTACGCTGTGACACAGACAGTTACATATTTTATCACAACAACATTAAAACTCCAGTATCAGGTCCAGTCTCCTCCAGACTAGGAGTGTACCTGGATCACAGAGCAGGTATTCTGTCTTTCTACAGCGTCTCTGAAACCATGACTCTCCTCCACAGAGTCCAGACCACATTCACTCAGCCTCTACATGCTGGGGTTAGTGTTCATCTTGGGCCCTCTGCTGAGTTCATTAAACTTAAATAATCAGCATTGATCTGAGGTCCAGGTGGTTCAAATGTGTATTTTAGTTTCAGTTTCTTTAGTCTCCATCATTGCTGCTGAGAGCTCATTGTTGTCATTTCTTCACTGTTCAGAGATCAGCTGTCGTTATGGAGCTACTTTATCATCTTGTTTGTTGCTTTGTTGATGGTGGAGTTAGTTTGGGTGCTGCCCCTTCCTGTTTCTGTTCCGCCATGGAGGCCATCACTGCTCAGGAGGATTTTCCTTCACCTAAATTAATCAGGGTTCCAAGCCAAGAACGAGTTGTTTTTTTTTTTTTAAATCAAATATAACTTCAAAACAGTTTAAGATTTCAAAAATAGTTTTCATACCAATGGTGTATAAGGTCAAATTCAGTCTATTTGTGCATTCTCAACATGATCCAACACTAGGAGGCCCTATAAATAGGTCAAATCCATTCAGCCAAAATGGCTGAATGGATTTTCATGAAACTTGTTGGGTTTATTCAGGATGCTACCCTGGGACTTTGTTATCAAGATGGTAATAATTGGTTAAATTGGCCATGACTTTTGCACACAAATGTAGGTCTAACCTTTCACCTTTGGAAAAAAAAAATCAGTAAAAATTACTCCTGGACTCTAGAGAGCTGAAACATTCAGGATGTTTTTTTACATGAAGCCTAAATGAGTAGATCCAAACTTGCAGTTCTATAAGACAGAGTGATGTTACTATTTATGAAATTTGTTAATAAGGCTAACAGCAACAGCTCTGATTCTGTTGGGTCAAACATCTTGAAATTCAGCACAGTGTTCATAAATACCCTGCCTATAAATATAATTATATTTAATAAACTGATTTCATCTATATATATATATATATATATATATATATATATATATATATATATATATATATATATATATATATATGAAAATATGATCAATTTTGAATTTAAAAAAAAAAAATTTAGGGGGGGGTGTAGCTGGATGTATTGGGAATGATGTTAAAAATCTTTCATTGAGAAAGTGTTCCATCCAGGGACATTAAAATAAAGTAATATGATTCTACATGTAGATATGATTGTAAGGGAATATTTTGGTAATTTTAGATGAATTATGGATTTTTAAAATGACTTTATTAATGCGGCTTTGTGCAGTATAAAATGGCAACTTACCTTTTTTTGTGAAAAAAGTACTTGATATGGGGGACATGAAAATATGAAAATGTTAATCTACATGTAGATATTACCAACCAAGAATATTTTAGTAATTTTCTGATGTATTGTGTATTTTCTATTAATTTATTAACTTAGGTCTGTGTGAAATAAAATGAAATATACCTACTTTCTATTACTAATTCATTTGCACAAGGTACATGGAAGTGGATGCATATTATTTCAGATGTTGATTTCATGTGAAAAAATATTTTGGGAATTTTTTTATGAATTATGGATTATTTAGTTACATTTTTAAAATGAATTCTATGTTCTAAAAAAGGAGTTAATATTTGTCTCCTGAAAACAATATCTAAACGAGGGACACTGAAATGAAATAATATGATTCCACATGTAGATAAGCTCATCTGAGAGTATTTTGGTAATTTTCTGATTAATCTTGACTTTTTTTATTGAATGTATTAAATTAAAAGTTTGTATTTTAATTTAAGGTTTTGTTGTTGCTTCATAATTTTCCAACTTTAATACTAATAAATATACCTGAAAAAGCAATGAGTCTCTACCTGTTTACACTGCATCTGTCTGCCAAAGAATAGATTCGTCTGGAACTTTTCACATTACAACCATTGCTGAAATTAGCAAGTTAGCTATCAACAGCAGATGAAATTTACCATGTAAAGTTAGGTAGTATGCTAGCTTAACCTAACAGGTTAGCTTTAGCCCACATGCTATTATTAGAATGCTAGCTAAAAGAGGCTAACACTGTTCCCTTTACGAACATCAGCCTACAAAGAACAGACTCTGTGTTTAAGAGGTTGACAAAGAACCACAGAAACAGGAATAACAGGAAAACTGGAAGTAAAGGAACACTGTGCACAAAAAGAGACAGACTGCCAACATAAGACAGGAAATAATGACTACCACCAGGAGCAGAGTAATTACATGCTACAACTAAAAACCATCAGAAACTTGAAGTACAAAATAGAATACATATAAAGTCCAACATATCATGAGACTTTGCCCAAATCATGACCGATCAGTTTGTAGAATCATGTTCAGCAGCCTCATTGGGGTTCACTGATGTAAACAGCTCTCCCAAAGTCCCCACACAACACTTTAATCAAATTAAAGCTAGGACTTTAACTGAGCCCTTATGACACCTTGATTATCTTAGGTTTCAGCCACTGTGTTGTAAATTTGCTGCCGTGTTTGTGATCATCGTCCTGTTGGTGACCCAGTTTGGACCAAGCTAAAGGTTATTTTAATTGGTTATCAGGCCCCTCTCCTGTGGAACCAGGTCTGTGAGGAAGACACCCCCACTACTTTTAAGACCCTGTCTTTCAGTATTTCATCACATCTTTCTTACTGACAAAGCTATTGGCTGAACGTTTACTGTTACCCGCTGTATGAGCTCTCTCTTAATCTTACGGACTTGAAAACTAGCTTGGAAACTGCCAGATCCTTTGCTTCTGTTGAGATGTTCATACTCACTTTTGAATAATTAAATGATTGTTTCACAAAAGCTGTGAAAAAAACCTGTCACGATAAGGTTTTTATTTTCAGCACAGAACCTATTTTTTTTTTTTTTTTTTGCTGATTTCATTTCCTTTTTATGCAACACAGACAATAATTTTTAGACTTAAAAGTGCTCAAATGTAAAAAACTTGCTTAAGTTATATTTTACCAATACATTTTTGCTGTACAATAAATATTTCAGTGTTTCAGAGTTAGTACATTTATTGAGTGAATGATATCAAAACTGTTTAAAATGAATGTAACTTGTGGAAGAAATGCTGTATATAAAATAAATATTCCACTGAATACGGTTCACCAGAGGCCAAAGTAAGAGTTGGTACTAAAATGTTTAAAAAGCAGGAAGTGAAGTGAGAAAAGCAGCAGCAATGTGAAGCCTTTTAAGGTCCTCTGCCTCTCCCAACAACAACTGCTGTTAAGCTCCTCCTTCTTTTAAACTCAGACTTCACCTCTGCTGCTGCATTTCCTGGTTCCTTCCGTTTCACTCGTCTGAAAGCTTCAGGATCGGTACGATCACTGAGCTGACCAGACAAACTGCTGCAGGTCAGTTAGTAACAACATCAAGCAATCAATGAGGTAATAAGCAAGCAGCTATGCCACTTGGCTGGCATGCTAAAGCTTAACTTTCACATCATTGTTTTCAGCCACCAAACTTTCCGCTGGAGTTATTCGACCATGTCTTATGTTTTCGGTATTCTAATAACCCTGATCTGTTCTTGGGTTTATCCATCTGAATTTCTGCAATCTGGTCTTAAAAATAAACGTCATAGCTATTTTGTTCATCAATATACAACAGATAATGGTGTATTAGCTTAGTCTGAGAATTATATCAGTAACATATTGGTTATAGATGTATGAATTAATTAGGAGTGTAACAGTACACAAAAATCACACACATACAGTCATATTCAATAAGCTATAATATATGTCCTGATGAGTCTTGTCAGATTAAAAGTACCTTTTGAAAATAGCAACATTTAGGCAGGTATTAAACATACATTTTATAAAGCACATTTCTGTTGTTAAAAAGTGTTTTTTTAATTGGTTTGATGTAATATTATAATTTTAAATGTGTTTTCATTAGCTGTAAGCGGAAAATCATCATAGTTAACAGAATTAAAGACTTTCAAACATCCATCTGTGTGTAATTAATCTATATAATGTGTTTCACTTAGTGATAAAGTTCCTGAAATAAATAGGATAAATAGTAATATTCTAATTTATTGAATGGGTCTGTAGTCTTTAGTTTGTTTTTTTTTTTTTTTTAAACTGCTCTTTATATAGTTATATTTAATGTCTGGATGCTATAAGCATGTGAAACCAAAGTGAAATTCCTTATTTATGCTCATAAACTTGGCAATATACGCTAATCCAGAAAATTACAGTTCAGTACATAGATCAGTTTTAAAGTCATGGTTCGGTACAATTTCAGTACGCTTCAATCCAGATCAATATATAAAATGTTTTGTTTTGTTTTTTTCACTTTGGTCTGCAGTACAAAAAATGTTTTTCAATTTCTGAATTTTATTTTATTTTTCTATGTTCAAAAACCTAAATGGTGACGTTAAGAACAGAGGTGGGAAGTAACTAATTACACTTATTCTAGTAACCTTTTGAGAGGAATTTACTTTTAGGAGTAGCTTTACTGCATGCCACTTTTTACGCTTACTGAGTAACATTATTATGAAGCCTCACTACTGTTATTTAAGTAAGTTTCATGACGACTCTATCCATGCAAGTAATTTTACTGAATAAAGAACACGCTTGTTTGAACCAGGAATTTACGAGACACACTTACAGTTCATGTTTAAGTGTGACTTCTTGTTTCAACACATAACCTTATAATTTTGTCTGATGACATAATTTTTCAACTTTAAATTAGAAGCTATGATCACTCAGTACTCAAGTAGCCTTTTTAGCAAGTACTTTTTTACTTGAGTAATTTGTTGGACGGCTTTTTACTTCCACTTGAGTAAAAGTATGTTGAAGTAATATTCTTATTTGAGAACCATTTTTGAGTACTCTACCCAACTCTGATTAAGAATGAACTGATTTGTTTTATTTTTTTTCAGTTAATACCAAAGAGAATCAGTGAATGACACCAAGCAGCAGAGGCCTTCCTACCTACAAGACATAAAACACACTGGTATAGTATGAAATAATCATGGCTACAAATTAACCCAGAAATGTGAAGGACTTAACCAGGTTCTGCTGGAACCACAACACCTAGCAATCCCCCGGATTTATTACAGATATAAATGTTCATAGATCTCAGTCAGCAAACAGGACTTCAGCTCCTCCTTGTAGAGCACCACATCGGGATGGCCGTCTGATCCAGCAAACATCATGATATCAACCAAACATTAACATTATAACAGCAGCAGAAACTTAAAAAAGGCACCAAGCGCATCATCATTATTCACAATAAAAAAAGAAATCTTAACATTTATGCAGCGTAGCATTAGCATCACACAAACCAGAGCAACAAAAACATCAAATAAACCACATCAACGTTCATAACTGATTATGAGCAAAGAACGAATGATGAACAGAAAAAGTAAACCACGAAAATAGCTAAGAAATATTGTACCTAAAATAATAAAACAAGCAGAGGAACAGCAGCTGCAGCTTACTATCCATCTGTAAAATCCTCTGCATTATCATGCAAAGTAGAAAATTCAGTCTAACCTTCCCCTCAACTCTGTCACCACAGTGATCCAAAACTTTCTGATATCACCTGCAGCAGGCGCCAGATTCTGAGAACCCCAAAGACTTTAAATTCAGCGGTGCTGATTGGCCAAATGTTTATTATTTTTTCCTAGCAACCACACACAATTGGCTGTTTAGCTCCAATACTGGGTCGCTATCAGCAGCGCCCCAGAAGAGAAATGATAGCGTCTCTCGGGGGGAAAATTCACTGTTAAATGAGGGTTAGTTGGTGGAAATGTTGTGTAAATAATTCTGATTAAATTTAGGCACACACTATTAAAGAAAACTTGTTTTGACAAAATAATTTTTTAGTAATGTTTACAGATCTTTTTTAGATTTTTTTCCCCCCTCCACATCAGGGAGCACCCCCTATGGACCAGCTGGCACTGTTTGTTTGTTAACTTTATACTTCATCTTTAATAAATGTTCCTTTTGTGCACCTTTACATGTGACATGGTCTCCCGTTTTTGTTATGGCACTAAGCAAGTCATAATAACAACCCATTTTTAATTATGTTCTGCTGACTCTGCACAGAAGGATGCAATGGCTGTTTATGTGGATGTTTTACAGCTGCAGCATGCTGGAGTCTGGTGTTTTTGATCAAGATGACGTGAGTTCTCCAAACGTAAACAGACTAACACTGATGGATGTGAAAGATGCAGAATAGCCCTCATCTGATGGAGTGAAGCTTCTGAGTGACTTGACCTGCAGCAACTCCATTTGAAATATTTTACAATTTGATCTGATGTCATTAGATATCCCACAGCTGGATTCTGATTGGTCTGTCTACAAAAAATTCCTGCATTGAATCATTTCTAAGTACAAGAATGCGAGAATATTCTTTAAAGCTCTGACTGAACATTGAATATCTATTTAAATCCTGTGTGAACAAACAACTGCTGTTACACATGATTCCTGAAAACAGGAATCATGTGTTAGTTTGTAATTAAAGTTATAGTAGCTCACTACTGTAAGACAACTAATGTTAATGCATGTCTTTTGCGCCTTTCATCATTATTAAAAATACATACATTTTTAATCTCTTTATGTATAGAAATAAGGAATGACCTCATCCATTTGTAGACACAGTTCATTATTTAAAGTAGTTTTAACATTTTTCTATCTAAGGAAACCCAGCAGATTGTGTTGAGTCATTATCTGTGTTTCCATTAACCTTGAAATTGTGCAAATTGAAATTACAAAAATAAATTTGCTTAATGGAAACACGCCATTGTTGAAAAAAGTTCTCCTTTTCCATAAAAAATCTTGGCGCTAGGATGAGGTGGTTTTCCGGCTGCATCAATATTGCTTTATTTCGCAAAACTGCAATGAAAACACTTTTTTCGCATCACACAAGTCACATGATCAACAATTGGATGTTGCCACTGGTGCAAACCACGAAGAACATGACAACAGGAAGTAGCTGGAGGATCACGACAGGGCATGTTTTTTATGACATCGCATGAACAAGCATATTCACAAGCGAAACACTGCAATTGAGATATTGTGTTTTTCCAACATTAGCAGAAAATCGACAAAGATCTGCAAACCTTGGTAATGGAAACACAGCTACTGACTTGCAGCATTCACTCCTTCTGGATGGGGGAAAAGTAGACAATCGCTTGCGTTCTGTCATTGACTTTACAGCAATCCTTCACACCGAGCATGCATGTAGCGAGAGATGAGAGGGAAAAACTCCCCTTTTACAGGAAGAAACCTCAAGCAGAACCAGAACCTGGCTCAGTACAAGCGGTCATCTGCCGCAACCGACTGGGGGTGTGAGAAGACAGAGGAGAATGCACAAACAGTAACAGACGAACAGATGTTGATTTCCTTTCTATGTTAATAAGTAAAAAGGTAATAGCAGGACAGGGAGAGTGTTTAGTTGTTGGCAGCATTATCTCAGCCGATGGCCCCTTTCAGGAAGGTATCACAGCAAATCAAAATGCCAGACCAAAGATAAAGATGTTTGTTACAGCAACACATCAGTAGCACTCCAAACCAGTTCAGCAGGTTAAAGACAACTTGACTCATATTTTAGACATGACTTTGTCTCCTTTTCCTTCCTCATCCAACACAGACAAAAGTGTCCAAGACTTTAAATAAATCATCAGATTGTACTTCAACAATGTGATGAACAGATCTGATTTATAAAGACAAATATGTTTGAAATAAAAACTATAACATTAAGCCTGGAAATTACCGATGAAGTTTGTGCTAGTATATGTTAATGCTGTACGGCCAAACTGCCCATTCAGCTGGAATGAAAAATGCAGTGATAACCACTCCCATCTCTCAAACAGAGTTGGATAGCTTATTTCCTGGTTCTTCTATTCACAGATCAGACAAAGTAAGAATCACTGGATTAAGTTGAAGAGCCGACAAGTCAACCTGCTGCAATTCAGTGAGTAAACAAGAAAGAAAAGAAGCTAAGTTTGACCTGTGTGTCACATATCTATTTGGTGAAAAGGAGAGAAGGTAACTATAGACTAGTTCAGAGGTGAAATGGCTCAGGGAGGAAATCAGACAGAGTCAGCTAAATACTCCTGTTCCATCTGTTTGGATCTATTGAAGGATCCAGTGACTATTCCCTGTGGACACAGCTACTGTATGAACTGTATTAAAGACTTCTGGGAAGGAGAAGATAAAAAGAGAAGCCACAGCTGTCCTCAGTGCAGAGAAACCTTCATACCAAGGCCTGTCTTGAAGAAAAACATCATGTTATCAGAGTTGGTGGAAGATCTGAAGAAGACTAGACTCCAAGATGTTCCAGCTGATCACTGCTATGCTGGACTTGAAGATGTGGCCTGTGATGTCTGCACTGGGAGGAAGAGGAAAGCTGTCAAGTCCTGCTTAACTTGTTCAGCTTCTTACTGTGAGAATCACCTCCAACCTCACCATGAGGTACCTACACTAAAGAAACACAAGCTGGTGAACCCCTCTAAGCTGCTCCAGGAGAACATCTGCTCTCGTCATGATGAGGTGATGAAGATCTTCTGTCGTACTGATCAGCAGTGTATCTGTTATCTCTGCGCTATGGATCAACATAAAGGCCATGAAACAGTCCCAGCTGCAGCAGAAAGGGCTGAGAAGCAGAACGAGCTCCAGGTGAGTCGACAACAAATCCAGCAGAGAATCCAGGACCAAGAGAAAGATGTGAAGCTGCTTCAACAGGAGGTGGAGGCCATCAATGCCTCTGCTGATAAAGCAGTGGAGGACAGTGAGGAGATCTTCACTGAGCTGATCCGTCTCCTCCAGAAAAGAAGCTCGGATGTGAAGCAGCAGATCAGATCCCAGCAGGAAACTGAAGTGAGTCGAGTCAAAGAGCTTCAGGAGAAGCTGGAGCAGGAGATCACTGAGCTGAAGAGGAAAGACACTGAGCTGGAGCAGCTCTCAAACACAGAGGATCACAACCAGTTTCTCCTCAACTGCCCCTCACTGTCAGCACTCAGTGAGTCGACACACTCATCCAGGATCAAGATCCGTCCTCTGAGATACTTTAAGGACATGACGGCAGCTGTGTCAGAGCTCAGAGACATAATACAGGACGTCCTGAGAGACACATGGACAAACATCTCACTGATGGTCACTGAGGTTTTACAACCAGAATCAGAACCAGAATCAAAGACCAGAGATGGATTCTTAAAATATTCAACAGAAATCTCTCTGGATCCAAACTCAGCAAACACAAAGTTGCTGTTATCTGATGGAAACAGGAAAGTCATTGTAATGAAACAACAACAGTCTTATCCTGATCATCCAGACAGATTCACTCACTGGCTTCAGGTTCTGAGTAGAGAGAGTCTGACTGGACGTTGTTACTGGGAGGTGGAGATGAGAGGAGGAGGGATTTATGTAGCAGTTTCATACAAGAACATCAGCAGAGCAGGAAGATCAAATGAATGCAGGTTTGGATTCAATGACAAATCTTGGTCATTATATTGTGACACAAAAAGTTACTCATTTTATCACAATAACATTAAAACTCCAGTATCAGGTCCAGTCTCCTCCAGACTAGGAGTGTTCCTGGATCACAGAGCAGGTATTCTGTCTTTCTACAGCGTCTCTGAAACCATGACTCTCCTCCACAGAGTCCAGACCACATTCACTCAGCCTCTATATGCTGGGGTCCGGCCTTTCTTTTATGGAGACTCTGCTGAGATGATTAAACTGAAATAGTCAGCATTGATCTGAGGTCCAGGTGGTTAAAATGTGTATTTTAGTTTCAGTTTCTTTTGTCTCCATCATTGTTGCTGAGAGCTCATTGTTGTCATTTCCTCACTCCTCAGAGATCAGCTGTATTCATGAAGCTACTTCATCAGGAATGAAACTGAAAAGTAAATTCAGGTTCAGACTGCATTCGCTCAGAAGCTACATGCTGGATATTAGAAACTGGGAGACATCTGTTGAGTGAACAGATTTTTGTTTTCATTAAAGGTATTCACAAAACTTAAGAAGCAAAACTGTTTATTTTTGAATCCATATAATTGAAAACTATTTACAAATCAAATAATCAAATAATTCTTGAAAATTGCAGTATTGCTCAACATAAAATACAATTAATAACAAAATATTTCTTGTATTTCTTTGTTGTTTCTGAGAATTTATTTTCTATATTATATACATTTGATCAGCATGAACAATGATGTCATTCTGCTACATTTTGACTTTCCTGATGATTATTATTGCAATAAATACATAAATCACAATAAAGACTGTTTTTCTCTGTATATACGCAGACAACATAGATCAGGCAGAAGATTTCTGCACTTCTGAGCAAAAACAAAGACAGAATGTTTTAGAGAGGTCAGGATGAAGACGGCGAATGAACAGGTGAGGTGGAGAGCACTGAGAGCAGAGGTTAAACATCAGACCACTGGCTCCACCTACAGGAGAAAAATAGTCCCACTGCAAGTTCCTTAGACTACTTGATCTTTACAGTACTCAGCACAGAGTTTTTTTTCCTGGTGCTCTCATAACCATCCTATCATAATGATACTGGAGACTTTAAATGCAATGTGTTTCCTGTGCAGAATTTCCCTTTGTGAACAGGATGTTTCTAAGGCCTCAAAATCAGTTTCAGCCTTGCTTTGGAGGGAGGAACACCAATCAGTGATTTCATCATCTTGAGAGAGGTTTTTCTGTGCAGAACTCCACATATAAACATCCTTGTACAAATGGTTGCAATTTAAAAGAAAATGTTGCTGTTTCTATTTGGAAAATAAAAATTTGCTGTCCAAACTTTGAAGACACACCTTTGTAGCACTGAATTTCAATGGTTATTTTATTGACGCAGTATTTTAGTTGTTACTGACAGACTGTGCTGAGCAAAGGTCAAAGATAAGATAGTTGAACTTTTTTTCAAGATGGACTCAGATAGCTTTGCTCTTTGACTGTCCACACCCTCTAGTTTTATTTTTTTAAAGGGAGCGCTACCCTGGCCTTCTAGTCAAAGAACACCTTTACCAACCTTCATTTATTGTGAAGCCCAACACGGCCCAAAAATGTGTAGAAATTAGATAATTTAAGGGCCAATCTAAATCATCCCAGAATCATCACACTATGGACACATTCTAAATAGGCCCAGGACCAGTGACAGCAAAGTCTCTGAGATAGTTTGACTTTCTGTACCAGTGTGGGGTACAAATACTTCTTTTCGCAACAGTTGAAAGGACTGGAGCTTTGTGTTTGTCAGGATCTGGCTGGCTAAAAGGGATAGTTTATAGTTTTTGAGGTTATGTACCAAATCTAATCAGAAGAGTGTTTTTTAACGAGCTTCCTTTAAGCATGTCAGAATAATCAAAATAAAATTGACAACAAAGCAATTAACTAATTTTAAATAGTAAATCTAGAAATCTGGACATGTTATTACCACCAGTAGAGTTCATTTAAACTGGTGGGTTCCCTAAGACATACAAGATTTTTAATCCTATTCCACAAAATGGAATGAAATTAATGGATGGATTGATCTTATGTGAACTATTTTTAGGTGTCAGGTGTATAATTTTCCATTAATACTTGCTCAGTAACCACTACCTTATCATGGATTCCACTCAACAACAACAACCTCTGCGCTCCAGAGCACTAATAACAGCAATAAAAGCCCCTCCCATCTGTCAGGTAAACAGATGGGAGGGGCTGATTGGAGCTCCAGCACAGCTATGTGTGACACATTCATTTCCCTAAAGGAAGAGACAGACAGTATTACTGAGAGCTGAAACGCTGCAGCAGAGAAATCAGATGGATTCTGCTAAATTAACCTGTTGCATCTGTTTGGATATCCTGAAGAGTCCGGCGACTATTCCTTGTGGACACAGCTATTGTATGAACTGCATTACATCTTACTGGGATCGAGAGGATCGAAAAGGAGTTCACAGCTGCCCTCAGTGCAGGATAAAGTTCACACCAAGGCCTGTCCTGGTGAAAAACATTGTGTTAGCGGATTTAGTGGAGGATCTGAAGAAGATCCAAGCTGCTCCAGCTGATTGCTGCTATGCTGGACCTGAAGATGTGGCCTGTGATGTCTGCAGTGGGAGGAAGAGGAAAGCTGTTAAGTCCTGTCTGGTCTGCTTGGCCTCTTTTTGTGAGAAACACCTCAAACCTCATTATGAGTCTTTTACTTTTAGGAAACACAAACTTGTCGAAGTTTCTGCAAAGTCCCAGCAGAACATCTGCTCTCGTCATGATGAGGTGAGGAAGATTTTATCTGACAAATTTAAAAGAGATCCAAATCCAGCAGAAAGGACAGTGAAGCAGAAGGAGTTTGAGGTGATGCGACAACAAATCAAGCAGAGATTTCAGGACAGAGAGAAAGATGTGAAGCTGCTTCAGCAGAAGATGGAAGCCATCGGTGTCTCTGCTGATAAAGAAGTGGAGGATAGCGAGGCATCATCCTCCTCTGTCAAGAAGCCAATGAAAAGCAGGCCTTTATCTGTGCCGTCACCTCCTGATCCAGACCCAGTCCCAGGTGGTGGTGTCTCTCCAAACATGAAGAAATTGATCAAGAACTTCAACAAAGACAAACCAGCACCTGTTACCACCTCCACTCCAACGAAGGTTTGTGGGAAATGTGGCAAGGCACTGTCCAGCACTAAGCCAGCTGTGAAGGCCATAGACAAAGTCTTCCACTTCAGCTGCTTCTGTTGCATGAGCTGCTGTCGCCCCCTGCAGGGCATGCAGTTCTACAACAGGGAAGGCTCACCACAGTGTGAACGTTGCTACATGAATTCCCTGGCTTCCTGCTCTCAATGCGGAGAGAAAATCACTGACCGTGTCCTGAAGACCATGGGGAAGTGTTTCCATGTCCAGTGTTTCTTCTGCAACATCTGCTCCTGCATTCTGGACGGACTCCCCTTTATTGCAGGTGAAGACAACAAGCCCTACTGTGTCCAGGATTACCACAGGCATTTCTCTCCTCTGTGTGAAACCTGTAAAGAACCCATTGTTCCGGCTCCGGGCAGTGAGGAAACGGTGAAACTGGTGGCTTTTGGCAAGAACTACCACATTGAGTGTTACCGGTGTGAGGACTGTGATCAGCCACTTTCAACTGAAGTGGATAAATATCCAGGTTATTCTCTGGATGGCAGGCTCCTGTGTATCAAGTGTCACACCAAGAGAACCAAGAAGTGATTGACTGGTGTGGCATCTATAAGTTAGACCACATCTAAAAATACCTGGATTCATTCAGTTCCTGGTTTCCCTTCACAAGGTGTGCTTATTTTTGTTTGCCTGCAGGTTTAATGCAGCGTCCCTCATGTCTGTGATTACTTCATACAGTCCAGACCAGGTTCTGCACTGAATTAATGCCTCTTTTTTGCACATCTCTGATGTTGCAGTCTTCCCACTAACTTTTTTTGTATTAACTAGAGCATGTTTTAATGCACAAATAGATTTTTGAACACAAAGACTTTCTTCAAATATATATGATTATATTCAATAATAAGCATTCAGATGAGGTTATTTTTTTCTGTTAAAAAGTGCCTTTTCAAAAATAACCTTTTAGCAGGTATTAAACATTTTCATAAAGTCTGTATTAGAATGTTTTTTTTAATTTGGTCTGATGTAATATTCTAATCTTAAATGTGTGTTGTTTTTTTTTATTAGATGTGAGCAGAAAAATCATGATTAACAGGAATAAAGGCTTGAAAACATCAGTCTATGTGTAATTAACAGGAATAGGTAGAGAACAAAAAAATTGTACTGAAGTAGGAGTAGTACTACTTCAGTATATTTTACTCAAGTAGAAGTAAAGGTAATCATCCAAAAAAACTACCTAAGAGTAAAAGAGTATTTGATAAAAAGGGAAGGAGTACCGAGTACTTGAGTTGTACTGATTTAATTTGTAAAAATGATGTAATTGTGAAGACAAATTATATAAATGATGAGCAGGTTTTGATACGTATAATAATTACATTTAAAAATATAGCAAAAATAAACATTGATATAAAATAAAAAAATTAAAAAACCCTGATTTCCAAATCTCAGTTTTCCACAACATAAAATCTTTGAAACCAGTACATATAGCAGAAGGTAGTGTATGCATGTTATAACAGTGGAAAGTACTTCCAGTAACAATACCTTTCAGATACTTGATCAAACTGCTGTGTAATATGATACACGCACAAATGATTTCAGGAGACAAATACGACCTTCCCCACACACACAAACACAAAAAAATGAAAACTGATTAAACAATTCTGGAGATAACAGATTAGGGTGAGATGAATTTATGTTTATACTGTTGACTCAAACTGTTCTTTGACCTGTAATAAAGCAAACAGTGAGAACCACTCCCTTCTCAGACCTGACAGTCTGACAACTTATTTCTTGGTTCCCTCCCACTCAAAGATCTAGGGTCAGTATAATTACTGTGCTGTAAAGAGCAGGAACTTAAAACTCCTGAGTACGCAGTGTAGCGAGGAATCCAAATGGAGTCAGCTAAATATTCGTGTACCATCTGTTTGGATCTACTGAAGGATCCAGTGACTATTCCGTGTGGACACAGCTACTGTATGAACTGCATTAAAGACCACTGGGATGGAGAAGATCAGAGGAGAATCCACAGCTGCCCACAGTGCAGGAAAGAGTTCATACCGAGGCCTGTCCTGGTGAAAAACATCACGTTAGCAGAGTTGGTGGAAGATCTGAAAAAGATTGGACTCCAAGCTGCTCCACTTGATCACTGCTATGCTGGACCTGAAGATGTGGCCTGTGATGTCTGCACTGGGAGGAAGATGAAAGCTGTCAAGTCTTGTCTGGTCTGTTTGGCTTCTTATTGCCAGAGTCACCTCCAACCTCACTATGAATCACCTACTTTTAGAAAACATAATCTGACTGAAGTTTCGATTAAACTTCACCAAAACATCTGCTCTCGTCATGATGAGGTGATGAAGATCTTCTGTCGTACTGATCAGCAGTGTATCTGTTATCTCTGCACTATGGATCAACATAAAGGCCATGAAACAGTCCCAGCTGCAGCAGAAAGGGCTGAGAAGCAGAAGGAGCTCCAGGTGAGTCGACAACAAATCCAGCAGAGAATCCAGGACCAAGAGGAAGATGTGAAGCTGCTTCAGCAGGAGGTGGAGGCCATCAGTGTTTCTGCTGATAAAGCAGTGGAGGACAGTGAGAAGATCTTCACTGAGCTGATCCGTCTCCTCCAGGAAAGAAGCTCTGATGTGAAGCAGCAGATCAGATCCCAGCAGGAAACTGAAGTGAGTCGAGTCCAAGAGCTTCAGGAGAAGCTGGAGCAGAAGATCCCTGAGCTGAAGAGGAAAGACGCTGAGCTGGAGCAGCTCTCAGACACAGAGGATCACAACCAGTTTCTCCTCAACTACCCCTCACTGTCAGCACTCAGTGAGTCGACACACTCATCCAGGATCAAGATCCGTCCCCAGAGACACTTTGAGGACGTGACAGCAGCTGTGTCAGAGCTCAGAGATAAACTACAGGACGTCCTGAGAGACACCTGGACAAACATCTCACTGGCAGTCGCTGAGGTGAAGGTTTTACCATCAGAACCAGAACCCGAACCAAAGACCAGAGATGGATTCCTAATATATTCACAAGAAATAACTTTGGATCCAAACACAGCTCATCAAAGTTTGTCCTTATCTCAGAGCAACAGAAAAGTATCATTAATGCTTCAGTCTTATCCTGATCATCCAGACAGATTCACTTACTGGCTTCAGGTCCTGAGTAGAGAGAGTCTGACTGGACTTTGTTACTGGGAGGTGGAGTGGAGTGGAGCAGGGGTTGAAGTAGCAGTTTCATACAAGAATATCACCAGAGCAGGAAAATCAGATGAATGTAAGTTTGGATTTAATGACAAATCTTGGGCATTACGTTGTGACAGTAAAGGTTGCACATTCTGGCACAACAGCAATAAAACTCCAGTATCAGGTCCAGTTTCCTCCAGACTAGGAGTGTTCCTGGATCACAGAGCAGGTATCCTGTCTTTCTAGAGCGTCTCAGAAACCATGACTCTCCTCCACAGAGTCCAGACCACATTCACTCAGCCTTTATATGCTGGGGTTTGGCTGTTTAATCATGGAACTGCTGAGTTCATCAAGGTTAAATAGAGTAAATGTAATTTTTATCAATTTCACATTGAGATCATTACAAAAAAAACAATCATCAAAATGTAAAAAACTTCATTTTTACATTATTATTCTTACACATTCCACGTAAGCATGTTCTAATTTTGGATCGTCTCCTGACTGATGGTGAACTATGCCATTACTATTAGGGCAATTCAGTTTATATACTTTTATCTGTAGATTTGAAGTGACAGAGAACAATGAGGAATGTGAGTTATGTAACTGTAGATCTTTTTATGTCACTGATTGTAAAGTATGCAAATTGTATTATATGAATTTTTCCCAAAATGTAATTTTTAAACACAAATACAAGTCAGTGAGTACAACTGAACAGATCTACTGATGTGTGTTAAAAATACAGTTTCACGTGCCACAACAGGTTTTTGGCAACCTGCTTTTTTGAACCATTAGTTTCACACACAAGTGGTGCAGGTGAAAAACTGGGTTGTGCTGGAAGTTTCTTTATGCTGATAGGGAATCTTTTCTTTTCACTATCGCTAAATGCGTGCTCAGGATGAAGAATCGCTACAAAGTCAGGGACTCAGTGCAATCCGCAGGGTTTCCTTAGATAGAAAACCTTTCACCAGCTGCCATAATAAACTGAAGTTGACTGCATTTCTTTGTAACTGGAATGTTTGTCACTGATTTTGAATCTGTCTGCATGATGGGACTGAACAGAATATTTCTGAACATAAACTGAATCTGTTTGTTTTGTAACTTGCCTTGGGATGACATTTGTTGTGAATCAGCGATACTTCATTAAACTGAATTAAATTGACTGATTGTGTGAAGGAAACATGACCTATGGGGGAGCCATCCAGTTCTGCTGCACTGAATGGCTCCAAGAACGCCCAGAAGAGGACAAAGGAAGAAAGAACTTTTAAATTTAGCCAAACGTTGAGCTGATTACAGGGTTTAGTGTAAGGACTCACTGGGAGGACCCGGAAATTCAACCACACACAGAAGTACGTAAAGGAAAAACAAGTTTATTTAGAATCAGGAACTGGTAGCAGCTCAGGAAGAATCGATGAAGGTCTCCACAAGGGAATCCAACGCAGTACCAGGGGCTAGACGATAATCAGGCAGAGGTTATACACGGAGAGGCAGAGAGAGCAAACTTAACTAGAGGGTCAGGCAATACTCGGTGGTCGTGAAGAGGAGCTTGAGTCAGGGTCCAGAAATCCAGAACCAAAGGAATCCGTAATGGGCTTGGCAGGAGGGGAAGATCCGTGGACGGAAATGGGTCGAAGAAACACAAGAAGACAAGGCATGAAACGCTGGATTTCTACTGGCTCGTGGCTGTCGATAATCTGGCAGGGAGGCAGGGGCTGAGAGGAGTTAAGTAGAGCAGGGCCCAGGTGGCACAGATCAGCAATCAGGTGACACAGGTGAGTAGAATGAAAACTAATTACAGCATGGGCAGGACCAAACATGAATCATAACAGTACCCCCTCCTCAAGGTCCGGCTCCAGAAGGACCACCTGGCTGGTCAGGATTGGACCGATGAAACTCCCTGATAAGGGATTTGTCCAAAATGTGTCGGGCCGGCACCCAGGAGCGCTCTTCAGGCCCATATCCCTCCCAATCCACCAAGTAATGGATGGACCGGCCCCAACGTCTGGAGCGAAGGAGGCGGCGCACTGTGTGAGCGGGGCCCCCATCAATGATCCGGGCGGGAGGAGGGGGCCTGGAGGAGGGAACCAACCGTGAAGAGAAAACAGGTTTAACACGTGACACATGAAAGGTGGGACAAACTCTGAGAGTCCTGGGGAGGCGGAGCCGGACAGCCACTGGGTTGATAACCTTGGAAATCGGGAAGGGTCCAATGAAACGAGGGGCTAACTTCCGGTTTTCAACCCGCAAGGGAAGGTCCTTGGTGGACAGCCAGACCTTTTGACCTTCGGTGTAAGTGGGTGCCGGAACTCTGCGACGATTTGCAAATCTAGAACATAAAGCAGAGGACTTTAGAAGGGCCCTGCGGGCCTGGCGCCATACCCGCTGGCACTTTAAAGCAGAGGCATGAGCAGAGGGAACTCTAGTGGGCTTCTCTTGAAGGGACAAGACTGGAGGCTGGTAGCCATAAACTGTGTAAAAGGGAGACAGACCTGTGGAGCTAGAAGGGAGTGAGTTGAGGGCATACTCCACCCATGGAAGGTTCTGTGACCAGGAAGAGGGATCATGTTCACAGAGCATGCGCAGCTTGGTCTCCACCTCCTGGTTGACCCTCTCCGTTTGCCCGTCAGACTGAGGGTGGAATCCTGACGAGAGACTTACTGTGATGCCCAGGAGACCACAAAATTCTTTCCAGAATTTAGAAATGAACTGGGGTCCTCGATCAGAAACAATGTCAGTAGGTAGACCATGCAAACGGAACACCTCACGGGCCAGAACCGCTCCCAGCTCCTTAGACGAAGGCAGTTTGCGAAGTGGTATCAGGTGGGACATCTTAGAAAATCGATCCACAACTGTGAGGAGGACAGAATGGTTATCGGAAGTGGGTAAACCAGTAACAAAATCCATGGATATGTGGGACCATGGGCGGTGAGGAACCGGGAGGGGCCGCAGAAGCCCAGAGGGTGGTCGACGGGATGGTTTAGCCTGACAGCACACTCTGCAAGCCTTGATAAACTCCTTTACATCTTGCAGCATAGTCTCCCACCAGAAACACCTCCTGATCACAGCTAGGGTCTTAGTGACTCCTGGATGGCAGAAAAATTTAGAGGCATGACAAAAGGATAGTACCTCAGGTATTAGCTGCTCAGGGACAAATAGTCGATTCTTAGGACAGCTCTCAGGGATGGGGCTTTGCAGATGGGCCTCTCTGATTCTCTTCTCTAGCTCTAGCCTGGAAACTGCTAGCCGCGCAGATGAGGGGAGCACATAGTCCACCTGCTTAGCCTCTTGACTCTCCTCCATAGTCTCATGCAGCCTGGAGAGTGCGTCTGGCTTAGTGTTCTTACTCCCAGGTCTGTAAGATAGTGAAAAATTAAAGCGACTGAAGAATAGAGCCCACCTGGCTTGCCTGGGGTTAAGTCTCCTAGCAGACTTGAGGTACTGCAGATTCTTATGATCAGTCCAGACCACGAAGGGTTCCTTAGCTCCCTCGAGCCAGTGCCTCCACTCCTCGAGGGCCAGTTTGACTGCCAGCAGTTCCCGGTCACCGACATCATAGTTGGTCTCTGCAGAAGACAGTTTTCTAGAAAAGAAGGCACATGGGTGAATCTTCTCATCAGTGTTTCTCTGGCTGAGTACGGCTCCCACCCCAGAGTTAGAAGCATCCACTTCTACAATGAATTGGCGAGAAGGGTCCGGTGCGCGGAGGACAGGAGCGGAGGTGAAGGCCTTTTTAAGGTGGTCAAAGGACTCTGCAGCACTCTTACTCCAAACGAATTTGCACTTGGATGAAGTAAGAGAATGAAGTGGAGAAGCAACAGAACTGAAATTGCGGATGAACCGTCGATAGAAATTAGCAAACCCCAGAAACCTCTGAAGTTGTCTACGGTCTTGTGGGCAGGGCCAATTCTTGATGGCGTCCGTCTTGCTGGGGTCCATGGAAATCCTGTTAGGAGAGATGACGAAACCCAAGAATGAAGTGGACGATTTGTGAAACTCACACTTTTCTGCCTTGACAAACAGGTTATTCTGCAGCAAGCGGAGAATAACAGAACGGACATGAGTCTGATGGGTAGTGAGATCCTTAGAGAAAATTAAGATGTCATCCAGATAAACATAAACAAAACGACCGACCATGTCCCTGAGGACATCATTGACTAGAGCTTGGAACACTGCGGGAGCGTTGGATAGGCCAAAGGGCATTACCAGGTATTCATAATGGCCGGTTGGAGTGTTAAAAGCCGTCTTCCACTCATCCCCCTCCTTGATACGGACTAGATGGTAGGCATTTCTGAGATCGAGCTTGGTAAAAACTGTGGATCCCTGAATCAGGTCGAAAGCAGTGTTCATTAGGGGAAGTGGGTAACGATTCTTGACTGTGATGTCATTCAATCCCCTGTAGTCAATACAGGGTCTCAAAGAACCATCCTTCTTGCCCACAAAGAAAAAACCTGCACCAGCTGGAGAGGATGAAGGGCGGATAATGCCTGCCTTGAGTGCGTCACAGATATAATCCCTCATGGCCTTATCCTCCGGGCCGGAGAGGGAGTATAGACGGCCTTTGGGAGGAAAGGTTCCAGGAAGCAAATCAATTGCACAATCATAGGGCCGATGGGGTGGAAGGGAAGTGGCACGATGCTTATTAAAGACTTCCCGAAGGTCATGGTAAACAGCCGGTACCTTGGATAGGTCGGGATAGGTTTCCTGTCCCGAGATAGGGACAGAAAAAGGGACCGAAGCTGCTAAGAGGCAAGTGGAATGGCAAGATGGTGACCAACCCAACACCTCGCCCTTCACCCAGTCAATGTGGGGGTTGTGTTTTCTTAGCCAAGAAGCCCCCAAAATGACAGGGAGACCAGGAGACTCTATTATCAGGAAGGAGATAAGTTCATGGTGATTCCCAGAAATACTGAACTTAATGGGACCCGTTTCATGGGTGATCTGGTGAAGTACATGGCCATCAATAGCCAAAACTTCAAGACACTTAGAGGTAGGTAAAAGTTGGATGCCCAGAGATTCGGCAAGACCACGGTCCATGAACTCAGTATCTGCTCCTGAATCAATAAAGACTGGGAGACGCTTGGTTTGACAATCAGCTTGGAGAGTGGCTTGAACAGAGAATGAAGAGGATTGCCATCGCTTTTGACTCAGCAGGAGCCTCTTACCTCCTGCTGAGCCTGGCCTTTTACAGGACACCGACTAAGTAGGTGACCCTCTCCACCACAATAGAAACAAAGGCCTCTCTTAAATCTCCGCTCTCTCTCTTGTGGGGACAGGCGAGTTCGACCAATCTGCATAGGCTCCTCTCCCGGAGAGGTGGGTGAAGAACTCAAAGGTGGAGCCGTGACTGGTGGCTGTGATCTGGGAACAGATTCAACATGGTAAGTATGACTGAGGGAACTCCTCTCCAACATTCTCTCATGGAGCCTAGCATCAGTTCTGGCGGCCAGGGTCTCCAGTTCCTCCAGGTCCTTGGGAGCGTCTCGGGTAGACAGCTCATCCTTTATCTCCTCACTGAGACCCTGATAGAACGCATCACATAGTGCCTCATCGTTCCAGTCACTTCCTGAGGATAGAGCATGAAAATCGATAATGTACTCAGTTACTCGCTTCCTGCCTTGTTTGAGTCTGAGCAACCCACGTGCAGCCTCCCTCTGAGGCAGAACAGGATCAAAGACCCTGATTAGCTCCTTGGAAAAGTCCTGGAACCGATAACAAATGAGGGAGTCCCTCCGCCATTCTGCAGTCCCCCATAATTTGGCTTTTCCCGAAAGGAGGGAAATAGCATAGGCTACTTTAGCGCGTTCAGAGGGAAAAGATGACGGCTGAAGTTCAAAGATTATTTCACACTGAGTAATGAAGGGACGACACTGACTCTGCTCACCTTTAAACACCTCCGGAGGAGACAGGCGGGGCTCAAAAATGGGTGAGACCTGGAAACCAGACGTAGCGGCTTTGAGGCTGGGAGAAGGGGCTCCTTTAGGGGAGGGAAGGGAGGACATCCTATCAAGCATGCTCATCATTTGTTGCATGTTTGACTCCAGGCGGGTAATAGCGTCTTCAACACTTGAACGCCACTCCTGTGTGGGTGACGGGTCCATAGTGGCCAGATTATTCTGTAAGGACTCACTGGGAGGACCCGGAAATTCAACCACACACAGAAGTACGTAAAGGAAAAACAAGTTTATTTAGAATCAGGAACTGGTAGCAGCTCAGGAAGAATCGATGAAGGTCTCCACAAGGGAATCCAACGCAGTACCAGGGGCTAGACGATAATCAGGCAGAGGTTATACACGGAGAGGCAGAGAGAGCAAACTTAACTAGAGGGTCAGGCAATACTCGGTGGTCGTGAAGAGGAGCTTGAGTCAGGGTCCAGAAATCCAGAACCAAAGGAATCCGTAATGGGCTTGGCAGGAGGGGAAGATCCGTGGACGGAAATGGGTCGAAGAAACACAAGAAGACAAGGCATGAAACGCTGGATTTCTACTGGCTCGTGGCTGTCGATAATCTGGCAGGGAGGCAGGGGCTGAGAGGAGTTAAGTAGAGCAGGGCCCAGGTGGCACAGATCAGCAATCAGGTGACACAGGTGAGTAGAATGAAAACTAATTACAGCATGGGCAGGACCAAACATGAATCATAACAGTTTAGTAATACATTTTCTTGAAAAAGTATTTAAAAATTACAGTAAAATTATGCTTCCTGATGTTTTTATGAAACTTTTTAAAGAAGGTAGGCATCTATCACTGGTGTAACTTAAGATGACATAAAAGGAATAAAGAGAATCACGCATACTCACCAATGCCCTGTTTTCGATCAAATAGCATATGGATTTTAACTGTATTGACAGGACTTTTATTTCTGTAATTCACATAATATGTTGTCTTTAGATCCAAAATTCAGCGTAATTTGAGAAAAACTAAAAATCAAAGGGCATTTAAACAGGTACAAGACACTACCTTATTGGGCTGCTGTGGCCTTCCGATGTCAGGCCCACCAGTCGTTTGCTGCTGTTGGGTGCTGAGTGTTGCAGGCGTTCTGATGTTCTCTTCATTCTAACAACGGTGCACCTCCAGGTGACAAATCAACGCACGCACACCTACTCTATGCAAACACACAATGGTTAAGAGTCATAGAAACACAGGTTGATATTACATTAAAGTGGTCTGCCTACTTTGATGCTCAATAAAATCATTCACACAATTAGGAGGCCATCTCCAGATATTTTTGTTACATCTGGAATGCTGCGACACATGAAAACAAGTGCTATGGGATGGATACTGTGCAAACAGCTTTTCCTTCTCCCTCTCTGTCTCTTACACTCACAGTGACCATGAGGCAGGCACTCCGAAACCCGCCCCCTCCTCTGCACTACTTCTTGTGGTTACCCTGACTGAGTGCAGTTGAGCAACACATGAGGCAGTCGTGCTGCAGCAAGTGAAAGCACAGAGAAAGAGGAGCAGCTTGGAGCTGTCTTACAGCTATATATAAAATGTTTTAGCTCCTGTGGTAACAGTAATTATTAATTCAAACATCCTTTCAAAGGAAACTGAGAATATCAGAGGGAAATCCCTCAGAGAGATCCATGGCACAGACAAGGGGCAGGTCCAGAAATGTTTCTGCAAAAGGCAGCTGACATGTTTGTTGAACTTAAAACCTGAATCCAGGGCTACCCCAACATTAGTAACCTGTTGCTTAACATATGGTTTCAGATCACCAAGGTTTCGAAGAGGAGTGTGTGAATTACTGTTAGAACTTATTATGCAACAAAGGTCTGGTTTTGGCTATGAATAGCTATGGATAATTGCATAGAACAATTTTTAACAAAACTAGTAATTTAAATCAAAATTACGAAGTCGGGGGACCATCTGATTGACAAGGAAATAATAGCCAAATCGTTCAGTCTTAGTTATTGCTTATAAATACCTGCTTGATAAGGGTTAGGTTTTAAAATAGCAGTAGGTGAAGGCATAAATCCAGCAATGGTGTCCTTCGAACAGCAAGATACTACACATGTATGGAATAAGCACAGACAACTTCTCTCCAATATACAAAAGTTTACTGACAAAAGAATTCAACTTTACAGTTAAATACTTTAATCAACAAACTCATCACTAAGGTAGTAACACTCAACCAACACTACAAAGTAAAAGATTAAAGAATGAGACAAAAAATGATGGCTATGGTGGTAGGAGTTTGTCCTGTAATCGGTGGGTTGCTGGTTTGAAACCCTGGTCTATCTGGCTCAGTCGTTGTATCCTTGGGCAAGACCCTTCACCCACCCTGCCTGCTGGTGGTGCTGTATGTATTTTTTTGGATCTATACCTACATTTTCAGTATAGCTCTCAACTACTGACTGCATTGATGAAGTTCTGACATCTCATTCCAGAAAAAAAAATCTTACAACTACTTCTACTTAGAAATTAGAATAACTTTCTGCATTTGCCTTTGACCAATGCAGATGGTGCAAACAGTTGAGGGATAGCTTGCTGGTCCAAGTCAGCAGAAGGATGAATCACTGTTATAATGAGCCGAGTAAAAACACATCCAGGGAGTTGGCTTGATATGTTCTTGGGTTGGGAACAGTGCTGCTCATGTTTCACAAGTACAGACAAGTACAGATAATGAGAAAAGTATAAGACTTCTTTCTGGAAATTTAAATTATGGAACAGGACTCTTCACTCAAGGTGGTGGTCTTTGATTGATGTTTCAGTCGCCAAGTTCGTTTTGAACTTTTCCAGAATGAAAATACATTGGGTGGGCCAGAACCAGGTCAGACCAATTTCAACTAAACATGTTTTTAAATGAAGTTTTATTTCTAGAAAGTTCTGGAAATCCAGACGAATTCAATAAACATATTACAGTGTGAAGAGAAGTATAACTCTTAATTCTAATCCTATCAGGGAGGTATTCTAAGTAATAAAAGTACAGATAAACAGTTCCATCTAACTGTCTTCTGCAGCCTGTAATATAGCAAAAAATAAATGGTTGCTCCTTTGAAAAATAAAATACTTTGAGCTCTTGCATACCAATAAAACTTCGATTTGTGTTAAAGACAGATTTCTGAGTCACACAAACATCACCAACAGGCACAAAACCAGTCTGCCAGATTCAGGAAATCCAGTATAACAATGTTCATGAGCAAATATTTTTCCATACCCTTTCTTGGCAAACAGAAGTAAAAGTCTCAAAATGATTCTAAATTGCTGAAAGCTTTTTACTTCAGAAAACAGTTTTACTAATTTCCACAGATATATACGGCTCTAAAAATTGTTTTACTTCAGAAAGAAATGTTATAATTGAAGTGTTAAGCTGTAAAATTATCTTTAAACTTTAACAACAATATGCGCAGTTCCAAACTAGATTAGCAAAATTAATTTTAGAAAGATTACATATTTAAAGCAAGACTATTAAATTTGCTAAAAAGTGAAAAGGGATCTACTTTTTCAAGAACATAGATGAGCATTTAAAACCTCGCTCTCCTGGGACAGATTATACCTCTGAGGTCTGACTTAGAGATTCAAATACTTGATATGAGGAACCGGAAACTTGTGTTGCTGGACGTTAACGTGGCAGAGCAAGGAAATCAGATGGATTCTGCAAAATGATCTTGTATAGACGTGGGTCCTTATATCCCTTATTCTTGTCTCTCATCCCAGCAAAGGAATCAGAGACAACGTTTCTGTTTGGGGAATCTAAAATTCAAAGATTCCTTCTGCAAAATTATGAATTAGTCAGGCAAAGCTTATTCCTTTGGCCAGAGTACAGACACTGGATACACAAACAGTAGTCAGAAATTACTTTAGATCAAGAGTTACTTGGAAGAAGCAGTATCTTTCTCCGCCTGCAAAGAAAGAAGTACGTCTCAAGGCAGCAAAAGGGGAGGGGTTTTGGCTCACTGTCCCGAAAGTGGGCCAGAAGGCTGGTTTTGTTTGTTAGTCATGTCATGTGATCCAGTGCAACATTTCTCTTGCTCCTAAATCTGAAAGTTGATGCAGAGCATTCTGGGATTAACAGCTTTTAAACCAGTCTCTGTGTTCCCTCTGAACTCCAAGCTGCTATGCTGGACCTGAAGATGTGGCCTGTGCTTCTGCACTGGCAGGAAGCTGAAAACTATCAGGTCCTGTTTATTCTTTCTGAACATAATCCAGCAGGATAATGAATAAAGAATGACATAGAGACTGAGAAACAGGAATGATTGGAAAACAGGAAGTGAAAGAACACTGTGCACAAAACAGAGCCATGAGACTCAGAAATGACAAACGACAATAACCCCTATGAGTGAACAGACCGTAAAATAGCAACCTCATAGAGGTATATACAGCTCTCAGTTCAGTTCAAAAATACTTTATTATTCCCAAAGAAAATTTAAATGTTACATAAAATAGAATCTTAATAAATAATTAAAGAGCTGAAACAATATTTCAATCAGGCGCAAGTTAGAACTTTGACTGGGCCAAAGTGACAATTTGATTCTATTTTGTTTTCAGAAAAATTACTAAAATTATTTAGTAATTTTGTTAGTGTGGTGACCCAGTTTGGACCAGTCTTCACTTGTCCCACAGATGGCCTCAAACACTTTGGTATAAAGAGAACTTCATGGTCAGCTCAGTGACTCCAAGGTACCCGGGTCCTGTGGCTGCAAAACATGTCAGAATCGTCTTCATCCCTCCACCCAAGTGTTGGTAACTTTACTCACAGAAAGTGAATTATCTAAAAATTGCTCTCAATAAATGAAATTAACTAGTTGGGGCCATATGGAGCAAAGGATAAATATTTCCACTAAATGTGCTTAAATGGAGGCCAAAGTCTGTGTCTGACCTATAAAGCTTGAAAGTGGAGTTTGAAGAAGTAAGAATAGGAAGTACAGCAGCAGTCTAAGGTGTTTAGAGATACTTTGCTCCTCCCAACAATTGTTGTTAAACACTTCCCTTGTATTAAACACACAGTTCAGCTCTGTTGCTACATTTCCTGGTTCCTCCCATTTCACATGTCTGACAGCTTTAACACCGGTAGGATCACTGAGCTGACCAAGCTGCTGCAGATCAGTAAGTAGCAAACTGGTGTTTGGCTTCATGTGGGACACATCTACAGGAGGAATAGAAACTTGAGACATTCAGTGTTGTTGAGAAGAGAAATGGCTCAGAGAGAAAATCAGATGGATTCAGGAAAAATCTATTGCTCCATCTGTTTAAATCTACTGAAACATTTGGTGATTATTCCCTGTGGACACAGCTACTGTACATTGCGTTAAAGACTTCTGGGAATGAGAAGATCAGAGGAGAATCCCCAGCTGCACTCAGTGTAGGAATGTTTTCATACTGACAAAGTCCAGACCACATTGACTCAGCTGGAGTTTGGGTATTAGCACATAAGACTACTGCTGAGTTAACAAAATTCAAATAGAGAACACAAAACTTTCAGATGGACAGTTGACGATGACTGACTAGATATTTGTTTAAAAAATATCATGATTCACATGACTTCAGAAGCAAAAATGTTTATTTTATAAATTCATAACATGACAAACCTTTCTTCCTAATCAGTTAATTATAGAAAATTATATTAGCAAAATATTTCTCCATGTATTTATTTGAAAACCATTTCATTGCTTATGAAATTCTTTTATATTCTCTATATGTTACATGTTTGATCAACATGATTAAGGATCTTATTCTGTTCTTAACATTAGTGGCTAAATTCGGAAATCACAAATGAATGAAAGAGTGGTTGTTTTTTTTCTGAATATATACCTTAGGGTTAGATGTTGGAGCTACCAGCCAATGTATATGCTCCGCCACAAGCAGGTCAGTATTAAAGTCAATGGAGTGCTTAGTAATTTTACCACAAATGAGTTTCGCTTGGGAGGCAAGGGACAAAAAGAGTCCATTATGCTAACAATCTTCAGTGTGAAAAGGTAAACTCTTCTAAGGGCAACCTTTGTTCACCCCAATGGTTAGAAAACTGGCAGAGAGATTAAGTGTCGGCTGGCCCTCAATACTTTTAAATGCTTCTTTAATTAATAATGCTTTGCAAGGCTCAGTGACATCTAAATTCAATGGCACAGAATATTCAAATAATAATCATGCTTAAACTGAAGGATTCTAAATATAAGCTTTGGGAGATGACATGGTTTGATTCCCTGGTCAGATTGGATCTTCTGGAAAATGACTTGAAGATTTCTTGAGCTTTTCCCTTGAGTGTGTAGATGGCTTCTCATTGACCAAGTTCTCTGTAGTCTTAGGGGTTTGAGCCACAGATCATGAGAGATGCCAAATCTGGAACAATAGTCTTGGGAGCGCAGGGCTTGAATCTTTCTCACAAAGCAGTCTTCACCCCATCTGTGGCCCCAGGTCCTCTTCTCCTGCTGTAAAGTTCTTTGTCCATCTTGATCTTGGCTCAACATCTGCCTGGAGAAAACAATCGACACTTCCTTCTTCTTCACTCCCTTTTATAGAGTTTTTTGCTATGCAGACATATTTCGTTAGTCAGCAGGCTCACTTTATTAGCTGTCTGCTTGGGTAGATGATCTCAAAAAAATCCTTGTCATGCAGTCTGTGTTCTCGTTCAAGGGCCGTTGCCTGTCAACCCCCCACATCCCCAAAAAAGAGGAAACCTCTGACTAAGTCCTTTTTCTCAGCTCTATTGCAACACTTGATATCTGGCATAATTACTTCCTCATTTTATTACATTGATGATCAGACAACAGTTTAGGATCTCTTCAAGATTACCTTTAAAAATCACAAGTCATTTAACCATAACATTTTTCATTTAATATCCAATAACTAGCATTTCTGATTTAATAACGACGGAATGACATTACTTTAGTTATAATCATAATCATAGTTTGATTTAATTTACATTAAAAAAAAAAAAAAAATCAAGCTCCTCTGTCTCTCCTAGTGCTATCTGGAAACAACCAATCCAAGCCAGGAGGCGGGTCTTAGCGCTGTCAATCACCGTGCCTGTGGCGCTGTTCATTAGGAGTGGGATTTGATTATTATCTCATAATTCGATTCGATTCCGATTTTTGGGGTCACAATTCGATTCAAAATTGATTTTCAACTCAAAACAAATATTCACAATTATTTCTGCTTTAATCTGTTGGTGTGCAAAGGATCATCATGATCTACCCCTGTCTGCTTTGTAAGGTAAAATGACAATTGGAGACATTAACTGTCACATTTATTAAATATTAATCCATGCTTAGATGGAATTATTCCCTCTCTGCATCCCCCATTTTGTTTTTATGAAGCAGTCACTGAGACATCTTCCTGCAGACAGCCTCCTCCGTGCATGAGGACCTTGCAGTTCCCATCCTGAATTTTTTAGCGATTTGCCTAAATGTAAATAATTTCTCACCAAGTCGGATAAATGTTCTGTATTCATGTCGCCTGCGGATATGAAAACCAGGTAGTGGAAGCAGATTAGTTGAAGCGAAATATCAACATTGCTGTCTGAGCGCATTTCTGCATAAAACACAAACTTCTGACCAATCACACAAAACATGGTACAGAGCTCCGTACGGGGGAGGTTATGGCGTACCTTGGCTCAGTTGGGCCTTGCAGTGTCCTGAAGTGCTCAATCTTCATTTTGCGAACCTTGCACACGGTGAAGCTCATGTCAAGCTTGTTACTTTTTGCTTTACACTCCTGTGTGTTGGCTGAATTACCGGGTCCTTCTAGAGAAACTTCACAGAACGGCGAATATTGTAAAGTGTGGTTAAGGCTTGCACAAACCAATAAGAAAAGATTGCTAGCTGTCTTGTAACCTTACACTTGTCTTTTGTGTCTTCCTCCAATTTTTCAAGCAAAAACCATTGGTTTGTCCACATGCCCTGTCTCAGTCCACCATCACAGAAGATTCAGCAGACTCCTTGCAGTCGCCATTAGTTTGCAAGCCTGAAAGTTAAGATTGATGGAGCTGCTTCAGGATAGATTCCCCTCTGAGTTATGAGCTGTGTCCTGTTGCAGCTGCTGAACGAATGAAAAGATTACCCTGCACCAACAAGGGAGAACGCTAAAATTCATATGCAAGACTACTTGATGTGAAAAAAAATTATAGGGTCTAAACGTAAATCTCTGAAGTAGTAATTTTTTTTATAACTGGAGTGACAACCTTCCTCAGCTATTCAACTACCTCAGACATAGATTTTCTGCAAACTTTCCGTTACTCCTCTTCTAATTTAGCCTTGTTACCCAAGATGCAGTCTGGTTCATTCTCTCGCTCTAGGTAAATATATTTCACGCAGTTTTATGTTTCATTATCAGTGAATTTCTAGAATAGTTATTTGCGGTTTATTTCCTAGATGTTCTGTATATAATCTATGTTTAACTACCTCATTAATAATTTGATCTCGCAATGAATCTTCTGTCTCAGATCAGTTAGATCTACAATACAAATAAAAATCTTTTAAACTATGTTTCTCAGTCACTAAATCAGTTCAAGAACTCATGTTTAGTCCTGGGAATCAATGAGTAAAGAAAAAGGGAGAATTGTGTTTACACGTCTGTGAATCCCCTAGAGGAAGATCCTAGACATCAGTCCAACTCCAACCAGTTTAACAGGTTAAAGACAATCTGACTCATTAAGCATGAAACATTCCCCGTTTCCGTTTCTCATGCACCACAGTAAGTGTCCAAGACCTTTAAAATATTTCATCAGATTATACCTGAACAAGTTACTCAGATGATTTATAGAAGAAAATATGTTCAACAGTCAAGTTTTAAGATTACAGATGAAGTTGGCTCCAGTGTATAGTAGTACTGAAGATTTAAACTGCTCTTTCACCTGGAGTGACACATGCAGTGACAAGCACTCCCATCTTTCAAACACTGACAAGCTAACAGTTTTTTTTTCCTGGTTCTTTTATTCACAGATCAGTCAGAATCACTGTATTAAGTTGAAGAGCCGACAAGTCAACCTGCTGCAGATCAGTGAGTAAAGGAGAAAGAAAAAAAAAATCCTTATTTGGCTTGTTGCTAAACAAGGAGAGAAAAACTACAGACATTGAGAAGTGAAAAGGCATAACAAGGAAATCAAATGGAGTCAGCTAAATATTCTTGTTCTATCTGTTTGGATCTACTGAAAGATCCGGTGACAATTCCCTGTGGACACAGCTACTGTATGAACTGTATTAAAGACCACTGGGATGGAGACGATGAGAGGAGAATCCACAGCTGCCCTCAGTGCAGGGAGACTTTCATACCGAGGCCTGTCCTCAAGAAAAACATAATGTTAGCAGAGCTGGTGGAGGACCTGAAGAAGACTGGACTCCAAGCTGCTCCAGCTGATCACTGCTATGCTGGACCTGAAGATGTGGCCTGTGATGTCTGCACTGGGAGGAAGATGAAAGCTGTCAAGTCCTGTCTGGTGTGTTTGGTGTCTTACTGTCAGAATCACCTCCAACCTCATTATGAGATACCTACACTAAAGAAACACAAGCTGGTGAACCCCTCCAAGAAGCTCCAGGAGAACATCTGCTCTCGTCATGATGAGGTATTAAAGATCTTCTGTCGTATTGATCAGCAGTGTATCTGTTATCTCTGTGCGATGGATCAACATAAAGGCCATGAAACAGTCCCAGCTGCAGCAGAAAGGGCTGAGAAGCAGAAGGAGCTCCAGGTGAGTCGACAACAACTCCAGCAGAGAATCCAGGACCAAGAGAAAGATGTGAAGCTGCTTCAACAGGAGGTGGAGACCATCAATGCCTCTGCTGTTAAAGCAGTGGAGGACAGTGAGGAGATCTTCACTGAGCTGATCCGTCTCCTCCAGGAAAGAAGCTCGGATGTGAAGCAGCAGATCAGATCCCAGCAGGAAACTGAAGTGAGTCGAGTCCAAGAGCTTCAGGAGAAGCTGGAGCAGGAGATCACTGAGCTGAAGAGGAAAGACGCTAAGCTGGAGCAGCTCTCAAACACAGAGGATCACATCCAGTTTCTTCTCAGCTGCCCATCCCTGTCAGCGCTCAGTGAGTCGACACACTCATCCTGCTTCAAGACTGGTCCTCTGAGATACTTTGAGGATGTGCCAGCAGCTGTTTCAGAGCTCAGAGATAAACTACAGGACGTCCTGAGATACGCATGGACAAACATCTCACTGGCAGTCACTGAGGTGGATGTTCTACTGTCAGAACCAGAACCAAAGACAAGAGATGGGTTCTTAAAATATTCACAGGAAATTACTCTGGATCCAAACTCAGCAAACCGATATCTGTTTTTATCTGAGGGGAACAGAAAAGTCACAGTAATGAAAGAACAACAGTCTTATCCTGATCATCCAGACAGATTTACAGATTTGTTTCAGGTCCTTAGTAGAGAGAGTCTGACTGGACGTTGTTATTGGGAGGTGGAGTGGAGAGAAGGAGGAGTTAATGTAGCAGTTTCATACAAGGACATCAGCAGAGCAGGAGGGTCAGATGAATGTTTATTTGGATTCAATGACAAGTCTTGGTCATTACATTGTGACACAGACAGTTACACATTTTCTCACAACAGAGTTGAAACTCCAGTATCGGGTCCAGTTTCCTCCAGACTAGGAGTGTACCTGGATCACAAAGCAGGGATTCTGTCTTTCTACAGCGTCTCTGAAACCATGACTTTCCTCCACAGAGTCCAGACCACATTCACTCAGCCTTTATATGCTGGGATTAGACCTTTCTTTAATGGGGATTCAACTGAGTTTGTTCAATTCAATTAGTCAGCAGTAATCTGAGGTCCAGGTGGTTAATATGTGTATTTCAGTTTCAGTTTCTTTAGTCTCCATCATTGTAGCTGAGAGCTCATTGTTGTCATTTCTTCTCTGCTCAAATGTCAGCTGTCTTTATGGAGCTGCTTTGGCAAGGCAAGTTTATTTGTATAGCACATTTTCAGCAACAGGTAATCCAAGGTGGTTTTCATGATGAAAACATAAAACAACATATAGGCAACAAACATTACATTTTCTCAAATGCCACCATCAAAGTCATCATAAATTGGAATGAAGACTAAAACTACTTTATGTTCCAGTTATTAATCAAAGGCAGCTCTAAACAGGTGGGGTTTTAGCCTGGATTTAAGGGAACTCAGTGTTTCATCCATTCTGCAGTTTTCTGGACGTTTGCTCCAGATTAGTGAAGCATAAAAACTTAAAGCTGCTTCTCCGTGTTTGGTTCTGGGGATGCAGAGTAGACTAGAACCAGGAGACCTGAGTGGTCTGGAAAGTTGATACAACGACAATAGGTCTCTAGTGTGGTTTGGTGCTAAGCCGTTCAGTAATTTATAAACTATCAGAAGTATTTTAAAGTCTATCCTCTGAGCTCCAGGGAGCCAGTGTAAGGACTTTAGAACTGGGGTGATGTGCTCTGTTTTCCTTGTTTTAGTGAGAACACGAGCACCTGTCTGATTGATTTTTTTTTTAGGCAGACCTATAAAGACATTATTGCAGTAATCAAGTCGACTAAAAATAAACCCATGAATGAGTTTTCTTAAGATCTCAACAAGAGCTTGAGAATTAGTCTTTTAGTCCTAGAAATGTTCTTCAGGTGACAGAAGGCTGACTTTGTAATTGTCTTTATGTGTCTCTGAAGGTTCAGTTTCGAGTCCATCACTCCACCCAGATTTCAGGCCAGATCACTAGTTTCTACCTGCATTAACTGAAGCTGAGTGCTGACTCTCAATTGTTCCTCTTTAGGTCCAAAAAATTAATAGTTTTGTTTCTATTCAGCTGAAGATAGTTATGGCACATCCACACCTTGTTAAGTTCTATGCATCCACTCAGCTCTTGAATGGATTTAGTCACCTGGTGACATTGTAATGTAGAGCTGCGCATCATTTGAATTGCTATGGTAACATTTCTTTTCACTTGTTTTAATCTGGGCTAGTGGGAGCATGTAGATATTAAATAAAAGGGCACTAAGATGGAACCTTGGGGTACCTCAACTCAGCTCTCCAGTCACTTAATTATAATATTATGGTCAACAGTGTTGAATGCTGTACTAAGGTTCAAAAGTACCATCATTGTGGTTCTTCCACAGTCTGCATTTATGAGCATCCTTGTTGTCTTGTTTGTTGTTGTTGAAGTTTTGTTTGGGTGCTGCCCCTTCCTGTTTCTGTTCAGCCATAAAGGCTATCCATGCTCAAGAGGATTTTTATTCATCTAAACTAATTACATTTACATTTATTGCTTTGACAGACCAAATGTTGTTCAAATCCATGTACAGATGAGCTGATGGAAACTGATGATGATCAACGGATAACTACAATCACTTTCATTGGAGGAGGACAAATTAATTGTTGAAATGAATTTTAAAAAAAAATCAGAAAACTAATGCAGTCAGAAGTGTTTGGTTTGGATATTAGATGTTGGAAATTTGGCTGAGTTTATTTAATGTATGTAGAATAATACAAGTGGCAGGAGTTTTGTTGATTTTCTGCTGTTAATATGACATCTCCCTGTTTTTTCATATATATATATATATATATATATATATATATATATATATATATATATATATATATATATATATGATAGAATGATAGAAGCATTGCACTTCTGAAAGCGCAAAGCCAGTTTTAGAGCCATCAGCCATTTGCATTTCATTCTGTACACGAATAAATAATGGTTCTGTAATGATGGCGATGAATATATCAATAGATCAGCATAATCTGACAGGAGTTTCATAGCTGCTGATCTTGGTTTGGAATTCTACTTAAATCGTGGGGACTTTTCTTGAACGTTTTGTTGGGTTGCCATCTGATTGGAGGTCCAGTAGTAAACTGTAAATTAACTGGAGGAATCAAAAACTCACTGGCTCAGAAAAACATCAAAATGCTATATGAAAACCTGAAGTGTCCCTGAGCAGCAGGATGTATGAAGCACAGAGACATTACACCAGTCAGAAAACAGTAAGAAAAGCATCAACCTTAAATCCTACCTCTGTTGATAGACTTACTCTTAAAATATGAATCACAGCACAAACATGAATCATTAACTGTTATTTACCAGTCTAGAACAAAATACAAAATTGTTTAGTCTCTTCCCACAAGCTTAAGGAGTAAGAAAACAAGTATAAAATTGGGGGATTTAAAAAAAATTGTCTTAAATATCTAAAACTGTTTCATTCAAAAATATAATAATTCAGTTTCAACTTTTGTCTCTATTTTTATATTATAAATAGATATAACTCAGACTTTTTTACTTCAGATCCTGAATTTTTTTTTTTGTTCTTTGCCTCAGTTCACTGTACTGAGAGAAGTTAAATGGTTACAATGTTGATATAGTCTGATTCCTCATGGTATTTTTTATTCTGATCATATGTAGATTATTGGTGATCATTTCATGTCTCTTCTAATTATAAATAATAAATGACTACTGCAAATGATGAGACACATTAGCCATTTCATTTTTGCTGTTGTTTTTGTAGAAGGGATTTCCAGGTCAAGAGATGTGTGAGCAATATTAGTTGATATAACTAAAACTGCAAAATTATGTAAACGTAATATGCTTCAATGACATGTTTATGTATTAAAAAATGTCATGAAAACCTTTAGTTTCTGCTTTTATTTAGAAAGTTTAAAGAAGCTGAATGTGAACATCCCACAAGATTCAAACATGTAACTATGGTTAATGGTCTTGAGACTTATTCCTTACTCACCGAGGAAGTGTGGAATAAGATTATGGTGATAGTAAAAAAAAAAAAAAGAAAAAGTTATTTTATATTAGAGATAATTTCATACAGATAATTCCTGTATAAGACTTGACCAAATACAACATGCAGTTAAAACAACCATAAAAACCTATGCAGAAGTGAAGCTAGTGGAGAAATACCTTTCGATGGGTAAACTTGGCTGGACATAAAATCAAACAAATTGGTTACTGTTGGTAATCTGCAGACATGAACCACTCAGTCAGAAACAACTAACCAGAGCCAGGAGGATGGTCTTAGCACTATCAATCATGCTTGTGTATGTGCTGCTCCTTGGGCTGCCCCCTCCCTGGGGTGCCACCTTACCGTGGTGGAGGGGTTTGAGTGTCCCAATGACCTTAAGAGCTTTATTGTCAGGGGTTTCATGCCCCTGGTAGGGTCACCCAAGGCAGACAGGTCCTAGGTAAGGGATCAGACAAAAGGCAGCCCAAAGACCCCTTATGATGAGTACAATCAATGGAAACAGTGTTTCCTCACCCAGACGTGGGTCACCGGGGCCCCACTCTGGAGCCAGGCTGGACACAGCCTGAAGAGGAGACGGGGTCCCCATTCCCAGGGGCTCACCACCTGTGAGAGGGGCCAAAGGGGTCAGGTGCAATGTTGTATGAGTGGTTGCCAAAGGTGGCAACCTTGGCGGCCTGATCCTTGGCTACAGAAGCTGGCTCTCGGGATGTGGAATGTCACCTCTCTTGTGGGGAAGGAGCCTGAGTTGGTGTGCGAGGTGGAAAGGTTCCAGCTAGAAATAGGGGGACTCACCTCGACACACTGCTCTGGAACCAGTCTCTTTGAAAGGGGTTGGACACTCTTCTACTCTAGAGTTGCCCGTGGTGAGAGGTGCTTAGCACGAGTGGTACTTGTTGTGCCCCATCTTGATACCTGTATGTTGAGGTTCACCTTGGTGAATGAGAGGGTAGCCTCCCTCCGCCTACAGGTAGGGGTATGGGTTCTGACTTGTTTGTGCTTATGGGCTAAACAGCAGTTCAGATTAACCACCCTTTTTGGAGTCCTTGGAGAGGTTGCTGGAGAGCACCCCTCCTGGGGACTCCTTTGTTCTGCTGGCGGATTTCAACCTCATGTGAGCAATAACAATGAGATCTGGAGGGGTGTGGTTGGGAGGAACAGCCCTCCAGATCTGAATCCGAGTGGCGTTTCATTACTGGACTTCTGTACTCATCACAGATTGTCCATAACCAACACCATGTTCAAGCACAAGGGTATCCATATGGGCTCTTGGCACCAGAACACCCGAGGCCGCAGTTCAGTGATCGACTTTGTTGTCATCTCATCTGATCTGTGGCCGCATCTCTTGGACACTCGGGTGAAGAGAAGGGCAGCGCTGTGCACTTAACACTACCTGGTGGTGAGTAGGCTCCGATGGTGGGGGAGGATGGTGATCAGACCTAGCAGACCTAAATGTATTGTGAGGGTCTGCTGGGAATGCCTGGCAGAGTCTCCCATGAAATGGAGCTTCAACTCCCACCTCCGGGAGAGCTTCAAACTCGTTCCAGGGCAGGTGGGGGACATTGACTCCAAGTGGGCCATGTTCCACACTTTCTTTACTGAGGCAGCTTACTGGGACTGTTGAAACTGCTGGCGGTGAGGGATGCTGTCAGGCTGGAGGAGAAGTCCTTTTGGGTCTTTTTGGTCTGTGGGACCCCGGAAGCAGCTGATGGGTGGCGGCAGTCTAAAGCAGCATGCGGCTCGGGTGGTCGCTGAGGTAAAAACTCGGGTGTGGGAGGAGTTCGGAAAGGCCATGGAGAAGGACTTCCATCAAGCTTTGAGGCGATTCTGCTCTACCATCCGGCATTTCATGGAGGGAAACTGTGCACCACCAACACTGTTTATAGTGGGGATGGTGTGCTGCTTACCTCAACTCGGGACGTCTTCGGTCGGTGGGCAGAATACCCACTATCATTAAACCCCTTTTAGCTTTATAGTTTTTGTCTGATGACCTCCCTTTAACATAGAAGTGTCCTATGTATTTTAAACACCTGAATATACTCAACCTGCGTAGGATACCTGCATAAAGTTCCAACAGTAAGATCAAGAGGCAAAACCGTCTCACAACAGGTGGCAAATGCAGCTCAAGAGTTTTATTTCTCAACTTTAACACGATTGTAAAGCAGCTGATTTTTCAATTAACAATTATATAGTTGTATCACACACAGTCAAAACCAGATGTTTACATACACTGGATAAAATGTTCCACCCTTTTTTCTCAGTATGTCATAATTCATATAATCTGCAGTACCATGAAATCTACACTAGGTGGAAGTTAAAGAGTGTACATCAATATTTTAGGACTAATGATTTACACTATAAAAAGGTTGTATTTATAATAAAATAAAAAGAAACAAACTCAAAGGTTTGGTGGGTTACTATCACAATGAAGCAATTCAAGTTCACTGAGAAGATTATTTCTTAAGGAAGGTTTGGAAATGCTGTGATTTCCCCCTAGGAGAAATACCTGGGAAGTCTAATCTAAAGACTTACATAGACAGCCAACACCTGGGGGATGGGTTGACAAAACAGCACACAGCAAAGGATGTATTTTCTGGGAATACAAAACAAGAACAAATTGAACAGCAAACTCTTGCTGGTCTTTTATCAACTTGTCATTGAAAACATCTGTCATCTCTGAGAGGCAGTCAAATAAGAAAAATATCATCGGCTTCCTCTTGCCCTCCCTAGATGGCAGCTAGTTCATGCAACCACTTCTGAACTACCAACATTATCACGCAACAGATGTCATACATCCTTAAGAACACAAACAACTAGATTTAGGAACACTCCTCCACACCCTCCTGCACTGTATTTTCCCTCCTGAGGAAGATCATAAATTTCCTTCATGCAAATGCATTTTAAACAAAATATGATTCTTTTAATGGAAGCACTTTTTAAACAAGTTATGTTCTTATTGGTGGTTCATGAGCTGTTTTTTGCTTCATTGTATGGAGTTGCAGTTTAAACTTACTTGAATATGTCTGATGATCTCAAAAAACCCCAAAACATAACAAAACTTAATGGTTCTCATACGCGGTATTTTTCAATAGACAACACGGCTTTCTTTGATCAGCTCGTTTCACACAAAAATATAATAACGAAATGATAGAGCTGAAAAGAAATAAAACATGACTGGAAAAGACAGAATATGGTTATGCAAGATGAAACTGAAGGAAAAATACCAGACATATGTCATCTCTCTGAGAAAAGGGAGGAGCTTTTATTCCACCAAAGGAAAACCTTTCAGCATTCCTTCTATTGTTCTGACTGAAAAGTATTTGCTTTACCTGGTTACTCCCCTTACACAGAACTGAAACTTTACAGACCTGTTGCATAGCAGATTATTTGCTTCAGAGGAAACAAAACCTAACACACCATAACTGTTCACCAGAGGAGAAATGGCTCAGCAAGGATATCAGATGGATTCTGTGAAAGTCTCCTGTTCCATCTGTTTGGATCTACTGAAAAACCCGGTGACGATATCATGTGGACACAACTACTGCATGAACTGTATTGGAAGTTTTTGGAATGATGAGGACAAGAAAGAAGTCTACAGCTGCCCTCAGTGTCGGCAGCTGTTCACACAAAGGCCAGTTCTGGTGAAAAACACCATGTTAGCAGAGTTAGTCGAGGATCTGAAGAAGACTGGACTCCAAGCTGCTCCAGCTGATCACTGCTATGCTGGACCTGAAGATGTGGCCTGTGATGTCTGCACTGGGAGGAAGATGAAAGCTGTCAAGTCCTGTCTGGTGTGTTTGGTTTCTTACTGTGAAAATCACCTCCAACCTCACTATGATGTCCCTGGACTGAAGAAACACAAGCTGATGAACCCCTCCAAGAAGCTCCAGGAGAACATCTGCTCACTGTCAGCACTCAGTGAATCGACACACTCATCCAGCATCAAGACTGGCCCTCTGAGATACTTTGAGGATGTGACAACAGCTGTTTCAGAGCTCAGAGACATAATACAGGACATCCTGAGAAACACATGGACAAACATCTCACTGGCAGTCACTGAAGTGAATATTTTACTGTCAGAACCAGAAGCAAAGAGCAGAGATAAGTCACAGGACATTTTTAGAGACCCATCGAAAAATATCTCACCGACAGCCACTAAAGTAGATGTTTTACCACAACCATCAGAACCAATGAGAAGAGAAGACTTCTTAAAATATTCACGGAAAGTCACACTAAATCCTGATACAGCACACAAATATCTAGAATTATCTGAAGGAAACAGAAAAGTCACAATGACCAATGAAAACCAATGTTATGAAGATCATGAAGACAGATTCACTAAAAGGTGGCAGGTCCTGAGCAAATCACGCCTGATTGGACATTGGTACTGGGAGGTAGAATGGAGCGGCAGATCAGTTGAAGTTGCAGTTGCTTACAAGGATATAGAAAGAACAGGGGACACCGCAGACAGTTCCTTTGGTATGAATGAGAACTCATGGGCATTGTGTTGCCAGCCAACACATTATACATTTTACAGCGATGGTAATAAAGTTGATATCCCAGTCACAGCTCCAGTTTCCTCCAGAGTAGGAGTGTTCCTGGATCACAGAGCAGGTATTCTGTCCTTCTACAGTGTCTCTGGGTCTGCGATGACTCTCCTCCATGAAGTCCAGACCACATTCGATCAGCCACTACATGCTGGGATTTGGCTTTCACGTTCAAAAGGAACCACTGCAAAGATTATGAAATTGAAATAGAGTAATAACTGAAGCAGAGTAGCTCAGTTTATAGCTCTGGTTTATTTCACACCCTAAGAAATATGTCTAGTTACCTTAAAACCTAAAAAGGTCAGGCACCGAGAAACTGATCAAGTTGTAAACAGGAACTGTTCGTGTACAATGTACAAACAATGTGAATTCTGGTTTTTTAAAGATTACCTGTGGAATACCTCGAGGGTCGGTGCTGGGTCTTCAACTTATTTTTACTTTACATAAATGATATATGCAATGTATCTAAGTTGTAACACTTTATTTGCTGATGGTACCACATTATATTGCTCTGGTAATAGCTAGGAGCAGCTACTGAGTACAATGGAAGGAGAATTAAAAGTATTAAAAATGGTGTGAAAAAAATAATTACTAAATTATGACAAAACAAATTTTGTAATATTTAGTAACAAGCAAATAATAAAAAAAGATGTTAAGCTCATAATAAACATTGAAATGGAACATAGAAACAGAAGGTGTATGAAATCAGATTTTTGGGAGTAATACTTTACAAATTGTATTGGAAGGCTCATATTGACTATGTAAAAGGTAAAATCTCAACAGCTATTGCAATATTAAATGAAATAAAATATTTTCTGAATAGAAAAATCACGTTACCTGTTATACTGTTGCTTAATACTTCCATGGAGGTCTGGGGAAACACTTATAAAACCAACACAAAGTGTTCAAGTGTGAAATAATTGTAGTGATGAGTTAAAATTGTTTTTCACTCTAAATAAAATAAAATCATTTGCTAAACAAATACAAGGTTTGATTATTGCTCATTTCTTTACGAGTTTGTCTACAGACTCAGAATTCATTGGAAATATGTTTTAGAAAAATATACAAGAAAGATTCTGCTGTTTTAATTTTGATGATGCTGTATGTATATAAAAAAGTGAAGATATAAAACACTTATACTTCCACGTACACTTGTTTCAGTCTACACACACCAAATTCACCAGAGTTAAAATATCAGTGTTAGCACATATTAGAGTACAGTGTTGAGACTCTGGTGTTGCATTCACCATAAATCACTCAATACAAGTGTAATACCATAAGATTATGGGTGTTACATGTCAGAGTTGATGAGTTTCAACACCGAGAGCGCATTCTTGAACATCCAGGTACTACAAGTTTGCTAATGGAAGAATCTCACCGATGCCATTTTTTTTATACTCGCTTGGATCACAAGGAGAGGAGTATGTAAGTAGCTAACTTTTTAACATTACTTTTTCGGTCATTTGTAATTATTGTTGTTGAAATGTACTGATATTTTGGGTTTTGTGTAAGCTTTTGGTGGACTAATGTTACAGAGGAATGTGATCCATTTAATCATAAGTTTTGCTTATCTTGCGTAAGATACATTAGGAGGAGCTGATTAAAACCAAAAGTCTTCAAAGTCTGCAGAACTTGACATTAAGTTAAATCTTATTTCTGTTTGGCAGACTAACACTTATTCAAAGTAAAAACTTTTTGAAGGAGGACAGGCTCAACATGAGATAATTTCTCATGTCTTTGGTGTTTTTGTATCAACCATTTTTCTTTTATTTGATCATGGAAGTTTAGTGTTGTTTCAGTAGTGAATAACTGCATGTAAAATGATGCCTTGCTACATTTTTTAAATTTACAATAGTAAAATAATTTGGGTGTTCTTCATGTTTATTTTTCACTCAGACTCATAGCTGCTCTGAGCATAATGCTGTCAGCATACAGAGCAATGCCGAGTTGGAGGAGAGGTGGACAGGAGGGGGGAGAGGGAGAAAATTTTGCTGTTTTAAGAAATGAGAGCTTTTCCTCACAGCGTAAAAGCTGAAACAGAGAAGGAAATGACATTCAAACTGCAGTGCAGGAAATGTTCAAAAAGTACAGACGTGTTAATGGTGTTAAAATTCCTTTTAACACCACTAAAAAGAATTTGAGTTAACGTGCGATTAAGGCATTAACTTTTGACAGCCCTAGTTTTTAATTACATTCCTGTCATACATTCACAACTTAAAAACAGATTAGGTTTGTTTTAAGATGCAGCTGATTTGCTCTTTGTTTTGTGAATGTTATTTTTGAGTGGATGCATTTAAAGCAGTTGATTAATAACCTTTTTTTTGATTATTCACAGGAGAATCCCTCAGCGTCAACCTAAAGAGAAATATGCACTGGGGATCACTGTTGTCATTTCTTCACTGCTCAGAGATCAGAGGGCTGTTTTACAAAAGCAGGATTCAAAGACCCAGGTTAAGAGACAAAAGCCAGGCTTGATCTCGCGTGATCAGTTCATCCTGACTTCATCCGTTTCACAGAGGCCAAACCGAGCTCAGGAGGTGCGGCTTTGTCAAGTCAGGTTTAAGTGATTTGGTTACATGTGCGTCCACAGCTTTCTTCAACAGACTGAGTTCGATCACAGATTCGCTGATGCTACATTGGACAAATTGGGCTGTAACGGACGACAGGTGTTTGGAGATACTTATGTAAATAACCCTAAATACATTTCTTTATTTGTTTGCATCCCTTTTTGGTGCTTATCACCTTTATTTAGTGTTAAATATGGTTAACTTCCTGTTTGAGCTTTGATGTTATTTCAGAGGGAAAACTTTCTGTTTAACTGTTAGTGCAAAGAAAGCTTAACAGCAATCAAAAGACAAGTTGTAACAGAGCTTATAAAATGTATCTTGCTATTAGCAGCCCCCTTGATAGAGGCACATGGCATGTTTATGATGTAACTAAGTACTTGTTTTAAATATTGTGACTGAAACTGTGCATTTGTTTAATTATAAGTCAAAGCTAAAGTTATTTTAAGATGTAAACATTGAGAGTTTATTGCTATCAAACCTAAAAATTCACCAGTGAGGTATCATCCTTCATTGGGGAGGGAGGGGGGAGGCACCGTTGCTTCTTTATCATTGATGATTTCTTGAATCCCCTCAACACTGCAATAGTCTATTACAGGCCTTTCTGTCAAACTTAGAACAGCGGTCTTCAGAAACATAATTGAACAGTAACAATGCCCACATGGATAATTATAAAATTGATTATGGCATTGAATTGTGTCCATTTTTTAATATTTTGTAAGTTACAGTGAAACTAACTTTGTTCCATTTTCATTCGATTTTTGCACCAGTTATTTTGAGAGGTAGGGTACACCTTGGGCAGGTAGCCAGTCCATGACAGGAGACCGTCTCTAACATTTTAATATTAAAATGGATTTTGAAAATTGAAATGTTCTTCTGTTTTGGCTTGCCTTTCTTTTCAGTGTGTGGCAGTAATGTTAATGTTTGATAATTGGTTTAATTGGGTTTAACTAAAGCCCTTTAACAGTGACCATCGTTTTTTTTGTTTTGTTTTTTTTAATTAATTTTGGGCCTAATTTATCTTAAAGGTGAAGGTGGAGAGTCGTAGCCATTTATTTTCTCAATGATTCTTAGGGGTCCAGTGAAATACTTATGCCAACTGAATGTCAAAACACATGTCTGCAGAGCTATAAGTAGATTTCAAAGTAGAAATGACTGATTGTAGTGGTTTAAATCTGCCACATTGTGACTTGTCCTGCTTAAACATAGTGGATAGAAACACCTTCTGCAAGTTAAAATATCAATAAACCCCTTAGATTGTCTGATGACCTCCCTTGAATACAGAAGTGTCCTATGTATTTTAAATACTTGAATATACCCAACCTGCGTAGGATACCTGCACGGAGCTCCAACAGTAAGATCAAGAGGCAAAACCGTCTCACAACAGGTGGCAAATGCAGCTCAAGAGTTTTATTTCTCAACTTTAACACAATGATTGTAGCACAGCTGCTTCTTTACTTCATAATTATATAGTTGTATCACATACAGTCAAGACCAGATATTTATGTACACTGGATAAAATGACCCGTCCTTTTTTCCTCACTGTCCGAGTTCATGTCATCTGCAGTACCAGGAAATGAACACTAGGTGGAAGCAAAAGACTGTATATCAATATTTTTTGAGCATAATGATTTACATTTCATGTGTTTATGATTAAATAAAAAAGAGAAGAACTCAATGGTTTGGTGTGTTACTATCACAATGAAGCAGTTCAAATTGCTTAGGGTCTCGTTTTAGATGTGAGAAACTTCTGGACACTTCTGGTAAGAAATCTTGTTTCATTGTACGGATTTGTACTCATAAAACGATCACATGAAAATATATTAAAACTTGACATTTCCCTAATGGGTCTCATTTATGGTATTTTCAATAGAACAGAAAAGAATATTTATCACTAAGTGGGGATAAATTTTATTTAATCAACTCATTTCTCACACAAAAAAAAAATAAAATAATAGCACTTATATAAAGCCAAGCATGACAGGAAAAGGCTGAACATGATAAACAAGATGAAGCTGAAATAGTAAACCCCAAAAGACATTTCCTGGAAGAGGAGCTCCTCCCCTCTCTCTGGGAAAAGGGAGGAGCTTTTATTGCAGGAAGAGAAAGCCTTTCATCATCACTTCTATTGGTCTGAAAAATATTTGCTTTCCGGGTTACTCCCCAAACCCGTTGCATAACAGATATTGCTTCGGAGGAAACAAAGCCTAACACACCGTAACTTTTACCAGAGGAGAAATGGCTCAGCAAGAATATCAGATGGATTCTGTGAAAGTCTCCTGTTCCATCTGTTTGGATCTACTGAAATACCCGGTGACGATACCCTGTGGACACAACTACTGCATGTACTGTATTGGATGTTTTTGGGATGATGAAGACAAGAAAGAAGTCTACAGCTGCCCTCAATGTCGACAGACATTTACACCGAGGCCGGTTCTGGTGAAAAACACCATGTTAGCAGAGCTGGTGGAGGACATGAAGAAGACTGGACTCCAAGCTGCTCCAGCTGATCACAGCTCTGCTGAACCTGAAGATGTGGCCTGTGATGTCTGCACTGGGAGGAAGATGAAAGCTGTCAAGTCCTGTCTGGTGTGTTTGGTTTCTTACTGTGAAAATCACCTCCAACCTCACTATGATGTCCCTGGACTGAAGAAACACAAGCTGATGAACCCCTCCAAGAAGCTCCAGGAGAACATCTGCTCTCGTCATGATGAGGTGATGAAGATCTTCTGTCGCACTGATCAGCAGTGTATCTGTTATCTCTGCACTATGGATGAACATAAAGGCCATGAAACAGTCCCAGCTGCAGCAGAAAGGGCTGAGAAGCAGAAAGAGCTCCAGGTGAGTCGACAACAAATCCAGCAGAGAATCCAGGACCGAGAGAACGATGTGAAGCTGCTTCAACAGGAGGTGGAGGCCATCAATGCCTCTGCTGATAAAGCAGTGGAGGACAGTGAGGAGATCTTCACTGAGCTGATCCGTCTCCTCCAGGAAAGAAGCTCTGATGTGAAGCAGCAGATCAGATCCCAGCAGGAAACTGAAGTGAGTCGAGTCCAAGAGCTTCAGGAGAAGCTGGAGCAGGAGATCCCTGAGCTGAAGAGGAAAGACGCTGAGCTGGAGCAGCTCTCAGACACAGAGGATCACAACCAATTTCTCCTCAACTGCCCCTCACTGTCAGCACTCAGTGAGTCGACACACTCATCCAGCATCAAGACTGGTCCTCTGAGATACTTTGAGGACGTGACAGCAGCTGTGTCCGAGCTCAGAGATAAACTTCAGGACGTCCTGAGAGATCCATCGAAAAATATCTCACCGACAGCCACTAAAGTAGATGTTTTACCACAACCATCAGAACCAATGAGAAGAGAAGACTTCTTAAAATATTCACGGAAAGTCACACTGAATCCTGATACAGCACACAAATATCTAGAATTATCTGAAGGAAACAGAAAAGTCACAATGACCAATGAAAACCAATGTTATGAAGATCATGAAGACAGATTCACTAAAAGGTGGCAGGTCCTGAGCAAATCACGCCTGATTGGACATTGGTACTGGGAGGTAGAATGGAGCGGCAGATCAGTTGAAATTGCAGTTGCTTACGAGGATATAGAAAGAACAGGGGACACCGCAGACAGTTCCTTTGGTATGAATGAGAACTCATGGGCATTGTGTTGCCAGCCAACACATTATACATTTTACAGCGATGGTACATAAAGTTGATATCCCAGTCACAGCTCCAGTTTCCTCCAGAGTAGGAGTGTTCCTGGATCACAGAGCAGGTATTCTGTCCTTCTACAGTGTCTCTGGGTCTGCGATGACTCTCCTCCATGAAGTCCAGACCACATTCGATCAGCCACTTCATGCTGGGATTTGGCTTTCACGTTCAAAAGGAACCACTGCAAAGATTATGAAATTGAAATAGAGTAATAACTGAAGCAGAGTAGCTCAGTTTATAGCTCTGGTTTATTCTAGTTCGTCTTAAAACTTTAAAATTTCAGATGCTGAGAAGTTAATCAATTTGAAAACAGGAACTATTTGTAGAATTACAAGCTAATTCTTGTAACTTTTTTGGTGACTTTTAAAGAAGGAAACTGATACATTTTATCTCTTGTTAAAATATTGATTCTGCAATATCAAAATGCTGGTGTAAACCAATGTTGTGGCAACTACATCTGTAAATAAAGCTAAAAATCAGATATAATACCATGGCTTTAACTATGTTTCAGCGTAAATCAGGAATAAATTTACTTCATACAGTTGTTAACATCTATAGGTTTAATATTGACTTGCTGCTTTTCCAGATTTGTTTTCAATTTCAACTAATAGAAAATTGTTATGGTGATAGACAAGCATAAGGTGGCACTTTTTGGGCTGTTTGTCAATTAAATGTTTTAGAACCATGTAATCCACAGAAATACATATGACGTATCATGTGTTGGGTGTTTTATTAATGAATGACGTGATCAAATGTTGAATTTCATGAAAGTATATTGGTCTGACAGAAATACTTTTAAATTGCTGTTTCTTCTTATCCATTGTCCTTTTTAAACCTGATTCACCTCTGGAAATACCAATATCAGATTCTATTTAGAATGTCGGCGCTTGATCTAAAATAAAAGCAATGCTAAATTGTTTTTTTAAAAAAAATAATGAATTTAATTAACCTTTTCTGTATGTTTCTGTTTGGAGAAATCAGACATTTAACCAAAAATAATAAAGTAAGTCTGCTCTCTGTCGGTGTCAAATTGATTGATTTTAAACCTGTTACAAACCCTCACAGTTGTTGGACTGTTATTAGAAGAGAAACATCTCACTTTAAATATCTTTAAAATGATTGACTTGTATAATTGACATTTTTGTACAGGTGGTTCTGTGGATATCCTAAAAGTTATAACCAAAAAGTAGAAATAGTTTAGTGCTGCAGTGATTCAAACACATCGTAAAAGACCAGCCTGCTTTAAACATAAAAAAAGAAATCTTAATCTAAAATGAACATGTTCTGTTTAGAGTTTTATTGGATGTTGTTGGAGGGAGGTGGAGAGGAGAGGCTGAAGAGTTTATGCAACACAGGAGAAATACAGAGCATCTGGAGAAGTATTCACAGCACTTTACTTGCTCTAAATTTTGTTACATCACAGGCACATTCTAAATTGTATTAAATTAATCTCTTCCTTCCATATAATACAAACAAACACCCCAATATGACAATGGGGAAAAAATGCTTGCTATTCTGGCAGAGTGTTAAAAACAGCTTCAGATGAGTTAAATATTTACAAATAATCTTCAACATTTTTTCTGTCAGGTTAAAGGTAAAGTCGAGTTTATTTGTATAGCACATTTCAACAGCAAGGCAGTTCAAAGTGCTTCACATCATAAAAACGTCAAGTATACAGCAAAATCATCAAAATCATCAGCAAAAACATTGGTCAATGATTCACTTACTTTATTTAACTGATTTACACTCAAACTTCCACCCTTTGGAAAACTAAGCTTATCTTACCCGAATTTGTTTGCAGATTTATGGTCCAGACGACTAATCCAAGGCAGGTCTCAACAGGTGGGTTTTCAGCCTTGATTTAAAGGAATTTAGTGTTTTGACTGTTTTGCAGTTTTCTGGAAGTTTGTTCCAGATTAGCGAAGCATAAAAATTTAAGGCTGCTTCTCCATGTTTGGTTCTGGGGATGCAGAGCAGACTAGATCCACAAGACCTGAGTGGTCTGGAAGGTTGATATAATGACAACAGGTCTTTAATGTATTTTGGTGCTAAGCTGTTCAGTGATTTATAAACTAACAGAAGTATTTTAAAGTCTATTCTCTGAGCTCCAGGGAGCCAGTGGAAGGACTTTAGAACTGGGGTGATGTGCTCCATCTTCCTAGTCTTAGAGAGAACATGAGCAGCAGCGTTCTGGATCAGCTGTCTGGTTGATTTTTTTTTAGGCAGACCTTAAAAATCAGTAAACTGAATTCTACTTCATCTTGATGATGGACTGACCAACAAACTGGAATGCATGTAAGCTTTAGTGAAACATTACCACCATCTACCATTACATTCAACAAAAAAATCCTAAAGGTGCATCCACAACATTGTGTTCTGTCCTGTTCATGTCAAGGTATACATTCATTTTTTGTTGGTGTATTAGTCAGGGTAACAAAGTTTTTTTAAAACTGACAACTTCTTTACAGAGAAAATTCAAAGAATAAGAGGGTTAATCGACCCATCAACATCAAATCCCATACCAGCGCTATCTCCTATCAAAACAAATGTAGAGAAAATGACAATTCTACCAACTCAACCATAAAAACTTAGAAAACATTAAGGTTTTCCTCTTGTCTTGATATCCTACCCACAGCTTTCCTTAAAGTTTTAACTGATCTGATTCAAACAGTAAACTCATCCATCCTATTGGGTGTTTTCCCCCAGGCTCTAAAAACAGCAGTTATTAAACCACTGCTGAAAAAAGAACAATCTGGATAAATCATTATTACTGACAGGCCAATCTCCAACCTTCCATTCATCAGCAAAATTATTGAAAAAGCTGTGTTTCAACAGTTAAAAACCTTTTTAACAATGACCAACTGCTTTGATGTCTTTCAGTCTGGTTTCCGTGCTCACCACAGCACTGAGACTGCCTTCGTCAAAGTGTTCAATGATATCCACACAAATACAGACTGTGGAAAAACCACAGTGTTGGTTCTGTTGGACCTCAGCGCAACATTTGACACTGTTGACCAGGAGATATTATTGAAGCGACTGGAGAGCTGGGTCGGACTCTCTGGTCCAGTACTTGACTGGTTCGAGTCTTACCTAAAGAATAGGAACTTCTTTGTGTCAATAGGTAGAATAGGCCGAATTCACATGCGGGATACCCCAAAGTTCAGTGCTGGTGTTCCTCTTATTTAATATCTACGTGCTCCCACTAGCTCAAATTATAACAAGTAATAAGATCAATTACCATAACTAAGCCGATGATGCGCAGCTCTATATCACCAGGTGACTCCAAACCCATTCAAGCATTTCGGCTGAACAGAAAAAACTGAACAAAACATTTCTGGACCTAAACAGGAACGATCTAGAGTCAGCACGCAGCTTCAGTTATTACAGCTAGAAACTAGTGATCAGACCTGAAATCTGGGTGGAGTGATGGACTCAGACAGGAACCTTTAGAGACGCATAAAGACAATTACAAAGTCGGCCTTCTATAACCTGAAGAACATTTTCTGGATTAAAGGACTAATAACCCAACAAGATCTAGAGAAACTCATCCATGTGTTTATCTTTAGTCAACTTGATTGACTAAACGGTGTTTTCAAAAGTCTGCCTTAAAAAAAAAAAAAAAAAAAATCAGACAGCTGCAGCTGATCCAAAACGGTGGATCAGCTGGATTATCACCAAAACCAGGGAGATAGAGCACGTCACCCCGATTTTAAAGTCCTTTAAACACTGAGTTCCTTTAAATCAAGACTAAAAACCCACTTGTTTAGAGTTGCCTTTGCTTAATAATGGGAACAAGGTTTAATTCTAGTTTGGATTACAACTTTTTATTACCATTTTAGATGTGCAGATTACAAATAACACCAAAATCTGTAAAAAAGAAACCATGGAAAGTCCCCCCTTTCTTTTCACAACAGTTCAGTTCTGACATTTCCTGGTTCCTCCCCATTCAGGAATCTGGCAGCTGGGGTTTAGTGGTCACTCTTCTGTCAAGAACGACATCTGCAAAGTCTTACTGTGGCGGATAAAAGAGGAAGAAAACTGACTTTTTGTATGAAACCTTTAAAAGAGGAAGTAACTTTTTTCAGACAATAGTTGTTCAGAGGTGAAATGGCACAACCAGGAAGTCGTGTGGATTCAGTCAAATTCTTTTGTTCGATCTGTCGGGAACTAATGAAGGATCCAGTGACTATTCCGTGTGGACACAGCTACTGTATGAACTGTATTAAAGACCACTGGGATGGAGAAGATCAGAGGAGAATCTACAGCTGCCCTCAATGCAGGAAAGAGTTCATACCGAGGCCTGTCCTGGTGAAAAACATCACGTTAGCAGAGTTGGTGGAGGATCTGCAGAAGACTGAACTCCAAGCTGCTCCAGGTGATCACTGCTATGCTGGTCCTGAAGATGTGGTCTGTGATGTCTGCATTGGGCGGAAGAGGAAAGCTGTCAAATCCTGTCTGGTCTGTATGGCTACTTATTGTGAGAATCACCTTCAACCTCACTATGAATCTCCCAATTTTAAAAAACATAATCTGATTAAAGTTTCGACTAAATCTCACCAAAACATCTGCTCTCGTCATGATGAGGTGATGAAGATCTTCTGTCGTACTGATCAGCAGTGTATCTGTTATCTCTGCACTATGGATGAACATAAAGGCCATGAAACAGTCCCAGCTGCAGCAGAAAGGGCTGAGAAGCAGAAGGAGCTCCAGGTGAGAAGACAACACATCCAGCAGAGAATCCAGGACCGAGAGAAAGATGTGAAGCTGCTTCAGCAGGAGGTGGAGGCCATCAATGCCTCTGCTGATAAAGCAGTGGAGGACAGTGAGGAGATCTTCACTGAGATGATCCGTCTCCTCCAGGAAAGAAGCTCTGATGTGAAGCAGCAGATCAGATCCCAGCAGGAAACTGAAGTGAGTCGAGTCCAAGAGCTTCAGGAGAAGCTGGAGCAGAAGATCACTGAGCTGAAGAGGAAAGACACTGAGCTGGAGAAGCTCTCAAACACAGAGGATCACAACCAGTTTCTCCTCAACTGCCCCTCACTGTCAGCACTCAGTGAGTCGACACACTCATCCAGGATCAAGATCCGTCCTCTGAGATGCTTTGAGGACGTGACAGCAGCTGTTTCAGAGCTCAGAGGCATAATACAGGACGTCCTGAGATATGCAGGGACAAAGATTTCACCAAGACTCTTGGACTTCCTGGGACCGAAAAATACAAAAACCTCTCTAAGAGTAATCAAAGTGGGTGTTGTACAGTCAGAACCAGAACCAAAAACCAGAAATGACTTCATGAAATATTCACAAGAAATTACTCTGGATCCAAACACAGCATTCACAGATCTGTTATTATCTGAGGGTAACAGAAAAACTACATTAATGAAACAACAGTCTTATCCTGATCATCCAGACAGATTCACTCACTCGCTTCAGGTTCTGAGTAGAGAGAGTCTGACTGGACGTTGTTACTGGGAGGTGAAGTGGAGAGGGGAAGGAGTTCATCTAGCAGTCGCATACAGGAGCATCAGACGAGGAGGAGGGTCAGATGAATCCGCATTTGGACGAAACAACAAATCTTGGGCTTTACGTTGTGACAAAAATAGTTATCAATTTTGGCACAACAACACTAAAACTCCAGTATCAGGTCCAATTTCCTCCACTGTAGGAGTGTTCCTGGATCACAGAGCAGGTATTCTGTCTTTCTACAGCGTCTCTGAAACCATGACTCTCCTCCACAGAGTCCAGACCACATTCACTCAACCTCTACATGCTGGGGTTTGGCTGTTTAATTATGGAACCACTGCTGAGTTCATTAAAGCCAAATAGAGCAAATCCAGTGAGAGGGTTAGTTTGGGATCAGCTGTGGTTTGACAGCATGTCTGCGAATATCTAAAGAACATTTTTGAAGAAATTTACATTTATTTTAGAAAAACTAGTGTAATTAACCAAATGTTATGTTATTTATAAGATAAACCTGTCCAACAAAACACAAGCTTTAGAAAGGGGGTTCTCAGTTTGTTCAACCAAAAGTACTGATGAAGGTAATATTAGTTATAATAAAAATGATAAATGTTGATGTAATCTCCAAGACTGTTCCAGGTCCCTGGCCTCATTATGCGCTGTACTGGCCGGGAAAAGCGCGGGCCAGTTGAGGAGCTCTCTCCCAGGGGGTCTCGAGCCAGTGCCTTAGCACCCATCCCCTCCGTAACATATGCAACAGCACAAATTAGTAGAGCGTTGAACTCTGGGATGATGGAACTTGCAGGAATTGGGGGGAGCACCATGCACTATGGGAGATGGCGGAGTGGCTGGGTTGGGAGGGGGACTCGGTTCTGTGTAGACTGTTAGATTAACAAGTTACTCTGTATTTGCTTTTGTGTGTGTCCTGGTGATAATGATTTCATTAAATGTGTGTGAAGTTAGCTTCAACTGAAACTTTCTCCAGTACAGGATACTTCACATTGTCATAGCTCAACTCGAATGCTAGGATTCAACAATCAGATGGTCTTAGATGTTCAAAGATTGAGATTGTGCCTTTGCAGCTGCTGTCTTTATCATGGAAATAATTTTCAAAGAAAATTTGTCATTGCTTTCATAGCGCTATTAAACCCACAGCTCTACTCAATGGCATTTAGTTCGGGTAGATCTTAGAAAATTAAATTATATTCATTTAATGTTCATTTTTTTATCTACTCATTTTACCATTTTATATTGTTTTTATATTTCATGACTGATCTGCCTTTTTTGTGTTTCCACAAGTTTTTATTGTTAGTGCCTTTCTCTGAGTCTTAATAAATCTTTGTCATGCAACATCTTAGTGCAACCTCAGTTTGCCTGTAAATTTTGATGCATTGATATCTACTCCATTTTGATAATTGTGTATTTGCTTGATGATTTTGATGATTTGCTGTACACTTGATTGATGTTTTTTATGATGTGAAGCACTTTGAACTGCCTTGCTGAAATGTGCTATGCAAATAAACGCGACTTAAAGTGCTACATTAATAAAATAGACTTGGACAGTGGTCAGCAGTTATTAATCAGTTAAGTTACAACTTGACCGATGTCTTAAAACTCAAACTTTTTAGAGCTAAAGTGAGATTTTCCTTTTAACATGCACCACCATGGAAAAGTCTTCAACCACCCCTAATTTCTTCACCTTTTTTTCTTTTTTGAAGTTTCTAAGTGTTCTCAATAGCTCTTCAGGCTGCCGTAAGTCTAAGGCTTAATGCTTAACTTCTGAGTTTAAGCATTGCTACCAGAGGCCTGTAGAGTCTGAGACGGATAACCAGGTTTTATCAGTTTCTCTAAGCATTGTGAGATGCAGTTTTGGAATGAATCTGTGTTGTTTTCCTCTCTTGATTTGCCGTTCTATCTGTGGAATGATGCACAGGCACAGACAGGTCTTGACATGTGTTTTTTTTGTTTGTTTGTATTTTAAACTATTTTTTCCACAGTCAAACAGGCTGTAACACTGAATAACTGCATCATGCTGAAGTCTTCTTTAAAAATATGGGATGGAATACTTGACACACATTGCTTTTTGACCATTGTACAGCCAGAAAAGTCTCAACTATTCAGTGAAGCCTTTATATAGTTCTGATCTATTGTTTGAAAGCTGCATTACAATACTGACCAACAATTGCTTCTTTTCGATGCCTGCTAATGTATTTTGTACTCAATATAACAGTACAGTCCTGCAGAGATGCAAACTGTCAAAACTTCTGCTTTAATAAATATTTTCACCCGGTGCTGTTAAGATAAAACATGTTAACGTAACATGGCTTCCACCGACCTTCACAAGTAAGGTGTTACTGCCATTTGTTCCCAACTTGATATTGTGTTTTAGCTTAGTTCCAGTTAAACAAACAAAAAAAGCTAAATAAATAAAAACAATAATGTGTGTTTATAATCTGAAGTTATTTTAAGAGACGGTCAAGACCAGATTACATTTTTAAAATAAATTATTCTGTATGAACTGAAAGAGGGTGCACTTTGTTGTCCAATAATGGCCTTCACTATGCATTTCAAAATCTGTCTCTACAGTTAAATCTCTTACAACATAGAAAACAATTGTATTAAAATCTACTACTTACCCATTTACAGCAGAGCAGAAGTCGTCTTTGGCTGAAGAAACGTGAATCGGTAGTTTGTGTCGAGAGTCTAGTTGTGTTTAGCACTGACCTATCCATCCTTATAACTGTAAATTAATCTATCAATCTATCCATCCATCCCAAACTAGTTGCATTTGTACATCTACCAAGCAGTGTATTTACATTCTACCTACTTAATTACCTGTACTTTTATCTACCTATCTACATGTTTGCATATTTACAAGTTCATTCAGTCATTCATGTATTATTTAAATCAGCAGATGTTTGAGATGGAAAAAGGAAACAATACGCTTTATTTTAGACAGTCAATTAACAGTTCAGTTATAGTGAATTAATTGCATATTTTGTATTTACTGACAGATCACAAGAGTTGCTGTTTAACAACCATGAACAGAATACAAAGAGAAGAAATGAGGGAAAGGATCTTTGACGCGGTGACCAAATCCTGCGATGGTGGTAAAATTGAAGATCGTTCTCCAAGAGCTTCAGTCCTCCTGTTGGTCCAGTAAAACAGTGAGTAAAAATAGAAAACTTATCAAGTCCAGATGAAACTAGGTAATCAAACTTGCAACAGTCCATCAATGTTTAATCATTTCCACGTCTAAATCTCTCAAAACATACAGACTCCCTCCTTCTCCAGCTAAGTAACAATAAAAACAATCCAGGAGGATTTAGGTCCTTTATTACCTGCCTGGCAATAAAAAAAGCGCAGTCTAAAAAAAAAAAAAAAATAAAAAAAAAAATAAAAAAATAAAAACACTGGAATGGATTCATGTTTTCGTCCGAAAATACTAGATTAAAAAAAAAAAACAACACGGGAAACTTCCCTGTGGTGTCGTCAATCATTCAAAAATCTGTGAAACGATGTGGTTTAAACTTTCCCACATCAGCTGACAGAGGAGACTCCTCATCAGAGGAAGGAAATGTAGTTTTTAGGCACAATCCCACGCTTTCCGCCCACAACTCCCAGAATCCACTGCTCATCAACCTGCTCCACCTGCGTGAGGATGTCACCGACCTACAAAAGACGACAGAACAAAACACATCTTTTAAAATTATTTCAGCAGAGGATTTAATCTCATAAAGAAACTCATCTGAAATCACACACCTTTAATGTGAGCTCATCCTCGTTCTCTGCTGTGAAATCAAACACAGCCTTAGCTGCTCCTTTAGCTGCAGAAGGCTGGCCTGTGATTGGCTGAGCTGATTAGAAAAAAATACAAGAAAAACAGAAACTGTCTGTTTTAGCTCAACAAACTCATCAGGTATCACTCAAAATATCTGCCAAACAAGTTAAAATGTGTGCTTTTAAATACGTTAAACTTATATTCCAAACTTTAACTTTTATTTTCCTTTGCTGTCTAAAGCCCTTAGGGTTGCTTAAACAACAGCTGTACAAATGAGTGGACTCTTGTACCCTGACAGGGTTGAGTGAAAGCAGCAGGATAAAGACCCTCCCTCCCATCCAGTCGTCCCCTCCTCCACTCTGTATCGACGTGCTCCGCCACTTGAATCAGCGCCCCCTTCTGGAAGGACAAGTCCTCTGCAGTTTGACCCGGGAAGTCGAACAGAGCCACCACCCACTCCTCGTCTGTCTGTTTACGCAAACAACTCAGTTTTAGGGTGTTTATACTGTCATAAACTGACTAAAATCAGTGCTGCTTTGAAGGAGAAAATTCATAAGCAAGATTTTATTATTAAAAAATATAGTTTTAATGATACACTAGGTGGCAGACAAAGAAAATAAAATTACACACACACTCACCTTTAATTCTAATGGTTTTACCGTTGCTGAGGAAAAATATGCAATAAAAAAAATTAGACAAAATCTTATTTTTAAAGAAAATGTATAAAAACTTAAAATAAAGGCAAAATAAACAACATATTTAACAAGTTATACATTTATATAAACAAGTTCAAAAATTAGCTGTTGGATTAGCAGACAGTGAACAAAAAAAACATTATTAAAAGGAAAAAATTAAAATGACAATTCTGTGTTATTGTGCCAAAATAATTATGTATAATTACTTCTACAGCTCCTATACTCTGAGGCTTTAGTTACATCAGGAACCAAGAGTATTCTAGAGTTTTCTATATAAACATGTTTCTGTCTGGGGCTGCGTTATTCAGATACTGACCTTAGAAGAAACCACGAAGTCCAAAATGACGACTGCTAGCTGCTCTGGGCCTCTCTGCTACATATCTAATCCTGACTGCTCAATCACAAAGGTACACAAGCATTACAGGAGCTTATTTTTCCCTTGTCTCTACTTACAATCTGAAATGTTTGTATTTCTAGATAATTTCCTTATAAGTTCACAGAATTTAAAATCTGATCGTATGTGGTCACATTTCGTTGACCGTTTTGGACACGTACTCAAACACATCCTTCCTCTTACGCTTGGTTCACGAGGCAAGACTTTAAAATTGTCAGCAGATTTTCAAAACGCAAACGACAGGAACACCACGTCACACTAGGGCTGCAACTGACAATTATTTTAGTAACTGATTATTCTATAAATTTTTCTGATTAATTGATTAATCAGATAAAAAAAAAATGGCACATTCAACAGTTTTCATTGAACTACTTGAGCTTTTTTTTTTGTTTGTTTTACACAATATTAGAAATATATTAAAATATGAATAAAAACAAATAATTTAATTCTTTTTTTCAATACGAAAATAAACATTTTATTGAATAAAATGCAATAACATAGCGTTCCTTTGGTGAATTTGAACCAGGTGAAGCTAAAAGGTGTTTTCATCTTAAATGCAAAATGTTTATATATTTTAAACAGTTTTGGATTAATTACCGCTCTAAATATGTTGATTTTTCAGCAAATGGACTTTTTTTTTAATCTGTATTCTCCAGTTAACGATTAATCAATTACTAAATTAGTTTACGATTATTTCATTAATCGATTAATCGTTTCAGCCCTACACCACACACAAACTGATTTCACTTATCAACATTCAGATGCCAGATGGGAAATCTCGCAAAACCTCCCGAGACCAAACGTGAGTTCACGGTAAACAAACATGGCCGACGAGGAAGAAGCCATGGCGGTAGTTTGTGGACTATATTTAACTGAAAAAAAAAAAAAAAAAAAAAAAAAAAAAAAAAAAAAAAAAAAAAGAAAAAGACATCCTCAACGTCCACCGGACTTCCTGGTGCGCCGTGGAAGTTGTTTTGTCTTCTTTACTTTGAATTAAGGAAAAATCTCTTAAGAATATCTTTGGAACCATCACGATAATCAGGGTGACAAAAAAAAAAAAAAAAAAAAAAAAAAAAAAAAAAAAAAATCGGCATAAAAATCTTGCCCTGTGAGCAAGGCATTACCAACTGACCTCAGGTGAGTGCAGACGTTTATTTCAGCGATCGAAGCGTTAAACAGTAGCGTAAAAGTAAAGGAGAGTAAAGCTCTTCTTTGTCTCACCAGAGCTTTCCGTTTCTTCTGACGACGGCGGCGGCTCTGGAAGCGGCTCCACCACCTCCGCGAAGTTGAGCGGAAATATTCCCGCTCTGCCGTGGATCTGGCCCCGCCCCCACTCCTCGCCGACCAGCTCCAGGAGGGCGATGACGTCGCCCTGAGAGAAGGTGAGCTCGTTGTCATCCTCGCCCTCGTAGTCAAACAGGGCGACACACCGTGGCCCGCTGCGGAGACAGACAGCATGTCTGGTTTTCTACAGCTTCTACGAGGTTTTCAGCTTTCACTCATCATGGCGAACTTCGTTTCTGTCTGACCTGACAGCAGGAGGGTCTGGCTGCTCTTTGAGCTCAGCAGGCTGGACAGGCAGGATAGACTGAAGAAAGAAAGAAAAGACACTGGTTTTTTAAACAAACTGTAGATTTAATCGAATTCCTGCATTTCAATTTCATTTCTGCTCATTCAGGTGCTTGTTAGATACATTCTCAGTCAGGCTGCAGCTGCCACTAAATACATCTTGTATGACCTTGTAGTGTGTACTTTCCATTGAAGTTATAACTGTTATTATTATATATGCATATGCTGTTTGTTGTTGTGGATTCTCTGTTTTGTTCTCTCTTTCCGCAGGTCTAGCAGCAGACTTCAAGGGTGTTGACTTGTTTTACCTCTATGCTCTATTTTCTCTTTAAACCTTTCCTCCATCTTTCGGTCTTTCCTTTCCCCATATTTTTGTTTTAGTGTCCATTACAGTTGAAATGAAGCTAATAAAGTTTCATTATATATATATATATATATATATATATATATATATATATATATATATATATATATATATATATATATATATATATGCCAAGGGGAACATGATGGTGAAAGCTGTAACGCTCCACTTGTGAAAGCAAATCTGTTGGGCCTTACCTTGACATTCAGACAACTCTGAGTGCCACACAGCTGGACAGGACACGTTAAAAAAAAAAAACAAAATTCATTTCTGTTCATGTTTTGATGTATTATTTCTCAAATTTTTATTTATTTTCCACTCATTTTTATTCTTTTTGACATTTGTCTCAGATGGACTTTTTTAATCTGTTTTATTAATTATTGTGTAAAAGCTTGTGTGAATGTGTTGGCCGTCACCACTACTTGTTGCAAATGAATTTCCCTTCGGGACCTAATAAAGTGATTTAAATTGAAGCCATTTTAGGCCATAAGAAGACACTGACACTTTAGTTTGCATGAAAACATGATGGCTTCCTTGTCAGTTTGGCTTAAAAAAACAAAAAAAAACAACAAAAAAAAGATCCTTCTTCTGATTTAATCTATAAAAAAAGAGAATAATGATGGTAAAACTGCCTGGATTACAAGGTTTTCTAACTATAATTGATTTTTGTAACTGTTAAAAAAAAAAAAAATTAACAAAAATCTAGAAAAAGGACAAATCAGAAATAACGTAACAGACCTACTCCATCATGCTGCCACCAGTTCTGGAATATTTAATGAACATGAAGGTCGAATGAAAATCTGAATAGAATATCCTCAAGTCTGATTCGTTTTCCATGATCTCCTTTTCTTCATAATAAAAAAAAAAAAAAAAAGCAGAAATCTTCTGCCTCCACATGTGGTTAGTCTGATTTGTTGTCCCCGTGGACCTGCACATACAAAACTTGGACGAGGATCTGTGAGCATAAAAGGCGCAAAACAGAAACATTTGCGATTATCCTGTTGCACTGAACTTTCATGAAGCTCATCATGATGCATATTGTGATATTAGACAGGTTAGTCTGCCACCTAGTGGTGTTACTCGTACAACTTGAGGCCTATTACATTGATAATCCTCAAACTTTGGCTCTTAAAGGAGTGAATAATGAATTAATTGGGAATAATGTTAATATTTAAAATGATCATCTTGATATATTTTCAGGATGTTCTTGAAAGTCCAAAATAAGGTTGCTCACTTATTAAAATGTCCGCTTTATTGTGGCCTCTATTGAAGGTTAGGTTGCAGTGTAATTTACTCACATTTATAAACAAAGTCATACTAACAGGGAATCATTTGGTGAAAAGCTTATTTATACTGATCAGATATGTAATCATTTTACCAGATACTCTTGTGTGACAAAATTAATTGTAAACAAGACAAACTTGTTACAAAAATTAGTTGGAATAAATTACCTAAAAGCAGAAATTTAAAAAGCACACTTTCTTTAAAAACAAAAAAAAAACAAAAAAAAACACTGAAATGTCATTTAATAAATCCAGGTTTGCATATGTAATTTGTAAACTGTGATGCCTGATAATTCTTGTGCAAAATATATGTTAATGTTAAAATTGTCCTGCGTTTTGTGTGAATATTTTTGTATTTTATCAACTGGACCCCAGGAAGATTAGTAACCACTCTGGTGGAAACTAATAAATAAACAAATAAATATAAACACTGATTCTAAGGTGGCTTTTTGTTTAAATCTAAACAATTAAAAGCAATTTATTCAAATCGATGCCCCTGGATCTCCTTCTGCTTCAAGCCATCACGTCATCTGATGTTTTACAGCTCAGAAGATGAGGACCAGATGTAAATGTCTAAAGACCAACTTTCAATATTTAGTCTATAACTAAATATTTAGTCAATATTTAGTCTTCACTTTTTAAATGAATAAACGGAAACATTCGCCTGATTGGTACCTGCAAGTCTGACTGGTTGAGATCTTCTATGGCCGTTTTTGACTCGCTGTCCTGATCGTGCACCGGCTCTGGCTGGGGTTCCAGGTCCAGGAGACACTGGGACGGGCTGATGAGGGGCGTAACGCTGCTTTGATCCTTCCCTTCGCTTGTCTGCTGCGACTCAGCAGGATCATCAAGGACGATCAGCACTTCCTGTTTCTGGGGAAACAAATTCAAATGAAATTTTACAAAGGGGAGAGCGGGAGTGTCTGCGGTTTATTACTGTTTTACGTGCATCAGTGTGAGCACCATGTAGCTGTTGTAGAGAGGGTGTCCAGGTTTAGGGCGAGGCGGCAGGGGCGGTCCTTTCTTCGCCGCCCTCTGTGTCTGCATCTGATTGGCCGTTGAAGGAGACGAGGAAGTCTGAGACGGTGAAAACTGTTCGGCAGGTGAAGCCGAGACAGCAGGTGTGGCTTTAGAAGCAGCGATCTGATTGGTCGAGGAGTTGATGGCTGGGGGTGGCGGTCTGCCGGGAGCGGATTTGATTGGTGGAGGACGAAGAGGGAGGAGTTTAACACTTGGTGGACTTGGAAAAGAAGATAAAAGACCCAATATAAATAAAACTATTAGATACTTGTGGCTTTAATTCTGCAGGACAAAAAGATTACTTTAGAAAATATCGTATAAACTCAGCTTGTGCAGTTAATACGACACAATAAAAGCTTCTTTTCCTCCCTTCCTACCAGAACAGTGAAACCAGTTTGTGGTTAAGGAGATTAAACATGCTCTCTGCAGGAGGAGTGATGCAGCCATGTTTTCTGTTCCTTCACTCCAAAAACCATAAAATTAAAAGTATTTTTGGTCTACATTCTGCTGCAAATATCTTGAATACACTTAAAATAAAACAAAACTAACTTACAACTTTTCAGTAGATATAGGAGCTTGTTTTAAGTCAATAATTCCTTAATATAATTGGAATTTTTTTCATCAATAAGTGAAATAATCTGCCAGTGGGACAAGACATATTAACTTATGATGAGGGAAAAATGTCTTGTTCCACTGGCAAATTATTTAACTTATAACTAGAACTTTGCACTAGAACCTACACCAAAAACACCTGGTAAGATTTTGTGTAGGGCTGGGCGATATGGCTTAAAAATAAAATCTCTGATTTTTTTTTTTTTTACCAGATCCGATTTTAATCGATTTTTTTTCTTGCTTTCTTTTCTAAAAAATTACAAATAAAAGAAAATATTTTCAAAAAGAGGCTTTTATTACAATCATCCCTTCTGTGAGTTGTACGATGGAGTATTAGTGACAGGCTACAAGAACTTTTGCTTAATCACGAGAATATAGTCATAATATGAGAAGAATGAAGATGCAATTTCACCAGAAGAAAGTCTTAAAATTACGAGGAAAAAAAAGTTGTTTTGATGAGAAAAAAGCTTGAATAATTATTTTTTTTGTAATTTTTCATGTTGGAGTTTGCATAAATTACTACTTCATTCTCATATTACGGCTTTATTCTGATTTCTGATAATATAAACACTTTATTCTCGTATCACTACGACGGTCAGAGAGTTGACCTGAATTCAAAGTCCACACAAACAGAAGATGTAAAAAATGCTTGTCAAACAAGACGGTGGGCCCAAGGAGCGCATTGGTGAAAAATCCAGATTTTCCAAACATTAACCTTCAAAAACCAAAAACTCGATTAATCGGTTAAATCAATTTGTCGCTCGGCCCTGATTTTGTGTTTCTGCAGTGTTCTCAGAAACATCAAACTTTTAGTCTTTGGGTTTTACATTAAAGTACTGATATAAATTGCTAAAAAAAAAATGGGTGTATTAAACCTCATACCCTGACCTGGATCTGGATGTAACAGAAACTTTCTACAATGCCTGCCTGTAAAAATCTACATCCAAATCCCATCAACAAAGACGGAATGCAGCTTTTAATCGCGGCGTTTGGATCCGTGTTTTCTTACCGCTGAGGGAGAGACGGGCCAGAGGACGCCAGGTTAGCAGGGTTGCTGGCTTCAGCTTTGGACTGGGGCACCGAGCCCTTCCTCATGGCCGGGGCCGGAGCTGGCGTCGGGGGTTTAGGTGGTCCCGGAGGTTTGGCGGGTGCGGCAGGGTTGACAGCTGCAGGTTTCGGTGGGACTGGGTTTGGATCCGGACGCGCCGGTGGCGGTACTGCAGTTGGTTTGGGGGCCAGACTTGGAGCTGGAAGTGGAAGGTAGATGTTTAATTATATTTAATATTAACCTAAGACAAATAAATCAGCAACAACTGCTGCAGGAAGGACAAAGTGGAAAATAAACACCCAGCATTTCTCTGCAGATTTATTCTTTTCCAACCCATTTTTATAACATATCTATACTGATTTACCCTCCATACAACACACCAAACTCCTATCAAACATGTAGATGTGGGACATCTTCAAACGTTCAGCTAATCTGATTGCAGATGATAGCACCGCTCACGTCTGCAACGTCATCCGTGGACCATCGCTGGTAGATCTGTGGCTACTACCATCACCGTTAGTGTGGTGTTCATAACTTTCAAAGTTTATTCATCTGCTGTGTTGCTACAATTATCTCTAATAGGACATTAGCACCCTCTACTGGCCTGAAATTGTAGCTTTCGTTAAATGCAGTTTACACAGACCTATTCAATAAATTAGATTATTGAAAAGTTCATATATTTCAGGAACTTTGTCACTAAGTGAAACACATTATATAGATTAATTCCACAGACTGATGTTTTCCAGCCTTTATTTCTGTTAATTATGATGATTTTCCGCTACCAGCTGAAGAAAACATGACATTTAAAATCAGAATATTACATCAGACCAACCGAAAAACATTTTATAAAAGAGAAAAGTGAGAATAATGAAAAGTATGTTTAATACGAACTTAAAGGTTGTTATTTTCAAAAAGTATCATCTCATCAGAAATCATATTCTAATCTATTGGATATGACTCTTTTGTAGTTTCTTAAAATACTCTAGCTCTTACTCTTTTGCATTGCTTTTCTGCATTAGAGGAAACTTTATTTGGGAGATATGAGGTCCATGATCGAGCACTTCGTGCTTAAGTTTAGGATTTTGGGAGCAGGCTTGTGGGTGCGTCAGTTTTAGACTGAAAACTTTAAAAGTGAAATTAGCCGTTTCCAAAACAATGAAACATTCCTGAGTGACAAAGAAATGACAAAAGACTGAAAATTAAACATTCAGATGTTTCATATAAACCCCAGATTATTACTGAATGAACGGTATTTAGGTCCTTGTCTCCACCCAGCTCATGTTCCCTGTTATCTTCTATTTATACAGGAGCTGCACTGATGTACAAAATGGCCGCCTCATCTTCCTGACTCCCTGGAGTTGCGCATATTTTATGAAGCATTTGTTAAACTCACCTTTCAAGTCGATGTCAAGCTGTGAATGGCTCACGTAAGACAATAACGGTCCTATTCTACTTCACTATTGAGAAGCTAAAATGCTCTGACGTTCACAGGAACTAAAATCCATATGCCAGTTTATTAGATACACCTTGCTGGTAGCGGGGTTGGAACCCCCTTTTCCCTTCAGAGTTGCTTTACTTCTTTGTTGCACAGATGCAACAACTGATCAAGAAGTTCCTCAGAGATTTGCAGATTTGTTGGCTGAACAGCCATGATGTGAATCTGTCATGCCGCCAAATCCCAAAGGTGTTCTATTATTGGTTTGAGGTCTTGAGAGAATGTGGAGACCATCAGAGCACAGTGAACTCGGTCATGTTTAGGAAACCAGTTTAAGATGAGCTATGTGACATGACGCGTTATCCTGCTGGACGTCGCCATCAGAAGAGCAGCACACTGGTGGTTGTTAAGGGCAGGAAACGGTCAGCAACACCACTCTGGTAAGCTTTGCTCTTTAAGTGGTGCTTAGGTGAATCAATCAATCAGATTTCATTTGCATTCCAGTTTGTAAGTCACTACTGAGCCACAGTGCTTTTCCATTAGTGCAACAATAAAATTACAGACCAGAATAAAGACATAAAAACAATTTAAAGGGGCAGTATTGTGTGTTTTCCAGCCACATAGTCATTTTATACCACAATCAAGTAACTATGTTACCTTCAGTTGTTTTAAAAATGCTGTATTTATCAAATATGACTTAAAAGAAATCTGACTTCGTAATTTAAACGCCTTGAAATTGAGTCTCTGTCTCTCTAAGAAGCTCCTGCTCTTTCTGAAACTCCACCTTCAGGAAGTCATCACAACATCGTTCCTCTATTGACCATTTAACAACATTTTCACCAGCGTTGCAATGAAAAGTAGCTCGTATAATGAGCTCAGCAGATGCAGAGTTCCACGAGGTGTTTGCTAATTGCTGCTGGCGAGTCTGAAGGAGCTGAGCGGGGAAGTTACGGGGGAGGGGTGCTCTGTGAGGCAGAAGAAACTGCAGCTCCGAGGAGAAGCTGCGCCTCGAAGGTGGAGATAGGTCCACCCGGGCGTTTTGCAGAGCTGAATGGTTGCCACCAGAGATTGAAGGATTTCTAAAACATGCATGAAAGAATCAAGGCAACACTCCAGGTATGTTTTTGATGAGGGAATAACATTATAACATGATGTACAGCTCAAAACAGTCGATTTTACGTAATACTGCCCCATTAACATTGATAGAAACATAGAGGAGTCAACGCTGCTAAAAGTGGCACCAAAGCAACAAAGCTCATCCACTTCCCGGAAGTGGTTGACGGTTTTCTGCATACCTTGGTGGTTATTGAGCCCTTCTATCATCTCAAACCTGTTTCCTCCTCTTACCTCCAACATCAACAAGGCCTTTTCATCCACACGGCTGAAACTGGCTGAAAATTGGCAACTTTTATGTACCTCAGTTTCAAAGTTCGCAGGATGACAATAATGAGAGTGGACGTTTAAGAAGTACCGGCAGGGTTATATTTCTACCACAAGGTAACAAAAAGCCACTAAACTTCTGCAGCTACTGGTCGACAGCCTAATTTAAGGAGGTGATAAAATGGCTGAAGACACAGCCAGCAGTACACACTAAGGCTTCTACACACTTTAAGTACACAACAACAGTGGGGGCTTGTTTCTTCTCACACAATCATCCCATTTTTCTCCCACAAACTTTAGATTGCATCACACAAGCCTCCCTCTCTGAGCTGGACCCAAGCACATAGTCACATACAAACACTTAGCACATAGAACTGGTCCACATGTTTGCATGTTTCTGCCACAAAACAAATGAGCTGCATTTGTGTCTCTAAGCTCTCAAACAGCCCATTGTGCTGCAGCTACATCCAGATCAGTGTTGAAGACACTCGGACACACTGCAGGGCCTGTAGTCTTACCGCTGGCTCTGCGAGGGGAAGCTGGTGCCGCTGGTTTGACAATGGAATGGATACTTCCTCCTTTCACTGAAAAGGAAATAAAATAACATGAAAAATCATTTAAGGGACAATAAATCAAGTTTTTTTAAACGTATATTAACTGTTGTTAGTTGGGACCCTGATTATTAAGATCAATTAAGTTTAAATGTGGCCACTGTTTTGCTTCAGCATTATGTACAAAGGGTCATTTTATGTAGTTTTACTTCATTTTTATTATGAATTTTAACTGGTGTGCCATTTAAAGACGTTTACATCCAAATAAAAACCACAGAATTCAGAGCTAACTTCACAGATACAACAGTTTGTCAGAAAACCGTTAAGTACATACAATTATGACCAACAACTCATTTATTTTTCATTTTTTATATCTTAAAAAGGCAATAAAACGACTCTGAATTTGTCTCGTCTGGATAATGTCAATGAAGAAGCATCTTCCTTCAGATGAAACACACGTGACATCTCTTGACAGGAGGACTAGTCTAAGAAGTCAGTGATTCCTTAGTCAGTAATGCCCGTTCACCTGCCTGTGTTCAGTCTCCATGGTAACCAATTGCTGTACTGGCTGATGGGTGGCAGCAACAGTTTGCAGTGCTTTCAGCTCTGCTTTGGGTTTTAATGCAGATACGCACCACAGCATCAGGATATAAGGACCCAGCAGGTAACTGCTTGAAAGATTGTTAGCTGCCAGCACATCTAGCTAATATCTCTGCAGACCACACACATCCTGGACACAAACTGTTTAAACTTTTACCTTCAGGTCAGTGCAACTGATGCTATTTGCAAAAAACTAGCTGCAACAGAGGCAGTTTCTTCCCCCAGGCTGTCTCTCTGACGAACACCTTAAAACAAGCCGACTTTTTGTTGTGCAACTTTTTTTTTTTTTTTTTTTTTTTAAATGACACCAAAACAAAACAAAGACGACTCCCAGCAATCAATAAAGTCTGGAAACATTAACATTTCTCCTGCAGCTACAGAGATGATGGAGAAAGAGCGGTGGATCGAACCAAAGCTTTCTGTCAGCATTTATCAACAGCAATAAGGTACGTAGGTTGCTGCAGACCGTCTCCAGGCACACTGCACTCTTTGCAACCTCACTAGTTCAGTTTGGTTAAATTTTATTGTCCCTGAAGGGCAATTTGCTGCGCAGTCAGCAGTTACATACACAAAAACATACAACAACCTTATTGACAACAATCTTTCAGCACAGAAAAGGTCTGAAAGCAGTGGCAGTGGAAGATTTTCTCAGCCTATCGGTTCTACAGTCATTCTGTTATCCTGATGGTTGAAACTGTTCCCATAGTGGGAGGCTGGGATCCGATATAATAATCTTAGCTTTCTTCAATGCTCTAATATTACAGCAGTCACTAAGCGAGATCTCAGTGATTTTACTGCATTCTTTAACAATGTCCTGCAAACTGTATATAATTCCTAACTGTTTAGTTGGCTGCCTTCTTCATGCAGATCCTCCTCCAAAACAAGCCCTCTATTATCATCCATAGATCACTGAAGGTTATCATTTACCATCCTTGTCTGGATCGAAAACAGGAAAAACATAAACAACGCTGTAGTGCACGAAGTCAAAAATAAACTCAGTTTTCCATGAGTTAGGAAGACTGGAGATATTTATACATTTAGCAATTCTTGTATAGAATATAGATAAATATACCAATTTATAAATGCTGAATAAAAAAAAATAAAAAACAAAATCTGGTCAGAAACTGATGGCCTGAAAATGAAAAGCCAGTTTTTTGTTTCCTTGGTGCAACAATGCTTTTATTCATGTCTGATTCGTCACTGAGAGGCTGAGGTGTTTATGTTTATCCTGCAGATACGAAACCTCCGGCTATTCAATAATCAATTCCTCCAGGACTTCGCTACTCAACATTAAAAAGACAACAGACTGTTAACAATACAGTGCAGAAAAGCAGATAACAGCAGAAATATTTAAAAATGAGTAAAACAGAGTAAATGACTGTGCAAATGCCAGCAGGGATATAAACACATTGATTTTGTTGGGAGCAATGATGGTTATAGAGTCTAATAGCTGCTGGGAGGAAGGATCCCCTACAACGCTCCTTTGTGCACCTTGGATGCAGCAGTCTGTCACTGATATATGACGGTAAATGTGACGTTTTATTACTCGCCATTGATAATGGACTATATTTTGACATCAAGGCTGAGGCCACAGAGTAGCAGAAGTTTGAAATACTGCCACCTGCAGGTGGGAGTTAGCTTCACTTAAACCCAATGTTTTTGCAGAAAATTTGCAATAAACTCACGATTATGCATTAGTGGTTTGTTGATTTTGCGATAATTTCCATGACAACAAAATCATGAAAAACTGAAGGGACTGACTAATATAACCAGAGCATTAACAGGTGCTATAATGACTTCACCTGCCTGTGGTCATATTTGTTAGGGTTGATCAGTAAATAAAGTGGTTGACTAGTTGACTGTTAATCCATCTGCTGCATCTCAACCTGCACCAAAACATTGTTTTACATGTGGAGGGAGTTGCTGGTAATTTTAATATCAATAATTTTGTTTATTTGGTGATTGCTGTAAAAATCTGGGATAGTGGAGCTTTGTTATTTAGTTTTAATTGCTGTGCTGAAAGAAAACCAGAACCTGGGAGACTGATGCAAATTTTATGATTTTAGTCTTTTTTTTTTGTTCTTTTTTAACACCATTATGGTCTCCATTTCAGAAAATATATATTTTTTTACCACTATGGATTTCAGCACTGCAGCAATGTCAAAGTCAAACAGAGATGATGATAATGATCACAAATGAAGCTCATCTGTAAGTCATTGTGGAGTTCTATCAGTAACTTAACTTCCTTATCAGCAGCTGCTGCTCATTCAGGCTATCTGGCTGTTAGGCAGAGTAAACAGGAAGCAGGACACTTCCCCCTTGTTTATTTTCCAAATATTTGCAGAGTCCTTTTCAAATATCTGCAAACAGAACATGAAGAGTTTCACAACACCATCAAATTAACCGGGTAAGCTTTTAAGTCCAAACTTTTAGATCTCATCCACCATTGCTGCTGCAGAAAGAACTACAGAAAAAAAAAAAAAAGATGCGTTCGCTGTACAGATTAGCAGTGCTGCAGCATCACCACATTCAGATCCACTGAAAAATGAATTTATGACTCTCCCGACATGGAGAGTAAACAAAAGTTACAGTGAGCAAACTAGAGTTTGTCCACTGAGTGTTAAAGAGATCAAGTATCATCGAAACACCTGATGAAGATCCTAATGACTGAGGAAAAACTAAAGATGTGAAGCTGCAGGTAAAATAGGAAGAAATTCTGCTTCATCTTTAGGTTTGCTTGTATTTTTCAATGCCTGAAGGGTTCAGAGGTCAGAAGACAGAAGAAAATACTCCTTTGAAAAAATTCAGGTAAAAATAAAAACAGCCAAACTTCAAACAAGTTTTGAAAGATCTTCAGAAAGGAATATAAAATAGAGAAAAAAGCCTTCATAATTAGAAGATCTGACTTCTTAAGATGAAATCTTTAAATATCAGGGCCAGGACTTTAACGTGTTAATTTCGATTAATTAATTACTTAAATAATTATATAAATTTTTTAATTTTATTACAAAAAAAGAGGCTCCAGTCAGAACCTTTGTACTCGCACGTTTCTGGCACGCCTGTAAATCTGACACACAAGCAACATCCGTAAACAACAGTGATGGATGAAAAAGCCGCTTCTCTCAGCCACTGGGGGACAATTTTTGCTTCACATAACGACCTGATGAGATGCTGGAAAAGACTCTGGTTGTGTTCAGGTTGTGCTAAATGCAGTCGGAATATCAGCATGTAGCAGCAGCACAGACGCTAATGCTAATGTCAGCGTCCACATTTCTAAGGAAGCTCCACGAATGATCAGGGGTTCCTGAAACACTGGAAAGATGAATGGGTAGAATAGCACTTTGCACCAATCTGATAGTTGAAGAACCTAAATAACAGATTAAAAACAATAAATATCCTTGTTTGTTGTTAAGCTCATGTGTCTATTTATTCGATAATTCAGTAGCAAAAAGGGTTTTTGAACGTTGCTCATTCTGTCGATAAATAGTTTTTGAATAAAATGTGATTAATTGCAATTAATTACAGACTCTGCAATTAACTCGCTTAAAATTTTATTCGAGTCCATCCGCTGTTCAGAATGTAGATGTAACCTGATTGAAACACCACTCACCAGTTTGGGTCACAATGTTCTGTGCAGCGTCACCTCCACTCTGAGGCAGAGCCCCCAGGCTAGCTCTGGGGGCGACCGGAGGCCGACGTGGGGGTCTGGGATTCGTGGGGGAGGAGCCGCCGCTGACAGAGGCAGTGAGTTTGGGCGGAGGAGGCCTCGGCGCCGGGACAGGGGTGCTTGATGGGAGCGGTTCTGTAACAGTCTGTGGTTTTGGAGTTATGGGGGGCTTTTCTGAGGTTTGGGAAGGTTTGAGATCTGATCCTGGATCAGACTTTGTGCTACAGGAAGTTGATGCTTCTGCAGAAGATGGAGCTTCCAGGTTTGATTCTTCGGTCGTTTCCGCCGCACCGCCTGATTCCACGGTGACACCTCCGTCTTCCCAGAATACCTTGCTGGAGGGTTTGGGAGGAGGTGAAAAGTTTTTGGGTTTTGGGGCGATGACAGGTGGGATCGACTTGGCTGGTTGCCCCTGGAGACGAGGCCGTGGTCGAGGCTCAGGTCTTTTGGCAACAACAAAACCCTCAACATTCCCAGCATTTATGTCTCCACAGCTCTCATCAGCGACCTGCTGCTGCTGCTCGAACGCTTGTATCCTCGCTCTCAGAGTCGCCATGTCCTCACTGTCCTCTTCCTCGCTCTCCGATTGGCTGTGCTCGCTGTCGCCGCCGCAGTGATCAGGGAAGCCCCAGTCGTCCGAACTGAACGCCTCAAGCAGCTCCTGAAGATACTTCCCGTTGCTCCCCTCCTGGTTTGTGGCGTCGCTGGCTGTGTGGGCCGCTAACGTGGCCAAACCGTCCTCACGCAGTTTCACCAAAGTCTGAACTTTAACCTCGTGGCTAACGGGCTGGCGAGCTAGCTTAGTACGAGGGGGTGGCCTGGGGCGCTCCAACAGGACATGAGGGGAGGGGTCAGGCAATGCTGATGGTAACAGCTGGTCACTGAGGAAGTCGGAGCATTGTGTGTGCGCGGAGGTGTGTGTTACAGACTCAGGATGTGTGTCTGTCGCTACGCCGTTTGTCTCAGAAGAGCTAACAGTTGACTGGCTGGAGATGATGTTGACGTCAGCAACATTCGACGGTCTGGGAGTGCTGGGGGGAGGTGGCCGGGGAGGCCTCCCTGATCTTCTGTCTGGGAACAGAAACAGAAATCACAGTTTTCAATAACGAGCCTTTTAATAAAGGGGCAGTTTATGTATTTTCCAGCCACATAGAATAATTTCATAGCAACAATCCAGTAACTATGTTACCTTCAGTTAGAAAAATGCTGCATATATCAAATATGGCTTAAAAGAAATTTGACTTCATAATTTAACACCTTGAAATTGGGCATCTGTCTCTTTAAGAAGCTCCTGCTCTTTCTGGACCTCGGCATTCATGAAGTCATCACAACAGCGCTCTTCTATTGACCCTTTAACAACGTTCTTAATCAGTGTTTCACTGATAAGTTAAGTTTATTTGTAAAGCACATTTCAGCAGCATTCAGTTCAGTTCATCATAAAAACATCAATCAAGTATACAGCAAAATCATCTAAAACAGCAAAATCATCAAGCAAATACACATGAAAGTCATCGGGAAAATATCAATGCATCAAAATCATAGGGGTCATCAAGCAAATATCTTCAAGCAAATATAGTTCAAAAACACTGATCAGTGATCCACTTACTTTATTTAACTGATTTACACTCAAACTTCCCAAATTAAGGCACATTCAGTGCAATCGTCTCCACCTTTTTCTCTCATCGTTTTATACATTGAGGAGTTTGGAGGAGGAGGCACCCCCGAGGCCACTGACGTTCCAGATCCCATTTTACCTCACAGAGGCACGTCAGCCTGCTGGCTTTCTCCTTGAGAAGTAGCTTGTATAATGAGCTCAGCAGATGCGCAGTTCTACCAGATGTTTGCTAACTGCTGATGGCTAGTCTGAAGGAATAGAGTGAGGAAATCGTTGGGGAGGGGGGCTCTGTGAGGCGGAAGCTCTGAAGCTTAGAAACTGCAGCTTCGAGAAGGAGCTGCACCCTGAGCTAGGCCTAGTTTCTATTGCAAATATCTTCGTACAGCTGAAATAAGACAAAACTAACTTACAAGTGACTTTTCAGCACAACAGGAGCTTGTTTGAAGTCAATAATTCCTTAATGTTGATGAAAAACTTCTCGTTACAAGTGAAATAATCAGTCAGTGAAACAAGACATTTTAACTTATAATATAGGAAAAATATTTTGTTCCACTGGCAGATTATTTCACTTATAATTAGAACTTTATCAATATTAAAGAAAATTTTGACTTAAAATAATCTCCTATAGCTGCTGAAAAGTTACTTGTAAGTTTTGTCTTTCAAGTGTATTTGAGATATTTGCACTAGAAACCAGAACAAAAACACTTGGTAAGGTTTTGTGTTTTTGCAGTGCAGGTTTACCGCGAGTCTCCTGAGGATCAGTAGCAGGTCCTGGGTCAGTCTGCGTGGCAATGTTTGTTCTACAAACCGGAGGTGAGGAGGAAGAGGAGGATGCAGGAGGAAGGAGAACCTGCTCCTGTGTTTTCTCTCTGATCACCTCCTCATAGGAAGGAGGAGGCTGAGGAATAAAACAAGGGTGAGAAATGATCAACCTTCCAAACTCTCCAAAAACACAAGTAAATAATAGTTGTACGTTTGCTGCTAAATTTCCTACCATGAGGAAGAAATGGACTCTGAAGTTGACGCTTATCATCCAAACCTCACCTGAATAGACGGAGCGATGGTGGGTCCCCAGATCTGCGCGGGTGGGGGAGGAGGAGGAGGAATCCCTCCAATGGCTCCGGGAAACCAGGATGTGGAGGGCAGCGGCTCTGCTGCCAAGATGGTGATCTCTGGTCGCCTAGCAACCGACACACACCAGGAAGTCATAGACAGAAAGATGAAGAGCTGACCGATGGGCAGAGACGCACAAATCAAATCAACGAGTTCATCAACAGAACAAATTAAGCATCGAGGACTCGGGTTTATAAAGAATGAGTTCAGTAGATTCATTTAATTATGTCTCTTTCAATTCAAGCAGTGAAAATGGTTTGTATTTAAATAAATAAAAATAAATAAATAAAAATCTGTCAATAAAAGTTATCGATAAGAAAAATGTCTGTTTTAGTTATTAAGAATTTTTCTATCAATTAAGTGAAAAAATAAGCACAATTTGAAAGAAAAACATAATTTTTGGACAACTGTATCCATCTGAAGAGATTGTGATGTTAATATTTTTTAGGTTCTGCTTAAAACAGTTGAATTATATAAAAAATAAAAAATAAAACAAACTGAATCATGTTCTTGTATAAATCTTCTAGAACTTAGTATTAGGGCCAGACTAAGAGATTTTTTTTAATTACGAGAATAAACTCATAATATTAACAGAATAAATAAATAAAATTACTAGAAAAAGCTGTTTTAATGAGAGCAGAGCTTCAAAATCAAGATCTGATGTAACCAGCTCATCCAGTCAGTGATTGGTTTGCATGATCATTACAAAGTCCTGCTACTGAAAATAATTTGATGCTCATGTGTTAAAAGTTTAAATATCTCCTTATTTGTAAAACTGATACCGAAGTATAACTTCACAAGATGCTCAACGTTCCTCATTTTACTTTTTACTATTTTTTGCGCAGGAGTTGTCATGAACTTACTACTTCATTCTCCTAATATTACAACTTTATTCTCATAATATTTTGACCTGATTCTCCTAATTTCAATATTTTTTTTCTTAGCCTTGCCCTAATACTCTGTTGAAACGTTCAGAATTTGAAACTTTCTGCACGCCTTCCTTTGTTTTCAGGCTCCATCAGGATGGAGGCTCTAGAGATGATGTTCATCTTGGTTCAGCTGATGTAATCCTAAATTAAATACCTTCTTCTAGAAGTATCTTAATAATCTGTGGAGCCAAAGAGACGCTCACTTATAAATGGATCATCTTTAACAAGTAATAATAGTTAGTGACAGTTATTGTTTCATGTTAGACCTGTGAAAATGACAGAAATGTGCTCAGTTATAATTTAATCTACACGTCCTGCTGCCCACTGGTTTCACTGTATGTATTTCAGCTGAGATATAATTATCGGACAGTTTTACCTCCTGTCTCTGTCCCTTTCTCTGGGTGTCTCCGAGACAGACGTGGACCTTGAAGCTGAGGAGACATTTCAATAAACAGTTCAATTAAAGCAACAATAAACCTGAAAGAAAGAATATAAGAGACTGAAGAAGCACTAAAGTCAGCAGAAAAAAGCTTCTAAGGCTCAAGTCACATCTTTACGAACAGAACCAGGAGTCGGATTTAATGGTTTATTTTTTTAAGCGTTTAAGATCCATCATCATCATCGATCATTTCAAGAAACCCTTAAAGACTCGCTTTTACTCACTGGCCTTTGATTCGTACTATATAAATAAAACTGATGTACTGTTCTTAAACTGGACCAAGCTTCAAATATTAAACACCCTTTGAAACAAATGCACAGAGGTTTTTTTCCTCTTCTATCAACTCTTTAAAGCTGATGTGATCCGTTTTATTCAGGTCCAAACAGCTGCATTTAAAACTCTGCTAAGATACCAGAATATAAAAACAGATGTCGAGGATATTTATAGTATTTCATAAAACTTTGACCTGACACACTTGAAAAAGCTACAACTTTGCAGAAGCAGAACATATGGAGAATTTAAGATACTAGAAACCTGTGTGACTATATTTTAGAGCTACATTGACGGGAATCAGAAGTGCAAACAAAAGGTGGGAAGTGGTTATGTTGTTAACTCTGAGCCGTTGGAGCTTTTATTATATCTGAAAAGGTCAAAATCGATGTTTTCCATCATTAAAAGCAACATTTTTCCAGACTGTAACTGAGTTAAATATCTATGTACACAGTTTAAATGGAAAAACAGCTCGCTTTAGTTTGAAGTCTTTGCTGCAGAGTTTTAATTGCTTAATTTGTGGTTAGTGGTGCACCATTCAGCTGGCCAGGGATCAGCAATGATCAGGTCAAATACTGAAAAATCTCTTCGTTTCTGCTTCAGTAAATGCATCAAAGCTAAGAACGGTCACCGTTTACGGGTTATAAACACTTTTACCAGGCGGACTGACTTCGATCAACTTTAGTATGAGTTTGAACAAGCTCAGATGAAAAGTTAGGAACAGATGCTTTGATTCATAAATTAGGAAAATCAAGTATTTCTTTCATTTTCTGCTGGAATCTCTGTGGTATTTTTATTCTGATTTGTGTTTTTTTTTTTTTTTTGTCCTGAAATAATTATCTGTCAAAATCAGAACTGGGAGGTCTGATCTGAAAATAAGGACTCTGTATCGGCCAGAAAAAGTGAAATAGCTTCTCCTCTGATCCACGTCGGATTTGACTAACTTTGGCTTCAAGGCTGCTAGTGCTCGTGTTTCTTTAGGTGAACATTTCTCCTTCACAGAAAACGGTGATGAAGAGTTTGTGTCTTACTTCTCTTGATGACTGCTCTGATGGAAGAGAGAGGACCCTGGCTGCAGAGAGAGGAGCAGAAAGGAAGCAACATTATTTCACCGCAGTCTCCATCTTTTACCATTAAAACCCTTTTCAGTGGAAAACTATCTCCATGCAGGACAAATATGGTGCAAAATAACATTTGAGAATGCAAAAATAATCTTAATATTTAGAAACAAATTAAGCATAAATCCACTGGAGGTTTACAGCTGAGATAATGGCTCTTGTATCTAATTATCCCACATTTGGCATATTGAGTCTTCTTCCAGATAGAAACAGACAGAAAAAGAGGAGGAGTGACTGGGTCTTCCTGATTTTCCTGGTCCCTGTCGATAAGCTGGTGGCGTGAAGCCTCCAGCAACACTTGAAGAACAAGGCTGCGTTTCTGGAGTCTCCACCTCACCACATCCTTGATCCTCTCCATGCAACTTGAGAGTCGGAGGAGCTGTGTCAGAAACCGTTGGATCTCCACTTTCAGTAACTGGACAATAAATATTAATGATACAGAATAACAAGAAATGCACAAAATGGATAGAATGACTGAAATTATTACCAGCCATATTAAAGTAAATAATCAACATGAACATAAACACAGAACTTTGATTTTAGTGTCAAGGAAAAGATTTAGACTTCAGTCATCAAAAGGGTTTAAGGATAATTCAGGAGTTCCAGGATCAGAGGAAACTGAGCCAAAGCTGTTAGTTTTGAAAGGAAAATATTTTGAAGCCCGTTAAAAACGGACAGAAAACCATCGAGGCAACAGACGTTCCTGGATCTTTAAATCTGGTTTTATTTTTGCTAGAGTTTCCCCATTAACAGACAAATTCATTTACACTGATGGAAACAAAACCGCTCATTTTGTATTCTTGTTTATATCAATAATTTACTGATGAAGTTATACAAGGATTAAAAAAACTAGTTAGTAGAAAGAAGCAACTGTGGTAAATGACTCACTATGAGGTTTCATGTTGCATCAACTGCTTATTTCTGAGGGTTTTTCTGGTTTTATTTAAGTCAGATTTTGGTGCAAACTCCCTTCCTCTGAGTTGAGACTGGAAAACAGTTTGAGAGCTTTTCCTCCATTACATCATGTTTAGGTGTGAATGACTGACAGCAGCTTAGTTAGCAACTCTTCAAACCTTTTCTTCTTTTAACCCTGGGGTTACATTAACATTACTCTCTGAGGTAAGAACTGGAAATATGATCTATTTTTTGGCATCTGGAATAAAATCGAATCAAGACGCTCACACAATTAAAAATGCAGAAAACACTCCACTAGGCATCGTCTATGAATCTATAAATGAAGGCGCTTAACCAGTATCTATTTCTGAATGTGACTAAAGTTTGGTTTTACAGGGGATAAAGACTATTTCTGACTGCTTTATGATGCAGCTGAAGGTTCTGACTCATCCTCTGGGGGCTTTTATTTCGCGCTGCTTTCGTTCTGCACTCAAAGCCGTCTTTGTTTTGCAGTTTTAAACATGTGTTTTGCTGAAGGTCAGCTTGCTGAGAGTAATTAGTACAGTGCAAACCTCTGATAAAGAGTAGGTAACTTCATTAACACATACAACCAATTAAATGATTCAGACCTGATGGATCATGTCCCCCTGTTTTTACTGAATAAACTCACACAGGATTCTTAAACCCAGTGACTTTTGCAGGTCGCTATGCCAACCAGCCAACAGACTAAATACTTTGAGGAGTGTGTAAGGAGCAGAGACCGAAAGGGGCGGAAAGCTAAACTTGGAAGTCTGCAAAAAAAACAGGAGAAACATCTGAGCTGCAGTTAAACAGCAGGACGAGTTTAACTGCATGAAAATGTTTCCTGAACATCTGAAGAGGTTTTTCCTTTTGTTCTAGTTTTAGCCAAATAATCCAAACATTCATTTAAGACACCCGTCAGGAGGGTTGGGATGAAAAACATCCAGCCTTTCACCTGGATTCGACATCAAACGCTGTAGCGCTGCTTGGAGCAGGCGGTCCTTCTACATGTGGGGGGAATAAAAAGCAAACTTCCTGACAGAAGAGAAATCTCCTACCTGTGCCGATGCTCCGGCTTACGTCTGTCAGGGCGACCTGGGTGAGGAGAAGCACAAAACTGGATTGACTTGATTATTTCTGGAAACTGAAACATTTAGCAGCTAAAAAAGGCAAGAAAAAAAATGAGTGAATGTTGCAATAACAGGTGGGTTTTCAGCCTTGATAAAAGGAACTCAGTGTTTCGGCTGTTTTGCAGTTTTCTGGCAGTTTGTTCAAGATTAGCGGAGCGTAAAAACTGAAAGCCGCTTCTCCATGTTTGGTTCTGGGGATGCAGAACAGACCAGAACCAGAAGACCGGAGTGGTCTGGAAGGTTGATACGACGACAACAGGTCTTTAATGTGTTTTGGTGCTAAGCTGTTCAGTGATTTATAAACTAAAAGAAGTATTTTAAAGTCTATTCTCTGAGCTCCAGGGAGTCAGTGGAAGAACTTTAGAACTGGGGTGATGTGCTCTATCTTCCTGGTTTTAGTGAGAACACGAGCAACAGCGCTCTGGATCAGCTGCAGCTGCCTGATTGATTTTTTAGGGAGACCTGTGGAGACAATGTTGCAGTAATCAATGTGACTAAAGATAAAAACATGGATAAGTTTATCTCAATCTTGTTGAGACATTAGTCCTTTAATCCTGGAAATGTTCTTCAGGTGATAGAAGGCTGACTTTGTAACTATCTTTATGTGTCTCTGAAGGTTCAGGTCCGAGTCCATCACTGCATCCAGATTTCGGGCCTGATCACTAGTTTCTAGCTGTAATAACTGAAGCTGCACGCAGACTCTAGATCGTTCCTCTAGTGAAATAATCTGCCAGTGGAACAAGACATTTTAACTTACAATATGGGAAAAATGAAAGGTTATAAAGGTTAGTGGAAGGATGCAGATTCTAGTATGGTAAAAAAAACAACATAAGAAATATAATACTGCCCCATTATTAAAGGGGCAGTATTATGTGTTTTCCAGGCCCATAGAATCATTTCATAACACAATCAAGTAACTATGTTAACCTTCAGTAAACAAAAAGCCCAGAACTGCAGAGGCACCAAATGAAGCGAAGTGAGCAGCTCCTGCTCACTGATACTGACTGCAGCTAACTTTAAGGTTCTCTCCTCAGTGACATCTTCCACCCTGAAGACTGTTAGCCTAATCTGTTAGCTCCTGGATAAAGAGCAATCCTTGACTGGAAAAAGATCGGGCTGTTTATGTTCTGAACAGCTGCTGAAGTGGAAAATGTGCCAAATCTGGTCACTTAATGCATCTCCAAGCATAAACATTATGATTTGTGCAAAGCAGGGAAAGGAAAACCCACATCTGACCTGTGAACCGTGAGATTCTGGATAGTTTCGGACCAAAACAAACCGATAGAATTGACGTGTTGCTCGACATACTCAGCGTTTCTTGCTACTTTTCTTTCTTCCAGTGTTAATGTTGGCATAAACTATATCCATCTACCCAGAAAGGTTAAAAGATGCTTGTATAGTTATTCATTCTGGTTGCTTTGGAGCGTACATGAACAGAGAAAAGTGATGAGCTCATCTAAACTTTGTTTTCCTCCAGATGAACCATTGCTTTTCATCTGCCCACTCATTCCTGCAGCTTTAACATGGACGCCACCTTCTTTGGTCTTTTACTTCATAAAACCAACACTTTCATCTCTTTTCTCCAAGACTTGAACTATTTTTCCTCAAACAAGATGACGAACAAAGACTTTTGATTAAACCTTCAAGGCCGTGAACTTTTCACCGTATAAACTTAAAATAAAGCTCAACAAATGAAGCAGTTTTCTATTTAGTCTTGTGGAAGAGGGCAATCTCATCACTTTAAAGCAAAGCCAAACAATCAGTTTGTTTCATCCTTTTAGACACGAGTTAAACTGTCAGCTCAAAGTTTCAGCTGAAGCTCCTAAGATCACATTTTGAAATTTAAAGAAACAGACAAACAAAAAAACTGGAGAGGAAAAGATTTTTTGTTTATGGAGATGAATTTTTCCATTTCCTACCTCCTTTTCTTCACAGTCCAAACTGTAAACCAGGTCAGCTTGATTTCTGTAAGAATCTAAAAAGAGCTAAACTTTAGCTCAACTGAAAAGTATTTTGCTTCTTAGTTTTCTTCTTGTTTTGCAATTTTCAAAGCTAAAATTTAATCTCCTAACTGTTCTGTCTGCTTTTCCCCTGCTTTCTCTGAGACTCCAAACGGACCGCCCGTCAGCTCTGGCTGGCTCCCCCGATTGGCAGGGAGCTTCTAGGAAGTGAGGCTGTGATTGGCTGCAGCGGGATTCTGCAGGAGTCATCAGGGTTTTAACACTTCCAGATGTTTGTCTTAGCTTTGAGCTGGAGCTGTGCTCGAACACGCAGATGACCAACGCAGCAGATTTCACTGAGCGCTCGTCATCAGGACGCTTTCTGCTTTCACAGGAGGAGTTCAGAGGTCAAGATCAAGTTTCATAAAGTAATATAGCTACCAATGAGAAAACAATTTAAAGGATATTGCAGGAAGTTTCATTTGACAAGAAAATTTTGAAACATTTCTGATCAAATTTTCAGCATAGACGAGGCTTAGTTTCATATATCTGCCACAAAAAGGTAAAATATTCACATTTAAGATGCACAACCTTAACGCTTATCATTCAGTCAACTACCAGCTGACTTTTGTACCACTTCAACAAACCAAAACACTCACATGTGACTTTTATCACTTGTTTGATAAAAGTTTGGAGGGTTGAATGTTTAACATTTAGCCAATTCTTTTAAAACCAACATGTTTCTGATAATGTGGATGAAGACTGGAGCTCTGGCTCAGCTTAGAACGGCTGATTAAAAGGTTTTCATTAAGCTTCATTTGCCAGAGAGAAGATGAACAACAAACCCCCCAACGAGAAAAAAAAACAAAAAAACCCCACAGATGCCAGAAAAATTAATAACAGATTGACGCAAGTCCTCCGAGAGCAGAGCCACAAAGCTGCAACTCTGCACACATTGTTTAGCATTTGCTCAGAAGGGAATCAGTTAAATCTGAAAATCGTTTCTATACTTAATTTCTATTAAAGTGTAGATATAAAGGCACTAATTTAAAACACAGATTTGTAAAATAGTAACGATGTAAACTGAAGAACATCTTAACTGAGCTCAGATCATAACGATTGTCGGTGCGTTAAAAACTCGTCATGTTTTACCAGGAATGTGGTGACGATCAACTGGAGAATTAGAGGTTAAGAAAACCTTCCCATTTTATCTTTGTGATGTATTAAAACTTAACTTCACTTAAAGCGGCAGTATCATGTAAAATTGACTTTTCTGAGCTTTACATCATGTTATAATGTTATTCCCTCATCAAAAACATACCTGGAGTGTTGCTTTGATTCTTCCAGGCATGTTTGAGAAATCCTTTAATCTCCATGGCAACCAATGCAGAACACCTGGATGGACCTCGCTCCGCCTTCGAGGTGCAGCTCCTCCTCGAAGCTGCAGTTTCCAAGCGTTTGTGCTTCTGCCTCACAGAGCCACCCCTCCCCCACGACTCTGCCCACTCAGCTCCTTCAGACTATCCACCAGCAATAAGCAAACACCTGGTGGAACTGCGCATCTGCTGAGCCCATTATACGAGCTACTTCTCAGTGAAACGCTGGTAAAAATGTTGCTGAAAGGTTAACAGAGGAGCACTGTTGTGGTGACTTCCTGGTGGTGGAGTTTCAGAAAGAGCAGGACTTTCTTAAAGAGAGATGCCCAATTTCAAGGCGTTAAATTATGAAGTAAAATTTCTGTTAAGTAATATTTGATAAATACAGCATTTTTGTAACGACTGAAGGTGACATAGTTGACTGAGGTATAAAATGATTCTATGTGGCTGGAAAACACATAATACTACAAAATATTTGATGCTTGAATTGTTGGTTTTACGTTTTCTAGAAAGGATTGCATAATATCACTTGTTCTGTTTGTTTTTGAGAAAATTGTTCAACATCAAAGCAGATAACTGTCCCGTCTCAAGTACCTGCAGTTTTCCAGAACACAGGCGGCTGTGAGAACCGGTCCGAGTACAGAAACTGTAACAGAACACCTCCGAGACGAACCGGGTCGACTCTTAAGGAATACTTGCAGTCTGGACTTCCAGCGGGCTGATTCAGGAGACTGTTTCTATCTCTGTTGAAGGTTTTCTTGTTTCTCTTTCTGTGTGGGGAGGACTTCCTCTCAGTGGCTTTCCTGGTGACGCTGGCCTTTTTCTTTTAGGTCATATTTGATATTTACAGCATTTCTGTAACAACTGAAGGCAACATAGTTACTTGATTGTGCTACAAAATGATACTATGTGCCTGGGACACACGTAATAGTGCCCGCTTTAACAACTGTGACATTATTCTGGATATCCAAGGATAACAAGTCTGTTTAGGCAAATATTAAACGGCCATCAGGTAAAGTAAAAGCTGATCAATTCAGAAACCTCCGTATTTATCGCCACTTTAGGTAAAGTTGCGTAAAAAAAACAACCCTCAAAATAAAAAAAAAAACATTGTTTTAAAATGGCAAATATCTCACAGAAACCTCATTTCACTTCAGTAACAAGGAGCTTTAGGTGTGTTTTTCTCTCCCTTACGGTCCTGCTCTCTGTGTGGAGCCAAGATTAACTCTGTTTCTCACAGATCCTTTTGTTTTAAGTTTTTTAATTAGTGCTGACTGTATTTAAAAGCAGGTTCAGATGAGAAGCTACTTCTTGCACCAACTTCCTAACTCATATAAATCAATTTACAGCTGCATTATTAGAATATGTTCTCTTGTCTTCTTTATTTTGAAGAGTACCTAAAAGAAAATGGGACGTTATTGATTTCAAATTAAGAGTTATTCAGTGATCAACTTAAAGAAGTGTAAATTAAGCATGGGGAACGCAGGACCCGTTGTAGGATAACCTTGAGTAAAAATACCGCTTATATTTAACTTATATCTAAAACAAAATCCATTTCTGTTTCTGCTGAATGACATAGCAATAACTGCCACTATAATAATTTTAGCAACATACAACTGTCATTTCAGTTTTTTTACACATAAATTGAAGAAAATTTTGGAATAATCAGCCACTGAATGAATTTGCAGTTTTAAGTAAAAGTGCACATTGTGCAGAATATGATGCCTTGTTGTTGTTCTGCTCTACAGAGAGTAACACTGGTATACCAAGCTGATATTAGGTGGTTAATTAAGCAACCATTTGCTTAGGTAGAATCCCCCGAACAGCCATGCTCCTCATAGTTTGAAAACTGTAGTTGTAAAAGAACATTACTTTTATTAAGGTGAAGACTTTTCACTTCTTTCTTTCCTTCTCTGTTTTTTGCAATAGTAAAGATTTTTCTGAACAGAATAAATTCCCTTCCTTGTGAGAGATGGACAAGAAAAAGCTGGCTCCGATTCACTCTTCCACTTCCTCAGACAAATCATTAAAGTGATGGAAAGCTTTACTGGTTTTAAAATCTTTTTTTTTTTTTCAGAATATACCTCTCCAGTAAATCGGCGCCAATCCGCAACTCAGTATTCATGGATTTTTCTTGATATTCAAAGAAAATCCAGCTTGGGAAGCTGAAATGTGTAGATGCAATGCTACTTGCCACGCTATTGGCTGGATTTTTCAAAGCAGCCAATCCAGAAGCGCCATTTATTTTCGTTGGCGCTGACTTGGCTGTACCTCCAAGAGCGGAGATGAGGAAGACTGTGGATGTTAGCTTCTACAGGTTTCCGCTGTGTGTATCAATACATATCTAAAAGGATCCACGACGAGTTGAACTTGTCGGCCTAAATATGTTATGATTTTCCTATTAAACTAAACGTTGTTTGTGACATGTAAAAACTGATAATTACTTCAAAAATTGTATATCTTTATTATATTTTTCACCTATGGAGGTCGCCATATTTTTCACCTATGCAATGCATGCCGGGCCGATGGCGCAGTTAGGGCCAAGTGGAGTCGAGTCCATAAAGAAAACACAAGAAGTCGAGGTGTTGGAGGCTGAATAGGGCAGCCCACAAAATGTCTGGATGGAGGAAAGCTGCCTCAAAGTTTTCATTTACAGTTAAACGCGAGATATATGTTGAAACTAACAGGTGTGATCGGCTTGTAATCTACTGTTCACTATATTAGCTGGAGCTAACACCATTAGCTGGAGCGAACACCTGGAGCTAACACCATTAGCTGGAGCGAACACCTGGAGCTAACACCATTAGCTGGAGCGAACACCATTAGCTGGAGCGAACACCTGGAGCTAACACCATTAGCTGGAGCGAACACCATTAGCTGGAGCGAACACCTGGAGCTAACACCATTAGCTGGAGCGAACACCATTAGCTGGAGCGAACACCTGGAGCTAACACCATTAGCTGGAGCGAACACCTGGAGCTAACACCATTAGCTGGAGCGAACACCTGGAGCTAACACCATTAGCTGGAGCGAACACCTGGAGCTAACACCATTAGCTGGAGCGAACACCATTAGCTCTGGAGCTAACACCATTAGCTCTGGAGCTAACACCATTAGCTGGAGTTAATGGGAAATCAAAACAAACTGAACAAAAAAAATGATGAATGGATGTTTGAAGTGACAATGAAGCGTCTTCAAGTCTTTGTAACACATTGTTCTCATATATTTGAGAAAATGTTTCGACGCCGATGCTAACCGTAAACAGCTTGAGTTAGAAAGTGGAGACCTTTGCAGCAAACTGTCGGACTGCCATTTCCAAGCAGCAGCAGAAACAGCAGCTTTTTCAGCCGAACCCCTCCTCTTCCTCCATTTGCTCCTCCTCATCTTCATTTCCTCTCATCATTTCTGTGTTCCCGTCTATTTCAAGCACTGAATGTTACTTATTGCGCAGTAATTACTGTCCCGGCTGGACGGAGCTACCGCTGTAGGTCCTGGCTTTTGTCATCTACCCAGGATGCACTGCAGCGAAAATAACATGGCGACATCTGTGAGACAATATTTTATTTAATTTTATAAAAACTAAACAGCAAACAGTATTTTTACTGTATTGTTTTTACATCTGAAACAAATGTTTCTCAAATAAAGTCTATTATTACAATGAGTCGTGGATCCCTTTAAGGTGTATTTGGTGACTGAACCATTAAAGGAGCAGGAGTGCTTTTAGAGGAGATCTCAAGTATTTGCTGATTTCAGCAATTGACAGGCGGCTGTGGTCTCTAATCAATGTGAATATCAAAGGTCCGCTGTGAATTCAACACCACCACGTGTCTAGTATGAATAAAGCAAATATATATATATTTTTTTAAAAATATGCAGACAAAAGGACACTATTTTGTAAACTTTTCAGTGTGAGAGTTTACTACTCCAGTAAAATATTTATTGATTTCAAGGACTTTTTTTTTTGCCCACACTTTCAGCAAGTGTGGAGAGCGCTGTGTTGTCTAAAGCCGTCGGTGTGGCAGGACTTCATGTTTTGGCATGTTATTGCTCAGGTGAAGGAAGCTTAAACGGATGGTTCCGACCTCCAGAGTCAGGAAAATTAAAGTAGGATCCATTGGAAAGATTAGTGTATAAACTTTTCTGATTTGTTCTTGGCTCTGTTCTGGCTGAGCGCCCGAAACACCAGTGGAGCTTTTATCTCAACAGTAACTTTGTTGCAGGATAAAAAAGGAGATTCAGCTTTATTCTCATGGTCAACCAATCTGGGAGAGGTACTTTGGTTAATATGTTGCCCTTGAAGTTGATAAAGAGTAATAATTATTTAGTTAGATTGTAAACGTACATGAATTTTCTCTTTTTTTAAAAGGTCAGAAAGATAGTTTAGAAATCATTAATTAGTTATTGTGGCAGAGTTAAAGTTAATTTCTCAGACTTCTGTTGATCAGTGTTTCTGCAGCCCTGGAAACTATCACAGTGAGGCATCTCTGGCTGACTCCATCACAGCACTTTGGATCAATTAGAGCTGAGAAAACATGGGTTTAGGTGGATCCTTTCTAAAATTGTGTCTAAAACAACAAACATTCTGGTTCATGATTAATTAACCAAAATGTTGGAAATGAAAGTGAATATTTGGTTTTCTGATAAAGTTAAGAAAAGAGTTAAATATTATATCAGTCTCTGATTCAACCAGTATTGATGCATTTATATAAACAATGGAGAAAAAGTCTGAAAGTCAGCCATTTGGACAAATTAGAGCACATATTGGACAACCTATAGTTGCCTTTCTCATCCAGCTGGAGGAATTAATTAACGAGCTACAGTGCAGTGCCTATTCTTATTATCCTTATCAAAAATGTACATAAATGGCTCTACATACTTCACATTTTCATCTTGTTTTATAGTCAGTTAAAATAATCTCTGCCCCCACAGCTTTTTTGGTGATAAAACTGTAAAAACAACTCTACTGACGTCCCCTGGTTGTCGTCTACTCGTGTTTACTTCCTGTCCTGAAGGTGGAACATCCATCCTGTTCTGTTATCCAGGAAACCCCACAGCGCAGCAGGCTGCTATGCTGCCAAATGCACTTTGGGAAAGTTTTACAAATGCAGATGATAACATAATTAAAAAAAACAAATGGTGAAATAGCTATAAAATAAGGTAATAACACAAAATATGTGATTAAATATGTTCACATCAAAGCTCTAAAAGTGATAAAACATGGTAGGTTTATTATCAACGCTGCTGTTAATGTTTCAGCATCAAACTGCTATTTTTTGGACCTAAAACTTCCAGGAAAGGTAAAAAAAAGAAAGAAAAAAAAAGTTTATGATACTAAATTTAAGTATTTGCTGGTATCTTCTTTTTGTTGACAAACATGTTTAAATACTGAAATATGACTCATTGTGGACAGTCAAAATGACAATGATTAAAACTAGTGTTAAAATAAATGCAGCTTTTGGTAAGGAAAGGGAGAGGATTGATTTAAACCAAGCTCAGAACAGACCCAGTGTTTCATACCCATCAAGGGATTGAAAATAAACATAAATACACTGCAAAAACACAAAATCTTAGTATTTTTGGTCTAGTTTCCAGTGCAAATAACTTGAAAGAAGAGAAAACGAACTTATGAGTAACTTTTCAGCACGAGTAACTTGTTTGAAGTCAATAATTCCTTAATATTGATGAAAAAGTTCTAGTTATAAGTAAAATAATCTGCCAGTGGAACAAAACATTTTAACTGATAATATGGGAAAAACATCTTGTTCCACTGGCAGATTATTTCACTTATAACTAGAACTTTTTCATCAATATTAAGGAATTATTGACTTAAAACAAGCTCCTATATCGTGTTAAAGAGTGACTTGTAAGTTAGTTTTGTCTTATTTCAAGTGTTTTCAAGATAACTGCACTAGAAACTAGAGCAAAGTACTTGGTAATAGTTTGTGTTTTTGCAGTGTATACATTAAACAAGTAGCAATGATTCCATAAAAGTTCAATTCTTCACAAAAAAAAGACAAAAAACCCCTAATAAAAAGAAAAAAAATCTATACATTCATATTAAAACCAGAAAAAGATTAAAACTTAAAACCAGAGATTGTATGCGCGAAGCATAAAATATATTATAAGATCCCAAACACCACATCCAAGCAGCTCTTGACGATATAACCTGCAATTCAACATGTTGTGCAGCTCAATTTTAAAGGTTCTGAACAGGTGAAAAAGGAGAGCAGGTTTAGCATAAACAGTCTAAACAGGCAACGGCTCCACAGCCGTTCAAGTCGGTCCCATTTGCATTTGGCCTTTGTCTCTGTGAGGCAGGTGAGACACCGACCTTCCTTTATTCATGAGGTCTCTGCTCTTTCTAAACCCTGTTATTTAATCCAGACACTGTCTTTTGCAGAACACATTTCCATGTCAGGGATACGCTACAGCATTAACCTTGAGGAAAAAGACAGGAAAAAGGAGATCTTGTGGGGGTTTTTGACTTAACATCCATGTTTAGGATCATATTTTTAATTTTCTAAATGACGCAGCTTAAATGCTGTCTTTGTTGTGGATTTTTACGTTCACAAAGCAGGGCTTGATGCTCAATTCTGATTTTTTGCTGAAATCCGATTGTTTTTGTTGCGTAGTCGTCTGTGCTACTAAATAAAAGCGACCGTAATCAGACTTCTGTGTGAACGGTTTACGATCCCAATTTTTAAAGTTGTAGAGCACCGGGAGCTGACAGGCTTCGCTGTTTTTCCATCGATTAGCTCCATCCGAAGTGCTAATGCTGCCCGTTTCCGCCATTGTTTACGTCCAGATTTACCGCGCCTGGCTTCTTCTGGTGCATAATTACGACGCATGTCTCACATCAATGACGTAAAAGTCGGATAAAATGCGACATGACTTTTCAGACTGAAGACTCTTTTAAAATTATCTGATACACGTCCAATTTAGCATCACATATGAAGGTGGCAAAAATTTGATTTTTTTAGGGGGAGAGGGGCGGGGGGTGAAAAGATCAAATGCGGGCTGTTCAGACTTCCACCAACGTAGCCTAGGGCTGGAAAAAATGTATCACGATATAAGCAATTCACATCAGTCCATATCGATAATTATTAATTAGTTTTTTGTTTTAAATATCTGAATATTCCTAAACTGGCGGAGTGACCTTTCCTCTTTTATCCACAGTTTTCACTCCACGCCGTTGCTGTTTATTTTTAAGCAGTTATGAGGCGAAACCTAAGATGTTGCTAGGCAACCAAAGAGTGAGTGAGTTAGCCAACGCCACCAATCTAGCTTAGCTAGCCGTGAGATGTTGAGCGGCTAAACTTTAACAGCTACAGTCTTTCCTCTGCCTACATCCCCCAGAATGCTGTGCGGTTTGGGATCGGAGTTCAGTGAATATTTCATATATTTAATATTCTATGAGACATATTACCCATTGATGTTGATCACCTCTCTGTCGCGATATATATAGTTATTTACTTATTGTCCAGCCCTAACGTAGCCTTAGTTACAGTTTTATTTTGGCTAACTGAAGCAGTGTTTGGTTTTTAAACAAGGAAAATGCTTCAAAATAAATTACTCTAATGTTGTGTATTGGTTTTTTACACACACACACACACACACACACACACATATATATATATTTGTTTTTTGGTTTTTTTTACATTATTTTGTTTATATTTTCAGTTTTTTTTTCCCAGCTTTGTTCATCAACAAACTTAACTAAAATCTAGATGAGCCATCCAATATATTCTGATCTTAAAGGTTGATAAAATCTGTAAATTTGGTGAAAGACAATGTTCGTCACACACTTATTGTTTTCACTATCTTTAAAGCAGACAAACTTTCTTCTATGGTTCTAAATCATAATATTTTACAGATGTGAGAATAAAACACCAAGCCGCTTGAATTTGGGGCTAAAATAAAAGTCTAAATCTGTCACTTCGTATCAATGACTCAACAGCTTTGTATTTTCATAAGGTATAATTTTACAGCTGAAAATAGCAACATTATGACTCTCAGCGGCTCCTGATGGTTAAAGCCGCCACCACAACACTTCAAATCCTGCAGAAGTTGTTGACTTTTCAACCAAAGTCATTTAAAAACACTGCAAAACAACCTCAGAGGGAAACAAAACAATGACTACGATATAAAACTGGTGTCACTGTGGAGTTTAGTCATTTTTCTACAGCCAGGTTGGAACACAAACAGGCAAAAAGTGTAAGATTACTACCTGCTGTTTCTATGAACGAGTCCAGAAATACTCTGCCAAATGTGAAGATATAAACAATAATCAAATGGCTGTTAGAGTAGGAGGAGAAAGCTTTCTCTGTGAGAAACAGTGATATGATTGAATGTCGGTTTAAGGATTTATTGAGGCAGTCCACACCCACTCTGAAACCACATGGTTTGCCCACACTTACAACGTCTATCTGAGTCATTGTCTGCAGAAAGGTAGCAGCTAAATTCAAACTTTAGCCTCCAAAACAGATGTGTAGTGTGTTATTATTGATAATCCTGTCAGATGTTTTCCTTCCGTGATACCAGAGTAATCCTTTGGCTCATGTAGTTTCAAACAATAGCAACATGTTACAACCGCATATTTGTCCAGCCAGGATTCCAATATTTACAACTTAGGAGGATAAAAACAATGGAAAGACCTGAAATACAATATAATTTTCGTCAATCGACTAAAGCATCAACAACTGGGCGATTAAATATACTGGAAATCATCCAACTATCAGAGGTCCGAGCAGCCATTTTTACAGTCGGTATATTACTAATAACGAGTTGCTGTCTGCTGTCTGAGCTCCAGTCGATTAATTGGTAATGACACTACTGGCTGCACTGTTGCCTTAAAAAAAAAAAAAAAAAAAAACCTTTTTATTTGCCACTGTGAGCTGAAGTTTCAAGAATTTTCTGACAATAGCAAAAAGTAAACATCAAAGCTAGGTAGAGCACCCAAAAATTTAACACAAGTAAAAAGTAGCTGTCCAAGAAATGACTCAAGAGTGAGTAAAAGAGTATTTTATAAAAAAGGCTACTCAAGTACTTAGAAACATTTAATTTATTTTGATTTAGTATTTTAAAATTATGTCATCAGACAGACAAGTAACATAATTAAGCTGAAGAAACACTTTTCTACATACATTATTTCAATATAAAACCTTCTAAACAAATACAGTAATATATGCCAACATGGCTGTTCATATGGTCAGGAAAAATTTTAAAATAAGTAATACATAAAATTATTTATAGGTAATCCAATGAATTATTTGTATACTACATTTTACTGAATCAAGTATTCAAGTATTTAAAGCAATACTGAATCAAATTGTGACCCAAAGAATCAAAATTGATTCTTAATACCCAGCGCTAGTGAGAGAGTATAGATATATGTTAGAACAGGGTATAAAGTACTACCAATAAATGGTGCTTATCTTATAGTCACTTGACCTTCAAATGCTACAGCAGGCTCAGCAGATAGAAAATAACAGAACAAAGCTGGTGTACAAACAGGAGGTCTCACTTCAACATAAACTGTAGGTCTGTATCTCATGCATGTTTCGTTAAAAAATGTTTGTTCTTCATTCAGTGAAGTTACTCACAGCGGATAGAGTATCCAGAAAGCCAACCCGAATAAGAGTAGTGATACATCATAACAATATTACTCAAGTAAAAGTAAAAATAAATAAATGTATGATGTAGTAAAACTATTCCTGAAAGTACATTTTTTCCAAAAAGTTAACGTAACTGAGTAAATGTAACTAGTTACTACTCATCTCTGGTAAGCATACACTTAATGTAATTTATCTATTAATTTTAATTCACATTAAGAAAAAAAAACAACCAAATAGTCTGATCTGACACATGAGAACATGTTTAATCAGTTCCACAAGACCTAAAATAGTTTTAATCTTAATTTTAAAACTTAAAAATAATACAAATTGAGCGTCAATTTGTAGAACATTCTTTGTTATTGTTTTTAATGTTGAAAATGGAACCTATAGAAACAAACGTGATGTTTTGACTGAATAAAAAGATGGCGGTTCATGAAATTACATTTCTTCTAGCTACTAAAAAGACAGAACAGCAATCGAATTTCACTTCTATGTTACACTGCATTGTATTTTATTTTAATTTTAGCAATTCTTTGTGAATTTGGGGCTTTTCACAGGTCTTCAACAAAAACTGAGTGACAGATTACTCAGGAATTTCATCAACTATAATCTTATCATTAGAAACTTCTAGAGCATTGCTAACAAACCTAACTTAGAAAACCTGTTTAAGTGCATAGCAACTACAGAGAACTTAACAGAAATGTTAAAGGAAGCTCAAAATATTTTTTTTAAAGTATTTCAAGTGCTTTCTTTAATCATTGTATTGAGTGCAGGTGGATTTAAGGCTTCTGGTTAGTTATGGCGGCGCATTAAGTTGTTGATTTTTCTGCTATAGATGAGAGGAAGGTCAGTTTTATCAGCACAGTGTAATATTTCACAGGAATACTCCAAATATCACTGCTGGCTCTCTGGGGCTAGAAAAGAACCGCGACTTTAAAGAAACAGAGCACTTTAATTTAGTTTTCACCAAATATGTGTTGTTATGGAGACTCATTATAGCGTAAAGTTATTATTTTTTTCTGATTAAGAAAGGTTATTCGGCTGTGCCATCTTATTTTCCCCCACCCCGCCCCGGATATATTAATAAACTAAAATGTCAGCAGGTGCAAAACAGCCCAGTAATCTGAGCATTTCTGCCCTTTATTTACCTCCGGAGCTGTTCGGTTGTCGTCGGACCACTTGATCCCGGGTGTCTCTCCTCAGGTTTTCCTCCTCTTCCTCTGACCGAGCTTCTGCCATGTTTAAAACCCCCTTTCCACGTCTCCTCGACTTAAAAGCTTTTGCTCTCCTGTGTGAAAACTGAGCCCCCGGTTCAGCACAGAAACCGCTGCGACATTTTCATCTCCCCTCCTCCTCCACGTTTGTTTCCCCCCCGGCTCTGCCTCGCTAACATCCACCACAACACACCGTCAGCCCGGGACAAGTTCACCTCAGCGCCGATAACTTTCCTGCTCCGAACGACTTCCAGGGCTGGGTGGAGACTCCGCCTCTCTGTTCAGGAGTCGTTCACGGAGAAAACACGGCATAAAAACCTCCGTTAGTGGCCGTTGGTGGCTCGGTTTCGCTTGAAGACTTTCCTCAAGCTTCCCTGTTTCCCCGCGAGCTCCTGATACGGAGACGCACGAGCGAGCTCCCACTCCGTGACGTCACCAACTGGAAGAAAAAGAAAAAAAAAAAAAAAAAAAAAAAAAATGGAGGTGAGAAAAGATAATAACTACTGGCTTATCTAGCTACAGATGCGTTCCTACGTTTAATGGGGCCCGATGCAAAAATGCGGGGGTCTTTTTTGGCGGGGGGCACTTTAAATTTCAGACCACATCCCAGCAGCCTCGGCAGTGTTTCTAACATTTCATTTCAGTTTTTCTGCGAAAATCTAAATTAGTCGGCTAGTGTTTTTCGTAATAAATGTAACAAATCATTATTATTCTTTATTTTACTGGCTAAATAAATAGCTACCTGGAAAAAGAGAGACAGCTGTAAATAAACTGAGGAGATAGGGTTAATTTTACGATCTGTTTGGTTCGTTTACAGCTAATTATACAGCGCTTCAATATAAAATCTGCAGAGTTCGGAAGGAGTGGACATGTTTAATTTGTTGCACTTTCAAGCGATTAAAACAAAGTCAATTATATGTCTAGATTTTTTCTTGCAAACAATAACATGGTGCACGAAATCTAATGCCACAAACTCAAGGGCAGATATTCTTTTACTTCAAAATATTACAGTGGTGTGAAATTATGACTTTTAGGATTTTCCTCTCTATAAGTTTTGTAAATTCATTCAAATCTTTATTAAATTTAAAATCTAAATTAGTTTAAATTCAGTATCCAGAAAAAGATATTGAAATGTGGGCCTATTATTTCGGTGTCTTGGGGCCCCTCTGCTGGCCTCAGAGCCCTTGGGGCCCCTCTGCTGGCCTCAGAGCCCTTGGCAGCATCTAGTTTGTCATACCTTGGGACGGGCCATTAACTGGAATATATAACATATCTTATTTAATTTTTAAAAACATCCAATTGTTTTATCATATTTAATGTTAATTTTTGAAGAACATTTCAAGCAATCGTTTAAAAAAAGGTTTACTGACAAATATACACGGATTGTTCTCTCAGAATCAGTCTGGGGAAAATGGGTTTTTGATTTTGATCGTGCTTTATAAATAGAAACAGCCCTTCCTTTGAGATGCAACAACTTTTACCGGACGTTCAGGAGATTACGGGACCTGTTTGGGAAGTAAATATACAATATCAGCAGATCTGATGGCAGTGCACAAGAGAGATGAAGAAAAGAAAACAGCAGGAAGGTCTTTTTCTGCATGTCTCCCCCCCCTGCACTTTCTACCCATTTCCTGTCTGATTATTGTCAATAAAGGCCACTAGAGTTGCAAAGTCTTAAAGCAATACATCATTGTTTATATATTTTCCCTCACAGAATGTATATTCAGTTTTGCTCAGCTTGTGTGATTTAATAGTTAACATGTTGAATTTTATTCATGCTGTTTGTTTAAAATGCTATTGATGAAAAAACAGGCTTGTTCATGATTCTTTATACAATTTGCTAAAACTTTAGTGTTAACAGTTAGGCCTTCAAATGTAGCCAGTGATGGCTTTAGTGGGAAAAAGAATAAAAAACAAAATAATAAATAAATAACACTTTAAAAAGAGACAAGATAGATTCAAGATGCCTTCAAGGAAATCTGAACCAGCCACACTGAGTGGACCAAACTCAAAACATTCAGAAGAATAATATATATTAAATATGCACATAGTAACAGATGGAGGTCTACTGTATGTTCATGGGCTGTTTGGACTGTTTTAAATCATTTTATATTAATTTGAGTAAAATTAAATGCAGCTAAAAGTCATTATATAGCTTACAAAACAACAAAAAAAGGAGAAAGAGACTGAGATTGGCCAAAATGAACTGGATACCAATGCAAGAGATTTGTAAGTTGTTGCTGCCACCAAAGCAAAGCACTTCTTGCTTTGGTTTAACCTCTTGTTATAAATTACATTTTAAATTGTTAACATCATGTTCTTCATTTTTTTCTTTTACACATTTAAGCAAGGCATCGGTAAGAAAATTGCAGATATTGCTTTTATTAGTTAAGATATTTTTCAAAAATCGTGCAAGGTTTGATAAAACATTGTTTATTGATTGCAATAACTTCTTAGACTTGGATTTTACAGCTTCACTGACATAATAATTGCAGTTTTAAGATCTTGCCACAAGATGGTGCTGTAACACAAAACAATGCGTATTAATGAGCGCTGAATCACGTTAGATATTTAAATTCTCAGCAAACTGTACATCTGGGGGAGTGTGTTAAAAACGAAAAACCCAAAGGTTTGTGAGTATTTTTGAGTAAATATCCAAAATAAAAGATCAATCGATCAATCAATCAATCAATCAAACATTATTTGTAGAGGACATTTCATAACGTCAAATACAAAACAAAGTGAGATGTTTTACAGAAGAGCAAAGGGACATGCATGCAAACAACAATCACACCAAAAAATGTTGAACTGAGTAAATAAACAACAATGAACATTCGACAAACATTAAAAATGTCATAGAAAGTGAATAACTGAAAAGATTTGTTGATATTTGTAATTAAGAAACTCAATAGATAGACATAGATTTTGTAAAGATATTAAAATGTAAAATACCATGTTCAACCATAAAACAAATAAATAAGTGGTTCATGTAATTAAAACTTGATTGTAATTAAAATATATTTAATTGGATGAGCCATATTAAATAAGATTGCTTTGCGTACCAGATAATGAGAATACTGTTGGATGAAACTCATAACCTGTGCTGATGTACATTATGTGTAAATATTTGTCTGTACATCTGTCTGTCTGATATATTTATATGACCTAAACATTTATATGTTCTATAGCTTAGGGTTTTTGGAAGTAATCAGTTATCTCAAAACTAATTTAAACAAAAAGCAATCAAATCTCTGTTCGTGAAAATAGTATTACCTAAATATTATATTATAATATAATATTATAAATAAAAAATAAATAAAATAATTTTTTTTTTAAATGTAAAAAAAAAAAAAAAAAAAAAAAAAAGTATTACATGAGTAATACCACGCCCATTCGGCTTGTACGCCGAATGGGCGTGGTTTATGTGGCAAATAGGCGGGGCTAAAGCCAAACTCTCGGGCAGCAGCAGAATGATTGACAGTTGAGCCGCTTAAAGTCTCATAAATGCCACTGCGCCCAGAAACAACAGAGACTATGAGCTTCAGCCCAACAAACCTCTGGATTTATAAACATTTCCGGACTTTAAACGATCTGTGGGGAACTTTTTTGTACTTTTAGCAACTTGGAACAACGGACAGGGAGACCGCAGAGGTAAGAAACGTGTTACTAAATCACTGCGACACAGATTCCTTTCAAAAGGTATAGACTGAATTGTTGATTTAAAAAAAAAAAAAAAAAAAAAAGCCAACTAAGACATTATAATATATTATAATATGGACTTGAAGAAAAAGGCTTAATTAAACTTACACAACAGTAAAAATGCTCTGCTCCAATTAATTAAGCATATAAAGAGGTAAACAAGTAGAAATAACAATAAAACAGGATTAGCACAGAATCACATCACATCTTGTTCAGCCTTAAGTGTTTAATATAATATCCAGGTTTGTTTTGTCTTCTGAGTATTGCTGGTCCACCTGTCTGTGCACCTGTATGACGTAAATAGGAAAGGGAGCAGGGCTCACGCTCATATTTCATTGACCCTCGCTGACCTGAACTCCTTAAACAGATATGTGCTGGTCTGCGTGCAGCTCAACGCTGCTGCGTCCAAAACTCAACCAGAATCAGGAAATGGAGATATTTAGGAGATTAAGAGACTTAAAAAAAAAAAAAAAAAAAAAAAATTGCTGCAGAGGAAATGTTGCTGTTTGACATCTGAATTTCAGATCACAGAAGTCAACACGTTTTGATCTGTCCTTAAACTGACTGGTTTCCTTAAAATTTCACACCCTTGAGATACTGGTTTTACTTTTTCCTCATGTGGCCATGTAGACACAAACTACTTGATCTGATAGATCTATAAATATATATTTAATTTCTAATTTTAAATAATGCCACAACTTCTTTATTGTCATCTTCTTAATTGTGAATATCAACTGATTTGGAGATATATTTTAGGTGAGTAGGTTATTATAGCCATTTCCTGATTTATGAGGATCAAACCCAAACATCCAACTCAAATAGCATGTTCTTGTGTTTTTCCCATATTTGCAAGTGGCTAAAAGATGTGGGCCTTTGTGTTGTCATATGTTTACTCCATGGAAACACATGAAACAGCTGTTTATCAGCAGATTGCATTAAGGGGGTATAAGAGAGGAAAAATGATCACTTTAGAAGAATACTCCTGCAGAACCAGTGATTGTCACTATATATTCAAAAGGTTGATCCAAAACCAAATGAACCTGTAAACTGAAGTAGAATTACTTAAAATATAACCAAATCAACTACAAAACTTCATTAAATTACAACTTATTGACACATTAGCTCAGTGCAGACAACAAGTTTCTCACCTTGTTTTCTAGGTGCATCCTTTTTACTCTGTGAAGGTAAGTTTATTTATTTAATGCCATCCATACACAAGGTGATTTAAAGTAGATTAAAAAAACAACAACAAAGAAATGGCTAGGGATGAGCATATATCTTATCACTTATGGTTATTGTGAATATTTTTTTTAATTGAAATAAGAATTTTGATTTGTTTTGGCAATGATAAATCTAAATTAATGATATCTAAAAACCCATAACACTGAACGCATTATTAGGTTACTTTTAATACTTTGTCCACTGTTGGTTCCATTAGAGCATCAAAATATTAATAAATTCAAAAATATCATAAACGCAGCGATTTGAAGTACTTGTATGTAAGTGACTGATGTTCTGAAGAAGCCACTTTTCTTTTATTGTCACTTTTATCGTTATCGCAAAAATACCACAAATATTGAGATAAAATTTTACGTCCATATCTCCCATCCCTGGGAAAAGACATAAAGAAAATTGCGTACAAATAGTATTTCCTATTTGTAGCGCAATTTTCTTTACACCTGTTCTTAGAGATGGGCGATATGGACGTAAAATTTTATACGGTAAAGAATCACAGTAAAATAAAACATGTATGTTAAAATATATTTTTATTAAAACTAAAAAAAAAAAAAGACTTGATAGAAATGAAATCATGAAATAATTGTTGAACTTTAAGGGATAGCTGCAGTAATCAGTCATGTTTTCAGTCTTGATTTATCTCAGGTTTTCATGGCGTTTGTTCCAGAGCTAGAGAGCATAAAAACTAAATACTTCCTCCAACTGATTAGTCCTCCTGGGAACACAGAGCGGGCAGGACTCGGACGATCCGAGCCGTCTGCATGCTAGCAACGCTAAAATGTACCTTCGCCCAAGACATTCAGTGCCATATCGACCATCAGCAAGATTTTACCTGATGTCTTTTGACGAAAAAGTAGCCATTTTCGCAGTTTTGGTCAGGAATCTGGCCGCAGCATTTTAGCTGATGTGTAAAGAGCCCTGTACAGATACCGTTACAGTAATTTTACCTTCTGAAAAAAGCTTGCACCAGTTTTTCTGTCTGTTTTGAGTGAAAGCCCTATATTCTGGCAGTGTTTTTAAAGTGATAGCGAGCTGATTTAGTAGTAACGCTTGTAAAATTTGAGGTCTGAATCCATAACGACAAATAATTTCTTTGGATGCGCTGTGGTCTTTAGCCTTGGAGAAAATTCAGACCCATTCACTCATGGATATTTGGACACACTGACTAATCGTGTTCTAGTGGTGACACAGAAATATGAAGTTTTATATCATCAGCATCGCTATAGTAAGAGATCTTGCAGTCGTCCATGATCTGAGCTGGTGGGATCATGTAGATATTGAATAAAAGCAGCCTCAGAATTTCAGGTTTCTTTAGTTTTTTTCATGCGAGAAACAAGCAGCTGTTGTCACACAGGTGATGGTAAGACCTTGAATTCAGTGGGTAGGGTCCATAATAATGCAAGAACTCTTCAAATAGTCAAATAAAACTCCACATAATTACATTTTTATTAATTTATGATCTAAAACATTGAACTTGCAAGAATTAAGAGAGGTCAGAAGAGACTTCAGGTAGTTGTGTTTAATCTCTGGTCTTTGCGAAGGCATGTGACCGTCTGACTGACACAGACTCAAACACAAAGCGGGTTTGGGATTAAACATCACCGTCTCATCTCGGATTACTGCCCCCCCACCCCCATCCCTGTCTGAAACAGAAACACACACACCGGTTCTTCTATCTCTGTGAGGACGGCCGCTGACCCAATGCATTCCTGAACTCTTATCTTGAATCAGATTCAAACCTTAAAAGCATCCAGGATGATCGTGTTTCAGGGTCTGATGCTCTCAGTTTGGTCCTGACCAGCAAAAACACACCCGAAATTTAAATCTTATTGGTATGCTGGTTTGCAGAGCCAATTCAAGCTATGCTTACCTGTTTATAAATTAATACAAAACAGTCATTTCATTTGTTTTTGTCATGATATTTTCTGGATTTTTTTTTGCATGTTGCATGTGTAAGTAATGCTGTCCTGCTAAGTTTTCAGTCAGTGAGTTTTTGTCTAAAGACACAACCCAATTTTATCAGCGGTAATATGAGCTGAATATTTGACTTAGACATCTGCAGCCATGTTGGCTTGCAGGAATGTAGCCAGGTCGGTTGGTGAGGCTTGACCCGACAATTTGATGCATGTTTTCTAAAATCCAAGTTTTGATGTGATCCAGCCAAAAGACAAGCTGATAACTGGGATTTTCAAGGCTAATTTCAACATCAGACTTTGCACAAAACTTGCACATTGCTTTTTAATCTAAAAACAATGGAAGCTGCACTGTTTAATTTAATTGCTGTGTAATTATTTCATCTTAAATTTGATGAGCTAAGAGAAAAGGCTCACACATCCCAGGTCAAAACCAGACAGAAACATGCACACACTTACACATACATCCCGTTATGACCAAACAGGAAATGGGGGCAAAATCCAACAGTTTATCCCATACAAACCCACACAGATTAGATGCCCAGATGGTGCAGGATGAATTAGTTTGTGACTGTTTTACTCTTGTTGTGGGGACATTGATGTGTTGAAACAGTTGCTTTGTGCAGACAGCGCCGATCTGAAGACAAAAGACAGCTCACTGAAGATTTCATTTTAAGTTTTGTTGCAGTTTGCTCCAAGCTTTCTTAGATATTATTCCTTTCCTGCAGGATAAAAGGCGTCAGGTTGGCTCCTCAGCGTCTTCCTGGCATCTGAACAGAGGTAGGAGCGCTGGGCGCTGAGATATCTTCGAGTCCTCCAGGGGTATTCCTGGAATTTCCCGGAACGCCCAGGGTGGGACTCAGACGCGCTGTCACTTTTTCCTGTTTGTATGTTGCCGCTGACGGCCTGGACTTCCTCTTTCAGACATGTGAAGATGTGAAAGAAAGAATCAGAGCCACATAAAAAGATGTTCATGCTTTAAACTGAGTAAAATAGAAAACAAAAAACAGAACTTACTGAACAAATTCACCTTGATGGTGTTTTTGTGATACTTTTTGAAGTTATTAGATCACAAATTGTTGCAGTCCTTGAGTAGTTGTCTCAGCAAAGTTAAAAATACATTTCATTGTGATGGATTACAGCCTCCTGCAGCCTCAAATCTCTGCAAGATGATTTTAAAAACATAGATGACTGAATTAAACCAGAAGCTGCCTGATGGGAAGGAAATCGATATAAACAAACCGGGACATGTGGACAATACATGGACAGTCTTTATTTGTTCGCACTGATGCCACAGATGTGAGTCATGTTCATGCAAGTAGGAACAAAACTAACTTTTATATCTTAGTTGCTCCTAAAGTTGGTCAGAACTATTTTATTTTACGACTTTCCTCAAACCAATTAAAGCCTTTGTTGTAATTAACAGCACAACCAGGGGAGCTCAAGGATGGTGGGGTGGAGCAAGAGATGACTGGATGGTCTAGGGTCTGTGGGAATGTGAACACTGCTCTGATCTGTGATGGTGAAGAACCAGCAGAACCAAACAGGAAAGCTTTATTGGTCCGTCTATGTTTAAATACATACCAGTGGTCATGATATATAAATCCTGACCAAAAGAATGAGATCCTGGATAGAAGCAGCTGTAGTGAGCTTCCCCTGTAGGGTTCAGCCTTACAGGAGCTCCATCATTCAGGAGGAGCTTGAAGTAGAGCATTTATTCTACATCAAAGGAGTCCGTTGAGGTAGTTCGAGCATTTGTGACAGGATGCCTCCTTATGGTTTCTTCACGTTTTCCCGTCACAACCCAGAACCTGCTAGAAGGACAATGTATTCTTTCTGGAGGACTTGACAGATGAATGGACTGATCTTTATTGGAGAGTGGAGGAAAATAAATATGGGTTGAAGAACCAAAAACATACTAAATAGTACTCTGTTGCACCTTTCTCTCAACCTGATTTTTTTTTTTTAAGGCATAAACTTCACCAAAACAACAAAGTGAACCCCCAGGTATTTGTCAGAGGTTAGGGGCCACGGCTTCCCACAAATAGCTAAAATTCACAAATACTTGAAACGCCCTCTAAAAATGCTTATACCTGCTTATTTTGTAGTTCAAATACCAAATATACCTTAATATGTATTAATACACACAGTAGAAAACATCTTGACAGTACCACAGAAGCTCACTTTTTTTTTTTTTTTTAAAGTTTTTGTTGCACTAGTAGCTTTTATTCAACAGCAGATGGACAGGAAGAAGGGCAGAGAGAGAACAGGAAGACATGCACCAAATTGGCAGGAATCAAACCGTAGACAATTGCGTTGATGACTGTAGCCTCAGGGAGCTAACATTCACGATCTTCCTTATTTCCACTCTTGGAGATACAGTTAATTGGCTCTCCTGGATTGCCTGCGTTGCAAACAGCAGCCAATAATGTGTCAAGTAACATTGAGCCTTGGTATTTCACCTTCCTTTATCTTTTAGATATTTTAGATGTGCTCTATGAAAAAAAAAAAAAATCTGCAAATAGGCGAATTTTCAGCGACTAATTTATGGTGAAGTTCCATAGAAAAATCCTTAAAAGCAATGACTGTAGAAATGGGCTGGTTTTCTTCTATCTGCTGGGAAGCATAGATGTTTAATTGGGATAGTACCAAACAAATGTTTCAGCATCATCTGCTTGGATGATGTAGATTCAGGATTCATCTTCAAATCCCACCTTCATCCAACCGATCACAGTCTATGACTGCTTCTCTTTGGAGCAAAGAAAACCTGTTATCTTCTGTTTAACTGGTAATTGTGGTTCCAGTTTGGCTTTTCTGGATGTAAACCCTATGTTCTCCACATGCTTCCTTCTTTTTCTACCAGTTTGTCTTGGGATGGGGTACTTTGGTCTACCTTTTGATGTCTCCCTTTTCACAACCTTCCCATTTAGCTTCATAACCCTTTAGATATAAATGTTTTCAGCTGACATGTTGACTCTCTTGTTGATGCCATGTTTTCTGTCTACCAGTCGGGTTCAGTAGCTCATTAAGGTCTGCAAGCGTTTGTTTCTAACTGCAGACTCTTTGCAAATTTAGACGTGTGGAGGTAATGGTTTACATTTTTGGAGGTTGTAGATCAAAAAAACCACATGTAATATGACACATAACTGCCACATCTGATTGCTTCTTTATGCTTCAAAGTGAAAACAACTGACTGAATTTTATGCAGGGGTGGGGAATATTTTTTCCCAGGAGATTTATGAAGAAAAGGGAGTTGCTTTTTCATATAAGTACCTTGATGGAGAAGAACTGTCTTGGTTTTTTCCTCTTAGCTTGCGTTGCTATTAGTTTTGGTTTGACATTTAGCCATTCACACCATTTTTCTTATACACAACCAATTCCTTCATAGTAAAATGTGAGGTTTTTTTTGTTTTTGTTTTTTTTTAGCGTTGTTGATGACCCACCAAGTTGTGTGTTCATGAACACACCTCGTTGAGCCTGGAGACAGAGGTCGACTCTGGACCGACTGAGCCGGGTGATGCCTCCAGGTTCTCCCGTCTGGAGCCAACATCCTCCTCACATTGACCTGGAAGATGGTGTAGCTGCCTGACAGCCAGTCAAAATGATGGCCTCGGTGGTTGTTGGGGGCAACCGGAAGAAGTCCCTCACACTGAGAGGGGTGGACCCGGAGACCTGTATGATTGTGTTTAAGAACCACTGGATGCAGGTAATGAACTCATCTGCTCATATTTCTATCGCACTGCAAAAACACAAAATCTTACCGAGTATTTCTGGTCAAGTTTCTAGCACAAATATCTTGAATAGACTTGAAATAAGACAAAACTAACTCACAAGTAACTTTCCAGCACAACATAGGAGCTTGTTTTAAGTCAATAATTCCTTAATATTCATGAAAAAGTGCTGGTTATAAGTGAAATAATCTGACAGATCAAGATATTTTAACTTATAATGTTGGAAAAATGTATTGTCCCACTGGCAGCTCAACTCAATCAGAAAAGACTCACTTCTCATTAGTTTTTAAATACCTGTTTATCTCTGCTAGCTCTCTACTCTCAGCTCGTCCATGTTTTTCTCATAATAGCTGGTTGACTGTGTATGAAAAAGTGTGTTTGTGTGCGATTGCTGGTTTATTATTATGTGGTTCTGACCAGACTTTGGCCCTTAAACACTGAATCCTTTTACAACAGATCTCTGCCTGCTGTTGCCAAGAAAACCCCAAATGCACTCAGAATCTGAGTGTACAAGTGTGTGTGTGGGTGTGTGGGTCTATGTCTGAAGATTTTAAAGTCAACGGTTAACAGACAGTCCAGACAACATGTTATATACTTGTTTCTTTGCTCTATTTCTGTCGTGTCTTTGCTCATTTATTATATTTCATTTTAATTAGGGTATAAATATGATGTGACACAAGTAGGCCAACTCTTAGCCCCTCCTCATAATTGGAAAGCTGTTGCAACATGTTGGTGAAGCAAGGCTGATGTGTGTTGATCCTCATAAGTCAGGACACAACTACAATGAAGTAACTACAGGCCGTATAGTCAGAGGAACTATTAACACATTTAAAACATCTGGAGCTGTGATGAACAGAGTGGAGGAGAACTCAAGATTATCTTGGCAGCAAACAATCAAGTCAAGTTTATTTGTATAGCACATTTCAGCAACATGGCAGTGCAATGTGCTTTACATTGTAAGAGCATAATACAGTCACCTATTGTGAAACAAACAATAAAGATTACATTTTGACAAACGCCATCATTAAAATCATCTAGCAAATATACATCAAAAATACTGATCAATGTTCCAGTTATTATGAATCAAAGGCAGCTCTAAACAGGTGGGTTTTTAGTCTTGATTTAAAGGAACTCTGTGTTTCAGCTGTTTTGCAGTTTTCTTGAAGTTTGTTCCAGATTTGTGGAGCATAGAAGCTGAAAGCTGCTTCTCCGTGTTTGGTTCTGGGGATGCAGAGCAGACCAGAACCAGAAGACCTGAGTGGTCCAGAAGGTTGATACAACAACAGGTCTTTAATGTATTTTGGTGCTAAGCCGTTCAGTGATTTAAAAACTAACAGAAGTATTTTAAAGTCTATTCTCTGAGCTGCGGGGAGCCAGTGGAAGGACTTTAGAACTGGGGTGATGTGCTCTATCTCCCTGGTCTTAGTGAGAACATGAGCAGCAGCGTTCTGGATCAGCTGCAGCTGTCTGATTGACTTTTTAGGCAGACCTGTTAAGACACTGTTGCAGTAATCAATGCAACTAAAGATAAACACATGGATGAGTTTCTCTCGATCTTGTTGAGACATTAGTCCTTTAATTTTGGAAATGTTCTTCAGGTGATAGAAGGCTGACTTTGTAACTGTCTTTATGTGTCTCTGAAGGTTCAGGTCTGAGTTCATCACTATACCCAGATTACGGGCCTGATCACTAGTTTCTAGCTGTAATAACTGAAGCTGCATGCTGACAGTGACATTTTTAGTATTTCAGTTTCAACCGTGGTTTGAGGGTTTTGTACACATCTCTCGCTCTCTCTCTGAATGTGACACATTCTTCTCTGAAGGTTTGAATTTGACTCCATTGAACTGAACTATGAACTCAACACGATTTCACTATATGATGAAATGCAATGACAACAAAGTCTGATAAACTTTTTTTTGTCTATGGAAAAAAACCTTGCAGTTGATTAGGAATAACATATTTCTATACCATATTTTATTCACCATGCTTTCCTATTTGTTTTCCTTGTTTTTCTATTAAAATAAACATTTTGTGTCTTTTTGTGTATTTTACTTCTAAAGTTAAAGAAATGTCCTGTCATGTATTTGAAGGTGGTGAAGATTCTGGAGAAGCACGAGCCGAGTCGCAGCACCTCCAAAGCGCTTAGCTTTCTCTCAGGTCACCATGGCAACAGCAGCAGCTCCAGAACGTTCCCCCTGGGTCCGATCCCCACCGACGAGGCCAGCGCGGTGCAGAACTATGTGGAGCACATGCTGTTTCTGCTGATGGAGGAGGAGGCAGGGCAAGGTAGGAGGAAATACAACGTGCTCCGTCACAGTGGTGTGTTTTGGGTCTCCTGACTGATGGTGATGTGCTGGGTGTCAGGAGGAGCCATGGGTCCCATCCTGGAGTTTGTGGTTCTGGATGGCGTGATGGAGAGGCTGTTTCTGTGGAGCCTGAGGAGGCAGTTCACTGAGGACATGAAGCTGGAGCAGCTCAGGATGTACCAGATGCTGTTATCTCAAGCCAAGCAGCCTCTGCTGCACCACAAACCGGTTCTACGGCCCCTCATGATGCTGCTCACCTCTTGTGCTGGAGCCGCAACTGGTCAGTTGGCAGTCAAGTTGTTCATCACAAGGGAAATGAACATATTAAATTGTGCTTTGTTTTCTTTTTATGCTTCACTTGGATCTACAGCTAATAAAATGTCCCTTTTGATGAGATATTAGGTTCAGTCTGAACCCTACAGCACCTTCAGAGATGGTTTAGCTGTTTAAATACCAGTGTAACCGTTGATATCACCAGCTGGATGTGTTGCTACATCTTAACTTTGCTGCCTGGATGCCTCATCCTGCAGACATTGGCGGGGTGGTGGAGGCGGAGCTTGTCCAGCTGCTGAACCAGCTTTGTGTGGCTCTGGTTAAAGATCCATCGGTGCTGGAGCTGTTTTTTCACACCAGTCAGGACCAAGGAGCTGCCAACTTCCTGCTCTTCTCTCTGCTCATACCATATACACACAGGTAGGTACTAATGATTAGGGATGGGAATCGAGTTCAATCAGTAGTTCAATTCCTTGGAATTGTTAACCTGCCTGCTTAATGATTCCGCTTGTCGGTTCCAGTAACATGCGACGTATTTGTGCGATGTTGTATTGTACACGCTCCGTATTTTGATTTAGAAAATACCCAAGATGGCGTCGCGGCAGAAACGCTCCAAAGTATGTTTACATTCCGCAAAAAAAATGATACTCGGGCTGGTTGCACCAGGTGTAGAACTTTAATCATAATGAAAGGATGAAATGCCTCCAACATACTCAACAGTTGACCAGACAGCATGAAACTGATTGGCACGAAGGTAAAGTGTTTGATATGTTGCTTAGCGATGGCAGTGACTCTTCCAGTACAGCATCTTCTGCCATAAATGTCCCAGGTAACGTTAAACTCCTCTACGTTCTGGTTATTGTATTAATGTTAGTGCCACGCTGTATGAATAATATCCATCTTATCACATTTACAGTCACGTTCAATAAATTAGAATACGGTCAGATTAAAAGATCCTTCCTGAAAAGGCAAACATTCAGATTTGTCTGCACAAAAACTGTTGATGTGCAAAAATTGCATTTCATGTTCAAATGTTAATTTGACAAGATGGATTCTTATTTTTTAAGCCAGCTTTAATTTTGTTTGAATCAAATATAACATGGTGCATATTATGAATTAAAGAGTTTATTTCCTAACTCACTGAGAGTCGATAAGAGAATCGATAAGGAATTGGTATCGACAAATTCTTATCAATTCCCATCCCTACGAACGATGTCCCAATTAGGATTTTCTTTGTCCTCAAACCAGATCTAAGTTGTTTTAGATTACTTATTTGTTGATACTGAGTCTGAGAGTGGATACTAAAATTTCAGTCTGAATGAATGGACGTGTCAGTCTTTGCAAATCTCTCACGCAGAGCAGTTAGCTGAAGTGTTAAGCTAACGTTAGCTTATGGACTCTCAGTTTTGATATGGCTTGTTGATAATTTGGCTCGTAACACATTTTGATGCAAAACAAAACTTATAAAAAGTTGTTCTACTATGTCATAAACTTTTGCTGTGGTCATTAGAAAATATAATGACAAGCATTTCAGTTGTGCTCTTCCTCACACTGACAGCAGTTCACATGATACAGACAGGAAGCTGCAGCAGTCAAAATAGTCTCTCTTTCAATGTAAACATCATCATACCAGGGTGAATATGCAACAGCTGTAATACAGTTTTGCAAGCTGTTGAGATGAAAATAGGCTGTTATTAAGAATTGCTGAGTAAATTGTGAGAGAATAACTTCCACAGAATGTACACCAACAACTCAACATATGCTCAGAACAAATCAATGCGTGGATGTGCCGAAACGTTCTCCAGCTGAACAGAAATAAAACTGAAGTTATTATCTTTGGACCAAAAGAGGAACGATCTAGAGTCAGCACGCGGCTTCAGTTATTACAGCGAGAAACTAGTGATCAGGCCTGAAATCTGGGTGCAGTGGTCGACTCAGACCTGAACCTTCAGAGACGCATAAAGACAGTTACAAAGTCAGCCTTTTATCACCTGAAGAACATTTCCAAGATTAAAGGACTAATGTCTCAACAAGATCTAGAGAAACTCTTCCATGTGTTTATCTTTAGTCGCATTGATTACTGCAACAGTGTCTTCACAGGTCTGCCTAAAAAATCAATCAGACAGCTGCAGTTGATCCAGAACGCTGCTGCTCATGTTCTCACTAAAGCTGGGAAGATAGAGCACATCACCCCAGTTCTAAAGTCTTTCCAGACCACTCAGGTCTTCTGGTTCTAGTAGTCTGCTCTGCATCCCCAGAACCAGAACCAAACATGGAGAAGCAGTTTTCAGTTTTTATGCTCCACCAATCTGGAACAAACTTCCAGAAATCTGCAAAACAGCCGAAACACTGAGTTCCTTTAAATCAAGGCTAAAAACCCTCCTGTTTAGAGCTGCCTTTGATTAGTAGGAAGTGGAACATTGATCAGTATTTTTGAATTATATTTGCTTGATGATTTTTCTGTATATGTGATTGATGTTTTTATGATGTGAAGCATTTTGAACTGCCTTGCTGCTTAAATGTGCTCTACAAATAAACTTGAAATTTGAAACTATAGCAAGTATAGCTGTTCAGCCAATATTTGTCTAGGAGGGCTTCCTGGCTTCCATTGGGGTTGATTATACAAGATTAGGTAATCTTCATATTGGACAGGCTTGAGCTTTGAATATCAACAACTCTCTCCTTTAAAATTATGCAAATTAGATTTGTAGACTATCAGAGCAGCCTTCTGCTGTTTTTTTGTAATGAGTCAGATGTTTAGTGGGAGTTCTGTGGTTAGAAGGTTCATTTCAGGTGGAGCACTAATATTAGTCTGTAAAGGATTGATGATTCTTTGTCATCTATTTGAGTTACTCAGGACTCACTTATGTTGAAACATGTTGAAATTGTATTGGTTTTTAAGATAATACCATGAAAATAATAGCATTTTATTCATTTTTAAGGAGAGAGTCCACTGGAGCTCTTTTCAACCAAGTGTGGTTTAGTTTTGGATTCTTATACTTATCATTTAAAAAATACCTTGATCAGGATCCCTGTCTAATACTTGAGATCAGATCAAGACATCCTGATTATTGAAAAACAACTTAACTATCTGAGTTAAGGAGGGTTTTTATACCTGAATGATTGATAGGTCCACTAAAAATGGTCCGGTACTGGACTGAAATTGAGTGAAAACGCAGCCAAAGTCCAAAAGAAAACATTGAGAATTGTAAAATAACAAGAACTATTTACATGAAATGGTAACAGAAAAGTGTGGCGGGTGAATGAAAGTATGTTGGCGGTGTAAAATGATTCCAGCCTGTTTGTATTTGTCTGTCAGGCAGGGTCTGGTCGGCCAACAGGCCCGAGACGCCCTGCTGCTCATCATGTCCCTGTCGGCCTCGGAGCCTCGGGTTGCTCAGCACATCGCGGAGAACACGTACTTCTGTCCTGTAAGTGTTAAGAGCACACAAACATGAACATAATTATGTAAAAATCCTCCAGGGCTGATGGCGTAAGTCCTTGATGGTTCATATCAAGGTGACAGCAAACCATTTCATGGTCATTTCTGCCAAAATAATCTCAGGCATTCACTCCAGATTAGATCAGCCAAATGTTTCTGGCTGAAGACGCTAGTTTATCCTTCATACACCCGTTAGAAAAGCTAAACTTGTTATTCTTAATATATTTTTGCTGTGAACAGAGAAAGAAAAGGGCAGATTTTCTTACGTTTTGAGATGAAAACACCCACTAACAGAATGTGATCAGTGATTATTTAACAGATTTTCATGAATCAGACGGCTGTTCAAATGAATGGAGGGTGTTGCATGAGCTTTTCCCCCATTCATCTCCCCTCTGCATTGTAATCTCATTATCACGAGTTATGTAATGAACTAATGAGCTCATAATGCCTCCTCAGGGAACTGAATGTGTACGGAGAGGGAGGAAGAGAAACACCGAGGTGGCTAATGAGGGAAAACCAGGATGATCTGAGACTAGTACAGACGTGCACATTAATGCAGAAAGGCTCAATAAGAATATGACAAGTTAAGAGGAATTTATTTAACCTGGTGAGCATAAAACAATATGGAAAGTTTGAGAACGCTGAACAAAACTAAAAGGAAAGAAGCAGGAGTTAACTATGTCAGCCATGTTGGCTTCATTATCGCCAGTTTCTGCTTTGATACCTTGTTTAGGGAGAAAGCAGAGACATCGGGGGTTTATACATAAAACCCGGAGGCAGTTCAAGCAGAGGCAGCTCAGCTCTGCACGTGCCACCTGTGAGCATGTCTGTGTTGGAGTTTTCCAGCTTTAAACCCATGTGACCACAGTCTGACCTCAATCTGTTTGAAGAGAGCAGATTAGTAAATCAGACAGGGATTGGGCCGTCCACATAGAGGAGGGATTAACAAGGCTGCACATGATTGGACTGATTTTTTTTTTTTATTTATTTATTTTTTTTTTTTTTTAAACAAGACTCCAGACTGCAGCTGTTGACCACTGAGGATGATGATGCTGCTGTTTAGACACATCTGGATGACGATTCTCTCTTTTCTCCCTCCACCAACCTCTTCTTTCATGCCTGTTTTATTCTCTCCTTGATGTGTGTTGTTAGCAAAATATGAGACTTTATTCTGGAGAACATGTTTTGGCTTGTTAAAAGAAATCATATAAATAGAAGTCAAGGCATTCTTTTGGCATTCAAAAAAAAAGTTAACAGGCTAAGAATCAAAATTAGCCAGAAACAGCTTTAGTCGTTCTGTTTAATAAAATCTGTTAAACATGATGTCTCGGACTCACTTCTGTAAATGTTTGCGATTGTAGCAGAAAAGTAGAGGAACTAAACTAGTTCATCAACAAGTATGAAGATAAAAACAAAATTGAAATTTTATTGAACTTTTCCAGACTTTTTTCTTTTACTGTTAATTAAAATGTTAATTTGTTTTATTGAAAAGACACAAAAAGACAAGAATGCCTTCAAGATAAACAAGACGTAAATGTGGTTGAAAGTGACACATAAAAACTGTAATTTATTGATGTTAATCATTTGAATCGTGAAAAAGTTCAATATTTGTTACAGAAAGTGAAACTTGCATACAGTTATATTCAATAAATTAGAATATATCCCATTGAGTCTTGTCAGATTAAAATGATCTTTTTAATAAATGATCTTTAAGATGGTATTAAACATACTTTTCATTAAGTCCACATATCTGTTTTTAAAAATAATTTTTTTGTTATTGGTCTGATGTCATATTCTAATCTTAAATGTCATGTTTTCATTAACTGTTAGCAGAAAACCATCATGACTAAGAGAAATAAGGGTGTTAAAACATCAGTCTCTGTCTAATTAAACTATATAATGTCTTTCAGTTGGTAATGGAGTTACTAAAATAACTTTTCAATAATAGTCAAATTTATTAAATGGGTTTATTTATGTAGATTCATTACACATAGAGTGAACTATTTCAAGACTTTATCTGTTGTAAATTTGATGATCATGACTTACAGATACTAAAAACCTCAAATTCAGGATCTCACAAAATTTAAATATTGTGAATTTCTCCAGTTGAAGCCACTTTAGAAAGCTACGATAACTGTTTTATGCTTCTCAGCTTGTCTCATATTGAATGTTTCAAGGATAGTTTGGGTCTTTATTAATCATTTTCTTTTATTATTTTTTTATATTTTTATTTATTATTAAAAAGGCAAACGTATTCCATGAAGTATCTGTTCCTGGCCATTAGTATTTTCCTCCTATCTGCCCTAAATCTCTGCTAATCTGCTCAGGAATTTAATCTGCATGAAAGCCTGTGTGTGTTTTCTGAGTGTGTGGGTTTTACCTGAGACTAACACGTCAACAAATAAACAGAAACACCAACATACGGTGATGGATGGATGGATCAGCAGATCGGCTTCAGTGCATCCTTTCCATGGAGGCATGAACATTGTTTTAGTAGAACAACAGATGCCTCAGCTTTTTCTTCTGATGGTGGAGCTGGAACGCACTGGTGCAGATCTCAACACCTTACTGGGTCATGACCAGTTGACCGTCTGGAGAGACTGATGTCTTTGAAGACGTAGAGGTGTTTTTTTTTTTTTTAACAGGAAAAATACAGTGAAGCTGATCACTCTTATCAGCGCCGTAATGGCAACACCTGATAGCTGAGTTATTAGCTAACTGGATCCTGTGGATGATGCCAAAATGATCAACCTGCTTCTGAAGCAGGATAAGAGTCTGGTAGAGAAGAAACTGGGTTTTAGTTTGAGCTTCAGACCTTCCAGTCGTGGTCTGAACTTTAGTTGCTGAACCACAAGGTTTCAGGCTCTTCATTTTGTTTGTAACCTGCCTGCATGAAGTCATTAACCTGCCTGTTTCTGTGTGTCTGCAGGTCCTGGCCACAGGTCTGTCTGGTCTGTACTCGTCTCTTCCCGCCAGGCTGCAGGTTTACAGTGAAGACTGGAACTGCCTGGAGCCTGCAGACTGGCAGCAGGTGAGCATCTCTATTATTAATGAGGTTCAGCTTATACCAACAACTGTGTTCCAAGTTTATATAGAATAAATTAATACAGAGGTTTCCAAAATACTTTAATAGTAAAGGAACAATGACAACATAATGAAAGGTTTGGGGACGGCAAAGACAATCCATTCAATAGTTGGAGTTTTTTTCAATTCTGGAGCAAAGTAGTGGGATTAATTGACAGAAATTTCCAAAAAGTACCTCATACAATGTAATATATTGAGGTTATTTAGTTTTAAGAAGATGTGTATGAATAACTGAATCCATGATTCTTATCTTGTGTGAACAGGTTCCAGCTCTTGTTCATTTCCTGCACTCGCTGGACTTCTGCAGTGCTGTTACCAAGGTACAAACCAGCACTGAAGCACACATATGTGTGCAGATATACACTCATCAGCACTGTCCTCTGACACTATGCATTTCCAAGCCTCTTACGGTATGGATCATTTTCCATTACAATTAAGTATGTAGGGTGGGGGGGTGGCTGTTCTTGTAGGGTGGCCTCAGAGTCAGAAAAGTAACAAGGCACGATCTGTGTGCAACACAAAGACAACGCAACAAGCATCAAAACGTCAGCGCCTGGCCGTTAGACCACAGCGTCATTTTCAGTGTTTTCCTTAAAGGGGCAGTATCATGTAAAATCGACTGTTTTGAGTTTTACATCGTGTCATAATGTTATTCCCTCATCAAAAACATACCTGGAGTGTTGCCTTGATTCTTTCATGCATGTTTGAGAAAACCTTTAATCTCCCGTGGCAACCATTCAGCTGTGCAAAAGGCCTGGATGGACCTAGCACCACCTTCAAGGCACAGCTCCTCCTCAGAGCTGCAGTTTCTAAGCTTCCGATCTTCCGCCTCACAGAGTCCCCCCTCCCTCGCGACTTCCCCACTCAGCTCCATCAGACTAGTCAGCAGCAATTAGCAAACACCTGGTGGAACTGCACATCTGCTGAGCTCATTATACGAGCTACTTCTCAGTGAAACGCTAATAAAAATGTTTATAAAGGGTTAATAGAGGAGCGATGTTGTGGTGTCTTACAGCTCAGTCGCTGTAAGACAGTCGCTTTTGTGATGCAACCAGTGACTCCATCCTCTAGCCAATCAGTGACCAGTAGATCGGGACGCGTGGAACCCCAAGTAGGTACTGAAAAAGTGTAGTCCCACATAACCTTTACCAATGGAAATCCCTTCTAACAGCAGAGCCGAGTCTAGCAGCGCTGAGTAGGTCCTAGTGGAAAAGGACTGTAACGTTCATCTTAACTGTTGGACCTGAATGCATAAACCAAATTGTAATCATAAACCTCACTCTGTATATCCGCAGAGGTTTGGGTTTCCTTGGCTCCACTGTGACATAAAAGCAGGTCACACTTTCTTTGTCCGTCTGTCTCAGGTGGCCCATTCCTCCATCCGCTCCCAGTTGTTGAGTTACATCTACAACGGCTTTCTCGTTCCTGTTCTCGCTCCTGCTCTGCACAAGGTAACAAGCATCTAGATAATTAACTCAATGAAAAAGTACTAATAAATCTCACAACTTAGCCTCTGAACTTTTCATTACTGTTACTGTTTTAGTATCTATTAGAAGTTTTGCTGCTAAAAATACAAAAATTTAATCACTATTGTAATCACATTTCATTTCTGCTGCATGATCTGAGCTCTGCTATCAGTGAACAGCCATACTGAAGTCAAACGTTTGATAACATCATGCTGTTGCACATTTATTGTGTAAGTGTTGGGGAGGTCTTTGCTTGGCCCACTTACCATATGTTAGAAGAGCAGAATCAGAACCTTTAGGAAATGAGAGAGAGAGAGAGGAAGGTTCTCAGAAGTTTGAGGTGGAGTTTTGTTGCAGATACTTCTTTTTGTACTTTGCATCTTGGGAGAATTGCTTCAAAATCCACTCTGTGTGTGAATGTATTTCTTTGTTGCATATTGAGCTTGACTGTCTTCTGTTTTGATATCTGACTTTTTTTTATTACCTTTGGTTTGAAACATGAAGTTTTTATTCACTGTTTAGACAACTGGCAACCGGGAAGTTTTATGATTTCACTTTATTGCTGCCAGAGCTCTGACATGTTTTCACCACTAGAGGGCGGAATATGTCTAAGATATTTTGTTTTTTTGTGATTTCTGAAGGTTTTTGAATGTGTTGGTTTGACTGATGTGTTGCCTCCAGTGTTCTCTTTACTAATTCAGAGAAATGGAAGATCTCTCTCATTTTCGTCACAGGATGTAAAGCATATATGGATGGACGTCCAAAATGAATGTGTCCCCTCACATCTTAACCAGTTCATTGTGTATTTAGCTGACTGTGGAGGAGGTGATGACCACCACTGCGTACCTGGACCTGTTCCTGCGCTCCATCTCTGAGCCCGCCCTCCTGCAGACCTTCCTGTCCTTCATCCTGCTGCATCGTCACGACAACGTCCACATCCTGGACACGCTGGTCAGCAGGGTCAACACGCCTTTCCAGGTACCACACCCACAGCTACCATTGCACCTCACCTCATGTTCTGCTGCTCCTGACCTCGCTGTGTTTGCCTTCAGTTAGGTACTGTGTCTCTGGCTCTGTTCAGAACTCTGATTGGTCTCTTCTGCGAAGACGTTATGCTGCAGCTGGTGTTCAGGTCAGTCTGGAAGATCCACAGAGCCTCTCTGTAACTCCCTCCAAGTTGAAAAACAGACACAAGGCCTTCTTGATTTTTACTGGCATTTAATTGGACACAGGTGTCACCAATGATGCTGTGAGAACTGTACAAAAGGCATAAAATAATACATTCTTATTCAATAAGGCATTCTCATAGAGAATAGACAATAAATAATATTATTCAACAACATAAAAACATTCGCAAATCAGTGGTTTGACTTACAAAAATATCAACAACTTCTGTATAACCTTTAAGGACACATAATTTACAGTCCTTCACAAATAAACATCCTGTTTTCACACAAATAAAATACAAATTGCATACCTCATTGGCCGCATTAACTTGAAGGGGTTATGAAAAACACATTTTGGAGTATGTCTTCTTTTACTAAGTGCCAAAAACTTCACTGCATGCTTCTCCAAACCTCTATCACGGACTAAGAAAAACAAAATATACTGCCCTCTACGGAGTGTGCCGTGTAACTACAAATGTTGATCTAACTCAAACAACAAATTAAACATTGGTTCCACCCTGGACACATTTGCAGAATCTTTAAATGTGCAACCACTTTGATGTCTTTCAGTCCAGTTTCCGTGCTCACCACAGCACTGAGACTGCCCTCGTCAAAGTGTTCAGTGATATCCACACAAATACAGACTGTGGAAGAACCACAGTGTTGGTTCTGTTGGACCTCAGCGCAGCATTTGACACTGTTGACCAGGATATATTATTGAAGTGACTGGAGAGCTGGGTCGGACTCTCTGGTACGGTACATTAATTGGTTCGACTCCTACCTAAAGAACAGGGATTTCTTTGTGTCAATAGGCAAATTCTCATCGGAGCGGACAAAAGTCACATGTGGAGTACCCCAAGGTTCAATCTTGGGACCCCTCCTATTTAATATCTACATGCTCCCACTAGCTCAGATTATAACTAGTAATAAGATTAGTTATCACAATTATGCAGATGATACAGAGCTCTACATTACAATGTCACCAGGTGACTGAACCCATCCAAGCACTGAACAGATGCTTAGAACAAATAAATGTGTGAAAGTGCCAAAACTTTCTCCAGCTGAACAGAAATAAAACTGAAGTTATTATCTTTGGACCAAAAGAGGAACGATCTAGAGTCAGAACACAGCTTTAGTTATTACAGTGAGAAACTAGTGATCAGGTCCAAAATCTGCGTGTAGTGATGGACTCGGACCTGAACCTTCAGAGACACATAAAGACAGTTACAAAGTCAGCCTTCTATCACATGAAGAACATTTCCAGGATCAAAGGACTAATGTCTCAACAAGATCTAGAGAAACTCATCCATGCGTTTATCTTTAGTCAGATTGATTACTTTTTTAGTTTATAAATCACTGAACAGCTTAGCACCAAAATACATTAAAGACCTGTTGTCATTGTATCAACCTTCCAGACCACTCAGGTCTTCTGGTTCTGGTCTGCTCTGCTCTGCATCCCCAGAACCAAACATGGAGAAGCAGCCTTCAGTTTTTATGCTCCACAAATCTGGTACAAACTTCCAGAAAACTGCAAAACAGCCGAAACACTAAATTCCTTTAAATCAAGGCTGAAACCCACCTGTTTAGAGCTGCCTTTGATTAGTAGTAAGTAGAACAATGAACTATATTTGCTTGGTGATCCTTATGATTTTGATGCATTGATATTTGCTTGATGATTTTGATTATTTTTGCTGTATACTTCATGTTTTTTATGATGTGAAGCACTTTGAACTGCCTTGCTGCTGAAATATGCTCTACAAATAAACTTGACTTGACTTGCATTTTAAAACACCAATATATATATAATATGATCAGATTTGAATAGTCAGTTATTTTCTTTAAATTATTTATTGTAACTTAAATATATGAAATTAACTTAAAATGCATAACTGCCTCTGATGGCAGCCACACTCTCATTACTGTTTTATTTTTCTTTTAAGATGTTAAAAATAGAAGTTTTCATGTAGTTGTAGTGCAGAAGTTTTCCTGACTGGCCACAGGGGGGCAGTATTGAGCAGGCTGGCTGTTCTCTCCTCAGGTATCTGATCCCTTGTACCCACCTGAGCAGGAAGCAGCGCTGCTCCTTGAAGCAGAGAGACTCTTACTCCTCCAGCGCCGCCTCCTTCCTGCTCCTCATGCCCTCCTGGTGCCCGGTGTACCTCAACAACACACACTCCCTCTCAGAGCACATCCACTGGCCTAAAGGAGCAGGTCAGTGTGGATTTAAAACATGAAACATGAGGAAACGCCTTCTAGCAAACGGTTATATTGACTGACTCTGTGTGTTTGTGTCAGATCTGTCCGTTTCAGACAGTGTTGGTTACTGCAGAGGGTCAGACTTCCTGATGGATGTCAACTACGTCCATTACCTCTGGGACGCACGCCAGGCGATCTCCATCTCCTGCAGGTCTGACCTGCTTCTGAATATGACTGAAAATAGAAAACTAGTGTGGAGTAGTCTTGGTTTTCATAAGAATACCATTCCCTTCTTTGGTTTTCCCAATCTGCACTTCATCAGGACAAAAATGGTCCAATAAGAAGTAAAATAATGTTTAAAGAGGGTTTTAAAGTAGATTTCCTTTTATTTTAAACAGAAATAAAACACAAATTGTTCATAGAAATGTGACAAAAAGTTGATTAATTTCACTTTGCAACGCTTTAGTTGACCGGTCTTGATCAAGAAGAGTCTTGATGCTGTGCAAGAACTGGAGAAATATTGTTTTTAAGTGCCATCTGCTGGACAGATGTTGCTATTACATATAAAACAACGTAAAGATGAAGCACAGAAAACAAATCTAAGGAGTTTTGTGAATTTTCTTAATTCTTATTTGTTACTATATTATCACAAAATGTCTTTTTAAAAATCTATAAAAGATCATATTTGGGAAGATAAAAAATAAGCCAGTTCTTCTGTCTCCTTCTTTTAAAATGTAATCAATAAAAAACAATAATGAATCCGTGAAATAAACTTAAAATTAGGAAGCAGAAATAAAGCAGAGGCTTAAATTAGATTGACACGGTGATGAAAATATAACATAGCAAACAAAATTGTATATTATAAGCTTGACCCTGAATTCAGTGACAAGACTCAAGTGAACAAAAGTCTCGTTGATGAAAATATAAAGCTGTTAAAAATTTCACTTGTTGGATTATTTTTAGTTCAGTTTAACAAATGAATAAAAAAACATTACATTTAATTTTCAAAGGTGGAATCTTGTTTAACATGTAAATGACATCTTGGTCCAGTTAGATATAATCCCAAAAAATGATGTTGATATGTAATATGGATAGCTCTAAATGGTCTCTGTTATCCTACCAGTTCTGGGTTTGACCCCCTTTTGGCTTCGGAACTGCCTTAGGGCTTTGTGGCACAGATTCAACAAGGTGCTGAAAACACTCCTCAGAGCTTTCTCTAGGCTGCAAATCGACAATGTTGATCTGGATCCATGCTTTTTGATGCTTAAATCAAGTTCTGACCCTGTCCTGTCAAAGTCACAGCTGAAACTGAGACTCATTGGGCCAGGAAGCTTTGATCCAAACTTTCATGGTCCAGTTTTTTGGCGAGCCTGTATAAAACGTAGCCTCAGTTTCCATTTTTTTTTGACAGGAGTGATACCTGGTTTGAGGTTCTGATGCTGTAGCCCATCTGCTTCGAGGCTCTAAGTGCGCTTAGAGATGGTATTCCACTTGTCTTAGCTGTAGTGAGCTGTTTAACTGAGCTGCTGTTGCTTTTCGATTGTCTTGAACCAGTCTGCAGATTCACACAAGTGCGTCTTACTGGATCTTTTCCCTTTTTTTTTAGGCCATTCTCTGTAGACCAGAGAGGTGATCATGCATGAACATCATAGTGAGTTCCTAAAATACTCAGACCAGCCTGTCTTAACACCAACAACCATGTCAGATTAAAACTCGTTTTAAACCCCTTTCATAATTTCACGATTCTGATGCTCACTTTGAACCGCAGCAAGTTGTCCTCATCGTGTCTGGATGCCTTAATGCACTGAGTTGCAGTGATTGCCTGAGTTGCTATTTACTGAGTTGAGTTAAGCAATTAAACAGCTGTACCTCATAACACGGCCGCCGAGTGTATATGATGCTCTAATTTTCAAAATAAGATGCAGCCAAATGCAGAATTTGATGTTTTAAAATCCTAAATTATTCTTGAACATGAAACTCATGTTGTATATATTTTTAAGGGGCAATATTATGTATTTTCCAGCCACATAGAATCATTTATAGCACAATTAAGTACCTATGTTACCTTCAGTTGTTATGAAAATGCTGTATATATCAAATATGATTTAAAAAAAATTTCACAGCGTAATTTAATGCCTTGAAATTGGGCCTCTATCTATTTAAGAGAGTCCTTCTCTTTCCAATACTCTACCTTGAGGAAGTAATCACAACAGCGCTCCTCTATTAACCCTTTAACAACATTTTTCTCGCGTTTCACTGAGAAGTAGCTCGTATAATGAGCATCAGCAGATGCGCAGTTCCGCCAGGTGTTTGCTAATTGCTGCTGGCTAGTCTGAAGGAGGTGAGTGGGGGAGTCATGGAGGAGGGGAACTCTGTGAGGGGGAAGCGCAAAAGCTTAGAAACTGTAGCTCCGAGGAGGAGCTGCGGCACTAGGCAACACTCCAGGTATGTTTTTGATGAGGGTATAATATCATAACATGATGTAAAGCTCAAAAAAGTCGATTTTACATAATACTGCCCCCCCATTGAAACAAGGATTTTTTCCCCCCAGAACTGATTAAATAAAAGATGAAGCTGAATATTTTATGCATCCAGTGTGTGTTTTGTCTCTAGAGCCTGTAGGTTTTGGTCGGCGGCATACGACGGCTTCGACCCCCCACCTCAGGAGTACCGCTCTGACACACCAGGAGATGATCTAGAAGACGAGGAGGAATTCATTCAACGAATAAAGAGCGACTCCATCTGCTCTTTGGTTGTCCTTCCCCCCCCGTCTGCCCTCTCCCCTACACCGTCCTCCTCGGATACTGTCTCCACTACCAACCAGCCGCGCAGGGCCAGCTCTGCCATGGAGCTGGAGTGGGACGACATCTTTGCGGAGGAGGATCTCGCTTTCTCCCCAGCCATCTTTAATTTAACGAATGGATTTGTGGAGTCAGACGGATACAGGCTTTCACCCGTACCCCCGCCACCTCTTCCTCCTCGGCACATCCAGGAAATGAGGCTTACCGCCACCAAGCTCGTGCGCGGCGCGTACGTAGAGGAATCAGAGTTTCAGGACGACGTTATCGTCTATGATCTCGTTGCTCAAAAGGACGCAAAGATAGCTCTGTTTGAGCAGATCAAGGCAGCACACCGACAAAGCTTCTCAAAGCCCCAGCGGGTCTCCACAGCCGCAGCAACAGTATCGGCGATGGGGAGGACGGTGATGGAGACGGTTAACAGCATCATGTTAACACGGAGGAGGAGTGAGGATGGAGGGAAAGAGGAAAGAAGGAAAAGTGAAGATTACGACAGATCAGCAAGGAGGAAAAGCGAGGGATTTGGGAATGAAACGAAGGAAAAAGAAGATGGAGAGCCGTATGTTGTTCTCAGTAGTTTTGATGTAAGGAATCACATCATCAGCGAATTTGATGATTCTGATCAAGAAATTGAGTCTGTTAAACAAAACTGCCACCAGAATGACGTCCCAGCTTTGAACGGTGACAACAGTGCAACACACGAAGAGCAGATGCATCCCAAAACAGGCCTCGCTACATCTTTAGAGTCAAATAATTTAGCAAACGGCCATTTAGAACCAGAGTCGCTGCGTCTTTTTACAATAAACACTCTAAACCCTCCTGACAACCGAATCACCAAGAACGACTTCCTGTCCCAATACTACGAGCTCATGCTGTCTTTAGGCGTGGAGCCGGACGGCGATGACATCACAGATGACATCGCTACATTCAGGAGGCGTGTCCGAGCCCTGAGGCAAAAACTCGCAGAGGAGGAGGAGCAGTTCTCTGACTTTGGCTCCTCGTTGGATGAGGCAGAGCAGGAAGGAGAGTTGGAAGCCATGGAAGAGGAGGAGGAGAAGGAGGAGAAGAGCAGCAAGAGTCGAGGAGGCCCATTTACAGGTTTGTGTTTGCATGACAGGAATAAATACAACAAAACTAGCCAAAAACCTGCAAGCTGCACGTATTGACCCCACTTCACACCTGCTCCCCAACTTGGCTCTTTGACAACCTCCTTTAGAGCATAACAGCAGCATGAAAAGGGCGAATGTTAAAGTTAGAACGAGCAAACTAGGAGTAGTATTTAGATGAACATTTCTAAAAGCGTAATGAGTACAACTCTACAGAGCCCGTAGGGGACATGGGGGAATCTTTTTATTTTGCATTCCCTCACATTAGTTTTTGCATTCCCTTGCAATAAATTTGCAAATACACCCTGGCCTATTTTGTATACAGTCACAAGGATAACAAATGTCAATTTGAAAGCTTAGCGAAAACATGTTTATACATTCTTAACCCTTTGGTGCAGAAAACTGGTTGGAAATCAGTTTATTACCTGCGTGTTCATGTTTGTTTGCGGAATATCTTACAGGACTGCAGATGAACATGGCCCTTTATTAACCATTCAGACTAACAGACACTACCAAAACTGTCAGATGGCGATATTACCCTGTGAAAATAACCTAAAAATAGTCCAAATAGTTTGGATGTATTTTTTCTTTTTCTTTCCTTCTTACAGTCTTGTTTATGTTTCAGAGTAGGGATGGAAAGGCCATGTTTGAACTGTTTTGCTCCTACATTTTGGACATAGGTTTGTGGTGTTTTTATCCAAAAGAAAAAAATATAACTCTTCAAATAACAAACAAGATATTAACATACATAGAAAAACCGTACAAAAACTTTATATCGTAGCAGAAAGACTCAGTATTCAAGATGTCACAACTGAATGAACTGACTACTAAATACATTATTGCCAGGGAACGGAAAAGTATTGCATAGGAATGCGGTACTTTTGTGAGGTAACGCAAAAGACAAAAATTGCCCCATGTCCCTTTGGGGCCTCCGTACAACTCAGCTGTAAAGGGGGTTAAACAAACAATAGAAACATCTCTGTCCAGTGGTAATGTGTGTGTTTTAGAAAACTAGAATTAAATTTAAGACTTACTTTGATCAGGAAGATACCAAAACCTACTTTTTTATATATTTAAACCACAATTAAATATTTATTGCGAGAAGAAACTATTAGTATTGCTGTAAATGAATAACTTGTGCCATAAAATAAACCCTAAACAATTGGGTCCTAAATAAAGTCAAGCAAAAGCACTTTAATATGACATAAGAACTACAACAAACAACTTTTTAAAACATATTAATAAACAGATCAGTAGTTTCCAATGAAAGCTAAAGTTTAGTTTTTATTTCCAGTTTCAGATTTCGATGTCAGGAAATATTTTTTTCAGCAGTGGCATCCAGTACAGGTCTTGGACGTCGATGTCCTGCATGTTTTAAATGTGTCCTTCCTCCAACACAGCTGGGTTCAAACTTCCTCAGACGTCTTCTGACAACCCAGCGCATTTGAATCGGGTTTGTTGAACGCTGGAAATGTCTAAAATTTGAAGCTTCGCTACTTTTCTCTAGCGGAGACCGTCTGTTTTCTCTTTACTGCTCGGTCCTTTTACCGACTGTAATCTCTGACGTTGCACCAGGTCCCTTCATCAGCGTCCTGTTGTCCCGACTGGAGAACCTTCTGGAAAACTCCATATCCGTCAACCTGCTGGTGACGGGTATCCTGGCCCAGCTGGCGTCGTACCCCCAGCCTCTGCTGAGATCCTTCCTGCTCAGCACGGAAACGCACGACCAGCACAGCATACGGACGTTATACCAGGTAGCACCGACGCACGGATGCATGATTCTAAAGCTGTTTCAGACGTGAAAGCTCTGTTTAAACCGTATCTGCAGGTGTTGGTGTCGGTGCACGCTCAGATCGAGCGCTACGTGGAGGGCAGACCTGAATATCCCGCTCTGGTCACTCAGGCTTGGAGGTTCTTGTTGGCTAAAGACCAGGATGGCAAATTTAGAGGTTAATGAACGCCATAAAACATCAAAACACACACAAACAGCTTTCACTACATTGCCAAAAGTATTGGACCACTTGCCCCTGTTAACATGAATTTAAACAGCACCCAGATACGAGGGCTTTAATATGGCTCTGACCCAACCTTGCAGCTACAGCAGCTTTAACTCCTCTAGGAAGGCTGCCAACGAGGTTTCGAAGTTTTATATACGGGAAGATCTGATCATTCAAGAGAACTTTTGATAGTTCCTAAAACACAGGAATGTAATCTCAAGTATTTCTTGTAAATATTTAACCAGATACACACTGAAAACATTTTCAACCAGCCCTCATTTCTTTATAATTTTTTTTTGTAACCAGCCATGTTGTCTTTCATAGTTGTCTGAGGCCTTGTCCACACGTAGCCGGGTTCATAATAACGAATATCTCCGCCACATCGCTTAAAAAAATAATATTGTACACTTGAGATTGGTTTCAGGAGTGTTTCCATCCATAGGAACTTGCACAAATAGGCCCCTGAGCGTTGTTTTAAACCTGCCAAACGCATAGGGAGCAGTGTAGCGCCAAGCTAAAACCTGTGTCAACCAATCAGATTGCTCCAAAACAACCACAACTTCCTGTTAGGAATTAAACATGGCACCAAGAGGTTCTTTTGTGTGGACAGATTTATAGGTTGAGCTACTTTTAAATAGTGTATTAGAATGTAAAGTTAATAAAACACAAGACGATGTCAGTTGGGAATCATGTCAAAGCAGGTATGTGGATATATTGGCGCATTATTTGTTGCAGACTGTAATGTGCGGGACCCTAAATCTCCGTTTTCTCATGTAAACACGCAAACACAAATACGGAGTTTTCTCTAATCTCCACTTTGGTCAGAGTTTTTATAAATAATCGTTTTTGTTGATATTAAACTGAGTTTTCGTGTGGATGATAGGCTAAAATGCATAAAAATGTATTCGTTTTCTCAGATATCCGGCGACATGTGGACCAGGCCTTGTACAGTTTTTCTTTGGCTGCATTTGTCTCATTTTCAGTCTAGAAGCTGCACATTTTCAGAGGAACGTTTTTTGTCATTTTGTTAATCCTCTTACTGGATCCCATAAATCTTTGAAGCACGAAAAGACAACTAAACCAATTAAGTTTTCAAAATGGTTGACATTTTACACTTTAAATACGAAAAGAAAAACAACAACTTTGCCAAAGTTTGAGTGACAAAAATTTTTTTTTAATGAATTATGAGGTAAAATACTGACAAAGAACTACATGTGTATTATTTCCCCAAAACACTATCATAACCTTCATTTCTTTATGGTATTGCTGTTTGTGGCTCTACATTTGCTCCCATCTTGGTGATGTTCTAAAGTTAGTAAAATCCTCCCTGCTTTGTGTTTACGTTACGTTTTTAAATCCAGACTGTTTGATCATTTAGCTGACTGTAGTTGTGAATCTGGAAAACAAATTTCCTTTTCTGTACAGATCAGAAAAATTCCTTAGTCTGAAAAAGATTGTTCAAGATGCATTCAGGTTTAGGAAAGAGAGCAAAAGCAAACAAAATCCACAGAAAACCTTTAGAAAACTGCTCACCCTGACCAGCTGGAAAGCTTACAGTCGGCTGGTTTACAACAAAATATCAAAGGTAAACAGGAAATGTTAATGCTTGAACAGTGCTGAATTTTTCAGGTACTCCAGTTGTTTATGGGGAAAATCTTTTTTCAGCTTTAGGCAGCAGGAGAACCATCACAGGTTTTTATAGTAAGCTGATGACAGATGTCTTCTCTGTTAAACTAAAAGTGATACAGAATCCAGAAAAGTCAAACCAGTTGTCTTCTCATACTAAAAGTTTGAAATATTTCCATTTTTAGCGTTAAAGGGGACCTATTACGCAAATTTCACATTTTGTACATTTTTATACTTCCATTTGTGTCTCAACTGCTTCTTTAAAAAGGCCAAATGCTTAAAAAAAAACCCACTCAGCTGTTTTTTTTGAGCAATAAGTTTATGTTTTTTGGTGTCTGGAAAATGAGCTGTTTCAAAAACCTCCTGATTGTTACGTCACATTGCGCCATCACCTAGCAACACCAGCAGAGCTTGAGCATGATTGGTCAGCTGGTTTTACCACTGTATGAGCTGTACAAGGGCTTCTGAAAAAGACAAGTGTTTTGTTGTTGACTCACCATCCAGAAACGACTTGCTGCCTTCTTGTTGGCTGTGCAGGAGGCTCTACTTCTGCTCTTCAAAGATGAACGGTGGTATAATTGCGCATCCGTTTGCAGCCATTTTCATGTTGGAGTGTAAATGTTGCGTTGGGGGCGTGGCCAGCAGCAGCTTATTTTGATTTAAAGTGACAAGAGGCCTTGAAATGGCTCATTCTGAAAGGAGCTCAAAATAGGCAGAACTGACCAGACTGAAATCTTGTTATCTAAGAGTGATTTTGTGAAAAAAAAAATGTAATAAACATGTTTTGTAGCCCAAAAACCGATCCTAACCTGTTCAAGGAAGCATCATAGGTCACGCTTATAAACATATCTTGACCCTTTTCTCTCATCCTGTGTCTCTCAGAGGCGCTCCAGTCTCAGGGCGGGGACATCATCCTGGATCCGTCTCTACCTAACGGTTCGGTGAGGAACGCCCTGCCTTTGCCTCCCCTCAATGTCTTACCCCCCTGCCCCGCCGTCCCCCCTCAAGCCAAGAGCCGAGTGTTCGCCATCGTCCTGTACGCTGAGTTCCTGAAGGAGCTGGCAGCCATCGCCCAGGAGCACAGCGTCGCGCTGGACTGCTGTTCAGAGGAATAAGGCCGTTATCTCCTGGGAAAACTGCTGATCTGGATATTAAAGCTGCACAGGAGGCTATGAAGGATTTTCTAAAAGCCCATCGAATGATCTGATCAGCAATCATTAGCAGAAGACTTGAGCTCTTCATCACAAATCAACCTGTGGATTTATGCAACTTATCTGGACAATTTAAAAAGATTTCACTGTAAATTATTCTTTTATTTGAGAATCGACATGTAAACTGTATTGTTTTCTGCCTGACAGCACTTGAAAACGTTTCCTCATGTGACGATAGATTATATTTATGAAATGTTTGGAAGGAGATTATTTTGAAGATGATTGAGATTAAATTTTTTTATCAGTTTATGGAATATTTGTAAATCTGTTTCTGTGCTTTCTTGGATCTTTGCAATAATAAGTTAATAAGTTATACAACATATTTTATGCAGACAACTGCATCCCTGAAGTTGGAATTTAACTTGAAAAATATACAAATAAAAGTAAAAAAAAACAAAAAAAAAAAACAATTTACCTTAAATACATTGAAGTGACTTAAAGTAAACATTTAACAGATTGAAAATATGTTAAAGTAAGTTTGCTTCAGCTAAATTTGAGTAGATTTACTTTAGAATGAGAATTTTGGCCTGTGAGAGGACACCAGAGTACCCAGAGAGAATCCACACATGCAGAAAGACCCCAGGCCGGGATTGGAAGCCAGGAGCTTCTTGCTGTAAGGCAGCAGTGCTACCAGATGCGCCACCATGCAGCACAATAATGGACTCAGATTTACAAAACTGCACATAAAAGCAAAACGGTGTATGGAAAACCTGCTTTAAAGCTTAAAAATGCATAAACATCTGCAACAGCTTGTTTTTAAACCCATCAGACCAGGGTTGTTTCTGGCTTTGTGGGGGCCCTAGTTTATCAAACTAATGTGCCTCTAAACTGCTTTTGGATGCCATCTGTCTGTCTTCTCATGATGAGCAGCTGTCAATCATTCCCTGTCGACGGCTGCTACTGTAGTCCATGTGTGACAGTCCATTCCAACGAATATGACCTACGAATGGCAAAAAAACACCAGTCAAGATAAAATTTTGCGGTTTGTTTATCTTTTAAGCACATAAAATATGTAAAAAATATATGAAAAAACTACAGATAAAGACAGTTTTTTTTTGTTTGTTTTTTTTTTTTTCCTGAGATGAGGCTGAACATGCAGTTTTGGGACCCCTTGGGGGCTGAGGGAGCCCTAGTTCGCCTATAGCACGAAACGGCCCTGCATCAGACGAAGGCTTCGCTTACAGTGGCAGATTTGCATTGAGCCTTCTTAAATACGCTCTTGTCTTGTTTTTATAAATGAACTTCAAAGTAAGAAATCCTAACCACCCGGAGGCCAAGCAATGAGGTTGCTACGCTAATATGATAGCCTTGATTTTAAAGAATAATCTTAAAAACTGATGACGTTAAACTGTTCCGTGCAGTCAGTTCAGATCGTTGAATCGATGAACTCCATGAGCTTAAAGCTAGTCCCTGTTTAAGCTGAGTTGCACAACGCTGAGTGTTGCGATAACAGAAGAGGAAACTGGAGCAAGCAAAACGAGATATCTGCTCATTGATAATCTTATCCTCATCGCTGCTTGTTGTAATGATGCTGATGCTGCAGAAAGCATGGTTTTCTCATAGCTCCCACCCATAGCAACAACATCATGCTGTTGTTGCTTAAGACAAAAAGTTTATCTAATATTTTAATATCTGAATGTGAAATTTCTTCCAGTTCTTGAAAAAGGTTAACTGAGGGAATCAAGGAGGAAAAAGCCTGCTCAGTGCAAAGCAGACGAGCAAAACTGCTTTTGTCTCGTTGAGCTGCGAGGTGTGAAAAACATGGTCAGAGGAAGGAGAAGCCTAGTTAAACCTAAATCCTTCTCAAGATCATTTATTCAGGCTATTCAACTTTAACTTTCACTTTGGATCAAATGATCCAAACAGTAAATTAAGCAGCAGCCCTTGCAGGCTTTTCTCTTTATTTTGATTTCATGAAACTATAAATTCGTGGTGTAAACGTATCAGTTACACAAGCTATTTGTACACAGTGCCTTGCAAAAGTCACACACCCTTGAACTTTTTCACACTTTGTCACATAAAGAAACCACAAACAATCTTTCTGAGGAGGTGGGAGGATCTGAGGTTATAGACTGACACATACTACACTACAATTTAGAAGTGGCAGGAAAATTCCCTTTTGTTTTTACAAATAAAGGTCTGAAAACTGTCTTAAGCATTTGAACTCAGCCTCCTTTAATCCGATGCCCCTTAATGACGAGGGGGTGAAGTTTAATTTGGCTGAGCTTAAAATCAATCTTTTATGATTGATTATTATTTGCTGAGATGCATTTGTGATCAAAACCGAGTTCAAACACAAAGAAAAGATTAATGACGACTGTTGCGTCAGACCGTAACCATGGCAACACAACAAACAAACAAACATTGTTCTTTGCACTTTTAAAAAGTAAACTTACCGATTTAAAATCTTTTAATTTATCTGTGCTGAAAGTCTCCTTCTCAGTGATGACAAAAGTTATTATTATTAAACTCAGATCGGTGATTAAAATCCTAATTATAAACTTAAACTCTCCAACCAACTAACCACAGTTGTATTTACAGGATACAGTTGCTATAAATGTCTTCATGCTTGTCACTGTGTCTGTGTGTGGGTAGATGTGACATAGCAACCGCAGTGATAACATCCAATATACTGGATTTCCCAAGTGACACAATCTGGTCCATCTGATCTCATAGCAAGATGGCAGCTATGACTGGAACCGAGAAGTAGGCTACGGGAGCGTGAGACCACATGTACCCGTTGGCATGAAATGTCTCCAGAGAAGAATCAAGCTAGGTAAGAGCAAGGGTGTTTTAAGGGTGTTTTCACACCTGCCACTTTTGGTCTGCTTTGAGCGGACCAGAGTTCAATTCCCCCATTGGTCCGGACCTTTTGTGCATTTCTGTCCAATGAGAGCAATGATCATCACCCCTTTGACTTTGTTTTCAAGGTAGAGTTCACTTGCGAAAAGTACAACGTGAAAACAAACCACACCAAATGAAAGAAATAAAGTCCGCTTTTTTCCAAACAAGTGGACCAAAGGACTTTCCTGGCGTGAATATACCCTAAATCTCTCTTGAGGTCTAGTCAATGAGAAAGAAAACATGCTTTTTAGTGATCGAGGTGCCAAGATAAACAGAGGAGGGTTAGATGGCACCCTAGACCCTATCTCCGGAAACTTTCACACGTGAGCTGTTTGGTCCACCTCAAACAGACTATAATTCATTCCTACAGATAGTCTGCTTCTTTTCGGAAGGTGGAGAAAGACCAAACAAGCAACCTCTTGTCCCCTTAAAAATGGGGGTCTTGGTTCATTTGCAAGTGAAATAGTTGTGGTGTGCTAGCTATAGGAATTATGTACATCTAATGGACTATATAAGTGCTGGATAACCTCCCCACATGCTGCTCATATGTAGTGCGCCAGCTCGACCGTGAAGGAAGCTACGCTAAGAAGCTTACCGGAAATTACCTGTGCTGTAAACAACCTTCCCCTAATGGAAAGAGAGAAGTACCAAGTCACACAAGATGGCTGCTGATCTTAATTCAATATCTGGAAGTGTGGCCAACTCGAACTAAACGGCTTTGTTCACGTCCTCCGCTGCCATTGCTAAAGCTACAGGCAGACCACAATTCTAAAACAGCTAAGAAAATCGACATCATTGTTCACAACTCCTCCTTCTGTTCGCTGATTGGCCTGTTGAAATTCTACCGGAGAAATTCAAGTCAATGGGAGAAAGCCCAGACTAAGCTGTAAGTGAGATTTGAATCGAGCGAAGGAAGGCAATGGCCAGGCTACATATAGATTAAAACATCAGAAAACCGTACATTGTGTGATGTTTCATTGTTTGCTCTGACCTGAATAGGATGGATCTCCGTTTTTGATCCTGGCTGGTGGATGAGCTGAGTTTTTTACTTCTTCATTGGTTTTTACGCTCCTTTTAAGGCAAAACCGCCACCCTGTGATAATGATGTGATCTTTCTCACGCAGTTTGGGCTAGCATTTTACGATAGGACCTCTCAGATTATCTTGATGTGAAATCGCCCTGAAACTAATACCACTTAGTAAAATTAACCACCATAAACAACGAGCTGGAGAAAACCTTTTGTCCCACCCCCACCTACCAGCAGTAGAGGGACTGTCTTTTTCAGTCAAAGTATATTTTTAAACAAATATGAGATTTTCCTCCGTTATTTTGGTTCCTGTTGTAACAATATTCACACACAGCGTTTTACACATGTTTGCACGGCATGAGCTCAAAGCAGAAGATCACAGAGGAGATAATGACCCACAAAGATCTGATTAGGTTAACTTCAGTGGTTGAAACACGTTCCTCCTCTCAGTCAGTTACACTTAGGTCTACCATCATCACCACGAGTCCAGAGCATTCAGCTTTTTGAACCTTAGGTTTCTCCACCATCTTTGCTAACATTAACAACTACATCTCTGTACACTACATGCATATGACGAAGAACGGCTAGGACTAAAGTTTACATAATCATTTAAATATCATGCATCAGGCGCTCAATGCCTGTAACATATTTAATGACATAGTTGTTTAATGGAGCATTAAAAGTTCTTGAAAGTAAAAACTTGGTGAGATGTTAAGTCCTTAAGAAACAAAGTTCTTTCCATACCAAAACAGTAGATATTGGTCAAAACCTTTTCAGAAATCTGTATTGCGCTTGATTGAAACAAACTTGTACTTTGTTTACATAAGCCCAGGTCAAAAGAGTCTCAAATAGGCATTTTTTTCCATTGTGAGACAATAAAGGAATTTCTATTCTATTCTAAACGTGACAAATCCCTTAATACGCCACGTCTATTGGTAACCGATGAAGGATAATCCAATGATTGCTGGATTAATCCATGGTTAACACGTACCAGATAAAGCCACAGGTTAAGCTTCTTCTGATTAAAAGTGTAGAGCCACAAGAAATAAGAAATTTATTGAAATTGCATACCACTTAATTCAAAAATACATCTCACTACTTACTCACACATGCTTATAGAATACCAGAAGTTACTAACACAACTTCCGTTGAAAGAAAGTCATATGAAATTCTGTTTAAAAGGGGCGTAATATGCAAAACAGAATTTTTTTTAGCTTTATATTATGTTATGATGTTATTCCCTCATCAAACATGTACCCGGAGTGTTGCTTTGACTCATTCATGCATGTTTGAGAAATCCTTGAATCTCCTCTGGGAGCCATCAGGGAACGCCTTAAAGCCTGCTGATACAATGCACCACTTATTTACTCTAAGATCCGCCTTGGATCTTCAGTCGCCAGCCCGAACTCCCGACCCTCCCATGCACCTCCCTCACATAGCTCCACCAGACTAGCGGCAGCAGCAATTAGCAAACACCTGTCTGTTGAGCTTCTAAGAACGGTTATAATTGGCATCAATGGAAGGCATAGAGAAGAATTGTTGTGATGACGTGCTAAAGGTGGAGTGTCGGAAAAGATAGGAGGTTTTTAAAGAGAAAGAGGTCAGTTTCAAAGTGTCAGATAGCTATAAATCAAAGTCAAAATTCTTTTAAGTTATTTTTGATATACATTTCCATAACACCCGACGCTAACATTGTTACTTGATTGTGCTATAAAATGGCACTATGTGCCTAAAAATACATATATATTACCCAGCCTTTAAAATTGTGGCACATCATCTATGATGAAACATGGTGGTGATAGTATCATGCTCTGGGGATGATTTCCTTCAGTATGGACAGGGAAGACGGTCAGAGTTGATGGATGGAACTGAATACAGGACGAAAACCTCCATAAGAGGCTCCATAAGACTTCAGACACAAGTAGAGGTTCACCTTCCAGCGGGGCAATGACCCGGAATATACAGTCAAAGCCACCATAGAAGGAGCTTGGAAGGAGCTTCTGTTTGTGAAAGCAACAGAAGCTGTTCTACAACAGGCTTAAATCGAAGGCAACGGGACTTTTGCTTAGTTTCTTCTGAAGTTGAACAACTTGGTGTTGGGAGCTGCTGTTTTTTAAGCACAAGGAGGTCCATCCTCTTGAGAAATCCTTGAGACCTATGCTGTTTGGAAACAGGTTTTGCCGTCTGCATGCCTGATTGAACCAAAGGCGGTTTCTGAAGTCTGGAAAGTTTCTGGAATTACGCTCATACTCCCACACCAACATAAGGGTATCACTCCCAAAATGGACCGCAACATGCCTGTGTATATTTTCAGTCATCTGAGTCATATCTACTGCAACAGGCTGAAAAACCTTGCATCACTGTCCATCCATCTCATAATCATGCACTACTTTGTGTCGGCTCATTATGTCAAATATCATTAAAACAAACAGAAGTCTGTGGCTGTAAAGTTAAAAAGTTCAACAGGCATAAAAATTTTCCAGGGTTCTCTGTTCTGCAATGAATGGGTTGCACATTAAAGCTTTACTCTTTAATAGCTTAACATGATTCACATAGCTGGTGAGGTGTGGTTAGCTAGTTCCTGTACAGCTGTTTGACTTAATTTCCTCACGCTGAAATGTTCGATTACACTTCTTAAAGACAGGCAGCTGAACGCTCCACCAGCTGTTCGCTGGAGACGACAAGGAGAGCAGGAAGAAATGATGAAAGCGATGACGGTTTACCTGCTGATCTCAGTTCTCGGTGAGTCTCTTTCAGATGTTTGAAAGTCTTTACTGTGTCCCTGGGAGCATGAGCTTCATTCTCGTGGTTCGGGGGAGCCTGCTGAAAAGTGGCAGCTACCGCTACAGTAACACCTGATACAAAATGTGTCAAATGACATCGTGGTTTTAAAAATGGGAGGGAAATTAGTAACACAATCTGAGAAACCTCAGGTTTATGAAGAATAAAAAGGAAAATAAAGAATGACTTGTGTTTACTAAAAAATGTTAAAGAGATGCTTTTTTACAACGATTTAGGATAACTTTAAGTCTCAGTGCTCAAGAAAGTCTTTTTCACAAATGTTATTTGTATTTTAATGCTGGTGAGGTGATAATTCACATGCAGTGCTGTGAAGAAGTATGGATTCTCTTGCAGAGTTTTGCTTTTATGTCACACCGTAATGTCTCAAATCATCAAAGAAAACCAGTCACGTTTGTCCTGAGTAAAGACTAAAAACAGTTTTCAAATCCTGATTTGCTTTATTAAAGGAAAGAATCTAAATCAATCTGACACTATGAGGAAAAGTAAGTGCTCCCTGATTCTGATGACTGGTTGTGCAACAGCTTCCGTCACGTTTTTACCACAACTATCAATTCGTGTTTTTGCATGTGGAGAAATTTTAAGCATGAATCATCACACCACAGCATTATAATAATGTATAAGTCCAGACTTTGACTAGGCCACTCGGAAACCACTCGGAAACCACTCGGAAACCTCCTTTTGTTTGAGTCATTAAGAGGTGTACTTGCTGGATCATTGTGCTGTTGCATAACCAAAACTAATGCAATCTTGATGGGATGTTTTGGGTAGAGTTCATCAGTTCATCAGTTACTGGAAGTCGTCCAGGTCTTGAAGCAACAGAGCAGCCCCAGACCATCACACCACCATGTTTCAGTCTCGGCATGACACTCCTTTTGTGAAATATCATGTTACTTTTATGTCAGATGTAACGTGACCCACACCTTTCAAAAAGTTTCACTTTTGTCTCTTTTGCCCATTAAATATGTTCCCCAGAGTGTTGGAGATGTTTGTTGGCAAATGTCAGATGGACATTTGTGTTTCTTTTTGGGTCAGCAGTGGTTCTGGCCTTGAAACTCTCCCATAGATGCTGTTTTTGCTCAGTCTCTTCCTTATTGTTTGTGAACACTGGCGATACCGGAGGGTGAGGCCTGAAATACTCTAGATGTCGTTTTGGGTTACTCTGTGACAGGGGTCAATTTTCCATGGATATTTTCCATGTTTGACTGGATTTTTAAAATGGAAATGGAAAAATCTGTCATTCTGACAGATTACAGTGCACACACCTGACCACTTGGTGCAGACGAGCAGACATTTTTAACTTCACGGACGGAGTACATCACAGAGGTAACAATAAATTCCCATCTGAGCATCATCTCTGACATGGACTCAATGCATCTCGTATATGTGAGCTGACAGCGTGTTGGAGAGTTTTGGACAGCAGCTCCTGTCCCCTCGTTCTCAACCTACGATCGCTTCAATTGGAAATGTTCCCTGACTTCAAAACTTTGGCTGAAGTGCTGCTTGTAATTCCAGTCTCCAGTGTTGCAGCAGAACGCCGATTCAGCCTCCAGATCAACATCAGAACTTTGGGACATTTGATTACGCACAAGATTCAGGTCCATGCGGACTAGGAGGAAGTTGTGAGATGGTTCATTCATGCCACATAATTCATGTTTCATAATTTCACTGCAGTTGCTTAATTTCATTGTTTACATGTAGTTTCTGGGGCCACAGTCAGTTGTTTTTGTCACTGTAGAAAAAAAGTTGCCTGCATTCATCTGATTTGATGGCACGATGTGGATTCTCTGTTCAGCTTGTTGAATATTAATTAAACCGAATGAAAATTAAATGCAATTGAATATGTCATCATCATCATATTAAACATTGATGGGCAAAAATAGATTATGCCAGAATGTTTTTGACCCAGTCAGGAAACATGATGGACAACAAAAAAGCCTAGTTACCTACTGGATGAGTCGTTGATGTACTCTTGGAGTAATTTTGGTAATCCGGCCACTGCTGGGAAGGTTTTCCACTGCTACGTTTTCTCCTTATGTAGATTATGGTTCTCACTGTGGTTTGCCACAGTCCCAAAGCCTTAGAAAAGGTTTTGTAACACTTTCCAAAATGACAGGTGTTCGCGACTTTTTGCTCATCTGGTTTTGAATTTCCTCAGATCGGGGCATGATATGTTGCTTTTTAAGATCTTTTAGCCTACTTCATGTTGTCAGTCAGGTGCTGTTTAAATTATTTTTTTAATTTAATGGTCTGGCCTGGGTGTGTTTAATGAAAGGGAGCATAAACATGTTATTAATCAAAGTTAATCAGGGAGACAAATCACATTTCCATATCGTGTTAGATTGGTTTGACAGCGTTTTTTGTCTGATAAAATTTGTGTGGTGATCCACAAAACAAATGAACAAATCACAGATTGAGATGTGGATCAGAGATACCTGTGATGGTGGGATTGCTTCTATTTTTACTTTTGCACAAAAAAAAGAGTACCTAACATGAAGAGTTAGTGGGTTATGTGGGTATAGAAGACTGGATGTTGATAGGCCTGCTGCAGCGCTGATGTGTCGATATGTGATCTGTTGTGACTAGTAAGTGCGGAAACTGTACAGAGCTGGGTGTACAACGCAATAAACCACTTATTTTAACCACTTGTTAAAATAACACTAATTTAGTAGCAACAACGATCCGGCAGCTACTGTGTCTTAATATTTAGTAAAATTCTTGTTAAACTGAGTAGAGTCAGTACTGTACATAATTAAAATAACAAGAAATATGTTTCCGGAATTAAATAACATGTCTTTTTTAAAAACAAGAGTACAACAAAATGCTGTGATAATATAGAAAAAACTGAGCTTCATGCACAGAATGGCCTTTTCGGCCGTATTCTCCCTCCTGAGTTGTGGGTCTCAGCAGCTCCTCCTTCGTTGCCACGAGCCTCTCGCCTGCTTCTCTAGTTAATGCTGTTCTTGTCACTTTAGATGAACGGCCATGTCTTGGTGGGTTTGCAGTTGTGCCATATTGCTTTGATGTTCAGATGCTAGAATAACTAAAGAACCTAAAGAACCTCTGGGGCCTTCACAGCACAGCTGGAGTTATGCTGATTAGATGACTCCTAAAAACAGCTGATTTCACTGGATTTTATTTCCGGATAATAGTGAAAAACATGCTAAATGTGTAAGGACTCACTAGGAGGACCCGGAAATTCAACCACACACAGAAGTACGTAAAGGAAAAACAAGTTTATTTAAAATCAGGAACTGGTAGCAGCTCAGGAAGAATCGATGAAGGTCTCCATAAGGGAATCCAACGCAGCACCAGGGGCTAGACGATAATCAGGCAGAGGTTATACACGGAGAGGCAGAGAGAGCAAACTTAACTAGAGGGTCAGGCAATACTCGGTGGTCGTGAAGCGGAGCTTGAGTCAGGGTCCAGAAATCCAGAACCAAAGGAATCCGTAACGGGCTTGGCAGGAGGGGAAGATCCGTGGACGGAAATGGGTCGAAGAAACACAAGAAGGCAAGGCATGAAACGCTGGATTTCTACTGGCTCGTGGCTGTCGATAATCTGGCAGAGAGGCAGGGGCTGAGAGGAGTTAAGTAGAGCAGGGCCCAGGTGGCACAGATCAGCAATCAGGTGACACAGGTGAGTAGAATGAAAACTAATTACAGCATGGGCAGGACCAAACATGAATCATAACAAAATGTGTGTATAAACTACATTGCATGAATATAATTATTCTAAAACAATTTTTTAAGTTTTATCAGATTTTGTCATCAGTAAAGTGTTTTACTCAGTAATAGACCTGATAAATATTCACACTTATGATATCCTTTATGTCTGACGTGGTGTTTATTCTTCAATCAACCTGCTAGATTTATGATTTAATGTGTTTTATGATTTCACAATAAAACCTTCAAGGATTTATATTATAAAGGATCGCAAACATCTACAGCTGTAGCTTAGACACTCATAAACCACTCTGTGCCTGGTTACTTCCGGCAGGAAGCTAGAGGTAAAAGAGCGGTGTTTAAAACCCACAAATATTAGGGGAACGTGCATGAAACGGGGTTAAGATACCAGTAAACCACCATTCTGCTGCACAAAGTTACCTTTAATCTCCCCAAGCACATAATAAGGAGTTCTAGAAATTTAATGAAAAACATTTTTTGTCAGTTAGAAATAAATCTCCTGAAAACTTGCATGTTTAAAATAATAATAATAATAATAATAAAAAGAGCTGCGGACGTTTGCATGATTTGTTTGGGCAGTTTTAACTTCTGCCTTTTCCAGCCTCTGTAGGTGTTGCCATCATTTCACCAGATCCTGAACTGGAAGATGACCGCGACAATGAGACATCTGGAGATGAAGGGTTTTCTGGAGACAGTGAAATAGAAATGACACCAACCACACCCAAACACAGCTCCAGCTCTCTTTCCTCCTCAGGTAACCTCTTCCTGCTCTGTTAATGCTTGCACAACCTCCTGCTTTGATTATTTTTGATGCATTAAATCAGACTTGGAGAGGCAGAGAGGTCCTTGACTGGTTAAATGTGACACGCACTGGGAGTTTCGAAGTTACATTTACAGCTTCTAGAAATGGTAGATCAACACATTCAAAACCTAAAATCTCCTCAATGGCTCCAGAAATACTTTATGGATCATATTGAGGCCAGTTTTTTTAATACCTTTTGTCAGAAAATTAACCAAAACATAATACAGGGTAAAACAGCATGGTTATTAAATGTTAATTTTTGATTACACTAATTGAAAAAAATTTCAGATAATACTAAACATGTTTCAGAAGCACTTCCTTTCTTTCTCACACCTCTGAGTTACTGGATGTTGAGCTTGAGACGGATGTAGTCAGATTGCTATAAGCAGGCAATGAACAAGTGTTGATTTCGCTCTATAAAAGAAAACAGCAACACAAACCGCAATGAAATCAACATTTAAACTTCTGTTAAATCCAGAAACTTACTTCACTGAAGATGCTGATGAAAGATGAAAAGACCTCAGAGAATAAACTGTTGTCACTCTAGTGAGGAGTTTTAGGCCATCTCCAGTCTGCAGGCAGTGCGACGCTCAGAGAAATGGCAGAAAACACAAGAGGCCCGAGTTAATGTGTTACATGTAAAAGTTCATAAATGCAATAAGAAAACATGAAGAGCAGCTTGTTGCTAAGGGTTAGAGGAAGCCTCGAGTCTCGAGAAAGAATATAACAGGCCATCTTTTCTCTGGACCAATGTCCTTTTGACAGATGAGACCCAACTAGACATGTTTGGCCATGAAGCACAGCGCTATGTTTGGAGGAAACTAAACACATGTTCATCACACATGAACAGCTCACACCCACTGCCATGCACGGTGGTGGAAGGCTGATGATCTGGGCCTGTTTTGCGGCCACAGGAACCCAACGGTTCCCAAACAATGCAGCAAATGGCTAAAGAATCAACATTCAAGAGTTATTGCTGCTAAAAGGGGTTTATAATATGTTTTATCATGGGGTGTACTTACTTTCCCCACACACTTACTTTCCATTTTAGCCTTATATCACGCTTATAATTAGATTTATATAAGATGAGAACATTTAATTTAGTTTCCTGATACGTAAAAATCCTTGAACTGAAAGGAGGTGTACTTACTTTCTGTCCACCTGTACTGTAATTTTAATGCATTTCTCTGCAGTGTAATCCAGTAAATACTGGGTCATGAATATTCACATCGAATACTGAAACATGAAAACCTGCTGCTGTGAAACAGGAAGTAGTTTCCTCCAGTTCCCAGCTGACGTTTAATGGTTTTCTTCTTCTTCTGCTCTTCTCTCCTTCCAGCTGCCAAACTCTCGCCACAGAGAGGAGCTGTTGCCAACTATTACAAACTCTGCCTGGTTCCTGCCATCCTGATTTTGAACCTGAAAATAATAATTTAAAAAATACCCCCTGAGAATATTCCACACTCTTTGTTTTGGGTACTTTGTCGAGCTGTAACCTTGCTGATAAGAGCCTAAATTAGCTAATTAAACCGTAATAAAATAATCCAAATAATGTAATTTCTCCTCCACCATGCAATGCTGTTAATTTACCAAGGCTAATCCTGTTGGGAAAACTAACCATAACAAATGTTCTGGTTTCATTTCCTTTTGTTTTTACAAATAAAGATCTGAAAACTGTGTTAAGCATTTGAACTCAGCCTCCTTTAATCTGATATTCCTTAATAAAATCCAAAACAACATGTTACCTTCAGAAGCCACCTAATTAGTAAACAGGCGAACAGCTGTGTGTCTTCATCCAGGGCCTTCCTGTTAAGAGCATCATCACCACTTACAGGGTTTCAGCACAGATTTGGTGGAATCTGGGCGAGGGGGCCTGGTTAAGGACAAGCGATAAGCAGTAACACATACGAGCCACTCTGGATCAGTTACCGGATGTGAAAGGAGGAAAGTTTCGTGACGTAAGCAGAGAACGCCAGACAGAGAAGTGGTTTTATACAAAAACCAAAATCAGCAGTGCTAAAGCGGCAGCTCGCCATTTCTGCTACTACACAGTAAACAAATGTAAGAATTAAATGTATGATGTGTGCTAAAAGTCAAGCCTTTATGGGAGGCCCCTGATGATTTGAGGGCCCCAGGCAGACGTTTATTTTGCTTATTTTTTTTTGTGCCAGCTCTGCACAGACATGAAGAGAATTTAATGATGCTTGAATTGAGGCTTTTCACACAGAATAATGATGACAAACAACACTGTTTTCAAAAAGCACAACATAATTGATGAAAGTCAGATCAATAGTAAAAATCCTCATTTTAAACTTAAACTCTCCCACCAACTAACTAACATACGGAGCACCACAGGGAGCTGTACTCTCCCCATTCCTTTTCACGCCGTACACTTCAGACTTCCAGCACAAGTCCGACTCCTGTCAGCTACAGAAACACTCAGACGACTGCAGCTGTCGGGTGGATCAGAGATGGACAAGGAGCTGAGTACAGGGAGCTGGTGGACCGCTGTGTGGCCTGGTGTGGGAACAATCATCTCATCTTGAATGGGAACAAAACTCAGGAGATGATTGTAGATTTCAGGAGAAACAGGGTCAGATCAAACCCTGTTTCCATCATGGGAGAAGAAGTGGAGGTGGTTGAGGAACATAAATACCTCGGTGTTCATCTGGACAACAGACTGGACTGGAGACGCAACAGTGGAGCGTCCACAAGAAGGGACAGAGCAGACTGGACTTCTGGAGGAAGCTAAGATCCTTCAAGGTTTAAGATGTTGCAGATCTTCTGTAAGTCTGTTGTTGAGAGCGTCATCTCCTCTGCCGTCATCTGTTGGGGCAGCAGCATCAGAGCCAGGGACCTAAAAAGGCTCAACAACCTGATAAAGAAGCTGGTTCTGTTCTGGGGACGACTGTGGAACCTCTGGAGATGATGATGCAAAGAAGGATTTTGCATAAAATCAAGAAAATTATGGACAACCCTGGACATCCTCTTCACGAGAATGTCATTGGAAAACAGAGTCTCTTCAGTCAGAGGCTTCTTCAGACTGGTTGTAAAACAGACCGCTACAGGAGATCTTTCCTGCCCACAGCCATCACCATCTATAATAACTCCTTAATTAAATGAGTTACATCAATATTTAATTTCCCTTTGGGATAAATAAAGTACCTTAGAACTGAATTGAACTCCAGGTGTGTTTAAGATGCTGTAAATATCTTCATGTTAGTGATTGTGTCTGAGTGGGTGTGGGTAGATGTGAAACAGCAGCTTAAATGACAACCTCAACATGTCACCTGACATCGTTGACATACTGAGGGAAGTAAGTCTGATTGTTCTGACTGAACTGTGAATTTTTCACACCAAGCTTTGATCATGTTTCACGTGTTTTTTTGTGTCATGTGGCACTGGGTGCTGGTCTTGACTCGGTCTCAGTTTCAAAAAGTCTTGGCGTTGCCAGGCGGACTTTCGCGGCTGGATTTCAAGTGAGAAAGTGGATTTAAGGTGGAAGTAGCATCAGGGTTCTTCAGACCCAACAGCATCAAGAAGAAACACACCACTGCAGCCTTAAATAGTCACAGCTGATGAAGGACTAAACCTTTCTTCGCAGGGAGATTCGTTCATAACTTCCATCTATAACATACATTCCATCAAACACAAATATATACACACATATTCCCACTTACTTTTTCTAAATATTTTATATTTTTTAGACTTACACCTAAGCATCATAAAACACCATTAAAACAATGTGCAAAAAAAATCCCCCCCTCACTTTTCAATGGCCTCGCCTGGAACCTATAGATGGTGTCTGGACCCGTCGGGACGTTTTTGTCCAAACACCCAGGAGAAGACACAGAAAAGACAGGTGAGCGACCACCTCTTAGCACCACAACACTTCTCCTGCACATACACTCCTAACAGATTTTACGCAGACATTTGCTCAAGTTTCGAACAGTAGGCCTTATTTGCTCTGAATAACCGTCCTTTTCTTCTCACAGACAAACGCCCCACGAATGAGGAGCAGCCGTGCGGAGCCTGGAACAAAAGGCTGCATGCCAATTATGAAAATACTCAAAAAATATTCAATAAATAGTTAAAACTTGTTGTGTGCAAGTGGTTCTTTGTGTGGAAATCCATGCTTAAAGTGCAGTGCTAGATAAATTGCTAGCTGAAGTGCTTTTAATGAAGTGCAAAGGTGCTCTTAAAGTGCTGCGGAGGTTATCTTATAAAAATATTCCCAGCAATGACAACCTCTTTATGACGCTTGGTCTCGACTACAAAACCATTTAGAACCACTGGTGTGGTTTGTACATTGGTTAACATTAGTTCCTTTTGCGATACTTGTTTCACTCTCTCTGAAATGCTTAATCGCACTTCAAGATAGACAGCAGAGCGTTCGAGGAGACGAGGAGAGCCAGAGATGATGATGAAGGCCATGACGGTTTACCTGCTGATCTCAGGTCTCGGTGAGTCTCTTTCAGGTGTTTGGAAGTCTGCGCCGCGCCCTGGTAGTATGTGCCTCGCTCTCGTGATTGCTGAAAAGTGGCAGCTACCGTTACTGTTGGTTAGTCCAGTGTTTCATGAACAGAGTTTGAGCTCAGCTGATACAAAACGTGTCAAACTACATTGTAGAGTTCAGGTTCGAAGGGGAATTAGTAACGCAATCGGACCAACCTCAGGTTTATAAAGAACAGGAAGTGAAATGGAGAACAGAGTTTCTAAAAGTGAAAAGAGATGCTTTTTTGAACGGTGTAAAATAACTAAGTCTTAGAGCTCAAGAAAGTCTTTTTCACATATTTTATTTGTATTTAAAGCTGATAAGGTGATTATTCACATACAGTGCTGTAAAAAGCTATGTTCCCCTCGCATATTTTTGCTTTTATGTCACACTTAAAATGTTTCAAATCATCAAAAGAAGTTGAAGTTTAAACTGAAAGGTACAGCAGAGCGTCAATACTGTAAAATCTAGAAGAGATTTTAGACCTAATGTTCAGCAAAATATGATATAAACTGGTATTATGTTGCTTTTATATGGCAAAACTGAGCGTTTATTGCTGAAAAAGTGTTTTTACTCTGAGCAGCAACGGGAAACATTTATTTCTCAATTTTCACAACCATTCAGTAAATACATTTCTGAAATGATCCTTTTGTAACATGTTCCACTGAAAACGAAAAGCACACCAATCAGCACGTCAGCAGGGCTGCTGTGACAGCGCATCCCACCAAGAGGCTGGTCTCTGATTAACGCCGTGCTCCTCAGTCCTGCAACGGGCCACCATTTGACCCCGAAAACATGCAGGATGCGTTGGACCCCCTCTCCCCCACACTGGTTTTGGTGGGGGGCCATGTTGTTTCCATGTTCAGATTATGAATTGAATGGATTGTTTGCTCCTTTTACAACTTCTGCAGGTGTTGCTGTCGTTTCATCAGACACAGATGATGAAGATGATTACAGATATGATGCTGAGCTAGTTACGCAGTACTATGAATACAGTTACGCGGATTATACATGGATTCTTCCAACTGAAAACCCCACCTCACTTTCTTCCTCAGGTAATCTCTTCTTTGTCTGCTAATAAAAAATAAGTATTTACTGCAGAGTATTTATGTTGAAAGTTTTCCCTTACTTTACAGTACTTTTATTCTGTTTTTATACATTTTATATTCTTCTTTTTGTGGCTCTTCTTGCTTTGATTGCCCGTCACTTTGCTGCTGTTGCATCATAATTTCTCCACTGTGGGACAATAAAATGAATTCCTGTTCTATTCTGTTTTTAATGCTTGCAGAACCTCCTGTTATGATTATTTTAACGCATTAATTCAGACTGCCTGGACGGGAAGAGAAGTCCTTGGTCGGTTAAATGTTACATGCAGTGGGGGGTACAAAAGATGGAAAAGCTGCACGACAACTAAAATATTTGAGAAGATACTTGATTTTATTGGCTATTCTTCAGTTACAGTTATGACTTCTAGATATGGTAGATCAAGACATTCAAGACCTAAAATCTCTTCAATGGCTCCGTAAATACTTTAAAGATCATATTAAGCCCAAATTTGTATGTCTTTTGTCAGAAAATTAATCAAAACAAAACACAGAGCTTATCAGCATAGCACGTCTTTAAATGTTCGTTCTAACGACACTGATAATAGAAACTATTTGCAGATAACACTAAACAAGCGACGAACAAGTGTTGATTTCACTCTATAAAAGAAAACAGCAACACAAACCGCAATGAAATCAACATTTAAACTTCTGTTAAATCCAGAAACTTACTTCACTGAAGATGCTGATGAAAGATGAAAAGACCTCAGAGAATAAACTGTTGTCACTCTAGTGAGGAGTTTTAGGCCATCTCCAGTCTGCAGGCAGTGCGACGCTCAGAGAAATGGCAGAAAACACAAGAGGCCCGAGTTAATGTGTTACATGTAAAAGTTCATAAATGCAATAAGAAAACATGAAGAGCAGCTTGTTGCTAAGGGTTAGAGGAAGCCTCGAGTCTCGAGAAAGAATATAACAGGCCATCTTTTCTCTGGACCAATGTCCTTTTGACAGATGAGACCCAACTAGACATGTTTGGCCATGAAGCACAGCGCTATGTTTGGAGGAAACTAAACACATGTTCATCACACATGAACAGCTCACACCCACTGCCATGCACGGTGGTGGAAGGCTGATGATCTGGGCCTGTTTTGCGGCCACAGGAACCCAACGGTTCCCAAACAATGCAGCAAATGGCTAAAGAATCAACATTCAAGAGTTATTGCTGCTAAAAGGGGTTTATAATATGTTTTATCATGGGGTGTACTTACTTTCCCCACACACTTACTTTCCATTTTAGCCTTATATCACGCTTATAATTAGATTTATATAAGATGAGAACATTTAATTTAGTTTCCTGATACGTAAAAATCCTTGAACTGAAAGGAGGTGTACTTACTTTCTGTCCACCTGTACTGTAATTTTAATGCATTTCTCTGCAGTGTAATCCAGTAAATACTGGGTCATGAATATTCACATCGAATACTGAAACATGAAAACCTGCTGCTGTGAAACAGGAAGTAGTTTCCTCCAGTTCCCAGCTGACGTTTAATGGTTTTCTTCTTCTTCTGCTCTTCTCTCCTTCCAGCTGCCAAACTCTCGCCACAGAGAGGAGCTGTTGCCAACTATTACAAACTCTGCCTGGTTCCTGTCATCCTGATTTTGAACCTGAAAATAATAATTTAAAACAAAACAAAACAAAGCTCAGGCTGTAATTTCATACCTTCTGTTTAAGTTTCATTTGTTAACCATGCCGTTGCTTATCAGGGGCTAAATTAGCTAATTAAACCGTAACAAAATAATCCAAATAATGTAATTTCTCCATCAGTCAACATTGTCAAATTATTAAGGTTGGTTCTGTTGGGAAATCCAACCATAAGAGATCTTCTGGTACACTTTAGGTTTAGCTTAAAATCCTTAGTTTCTGGGAAAAAATTTTCATTAGTCTTTTGATTTTTTGCTACTTTGTACCAGCATTTCAGAGGGAATGTACTTTCTCTTAACTTTAAATAAACAATATCTTCTAAAACATTCTGGGACATTATTTGTGTATTTGTTTTTGGTTTTTTTTTTTTTTTTTTGCAGAACTTTGACTGTGCTGACTGAAATCACATAAAATGTTGCCTGGTTGTGTATTTTGAAGAAAAAAATTACATTTTTCTATTTTTTTTCTTCATGTTTTAAACATAGTTTTTGAACTAAATAGATCAATTGCTCCCTTCTATATTTTTTGGTGCCATTCACAACCATTAAAAATGAATGTTTCTAAAGACACAAATATTGCACATTCATTTCTTCTCTTTCTTTCTCATTGGTGTTTAAGTCTCTTCAGTTTTTCACACATTTCCTGCTATTTGGTTTCTATTAATACTTTTTTTTCATTCCCCCGTGACTTCAAAATGTCATATTTTATTTGTGAATAAAGGATTTTTGTTATACTGTGAAACCACCAATTTGCATATGGGATGTGTAATTTCATTTCTGAGCAACTTTTTTACAACTTTGTGGAAAGACACCCTTTGAAATGAAACTATGCGATGTCAGAAAACATGAAATTGCAAAAACTGCAATCACATCAATGATATTGACTTTGATCAACCAACATTTTACTGATGCTTTTGTCTTTACCATTGCATCACAAATATCTTTGTAACTGCCACATAGTGCAGACCAATAATGCAAAGGCAGCTGCGATTCAACATTTTGTGCAGCTCAACTTTGAAAGACATTTAGAAAGTCTGGAGAGATATTGCTTAAGTCACATTTAAGAGTTTATAAGAAAGTCTTGCTGTTTGGTTGGAAAATAAAAAAAGAATTGAAGGAAAGATTGAGGCTTTTGCACAATATTAAAGCTTAATGTCTAAAACTACCTTCCTTTTGCTTTTAAAATGTCTTGATGGAAGTTTGAGATGCAGAAATGAAAATTTAACATGCGCACCAGACAGTCTTGGCATTATAACTGGATGACGTTCAGGCCTTGTGCTGCCAAAACACTCAGGATCTCCACACATCTGCTTCACTGTCCTTTAAGTCCTGTTGTTATTAATCAAAGGCAGCTCTAAACAGGTGGGTTTTCAGCCTTGATTTAAAGGAACTCAGTGTTTTGGCTGTTTTGCAGTTTTCTGGACGTTTGTTTCAGATTAGTGGTGCATAGAAGCTGAAAGCTGCTTCTCTGTGTTTGGTTCTGGTTCTGGGGATAAAGAGTAGGTTTGAACCAGAAGACCTGAATGATCTGGAAGGTTGATACGATGACAACAGGTCTCTAATGTATTTTGGTGCTAAGCCGTTCAGTGATTTATAAACTAACAGAAATATTTTAAAGTCTATTCTCTGAGCTCCAGGGAGTCAGTGGAAGAACTTTAGAACTGGGGTGATGTGCTCTATCTTCCTGGTCTTAGTGAGAACATGAGCAACAGCGTTCTGGATCAGCTGCAGCTGTCTGACTGACTTTTTAGGTAGACCTGTGAAGACAATGTTGCAAAAATCAATGTGACTAAAGATAAACGCATGGATGAGTTTCTCTCGATCTTGTTGAGACATTAGTCCTTTAATCCTGGAAATGTTCTTCAGGTGATAGAAGGCTGACTTTGTAACTATCTTTATGTGTCTCTGAAAGTTCAGGTCTGAGTCCATCACTACACTCAGATTTCGGGCCTGATCACTAGTTTCTAGCTGTAATAACTGAAGCTGCGTGCTGACTCTAGATCGTTCCTCTTTGGGTCCAAAGATAATAACGTGAGTTTTGTTTCTGTTCAGCTGAAGAAAGTTTTGGCACCTCTATGCATTGATTTGTTCTAAGCAACTATTAAATGGGTTCAAAGTCACCGGGTGACATTATAATGTAGAGCCGTGTATCATCTGCATAACTATTCTAACTTACCTAGTTATTTGTTAGAATCTGAGCTACTGAGAGTATGTAGATATTAAACAAGAGGGGTCCAAAGATGAAACTTTGGGGAACCCCGGATGTAATTTTTGTCCGCTCTGATGTAAAGTTACCTATTGACACATAGAAGTCCCTGTTTTTAGGTAAATCCTGTTTTTTAAGAGGTGCAACACATCCAGTGTTATTTTGGCATGACATTACTTACAACTACACCTCTGTCATATAAAAAGCCAATGCTTTCTCTGCAAGGTGAAACCCCCAGTGTTTCAGGATGCTACCTTCACCTCTGCATACAAGGCAGGATGGATCTGGGCTGTCATGTGGTTTACACTAAATTCAGACCTTAACATCAAAATCTGGCAGCTGAAATCCAGACTCCTTGAACCAGGTAACATTTTTCCATCATTTATTGTCTGATTTTGGTGAACCTGTGCACATTGGGGCCTCAGAGATGCCATTCTGCACTTCTTGGTTATTTGGGTGCTTTCTGTCATCTCAGCCCATTCTCCTCCTGTGACATCAACAAGATCTTTCAATCCACCAACTGTGACTCACTTGATATTTTCTCTATTTCAGACTCTTGTCAGCAATCCAACCACCTTGCCACTTTCAAAATGACTCAAATCCCTTTTCTTCCCCATTCTGATGCTCAGTTTATCCTTCAGCAGGTCATCTTTTCAACGTCTCGTTGCCTAAATGCCAAAATATATTGAATTACTGCCATGTGTTTGGCTGATTTACTGTTTGTGCAAAAAGTATTTGAAGAGATGAACCTGTTAAAGTGGCTTGATGCTACTGGAGAGCTGAAGTAACAAATACAATCAACTTTCATCTGCAGCTTGAAAGCATAAAAAGTCTGGTTTAGTTTTGAAAAGTTGACATCTGTCTTAGTGGGGTAAAAGCAGCGAGAAAACAGAGCTACTGCTGCATCCTGTGTGGACATGGAGCTCGTTCTGTGGCTGATGACTCAGTTCCTGAATACTGAGTGATACCGAGAGTAATTTACAGAAAGGCGCCCAACAAGAGTGGCACATAGAAGAAGAAGACAGTAGTGGGTTTTTTTTAAGAAATATGGGTGGAAGATAAGGGGGGTAAGGAAAAGGTTAAGATGGAAAGATTGAGGATAGGTAGAGGAGACAAAATACAAGGGGAACCAAAGAGTGATGGGAAATTTAGAGTCCAAATGACCAATTTCATGCATATGAAGCAATGTTTTTAGCACATTTTCTCTATTTTGCAGATATTTGCTGTATTTCTGGTACAAAATAGTGGGATAAGCCAAAAAGATCTACGTGCCATCAAGGCTCCCCCTCGCAACAAAGAGGCCTGCTGAGATCAGGCCTCAGAGCCTGCCGGTCAAGTTTGAATTCTTCAAACCGCAAAGTTTAACAAACATCACAGAGAAGACTGAGAGGCTAAACAGAGCGACACTGAGTAAAAAGGGTGAGATGAGAGGATGGGGGAGGGCGGGAGATGCAGACAGAGAAAGGAAGAGAGAGACAGAGCTTCAAGTGTAAAAGTCAAGGACTGAGAAACGCTGCGCAGGAAGAAGCTTAAAAGAAAAAGGAACAAAATAACTTGAATAAAAGGGAAACTCTGCTGCTTCACTGATGATCACAGCTCATTGATACACAAAAAAAAATCAAGTGTGGGAGACAGTTTGAATCACAACGATGAAGCTATTGTTTCAGCTCTGCTTCCTGGGTGAGTTTCTCAGCTACTAACCGACTTTTTCTCTCAGCTTCTAAAGTTTTACTCAGAGCTCTAATAAAACCAGAAAGATGCTCACTCAGATGACTAATTAAAAACTTTCACTACTTCAGTTCAGTTTAGCCAAATGCTACAAGTTGGTTTGTTCACAGTGAGCTAGTTGACATAAATTAGCTATTGTTGTCAGTGATTTACTCATCTGGAAAACATTCATTTAGTCATAAATCTGCATAAATCTGCAGTTCCACTGACTTTAAGAGGCACTTAATTGATGCCTTCCATGCAGGAAGTAATATAAAGCACGCATTTACCACAGTAAGCTTAGGTTTCCGCCAAAATGAACTCATTTTTTTCATATGCAAAGTGATGCAAGTGCAAAAGTGTAACATTTGCATATTTTCTGTTTAGGAAGAGATAAAATGTCCAGAGTTATGAATGGGCAGGGGGGGGCAAAAAAGAGCAGAGATAGGTGTGTCCAAAGATTCTAAAAGTTCATTTTAATCAGAGTTAAAACGCTAAAGTTTGAACAAACTAGACATAAATAGTTTCTTATAGCTGCACCAAAGACCACGTAAGCATTGTTAGGGGCTTGCTCATTAGGTGGCAGCATTAAACAGAGATTTAATGCATCAATTTGCAGTTTAGGATTCTTATCATGAAAATCCTTCGTTCAGTGGTTGGAATCAGGCTATGAAGAGATGCGGAACCTGAATCCCTGTTTAGATAAAGAAAGTAAAGAGGTGCTCTCTGGATTTGACTGGACTATTTCCACATGAACCTCTGCTGATGGAGGATTTCAGGGAAGACCACAGCGACGGTTCAAGGGTTGGATGCTGAAGGACGATGATATCGATGATCTGCCTTGTTGACCCCTGAAGGGGGCAGTGGAAAGAGGATGAGCTAAGAAAACCTCTTGGGCTTTTACGTAAATAAAGCCACAGTCTGCCAGTAGTACACGCTAAGCTGTGTTGCCTTTGAGGAACATTTAATGGCAATTTAATTATTGAATTAAATTAAGATAAAAACAGTCAATACCACAAGATGAGAAACAATGAACAAGGAGCTGAAACAGCTGCAGCATCAGTGAGTTTAGTTACAGGTTTTAAAATGTTGTTAGACAAAAGTGATGGTCATTAAAAGCTCATAAAATCATGACTGAAAGTATTCAGTTGTTACAGCTAAACAGCGGGATGTCTCCAGAGTTTGTGATACTACAAAATCTAGAAAAAGTGTTAAACTACAAAAATGGTGGACGTGTAGCTCTGAGGCTGATTACCTGAAGAATATGACGTCCTTTATCTTAACATCACTCAGTAAATAATTTCATAAAACACCTAAAACATTTAAAAAGAGCTAAATCAAAATGCTAGGTTAGCAGCGTTATGCTAAGACGTGTACGTCAATGAATGCAAACACCATGTCTGGGCTGCTCATCTCTGTGAGACCAGAGAGATATTAGTTTGTTTTTTTAAATGTTTAGATCCTAGTGTGACTTCAACCACAGTTTAAATGTGTTATAAGCTGCAGATTAATTCTCATAGATAGGAAATAATGCAGATGTTGTTTCTGGATCACTTTGTGTTATTATACGCCAAATGTTAGCAAATGTGCAATGCACCAAGAAGAGATTTATATGATCTAAACATCAGTCAAACCTTTATGTTTGCAGCAGATAAAACAGAGTGAGGATGTAATCAGACAACTTGAGAGATATTTGTCTTCTTTCTTGGACTTTTAACACCTCTTTGCACATATTAGTATATATAACATTAGTTTTTTTCACACATCTGAAAAGCAGCTGCAGCTACAAGAAGGCTGTATCACTCACCTCTTATCAGTAAACTCTATGTGTGCTCACATATGTTGCTTTATGATTTAAAATACACACTTCTCTGTTAAATTCATTGTTAGGTATTGCTTTATGTGACATTTCTCTCTATTGTCTTGCAGTTCTAGCAATTTCTTCTGTTTCACAAGGACAAAATGTAACAACGCCTCCTCCACTTGCTATGGATTCAACTGTGGTGCATCGAGGTAACAATGGACTTACTAAACATGGTTTATTATGGAAGATGTTTTGAGCCATATCCTGTAAGCGCTTAAAAAAATATAGTCCTGCAAATTATAGCAGTAAAAATTACAAATATTGAGGAATTACGTTTCTTTATGACACCTTTATGTTTTTGTTTTGATGTTTGTGTTTTTTAACGCACATTTTCCTTAAGGTGGGATTTGTTTCCCCCCTGATTAATCATATTTTCTAAAATTTTCAGTGTAAGATTATGTTAATTTATTGTAAGGTTTTCAAAAGACAACGCGTGATTGAGATTTTAAGCGAATTAGCTAAATGTTCTTTTGTCTCTTTTTGCGGCCACAGTAGTCATTCCCCGCTGGCCATTACTCAAAGCATTCCTAAGTCTCTTTTTTTTCAGACTTAAAGGTGACTTTCTCAACTTACAGTGTGGAAACTACAGTTTTAAACTGTTTCCACAGCACCACAATCACTGCTACATGCATCAGTTCTCAAGATTAAGCTGTAACGTTTGATGCATTTTTCGGCCGGCTCAGGTTATAATAGATAGACACAGATAAAGTATGCATTTTGTATTTCAGGTTGAAGTGTTCTAACATTTAGCTTCTTGTCTCATCTCACTAAACTCTTACATCCTGGTACTTACTAGACAACTCTGTCCTAAGTTTTCCTATTTTGTGTCTATCTAGTAGCACTAACCTAGAATCTCTACTCTAAAATAATCTTAAAGGTCTTAATCCAAAATTTACAGTTCTGTTTTTAATTTGTAAAACCCTGACCACTTCTACGAATCTGAACCATCATGATCTGCCTTCTTGGTTTTCAGTTTTCTTGTTCTTCATTGTTTTCTGTTTCTGATCTATTTCCAGCAACTTTGGGTCCCAAACAACTAAGCGGAATAACACAGATGGTCAATGCCAACCAAAAAAGTAAAAATACCCCTCCTTAAATCAGTTTATTGTGGATGAGGATGCTTTGTATCCATCCATCCATCCATCCATCCATTGTTTGTCATTCGGAAATAAGGTCCATGATGGAAATCCAGACAGCCCATTCCCAGCAACTCTCCCTGGCGTATTCTGGGGGATTCCAGGCCAGCATGGTTGTGTCAAGCATGTCTGTAGATATGATCAATACAAAAGTCTCAAATTTGCTCCAGAAAATGATGAACCTCTCCCAGTGTCCCCCGTGGTTCGATTATGCTTCCATCTCCAGTTTTGCAGACACCTGTGTTTGAACACGGCCTCGAAAAGGCATCAAGAGCTGGGGATGGAAAATAGAAAAAGAAGAGAGAGCGGCTTATGCTCGCACCCTCTTGTCCTACTTGGCGCTGAGATTTTGTCGCTCTGTACCGGCTGGGAGCGAGAGAAACAAGAATAAGTGATTTTACTGTTGTAGACAAAAACAAAACAAAAACACAGAGCAAAACATCATTTTACATGCAGTTATTCACAACTGAAGCAACAATAAATGGCTTTGAACAAAAGAAAAACATGAAAAATGATCAATACAAGAGCAACAAAGACTTGAGAAATGATCCCATGTTCAGCTTGTTAACGTCTGTTAATCTAAAATAACATTGAGCCCAAATGTAAAGAGGTTGTGCAGACTTTAAGGATTTTGGGTTTTAATAAGCTTCTCCTGATGAATCTTCCTCAGAAAAAAAACTTCTTTTGATTATTTGCATCAGTTTCCTCTGTAAAGTCAGACCTTTTGATGTTTTTAGGGGTTTGCATCAAATACAGCACAAAAATAACTCTTATTCTAACAACGTTTTATAAGATTAGCCCTGGTTCTGCATGACGCTCCCCGTTGTTACATGGCATTCATTAAATTGGTTTCCTCATTTTAATCCCACTTAAAAATCTGTTGCCTTTGTGAGCCTAAATTCAGAGAAACACACTGAAAGATACAAAGTTATTGGTCATTTTTGTTGTCATTACAGCAATCAAACCCTTTCTATAATTGCTGAGTAGCATTTTGTATGTTTCCCCTGGTAAATTGGTTATTTATGTCGTAATGAGCCCCAAGGCTTTGAAGTTAAAAGGTCTCTTTTCCCCAGAGTCCTCTTGATTCAAGGCAGTACTTCGGTTGGGACACTTCAAAATATACCATTAGCCTAAATCAAGGAAATTAATCGTTTTTGGTTTCACTGTAGTTCCTCCACGTGAAGACGTCCCACAAAGACTCCAAAGGAAGGTGCCAAGGGCTTCTGATCAGAAGGCCTCCTCCAGTAACTCGGTGTAAAGCCGAGGAGCAGCAGTTAGACTTCAAGCTCCTCCTGGGTGATGGAGCTCTAAGGCGGAGTCTTTCCACCTTACAGATAGGATGCCCCTTGAGTCGGCTTATTTCACTGATCCGATGGTCCCCAAACCAAACACCCAGCTTCCAATAGCTGCATTTCCATTAACCTTGAAGTTGCTTAATTTGAAAGAACGAAATAAATTCGTTTAATGGAAAAACGGCATTTTTCGAGGAAAAAGTTCTGGCGCTAGGATGCTGGTTTTTCAGACGTGTCGAAATTGGTTTATTTTGCAAAAACTGCGATGGAAACACTTTTGTCGCGTCACACGAGTCACATGATCAACAACCGGATGTTGCCGCCCGGCGCAAACCAGGAAGAAGACGACAACAGGAAGTAGCTGGAGGATCATAGCATGGCATGTTTTTCATGACTTATCGCGTGAACAAGCTTCTTAACGTGTGATTTTAATTTAATTTCTTATTTAATGGAAACACCACAATTGCGCAATTGTGTTTTTTCAACATTAGCAGAAAATCGACAGAGATTTGCGCAGCTTTGTAATGGAAACACAGCTACTTACTGAACCTTGAGATCATGTGCAGGAACATCACAAAGAGTCTCAATGTCCAGCCCTGGCAGAGCCCAACCCCAACTGGAAACATGCTTCCCCCAACTGGAAAGCACTCTAGATACTGGCTAGAACCACTAAGAAGCTGGATTGAGGAGATTCTCAAAGAGTTGCTAACATCCAGGGGCAGTCCCTGCTTTCCCTCTCTTTGCCAGAACGTTATTGAGGGCGACCAGAACTCCTTCTCTAGGGTCTCTTCATGACCATGTCTTCGTCTTGATGGTTTCCACTACTGCTCTGTGTCAGTCAACTCTAAAGATAGTAGGATTCTGTGGGTCACCAGGTTTCGGGTGTTTAGATGATCTCCACAGATCTAATTAACTTAAAAATTATCGCTTAGTGCAAATGTATCCCATAAGTGTTAAAAAAAAGATTTAAAAATTATTGTAAATTGATGAAACTGGTATTTTGGTTGTTATTTTTCCTTTGATAAATGGTTTATAAGTGACTAAATACTTAAGCAATATTTAGGGGGCATACGCTCTGAATGAGATGTGTGATGCTGCATATTTTGGTACGAATCCGATAAGTAAATACACCAGTGTCGCCGATACCGATACTTTTTATTTACACTTGACATGTCATCAAGATTCTTACCTTTGGGTGTTTTTGTGTTTTTTTTCCTCTTTGAATTATTTTGTTGAAACCTAGGACAGCATTTGAACAAAGTTTACAAAAAACCTTAATAACATATTAACATAATAAATAGAAAGAATAGAAAAACAGAACAAATTTGTGCAAAACAGTATCTTTTGAGAGCAAATCAAAACAAAATATTTTTTGAGTTAGAGTTGAGAAACTACAATACAAAAATGAGCTAAAATTACAAGAGGGAATCTGAAACTAAAGTATCGATCTGACACTGATACCAACTTGGTGTCGATATTATTGATATTTTGGATCGCTCTGCCCACCTCTTACTCTGAATTCACTTGGTAAGGTGCAGGAACGTGTCGTTTCCTATCCAACAACGATGGGATGTTTTGAAGAGTTTGCTACTGTTGTCATGCTACGGTTCTCAATACAGCGTTTTGAAAGCTTCTTCAGAAAATATTCTGTTGAAACATTTTTTTGTCTCCTTTATGTTTGCTGCAGATGATCTTAATGCCTCGATGACACCGCTGGGCCACAATAGAACCGAAGAGGAGACGACCAGCACATCAGTCCCAACAACGTTAGCCCCGGTGTTACTGAGCTCACCATTATCACCAACTGTGGTAACAGTTCTGAGTAACATTTTTACCCAGTGGGTGGAGCTGAAACCACAACATTCATTGAGGTTTAAAATGACCAAGTCAGAAATAGTAATCCAGTGGACCCCTGGTATTTGCAGGGATTATAGACTACTGTGAATATCTAAAATTTGCTGATATCTGAGATCTCTTCTAACACCAAGTATACCTTAATATGCTTTAATACTGACAGTGGAAACCGTTTTGGCACTACCATAGAAGCTAGCGTCTACAGTCTTCCTTAGCTCTAGCCTTGGGGGTACAACCAATCAGAGCCAAGAAAAATGAAAGGCAGTCCTGGATTGGCTGCCTCGCAAATGCCAGCCAATAGGGAGTCAATAGCATTACACCAAGATATTTTAGCTTCCCAAGCTAAATTTTCTTTTAGAATATTCTAGAAACGCTCCACAGAAAAATCTACAAATAGGTGAATCTATGAACCCTGAACAGTGAAATGGCGAGGCCCACTGTATACGAGTTCAGTGGGAGCTGCACAGTATGTCTAATTTTTATGGCGTCATTGCTGCATTAATGTGAGGATTATAATAATGGAAAAAGAGTGCTTGTATGCAATATTTAGTAGATGTTATGCTTCAAGTGCCATATTTACTTCTTCATGCTGATATTCGGTCAGTTGAGAAAACTTTCGCTCGCCTCAATATCAGTACATGATTATTTGTTTGTAGCCAAGATGCTAAAGCTCAGAGTGGTGCTGACATTGTGATGACAGAAAAAAACGAAAGACTCAAGATGCTGCGAGTTAATCGTAGGCGACATCTTCGTCATCACAATTTTAAGCAATGCTATCGCAGTTAGAAGTTTCCCTATATGGTGCAGTCCTGAGTTTAGTCGATATACGTTATTGTACTTTAGGAAATACCAGATTACTTTAAAAAACACACATGCTTTCTATTGGATCTAAAAAAGGTTTCAGATTGAATCGGTACGCAATCTCTGATGGTTTGAATCTTGGAACTGATATAATTTCTGCAGGAGACTTTCTCAAGGTACTCTGGCTGATTCATACAGTGTGTAAAACACAAGTTCGTTTAATCTGTCGCTTAAAATGACTGGAGATGTGAACTTATATCATTTATTGTCCTCTGTGGTGCTATGTTTTTTACTAGTTCATAATTGCTGTGTGAGAAATTCTCCATCTTGTACTATATTATTTCTGTTAGTGATAAAAACTGCAGTATGTAACTTTTCTGAAAAATATATTTTTGTACATATTTATTAAAATGATCATCATGTTGTGACAGTATAATATAAGACAGATAATCTGTGAAAAAAAATCACTCCCAGTGCTCCCAGTACTAACTGCAGAAACACACCACTTAGCCAGAAACAACCAATCAGAGCCAGGAGGAGGGTCTTAGCACTGCCAATCACCCTCATGTACGCGCCGCTCACACACTCCCCCTGCTCTCTGCTACGCTACAGCTGGTTCACCACAACGTAGCCTGCTGCTAATGCTAAGGCTAGTTAGCATGGCTACTGATGACGGCAGATAAACAGTTTTCCTGGAACGGTGAGTTGTTTCTCCACCATTAGCACATTTAGCAGTGCGTACATGAGGGTGATTGACAGCGCTAAGCCCCTCCCCCTGGCTCTGATTGGTTGTTTCAGGTCGGGAGCGGAGCATTTCTTTAGACGTTTTAACAAATAAGGAAAAAAAAAACATGTTTGTAAAAGTTACATACTGCAGCTTTAAGTTAATACTAAAGTGTGTCAACAACAAAGTGTCTTTGGTCAGAGGCTTCATCAGGCTTGCTGTAAGACAGACTGCTGCAGGAGATCCTTCTGCCAGCAACCATCTGCCTCTGCAATAACTCTAAGATGAAAATAGGAGAATATGAGTTACGTTTAATTTCACTTAAGGATTAGTAAAGACCTTCTGAATTAGAATTGAATCAAACCTATGAATAATCTCACACCTTTGCACATTTTTCGCTGGAACTTGATATTTTCAGGAGATAAAAATCAAATGCAGAAATGCTCCTGGAAAGATGAGCACACTCTTATCCCCAGCAGAATCTAACCCATTGTTCCTGCAGTTAATAAATGATAGCATGGAGCTGCACATCACATGCAACAAAAAAGTGCTGCATCATTGGATGAAATTTAGCATGTAATGTCATCATTAACCTCCCATCTTCATATCTGTGGACCTGAAAGGCAGATGTGGTTGTTTCAAAGATACTTGTGTAAAGTTGTGTAAAACTTTGTTTAAAAAGGTTTTTACGTGTGAGCTTAATCAACCCACATCACCACTGCTGCTCTAGAAAAACACCAAACTGACAGGAAATCAGCAGCTGGGTTATAGTGCAAAGCCCACCATAAACAAGAAAAGCCTCTGAAACACAAAGCCAGTTCTCAGAACTTCAGGAGAAGAAATTAACATTTCAGACCATCAAATGCTTTCAAATGCAAGGAGATTGAAAAACAAGAGAAAATGTTGGATTTATTTAGTGTACAGCTTGAAATAAACACAAAATGATGTTGTTTTTTTTTCCTCGCGTACAGCCACCGAAAGGAAAAGAGGAAACCAGTAAAAGGGCTACTGATCATCCAAGTTCTACATCAACAGCTTCTGCTTCATCCACACCAGGTAGCTCAAGCTTCATGCAGGCTGCACATTCACGCTCTGCCTCAGTTCGTCTTCCTGTGCGTCAAACCACAACCCTTCGCACGCCTGCTTTCTCTCTAACTGCTCGCCGGAACGCACAGACACATTCAAAACGCCAAGTTTAATCCAGCAAACCAGAACGCTAACAGTTAGAGGACAAAAACGGCCATGCAGACATTTTTACCACTTCGCTGTCCTTCTCAGGAGGAGCGAGATAACCTGCATTCGTTTGCAAAAGGACAACAACTTTTGTCTCACTTAATAAACTACAGCAATTGTGCAAATATTCACTGCATTTTTTTCATTTTTAGTCTAAAATACATTTATTTACTAATTTTCTGTAGTACTTTCTGCTTTTTTTGGTAATGTAGGATGGTAGGACATTGGATGACTAGAGGTCTCGAGTAAAAGTAGCACTACATCAACATATTTTTACTTAAGTGAAAGTAAAAAGTAGCTGTCCAAGAAACTGCTCAAGCAAGAGCAAAAAAGTATTTCGTAGAAAAGCTACTTGAGAACTGAGTAACCAATCATAACAGCCGATTTAATATTTAAAAATGATTTCATCAGACAGAAAAAGATATAAATTAGTGTGAAAATTCTGGTATTTTACAGACTAAAAATGAAAAAAATTATACAAATAAATGTCATAAATACAAAATAACCAACTTTATGTAGATGAAACCTTCTTCCAAATCAAAATTTTCAACATAAATCTTATGAAACTAATGCTCACAGTCGGTAATATGTATATTTATATTGGAACAGAGTAAAGTACCTCCAGTGAAAATATATAGTGTTGTATTTTATTTATATTTTTATCACAAAATAAAACTTATTGTGAAATAAAACCACTCCAAATAGTTTTTTTTCCCCAAAAGACTACTCAAATTAATGCAACTGAGTAAATGTAAATAGTGACTACCCACCTCTGAGGGTTACACATTACAGTTTGTCTTGATCTGGTACATAATAAGATTTTCTGAGACACAATATGAGCGCTTTTGTGATGTTGACGTGTTATGAGTGTAAAACCAGACCGGTTCTGTGACCTCCTGTTTGCAGCTATGTGTGACTTTTATGCACAGCTTGGAAAATACAAGTGCTGCGATTGGTTAAGAGCGACAGCATGAGCAGGAACTTCCTTTGTTGCTATAAATGTCAACGAAATGCTGTTTTTCATTGCTTTAACTCCCACAGACGCCTTACTTCAGGGGAATCTATAACCTGCTGCAGCAAAATAAAGGTCACAAAGGCAGATATTTAGTTTAGGCTTCTTTTGCTCACTTCTCGCTGACTGGTTCTCCAAATCCGTAAGACTTGTCAAGAGTTTTAAGGGGTTTTAAGTGTTGTGGATTAAATTAAGCCTGCAGCATCCTCTCTCTCTCTCTTTCTTTCTTTCTCTCTCTTCTCCGTGTTAATAATAATAAAAATAAATAAATAAATAAATAAATAAACAAACAACAACAATAATAATAGCAGTAACAGACTGCTGCATCCTAGGTGCACAAAGGAGCGTTGTCACAAATCCTTCCTCCCAGCTGCTGTTGAGACTTCAACCATCACTGCTCCCAGCAAACACAATAAGTGTTTACATCCCAGCTGACGTTGTAAATAGTCTGTTGTCTGAAGCGTTTAGCTGCCAAAGCTGAGAAATAAATTCATTGGGAGTATCTTGTTTCTTAGCTCTGGAAGTTAAACCTATATTTTTAGTATGAAAAACTCATTGAAACGGGAAACTTTCTTGTTATAACAAGATATAAAACTATTGCGACTTCTTTAAAAGGCATAAAGGTCCTGCCTCTGACTCTCTGTTTTCCCAGTTTGTTTCTCCTGGATGACACTCAAACATCCAGTGAGGTGTTGCCGTTTTACTGTCACAGCCTTTTGCATTTAAACAAGAACATATTTTGGTTTTAATCAGATACAAATCTTGTTATAACGCCTTTTATATCTCGTCTCGCTTTAACGAGATACTGCTCCTGAATTTCAGTTAAGTACTTCCATACTTGTTTCTGTAGTTGCCCTCAGTTGAACATTTCCTTTAAACAGAATGCGCTATTTTTAGTAAATGTACAGTATTATTCTTTTTATGTTGTAAATGTGCCCTTCCTCTAGGCCAGTGGGGCCAGTGTTTTTCAATGGGGGCACAGAACAAAAGAATGAAACAAAAACAAACAACAACAAAGATAGTGTCATGTTTCATTGTTTAATATCTCAAGTTTTAGGCCGATGAAAACCGTGATCCTGTCTCAATATGGAAGAAGCTAAAAGTGCAGCATCTTAACTGTTAGTTCATTGTTAAAATAAAACTGTGAAGCTGAAAATGAATCTGGTCCGAGGGACCAATTAGTTTCGGTTTCTGTGCCAACACATCAGTGCAGTGCAGGGGCCAGGACCGGTTCTGCAGGGGCACTGGCCCCTGTTGGCCCCCGTCTGGAACCGCTCATGCCCTACAGTCTCTTATTTTATTTTAGCTGTTTTTATATTTTTTAATCTTTGAATCTGTACGCTTTCATTTACCGTTAACTTGCTGCTGGTACACCAGAAAGTCCCCAGTGTTGGAAAATAAATATTATTATTCTATTCTGTTCTAAAAAATAATAATATAACAGTAATAGATTTTTTTAAAAGGCATGCTACATTTAAAACAAATCCTAATGTGCTAACATAAAAAAATTTTTAAAAAGACAGAATAAAAGTCAGGATACAACTTAATATGTTAAAACGGCAGCACTCCTGTTAGAAACCTTTGTGGAACAGAAAGATTTTTGCTGTTTTTTAAAAAGAATATTATGCAGAGTTTGTTTTTCAAATAACCGGTAGAATGAGTGCCTGCTCTTTTAACACCAAACCACATCTAACCAAGGGTATGACTAAAGGAAACTGATTTTACATCAGATTTCTCCTCAGTGAATAACTAAAACTTCTGTGTTTTTTCAGTGGCTGCCACTACAGGCAGTTCATCTTGGGGTAAGTTAACTTTTTTACTCTCGTTTTTCTGCTGAGTACATCTTCACTCTTCTATTTTTTGCACTCAGGTTTTCTTTTTTATTGGAGCCAAATTAATTTCCAGTGAACCACCATGAGGGGATGTTTTAACCAGGCTCCATCATTCTGCGATTAAAATGATATGCAAACAGATCCATGCTTCGGAGCTGACCTATAAATACATTTCTTATTGAATGCTTGTGTTTTGTTTTATGGGTTTTAGCTGGAATCTTTGGGAAATTACAGAAAATTGAATAATATATTGCTAGTTTTCTAGCGACTCCTAGTGGTTGGAGTGATAAACAAAAGCAAGGCAAATTAACTCGGTACAATATGAATATTTCTTACCATCCAAATAAGATATCTATTATTTCTTCTGTGTTTAAATCTAGAATCAGGATAATCAGCAGATAACCTCACTGTTTTTCTCGACAGGTTATATAATCCTGGTGTTTATTCTCATTCTGATCATTGCACTGTGTGTTATCCTGTTCATGCTGAGGAGGGCATCCAGGGTGAGGAACAACGAATAAATCCATGTTTCCTTTAAGAAAAGCTTCGCACCACTAAAACCTGCTTTTCTTTTTATTAATTTGTTTTTTCAGACATACTCATTTGATCTCCAGCGCCCCGTACCCTCCAGCAACACATTCGAGCCCACAGGCACCTTTGGACAGGTCTACCTGGATAATCTTGGTGATTAATCGACCCCATCGAAATGTCTTAAAATGTCTAAATATACAAGAACCCAAGTAAGAATGCTTTTGTTTTGTGTGTTTATTTCTCAGACCAACCTACCAACAAAGATGTGATCTCTGATGATCTCTCTACCACACCAATACCCAACGGCACCAGTCCACAACTGGAGGAAAAGGCAGACGGGGAAGAGAATGGTACCAACATTTGGCTGTTTTCCAGTCAGGCGTTTAGAAATCTAAAGTATTTAAATAGCAGCAATCTTGACAAATAGCTACATGTTGAGAAACTGTTGAGGTTGTTTCAAAGGTTACTTTGAAATTGGACCAAAACATGTCAGATGCATAGTTCGGTGACAGCTTAGCTGTAATTTAAAAACAAATGAATTTTTTCCAAACCCAGAGCTGCTATGCATCCTTAAAGGGGACCGATTATGTTTCCTTGAACAGATTACAACAGGCCTACAAAACATGTTCATGTTTTTTACAACATAATTCTCAGATAATGAGATTTCGTTTTGCTCAGTTCTGCCTGCTTTGAGCCGCTTTCAGAATGAGCTGTTTTAGGGCCCCTTGTCACTTTTAAGCTGCCGCTAGTGAAGCCCCCGGCTCTGTTTACGCTCTCATTTTATACAAGTCAAGTTTGTGTGTTTAGCACATTTCAGCAACAAGGCAGATCAAAGTGCTTTACATCATGAAAACTTAAGAACATCATAAACACATCAAACAGTCACCATTTGTGAAACCAGTTACAAACATTGCATTTTGTCAAGTGCCGTCATACACGTGAAAATGGCTGCAAACAGATGCGCATTTGTACAACCGTACATCTTTGACCCTGAATCAGAAGAAGTAGAGCCTCCTGCACAGCCAACAGGAATGCAGCAGCGGTTTCTGAATGGTAAATCAACAACAAAACATTGTTCCAGCAGCCATTGAACAGGGCATACAGCGGTAAAACCAGCTGACCAATCGTGCTGGAGCTCTTTGGGTTGCTGGGTGAGGGGCTGGGCTCGGCTGAGGTTGCTCGGTAACAGCGTAGTGCCTGTTGATTGGGAGATTTTTAAAATAGCTCATTTTCCAGAGACCAAAAAACATTAACTTACGGCCAGAAAATGGCTGGATGTTTATTAAAGTGCTTGGGCTGTTTTTAGAAGCAGTAGAGACCCAAATGGAAGTCCAAAAACGTGCAAATGGTACATTTTGCATAACAAATCCCAGAAACCGGACCCAGCTTTGGTGAATTCAGACAGTTGCTCCGTCTTTTTAACTCCTTCCCTTGCTGCAGCTCTTCAGGAACCGGCGAAAGCGAACGACTCGCAGAGCTCTTCCTCCAGCAGCAGCAGCAGCAGTTCCTTAACAGGAGACGACCAAGCAGAGAAGAAGTCCAACCAGATGAGCAGCAACAACTTGTTCTTTGATGCAGCCGAGGAGCCGCAGCTGCAGCAGAATGAAAACAACAACAATCCATGCAAGTTCCTTTAAATACTACACATCTAAAATCAACAGGTGCTGTAAAAAGTTATTTTGGTGGGGGAAAAAAGTCCAACTTTTTAGTCTTTTTCTAATAGCTGAACTCAGATTAAAACTGAATCCCAGTTCAGCTGTTGCCTCTTATTTCTGCGGGACAGAGCATCCCAGTAGCTTCAGTGGTGTGAGCGGGGTAGGAGCTCCACCAGACGTGGAACAATAAAAACTTTAAAGTCTAATTTAAAGTAAATTAATATAAATTAGGCATTAATATAGACAAAATAAAATATTTATCTGTCATATTTGAACATTGCAATAACCCATTTAATATGTAGTTTTATACATTACTGAGTTTAATATAAGATGCAAGCAAAGGGAAAATGGGACGTAAATCAAAATCTTTTTCTTTATTTAAAATGTATTTTTTCAAGAGTAAACAACACTGTAGTATCTATTCTGAGGTATACAACTATATGAAAAAACATACAAAAATTACTTCGACCCCTGATGATATTTTTATTTTCAACATGTCTCTTCTGACTGAAAGTATCACTAAAATTTTGGAGCAGTGTATCGACTCAAATCTGATAGAGAATGTGATGCGAGAGATAAAGATTAAGGTGATGACAAAGAGTCTCACTAACCTCAGTGAGTTGGAGCTAAATCACCAAAGATAAATTGTCATAATACCAGTTGAAACATAAGCAAACTTCTCAGCTGTTAAAAGATGGAGCCGATTGCTGTAATAATTACCGTTCTGAGAGAGGCATGTCTGAAAACGTTTAACTGAATGAAAACAATTTAAAATCGTAATCTGCCAGGGGTTTGAATAATTTTGGGCTTAACAGCTTATTGAATTTTTGGCTGCTTAAGTATAATTGAAGTCAATTATATTAATATGTAGTTTTATACATTACTGAGTTTAATATAAGATTATTATTAGGATACTTTGAGTGTGTTTGAAGATTTAAATATTCAAGCCTTTTTGGATCCATATAACATGAATTTGTATTCTGGAAGTACATTCTTCAAAAACACAAACACATTGTGAATACGTTAAAGTAGATTTCTCTTTCACAAGCCGTGGGACAGAGAGTGGCTGCAGGGTGGAGTTAGGGCTGACCTGGGAAATGGCATTCAGCCTTCGTCTACCTGTCTAAACTGAAATAAATACACAAACTGCCTCAGATTGGTGTTTTCTCAGCTTAAAGAGTGTGTTTTATAATGAGGAAGTAGCATTTTACCCTGCTGAGGGGATTTTAGTTGACTGACCAGTAGGTGGCACTCACCCACACTCAGTGATGTGCAAAAGTCCCAAACGACCTGTCATTTCTTTTTATTTCTCAGCCACTCATGAGAGACTTTCTAAAGAACCTTTTAATAGGTCTTAATAAATAATTCTCCAAGCTTTCAAAAACTCTTTTCTTTTGGATTTGCCTGCTTTTTCTCTAATTTTTTACTCTTTTTTTCTGACCTTTTCCCCTGGAAAAGGTGAAGTTAAACCTGTTTTAGGTCAACACACAACAGAGAACAAAGCAAACCAGTTTTCAGACTTAAGATCTTTAGGCTTTTTGTTACATGCAGCCTTTCGTAAAGACACAACTTGCTTCTATTTAGTTCAACATTTAATACAAAAAACCCCCAAACAGCAAAATCTGACAGATATGTTTGATTTTATCTTTTTATTTCTATTCTTCTTAACAAAAACTTTGTCACATTCGGATATTTCTGTTTTAAAAATATATTATCACAAGAACAAAGCTACTAAACCACAGCTTGATGTATTTGGATGAATTAAAATTGGTATTTAGGTTTCGTACCATATTTTTGGTTTTGCCTTACAAACATATAAACATGCTGGCACCTTCGTGTTTCCATACGTGGAATCAGGAAGTACTGATGTTACCCCAGGGAGGTTAGGCAAGGGCACGAACTACGGATTTGGATCAGTTTAATAAAGAAAGCACCATAAAGGAAAGTTTTGCAGAATAGCTGTGCATGGAGGGCATTTAAAAAGAACAGATACAATCATCAGATCATTGTTTGAGCAAAAATCACTTCTCTTTTAACAAACGTCATCGACTATTTGTCGTTAAATCGCTCCAGCTTACTTCATTCATGCTTCTTGTCCTCCAAAAGTTCTGCACTGACCAGCAGCGTCTCGTTTCCAGCCTTCTTTAGTGATACGGCCTAAATTATGGAAGAAACTTGTTTTCCACCTGCACTTTGAACATCACTGAGTGGTCACCCACTTGTTTTCTGTTTGCTGCATTTAAAATATTTTATATCAAAATACACTTAACTAGACTTGACAGGTGTAAATGAGTCCCTCCTGCTAAATGTGGCTCATTTAAAGTGGGTTCCCATGTCAATTAATGTGCACTGTCCAGTTTTAATAAATGAACTAGAGAAACATAAACATTGCGAAACAGCAGTTCAGTTGTGCAAAACATAATTTCTGCGTGGATTCTTTAGCAGGTGTGAGTAAAGCGTCGGTGGGGTTTTCCCCATAGTAGGAGGTGAATTACCCCAACTGATCACCCCCATCAGTTGGGGTAATTCACCCATAAATCAACCCAACTGATTTATGGGTAAATCAGTCGTGAAATAAATATATGGTGGAGTAACCAGATCAGCTCTTTTACTTTATGTACAGCCTTGCAGTATCTGAGAAGGTGCAGCTTCTGTACCTCAAAGCGTTACCAACAGCCACCTTCTGGGCATGCTCAGAATGTTGTACCTTTTAGTTTTGATGTGCCATAAGATGTCGCCATCTATTGGTGGAGTTCAGGTATTCAAGCATTTTTGGTACAGTTTTATTTATATATATATATATATATATATATATATATATATATATATATATATATATATATATATTATATATATATATATATATATATATATATATATATATATATATATATATAAAACAAATGGATGACACTGTATTATCTTTTTAACAAAATATTACAGTTTAAAATTGGACTTTAAATAAGAGTAAAGCAAGCTAAATATGACCCAAAACCTCTTTTATACAATTTTGTACTTGGAGGAAAACTGTAAGTATAAATAAAATTGTCTTTAGTACGGAAGCCAAAAGGTGTCGTACTCAAATGTTATTTTTCCTGATGGTTTTCTTGAGATATTTATATCATTGTTTTCTTGAGATAATGAGATATTTACGTCGATATTACAAAATAACAATTACGTTTTCTCGAGATAACGAGTTAATGTCCCGATGGTTTAATCACCAGACCAGCGACGTGGTGTCATTATGGTTTATCTGTCACTTATTCACAGAATCACACATGCATGCCATGACTTGCACGTGTAAGTCCTCTCCTGCTGGTGTGGCGTGCATTTGAACGATAGATTCAGGTTTAACACACACACCAATCACCTCGGGATCTCGAGAAAGCAAAGTTTGTTTTCTTGAGATTAACTCGTTATCTCGAAAAAACCACCAGGAAAAAAAAACAAAAATGTGCAAGTAGGACCGCTCTCAGCTTCCGTACTTTAGAGTACATTAAGTAAATACAAGCTTGTTTCTTACTTCTTCTTCTCTCCTTTATTTAGGCGTTTGCTCCAGCAGCCCATTTGTCGAAATAAACCTAGACGAGCCAGCCTGGTCCGATCAGCTCCTAACTTCTTCTCAGCCGACCTCCTCGGTGCTCCCCTTCTCTCCTTTCTCCTTCTCCTCCTCTTCCGGGTCTTCGTAGCACCCAGAACGTCAACATGGAAGCAGAGACTGAATGTTCTTCACACCAGAATCAGCAGAAGATCTTTAAAGATTTCTCCTTTTTGTCAAAATGCCTCCCTGCTTGCTTGAAACGTCAACAAGCTAAACACGAAGCTAGCTCAAAGTTAGCTTGAACGGTTTTGATGATGAGTTTTTGGATATGTTCTTTTCTTGGGTGGTTTTATTTTATTTTATTTTTTTACACTGACCAAAAAAAGCCTGGAAATTACTGCAGCTCACAATATTTCAGCCAGTTAACACAAAGATCTTTCTTATCAGGCTCTGTTTTAGTTTAGCTTTTGTAATAGTCATAAGTTTTTATGGCTTTCTGTTTACACAATATTGTTTCTCAAACTATATAAACTATATGCATAAGTTACTTGGAAGCTATTGTCTCCTAATTACCTTCAACATGTACAATTGTGTAAAAACATACATATTAAAACTGTATTTTGTACCTCTGAATATTGCCTGACATGCTAACAGAAGCCCAAAGGCTTTAAATCTAATTCAGAAGAATTATTTTTAACTAATTACATTTTATGAATTGTTTCTTCACTGTACAGCAGTAAAAATATGCAGCCACTGCTTTAATTATTGCTTTGGCCCAAACTGATAAACAGCTGTGGAAAGCTTTTTTATGTACTAACTTTATGACGTTCAGCCCCTCCAGCTGTACTGTAACAGTGTTGCTAATAAAGTCATGTCATTTTATTGTTACCGGAACTATAAATGTATGAATCAAACTTCCAGTCATTGAAGCACATTTGTTTTTGGTTTAAAATAAAATTGTTTCTTCATTTTCTGTGTTGGTTGTCTTCCTTTAAGTCCTCCATTACATCACATGTTATGACAAATGTCAAGCTTATCGAAAAGTGAAAAAACAAACGAAAAACATTTTTGGTCCAAACTGACAATCAGAGATGGACGGTCTTCAACAAATTCTTCTATTCATACACTGCACACTATTACGGAAGAGGTTTAGGGACTTTTTTTTTTTTTTTTATCTGAATTCAGATTTTTTTTCTTAGAATCCTGATTTATTTTCTCAGAATTCTGATTTTTTTTTCTTAGAATTCTTATTTTTTTCTCAGAATTCTGATTTTTTTTCTTAGAATTCTGATTTTTTTTCTCAGAATTCTGATTTTTTCCCCTCAGAATTCTGATTTTTTTTCTTAGAATTCTGATTTTTTTCTCAGAATTCTGATTTTTTTTCTTAGAATTCTTATTTTTTTCTCAGAATTCTGATTTTTTTCCCTCAGAATTCTGATTTTTTTCTCAAAATTCTGATTTTTTTTTATTAGAATTCTTATTTTTTTCTCAGAATTCTGATTTTTTTCCCTCAGAATTCTGATTTTTTTCTCAGAATTCTGATTTTTTTTTATTAGAATTCTTATTTTTTTCTCAGAATTCTGATTTTTTTTCCTCATAATTCTGATTTTTTTCTCAGAATTCTGATTTTTTTTTATTAGAATTCTTATTTTTTTCTCAGAATTCTGATTTTTTTTCCTCATAATTCTGATTTTTTTCTCAGAATTCTGATTTTTTTTTTCTCAGAATTAAGACCCCCCCCCCCCCCCCCCCGGAATTCTGACATTGATCTCTGAATTGCTTAAACTGTTTAAACACCAACAGGCAAATCTAGTCTTAAAACTCAAATCTACCAAATAAATTTGGGACAGGCTTTCAGTGTGGATAAAGTGCAGGTTTACAAATCCTACAACAAGGAGGAAATGGTTATGTGATTATTTTCATAAGCTAACAACATAATTGACATACACATAAGAATGTTTGGTTATTTATTTGGATTTTGACGTTGATTGACACAGAATTAGAATTCCGAGTTTAAAGTCAGAATTCTGAGATTAAAATCAGATTTTTAAAAATTTTTTTAGTGGCCCTAATCCTCTTCCATACATTATGGCTAGATCATCCATTTCCCTTATGTAGCCTAGAATTAAATGTTGAATACTTGACTCTCTATATGTTTTGCCTGCATACTTATCCAGCTGATGTAATCATGTGAATGGGTTGTCATCTGTAATTTTCCAACCTCGTTGTTTACATGAATGATGTAAGGACAAAGCATTTTTGAGTGGGTTGAGTGTATGTCATTGCATCACCAGAAAATACCCCATGACATGTTGGAAACTCCGCAGAACTGTAAATAAATGCTGATAAAAGCAGCATATAGAAAAAAGAGATAGTGATAAACAATTAGTGGTTTAAGGGTAAAGTCAATGCTCAAATTTAAATATATTGATTGTTCAGATCTATATCAGATACCAAGGAGCAAATTTTGTCCATATTTTAACTGCGTGTATTTGCTGTTGTCAGCAAAAATGTTTTAGTGTCACCCATAAAGGAAAATGCAGCTTTCATATGAGCAATGAAAGCAGTTTTATTTCATAATTGTCACACACAAATCTACTGTCATAATGAAACACTTGCTGATGTTTTGATAAATTTTTTTGATTAGTCTTTTTAGCAGTTTAGCATCACCAGAGGCTAAAGTTAATGTTTTTGATCTCCTTAAAGTCAAAGCAGATTGCATTTCAAACAAATCATTACCAGTGTACAAATATGTGCAAAATTTAATGTAATTATGTAATTTAAAAGTTTTCATGTGAGCCACAATGAACTCTCTAATCTCTGAACGATGACGTCTCTCAGATGATTTGGAAACATCCTTCTTGCTGTTTCTGCTTTAGCTGTCCGGTACTGGTGCGATATTGACGAGTCATAACTACCACACACAACCACACTTCAAATGATCTGAACTGTTGCTTTCATGCTAATCTGTGGGAACTTGAAAAGAACCCAGGGGCATAGATGAATGGAGAAACTCCAGCTACATCGAAAAATTGCTAGGTGGTTTTCATAAACCTACGCCGCACCGTCCAGAACTCACATCAGTTTCCTGCTTGACAAGTAAATGAAAACACATCGAAAAAGACCCTGATATTGGGACTTTGATCGCTTTACACACAGTGACCCTGTTTTCTAGTTTTTCCATTTAACCCAAAGAAAGACACAGAAAAGCTGAAAAAGTGCTGGAACGTCTGACTCTTCTCAAAGATTTGGCTCTTTTTGCTTGTCTCCCGTTAGAGCTCACACCCCCCAAGTACGCTGCACCTGGAGTTAGTTAGAAACTTTATATTTCTGCCTAAATTAGCCTTTTTTTTTTTTTTTTTTTTTTTTGGTTCAGTGTTTCCATAGAAGCCTTTTTTTCTTACAGAAATGCAGTTATTAAAATTTCACTGACCTTTTGAACACAAAAGCCACAGGAAACAAAACAATGCAGCATGTTTGCGTTATTTAAATCTGTGGCTTTCAGAAGCTGCCTGTACCACTCAGCACGCTGTCAGGTTCTCCCCCTCACACACACACACAAACACACACACACCCCCCACTGTGTGAGCTTTTTTTCTCCCATTACTCCCACTACTTCATTTGGTAAGCCGCATGGTGAGCCCATCAAAAAAATAAGTCCCAGCCCCTGCTTGCATTGGTCTAAGCAGAATCGGCTGATAATTCGTCTCCCCACTCTCATTTAAACTGACAGATCTACTTAATTTGAATTTTCTAATTAAATTTAGCTTGAATTTTGACTTTAACCAAGCTTTAAATATTAAAATACACCATATGTTTCTTATTAAGTTACAGCTTTTGCTCTCATATCCATGAATGTGATCTGAACCACTCCTATATCCATAGCTGCAAACCTTTAACTGACCTACCAGGATATTGTGATATTGTTTACTAATATCTTTGTTTTTATGGTTAGAATACCAAAACATGCCAAGGCTATGCTGAACCTTTTGGCAGTTTATATATTTGTCAGTCAGCATTCAGATTAACGTGGGATCCTGCAGCACAGCACCATTCCTGAAACCCTATAGCCTACAGTATGAAGGAGGCAGTTCCTGATTGATGGGCGGCCTGGGTGAGCACTTCCTTCTGCAGCTGCCCCAACAAAACAAAATACAGGAAATGATCTCATTCCTTGGGCAGGATAAAGTGCATTGTAGGTAAGTCAAAAGAGAACAGAAAGGTCATATATCTTTTGAATCCGATGCTTTTTTATTGCCTCCCGGCTATGAAGGTTAGCGGGCTTCTTAAAAGAACAGGTCTTATTTGATCAGATCTTAGAAAGTTTTAGACACAATAGCACTGAAATTTTGAAGTTTATTACATATGTCAAGCTTAAAAAAACACAAGTTTTCTTAAAACATGAGGTATTTTACAACTATTAAAAACGTCGACAAAGTAAAAAAAGTTTTTAAAAAGTTACAAAACCAAAATATAACCCTACACAAAGAAGGAACTCAACAGCAACCACACAGAATATGATTACTTTTGATTTAGTGGAAGAAATAAATAGAAAATGTTTCTAATTAAGCATAAAAGTATAGTATTGTGATGTGTTTGGCATTACATAACTTTCAGGAGTCAAGAAGTCATAAATCCCTCATGAGATGCAGTAATAAGTAATCCACGTATGGAGTTACTCACCATTCATCATCTGCACTGAGAAAGGTCCAACTGAATGAACTTTCCAAATAAATGTTTCCCTGCAGTCCTGTAGTGTATCAAATGATAATCTTTACATGAAATGTGTTCTTTGGTCTTCAGATTTTCTCTTTAGGTCACTGTGTCTGTTCTGAGAGACATACTTATACAGTACCTCCACAATTAGTACAAGCTCTGGTAAAACTAAACAAAAAGACTTAAATTAATATTTTAATGCAGTAACATAATCTTAGATTGATATTTTAGAAAATTACAACTGAAACTAAAAAAAATATGTAAAAAACAAAAAAAAGTGGAATCACGCAAAGAAGCTGGTCAACAATTATAAGAAGAGTTTGACTGCTATAATGAATATTTTTCAATAGATTATTGAGATCTACATGGATACTTTTTGATATGCCAGTTTTTATAAAATGTTTTAATTGATACTCAGTTTACATTGTTTTCCTAACTTTTGAGAGATTTCTGCCTCATATTCAATCAGAAACAAACTTCTTGGTTGAATAAAAAATATTTCAAGTCTAAATCTGGCAGACGTATGAATAGTTTTGGGCTTAACTGAATGCTTTAGGCATTCACACTATTGAGATCCATTTTTTCTTTATTATTATTATTATTATGGTTGCTTCTGTACACTTTTCACCGTGCTACTACTTCTGCATTCTTTATGCTATTTTCACCATTCAACTTTTATACTATTCAGCTTATTCTGCTCTTTCCAGCTATGACTCATGTTATTTATAACTGTTACCAGGCAGCCTTTCGTGGCTGGATTTCCAGTGAGGAAGAAGATGTCAGGCAGGGTAAAGTGGAAGTAGCAGCTAGTTTATTCATGCTCAGCACCATTCAGACTAACAGCATCAAACACAGTCTTTCAAATGACACAATTACAGCCTTAAATAGTCACAGCTGATGAAGGACTAAACCATTTGTAGCAGGGAGATTTACCAACTTACAGCTTCCATCTATGAACATACATTCTATCAAATACAAATATTTACACACATATTCCCACTTTTAGTATTTTATTATTATTATTTTTATTTTTTTTTTTACTGACACCTAAGTCCCTAAAGCACCACAAAAACAATGTGCAAACTCCCCCCCCAACCCCCACTTTCCCATGGCCTCTCCCAGAACCTATAAATGGTATCTGGAGCCCTGGGGACGTATTTGTCCAAACACCCTGGAGAAGACACAGAAAACACAGGTGAGTCACCACCTCTTAGCACCACAACACTTTTCTTGCACTCACTCTTAACAGATTTTACACAAACATTTGCTTAAGTTTCAAAACGGTAGACCTTCTTTGCTCTGAATAACAATTCTTTTCTTCTCACAGACATCCACCCCACTTCTTAACGAGGAGCAGCTGTGCAGAGCCCGGAACAAAAGGCTACATGTTAATTTTTAAAATACTCAATAAATATTCAATAAATAGTTAAAACATCTTGTGTGCAAATGGTTCTTTAGGTGCAAATCCATGCTTAAAGCTCAGTGCTACATAAAGTGCTTGTTGAAGTGCAAGTTAAGCACAAAGGTGCTCTTAAAGTGTTTTACAAATTATTTTTATAAAAATAGTCCCAGTAATAAAGAGGTCTTCATTACTGGGACAGATTACATTCACAGGATCGTCACAGGTCAAAGACAGAAGACGGTACATGCATGAAACACGGCATGATTGTTCACTGCTGATTCCCGATACCGTCGGTGAAAGAATCATATCGACAGCCTTTATAGTTTCCGAGCCAGAGGACATAGTTTGAGACCTAGTAAAGACAAGTTTCAGCACTCATCCATTTTATCAACATTTTTCTCATCATTTCATTGCTTTAACATTATACTTTCAAAAATTTTAGTTGGTCAGGAACATTCCTCCATCCTTTCCAAAAAAAAAAAAAAAAAAAAAAAAAAAAGGTCCTTGGATGATCTCGATAGCCCCTATGGTTCTCGAGATATTGAGATTTGTTCGAAGGCTTTTCTCCCTGCTTAAAAGGCTTTGAGGCTAACAGTCAAAAGTGACACAGCTGCCAGTCTATTAAAAGCTCTTGTTGCTATAGTAACAGGCCAGCTGCAATATGAGCATTAACATAGTTTTTCATACTGAATGGAGGATGTTATTGTAGAAGAACACACCTGAGGTAGCCCTGGTAGCATATTTGCTAACATTAGCATTTTAGATCATTTTTTAAATGCTAAACCTAATATACTGAATGGAATGAGTTAACGTTAGTCAGTTGATGGCCCACACGTGACTGATAGCATTTTAGCTAATTTTAGCTTTAACATGAGGTTTTTTTCATACCGAATGTAGTATATTTGTATAAGTCAGTGTGCTAGATATGCCCCACATGCCATCATTAGTGTTTCAGCTAGCTTTAGCTTTTTAGTTTGTTCTAGCTGTTACATAGGGTTTTGCATATTGAATGGGGTATGTTACCTCAGGTCAACCTGCTAGTGATAGCCTATGTTAGTATTAGTATTCGTTAGTATTTCTGTTTGTTTTAACTTGTTAGCTCATTGTAGCTTATAAACTGCTGTGGCATCACAGTTTAGCTTTGTAAGCAGAGTTCTACATCAGTTGCTGGAATTTTTGGATTGGCTGAAAAGTTTTCAATCCTCGTCAACAGTCTCTCTATACTCCTTTTGCAGACTTTTGCTTTTTTCTGCTACTTCTGCCTATTTCTTACATTTCTGCAAGTCTTCTGCAGTTGACTTCAAATCCTTCAGCAAATTTCAACAAAAACATTCAGCTTACAAGATTCACTCTGCATTTTCGCAGGAAATGCAAATTTCTCTAGTTTAAAGCTGTTTTCTGAGGTTTCAACTTATTGTAGTGATAATTCCCATAAATATATACATTTCCTAAGTTTTACATGCAAAGTGATTTTACTGGGGAGCTAATTATTATTCCTTTTAATGTTTTGTCTTCTGCAGACAAAATATTGTTATTCAGTGTGTAAAACAATATGCTTTTAGACAGACTGCTTTTTATCAGAAGATGCAACACAGTTTCCATTTGTTAATTAGAGCTGGTTTGATTTCTGTGCAGCAGTTCTGCTGCAGCAGGTCTCTGTAAACGCTGACTTTTGCTGTGTTCGATTTACCTGGGAAGTCGTTACTCGGAGCGGGCTTTGATGTCAGACCTGAGGTAATGGCGTTCGGGTTAAGAAGTAGGAATTTCAACATGGTGACGCCCATAGACATTGTATGCAGTACCTCTTACAAATATCATTTTAAGCTGTACTGTCCACAAACAAACACCACTTTGCAGGCACAACAACTAACATTGATTCTAGATGCACTCCTACATGTGTATCTTGTAAAATAATCGTTTTTCCCATCACATATTACAACTGTTGATGTGAAGAGCGGCTGTATTGAACTGCGATGTCACCCATACAAGTCGTAACTGGGGATAGTCGGAGCAGCTCCCAATTTTCCATTGGGAAATCCCACTTTGGAGGGCTTTCCAGTTGAGTTTTATGACAGGGAAGTCGGAATTTCGCAGTTACGAGGACAACTCGGCCTAAATGTGACTGGTCATCGTTTAACATTCATCATAAAAACCATTACCAAGAACTGTAGCAGCTCATGAATACAGACAGTGCATGCCTTCTGGCTAGCAGGAGTGCATAAGCACATGTCACAGAAACACCCACTATTCTGAAAGCGGTCTGATGAAAAATTTCACATGAGGCTGAAGGTGGAGCAGAAACCTGAAATTCCACCTGATTTGCTCAAAATCAGAGAAGTTACAGACTACTTTCCACAATTGAGCTTAATGTTTTAAATGACTTGAGTAGGACTGGTGCAGCTTCCATCCATGTTTTGAATTAGGCAATCACAGAAAGTAAATCCTTACATAGCTTGAAGACAGATGATGATCTTCAGCCACCTTTGAAGACGAGCTCTGTGGTAAAAAATGCAAACCATGAAAGCTAAAGCTACTCCACAGACTGATGAGACTATACCCCAACTAATGCTTTGCTCTGGTTCTCTTGGAGGGGATTCAGCATCTGCATGGAGAAAAAGCATCAATGTTTCTGAAATCAGAACATGCAAATGGAATAAAAAACAAAAACGTGCCAATTTTTATGCAGTTTTATCAGATTATCTAAAAGGATTGGGGAAAACCAGATAAAACACATACTGATGTGATTTTAATAACACTTTCTTAAAGTATGTTAAAAGACTAAATTGGAGAACCAACTCTAGAGAATAACCCCACCTTTAACATTAACCCCTTGTCTCTCCAGGATGTTTTCTCTGCTTAAACTCATTATTGTGAAATAACCCCCTAAACTGCTTACTGTAGTCGATGAGGATGGAAATATGGTTGAAAAACGTGAGTTAAAAATGAGTAAGAGTCAAACTGAAGATGGATTTTGTTCCTCTACACACTCATTACACATCTTTCCCTCAAAGTAAAACCATTGCATCACTCCACTATTGCCCCTATCAGTGTTCCCACTTCATATGTTGCTTCGTAATGATCAGGCTTGTTTTTCTGTTACTGCACGTTTAGCATTTCATTACAACAAACAGCCAGAGGTTTATTTCCCTTCAACACTTTAAAATTACAATAAAACACACACTGGAGGTCAGTTTCTACCATAGGTAATATTTGAGGTGAAAAAGGCAAACAGTTTTTTTTTTTTTTTTTAGTGTTATTTACACCCAGAGGACTGACATCACAGGTGCTAGAGTAACCAGAAAATTGTAAACAACCAGGATTAAGAATAAAATGTGAATATCCAAGTGATCAGCTGATGTTAATGTTATCTGGTAGATTTCTCTGCATGATTGGGATTTGTGCCATATTCTGTTTACACTATCCCCTAGATAAGGTATGTGCTGCAATTTATGAATATAAATCAGATTTTAACAGTTTCTTTCACTCCTACTACCAAGAGATCTGACTGACTTCTTAATGATTCCTTTTAGGATTGACTGAAATGATGCAAATGGTATAGGCCTGTGGTGTCCAAAAATCGCCAAATTAAAAGTACTCAGGGGTCATTTTTCTGTTATTTTTTTTATTATTAAAAATGCTAAAGAATTTTATTGTGAATTATTTCCCTTTTATTTGCTTAGCAATAAATTAAACATGCAAAATATTATCCAAAGAAAGTGGAAAACAAATAATTGAAAATCAGAAAAAGAGTCTCAGACGTTTGCCTAAATAAAAGATGGGTGAAGACTTACCTAATTATTTGGGTCAAATGTTTTCTGTATTGTTGGTCTACAAAATGCTTGCAGTCTATTCCTGGCAACAAGAACTGGAACCTTCTTCTAAAGCGCTTGTATTTAGCCAAGTTTAATAAATGGGTCTGCCTACATCTGTTTATAAGTGAAAGGTTGCAGGATGATTTTCACTACTTATTATAAAAGCAAAAAAAAAAAAACAAACTCGGCTAATAAATAAACGGTACTCAGTATTCACAGTTTTACCAATTCGAGGATTTTTCTGACATGACTCCAGCTTATCCGCGCAGTTTTTTGTAGAGCATATCAAAAATAACCGAAAGAAAATCCAGCTTTGGAAACTGAAATACGTGGACATGATGTTACCTGACGCGCCATTGGCTGGCATTTGGAAAGCAGCCAATCCAGGAGCACCATTTATTGTCCTTGGTGCCGATTGGCTGAACTCCCAAGAGCGGAGATCAGGATGTTAGCATCTGCAGTCGTGCTAAGATGGTTTCCAGTGTGCGTATTAATGCATGTTAAGGTGTATTTGGTGTTTGAAGTAATAAAATACACAGTTATAAGCGTCTTTAGAAGAAGTTTCAAGTATTTGGGAATTTTTGCTAATTGCAGGTGGCTGTGGTCCCTAACCTCCATGAAATTATTCTAACCGAAGCACTTTAACAACATTCAGATTAATTTCGGGGCTAAGTCTTGTCCTTTAGTTTAAAATCCACTGACCTCCACTGACACTTACCTGGAGTAGCTGCGTCGCAAGGTGCGTTGCTTGACAGATTATCATTTCCTCCAGTCGTAACATTCAGAACAAAATGTTCTGTGGACCAAAAACAAACAGGGTGACTTTTTTTTCTTGTCTAAAAAAAACTTAAATCTAACTCTTGTGTGATTTTTTTTTTTTTTTTTTTTTTCACCTCTCATTTGAAGTCTCCACTTCCCAGTGACCTCGTCAAAGTTAGCGTTCAAGAAACAGATGTAATTCCCGGAGTCTTCTGTTTGGACTTTGGACAGATGGAGTCTGATCTTTGCTTCTTTGGGAGCATAATTGTCAAAATGGACCCGTCCTGCAAACTGCTCAGCAGGAGACCCAGAGGAACCGCTTACTGTGTCGTATACAATCTTCACAGAGTCAGAGTGAAATTCACAGATCATGTTGATGAGAGTCAAACTGGTTTTCGTGTGAGTGCTCCATTGAATGGTGATGTTCTCGTTTTCTTTGGCCCTGTAGACCACTGAGCCGTTCATGACGCACATCCCTTCAGAGGAGAAAAAGTTCAAATCAGTAACGTTTTTATGTGTATCTCTAATCTGATTGGAATAATCTTAGAATCAAATAATAAAGAGCTATTGAGTGTAAAAACTGACCACAGAGATCACAGATGAAGAGGAGGAATATCATCCTCCACTTCATGTTTTCCTGCAACAAGAGACGGCTTCATTAAAGGTTTGTTTGACAAGTTTAACATAAACGTTGTAAAAAAAATGTTTTACAAAAATTTTGTTTAAATATTAGTGTGTTTGTCAGGATCTGCACATTTTGGTTTTGTTTCTCTGTTAAGTTCTTAGTCTGAGTATCCAGTTACCTTTAGATTATGTTTATTGTCCTGTGTTTTGATCATTGTATCTTGTCATCCTGTGTTTCTTATATTTATTAGATCAGTTATGTTTTGGTTCAACTTTAGTACAGACTTAATTATCCTTTGCTTCTGTTAGATTTTGCTTCTGTCATTTCTTTGTATTGAATCCCAAGTTTCCCTAGTCTAGTTTATCCCTTTGGTTTGTCCAGTTCTTAGCTTGGTTATCTCAGTCTCTTCTTAGTAGTTCCAGTTATTTCCCTGTGTCAGCAAAATTTCCAATCCAGTTGACTACACTGTGTCAATGCAGTTATTTTAATTTATTAATGAGTAATATAATGAATATCATTCAAATCCAGCATCCTGTGTGCAAAGTTACAAATAGGTGAAGCCAAACTAAAGATGGTTGTAAAAAAATGAACTATACCTCAGAGAAACTATATGTCCATATTACATAACATCCTACAATTCAAGGAGGTGTGCGTTCTTTGTACCCTAAATTAGCATTTATGAACAGATTTGATCTCAAATACCTATTCATCCATTTCCTAATCTAGGATTTTAACAAGACCACAGAACACAGTGGGTTTTTGTCAAACTTAAATGTTTAATCAAACAAGTTTTAACATCAAAGATCCAGATTTCAAATGGTTTCATTTATTATTGGGTTGCAATCCTTGGCTGCAGCAGCTGTCAACGGTTTTCAGTCACTGTCTTTTAAGTCGCTGTGGAGGAACAGTCATACCGATAGGTCTTTGTTCTGCTGCATAAACTGAGTCTATTTTCAGTTTAACGTCACAAACTGATGCCCAGACTTTGTTTTTCTGGTAGAGAGCAGAACTTTCCGACAAGCCGTTCAGGTCCTAGAGCAGCTAAGCAGCCCCAGACCATCACACTACCACCACCATGTTTTACAGTCAGCAGGTTTACACTAGATATACCGTGACGTACACCGCTAAAAACCTCCCCTCATGTCTCGCCAGATCACCGAATATTTTTCCAGAACAGTGGTTTTGGGTTTAAAATTTTCCCATGGAGGCCATTTGTGCCCAGCCTGCTTCCTATTACTGAATCAGGAGCTGTGACCTTAACTGAGGTGGCTGTGGCCTGCAGGGCTTTAAATGTTAAGATATGATAAGATATACATACATATGATCAAGTGATCAAAATACCCACTATAAAAACATAAAGACAATATGGTGCCCGCAGTGCAAAACGTCTCCTTGTCATTGTTAGCGGAAACACATGCTAGGTAAGTGGCTACACAGTATTAAAAAAAAAGCCCAAAAATAACACTAAGTCACATTTGTAGTACAAGTGACTGATTAAAAAGGCACAATGTTTGAGGCTGGGGGGTATAACAGCATAATACAATGTGCAGCACATACTCAGACACAGATAGTAACAAAGTGATGCTATCATGTCAGTGTGGATTGAATCTCTGAAAAATGTTTCCAGCAGCTTGTTGAATCTATGCCATGAAGAAATAAGAGTCTTCTCAATGCAGAAGATGGTCCAACAGGTGCACTAATTAGCAAGGTGTACTAAATAGTGTTTTTGAGCCTGTGTGGATTTGAAAGAATCAGCAGCAAAATCAAACTTATGCACCGACTTCTTGTTTTCTATGTTCATTAAAGCTGCTTGTTGCCAAATGGTGCAAATTCTTCTTTAAAATCACAAAAAGAATTTAATTTTTACGTCCATGACGAGGAAAGTTCTCACGGCGCTGCAGACGCATATGTTGCTCACACCCTGAGCGCCAGTCGTGTTGTGAATGAAGCTGTTTGCATTCATCTGTCTCTTCACTTACCTCACAGGATTTACCGACAGACGTCTACACATCCTGTGGTGACCAGAATGTTTCCTGTGCGGGGCTGTATCTGCTCACCAGCAAGCAGTTTATGGATCTGCAGAAACCAGGAACAAGCAGTGAATAATTCTGAATTCTGAACTGGATCAGTTTCCAGTTGAAAGAAAGATTTAGCTCATTGAAGTTTCTAAAATGTGAAAACTGAGAAAACGTTAGGGTTTCAACAAACGGTTGTAAGATAAACATTCATGATCTAGGAGGTCTAACCGACTTAGTTTCTTTTTGAGCAAAGAAAACCAAGAAATCACTGGAACAACAATCATCCAAGTTCTTTTCATTCGTCCCTCTTCCTCTGCAGAAAGGAAAACTGAATTTCTGAGTAAAGTTAGCTTTAAAAATTGTCTGCAGCACAGACTTGATTATCATTTGTTTTAGTTTCAATGTGCTTAAAAGATCCTACAGAGATGGATGAAGCAAACGTCTGTTCTGGCAGAGTAGAGAGAAGAGCGGAGGAGCAAAAAGCAAACTCCACATAAAAGTCTGTAAAGGCTACTGCTGCTGACTCTGATGCCATCAGGTTGCCAGTTTGAAAACCTGTGAGATTGATGACTAGTGATGATTTGTTGAACAAAAATGTCAACACTTAAAAAAAATCAAGTGCTGCTTAACTGCGCAGCATATGAACACCTCATAAAAATCGTTCAGGGAGACTCCAGATGATCAACAAGACAAGAGATTATCGTCACAGAATCCAACCCTTCTCAGAAAACACCACTTTTCATTTTCATCCAGAAACAAATAATGCTATTTTGTGGATCTAATTGCCCTTCCATACTCAATAGTTTCAAATTATGAGACAAATTAAAAGCTTATTTAAGCTTTATTTATTTACTGATTATTTCCAACACAAAAGGAAGGGTCCTATGAAATGTTTGGGTTTTTTTCCCCAAATTTCATTTTTTCTGTTTTTATTTTTGATTTTTTTCCATTTTAGCTATATTTATTAACCCAAAAAGGATGTAATTATAGTGTGAATGAAAAAATGAACCAATCAATAGCAAGAGCTCAACATTTACTGTTATTCAGCTTCACAAATAGACTGTAGCGGTTCAACACAACATTGGTTTCACAAGGTGTTGAATGATTCTCCCTCATTTTTTTTTTTTTTTTTTTTTAAAAGAACCCAAACATCAAAACTAAATCTCATTTTTAACTTAAAAGAAAATCTCCCTTTTTAAAATGCTTTAGAGTCGAACTGAACACCAAAACATTTGTCACAGAAAAAACTGCAAAAAGTAAAAGCTTGTGCTCACTTCCACAATGATCAGGACATTTATTCATTTTTATTTCTTCCTTCTGTCACAGAAATCTCCATTGAAGTAAAGACTGTCAGAAGGAGAGGAATAAGCACCGTCAGCTCTCGCTTTTACTGATTTTATTTAAATGTTCAAGAGTTAGCAGACGCGACTAGCTGCAGCTAGCTAGCTTCTTCCCGCGTCTCCCACGAACATCACAACATGTAGTAGTTTTAGGTGTTCACATAATGTCATTAATTTTAATCAGCCAATCTAAATTACACCAGATCACGTCGTGATCTATTTCTGTTCCTAAGTGGTTGCTTCTGTCTTCAACTTTCTCTCAAGACAGATTTATAGTCTTTACTGTTTTATAGTCTAGGCGCGGGCGCAACCGTTGCGCATTTGCCGCGAGCTCTGCTGGGGCACCTGGTCGCGCGCCTCCAAATTTTTACCTCAAACTGGACGGTGTTCTTGCAGAGCAGGTGTTTATATGACCCCTTTATGAGGGCTCATTTTCGCACCAACATGTGCGTGGCGCATAAAAGCCACACCGCTTTCTCAGCTCGTGTGTTTGTGCTCAACGCGAACTTAAAGAGACGTAACTAGACTCAGCCTTTAGCAGGAGTAACTCTCCAACTCCTGGTATACATGGTGAAGGTCCAAATGTTCAGAATGGCCCATGTGCTTCATGCTGTGGCCCTGGCACGCAGCAACAATCACCCCTGCTGTGTAAGACAGAGCTTGGCAAGGAAATACGTACACGACTGATAGAGAGAAAGGCACAGTTGATAAAGATTGAAGGATGGAGAGACAAATAAAAAAGCTAGAAATGAAAAGGGATAAATAAATATGGTACATAGAAGATTAATAAAGTACATTTTTAAATATTTTTCCTTAGGAATATTCTGTCGAATATTTAGACATGTGCAAGATGTGTTAGAGTACCTCTTCTCTAACCTACATATACTTTGTACTAATAGTCGTTACATTGATTACAGAAATGGTTTGTTCTACAGAGAGATTGCTATTTTAAAAAGAAAGTGGCAGTGCACTGATTGCAGTTATCTGGCCAATCGTCAACGCTCAAACCTGGTAATCAAGTAGCAGAGGACTTACAAAAATCGACATATTTACCTGTGACTTTAATTCGCAGAATAAATTGCATTAAAATGAATATACTACCCAGGCTGCAGTAACTCTTCCAGTCACTACCTATTCTAGGAGCTCGTAATTTCTTTAAAAATCTTAATAAACATATCAGAACATTCATATGGAATGGAGAGACCCCAAGGATCTCCTAAGAAAAACTTGCTTGGGATTATAAATTTGGTGGTCTTAAGTTACCCAAACCTGGAAAAGTACACCTTGGCTGCTCAAACGCGATTTGTCTCCTTTACTTCGAGAAAGAAAATGTATTTGTATCCTGGATTTATGTGGGTTTCCATGACAGTAAATGGACACCCACAGCTATTTGGAACAGAACTGACAAAGCAATTGGACTAGAAACTCTTGAAGCAGAACAGACTCATACCTACTTCACTGGATAAGAGGATTCTGGATCAACGGCATCAGAAAGGTGTTTGTTACCTGTGGGACTGCGAAGAGGACCTGAAGAAGTATGATCTATCCAGTAAAAATTGTTTGTTTGTTTTTTTTCTTATCTCCAACTGAGATCCTTTCTTAAAGCTTCTTTGGATCCAAAGGTGGACTTACCTGCTCCAAGCGCCCTGCAGAAACTTCTTCATGAAGGAAACTTGCCTCGCCATATCTCAAAAGTATATTCAACTTTAATGTGGGTTGCTTCAAAGCCGCGGTTGCACAGGTCAAAGGAGAGGTAGGAGACCGACTTACATGTAGCAGTTGATGCAGTACTACGGTCTGAATTATGTCAAAAATGTTAAAATGCGACCATTAACTACAGATACAGGTCGACCCATTACGACTTTCTCCATCAAACCTACATTACGGCACATAAATACAAACCAGCTATCTCATCTGTGTCTTAGATGTGGCTTTGAAGAGCGCTTATTGCTACACCGTACGTTGATTTGCAAAAAAGTAAACACATTCTGGCATGACTTCTCTAACATTATAACGAAAAATATTTTCATTGCCATTAGATCCCCTGTTATGTTTATAGGAAAAGAATGGGGTACACCATGAAGAAAAAGTCAGCAGAAGGTCCTGGGATTGGCTCTATGTGTGGCCAGAATGTAGGCCTGAAACGATTAATCGTGATGACTGATTCAGTAATCGATCGTTAACTGGAGAGTACAGACTCAAAAAAAAGGCGAATTGCTGAAGAACGACATATTCAGAGCAGTAATTAAGCCGAAGTTGCACAAAAAATACACACATTTTGCATTTAAGATTGAAAAAAGCCCTTTGTGTGTAAATATGTTCCACCCAGAACCCATCAAGTGGCATTCTTAGCTTCACCTGGTTCAAATTCTGTAATAAAGAAAAAACTACAAACAGATATCGATATATCGATGTTAAGTAAAGCAGAAGGGCCTGAGCTTAAAAGTACTGTTAAGAACTGCTTTTTTTTAGCTGCAGGTGCATCCTTTGCTACAAGTGATCACCCGTTCACTAAAGGAATGCTGTTATTGTATTTTAGGCAATAAAAAATGAAAAAGTCTTAAATGAGAAATCAGCAGAATGTGCCAATTTATCCGTTTAATCGTCAGAATGATCAACAGAATAATCGAGAATTAAAATAATCATTAGTTGCAGCCCTAGCAGAAAGCGTGGACTCTCTCTCTTCCTAGATGGTTCTCAGAGAGTTAAATAAAAAAGTTATGTTTCACAAACTTACAGTCATCAGTTTCAGCTTTTGTTTCCCTCTCCTGTATTTTTTTTCTTGGGTGGGTCTGGAAGAGGAATCGAGATGTTGCTTATATGTTGTTCATGTTTCGCTAACTTGAAAATCTTCAAGTATTGCAACAGACAGAAAAAGACTGATTCAGCAGTTCAGTTGCCAAACCTAAAAAGTGTTTTTTTTTTTGTTTTGTTTTGTTTTGTTTTTTTGACTTCCTGACATCATCTACATGATTTTTTTGCCCACTCTTCACAGCTTTGCTTCAGTGTAATGAAGTTTGACATGTATTTGCTTACATAAAGATCTCTTAAAGTCCCATCACAATCACTGCCCCAGTGATGAACAGTCACGTTTTTCTCTTAAATACACTAAAATCCGCTCCCACAAACCGGTTTTTGTATCTGCAGGCAGCATTAATACTTTTGAGGAGCGTTTATCAGATGAGAAATTATGTACATTTGTACAATTCTTAAAAAAAATACCTGCAAAGATGTTACAAGGCTAAAATCCCTGGATGGAAATTGCCCGGAGGAGGCTGTCTGCAGAAAAGTGTGGCGCTCTCTCCGTTTCGTTTACCGATATGCTTAGGGCTGGGCGACAAACCGATTTTATCGAACAATCAGATTTTTGGTTTTTGAAGATTTAATTTTTGGAAAATCGGGATTTTTTTTTTTTTTTTTTTTTTTTTTTTTTTTTTTTTTTTTTTTTTTTTTTTTTTTTCCCACCAATGCGTTCCTTGGGTTTCCACAGCTCAGAGTGGTGTCACAAGGCGGTCATCTTGTTTTAAAGTTTTTATTTATTTGGACTTTCAATTCAGGTCAACTCTATGACAGAGTATCAGGGCCAGGCTACCATTTCTACATTCTTTAAGTCCAAGAATAAAGTCGTAGTATTACAAGTATATAGTTGTAGTGATACGAGAATAAAGTTGTAGGACAATAAAGTCAAAATAATGCGAGAGTAAAGCGCTAATATTACCAGAATAAAGTCAGAATAATAATCATAATAATAATAAAGTCGAAAAATAAAAAAAACTAAATGAGGAATGTTGAGCATCTTGTGAAGTTATACTTTGGAACTGGTTTTACAGATAAGATAATACTTCAAATTTGAACATATCAGCATGAAATAATTTTCAGCAGCAGCACTATGAAACCAGCAAACGACGAGTCTGGTTTGAAGAAAACCACACAGACTGAGCTTCTCACGTTAGAGCTCAATAACCAGAAGCTTTTTTTTTTTTTTTTTTTTTAATTATTATTAAAATTACTTTTTTCTTGCAATTTTAAGACGTTCTTCTGGTAAAATTCTGTCTTTATTCCACTAATATTATGACTTTATTCTTGTAATTAAATAAACATTCTCGTAGCCTGGCCCTGATCCTCTGCCGTCCAACTCATAGAAGGGATGATCGAAATAAAAGCCACTTTTTGAAAATATTTTCTAATTTCTTTTTTTAGAAAAGAAAGCGAGATATTTTTTTTTTTTTTAAATCGATTAAAAACGGTGTCCCCAGGTGGTCTGCGCTGTGTGTGTAAGTACGAGCATCCTGGAACCACGTGTTCAGCTTGGGATGAAGTAGCTGCTTTTAAATGTAGTGTTGTGTCTTTATTTTTTTACAACCAAATGCAGTGAAATTAGAAAAAAAAACTGTAGAAACATGTTACTTGTTACAACGACATTATTGGAGTAAAATCCTGTAGCCATCACACATTTGGCCTGACAGTCTGCAGCAGCCAACTTGTGGAAAACACGCAAGACTTTCAGGAGAGGTATTCTGTAAATTTAATTTTAATTTTTCAGGTTGTCTCTGTTTTAATAAAAGCTCACACAAATTTAGCCATTTCAAAGTCAGATTTAGTAAAAGGCTGATATTTTCCCTTCTGTCTCTAAGCTCTCGCTAGTTTACTTAGATTGTTTTTTTTTTTTTGTTTTTTTTTTATTTCAAATCCCACTATAAAACACATTTGTCTGCCTGGTGAATACTGGATTTATGTGATTCAAACTAAATAACAGTAAAGAGAAAACAGCTCTAATGGCTTTAATTTGGATCATTTCCTCAATGGCAAGCTAAAGCCATGTGGTAACTATCTTAAAACATTTAAGAGCTCGGATGAGGTTGGTTCTCTCATTGATCCTGGCTTCAGTTGTCATATGAGTACAAGTTAATTTAAAACACAGTTACCTTCACAGAATCTGCTTTAGTAACATCATTAGAGGCTCTAAATTCCTTAATTCTGTTGCTCCAACATCGAATAATGTACAAAAATTACTGCAGATTTAAAATAATGTTTTAAATATGACGTGTGATAGTTTGCAAGGTACTGATGGAAAAAAAAAAATTCTATTTTTTTTAATCATAATTTCGTTTATTAAAACTCCATGGAAAACCAGCCTCACTGGGTCTATTATTTACCATTACCTCTAAAAACGAACACGATTTAAATTGTGAACAAAGACCTTCATCTTTAAATTAATAAAGGAACATCATGCATGATGTTTCAAGGATGAGCATTTATTGAATGATTAAAAAGTGCGATCATCGAGTGGAGTCCGCCGTAATTTTCTCAGTTGTAGCGACACCGAAACCGGTCCGCATGCGCTTCCCTATTAATAAAGCGAGATTTACACTGTTGCATCTAAAATAGAAGCACATTCTTCTTCTGTCTTCACCTTTATACATGTAAATAGTAGAGAACATTTTTGAGCGTTTTGCAACATCTCCTACCTGCAAATGCCTCAACATATTTGATGCACGCCACGGTAAAGTACTTCCTATTTTTTGTAATCGCGCTGCTTCCATCCCGCCTTTCAAAACTCCCAAATAACGTTTACTGAGATGCTTTAAATGCTAGAACGATGGTAATGCTTTCAGTCTGCGGCTGCACCGCACACTAAATCTAACATTTTCATTTAAAGTGCTACAAAGTTACTTTCGGGCGGCTTTTACGATGAGGAAGTAGATATTTCCAGTCTTACCAGGATATGAGCAGGTCGCAAAGTCAGGAGGCAGATGATAGCGATTGTTCTGCAGCTGCTCTCAGTCTGTGGCGAAGAGAAAAAAAAAAAAACCCTCAAAAACGTCGTTTCAAGGCGTGCGGAGCTTTGAAACCGCTCGCCTTCACTGGAGGACAGGTAAGCAACGACGGGCACCGAGCGTCAGCCAATCAGAGGCGAGCATGAACGAAATCCAAGAAACTAACGGGGCTTGAGCCGCGCGCAAACGCGAAACCGCTTTCTGTGAAAGTCCCGCAGAAGTCGGTTCGCAGATCTCTGAGCAGCACCAGTGTCTCTGGAGGGGATGTCAGTTTCACCCCGGATTAATAACTGTAAAAGCCCCACCGCCAGATAAATAACCACAGATTAATGCACTAATCTGAATAAAAGTGGCTGAACATCTGCAGCTTTTCTTCGCGGTGCAGTTTATGTGGAAATGTGAGAAATATGAGCGGAGGCGTGACAGATCCCCACGGTCACGGAGTTCCGACAGATTTGCGCAACAGTGAAAAGATAAAGCGCTCGTCTATTCTAAGTCTGGCTGCTGCTGACTTATAAACGTTTCAAGCGAGACACCTGAGTGTACAGAGCCTTTCCAAAGAGGTCACACACCCTGGGCCTTTTCACATTTTTCCAACGTTGCTCACTTTTATACATATCGGGGGGGTTTATGTGACGCACCCACGCAAAATCATCGAGTGAGAAGTGTGGTTTGCCTATATTTTCATCCTTCTTTCAGCTGGAAATCACAATAAAATCCTGCGCAACCAAGTGGCTTTAATATTCACCTAATTAGTAAACAGAATCCCCCTGTGCGTGTTTAAGCCTCGGCATAAATGCACCGGTTCTGTGAAGGCGTTAGAGCATCAGTGATCATCATTTCGAGCAGGGAATACTGCAGAGAAGTTCAAAATAGAGTTAGGCTTGAAAGCATAGGTCGCTGATGCAGATGGACACGTTTTCATCTTTTACGGCGACATTTTTCAACAGATCAATAACATCTGTAAAAAATAATTAGGTGCAAAACAATAGATTCCCGTATATAAATGAGGTTTCTACATTCACCTTAATTTTTAGATGAACTAGAACCACAAACACGGACCTGCTTTTACTCAAAAGCAAATCTTATACTGCCCAAATAAGAAAACGATCAACCGAAAAAAATGTAGAAACGGTGGGGCTGACTGATAATAACCAAATATTTTCTCTAAAAATTAGACTATTTTTCTGATTTCAATAAAAATCTTGATTTTTCTGAGATTATTCTTGAGCAGATAAAATAAAAAAGGCACAAAATGTTCTGCATATACTTGAGATATCCTCTAAAGCACTTAGAACTGCTTTATTTTAATTGTTCAAATATACCTTAATATGCATTAATATAGACAGTGAAACCCACCTTGGCCTCACCACAGAATGGAATATCTACAGTCATCCTTATTTCAGCGCTTATAGGTACAGCCAATCAGCATCAAGGAAAAATGAACATCTCTTCTGGATTGGCTGCTTTGCAAATGCCAGCCAATAGCGTGTCAAGTAGCATTTTTTTTTTTTTTTTTTTTTTTTTTTTTTTTTTTTTTTTTTCGGTTTCCAAAGCTGTATTTTCCTTTTTAAATTTTTTAGATATGGGCTACGAAAAAATATGCAAAGGTGTGTCTCCACTGTATTTCAGAAAGTGAAACTTATTTATTATTAAAACTAATAACACATAGAATAGAATATGTCCAGCCTTTATTTCTTGTAGTTTTGATGATTATGGTTTACAGATAATGAAATACTGAAATTCAGCGTCTCCGAAAATTACATTATTGTGAAAAAGTTACATATTGGAAACTCGTGGTGTCCCGCCCAATCAGCTAATTATGTCGAAACAACTGCAAAGGTTCCCTGAGCTTCTAAACCATCTCAGTCTGGGTCAGCAGGCTGAACCACTGGTTCCCTCCACAAGCAGGGCACGTCCAAGAAACGGTCAATTCCAGCAATAATTAGTTCCGTCCAGCCGAGTTGGGGATCTGAAAACAGTCAGACCTCTGTCCACCACCAGCTGAATCTGGTTTAGTTGTTGTCGGATCAGCTGGCGCAGCAGCTCCGGCTAATTTCTCTCCAGTGCCTGGATGAAGGTGAAACTCAGCAAGCAATGGTCCCACATGGAGGCAGCACCCTGTGGCCTCTTGGAGTTGGGCCTACTGAAGCTCCAGGACTTCTATACCACCCTGCAAGGCCTTTCTCCTTTTTCTCTACTCTGGTTTTATCTCTCCCCCCTTTCTGTGGGCTCTCCCCAGCAAAGTGTGTGAGTCCCTACCAGCTGGATACTTCCACCGAGGCCAGTATTGCAATGGAAAACTCTACCAGCGACTGAGGCACGACACAACTCCAGGATCAGGCGCTCTCAAGTCTGAGAGAATTCCTCTACAAACAAAAATCCCAACGTTTCCATGTCGTCTTCAAGCACCAGACCCAAACCACCCACCTCCAGAACCATCAGGACTGAACCAGCGTCCTCTTCTGAGACCAGTGACAGACCAGTGGCAGACCACTGCAACGTACTCGCCTGCAGCGGTCCTGACATCTCTCCTTTACGCCCTGCTCACATCCTGAAACCAGAATCATCGGTGACTTTACTGGAATTTTAGTGTTTATCATCTTCTTAACTTATTTTTAGTTACTATAGGATCACTTTGGTTTCAAACAATACCCCTGCACTGAAACAGACTTTTTTCTGCATTAAGAAGGTTTTTCATTGGTCCGATAATATTCTCATTTTAAATGTCATGTTTTCCTTAGCTGTAAGCAAGAAATCCTCATCATTAACTTAAATACAAGCGTTAAAAGATCTGTCTGTGCGAATTTAATCTATATTATGTGTTTAACTTGGGAGCTGAGGCACTGAAATACATGAAGTTTTCATTAATTTTCCAATTTATTGAATATGACTGTAGTTGATGCAGTGAGGAAGGCTCAGAGGGAAGTTCTCGCACACTACTAGCTGCCTCTTTCATTGAGGCAGAGTAAAATGACAGGCAAAAATAGATAACAATAAATAACATCTGAGAGGGTGTCTTCCACACCTTCAGCCTCGAACGATCCTTCCTGAAAAGGCAAACGTGCAGATTTGTCTGCACAAAAACTGTTGATGTGCAGAAAGTTGCATTTCGTGTTAAAATGTTAATTTGACAAAGGAATTCTTATTTTTTTAAGGCATCTTTTAATTTTGTTTGAATCGACTACAGCATGGTGCATATTATGAACTAAAGAGTTTATTTTCCAACACAATGAGAATCGATTTGAAAATCGATAAGGAAACAAATTGATGAGTGAGGTCGATAATGGAATCGGCACCAATAAATTCTTATCAATTCCCATCCCTGCTTGTAGCTCTATTGTGTTTAGATCTGACTCCCCACTCTGTGAATCATATCATCCCATCATAACTCGAACATTATAAAGTACCTAAACCTGGTCTACAGACAAAACGTTCAATATCAACTTTAAAAAGCGTTTAAACGGAGTTCCTCAAGTCTCGTTTCTTGGCCCATTTCTGTTTTTATTGTAGTTGTTGTACCAAGGGTCCATTTTTAATGGATGCAGTAAAAGTATTAATTTAAACCTCCTTCACGTACAAACATTTGTATTCTTGGACCTTTAAAAGATCACACTCCATCTTCTGTGGAAAAGTTTGGTGCAGTTTTGCCCACATCCTTTCCATCTACCTCTACAAAAACCAACCTTTGTCTAGTTCAAATGTTCCAGGGAGGTCAAAGGAAGGTACCAAGGGAGAGTTACATCATGTCAGAAACTATACAATGTTTCTTTTTCCAATTAAGATGATGTTTGGGACTCCTTTGTGTTTTGTTCCAGGAAAAGTCTACTTTTTCCCTCACAGATAAATAGATACCGTTTCTCCATCTCAACTACATTACTGTAAGTTCTTCTATGCACAATTAGGATCTGTCTTCTCTCCATTGCGGTCAGAAGCTACAAGCCTGCTGCTCATAAGAACCGAAGTTTCAGCATCTCGGCGGTGTGACTTTTAGGCCTCACACCACTGCCTTCCTGTTTGCTGATTTTAATCTCCAAATGCTCTGAATATTCTGACTCCACCGTGTCATCCTACTTCATAAAACAATTAGTCAAACCACCATTTTTCCTAATTGTTCCAAAACATGAACACAGCAGCAGAAATAATCCCGTATTTGGAGTTGAAGCCTCGTCTAGAATTTGACACTTTAATTTCATCTCATGACTGTTTTACCTTTTAAGCTTTGCTTATTACACCTGCTTTGCTTTGCTGTGCTTTTATTGACCCTTATGTAGTATATATTGTGTTTGCTTTTTATGCATACTGGCGCAACTATTGTTTTAAAGTATGGAGTCTTTAAAAAGAGTTAAAGTGCTGCACTTAAAAGAAAACTACAAGTCAGATTTGGTTTCTCAGTTTTAATGGTATTTAAACCTGGAGAAACTCACAGAAAGATAAAGTTAGAAAGTTTTATTGACATAAATGCACAAAAGTTTTTTGACGCAGGCCCTGAGTATAGCGATGAATGTGAATGAGATGCCCCCTCCCCCCGGCACCCGAAGAGGCTGAAGGAATGAAGAAGTCTGCTGGAGCTGAGAGAATCAGAGGTGGAGAAGGGGTGGAGGCGGGTTGTCGCTCGGCTGGAGAGCAGATGAATCCACAGATGAAAGACCTAGTAAGAGACGCTGCTTATTAGAGAAGTTTTGCTATATAAGCGTGCGGTTACTGTGAGAAAAGAAAGGTGACAGATTAAAACCAAAACTAAACGATGCACACACCGTCAGACTGAGAATGAAGATTCATACCACCCACAGATCTAAGAGATTCCAGAAGATAGAAAGATGCCAACAAGAGCCTTACTCATTTCCAACTAACTGTAAATCTTTTTACTGCCAAGTCCTCCCCCGTCCCCCCCACGGTTTACAACAACCTGTTTGTTGTTGTTTTTTTTTTTAATCTGAACAGTTTTATCGATGGAAACTGGAAAGATTTGTGAAATTTTAATTGAAATGATTAATTCGGTGCTAAAGGCACAGTCACAATGAACTTGAATTATTTTTAAAAAGCACGAAAAATTTGAAGCTCTGGCTCTCATAACCAGCATGGTGTCGGTCGGGGTGAGAATGACACAAAGCCAGTGATGCTTGATGTCCGTGTTAACTGATGATTAGTTGCAGTTTTCTTCCAAAGTCCAACAATACTTGTGAATTTTAACGACATTGTTAGTCTTTGGGAGATCGCTCAGACTGAAGACTGTTAGTCTTTGGTTAATAATTGACCCTTTATGCAGGCTGCATGGTGGAACAGTTGGTAGCACTGCTGCCTTGCAGCGTGAAGGTTTGAATCCCTGCCTGGACTCTTTCTGCATGGAGTTTGCATGTTCACCCTAACATGAAAGTTAGGTCAGCTGGATCCTCTAACTTGGCCTGAAGTGTGAGTGTGTGTGTGGTTGTGTGTCTCTGAGTTGCCCTGTGATGGACTGTTCAGGGTGGACCCTGCCTCTTGTCCAATGACTGCTCCACAGACAAGACGATGGATGGTCTTGATAGCAAATAAATGAGATTGTGATGGATTATAAAACATGGATATTTTGTTTTAAAACAATAACGTTTTTAATCTTGGGTGTCTCTCAATGCATTTTCGTTGCAAAAAACAAAAAAAAAAGAAACCTACGTCAGCCACAGCCTCTGTCTCATACCCCTCTGTCTCTGTGTGTTTTTGTCAATACTTCTCTGGTTTTCTTTTTGACTTGGCTTTGTTTCACGCAAACAGATAAACCACAAGATGCTTTTTTTAATAAGCAGTTACTGTCCTCCTTGTGGCTTTTATTACTTCATACTGTTTACACCTATAAACTAAAATTGCCAAATATCAAAAACTGTACATTGAATCCGACAGGCACGATGAGTCACATTCAGGTCGATCATTTTGTCAGGTGAGGTGACAGCGCTCTTAAAATCCCCTCCAAATGTGGCTGACCTGAAAACACCCGTCTCTGCGTTAGGTTAGATATCCCCCGCCTTCTCAAATGCCTGTCAGAACGGATCCCACTCTTGATTAAATTCCAATGAAGCAACGACATTTACAATTCATTTGTTCAAAATGCAGAAATTAGCAAAAAATAATGGAAATGAAAAAGATGTTTTGCAAACATGCAGGGGTTAAACTGGGCCAGGGAGGTCAAAGGAAGGTACCAAGGGAGAGTTACATCATGTCAGAAACTATACAATGTTTCTTTTTCCAATTAAGATGATGTTTGGGACTCCTTTGTGTTTTGTTTACTTCAAGCAGGAACTCAAATCAAAGATTTTTTTAGACTGGTGTGCTGATTTTTGCTGTTTCTTCATCGTCTGTCATCTGTTAGACGGTGCTGAAGTTTGACCGGCTCAAAGTCTAAAGTGCATCTAAAGTTTTCAAAACAGGACTGAAGTATTGAAAACTAAATATAGATTCTTTAAAACCCAGAATATAATCTGTGAAACCCCTATTATGTTTGTGAGAGCAATGAAAATGTTTTAAATGTTATGAAATCAGCAGTCAGACATAGTAAAAAGTTTGACAGAAGAAAAGTGTGTTGTGTTTTATGGGTTTAGGTTTGGACCAAAATGGAGACAGGAGTTTGGGAAGATCGTAGAAGGTAGCTTTAATAAAATGACTTACAGGTGTAGGAACAAGCAGCAAAACGGCAGGGAAAACGGCAGTTTTGCTTTCATTGCTCTTATCTGTGACTTTATCAGTTTTCCCTGCCTGCAGGTTTGCCGGCAAACTGCAGGCAGTTTTTCAGTTTTGCCTGCAGGCAGGGAAAACTGATAAAGTCACAGATAAGAACAATGAAAGCAGAAAACTGTATATAGAGGAGGAGGCGGACGATGACAACCTTCAGGGGAGCCAATCAGGTCACAGGGACCTCCAGCTGCTGGGAGCAAAACCTGGCAGGCTGAAGGGAACTGAGGAACCTAGCCTGAGCAACAAGCACAAGGAAAACACAATAATCTAAGGAACATAAATGCACAAATAACAGAAGATTAGAATAAACTTAAACCTAAACACCGACCGATCCTAGGTCTGAGTCCTTAAAAGAGGTGAAATAGGATATATTTTGTACTTTTGAATCTGAAAGTGTAGTTTTGACTTAGTTTTGTAACCTTGTAAAAAAAAAAAATGGTTGAAAAATTTTGCTTTGGGAATGTGTGAGTGTAATAAATCCGTGGTATATAATTTTACGTGTGTAATGTGAATAAATTTTACCACCTTTATAAACAAAAATGTCTGAGTTTAATCTTTGTGCATCCACAGATAAGAGTTTATGAAAAAAAAGTATTTATATTTGTATAAAAAACAAAAACAAAACAAACAAAAAAATATTATTAAGCTTTTTTTTTTTTATTTTATTTTTTTTTAAGGTTAGAGACATAAAGCATAAAAACTAACTAAAAATATGCGCTTAAATTCCCAGACCTGCGTGTGAGTTTCAACCTGCAAGTAGGAATTATGATATGTTTCTTCCTCTCATCTGATTGGTCAACGTCAGGTCAGTCACAACTTTAACAACCCAATCAGAGAACAAATGGGTTCGGTTTACAGCTTCAGTCTCCGTCCGGGAGATAAGGATTTATGGTGAACACGGGAGAAGTGAAGGAAAGGAGCTGCCTGAACCACGACCAGATCTATAAACCTGGTTTCACCGCAAAACATTTCATCCAAACTAATGACGCTGTCCGGCCTCAACAGGCGGGGCTGCAGAGGTTTTCTGAACAGGAAATCCCGGTTAAACCTCTGCTGTAGAGTGAATGGTTAATACTTTTGGCAGACACACAGGAGCTAAACAGGTTTTACACAAGTGGCTTACAACAACCCACTCTGTGAGCAAAATGCGCACCGTGGGTACCGACGCACCGGGGAGGTCGGTGTCTGTGTCCCACGGAGCTGTGGGTGTAAGAAACTGTGAATTAGGGATGAAGTCACTTCTGTTGCAGCAGCAGATATGAGATGCTTGTTCAACAACAACAAAAAAACCCCAGAGGATTCCTCATTCAGGTGGAGAAAAAAAATGACCAATTGACTTAATAACTTAATAGACAGCGTGGATTCTGGATTTGTGCAATGGCAAGAACAACAGGGAGCGAATAAACACAGCTAGATTTAGGTAGTTAAAAAGATATGACCAAAAAAAAAAAAAAAAAAAAAAAAAAAAAAAAAAAAAGAATAGAATAAGACAAAATAAAAACAGATCTACAATATTATGCAAAACTTCCCCGATCTAGTTTTTGACACTTTCCATCTAACATCGGAAACGATTCGCGGTCAGTCGCTTTCCAGGCTTTCTGGCGGAGTTTCACAGTTTTAATTTATTCTTTTTAGCATCTTTTTGGGAGACGAACAGGATCTGGAAATCAAATCTTTAAGAAACCCCCTGAAGACCCAACAGAGGACCTGAGAAATGCTGCATCTTACGGCTGATCATTTCCGTCATGCCAAGTGTCCAGCTAATTGCCTTTTGGTGGTAGAATATCATGTTCTGATTGTGGTTACGTACAAAGAGATAGGTTATTGATAAATAATGATTTATCTTTAAGTTTAGGGGCTTTTTCTGCCCCATCTTTCAAAATCATAGGTAAAGTTAAACCTAAATACCCAAACACCCAAAGTCCGAAGACAAACATTGAGATCCACAGAAATTTTCAGAAAGCTGCGAAACTATTGATCAAAACAGCTTTAAAAGAGAGCCTGGACTTTTTGGGGAGGTTTGGAGACTTTGCAGAGAACTGGACTTTAAACTATGATGAGTGTAAAGCGTTTAGAGCCAGCAGCCTGCTGGGAAATGTTGCACTCAGAACCAGTTGCTGCCATCTAGTGGACATGTAAGGGATTGACACGTTTAAATTAGCAAACTGCATCATAAAGCTACACTTTTTTACAGAAATACATAAAAGACCGAAGATTTAAAAAACACGCCAGCACGTAAACACACCGAGTTAAACGTAATGAGCAGGTCTGATGTAACGGAGAGAAGGGGTGGGGTTGTTGTGGGAGGAAACTGGTCTGATCACTGGTGTTACGATGGCTGTGGGAACAAATGAATGAGTGAAGCCTCTCAGGTGGGATGAGCCAATGACGTTGGATGTTGCTATGAGTGAGAAATAAACTTCAGTGTGGTTAAAAAAACAACCATGTTGGGACTTTCCTGAGCAAATTCTTGAGATGGGCTGAGGTCAGAGAGACAAAAGGGAGGAACCTGTCAGACTGCTTTAACTCACTGCTGATCGTTCCTTGAAAACGAAACTGCTCTCTGATCTGAGGTCAGATTTCACCCTGTTGCTTTAGGTCAGGTTACAGAGGAATAAACAGATCAAGCCCTCACAGCTGAAACAGGATTCATTAAGATGGGATTTCTCTGAGCCTTTATGCTTTGATGCATTTCAGGATCACAATAAGGAGAGTTTCCTGGTCTGATAAAGTAAATGTTGGCACTAGTGGCCTTTATGTTTATGAGTAGCTGGACAGGAAGTAGGGCAGATCTGGTTAAACCTCAGTCCTTGTAACCAGATTGTGTTAATCTGCAGATGAATTAGTAAGAGGACATGTTTTATTTGGTCGAATTAATTCATTTAAAGTTTTTTTTTTTTTTTTTTTTTTTTTTTTTTTTTTTCAACTAGTTTCTGTTTCTGACACTTTAAACTAATAATGCTGATCAACTTGCTTCATGTGAAAAGCAGTGAAACTCTTCATATGATCCATTTTTCTCTCTGGCTGAAGACAGAATCAAACAAAACATTTTCTTCTGCTTGATTCACGAAGTGATTTTTTCATCCCAACACGCCTGCAATGAAGTAAAGACCCCAATGGATGCTGGTTGTGCTATTTAAGGTACAAAAACCTGCCACACAGCATTTCATACCAACCGTGCTTCAGTTCCTGCCTCAGGGATGCTTCATATCTGCTCCTAGGTTGTGGCAGTGAACTGTTGTTATATGATCTTAATGAATAACTGGCTTCCAGGAGGTAATTTGGGTTTGATCAGGAGTTATAATCTGTCATTATAGCTGTCTTGTAAACAAGAGTAAAATAACAGTGAAGGTTCATATGGTGTACTATCAGATCTTCACATGCTATAATATAATGATTGATGTGTGAAATTTCAACATTTTTTTTTAGCGTATTTACCTCAATTCTTAATAAAACCTCCCATCTACTGAGAGAAATAAGATGTAATGGTTAAATATTCAGCTATGAACTGGTTTGTTGGTGTAGGATCTGGAGGAATGAACTGGTAAAGGGCCGACCCGACGGGGAGCCGTTCAAAACACAAAATCAGCTGAAAATACAGATAATCCGGCTAAAACCATCTCTCCACTCTGCGCAAAACCTTTAAATCAACTCTAGCTAAAGGGTTTAACAGCAATACGTGTATCCCACTGTTAAATATTGATATTCTGCTCGCATAACAATACAGACTAAACACAAAAGCAAAGATTTCATTCCTAGAGAAAATCTGTAGATTTGAATGTTGCTTTAAAAGAGTTTCCAGTTTAGAAGAACTTGATGGATTTAATTTTTCCATTGCAGATTAAATCTGGATCAGCTTTGGAGAACTATATATATTTTTAACATAAATACAAAAGAAAATCATCTCAAAAACCAATTTTGTTTTAAAGGAAACATAGTAATATAGAAACATAGGCCCTTCCTTATGTTTGCTTCACGGCCACAGCTCCGATGTGCTCGGCTGCAGTACAGGTATGCAGCTGAACAGCTCACTGAGCCGTGGTGCAGACTTTGAATAACCTGCTGGACCAGTTCTGTCTCGGGCTGAGGAGCAAAGACGGCGAGCTTTCACACACTAGTTTCACTTTGACTTTCTGAGGCTGACAGGGGAACATTAGGTTTGTCTAAGGCCAGGCTCTGCAAACTGTAGGATAGAAAAGGTATTTTAGCCCTTTGAAGTTAAAAATAGCCTTTGGTGTAAATTTGTTCCTACCTGAAAGCAAAAACGTACATAAAAAGTTATTAAATAAAGGCGCAAACAAATTATATAGGCTTTTTTCTTAGGCATTTCAATGTTTGTTAATAATGAATGAAAGTCACAAGGAAGTATTTGATGTAAAATGTTGAAACGAAATGTCCTTAAACTATCCAGCCTTAACAGATAACATGCCTTTATTTAGATTTCCTGCAAAAAAGAAACAAGAGGAAAAATAAATAAATTCAAAAATAGATTTCCTGCATTATTTTTCATGTTTTAAAAACCAAAATCTTCAAAACTCAATTTTCTCTTAGTGTGTGTGTGTGTGTTTTTTTTTTTAATATGAACTTTGGGATGAATTGCAGATTGAGACCAAACTGTCCAGCAGGATGTTAGAAACAAAGTTAAAATAAGGTCAATTCTTCCAAGAAAAACATAACTTAATTTCTTCAAGATGCTTTATTTCAAACATTTAAAGCAACTGGAGGATTTTCACAGAACAAATCAAACATAAACATGGATTTACTGCAGTACAACAGAGTCAGACCCAGCCACCAGTTACAAGGCAGAGAGTTGAAAAAGGTAAAGCAGCAAACAAAGAAAAATCAACCAAAGAAACATTGAGCTGGACTAAAATCTTCACAAATCAGAAACAGACAGATAAAAACTAAAAATAAAACTGGTTTGAGCCAAAACCTTCAACCAACATCTGATTCTTTAAAGCTCTAAAAACAAAAAAACTGCAGAAAAGCTGAGAAAACACAGAAACGTCATAGCCGAGTACATCTTAGAGCAACCTGTTAGAATGCTGAACTGATGAAGAGCTTTGCTAATCATGCCGACCACTCAAAGCGCTTTATACTGCAGCCACATTCACCATGTTGCACTAAAACACACACATTCATACACCGACACACAGATCGGGAGGCAACGCGCTCTTAAGTGCCTCGCCCAGGGGCACAAAGACAGTGGGAAACACTGTGTGATGAACTCAGAGTTCATCAGTAAACCAGCACAGTCTGAACTTTTTATTTTTTTTTTTTTTCCATTTGAAGTTGCAGAAGAACTTCAAAATGAAAGTTGATTGGCCGATCCGGCCTGCAGTCATAGTAAAAAGATTTGTACATTTGGGGAGAGATATTGGTTTATTCCTGTTTCCTATGTTGCTTCTGTCCATTGAGGGGTGTAAAGATTTGTTTGTGAAGAGCTTTCTTTGAGGCCTTTCATTTCTGACATTTTCCTGGGACTCTTTTTGTTTCTGAGTGTCTCCTGTACATTTGTTGCCACATTTCATTTCATTCATGGCTCACTCTGTCAGTTTCAGCCATCTGACCGGGTTAGATGGCTGAAACTGAGCCCAAATTACCAGCCTTACCTACCGTTACTTGGTGTAATTTTTTTTTTAAAAATATATATATTTTTGGTTGTGTGTTATGGTCAAACATCTCAAGTTGTGGTTCAGTTAAAACTTGTTTCAAGTTCTTCTGATTGTCCCGTCATGAACTTTGACATTCAGCGCACTGACTGAGGTCTGGAGAGTCTGAGATGAAGCTCTTGGGTATTTCAGCATTGGATGGTCTAACCTTTTGGGTTAAATGCTTTCAGCTTGTGAATGTTTCTTTCTAATTGTGTAATGATGGACTTTAAATCGTTTGGAAATGGCCTTTCTTCCTAGATTCCTGGACAGCAACAGTTGCTTCTCTGAGGTAATATCTGATATCTTCCCAACCTTACGTTGTGTGAGACGCCTGTAAGCTACAGAGAAGCAAACTGAGCTTATCCTGTGTTTGAACATCTGGCCACACTGAGGATGATCAAGTCTATTTGATTACTAGCATCTGGTTGCTTCTTCCTTTAGGAGTAACAAGGGTGTACTTAATTCTTCACAAACAGTTTTTCCATCTTTGCAACATTTTTTACGAAATAATTACGTGAAACTTGTGTGTTTTTGTACAGTTGTAGTTAGATTTAAAGAAGATCAGATTGTTTTTAATTTTTTTTTATCAGGTTCTGATACGCCAGACTCTAAAGCTGAAAGTGGGTGTACTTTCTTTTTACCATGACTGCATCTCTTTGACCATAAACATGCATTTGAACATTGTTTGTTCGGTCGAACTTTTGTTTTTCACACTTACTTGAAATGTCGCCATTGAGGGAATACATGAGTGCGAATTCCCGTCTCTATTTTGGCAAAATGAGTGCATTTCCAAGGATAAAGTGGAAAATGAGAACAGTTTGGAGTGCATTTATTACACGTGCAATACTGCTTGCCAATACTGGTTGCTTGAGCAAAACACTTGAAATACCAATAATAATAATAATAATATATAATAATCATAATAAATATCAAGTGAACTACTGCTACATGCAATGTAGTGCTTTTGAACAGCACATAAATGTTTGTGCGTATTGCACAGTTGTTTTTATCACATAGGATAAAAACAAATATTAAAATATTAAAAAAGTTAATTTTTTTTTTTTTTTTTTCTCTAAATGACTCAGTGTAAACTGGGCTTCACTGAAAGGGATAAAAGGAGCCATGGCAAGATGAGTTATGTTGCACACGAAGGCTCAACCTTGTAAAATTTCCAGAACGTTGTGGCCTTCGAGAGGAGTGCAAGGCATGCAAGGTAAAGTATTACCACTGCAAGTAAACCAACAGCCACATACATCCCAATCCTTCCCTGTTCTGTTTTCTTTGGAGGTTCTTCTTGAGTTTGAGGCATGACAGCTGAAAAAAGATGAAACAAGAATAAATACACTTTTGCTGTTTTAGCAAACACAGATATTTTTACCATGAAACCCAAGAGCAAAGATGCTGAGAACCACGCTGACCCTCAACAGATCCAAAAATTACTCAACCCCTGCAGCAAATTTGTTTTGTTGACAAAATGTAAAATCATTCAGGTGTTTGCAATAAACAAATCCAGCAATAATGCCAATATTAAACTGATTTGATGTGGATCAGTGAATTAGTCCTGCTTTCAATGACCCCTGAACAGACCCCTGTGAATAAGGTGTTGTCTTGAGCAACCAGTCAAAGCCTTCATGAGTTACATCATGTGACTAAGAAACAGCACCTCCCAAACCTGGGTGTGGTAAGAGGAAACTATCTTCCACCAGGTCGGTAAAAACCCTCGACTGACTGAAAGAGACCTGCAGCAAGATAAGTGGAGTCGCTGCTGAGGTTTCAGTTACTGCAGTTAGGAGACCTAATAAGCATTTAATTCCCTCAGAAACGCTACTAAAAGCAGGAGCTCAGCTTTGCATCTTGTTTGCACACTTGGCCAGACTTTAGAAAGGGCTCACAGGCGCTGGAGACTGCAGCTCCAAGGAGGAGGTGTGTGGAAAAGGCGGTGCTCAGTTCCCACCAAGCGTTTTGCAGAGCTGAATGGTTGCCACGGGAGATTAAAGGATTTCTCAAACATGCATGAAAGAATCAATATGGTATGTTTTAGATGAGGGAATAACATTATACCAAGATGGAAAGCTCAAAAAAGTCGATTTACATAATACTGCCCCTTTAATGAATACATGTTTTACAGACATTGTACTTTATAGAAGAGACATAGGCCCATATCAGGTAAGTTGCAATAATATTATCGGTTTTTTATGAATAAAAAAAATACTCAGATTTTTGAAACTTATGAAGTTATAGTAATCTTTTTATGGGAGCAACATGGAGCTACTGGCTAAGGTACTTATTAAACCTACCATCATCAGTTGGTATCATCAGTTCATACCCAATTATGTATAGAACTACCTCTTAATTTACTGTAATTTGTATTAAAAATAGCAAAATTTTCTTTAGTGGGCACCAAAATGGTTTCCAGCCAAGGGGCCCACATCCTTGGAAATCCGGCCCTGCTTGCACAGCAGGTCTTAACAGTTAAAGGTTCTCTACTGAATATCAAAGAAGCTTATCACGAAGGAATGAACTATTTTGATTCTACAGTTATCATTAAAGAGTGATTTTTTTTTTTTTTGTTGAATTTGAAGAAACCATTTGTAGCATTAGTTAAAGGAGGCTGCTTAGCTTGTTTTTGTTTATTTTTTTATTGAAAACAGCAGCTAGTTTGTTTATTCTGCCTACCAAAACTGGAGCCTTTGTTCATTAATTCTGGTTTCAACTGTATATTGTGGCCATTATCTGTTATATGCATCCGCTTATATTCCAAAAAGCAGAATTAAAACCAGTTTCAAGATATTTAAATGTAATTTTTTTTAATGTGTCTTTTGTTAGCAGGTTAACAAAACAATGCTGGGTTATTCTGTTTAAAAGTGAAGTCATTGCTCACAGCTTGATTTGCATGTGTGTCAGTTTGTTTTTCAGCTTACCTCTAATTTTAATCTCCAGTTTTATCTTCTTCCTTCTTCCACCAGTGGCAACGGTCCACCAATAGAATCCCGCGTCGCTGGGCCTCAGGTCAGCCAGGAGACATTCGATCTGTCCGCTCCCGACCAGCTGGGGGTCACACTGGAGTCGACCTTTGAACTGCTCATCTGTGTACGGCTCAGGCTGAACTCTGTTGTCGTACCTATAAATCACCTTCAGTGGCTCCGTCCTGCTCAGATCAATGTGCAGCGAGCCAGAGGTAGCGCTAACAGGAGGCAACATACTTAGTGTGACGTTTGAGTGCTCCTCTGCCTGGTAGACCTCCAGAGTGTTGTTTACGTCGAGCAGAGGTCTTCCTGCAGGAGTTAGGATAAACGGATCAGAACAGGAGGCTGAGGGATCACAGGCTGATCAGAGCACTTAGCAGCAGTTCTGATCATATCTGAAAAACTAACATAAACCCAAAGTGACCGTAATGCTCTCTGGCTTCATACCTCCTGAAACTTTCCACAGATGTCACCACAAACCTTGACACAATTTAAGTAGTGCTTAATAGTGACGTGAACTGGCAGAAAAACTCCAAAACAAGCAAAAATCGGAAAGTTTGGTTTGAACTTGTACAGTATATGGCCCTCTTTACTGCGATTCCCCATTTATAAAATCAGTACTTACCAATTGCCACACTGCAAAAACACAAAACCTTACCAAGTATTTTTGTCTAGTTTTTAGTGCAAATATCTTATTACACTTGAAATAAGACAAAACTAACTTACAGGTAACTTTTCAGCAGATATAGGAGCTGGTTTTAAGTCAATAATTCCTCTATATTGTTTTTTTAAAGTACTAGTTCCACTGGCAGATTTTTGCACTTATAACAAGACATTTTTCCCATGTTATGAGTGGAATAATCTACCAGTGGAACCAGTACTTTAAAAAAAAAAAAAAAAAAAAAAAAAAAAAAAAAAAAAAAAAAAAAGTATAGAGGAATTATTGACTTAAAACAAGCTCCTATTTTGTGCTGGAAAGTTATTTGTCAGTTAGTTTTGTCTTATTTCAAGTGTAATAAGATATTTGCAACAGAAACTCGACCAGAAATTCTTGGTAAGATTTGTGTTTTTGCATTGTATCAGAAGGCATTCTAATTAATAGCTGTTTGTGGAGCCTTTAGGAGCTTGTTGGACAAGAATAGTGAACAAACAGCATCGTGAAGATCAAGGAACTCAGACAGGTCAGAAAGGAAAGCTGTGGATAATTTAAAGCAGGGTTAGGATATAAAATCACATCCCAGTCTGTGAACACTGGCGGAGGCTGTGCTCTGATAATGGGGAGGGTATGGAGCAGCAGAAAACCCACCAAGACATGGTTGTCCACCTAAACTAACAGGCTGGGCAGGGAGAGCTTTAACCAAGAGAGGCAGTCAAGAGGCCCAGGGTGACTCTGGAGGAGCTGCAGAGACACACAGCTCAGGTGGAAGAATCTGTTGGCAGGACTACTAATACTTGTGCGCTCCACAAATGAGGTCTCTGTGGAAGAGTGACGAGAGGAAAACGTCGTTGCTGAAAGAAAGCCGCCGACCATGAGAGCCCGCCAGCATGTGGAACAGGGTGCTCTGATCAGATGAGACTAAAGGCTCCAACAAAATGCATCCAAGGTGGTGAAATGGGTTCTCGCTGATGTTGGCGCGTGACCAGAATTGTGTCATTTTGCTCACAAAGAGGCATCCACCTGCCGAGCCCGGGTTGGACCATTTGGGTGTGGCGTGATTAGTCAGAAGTTTGTTGCCGTGTTTTCTGCAGAAATGCCCTCGGACAGCAATGTTGATATTTCTTTTCAACTCGTCCACTTCCACTGTCCGGTTTTTGTATCCATGTGAGACATGAATACTTTTTGAGTAACGTATATCTGACGCGGCGAGGAATCATGTACATTTGTACAATTCTTCACTAAACAGCTACAAAGACTGTGTGGATGGAAACTGCTACGTCGTTGCCCACAGAGGAGGCTGTGTGCAGAAAGGTGTGGCGCCATCACGTAAAACATCTGGAACTCTTTCTACAGACTCTTTGCATCTAGTCTGAGAGAGACTGAGCTATTTCAGGAGGAAAGTCTTCAGTGTCTGGGTGTGTAAAAACACACAGACACACTGCAGAGCACCTGTAGCTGCAGCTGCAGTGAAAAGTATGTATTTCCTCTGAGGTTCTGAACACAAGCACACGCCACACTTTGTCAAAAACCCAAGCATCATTTTTACCACTTTACAATTATGCACCACTTGGTGTTGGTCTAATCACACAAAATCCCAATAAAACTGAACAGTTTGTGGTTGCAATGAAGAAAAATGTGGAAATGATCGATATGTTCATGAGCCTTGACGTCACAGACACTACTCATCTCTGGTATGCATGGAGACTAACGAGGCCACGTCAGCGCTTAGGTCACAGCTCCTGCTCTTGTTTTAATAATAATAATAGTAATAATAATCTTGGAAATAATTTATGCTCAAGGTTGGTTACTGTTCCTTCAAAAACAAATCAGAAGAAATCAGTTCCTCACCCTCTGCAGCGGGACACAGAACCGCAACCAGCACCAGTAACAGCGGGACACTTCTCCAGTTTGGCATTCTTCATTGAGCTGCTTACACCTGCAAACACAAACAGAATATACCAGATCAACGAATGTGTGATGAAATGTTCACTTAATTAATGATTTATGCTTTAAAGACCTGCTCCCATTTTATCAGTCATGAAAATAACTAAAAGGTTTCACTTTTATCTCCGACATGTTTTCATTCGGACTCAGGTGCAGAAATGAGTAATATGTTTTTGAAATACGTCTGAGCCGCAGATTAAATAAATAAATAACACCCAAACTGAAAAATACTCCTTTAAAATTTACATTAAATAAAACGCAACATTAAAGAACAAGCGAGTTGAATGGTGTTAACATTTTATCAGCAGTTATGGCGCACATTAAAACATGCATGCTACAAAGTCAGGACAGTAAATCTCATTAACTGTTTCATAGACAGGAAGATGTTCCTAAACTTGGTTTACATAAGAAAAGTGCGGACGGAGTTTGCGCAGAGAAAAGTGCGCAACAACGAACCAGCTTCCCCAAAATTACGCAGAGAAAACGTTCAAATTCTGCAACAAAACTCTGCTCACCTTCAACGCTTGGTTACAACTTTTTAGGAGCTTCTTCCCCGTGAATTATTTTTCCAAATTATGACACGACAATAAAAACGAGCTCTTTGTCCCTCGGTGCTGATTGCGAAAATATAGTTGTTTTTCAGACAACTTCCTGCCTTAACTGAGCGCTGAAGCCACGCCTCCACCTGAGGTGAGGCGTGTCCCTCCACCTGAGGTGAGGCGTGTCCCTCCACCTGAGGTGTGTCCCTCTGAGAAAGTAGTAGTATCAGGTTCCTGTCAGTAGGTGGCAGCATGAAGGTGCTTCGATGTCAGGCCTGCAGATGGAGACACGTGTAGTTGTTGCTGCTGGAGGTGAATAATTTAATAGAAACTCATCGCGAGTTTTTTCTGAAACCTCCAACTGCTTCTTACAGTCAACAAGTTCTAACCACCTAACAGGTTCCTGATATAAACAAAGACACTGGACATCTGTTTAACACATGTTGTTAAATAGATGTTAAAGGCCTGGGATGGTTGTGAAATCATGACATTTTGATTCTGCAGCAGGAAATCAGGTCTATAATAGTATTTTGACACTTTATACAGCTACAAAATGACCTTTGTTTCAGTTAACAAGTTGTTCCTTCTGGAGGCATCACAGTGTTTTCCTTGGTTATTTTGAATTTCTGCTAACATAGTTTCTTTGTATGTTTTTAAATGAGTAAAAGGAAAAGACTACAATGAGTAATTTATCACATCTACTTGCTCTGATATTGCATATATGTATTATGATATGACTAGAATACTGTCATTGTTCTGATGGCTTTAATCAATGTTATCTCCTCGCCTTTTCCCACTACTTGTCTCTTCATGGTTTCACTTCCTGTTATTGCAACTTGAGCAGCTTTTCACAAGGCTGTCAGTGATCCTCATCCTTTCTGAGTAAAAACAACAGAGCTAAATGTTCCTCTAACATTCCTGTGGCCTTATACTGTTTAACATTAAAACTGAATCAAAATCTACAAAACTACAACCTGATGTGGTGATATAACTTTAGGCGCTGTTTTAAAATCTAAAAAGATGTAATCATACTTGGTAAATTAGAATATATGTTCAAATGTGGTTTTGTCAAATTAAAAAAACCTTTTAATATCTAACTTTAATCAGGTATTAGGCATTATTTTCTTTAAGCCCACATTTCTGAAGTAAAATGTTTCAATTACTGGTCTGATATAATATTCTAATCTTAAATGTTTCCATTAGCAGAAAATCATCATTAATATAAAAAAAAAAAACAAAACTTGAAAACATCAGTCTGTGTTTAATTTTTCTATATACTGCGTTTCACTCGGGTGAATTTAGTTACTGAAATAAATGAACTTTTCAATAATATTCAAATTTATTTAAAATAAGTATATTTAAAGAGGTGACTCAAAGCGGATAATTCAACGCGGAACTAAAAGTCATTTACAGTTTCCTCCGTACAGCCACAGCGAAACACACGGAAGATGAAAACGCCACAAATGGTAGCGTTAGCTTTTGTTTTCTTCGAGGGTTGCTGAAGACCGGTTTGGCGTTTATGGTAAACATTTGAGTGTTTGCAGTAAAAATGTCTTCAGTCCAGCCTCAGAGAGAGTTGATCAACGAGCAGGTAACTCCTGCTGAAGAAACTTTCACGGAGGAGGTGAAAGAAATCAGCGTCAAGTCCGAGGAAGAGATGGATGATCAGCGCAGACTGCTGGATTTTACCCGGATACCGATGATAATCTTACACCGAATAGGTACGAAACACCCTCACGTTTCACTGATGAGACAGTTTAAAGACAGCTGGAGACGGTTTAAAAACAGCTGGAGACGGTTTAAAAACAGCTGGAGACGGTTTAAAAACAGCTGGAGACGGTTTAAAAACAGCTGGAGACGGGTTAAGGAAAGATGTCTGGGGCGACGCTGAAGTGGACATCCTATTTAAAGGGTTGTTACACTAAACTGAAGGACTGGAACAACAAATCAATAACCAGATGGAAATATTAAATAGAATGGTCAACTACGACCTTAACTATGTAATATTCATAATATAATACCTAAATTACAGTTTGTGATGTGTGACACCCTTATCTCTACTCCACAAGTTTAAGAAAGTACTGGGTAAAGTTTGCGTTTGGAATTATTGGTGTTAATTATGTTTTGTGTGCAGTCCTATATTTATTTATTTATTTATTTTTTTAGGTTTTTTTGTATGTTAAATATTTTTGGTTCTCTTTGTGAAAGCTGAACCAGACAGATCTAAACAGAGCAGAAGAGAGAAACAGGAAATGGGGAAAAAGTGTGACATGCCTGCACTCCAAAAATATTTGAAAGAAAACCATAAGAGTTACGGCAATGAGACTAATATTTCCTTAAAGCAGACCCTCATAAATACGTTTTGATGCATGAATTGTTTCTGTAGAGTGAAATATGCACAAACAGCCGCATTTTGTTTGTGAAAAAGCAAACTTGAAAAAGCATCAATTACTAGAGGCACTCTAGTAATTGACATCAGCTGAAGATCATCATTGGATTATATTGTAAAACTGAAAAGGGCCAAAAATCTGCATAAAACTTAAATTGCAAATTCAGAAAAACTGTAAAAGATATCAAAAAGGTGAATAATTTAAAAATAGCTTAACGTCTTGTGACTCATTCAAAAGTTGAATGGAGTTTCTAAGTTGAAGTAGGCAGTCGTAGTAAATAGTAGATTCTGAAGAATCTCAATGCATTTCACTGGAGCTGAAACTTGCATAAAAGTTGAAATATTTCAAAAATTATAAAAGCTGAAATTACCAAAAATCATGGCAGAAGTCTCCAGAATAATCTGAACATTTTGATATGAGTTGTTGAAATCAGCTAAAGTATGCAGAAGTAGTTAAAGGCAGAAAAACATACGAAACATGGAATAATAGTAGTAGTAGTAATAGTGATAATAGTAGTAGCAGTAATGATAATAGTAATAGTAGTGGTAATAATAATAAACACAATCTTAAGTGAGAATGCTGAATGCAATGTCACTTGAAAAGGAGACCTTCAGCTGCCTCGGACCAGTGAGTCTGCATGGCAACAGGGCATTGAGAAAATTGGAGTTTCCTGAATGTTGAAGTATTTGGGGAAGTATGTATGGGTGTGTGCGCTCTAAGATAAAACATTCTGATCATGTTTTATAATTAAATACTATTATCCTTAATAATGAATAATTAGAAAGTGCTATTCTTTCCAGATTAATGTAGAATATAATCCTTTTAACAGTCACTGAGAATCTTTCTTTCTTATATTTGATTAGTGTATTATGAGGATACAGAGAAGAACAGTGATTGTCTATTGCAGCATTGCTGCAACCCCAGGGTGGGGACAAGTGTAAGAAATAAGGCCAGATTTGATAATTAGATAGTTTTAATATAACTTTATGGTTTTATGATTTTTGTTGGTATGAAATAAATAAACTTATCATTTATTCTATGCTGGAGATTCAAGCTTAACAAGGGAAGAGTAAAGTTGGTCATCTAAATTTATTTGCAGGGATGAGACATAAGGCTGTTAAATTTGAAAGGGACAGTTGGCTTTTCTGTAAGCCTTTTAGACAAAGGCTAGGTCGCAGAACCAGTCCATGATCAGGCTTTTAACAGTAAAACTATAAAATTAATAAAAGAAAGAAATATCTAAAACCAACTGGATGAGACTTTAGTACAAGAAATGAAGGCACACGGCTGTTCTGTCATATGAACTTTGCTTTATTCTTTTTCTTTTTGAATCTAAGCAAGAAGTAATAATCATGGAAAAGTTATAATGATGGAAAGTTGATCCAAAGCTGTACGGACTGTATAATTGATCAGTTAAAATTGTAAGCAAGTCAGTAGAAATAAGATTTTTGATAACTGTGTGGAATTGAATGTTACAAATATCAACAATGAATGATGTTGAACAAGTGATATCAATAATTGGGAAGTATGTGATATACAAAATTAGTCTTTGTGATTTAAATTATGTTTTGATTGAAATGTATTAATTAGTGATAAGAAACAGGAAGTGACTCAGGTGTGGCAAGAGTGAAAAGGAGAAGTTGACTGTGAGAGTGAAAACGGGAATTTTCCAATAAAGGAGGGTGATTTTAACAGATCGTTCAAAAAGTCGCATAGGCATCGAGCCAAAAAAAATATAGAGCAGAAGCACTTGCTAACATTCATGGTTGTGCTTTGGGGACAGTCCTCGAGTTCACATCAGGAGAAGAGATCATGAAGGACGAACCATCAGGGTTCTGAGAGTAGAACTGAGCCTCAACCGGACCGGAGAGCTGCACCCATGTCGAGGCCAACCCACGAGTCAAAGGTTAAGGTTTCAGAATTTGGATTTACTTTCAAGACTGCTGCTTCATGCTGGGTTTTTTCCTTTTGTTGGATCCAAGAACTTTCATGGGTTCTGTCAAGAACAGGTTCGACGATTCTTTGAGTTTTCCACACAAAGAGCAAATGGATTAACCCAGGACAGTGGTTCACAAGTGGTAAGAGCCTCTTTGTCTCCACAAATTTATTACATCCAAGAAGTTAACTCAGCCACAGTTATAGGGAAAGACAAACATGATTTGATGATTTTTGCAAGTTATCTACTTTTACTGAGTTACTGGATTTGAACTGTGCGATCAAAATTCTACTGGATGTTGTGGAAATTCAATTACTGAGATTGTCACTTTCAAGGTTTCTTGCTGGTTGTACAATGTTTGGCTGCTTGGGTTCTAAAGAAGTTCTGAAGAGGTTTTTGATCGGTCATTCTGATAAAGAGGTTTATATAGAAAAACAAAATCTTTTAGTCTTAGTCCAGACTTCTAAAACTAATTCAGCCCTATTCCAAGTGTAACTTGTAAAAGGGAAGAAGCTGCCGTTAACAGGCATGGCTGAGGGTGCTCGCTGGCTGCGGCTGCTCAGTCGGGCTGGTACCTTAGAGGAAGCAGGGTTTGATGTTTGGAGGGGAGGCAGTTAGAAGGCTGAATGAATTCTTCTTGAAACCAGCTGAAACAAACGTTCTGTTGTCCTGCTTGGGAAAGGCTCATCAGCCTTAGGAGGTCCGGACCCTTTGAATGGAGAACTGGTTCACACTACTTTATCTTAGTGAAGTTAGCCTGATGACAACAGGCAGTGCATAACTGCAAAAGAAATTTGAGTAGAAGTAACATTTTTCCTATTCAGTTTTGTTTTTTGTTTTTTCAAAGTACAACTAATGAAACAAATACAGTGTATGTATATATGTTAGACCAGGGTAAGGTACCCCCTAGTGCTAATATACGCAGTTTACTGTATCATAACCAGACTTCCAAATGGCAAAACAGTCTCAACAGATAGAAAATAACATTAAAATGATGAAGCTTCCCCTCTGGACTGCCACCTTACCTTGGTGGAGGGGTTTGAGTGTCCCAGTGATCCTAGGAGCTACATTGTCAGGGGCTTTATGCCCCTGGTAGGGTCACCCAAGGCAAACAGGTCCTAGGTGAGGAATCCTTCACCCATGGAGCCCAGTCAGGCACAGCCTGAAGATGAGACGTGAGTTTCCCTTCCGATGGGCACACCACATGTGGGAGGGGCCAAAGGGGTCGGGTGCAATGTGTGATGGGTGGTGGCGGCAGGCGAGGATCTTGGCGGTCTGATCCTCAGCTACAGAAGCTGGCTCTCGAGACATGGAACGTCACCTCTGGTGAGGAAGAAGCCTGAGTTGGTGTGTGAGGTGGAGAGGTTCCGGCTAGAAATAATCAGACTCACCTCAACACACTGCTCTGGCTCTGGAACCAGTCTTCTTGAGAGGGGTTGGACACTCTTCCACTCTGGAGTTGCCCCTGGTGAGAGGCGCCAAGTGGGATTGGGCATACTTGTTGCCCCCCATCTTGGCACCTTTACGTTGGGGTTCACTCCAGTGAACAAGGGTAGTCTCCCTCCAACTATATGTGGGGGGGATGGTTTCTGATTGTTGTGTGTGCTATTGCGCTTATCTGCACTTGTATCCTCCAATTGCTCTATTTACACCAGGGTGTCTGTGTAGGCTGCTTCTAACGAATTTGAACACTGCTGCCACCGAGTGACTAGAAGCTTATTTATCAGTCAAGCATGGATAAAGAAGATAAAATTCTCTTGCTTCTCGCACCCTGCCTGACACCTCATCTCATTAGTCTGGCAATATCAGTGGTTGAGATTTAAAAAGCACTTTTGGGTTTCGCTTTTGGCGTTTTTATAAAATTTTTTAATGTGTTGTATATCCTCTAGCTACATAGAGGAAGGAGATCTTTTGTCGGGGATCCACCAGGTTAAGCTATCTCCATCTTGCTTGCTCACCCAGAAGTCTGTAATATATTTTGACTCTCATCTAGGTCCCTTCTGGTCAGAAGAACCACATTGGTTGAATTAATTTTCATACTTATGTTTGTAATTTTAGAATAACCCAAGAAAATCCTGTTTAGATGCATCAAGGGATTAAAGTGAAGGGTTTGTTCCTTTACTCACATTTAAAAGCTTTTGTTTTGTCTCTTTGTCCAGATCTCCCACAATACTGTCTGTATAAAGAGGAGGTGGTTCTCAATGAGTTCAGCAACCAGGAGGTGAACTCCACTTTAGATAAAGAGGAACCAGAACATCTGCAGATAAAACAGGAGCAGGAGGAACCAGAACATCTGCAGATAAAACAGGAGCAAGAGGAACCAGAACATCTGCAGATAAAACAGGAGCAAGAGGAACCAGAACATCTGCAGATAAAACAGGAGCAAGAGGAACCAGAACATCTGCAAATAAAACAGGAGCAAGAGGAAGAGAAGCAACTCTGCATCAGTCAGGATGAAGAGCAGCTTGTGCTGAAACAGGAGACTGATGACATTTTAGTGATTAATTCTAATGTGCAACAAATCCACAATGAAACAAAACCACATAGGAACAAACTCATCTCTCATGACTCTCCTGAAGCTGAGAACCAGGATCAGGAAGGAAGCAATTCTGAAGACCCTGGAAGAAAGAGAGATGAAGAGCAGAAACAAAATGAGAGATGTCATAAAACCAAACAGCAGAAAGACACAACTGACAGTTCAAAACAAAAAACGCACAAGAAAGTTAACCCAGACCAAAAGTTATATTGTAAAATTTGTCATAAAACCTTTTGTCAAAAAGGTTCCTTAAGTAGACACATGAGAACTCACATGGGCAAGAAGCCTTTCACATGTTCAACCTGTGGAAAAGGTTTCTTTGACAAGTGTGGTTTGATTCATCACATGAGAGTTCACACAGGTGAAAAATTGTTGACATGTGCTGCTTGTGGAAAAAGTTTCCATCAAAACAGCGCTTTAAAGAGACACATGACAGTTCACACAGGTGAGAAGCCTTACTCATGTGTGACGTGTGGAAACCGATTCACTCGAAAAAGTAGTTTGGCTAAACACATCAAAGATCACATGGGTGAGAAGCCTTTCTCCTGTGTGACCTGTGGAAGGAGTTACAGTAAAAGTAGTAGTTTAACTTATCACATGCGAATTCACACAGGTGAGAGGCCTTTTTCTTGTGTGACCTGTGGAAAAAGTTACCGGAGTAAACATCAGTTACTTCGACACATGCGAATTCACACAGCTGAGAGGCTTTTCACATGTGTGACCTGTGGAAAAAGTTTTGATCGAAAACGTTATTTAGCTAAACACATTAAAGATCACATGGGCGAGAAGCCTTTCTCATGTGTGACTTGTGGAAAGTGTTACCGTGAAAGAACGGGTTTAATATATCACATGAGAATTCACACAGGTGAGCGGCCTTTCTCATGTATGACCTGTGGAAAGAGTTTCATTCAAAATTGTAACTTAACATATCACATGAGGACTCACACAGGTGAGAAGCCTTTCTCATGTATCACTTGTGGAAAGAGTTTTTGTAAAAGTAATGGTTTAACTAATCACATTAGGATTCACACAGGTGAGAAGCCTTTCTTATGTATGACCTGTGGAAAGAGTTTTAGTAAAAGTAGTAGTTTAACTAATCACATGAGGACTCACACAGGTGAGAAACCTTTCTCATGTGGGACCTGTGGAAAGAGTTTTAGTAAAAGTAGTAGTTTAACTAATCACATGAGGACTCACGTAGGTGAGAAACCTTTCTCATGTGGGACCTGTGGAAAAAGTTTTACTCAAAAATGGGTGTTAACCGTTCATATGAGAATTCACACAGGTGAAATGGCATAAGGTCAACCTCAAGTATCAAGATTCTCAGCAACTTGCTGTTTGGACGCAGAGTAATTACAGCACAAAATGAAATGTGTACAGCTGAAATGTAGCAGCTTAGTTAAAAAAACATTTCAAATAGGAGGTTTAGCTGAAATTACCTTATTTTAGCAGTTTTACCTTTCCATTTACATGGGTTTTTTGAAGTGAGATATTAAGAAGTGTTTTTAAAAATGTGTGTTTATCATATAAGTATTTTTAAAACATCCTTTTTTCAAATGAGATTTTAATAGTGTCTCTTAAAGGAACGATGGGTTTGAACTCTTTCAAAATTAGCATTTGGAGTCCTTATAGTGTGTTTCTCCTTTTGTTATACTTTTGTTTTTGTTCAATGAGTGCATACATGTCTTTTGTTATTGTATACGCTGATAGATTACAAATGGATTCCCCATTGGGAATAATCTTTTTTTGTTTGATTCAAATTTAGAAAACAAAGTAGACATTATGTTTTCGTTCTTATCTCTCTGGCGTCCTGACTCAGGACAAAAGTACTCCTGATTATATGATGGCAACAGTGCAGACACAAGGTATCTGCAGCTGTCCACCAACTCCACCTCCTCCCCCAGGATCCTGATGGGCCGGTGTGCAGGTTTCCTCCTCCTAAAATTATCCACCATCTCCTTAGTCTTGTTTAGGAGGAGATGATTGCTGCAGCACCAGTCCACAAAGTTGTTCACCAGCCCTCTGTATATACTCCTCCTCCTGTCCATCCCTGATACATCCCACCACTGCAGAGTCATCGAAGTATTTCTGCGGTGGCAAGAATTTGAGTTTAACCGAAAATCCGAGGTGTGCATGGAGATCTGTATAGTAGAATAAATTATTTTTTATCATTACTTCTGCCTTTGGAGTGCTTTAAGGTTAATACAGAACATTTTGACATTACATCTACAAATGTTTGCTAGTCATTAGCTGAACGTCCCCAGACAACATTCACTTAACGTTTAATGGTGTTTCATTATGACACTGGCCGAACGTTGTCTGCAAAAGTTCACTGAACATTGATGGTTACGTTCAGGGTACGTTGTCTGAATGTTCAATAACCTTCCAGCTTAGGCATTGAACATAATTTTCATCAAACCCATGTTTATGTGTTTTTTGTAGGTCTGATTTAATGTTTTATAAATGTAATGTTTTCATTTGCTGTAAATATAAAATCATAAACAGAAATAAAGACTTTAAACATGAGTGTATGTAAATAATCTACATCATGTGTTTCACTTGAGCTGAGCTACTGAAGTAAAGACTTTATAATAATGTTCCATATTATTGGATATAACTGTTTATACATACTCCAATATATGGATGTCTGAAATCCTGATTCTGTTCAATGAGTTCAGTCGTGCAGATTATAGAAACATTGTCTTCAAGAGTTGAAACTCATGAAACACAGACTTTTGTTGGTTTTATGATCAAAATTAACTCAATTTTCCTTGTTTGCTTTTGTAATTTTTGCCTGAGACACAGTCAGTGATTTGTACTACAGCTGAGTTGAAACAATGCAGTGGTAGTATCAGGTTCCTGTCAGTAGGTGGCAGCATGAAGGTGCTTCTATGTCAGGCCTGCAGATGGAGGCACGTGTGGTTGTTGCTGCTGAAGGTGAATAATTTAATAGAAACTCATCGCCAATTTTTTCTGAACCCCCCCCCCCCAACTGCTTCTTACAGTAAACAAGTTCTAACCACCTAACAGGTTCCTGATATAAACAAAGACACTGGACCGGAACCAGATCAATGTGACACGTTAAATAGATGTTAAAGGCCTGGGATGGTTGTGAAATCATGACATTTTGGTTCTGCAGCAGGAAATCAGGTCTATAATAGTATTTTGACATTTTATACAGCTACAAAATGACCTTTGTTTCAGTTAACTAGTTGTTCCTTCTGGAGGCATCACAGTGTTTTCCTTGGTTATTTTGAATTTCTGCTAACAGTTTTTTTTGTGGAAATATACTTGGTCATTGATGCTGATTAATTTTTGTGTGATTCATATGTTGACTCATTTATGCATAAATGAAATGATGACAACGAGCCAGTGTTACATTTAATTTTTGTTATAGTAATCTTTTACTAAATATTTAGGTACAATGCATTTTAATCCCAAGTTTTAGACGCACCTGGGGAGAACTGGTGAATGGTTAGAACTTTGGATGGAAACTTACTGGAATGTTGAGATAGGATCTGTTGAGGGTCATGCAGTTATTTACGATTTGACAGATAGCCTTGAGGGGACTGGCTCCAATCGGTCTAAAGGTTATGGAGAGTGGTACGCTCTGACACAGGACGTGACCCCTACACATACCTTAGGATCTGTGTAAATTATACGTTGTCTCAGTCTCCTTAACTGAGTTTAAGACATGCCCTTTTATGGAAACTGGAATGTGCAGCCGCTGGGGCTGCAGGCATGCGATAAGAACATCCTCACCCTTAAGGAATTCAGATCACTCCGAGCTGCAGGACGTTTCTCTTCAGAGGTCTGGTCTGGTTGACCTCTGAAGAGAGGAGTTGAGGCAAACATCCCAATTCTACACATCTTTCCTTGGACTGCTGGGGGACGACAGACAACTTAATTTAACTTAAAGTTGTGACAAAATAAAATCCTAACCTTTAGAGGTAAAGAACAATAAAAAGTGTTGTTCTCTAAATCAGTGAAGCGGTCTGTTCTCTTACACACACACACTGCACATTACAATTTAAACTTTTACTGGGTGCTTAAAAGTGTTCACATAAATAAAGCTGTTGGTTTTATGGAAGGTTTCTCTGAATATTAAAGGACACTGTCACTGAATGGTTTTAAAGTATTTCAGTGACTCTTCACATTGTTGATTTCCAATGAAGGCATCCAAAAGGGAACAAATGCTGCATTACTTGGCAAACCAAATCTTTAAATAACTCAGATTATTCAAAATAATTTAAGGGTACAAAGACGGGGATCAGCATCCCAGTCTTATATTATAGGCCAGTTATAGGCCAGTTTCCTCATCACAATCTTGAGAAACTGCAACACGAATCATGCACATTTGTAAATCTGCATGATTCGAGAAATGCACCAAAGCAACTGAGAAAAACTGTAAGAACAAATGTGAATAAGAAATAAAACACAAAAATGGTTTAAGAAAAAACTGCTACAAGGGAGAAATGGTGAATTTATAATAATAAAGACTCAGGCAGCAGGTACTGCTATACACCCTTTAAGTGGGTCACAATCCTCTACTAAACTAAAAAAAGAAAAAGACCATAATTATGGTAAAACTTTATTATCTGAGAATTATAAGCATACAGTTTTTTTGCTAGTCATTTTTCTATCTGAAATTCAATTTATATCATCAATAAATTTTCTGACATGGTAAAAAATAGAAAACTTTGTCAATCAAAAACTGTAACATTAAAAAAAGACACATGGGTAAAAAAAACAAACTTTAAAGTTTAGAGTAACATTAAAAAGAATAAAGTCAATGCAGATGTTTAAACAAAAAACAAAAACATCTCAGATTTCATCAAGATTTTGCAAACCTTGTCTGTGTTGTTGCAATCATATAATCAGCAGGATTTCCTTCCTGAATCAGAACCTCTGAGAAGAAATTTTAGATTGAAATTTTAAAAAATTATTCCCATTGAGCAGTTCATTTGTAACCTAACAGCACATACAGTAAAAGCTAACATGTATCCATGAACCAAAATCACTGAACAAAAACAGAGAAAAAGCACACAATAAGGACTCCAAATGCCTTATAAGTCTAAATCTGAAAGCATTTAAACCCATTGTTCCTTTAAGACACTAATATCTCCCTTGAAAAATGTTTTAAAAATACATACATAACACACATAAAGATTCAAAAGGGACAGTATTATGTATTTTCAAGACGAATAGTGCCATTTTATGACAATGAACTATGTTACCTTCAGTTGTAATAAAAATGCTGTATATATCAAAAAAGACTTAAAAGAAATATGACTTCATAATTTAACACCTTGAAATTGGGCCTCTGTCTCTTGAAGTTTCTGCTCGTTGCGACACTGCCTTCAGGAAGTCATCACAACATCGCTCCTCAATTAACCCATTAACATCATTCTTAGGAGCATTTCACTGAAAAATAGTTGGTATGATGAGCTCAGCAGACGCAAAGTTCCACCAAGTGTTTGATAATTGCTGCAGGCTAGTCTGAAGGAGCTGAGTGGGGGAGTCGCACGGGAGGGGTGCTCTGTGAGGTGGAAGTTCAGAAACTGCAGCTCCGAGGAGCTTTGTGGAAGGCAGCACTTGGTGAGGCCATGCGTTTAGGCAACCTAAAATGGTTGCCATGGGAGATTCAAGGATTTCTCAAAAATGGATAAAAGAATCAAATCAACATTCCAGGTATGTTTTTGATGAGAGAACAACATTATAAGATGATGTAAAGCTCAAAAAAGTAGATTTTACATAACAATTTTTTAATTAAGACACTTCTTGATTAATATCTCACTTAAAAACTCTTACATGGAAAGATAAAAGTTAAAAATGCCTTTTTAACTAAGCTGCTACATTTTAAAAATGTGATCCAGCTGGTTTTACTCCACTTCCAAACAACAAGTTACTGAGAATCTTGGTTCCCAAGGTTCACATTATGCCGTCCCACCTGTGTGAGTTCTCATGTGAAAAGTTAAGGTGCTTTTATGACGGAAACTTTTTCCGCAGGTCCCACATAAGAAAGGCTTCTCACCTGTGTGAGATCGCATGTGATTAAGTAACTCAGGTTTACTCCCAAAACTTTTTCCACAGGTCACACATGAGAAAGGTTTCTCACCTGTGTGAATCCTCATATGACGAAGTGAGTGAGATTTACTCCGGAAACTTTTTCCACAGGTACCACATGAGAAAGGCTTCTCACCTGTGTGAGTCCTCATGTGATAAAGAAAATTATATTTACTCAGGAAACTTTTTCCACAGGTCCCACATGAGAAAGTCTTCTCACCTGTGTGAGTTTCCATGTGATTAAGAAAAACAGATTTACACGCGAAACTTTTTCCGCAGGTCCCACATGAGAAAGGCTTCTCACCTGTGTGAGAGCTCATGTGACTAAGTAACTCAGGTTTACTCCTAAAACCTTTTCCACAGGTCTCACATGAGAAAGGCTTCTCAGCCATGTGAATCCTCATATGACGAAGTGAGTTAGATTTACTCCAGAAACTTTTTCCACAGGTCCCACATAAGAAAGGCTTCTCACCTGTGTGAGTTCCCATGTGATTAAGAAAAACAGATTTACACACGAAACTTTTTCCACAGGTCACACAAGAGAAAGGCTTCTCACCTGTGTGAATTCTCATGTGAACAGTTAAACTCTTTTTTTCACTGTAACTCTTTCCACAGATCTCACATGAGAAAGGCTTCTCACCTGTGTGAATTCTCATGTGAACAATTAAACTCTTTTTTTCACTATAACTCTTTCCACAGGTCTCACATGAGAAAGGCTTCTCACCTGTGTGAATTCTCATGTGAATAGTTAAACTCTTTTTTTCACTGTAACTCTTTCCACAGGTCCCACATAAGAAAGGCCTCTCACCAGTATGAGTCCTCATGTGACAAAGTAGATGACATTTCTTCCGGAAATGTTTTCCACAGGTCACACAAGAGTAAGGCTTCTCACTTGAGTGAATTCTCATATGAGTATTTAAAAATGTTTTGTTACTGAAACTTTTTCCACAGTTAAGGCATGAGAAAGGTTTCTCACCCGTGTGAACACTCATATGAATCTTTAAAGAGCTGTTTTGACGGAAACCTTTTCCGCAAGCAACACATGAGAACGGTTTTTCACCTGTGTGAATTCTCATGTGATAAATTAAACCATTCTTGTAAGGGTAACTTTTTCCACAGGCTGAACATGTATAAGGCTTCTTGCCTGTGTGAATTGTCATGTGTTTGGTCAAGGAACTGTTCTGAGAAAAGGTTTTATCACAAACTTTACAAGAATATAATTTTTTCTCTGGGTGAGTCTTATGTCTGTTTTGTTTTGTGCCTTTCTGCTGTTTGGTTTTCTGACAGCTCACATTTTGTTTCTGCTCTTCATCTCTCTTTCTTCCAGGGTCTTCAGAATTGCTCTCTTCCTGATCCTGGTTCTCAGCTTCAGGAGAGTCATGAGAGATGAGTTGGTTCCTCTGTGGCTTGGTTTCATTGAGGATTCTTTGCACCTTAAAAGGTATCACTAAAATGTCATCCATCTCCTGTTTTAGCAAAAGATGTTCTTCATCCTGACTGATGCAGAGTTGCTTCTCTTCCTCTTTAAACTGTTGATGTTCTGGTTCCTCTTGCTCCTGTTTTATCTGCTGAGTTTCTGGATCCTCTTGCTCCTGTTTTATCTGCTGAGGTTCTGGTTCCTCTTGCTCCTGTTTTATCTGCTGAGTTTCTGGTTCCTCTTGCTCCTGTTTTATCTGCTGAGGTTCTGGTTCCTCTTGATCTAAAGTGGAGTTCCCCTCCTGGTTCCTGAGCTCATTGAGAACCCCGACCTCTTTACACACACGACATTGTGGGAAATCTGGACAAAAAGACAAAACAAAAGCTTTTAAATGTGAGTCAAAGAAATAAACCCTTCACTTCAATCTCTTGATGCATCAAACAGGATTTTCTTGGGTTATTCTAAAATTACAAACTTGTACGTATGAAAAGCAACTCAACCAATGTGGTTCTTCTGACTAGAAAGGAACTAGAGTCTAAACATATTAAATTACATTATCGTCCATTCATTGTTATTGAGGTGAACTGCTCAATACATCAAGATATTGATTTGAGGCCACATCGCCCAGCCCTCAACTATTACACCATTAAGGTAACTAAAAAGGCCAAAGAAAACAATGTCTTTGTCAAGTGAACTTATGTTAGTGTGATTTACAAAGTTATACTTTGTTATATTCGTTATGGATGTATGGTAATCTGTATCTCATGAGTTCATCAGCACTAATAATAATCAAAACATATAATGTAAAAGGAGATTCTAATCCAATAAAAACGGCTAAAATACTCAAGAAAAAAAGAAAAAGTTACCGTAGTGTTGGTGGGCGATGCCAATATCCCAAAAAGAGGGATTTGAGAAGTTTTCTGAATACAATCATAAAGAGGGTAGATATAATATCATGACTGAAAGAGTCAAGACAAGAGATCACTTGTTTTAGCAACGTGTATGCACCCCCAGGTTCACAGTGGACTTTTCATCGGCATATTTTTTTTACATGATGTGGAGGTAGTTATTGGTGGTGACGACTTTAATGTAAGAATGAGTCCATCTAAAGACATCTAAACAACATGGGTAAAAAGAGTAGAAAAATACTGAAAGATGTGGTGATAAGTGACGTTTGGTGAGAACTAAACCCCTAAAGGAGGGACTATGCATTTTACTGGTTCATCCTGGGGGTCTTAGGATCTTTTCTGATGGAACCAGAGCTCTGAACTTGGTGATCTTCACCTACAAGCTAATGTAGTACTTAGGAACCTCTTCTGATGGATCAGGAAGCAATGAAAAAAAGATACTCAGCTCTGCATTAATCTGCTGCTAAACTACGCCTCCAAAGAGTTTCCCTGAGAGGATGTGTTTCTTACATACGTATGGCTCAAGCTGCCTTTCTGTAACAATGGATGTGTGTGTGTGTGTGTGTGTGTTCCAGCATTGTGCCTGCAAAGCAAGATAAGAAAAACATCCTGGTCTACGTCGGTTGCATACCTACATTCTTCAGAAAACGACACATGATCAGAGCTCTCACACTCTCGAGTGTGACATACTAGGACCTTTATACGATTCTAAATCATACAATGTCAACAGCAATACACATTTTCATTCAAGGCAGATCACATCTAAGGTCCGGAAGAAACAAATAGAAGCTCCAAAAATTGCCCCTTTTTTAGTGTTCGAACGAATTCAATGAAGGTTCAATAAGCTGTTTTATAGTCTACAGTTTTTAAACTGCTTGTCTAAGGTTAAACTCTCCTGTTTGTATTAACTTAATATTAATTTATCAATCAACACTTAGCCTTAGTAATATATTTCCACAAATGAAAAACAACACAAAATTTAAACTATAGTTTATTACTTGTAATTTATTTCCTTAAACTGGTGGAGTAGAGATAAGGGTGTCATGGATCACAAAGTATAATTTAGATGTTATGTGAAGAACAGTAACTTCTCCAGGTCACAGCTGATCATTCTAAGTGTTTAATATTTCCAGCTGGAGCAGATCTGTTATTCCAGAGTCTTTAAGTTTGGTGTAACAGCCCTTTAAATAGGATGTCGAGTTCAGCGTCGCCCCAAACAACTTTCCTTAACCTTAACCTGTCTGTCTTTAAACTGTCTCATCAGTGAAACGTGAGGGTGTTTCGTACCTATTCGGTGTAAGATTATCATCGGTATCCGGGTAAAATCCAGCAGTCTGCGCTGATCATCCATCTCTTCCTCGGACTTGACGCTGATTTCTTTCACCTCCTCCGTGAAAGTTTCTTCAGCAGGAGTTACCTGCTCGTTGATCAACTCTCTCTGAGGCTGGACTGAAGACATTTTTACTGCAAACACTCAAATGTTTACCATAAACGCCAAACCCGACTGTAAAGAACCTTCTAACAAAAGAACAGCTAACGCCACCATGTGGGCTCTGTTTTCATCTTCCGTGTGTTTCGCTGTGATTGTACTGAGGAAACTGTAAATGAATTTTAGTTCCGCGTTGAATTATCCGCTTTGAGTCACCCCTTTAAATATACTTATTTTAAATAAATTTGAATATTATTGAAAAGTTCATTTATTTCAGTAACTAAATTCACCCGAGTGAAACGCAGTATATAGAAAAATTAAACACAGACTGATGTTTTCAAGTTTTTTTTTTTTATATTAATGATGATTTTCTGCTAATGGAAACATTTAAGATTAGAATATTATATCAGACCAGTAATTGAAACATTTTACTTCAGAAATGTGGGCTTAAAGAAAAGAATGCCTAATACCTGATTAAAGTTAGATATTAAAAGTTTTTTTTAATTTGACAAAACCACATTTGAACATATATTCTAATTTACCAAGTATGATTACATCTTTTTAGATTTTAAAACAGCGCCTAAAGTTATATCACCACATCAGGTTGTAGTTTTGTAGATTTTGATTCAGTTTTAATGTTAAACAGTATAAGGCCACAGGAATGTTAGAGGAACATTTAGCTCTGTTGTTTTTACTCAGAAAGGATGAGGATCACTGACAGCCTTGTGAAAAGCTGCTCAAGTTGCAATAACAGGAAGTGAAACCATGAAGAGACAAGTAGTGGGAAAAGGCGAGGAGATAACATTGATTAAAGCCATCAGAACAATGACAGTATTCTAGTCATATCATAATACATATATGCAATATCAGAGCAAGTAGATGTGATAAATTACTCATTGTAGTCTTTTCCTCTTTAAATATACTTATTTTAAATACATTTGAATATTACTGTAAACGACTTTTTTGTTCCGCTTTGAATTTTCGGCTTCGAGTCACCACTTTTAATACACAGTTATAATGAATAAATTTGAATATTACTGAAAAGTTCATTTATTCCATTCACTCCTTTCAACCTTGTGAAACACAGTATATAGAATAATTACACACAGACTGATGTTTTCAAGGCTTTTATTTCAGTTAATTTTGGTGATGTTCTGCTTACACCTCTTGAATTTACAAATACAAACATTTGTTAAGATCTCTTGAAAAATCACATTTATGATCAGAGTCAACATGGACAGTAAAAGTGTTTCAGTAACATTTCTATAGCAGCTGTCCCTCAGCGTCTCTCTGTGGGACTTGGTCCCAGACTCTGGAGCTGTTCATGAAGGATGTAATCTGTTTGTTCTTTGAGCTCGACTCTTTAGTTGTTTCATTTTAGTTTAAAGAAATCCTCCCAGTTCCACCAGTTCAGTTTCCCTCAGTCTGATACTGGGATGTTCTGATTGTGAAGAAAATAAATGTTTGACTCTCTGAAAGGATTTGGACAGTTTCCATCCCAGAAATATGACAGACAACTGCAGTTTCTAAGTTTCGGATCTGGATGAGAGCCTTGATGCTGTTGTGAATTCAGACTGTTTATTATAAATGATGTGAAGCTAATGATTATTCTGCTCTGATTTTCTATGAACTAAATGTATTTTGTGAGATCTGCACTGAATCTATTCAGAGAAACTCTAAAAAGGCTCAAAAACTCAGTTTTTCATAATTAAAATGTAGAAAATGAACCAGAAGCATTCTGGGAAATTCAGGGATAAAACTCAGCTTGATGAAGCTCTGAGCACCAAGAGAGAGGATCAGAGCTGCTTCGTAGGTCTGGGCTGCAGTGATGCAGGGCTTTAGACGGCGTGTTATTAGCTACTCCTTATTGGACGTTGGTTGGTCATTTTCGTTGGCATTTTTCACAGGAAAACTCTGAACAGAAGAAGTAAGAAATCCTGACTGCGCCACTTCTCATTTTGTTTGCTCTCCAGTTGAATGGCACTGGGAAGATGAATAACCTGCAGCGTAGACAGCCGGGGAAAAGCGTGCTCTCTTTCAAAACTGGATGAACAGTGTTGTATTTGTAGTTTGGAGACTCTCAACCCCTTGTATTTAAAATCAGAAGTTAGACAAGATTGTCTCTTATTTGGTTTATTTTGGCCGTATTACCTTCAGCATGCTCAGAGTCTCTGCTGGCTTCCAGAGACGTGTCTCATCCGGATGCTTCAGAGAGTTAGCTTCCAGTGGTTTCATCTCCAGGTCCTCTATTTGTAAAAGAGTCTGTAATGATGGTCCATGGAGACACCAGGAGACAGCAGACTCTGAGGAGATGTTTCACTGAACTCAGGATGAACATCAACAGTAAAAGTTCAACAAGTTGTTTTAGTTTCAGCTGCTGAATTTATTTTCTGAGCTTTGAGAAGAATTTATTCAGAGAAATCCTAAAAAAAAAAAAAAAAGACAAAACTCTGTTTTCTCCCTCAAATTAAAAAATCATCACTGATCCAACACGCATGTTTGGGAATTAACAGACAAAACTTAGTGTCAGTGATGGAGAGAGCTGCTGAGTATAGGTCACATGTTGGACATTCATGAATTCATGATGGCATAGAATCACAGGAACTGAAACTGCAGAGGAGAAAATCTCATTAGTGTCTGAAACGTTGCTCCTGCCGGGATAAAACTATAAGAGGACAGCTCTACAAACGCTGAGAAGCAATGAAAACAACCCACACAGACAAGTAAGTATGTATTAATTTTGTCTTTTTTTTGCTTAGACTTCAGTTTCGTGAATATTCATACATTTATTTTTGTACATTTGTTACTTACATAAGACAATAATATACATAGGAAACCTTAGTGTATCTGACTGTAGCACAGGTCAATACATCAGTGGTATCAAAGTGATTTTCATCTACAACAAATTATTTTCCTTTATGTTTGTTTGTGGAGTTTTAGAAAATAGCTTCTGCTTCTCTGTTTGTAAAACTCCAAAAGGTATTTACTTTGCCTCTTCCAGCTGTAGCCACATTCATGTGAGGCTTGTTGTGTTTTCACCCTTCTGGAACGTAGGGAGGGTTTAGATAAGAATGGGTCACTCCTCTATTTTCAAGGTTTCAAAGGTCTTCGTCAATGTCCCAATGCTGAGCTTGAAATGTTGGTTCCCAGACTCCCTGTGAGAAACTTTGTGATAACCCGAGCATAAGTAGGTCGTGACTCTGTCAAGTTAGAACAGATCAGACTGAGCAGAAGAGACTGAACGGACACTGAACATGTCTGCTTGCTGTTCTTGCAAGAATTAATAACGTGCTGTTTGAGTGAAAATCACTGATCTCTGCTTGGTAACTAAGAGTGATAATTCATTACAGGAAATTCCTTTTTCTTCATTTTAATTTTCCATCACCACTTTTTCATTCTTGCATTTTAAAACTTTTCAAGTGCTGGACCATTTAATGAGAAATCATTTCATATTTGATCTGATGTCTGAGTCCACACACGCGTCAATATTTTAGATGTTTATTTAACATAGTAAAGTTTGAATACTGGATTTAAGCTGCCTGTTATAAACTGGCAGAAAATACAGGCCAAACGTCAATATTAGCGAGGAGCTGTAGTTCTTCTAGTTGTCCAGCAGGTGGAGGCATTCCTCTGCCTCCACCTGCTGAAAATTCCTAAAATCATTCAGCATTTTCTAGAGTTCAGAAAAAATGTTTTCACCTGATAAACTGACTACTGATGTTACCTCCATGAAGAAACAAATAAATTCATTCAATAAAAAGAAGCAGCTCAAGAAAATGAATGGAGTCAGATTGGTGAGAATCTTTGAAGCAATGAAAACATCCTGAAACATCTTCTCTTGGTTTAGCTTTATAAACAAAAAAGTGTTTTTGCTCAACAATATATTCTGTCACACTGTTTTTTAATAAACCCAACTAAATGACTTTAGGGAAACATTTTTTAAAAATCTGAATAAAAAATGCTATATTTTTTCACATCACTAAATGGTGATAAATCATTTTTAGACTAGAGGGCTAGTTTTCATAGAGGAAACTTTCAGGAAAATGTTTTAATTTTCTTTCTGTGAGTTTTTTTCTCTTTGTTCTGAAATCTGAAAATATAAAAAATTGACTGGAAATTATTTAATCAATCAGTACTGAAATTTTCTCCAACAGGTACAGAATTGCTGAGGTGTCAGAGTCTCCACATGGACAGTCTTCAGGACGAGTCCAGATAGACAAAGATGTCCTCAGAGTAGGATGAATCAGACTCCATGTGTCCAGACTGAGGACTGAAGACTCTGGTCTGTATCTGTGTGAAGTGAAGACAGAGGATGATGTGATGCGTTCACTGACCTCAAAACGTTGTAATTTAACAGGAAGTTCTGCTTGTCTCTCTATTAAGGTTATGCGGTGTTCCTCAGAGATCTGTGTGGACAGATCTGGTTACAGAGATGAATAAAGTGAAACTATGGAAAATATGGATGTGAATTTATTTTAGAAATAATTGATCTGACAGATTTTACACTTTTAGATATGACAGAGAGCAGAAAATATATTTCTTGAGGTGTCTAGATTTGAACATAAAACAATATTAATGTGTCAAAGCAACTTAAGTCCATCGTTTTCCTATACTATTTGTGACATTTTCCTTTTGATTTTGTTTCTATATTACAAATAGCACTAAATTTTTTATCAATACACAAAATATTTGTAAAAACACCACATTGGTATTTTACATTTATATTTTGAAATTTAATATTTTATAAAGATATATCTGCGAGAACATACTGTTTTGATTTTTTTTTTTTTTTTTTTTACAGATGATTCAACATTTTTGTGAACTTCAACCACAAAAACAATTAATAAAAAACTATATTTGGGATAAAATGGCTTGTTAGATATTAACATATACGTGTTTTATGGGTATCTGGATCTCTCAGATCTGTTTGAGAAGCAATTTTGATCATGTTTCACATTGTATTGTGTCATGTAACGTGGGGCACTGGCCTTGGTCTTGCTCACTCCCATGGTCTTGGTCTCAACTTGGTCTCGGGTTAGGTGGTCTATACTACAGCACTACTTGAGCCATTAGAAGAGGTTCCTAAGCCCTACATCAACTTGTAGGTGAAGATAACCAAGTTTCAGAATTTGTATTCCATCAGAAAAGCACCGTAGTCCTACATTAGCTTGTAGGTGAAAATCACCAAGTTCAGAGCTCTTGTCCCAACAGGGAAGTTCTAAGACATCCACAGCAGGAGGTAAAGAGCCCCAGTTTCAGAGCTCTGGTTCCATCACAAAAGTTCCTAAGACCTCCGCAACCGGGAGGTGGAAATTATTGAGTCTCAGAACTCCTATTCCATCTGAGAAGTTTCAGATCCAGCAATGTGTTGCCCGCAACACCAATTCTTTAGCATGGGATATGAGAAGCCTGTTTTCCATATTCCAAAAATGTTTTTGTTAGTATCCTTCAGTTGGAGCATTATGGAAAGATAGTTTAAGTTAGATTAGATTATGTTTTATTATTTTCCATTATTAAATCAAGCTATAGTTACCTCTTCTAAGTTTTATTTATTAAAGAAGCAATAAAATTTTAGAGAAGTGTGGACTTTACTGTGTCACTGTAATTCAAAGGTTCTTAAACAGTAGTAAAATCATCTTAGTGCATGGTTTGCAAAATTATAGGAAGTATTTACAGGTTGCCTTTGCATAAGTGTAGCACAAGTTATTGAAACAACATTCCTGGGACTTGCAAAAGTCACTAAAGCATACTTAGATCAGTTCCAAGAGCCAATTGTGAGATGAGAAGAGCAGCCGTTTAATGAATGTGTTCTGTGGGCCTACCTGACTTAGGCTACTAGTTCCATTGAAGGAAGAGGGATGGGACATTCAGATATAGGCTGTTAGAATCCAGGCGAGTCTTCTCCATAACACCAGCTAAATAGATTTTCTATGAATTCTATGGTGGGTTATACTCTGCAGATTTAGGGATCTAGTACTGAAGAAGTAGATGGCTGGTTAGGTGTTAATACTCTCATAGAAAGAAGTAAGTTGGGGGAGGCTGAGTAATCCAGAGGGAGAGTGTGTTAGCCTCTCAGTGACAGGATGTAAGAAGAAGAATGGGAGGGGGGCACCACCCAGAGCAAAGACAACTTTTATGGTGACCAAGAGCACCGGAATAGCTCCTCATACATTAACAACGTCCACCTGAGCATTGATACTTCAGAAGGTTGAATGGTTTCTTACTTGATTGTGGTTTGCCCCATCCAGCTTCCTTCAGTTTTTACCAACAACATAAAATCTTGCTGGTGGAGAAAATCGTCCACCCAGATTTAAGACTGACCAGTGTATTTCAACATTGGCATTTTGTGGTGGAGTTTGCTCTGCTGGTGGGGAGCTGGGAGGGGCTTGGCAGGGGTGGAATTGATGGGTATGGGACCTTAATACAACCCACAGGTAAAATGTATTGTACATTTGTACAATTTCCTGCTTCTTCATACATTATCAATTGCTTATGTCATGTTGATAAAAATGTTTAATATGGGTCTCTGATGAATAGTCTCAACCTCCACAACATTTAACCATAAGTTTGTCGTATAAGTCTTAACATGCAAAATGCTTGAACAACTCATATGTAAAGCATATTTTGAGACATTCCCATGAGACTTTTTTCTAAATCTGTCCTGAATTGGTAAATTCCTCCCAGGTGAGTTTCTCCAGCATAGGTAAATGTGTTAAGAATTAGATCAACCAGTGATCAACCAGTTTTCTGAAATAGCTCAAAGGTATATCTCATGAACCATCAACTGGCAAGAATAATAATGTTTATAGCCAGAGCACAACACAATGTTACATTTCTGACAATGAAAGGGAAGAACGAGGATTTGGGCAGGGTAGAAGAAGGGGAGTGAGTTGTGGCAGAAGAGTTAGGAGGCAAAACAAAGGAAGAGGCAGAAGAAACTGAGAACATGTGTCAGTTTCCATCGCTCCAACATTGTCAAGCAATGGTTTGTGCCCCACAACAGGACGTTGATGTAGTTCCTCTCACCCTACTTTTCATTCCTTAACCCCAATGAGGAATTTTCTCAGCATGGAAATGGAAAGTATAGTACAACTGCAGTATAAGTCCTAAAGCACTGCATGTACAGTTTTCATAAAGGAGATTGCCTTATGTTCCCATTCCTACTTTTTTCTGTGTGCTCTGCAGTGCTGTCTTTTCATTTCTGTAGAACAATGACATGGTCTGTCAACAAATTACAGTAAAAGCATGTGCTTGTCCAGTCTCTTTGTAATTGTTGAAGATCAATGGAATTTTCAAAACTTGTCATCAAAACTTTAGCCTTAGTCTACAACAGAACATCCCTCCAGAGTAGTGTTATATTGACATGATTAAGCAGTCTTATCTGTACACAACGAAACAAGGACTTGTCATACTGAGGGACTGACATGTTCATTCACACAGATATTTACTTTTGAGAGATCAACTAAGGAATTTAAGAAAGACTGGCTTCTGCAGGTTTTTCATGAAGTTTTGCTGTTTGTACAAATTGTTTTTAGACCAAAGTGACTGAGAAAAACTGTAAGAACAAGTGCGAGTGAGAAATTATACAAAAAAAATGGTTTAAGAAAAAACAGCTGCAAGAGAGAAATGATGAATTTATAGATGATAAAGAAGACTCAGGCAGAATATACTTCTATACACCTTTTAAGTGGGTCACAATCTTCTACTAAACCAAAAAAAGAAAAAGACAATCATTATGGTAAATAAACTTATTATCTAAGAATTATAAAGAAACAGGTTTTTTGACAGTTATTTTTCTATCTGAAATTCAATCTATATCATCTGTACATTTTGTAACATTCTAAAAAATAAAACTTTGTCAAACAAAAACTCTGGTATTGATAAAAAAAGAAACATAGGTAAAAACTTTAAAATTTAAAGTAACAACAAAAAAGTCAATGCAGATGTTTAAACAAAGAAAAAAAGTAAAACATCTCAGATTCCATGATGATTTAGAAAACCTTATGTCTGTGTTGTGGCCATCATATACTCAGCAGTATTTCCTTCCTGAATCAGAACCTCTGAGAAAATAATACAAATTATAATGTTTAATATTTAGATTCCAATTCAGAAGACATTATTATTCCCAAAGGGCAATTCATTTGTAACCTAACAGCACATACAGTAAAAGCTAACATGTATCCACGAACCAAAATCATTGAACAAAAACAGAGAAAAAGCTAAACCCATTGTTCCTTTGAGACATTAATATCTCCCTTGAAAATCATGTTTTAAAAATACATACATAATACACATAAAGATTCAAAAGGGACAATATTATATATTTTCAAGACGAATAGTGCCATTTTATGACAATGAACTATGTTACCTTCAGTTGTAATAAAAATGCTGTATATATCAAATAAAACTTAAAAGAGATATGACTTCATAATTTAACACCTTGAAATTGGGCCTCTGTCTCTTGAAGAAGTTCCTGCTCATTGCGACACTCCACCTTCAGGAAGTCATCACAACATCGCTCCTCAATTAATCCATTAACATCGTTCTTAGGAGCGTTTCACTGAAAAATAGTTGGTATGATGAGCTCAGCAGACGCAAAGTTCCAACAGGTGTATGCTAATTGCTGCAGGCTAGTCTGAAGGAGCTGAGTGGGGGAGTCGCACAGGAGGGGTGCTCTGTGAGGTGGAAGCTCAGAAACTGCAGCTCCGAGGAGCTTTGTGGAAGGCAGCACTTGGTGAGGCCATGTGTTTAGGCAACCTACAATGGTTGCCATGGGAGATTCAAGGATTTCTCAAAAATGGATAAAAGAATCAAAGCAACATTCCAGGTATGTTTTTGATGAGAGAACAACATTATAAGATGATGTACAGCTCAAAAAAGTAGATTTTACATAATACTGCCCCTTTAAGACACTTCTTGATTAATATCTCACTTAAAAACTCTTACATGGAAAGATAAAACTGCCATAATGAAGTGAATGTTTTCAAGTATTTCAGTGAAACCTATTTGAAATGCTTTTTTAACTAAGCTGCTACATTTTAAAAATATGATCCAACTGTTTTTACGCCACTTCCAAACAGCAATAATCTGAGAATCTGAGAATCTGGGTTCCTGAGGTTCACATTATGCCGTCCCACCTGTGTGAGTTTTCATGTGAATAGTTAAGGTGCTCTTATGACGGAAACTTTTTCCACAGGTCCCACATAAGAAAGGCTTCTCACCTGTATGAGTCCTCATGTGAGAAGTTAAACCATATCTTCTATTGTAACTTTTCCCACAGGTCCCACATGAGAAAAGCTTCTCACCTGTGTGAGTTCTTATGTGAGAAGTTAAATGATGTCTTCTACTGTAACTTTTTCCACAGGTCCCACATGAGAAAGGCTTCTCACCAGTGTGAGTTCTCATGTGATTAAGTAACTCGGTTTTACTCCCGAAACTTTTTCCGCAGGTCCCACATGAGAAAGACTTCTCACCCGTGTGAATCCTCATATGACGAAGTGAGTGAGATTTACTCCGGAAACTTTTTCCGCAGGTCCCACATGAGAAAGGCTTCTCACCTGTGTGAGTCTTCATGTGATAAAGTAAATGATATTTACTCTGGAAACTTTTTCCACAGGTCCCACATGAAAAAGGTTTCTCACCTGTGTGAGTTTTCATGTGACTGAATATATGAGATTTACTCCCAAAACTTTTTCCGCAGGTCACACATGAGAAAGACTTCTCACCTGTGTGAATCCTCATATGACGACGTGAGTTAGATGTACTCCGGAAACTTTTTCCACAGGTACAACATGAGTAAGGCTTCTCACCTGTGTGAGTTCTCATATGAGTGTTTAAAAATGTTTTGTTACTGAAACTTTTTCCACAGTTACCACATGAGAAAGGCTTGTTATCCGTGTGAATCCTCATATGAATCTTTAAAGAGCTGTTTTGACAGAAACCTTTTCCACAAGCAACACATGAGAACACATGAGAACTGATGCAGAGTTGCTTCTCTTCCTCTTTGAACTGTTGATGTTCTGGTTCCTCTTGCTCCTGTTTTATCTGCTGAGGTTCTGGTTCCTCTTGATCTAAAGTGGAGTTCACCTCCTGGTTGCTGAGCTCATTGAGAACCCCGACCTCTTTACACACACGACATTGCGGGAAATCTGGACAAAAAGACAAAACAAAAGCTTTTAAATGTGAGTAAAAAAAAAAATAAACCCTTCACTTCAATCTCTTGATGCATCAAACAGGATTTTCTTGGGTTATTCTAAAATTACAAACATAAGTATGAAAATCAACTCAACCATTGTGGTTCTTCTCTCCAGAAGGGAACTAGATGTGAGTCCAAATACGATATTACAGACTTTCAGGTGAGCAAGAAAGATGACGATAGTTCAACTCAGCGTCTCCCCGACAAATATTCAAAAAAAGTCTCCTTCCTCTATGCAGCTACCAGATATACATCACATTAAAGAGTGATCTAAAATGCCTAAAGTGAAACCCAAAAGTGTATTGCTATCTCAGCTATTAACACGAGCAGACTAAGAAATTACATTTCTCGGATTTGCTGAAAAAGTGATGTGAGTGCACTGATATCACAATATATAATGTAAAATGAACTCTTAATCCAATAAAAGGGCTAAAATACTAGAGAAAACAGAAAAGGTCGAAGTAATATGCAGGAAACATCCCTCTGAGACAGAACAAAGTAAACGGAAAAGACACGGCTTTAAACAGGTGCATCATATAAATCAGGATGCAATAATAGAGATTTGGTGAAAAGTAACTGGAAAGAAAAGGTGAAACTTTGTCAGTGGAGAACATGCAAATAAGACACGCTTTACCCACCGCATTTAGCGGGCGGTACAGTTTATTTCATTTCCAAAACTCAAACAGAGTCTAGAAAAATGGAAAAGATGGATAAATGTCTGCGGTCGACCTCATGAGCAGCTGAATACTCCAGTAATCGATGGTATAACTACAACATGTTCATCTGTATGAAGGTTTCTGTCACCATTACATCGCATGCTTAATAGTTCAATCAAAGATTAATGCATCAAGCTGTGCCCACAAATCTGTTTTCATTACAGTTTCTTTGTAAAGCAGTAACTTTTCAGGCTTCTCTCTGTTGAGAGACGGAAATAAACGATTTACAATCTGGCCCTTATTATTTACGTTGGTTGAATGAAGTTTTCTATCTAAGGAAACCAAACAGATTGCATCCAAACATTGACTTGCAGGATTCACTGTTTTATCAGCATGGACCAACAGTGGTCAATCATTTGTATTCTGTCTTTAACTTTGCAGCAATCTCTAATACCAAGCATGCATGTCGTGATAATGGAGAGGAAAAAAACCCTTTTAATTCGAAGAAACCTCCTGCAGAACCAGAACCAGGCTCAGTACGAGCAGCCATCTGCCACAACTGACTGGGGGTTTGAGAAGACAGAGCAAAGACACAAAATAGAAACAGAAGCACTGATGTTGGAGTACTTTCGATTTTTAAGAAAAACAAAAAAGTTAATAGCAGGAGAAGGAGACTTAAGTTATTAGCAGCATTATTACAGCATTATGCCTCCCTCCAGGAAGCCACCACAGCCAAACAAGAGGCCAGACCAGCTCTAGATGCTATGAAGATGAAAAACAGAGAGAAAGCATAAAGTTAAAAGTAAAACTAACAGCAAATAATGGAAATTTGATAGTTCAGTTCTAATGTGTTCCAGATGCAAAAAAGTTCTGAAATCTCTCTTTACTGGAGTTCTACAGATACAAAATAATCTAGTCCACATTTGAAATGTCTAGGTGTTGTAGATTTGGAGCAGTTCTAATGTAATCCAGATGCATAAAAAGTGCAGAAATCACTCTTTATTGAAGTTTCACAAAGGAAATAAAGGTTTCACAAATTAAAAGTAGCTTTTAATTATTCTACTATCAGAGCAGAATAATCTAGTCCAGGTTTGAAGTCTCTAGGTGTTGTAGGTTTTTAACTAGAGTAGATTAAAGATGCTGTAGGTAGTGAAAAATCAGAATCGCCCTTTAGCCATTTCCTGACTCGGAGGTCAACTTCAGCTTCATCCTTCCCAGCTGGACGAATCTCACCAAAGCCTAAAAATACGTTTTTTTGTTTTTTTTTTCTGAGCTGGAAATCGTGGAGCACCCTCTCAAGACCAGCTGGAGCCTGAACAGCCGCACATACCCACGTTTTAGCCCCACATAAGCAAACAAAACCTCCTGGAGCTCAGCTATCAGACAGCAGCAGTTTGGCCCCCTCCAGTGACGTAAGCGGTCACGTGACTCCAAAACCGCGCGTTTTCTTTTTCGAGAGGCAGAGATTTTCTTGATTTAACACTTTAAAACACTCGCTGATTATTTAGAGGCCCAATACAGCAACCAAATGTACAGTTCCGCCTCTGCTAATGTTTTCCCGCAATTAAAAAGAACCTTAAAGATGCGCTTTAAACTGATGGGAGCAGAGAAAAGGGTGTCACGGATCACAAACTGTAATTTAGATACTGTATGAAGAATAGTAAATAGCCCAAATCACAGCTGATTACTCAAAAATATTTCATGTTTTCATGTATAACAGCTATTTGAATACGAGGACGAGCTCAGCGTCGCCCCAAACAACTTTCCTCAACCCGTCTCCAGCTGTTTTTAACCTGTCTCATCAGTGAAACGTGAGGGTGTTTCGTACCTATTCGGTGTAAGATTATCATCGGTATCCGGGTAAAATCCAGCAGTCTGCGCTGATCATCCATCTCTTCCTCGGACTTGACGCTGATTTCTTTCACCTCCTCCGTGAAAGTTTCTTCAGCAGGAGTTACCTGCTCGTTGATCAACTCTCTCTGAGGCTGGACTGAAGACATTTTTACTGCAAACACTCAAATGTTTACCATAAACACCAGACCCGGCTTCAAACTAGCTAATGCTACTGTCTGCGCTCTTCCGCGTGTTTCCCTGCGGCTGTAATGACGAAACTGTAAACAACCTTTAGTACCTGCCTTTCTTCTTCTTTTCTATAATGGCGGCTCGCAAGCAACCTCTAGGTGCATACCGCCACCTACTGGACATAAGTGTGTAACAACCTCAACTCACATCCATTAAATTCTGTTTTTTTTTTTTTTTTAAATTTTGTATCATGAAGGAAAATAAATAATGCTTTACTTACTATATAAATTTCCTCTTTATTTCCTTCCGTTCCTAATATTCCCTTAAGACTCCATTCCTTTCCTGCCATTCTTACTGGTTTCCTCAGTCTCTACCTTTCAGGTGCCGATACTCCACAATTCATAAACACATGTTCTACATTTTCTTCCTCATTCCTCACATTTATTGTTGTTTTTCTTCCCAAATAAATACAGTTTCTCATTTTCATAGGTATGACCTACCCTAAAGTTCATCATTATTTCTTCTCTTCTGTTTCGCGTTGATCAATGTTTTTGCTGATGATTCTGATGATTTTCATGCGTATTTGCTAGACAATTTTGATGATTTTGCTCAATGATTTTAATGTTTTGATGATCTTGCTGTACACTTGATTGAATGTTTTCATGATGTAAAGCACTTTGAACTGCCTTGCTGCTGAAATGTGCGATACAAATAAACTTGACTTGACTTTCCCAAATGGAATTGTAAATGCTATTGTCCCCTCCAAAGCCCTTTTCGCTAATTTAGCCACAGTTTCATTGCCTTTGACTCCTTCATGAGCTGGTACCCAACAGAACCAAATATCAATACCACGGTTATATCCTGATACATATATGCAATATTAGAGAAGTAGCTGTAACAAATTTCTTATTGTAGTCTTTTCTTTTCACTCATTTATAAACATACAAAGAAAATAAAATATGTTAGCAGAAATACACAATAACTAATGAAAACACTGTGATGCTACCAGAAGGAACAAGAGGCTACAGTTGTGCTCATAAGTTTACATACCCTAGAAGAATTTCAGATTTTTTGGCCATTTTTCAGGAATATGAATTATAACATAAACTTTCAACCTTCCTTTTTGGGTTTTCTGTAAAACAATTTAACGAGGAAGATGTTGCCTCCTGCTCTCCCAGTGCTGGAGGATTACAGGTAGTAGTCTGGACTGATCCAAAATTTATGTTTATAATCTAATCCAGAGCAATTGATATGACTGACAGATGTTCTACACACAGTCATGAATAAACATGATTTACTATTTATTTACAATAAAAGTATTTTAGCATAAAAATCTGGTTCATCTCCCTCTATGTTCCTCTCAGTGAATCAGCCTGAGACAAAGCAGAGCTTCACATCATCATGTTGACTGATTTTTGTAGTTTTAGCAGAAATACTGCAGAAATTATAGAAATTAGAAAAACACTCTGGTTTCCCTTCATGAAAAGATCTCAAAAACCTTTACAAGGAGAAAGTTTCATTTCAAACATCAGAATAAAAATGCTGACTTTTTTTTTTTTACTGTAAAATAAACATTACAGTGTAGCAATTATAAGATGCTGCTGGAAAATGCTCCATCTCTGTGAGATAACCTGATCTGTCCACTAGATGTCCATAATGCAGCAAAGACTGTAAACATAAATTGATGATGATCTGAGCTCTGAATGAAAGGCAGCAGTTTGATTCCAAGAGACTGATAATCAAAGATGTATTTCTGTGTTTTTATTTTCCTAAAAATCAAATTAAATTTTTTTTTTCACTTTATTTTTAAATTACTAACTCAGTTTTTAAAATCTGAGAATTAACTGCCCATCTGCGTAGTTGTGGGAACTGATCTTACCACTTGTTATAACCTGAGCTAATGGGAGCATGTAGATATTAAATAGGAGAGGTCCCAGGGTTGAACCTTGGGGTACTCCACATGTGACTTTTGTCCGCTCCAATGAGAAGTTGCCTATTGACACAAAGTTATTGTGCCTAACTTGTTGACTTTATAAAATAAAGTTGACTTAAAGTTGACTTTATAAATAAGGTCAATAGGCAACTTAGGCAACGTGCCTAAGTTGCCTATTGACCCTGTTCTTTAGGTAGGATTCAAACCAATTAAGTACCGTACCATAGAGTCCGACCCAGCTCTTCAGTCGCTTCAATAATATATCCTGGTCAACAGTGTCAAATGCTGCGCTGAGGTCCAACAGAACCAACACTGTGGTTTTACCACAGTCTGTATTTTTGTGGATGTCATTAAACACTTTGACGAGGGCAGCCTCAGTGCTGTGTTGAGCATTGAAACCAGACTGAAAGACATCAAAGTGGTTTGTCATTGTTAAAAAGCTATTTAACTGTTGAAACTCAGCTTTTTCAATAATTTTGCTGAAAAATAGAAGGTTAGAGATCGGCCTGTAATTCTGCAAGAGTGATTTATCTAAATTATTATTTTTTTTAACAGTGGTTTGATAACTGCTGTTTTTAGAGCCTTGGAGGGAAACACCTGATGAGAGGGATGAGTTTACTATTTGAATCAGATCAGATGCAATGACAGGCAGAACTTTCTTGAGGAGGGTTGTAGGTAGGATATCAAGACTGCAGGAAGAGGAGCTTAATTGTTTTAAAATCTCTTCTAAGTTTTCATGGCTGAGTTGGTGAAATTCAACCATTTTCTCTGCATTTGTTATGTTTGGGCGTAGCATCGTTATTGGATTTGGTGTGGTTGTGCAGATTAACCCTCAAATTTTTTTTAATTTTCTCAGTAAAAAAGTTGGCAGATTCATTGCAGGCCCTGGCAGAGGTCAGTTCATCAGGTGAAAACATCATCTTTTCTGAACTCTAGAAAATGCTGAATGATTTTAGGGATTTTCAGCAGGTGGAGGCAGAGGAATGCCTCCACCTCCTGGACAACTAGAAGAACTACAGCTTCTCGCTAATATTGACGTTTGGCCTGTATTTCTGCCAGTTTATAACAGGCAGCTTAAATCCAGTATTCAAACTTTACTATGTTAAATAAACATCTAAAATATTGGCGCGTGTGTGAACTCTTGTAAGTAGTGTTTGTAATTTTAAAGCAAAAGAAGAACCTTTACTTTAAGATGAGACTCTGAAAGTTGAACCCTGTGAAAAAGCCAGGAGGTTAAACGCCTTTATTCTGTCAGAACAACACGGCTTTTACATTAAAATTTGGATGGATGTACCATTTGTGAAAGATTAGTTTTATCTACAAGGATCTGCAAACTTCTGACTCTGAAGGAAGCAGAAGTCAGATCAGTTACTCATCACATCCACTGAGACTGGAACAATAAAATATAAGAGTTATCTGATCTGTTGAGACTTTAAGTCTAAACATCTTCAAAGCACAAAGATCTCTGGATTAAATCAATGACATAAGATCAAATATGAAATGATTTCTCATTAAATGGTCCAGCACTTGAAAAGTTTTAAAATGCAAGAATGAAAAAGTGGTGATGGAAAATTAAAATGAAGAAAAAGGAATTTCCTGTAATGAATTATCACTCTTAGTTACCAAGCAGAGATCAGTGATTTTCACTCAAACAGCACGTTATTAATTCTTGCAAGAACAGCAAGCAGACATGTTCAGTGTCCGTTCAGTCTCTTCTGCTCAGTCTGATCTGTTCTAACTTGACAGAGTCACGACCTACTTATGCTCGGGTTATCACAAAGTTTCTCACAGGGAGTCTGGGAACCAACATTTCAAGCTCAGCATTGGGACATTGACGAAGACCTTTGAAACCTTGAAAATAGAGGAGTGACCCATTCTTATCTAAACCCTCCCTACGTTCCAGAAGGGTGAAAACACAACAAGCCTCACATGAATGTGGCTACAGCTGGAAGAGGCAAAGTAAATACCTTTTGGAGTTTTACAAACAGAGAAGCAGAAGCTATTTTCTAAAACTCCACAAACAAACATAAAGGAAAATAATTTGTTGTAGATGAAAATCACTTTGATACCACTGATGTATTGACCTGTGCTACAGTCAGATACACTAAGATTTCCTATGTATATTATTGTCTTATGTAAGTAACAAATGTACAAAAATAAATGTATGAATATTCACGAAACTGAAGTCTAAGCAAAAAAAAGACAAAATTAATACATACTTACTTGTCTGTGTGGGTTGTTTTCATTGCTTCTCAGCGTTTGTAGAGCTGTCCTCTTATAGTTTTATCCCGGCAGGAGCAACGTTTCAGACACTAATGAGATTTTCTCCTCTGCAGTTTCAGTTCCTGTGATTCTATGCCATCATGAATTCATGAATGTCCAACATGTGACCTATACTCAGCAGCTCTCTCCATCACTGACACTAAGTTTTGTCTGTTAATTCCCAAACATGCGTGTTGGATCAGTGATGATTTTTTAATTTGAGGGAGAAAACAGAGTTTTGTCTTTTTTTTTTTTTTTAGGATTTCTCTGAATAAATTCTTCTCAAAGCTCAGAAAATAAATTCAGCAGCTGAAACTAAAACAACTTGTTGAACTTTTACTGTTGATGTTCATCCTGAGTTCAGTGAAACATCTCCTCAGAGTCTGCTGTCTCCTGGTGTCTCCATGGACCATCATTACAGACTCTTTTACAAATAGAGGACCTGGAGATGAAACCACTGGAAGCTAACTCTCTGAAGCATCCGGATGAGACACGTCTCTGGAAGCCAGCAGAGACTCTGAGCATGCTGAAGGTAATACGGCCAAAATAAACCAAATAAGAGACAATCTTGTCTAACTTCTGATTTTGAATACAAGGGGTTGAGAGTCTCCAAACTACAAATACAACACTGTTCATCCAGTTTTGAAAGAGAGCACGCTTTTCCCCGGCTGTCTACGCTGCAGGTTATTCATCTTCCCAGTGCCATTCAACTGGAGAGCAAACAAAATGAGAAGTGGCGCAGTCAGGATTTCTTACTTCTTCTGTTCAGAGTTTTCCTGTGAAAAATGCCAACGAAAATGACCAACCAACGTCCAATAAGGAGTAGCTAATAACACGCCGTCTAAAGCCCTGCATCACTGCAGCCCAGACCTACGAAGCAGCTCTGATCCTCTCTCTTGGTGCTCAGAGCTTCATCAAGCTGAGTTTTATCCCTGAATTTCCCAGAATGCTTCTGGTTCATTTTCTACATTTTAATTATGAAAAACTGAGTTTTTGAGCCTTTTTAGAGTTTCTCTGAATAGATTCAGTGCAGATCTCACAAAACACATTTAGTTCATAGAAAATCAGAGCAAAAATAATCATCAGCTTCACATCATTTATAATAAACAGTCTGAATTCACAACAGCATCAAGGCTCTCATCCAGATCCGAAACTTAGAAACTGCAGTTGTATGTCATATTTCTGGGATGGAAACTGTCCAAATCCTTTCAGAGAGTCAAACATTTATTTTCTTCACAGTCAGAACATCCCAGTATCAGACTGAGGGAAACTGAACTGGTGGAACTGGGAGGATTTCTTTAAACTAAAATGAAACAACTAAAGAGTCGAGCTCAAAGAACAAACAGATTACATCCTTCATGAACAGCTCCAGAGTCTGGGACCAAGTCCCACAGAGAGACGCTGAGGGACAGCTGCTATAGAAATGTTACTGAAACACTTTTACTGTCCATGTTGACTCTGATCATAAATGTGATTTTTCAAGAGATCTTAACAAATGTTTGTATTTGTAAATTCAAGAGGTGTAAGCAGAACATCACCAAAATTAACTGAAATAAAAGCCTTGAAAACATCAGTCTGTGTGTAATTATTCTATATACTGTGTTTCACAAGGTTGAAAGGAGTTAATGGAATAAATGAACTTTTCAGTAATATTCAAATTTATTCATTATAACTGTGTATTAAAAGTGGTGACTCGAAGCCGAAAATTCAAAGCGGAACTAAAAGTCGTTTACAGTTTCTTCAGTACAATCACAGTGAAACACACGGGAGATGAAAACAGAGTGCACATGGTAGCGTTAGCTGTTCTTTTGTTAGAAGGTTGTTTACAGACGGGTTTGGTGTTTATGGTAAACATTTGAGTGTTTGCAGTAAAAATGTCTTCAGTCCAGCCTCAGAGAGAGTTGATCAACGAGCAGGTAACTCCTGCTGAAGAAACTTTCACGGAGGAGGTGAAAGAAATCAGCGTCAAGTCCGAGGAAGAGATGGATGATCAGCGCAGACTGCTGGATTTTACCCGGATACCGATGATAATCTTACACCGAATAGGTACGAAACACCCTCACGTTTCACTGATGAGACAGGTTAAAGACAGACAGGTTAAGGTTAAGGAAAGTTGTTTGGGGCGACGCTGAACTCGACATCCTATTTAAAGGGCTGTTACACCAAACTTAAAGACTCTGGAATAACAAATCTGCTCCAGCTGGAAATATTAAACACTTAGAATGATCAGCTGTGACCTGGAGTAGTTACTGTTCTTCATAAAATATTAACTAAATTACAGTTTATGGTCCGTTAGTTTGTTTAGATTTTTATTTTCTATGTTACCTTATAGTTTAAATTTTTGTTGTCTTTCATTTGTGTAACTATAGAACTAAGTCTATTAAGTGTTGATTGATTGATAAGTTAATAATTAATAAAAACTCAATTGAGCTTAACCTTAGACAAGCAGTTTAAAAACTGTAGACTATAAAACAGCTTATTGAACCTTCATTGAATTCATTCGAACTCTAAAAAAGGGGCAACTTTTGGAGCTTCTATTTGTTTCTTCAAGACCTCAGATGTGATCTGCCTTGAATGAAAATGTGTATTGCTGTTGACATTGTATGATTTAGAATTGTATAAAGGTCCTAGTATGTCACACTCGAGAGTGTGAGAGCTCTGATCATGTGTCGTTTTCTGAAGAATGTAGGTATGCAACCGACGTAGACCAGGATGACCTTGCATGAAGCTTTATTATTTAGATACTTTCTTATCTTGCTTTGCAGACACACCGCTGGAAGACAAACTTTAGACTATAAAACAAAGCTTGTGGAACAATAGAATACAATAGAAATATCCTTTATTGTGCCATGATGGGGACATTTCTGTGCAACAGCAGCAAAGTGGCAGTGACAAGCAATAAGAGAAAAACAGACTCACGCACAGAATATAAAATATGTATAAAAACAGAATAAAGAATAAAAAAATACTGTACAGTAAGGCAAAATTTCAGCATGAATACTGTGTAGTTGTAAAAGAAAGAAAAAACCCAGTCCAGAGGAATGTGCAACTGAGTTTGTTCATTAAAAATGTACAAGATGTGCATGTCTCACCGCATTAAAAATACAAGCTATTTACAGTTAGTGACAATAGAAAAACTGTAGAGTTGTACAGATACTGGCATGGAGATGACCACTTATTGAGTTTGTTGGGAGCAATGATGGTTATAGAGTCGTACAGCTGCTGTGAGGAAGGATCTCCTATAACGCTTCTTGGTGCACCTGGGATGCAGCAGTCTGTCACTGAAGAAGCTCTCCAGCTCAGCAACAGCTTCATGCACAGGGTGGGAGGCTTTGTCCATCAGTGATGTTATTTTAGCCAAAGTCCTTCTGTCTTCCACCACCTGCGCTGGGTCGAGGGGGCATCCGAGCACAAGATTCATTGAATTCAGGAGAACTCTAAAAAATGGCTATTTTGGAGCTTCTGGTTGCTTCTTCCGGACCTTAGATTTGATCTGCCTTGAATGAAAATGTGTATTGCTGTTGACATTGTATGATTTAGAATCGTATAAAGGTCCTAGTATGTCACACTCGAGAGTGTGAGAGCTCTGATCATGTGTCGTTATCTGAAGAATGTAGGTATGCAACCTACGTAGACCAGGATGTTTTTCTTATCTTGCTTTGCAGGCACACTGCTGGAACACACACACACATCCGTCGTTACAGTAAGGTAGTTTGAGCCATACGTACATAAGAAACATCCTCACAGGGAAACTCTTTGGAGGGGTAGTTTAGCAGCAGATTAATGCAGAGCTGAGTATTTTTTTTCATTGCTTCCCGATCCATCAGAAGAGGTTCCTAAGTCCTATATGTATCTACCCTCTTTATGATTGTATTCAGAAAACTTCTCAAATCCCTCTTTTTGGGATATTGGCATCGCCCACCGACATTATGGTGACCTTTTCTTTTTTTCTTGAGTATTTTAGCCGTTTTTATTGGATTAGAATCTCCTTTTACATTATATGTTTTGATTATTATTAGTGCTGATGAACTCATGAGATACAGATTACCATACATCCATAACGAATATAAACAAAGTATAACTTTGTAAATCACACTAACATAAGTTCACTTGACAAAGACATTGTTTTCTTTGGCCTTTTTAGTTACCTTAATGGTGTAATAGTTGAGGGCTGGGCAATGTGGCCTCAAATCAATATCTTGATGTATTGAGCAGTTCACCTCAATAACAATGAATGGACGATAATGTAATTTAATATGTTTAGACTCTAGTTCCTTTCTAGTCAGAAGAACCACATTGGTTGAGTTGCTTTTCATACGTACAAGTTTGTAATTTTAGAATAACCCAAGAAAATCCTGTTTGGATGCATCAAGAGATTGAAGTGAAGGGTTTATTTCTTTGACTCACATTTAAAAGCTTTTGTTTTGTCTTTTTGTCCAGATTTCCCACAATGTCGTGTGTGTAAAGAGGTCGGGGTTCTCAATGAGCTCAGGAACCAGGAGGGGAACTCCACTTTAGATCAAGAGGAACCAGAACCTCAGCAGATAAAACAGGAGCAAGAGGAACCAGAACATCAACAGTTTAAAGAGGAAGAGAAGCAGCTCTGCATCAGCCAGGATGAAGAGCATCTTTTGCTAAAACAGGAGATGGATGACATTTTAGTGATTCCTTCTAATGTGCAAAGAATCCTCAATGAAACTGAGCCACAGAGGAACCAACTCATCTCTCATGACTCTCCTGAAGCTGAGAACCAGGATCAGGAAGGAAGCAATTCTGAAGACCCAGGAAGAAAGAGAGATGAAGAGCAGAAACAAAATGTGAGCTGTCAGAAAACCAAACAGCAGAAAGGCACAACTGACAGTTCAAAACAAAAAAGGCACAAGAAAGCTCACCCAGACCAAAATTTATATTCTTGTAAAATTTGTGATAAAACCTTTTCTCAGAACAGTTCCTTGACCAAACACATGACAATTCACACAGGCAATAAGCCTTTCACATGTTCAGCCTGTGGAAAAAGTTACCCTTACAAAAGTGGTTTAATTTATCACATGAGAATTCACACAGGTGAAAAACCGTTCTCATGTGTTGCTTGCGGAAAAGGTTTCCGTCAAAACAGCTCTTTAAAGATTCATATGAGTGTTCACACGGGTGAGAAACCTTTCTCATGCCTTAACTGTGGAAGAAGTTTCAGTAACAAAACATTTTTAAGCACTCATATGAGAATTCACTCAGGTGAGAAGCCTTACTCTTGTGTAACATGTGGAAAAGGTTTCCGGAAGAAATGTCATCTACTTGATCACATGAGGACTCATACAGGTGAGAAGCCTTTCTCATGTGGGACTTGTGGAAAGAGTTACAGTGAAAAAAAGAGTTTAACTATTCACATGAGAATTCACACAGGTGAGAAGCCTTTCTCATGTACAAGCTGTGAAAAAAGTTTCACTCAAAAACAGCAATTAACAGTTCACATGAGAATTCACACAGGTGAGAAGCCATTCTCTTGTGTGACCTGTGGAAAAAGTTTCGTGTGTCAATCTGTTTTTCTTAATCACATGGGAATTCACACAAGTGAGAAGACTTTCTCATGTGAGACCTGTGGAAAAAGTTTCCGGAGTAAATATCATTTTCTTTATCACATGAGGACTCACACAGGTGAGAAGCCTTTCTCATGTGGTAGCTGTGGAAAAAGTTTCCGGAGTACATCTCACTCAATTCGCCATATGAGAATTCACACAGGTGAGAAACCTTTCTCATGTTTGACCTGTGGAAAAAGTTTCGGGAGTAAACCTGAGTTACTTAATCACATGAGATCTCACACAGGTGAGAAGCCTTTCTCATGTAGGAGCTGTGGAAAAAGTTACAGTAGAAGACAAAATTTAACTTCTCACATGAAAACTCACACAGGTGAGAAGCTTTTCTCATGTGGGACCTGTGGAAAAAGTTTCCAGAGTAAATATCATTTACATTATCACATGAGGACTCACACAGGTGAGAAGCCTTTCTTATGTGGGACCTGTGGAAAAAGTTTCCGTCTTAAAAAGACCGTAACTGTTCACATGAGAACTCACACAGGTGAGACAGCATAATGTGAACCTTGGGAACCAAGATACTCAGTAACTTGCTGTTTGGAAGTGGAGTAAAAACAGCTGGATCACATTTTTAAAATGTAGCAGCTTAGTTAAAAAGCATTTCAAGTAGGTTTCGCTGAAATACTTGAAAACATTCACTTCATTATGGCAGTTTTATCTTTCCATGTAAGAGTTTTTAAGTGAGATATTAATCAAGAAGTGTCTTAAAGGGGCAGTATTATGTAAAATCTACTTTTTTGAGCTTTACATCATCTTATAATGTTGTTCTCTCATCAAAAACATACCTGGAATGTTGCTTTGATTCTTTTATCCATTTTTGAGAAATCCTTGAATCTCCCATGGCAACCATTGTAGGTTGCCTAAACACATGGCCTCACCAAGTGCTGCCTTCCACAAAGCTCCTCGGAGCTGCAGTTTCTGAGCTTCCACCTCACAGAGCACCCCTCCTGTGCGACTCCCCCACTCAGCTCCTTCAGACTAGCCTGCAGCAATTAGCATACACCTGTTGGAACTTTGCGTCTGCTGAGCTCATCATACCAACTATTTTTCAGTGAAACGCTCCTAAGAACGATGTTAATGGATTAATTGAGGAGCGATGTTGTGATGACTTCCTGAAGGTGGAGTGTCGCAATGAGCAGGAACTTCTTCAAGAGACAGAGGCCCAATTTCAAGGTGTTAAATTATGAAGTCATATCTCTTTTAAGTTTTATTTGATATATACAGCATTTTTATTACAACTGAAGGTAACATAGTTCATTGTGTCATAAAGTGGCACTATTTGTCTGGAAAATACATAATACTGTCCCTTTTGAATCTTTATGTGTATTATGTATGTATTTTTAAAACATGATTTTTCAAGGGAGATATTAGTGTCTTAAAGGAACAATGGGTTTAAATGCTTTCAGATTTAGACTTGTAAGGCTTTTGGAGTCCTTATTGTGTAATTGTCCTTTGTTGTACTTTGTTTTAGTTCAGTGATTTTGGTTTGTGGATACATGCTAGCTGTTACTGTATGTTCTGGTAAGTTACAAATTAACTGCTCATTGGGAATAATTTTTTAAAATTTCAATCTAAATAAACTTCTTTTCTTCTCAGAGGTTCTGATTCAGGAAGGAAATACTGCTGATTAGGTCTAAATAAGGTTGTCTAAGTCATTATGAAATCTGAGATGTTTTCATTTTTGTTTTGTTTAAACATACTGACTTTATTCTTTTTAATGTTACTCTAAACTTTAAAGTTTTTTTTGTTTTTTTTTACTCGTGTCTTTTTTTAATGTTAGTTTTTGATTGACAAAGTTTAGTTTTTAGGATGTTAGAAAATGTATTGATGATATAAATTGAATTTCAAATGGAAAAACAACTAACAAAAAACTGTATCCTTATAATTCTCAGATAATAAAGTTTTACCTTTTTCTTTTTCTGTCTTTTTCTTTTTTAGTTTAGTGGAGGATTGTGACCCACTTAAAGGGTGTATAGAAGTACCTGCTGCCTGAGTCTTTATTATTATAAATTCACCATTTCTCCCTTGTAGCAGTTTTTTCTTAAACCATTTTTGTGTTTTATTTCTTACTCACATTTGTTCTTACAGTTTTTCTCAGTTGCTTTGGTGCATTTCTCGAATCATGCACATTTGCAAAACAGTAAGTGCATTTCTAAAAACAATTTGTTCAAACAGCAAAACTTCATGGAAAACCTGCAAAATCAGTTTTTCTTAAAATGCTTAGTTCATCTCTCAAAAGTAAATATCTGTCAGTGAACGTCACTGCCTCAGTATGACAAGTCCTTGTTTCATTGTGTGCCGATAAGACAAACTGCTTTATCATGTTGTCAGTATAACAGTGTACTGTGGAGGGATGTTCTGTTTTAGACTATGGCTAAAGCTTTGATAATGAGTACAAATTGTAACTCTGGGGGATCAATGGGAAGAGACTGGACAAGATTCACATTTATGGTTTTCTGCAGCTTGTTGACAGTACAGATTACATCCTTCATGAACAGCTCCAGAGTCTGGGACCAAGTCCCACAGAGAGACGCTGAGGGACAGCTGCTATAGAAATGTTACTGAAACACTTTTACTGTCCATGTTGACTCTGATCATAAATGTGATTTTTCAAGAGATCTTAACAAATGTTTGTATTTGTAAATTCAAGAGGTGTAAGCAGAACATCACCAAAATTAACTGAAATAAAAGCCTTGAAAACATCAGTCTGTGTGTAATTATTATACTGTGTTTCACATGGTTGAAAGGAGTGAATGGAATAAATGAACTTTCCAGTAATATTATAATTTATTTAAAATAAGTATATTTAAAGAGGTGACTCAAAGCGGATAATTCAACGCGGAACTAAAATTCATTTACAGTTTCTTCAGTACAATCATAGTGAAACACGGAAGATGAAAACGCCACAAATGGTAGCGTTAGCTGTTCTTTTCTTCGAGGGTTGCTGAAGACGGGTTTGGCGTTTATGGTAAATATTTGAGTGTTTGCAGTAAAAATGTCTTCAGTCCAGCCTCAGAGAGAGTTGATCAACGAGCAGGTAACTCCTGCTGAAGAAACTTTCACGGAGGTGAAAGAAATCAGCGTCAAGTCCGAGGAAGAGATGGATGATCAGCGCAGACTGCTGGATTTTACCCGGATACCGATGATAATCTTACACCGAATAGGTACGAAACACCCTCACGTTTCACTGATGAGACAGTTTAAAAACAGCTGGAGACGGTTTAAAAACAGCTGGAGACAGTTTAAAAACAGCTGGAGACGGTTTAAGGAAAGTTGTTTGGAGCGACGCTGAAGTGGACATCCTATTTAAAGGGCTGTTACACCAAACTTAAAGACTCTGGAATAACAAATCTGCTCCAGCTGGAAATATTAAACACTTAAAATGATCAACTGTTACCTGGACTGTTTATTCATATAACAGCTAAATTACAGTTCCTGATTTGTCACACCCTTATCTCTGCTCTACCAGTTTAAAGGACTGGTTAGACCAGGGGTGTCCAAACTTATTGTAATATGGGGCAAAATCGTTATGGTAAGAGTGCTTGTGAGCCAAAAAAAAAAAAAAAAAAAAAAAAAATTTTTCTAAAAAACTAAAATATCAAAAAGCTTTATTGAGAATTGTTTCCTGCTCAGCAATAAATTAAACTTGAAAAATTCTTGTTAAACAACTAAAATACTCAAATAGTTTTGTAGGAAAGGAATGTGTAAATCGTGGATCCAAAACTTTCCTTATGAACAGAAAGGCAACCACTTTTCTAATTTATTTTGGGCTCAATTGAAGAAAACTGAAAAAAGATTTACTCTTTTCTCAGCAAGAAAACCATGATTTACATCACTCTTTACTTGAAAACACTTGCTGTATTTAGCCAGGTTTTAATAATGTAATTAAAGGCAGATTTGGGAACACCAAAGTCTGCTATAGTGTATAAGTCAATGGATAGACCTGGTTCCATTCACCATGAAATTAAAGGGAAAGCAGAAAACTTGGTTACTAAAACATGAATTCTTTGTGTTGCATCTAACATTTTTCAGAGAATATTTTAATTTGTGGGCCATAGTTTTGTTCTAATTGAGAAAAAGGTTTCCACCTGCGCTGGTGGGACACAAAACAATCCAGGGGCCAGAAATTGGATTAGTTTGTGTTTAAAATAATTCATTTTAACTATGTTTTGTGTGCAGTTTTATATAAATTATTGTTTAGGTTCTTTTAATGTTATATTATAGTTCACATTTTGTGTTCTTGTTCATTTGTGTAAACACACAACTAAGTCTGTTAAGTGTTGATTGATTGATAAGTTAATAGAGTTTATAAAAACTGAGGTGATTTTAACCTTCGTTACATAGTTTATAAACTATAGAATAAAAATTAATGACTGAATATATAAAACAAAGCTGGTGGAGCCTTCATTGAATTCTTGAGAACTCAAAAAGGGCTATTTTGGAGCATCGAGTAGCTTCTTCAGGGCCTTAGGTGAGATCTATCTGGAATGAAAATATATATTGACAACTCAAATCTAGACCGAATTATTCTGCATTTGTCACAGAATATATGAAATACAGTTTGAAATGTGATTTTTTTTTTTTTTTTCTTTTAATTTATTTCTTCAGTTTTCATAAACTCAACGCTATGTAACCTAGATAGTGCTGTAATGACTGATTGTATAAAACCCATGACAGTTTTTAGGGTATTTTTAGATTGAGACCGCCTCAAATAAAGCCTGTCTTCAAACCTGTATTTTGCATAGACTGCTCAAACCTGGACAGATTTATTTCACCCGATCAAACTGTAACTTGAGCCCAACCAAGACTGGGCTCGAGTCGAAAAGTTTTATGTTTAATCTTTAAGAAGGAACCAATATCCCCCGCTCCGTCCGCTCCCTGTGCTCTGCAGAAATACACCACTCAGTCAGAACCAGACAGAACCAGGAGGAGCGTCTTTTAGCGCTGTCAATCTCACGTTGACAGTGCACAACAGCTCATGGTCAGAACAGTGAGCCATGCTCTCATTATCTTATGATCGTTTATCTGAATGCAACCTGCATTCAGATGAATGCTGTTGAGAGTCTTACTGTTTTCAAGCTGTTAAATACGGCATTACTGATAGCAGGTTTTTCAGTTGTCCTTAAAACTGAATAGTTGCTGCATTGTGCCTGCAAGTTTTTATCATGTTTTTGTCTAAATTAAGGTGATTTTATGGTTCGTTTTTGCAATGTCACATGACCAGTAGCATTTATACCTAAAATGAAAAATGATTTGGTTTGAGTTTAGGTAAATATTATTTTGTTTGGTTCTGGTCTGCTCTGCATCTCCAGAAGCAAACACAGAGAAGCAGCGTTCAGCTTCTATGTTCCACAAATCTGGAACAAACTTCCAGAAAACTGCAAAACAGCCGAAAGAGTTTCTTTAAACCAAGGCTAAAAACTCACCTGTTTAGAGCTGCTTTTGACCCATGATAACTAAAGCATAATCCTGTTGAACTCTTTTCCCATCTAACATTCATTTTTCTTTTGCCAGGCCATTCCTTATTCATTTGGCAATATCAGTTGTCAAGATAGCAAGCACTTTTGGGGTTTGCTTTAAGAATTTTATCTCATTCTTTATTAGAACTAGACTAGAAATGGCCTTTATCGTCCCACAGTGGGGAAATTAAGGTGCAACAGCATCAAGACACACACAAGTTCCAAAAGTGTTAAAAATATATACAAAAAACAAGGTTAACAGCAATAATATTAATATACTATTCAAGATTGACATAGAAATACTGTAATCACGATCCAAGGTATGTGCAACTGAGTAGGAGGACTTTTTTTAAAAATCTGCATAATGTGCACGTGTACTAAACATTAAAAAGACAACACACTGTTTACAATACAGAAAATCAGTGCAGTGCAGAAAAATAGATTTGCAGAAGCAGCAGAAATTTTATTCAAAAATGAGTAGAACAGAGTAAGGAGCTCTTCGGGTCTAGAACAGCTTCGTGCATGGGTGGGGATACGTTGTCTGATTTTCTTTTAGCTAGTCTTTCTGTCTCCGACCACCTGCACTGGGTCGAGGGAGCATCCGAGCACAGAGCTGGCCCTCCTGATGAGCTTATCTAACCGCTTCCTCTCAGCTGGAGATGAACTGCTGCTCCAACATATGGTCCCACAGAAGATGGCTTTTAGAAATATTTGTCTGGGAGCCACTCGGTTAAGCTATCGCCATCTTGTTTGCTCGCCCAGATCTTTGTAAAATCAGATTTTTGACTCGCATTCAGTTCATTCCCAGTCAGAAGAACCACATTGGTCAGGTTAATTTTCACTCTATGTTTGTAATTTTAGAACAGGATTGGAGCAAAGGGTTCATTATTTGACTCACATTTAAAAGCTTTTGTTTCATCTTTTTGTCCAGATCTCCCACAATGTCGTGTGTGTAAAGAGGAGGTGGTTCTCAATGAGCTCAGCAACCAGGAGGGGATCTCCACTTTAGATCAAGAGGAACCAGAACCTCTGCAGATAAAACAGGAGCAAGAGGAACCAGAACATCAACAGTTCAAGGAGGAAGAGAAGCAACTCTGCATCAGTCAGGATGAAGAACATCTTGTGCTGAAACAGGAGACTGATGACATTTTAGTGATTCCTTTTAATGTGCAAAAAATCCTCAATGAAACCGAGCCACAGAGGAATCATCTCATCTCTCATGACTCTCCTGAAGCTGAGAACCAGGATCAGGAAGGGAGCAGTTCTGAAGACCGTGGAAAAAAGAGAGCCGAAGAGCAGAAACAAAATGAGAGATGTCGGAAAACCAAGCAGCAGAAAGACACAACTGATGGTTCAAAACAAAAAAGGCACAAGAAAGCTAACCCAGACCAAAATTTATTTTCTTGTAAAATTTGTGGGAAAAGCTTTTTTCAGCACTGCTCCTTGACCAGACACATGATAACTCACACGGATAAGAAGCCTTTCTTATGTTCAACCTGTGGAAAAAGTTACCGTAACAAGAATGGTTTAATTTATCACATGAGAGTTCACGCAGGTGAAAAACCGTTCACATGTGCTGCTTGTGGAAAAGGTTTCTGTCAAAACAGCGCTTTAAAGAGTCACATGAGAGTTCACTCAAGTGAGAAGCCTTACTCGTGTGAAACCTGTGGAAAAAATTTCAGTCACAAAACAGTTTTAAACATTCATATGAAAATTCACACTGGTGAGAAACCTTTCTCATGTATGACCTGTGAAAAAAGGTTCGCGGAGAAACACAGTTTAGCCGTTCATATGAGAGTTCACACAGGCGAGAAGCCTTTCTCGTGTATGACCTGTGGAAAAGGTTTCTCTCAAAAAGGTAATTTAGTTATTCACATGAAAGGTCATACAGGCGAGGAGCCTGTCTCATGCATTGATTGTGGAAAACGTTTTGCAACCAAAACTTGTTTAAAAATTCATATGAGAATTCACACGGGTGAGAAGCCTTTCTCCTGCCTGACCTGCGGAAAAAGGTTCGCCTATAAACACAGCGTCGACATTCACATGAGAATCCACACAGGCGAAAAGCCTTTCTTATGTGTGACCTGTGGAAAACGTTTTGCTCAGAAAGGTAATTTAGCGAAACACATCAAAGGTCACGAGGGTGAGAAGCCTTTCAGCTGCAATACTTGTCTGAAAAGTTTTAGTCAGAAAAACCTTTTAGCAATTCACATGAAAACACACATGGCTGAGAAGCATTTCTCATGTGTGACTTGTGGAAAGAGTTACAGTAAAAGAAAGAGTTTAACGTATCACATGAGAATTCACACAGGTGAGAGGCCTTTCTCTTGTGGGACCTGTGGAAAAAGTTTCCGAGGCAAATCTCACTTGCGCTGTCACATGAGGATTCACACAAGTTAGAGGCGTTTCTCATGCGTGACCTGTGTATGAGGTAGCATTCACAAAGGCGGTTTATCACATGAGAAGTCAAACAGGTGAGTCAGCGTAGTGCAAGGCTGAAGGCACTGCTGCGTCTGAGGAAAGTTAAGGCTCGGGATCCTTTCCCCGCCACCAGCCCTGCATAATGTGAGCATCACGTGTCAAAGTGCTGCTGTTTGGAAGTGGTGTAATTACAACTGGATCACATTTTAACACGTAGCAGCTTTGTTAAAAGGCGTTTCAAATAGGAGGCTTATCTTCTTATTCTGGTAGTTTTATCTTTCTATTTAAATTAATTTTTTTTAAGTGAGATTTTATGAAGCGTCTTAAAAAATTCTGTGTATGTGTCATTTTAAAATGTTTTTTTTTTTTTTTCCCAAGTGCGATATTAAAAGTGGATCTAAAAGGATCAGTGGGTTTGAATCCTGTCATGTGGACTGTTGAAGTTCTTCCTCTGTTTTTATCCTTTGTTGTACTTTGTTCAGTGATTTTGATTAGGGGTAGGGTTAGTGGGTACATGTTAGCTGTCACTGGTCGGGTGGGTTACAAACGAATTCCCCATTCAGAATTATAGGGTTTTCTGAATTTCAGTCTAAATATCACACCTTGACTTTATTCTTAATTTTACAGTTATGAGTAACTTTTTTTTTCTACCAATGTATTTTTATCTGTAACAGAGGTTTTACTTGACAAAATTTTTTAGAATATTACAAAACATATGATTTAGATTAAATTTTAGATAGAAAAGGGACGCAAAAACACTGTTTTAGAATTTTTTTTTGACAATAAAGTTCATTAATTGTATTGATGGTCGTCTTCTTTTTTGCAGTTTAGTAGTGGATTGTGACCCACTGAAAAGGTGTATGCAAGTACCTGCTGCCTGAGTCTTCTGTATCTTTATAAATTCATAATTTCTCCCTTCCAGCTGTTTTTTCTTGAACCAGTTTTTTGTTTTACCTCTCACTCGCATTGGTTCCTAAAATCCGTCAGTATCTCATTAGATATTTCAAGCAAATGTTTCACAAATCAAGGGCCTATCTTTTTTTATTTATTTATTTATTTAGCTATGGAAAAGAAAGATTTAATTTTGGGTAAATACGAAACAAAAAATTTTATACCACTAAAGGTAACAACTACAAAGCGTTTTGAGGAAAAGTTACAGTTGACTCCTTAATAGACGTGATTTCAAGAGCACCAAATGATGCTGTAAGGGAAGACTGCGCTGAGCTGCTGCACAGTGGGCAAAGGGTCCAAACAGATGAACTTGTAAATGTATTTAACCACTTACATTTGATCAAAATGTGGATATAGCATACATTAAATTTATAAATTCACTGTCAATAGGCAACATATCGGCAGTTTGTGGTACAAGAACATAGAAGCACCTTCCAGCTATGACAAAAGGCTCCGCCATACTGAGGCGTACTGTGCCCGCTCTGTGAGCTGTACAGACTCTGCGTGCACTGCCCGCCGGAGGTTAAGACTTCATAGTCGAGTGTACCAATTTCATACATTTCTTGTGACAAATTCCTTAATTTCCCACAATCCAAATGGATACTAGCAAGTTTGATGAGCTAGTCGGATGCCAAGCCACATTTCTTCTCCACCAACTCAGCCACTGCACACCTGTTAGTGCGGCATAGAACCAGGGGCGGATTATATATATATATATATATATATATATATATATATATATATATATATATATATATATATATATATATATAAACATACATTGATAATGTGATGATTTTTATTCTGAGATGATCAATGTAATTTTTCATGATGTCTAAAATAGCAACATTTAAGAAGGTATTAAATATGCTTTTCATCAAGGCCACATTTCTTTGTTGAAATGTTTTATTTAATTGTTTGGATACAATATTCTAACTTTAAATATCATGTTTTCATTACTGTAAGCAGAAAATCATCACATTACCAGACAAAAAGGCAGAAGACACCAGTATGCATGTAATTAATCTATATAATGTATTTTGTCAGTGAATTAAGTTTTTCTTCTCTTCAATATATTTTTCTTTTCAACAATATTCCTATTTATTGAATTTGGGTTTGGTACCTGACTTACTGAGTAAAGATTATTGTTATAATAACCATAGTGCTTTGCCTTTTGTTCTTGTAAATGCTCTTCAGGCAGCTCTTCTCCTTTCCCCCTATCAAATCTCATCGTTGGTCCCTCTGGCTTTCTGTTGGCTCAACTGGGTCATCCTCAGCCACAGTCTATGCAAGAAATTTATATTGTTAATGTTTAAAGGGCTAAGTAAAAAACATGTCATATCAAGAAAAATATTTTCAAGTTAGAAATATAATATATGCTAACCTTGCTTAAGATGCTGCAGGCAGTGTGATCTTACCCTTTCATGTCTGGTGGAGATACCAGACCCAGAACTGTGGGAAGGGCCACCAAACAGGTCCGAAATTTTTACATTCGTTGACGCGCTCTCCTGCAGGGCTTTCTTTTTTCTCTCTCATCTTTTCAGCGCCACCTTAACGCTTCGTACTTTGCTTTCGCTGCTCCATCTTCGCGGCTAATGCGGAGTTAAATAATGTTGCTTATAGTGAGAGTGATTGACAGGTAACCTTCCACTGAGGATTGAGATGACGAACTCGAGCCGCTGCACTGCGCATCTCTCTGCTGGATTCCAGAGACAAACCGAGATTTAATTAACGTGGCACCAATAGGGACAAGGCATTTCTTATTTTGCGAATGTTCTGTTTTTAATAAACTGTTTTCGTAAACAGAAGGATGTTGAAGCAAGATTGCAACTTCAAGCAGACATCACTCTGTAAATGAAATTAAAAACTTATGTAATACCAAGCTGCTTTTTTACTCAGCAGTATTTTAGTTTATCATTAAACTCTATTTAACAGCTAGGTCCCACTAAAATCAAGGATACCTTTTACAAGACATGAAAAATCTAAACTTCCCACTGATATTTCTTAGTAATCTTTGTTGATTCAAGCAACTTTTTGTCTTTTTGCACAACCTGGAGGAATTTCCCGAAAGACCGTTCACAGCCACAGAAGTTAGCTGTGACTTCTGACTGGAAGAATCGAAGAATTGAATGTCAAGGTAAGGCCCAACAGATTTACTTTCATAAGCGGAGCATTACGGCTTTCGCCATGATGTTCCTCTTGGAGTATATATATATATATATATATATATATATATATATATATATATATATATATATATATGAAACTTCATTAAAAATTGCTTTGGGTTTATTTCAGATGTAATGGGGACACAGATGGAAAAAAAGGGGAAAGAGAGAAAGATGGAAGAAACGTTTAAAGAGAAAAAAGGAGATAGAGGAGAGAAAAAAGCATTGAGATAAAACAAGTCAACACCCTTGAAGTCTGCCTCGAGACCTGCGGAAAGAGAAAAAACAAAACAGAAAATCCACAACAAGCATGTTCATGTATAATAATAACGGTTATAACTTCAATGGAAAGTATGCAGTACAAGGTAATACAAGATATATTTATTTGCAATGGCAGCCCGACAGAGTGTATCAAACACCTGAATCTAGACACCTGTGTGTGTGTGTGTGTGTGTGCTTGTGTCTATAAGGTTTCTCCAGCTGAAATCCAGCAGTCTGCGCAGATCATCCATCTCAGCTAACACAAAAAAAAACTAACACTATCTGTAGTCTGCTTTTATCTTCTGTGCGTTTCACTGTTACTCTGCTGAAGAAACTGTTGACTTTTAGTTCCGCTTTGAATTTTCTAATCCTCTCTGACTCGCCCCTTTTAATATACATGTATATCAAATAAATCTATTACTGAAAAGTTGATTTATTTCAGTAACTTAATTCCCCAGTGAAACCCACTGCATAAATTAATGAGGCCTACACACTGAATGATGATTTAAAGCCTTTATTTCAGTTTTTGATGATTTTTCACTCAGAACCTGTCAAACAAAGATTTGGGGAAATAAAAATCTCTCAGTGATCAGCTCTACAACAAAATTTGGCCAGATCTCAATTATTGTTGAGATTCTTTCAAACATCACAGTGTGATTTATGGAAGAAAGTAAAATTTCAGTGCTTTAATACGTAAAGTATATTAGATTGAGTCACACATGGAGGCTTCAAAAATCCTAAAGCGATACTCTATTATTCTACCCTGTACAGAGCTCCACAAAAGCTGAAATCCACAGAAATGAATCCTGCCAGAATGTGCCCCACTTTATTAAACATATTCCCCTTGGTCATATGACTGCTTTAAACCAGTTGATCTGGGATTAGTTAGTATTGTGTTATAAAAAATATGCTTTTTGTGAAATTTTATTTCTAAACCAAGTGTCGCTCAGAATGTTGTCCATTACCCGTTTGGAAGAAGCAAGCTAAACAAGCTTGCAAAGAAACTTTAAATATCAGAATGTTTTAGAAATACCAGCATCTCTATGTGTTGCAGCTTTCTGAGACACCTTGCAGCCTTGAGTACATATTTGGAGTTGGAAGGAGCTCATATGTTCTTGTAACAAACTGCAGATAGGTTGCCTTTTGGCACAATGAATTTATCTGTATGCTATATCTACATTTTGATGAAAAGCACAGCATGTTTTGGTGATCTTTCAATCATGTCTTAAGGGGTCACCTGTCCCTTTTCCTCACAATGCATTTTAGTTATTGCCTTCAGGGGTGTAAAAGGTTTTTTGTGTGTTGCCCCATAATTAAAAGTATGGGGCAATAAAAAAGTCAGCATTTGCGAAAGATTTCCTTGAAATACTTGATAATCTAATGGGATACTGATGGGGATTTAAGTGAAAATGTGAGTAAAAAGTAAAACAAAACACTAGTTTAAGAAAAAACAGCTGGTCGGCAAAAACAGACCTCATATTTATCTTGGTTGGACAGTCAGACGCAGTCGTAGGGAATCGCTAGCGGTCTGCGAGGCCCCGTTGACTTTAACGTGTTCTAATTGGTGCGTACATCATCCGACCTGATTTTCCATAGGATTGGATGCCAAAACGGATCCGATGTGTTTTGGGCCTAAGGCCTCTCACCTGTGTGAGTCCTCACATGATAAGTTAAACTACTTCTGTTACTGTACCTCTTTCCACAAATCACACATGAGAAAGGCTTCTCACCTGTGTGAATCCTCATGTGGTGAGGTAACTGAGATTTGCTTCGGAAACATTTTCCACAGGTCATACATGAGAAAGGCTTCTCGCCTGTGTGAATCCTCATGTGGTGAGGTAACTGAGATTTGCTGCGGAAACTTTTTCCACAGGTCATGCAAGAGAAAGGCTTCTCACCTGTGTGAATTTTCATATGAACAGTTAAATTGCCTTTTAGAGTGAAACTTTTTCCACAGGTCACACAAGAGAATGGCCTCTCACCTGTGTGAGTCCTCATGTGAACGGTCAAACCCTTTCTTTCTTTGTAGCTTTTCCCACAAGTAATACATGAGAAAGACTTCTCACCTGTGTGAATTCTCATATGAACAGTTAAACTGCCTTTTAGAGAGAACTTTTTTCCACAGGTCACACAAGAGAAAGGTTTCTCACCTGTGTGAATTCTCATATGAACAGTTAAGCTACCTTTTAGCGTGAACTTTTTTCCACAGGTCACACAAGAGAAAGGTTTCTCACCTGTGTGAATTCTCATGTGAACAGTTAAACTGCCTTTTAGAGTGAACCTTTTTCCACAGGTCACACAAGGGAAAAGCTTCTCACCTGTGTGAGTTCTCATATGAATGTTTAAAACTGTTTTGTAACTGAAACTTCTTCCACAAGTAATGCATGAGAAAGGTTTCTCACCTGTATGAATTCTCATGTGAAGATTTAAAGTGCTTTTTTCACCAAAGTTTTTCCCACAGGTTATACATAAGTAAGGCTTCTCACCTGAGTGAGTTCTCATGTGACTCTTTAAAGTATTTTTTTTACGGAAACCTTTTCCACAAGCAACACAGGTGAATGGTTTTTCACCTGTGTGAAGTCTAATGTGACAAGTCAAATCAGCCTTGTCAAAGTAACTTTTTCCACAGGTTGAACATGTGAAAGGCTTCTTGCCTGTATGAGTTCTCATGTGTCTGGTCAAGGAGCTGTTTCGAGAAAATATTTTATCACAAATTTTACAAGAATACAAATTTTGGTCTGGGTGAGCTTTGTTGTGCCTTTTTTGTTTTGAACTGTCAGTTGTGCTTTTCTCCTCTTTGGTTTTCTGACATCTCACATTTTGTTTCTGCTCTTTGTCTCTCTTTTTTCCTGGGTTTTCAGAATTGCTTCCTTCCTGATCCTGGTTCTCAGCTTCAGGAGATCCAAGACAGATGAGATGGTTCCTATGTGGTTCTGTTTCATTGAAGATTCTATGCACATTAGAAGGAATCACTAAAATGTCATCAGTTTCCTGTTTCAGATCAAGCTGCTCTTCATCCTGACTGACGCAGAGTTGCTTCTCTTCCTCTTTGAACTGTTGATGTTCTGGTTCCTCTTGCTCCTGTTGTATCTGCTGAGGTTCTGGTTCCTCTTGATCTAAAGTGGAGATCCCCTCCTGGTTGCTGAGTTCATCAAGAACCTCCTCCTCTTTACACGCGCAACATTGTGGGAGATCTGGACAAAAAGACAAAACAAAAGCTTTTAAAGGTGAGTAAAGGAACAAACCCTTCACTTTAATCCCTTGATTCATCCATTCTAAAGTTACAAACTTAAGTATGAAAATTAACTCATCCAATGTGGTTCTTCTGACCAGAAGGGAACTAGATGAGAGTCAAAATATGATATTTTAGACCTCCGAGTGAGCAAGCAAGATGGCGATAGCTTAACCTAGTGTCTTCCCATCAAATATTCCAAAAAGTCTCCATCCTCTATGTAGCTACACAATATAAATCACATTAATAAGTGATATGAAATTCCTAAAGCAAAACCCAAAAGTGCTTTGCTATCTTGATCATTGCAAAGTTTCCTCTAGGATTATCTGAAACATTACACATGAACAGGGTATATACAGAAATTCTAGAGTGAAATGTAATAATTTTCAATGCCTTTTTAATGCATCACATTATTTTTTATGGCTATTATCCAGTGGCTTGTCACCATCAGCGCGTGAATGTGTTCATGAATGGATGAATGACTGAATATAGTGTGAAGCGCTTTGGGGCCCTCTGGACTTGATAAAGCGCTATACAAGTACAGGCCATTTACCATTTGTTATGACTGTATGGTAATCTGTATCTCATAGTTTCATCAGCACTAATAATAATCACAACATATAATGTAAAAGGAGCTCTTAATCCAATAAGAACTGCTAAAATACTGGAGAAAAAAGGAAAACGTAGATGTAATATATGGAGCTAAATTAATCTCAAAAAGATTCACCAAGTGTACAATAAGATGCACAAACGTACAAGATTTACAACATAATTCACAAATGTATATAACTCAATGCATAAATGTGTGACTCAACATTCAGGTAAGTGTAAACAGTTTCTCAAATGTACACATTTCAAACTGCACAAGTATTACGCATACAAATCGGCAAATATGAGTGCACGAATTGCCAGCTGTGCACGGATCGGTCAACACGAGTGCATGGATCAGCCTGTGCTTTCAGCTTTTGAGACTTTCTTACCGCACGGGATTCACCAGTGAGATGATGCGTTCAAGGCTGGTGAAAAGCTGGGATATCTGAAAATTAGAATTGTAATGCTGCGTTCAAGGCGGAAGAAAAGCTTGGATATCTGAGAATGACCATATTTATTGGAAATACCATATTTTTGACTTGCCCCAGCAGCCCAAAACCACTATATTAAAGACATGCACTTATATTAAAGTTAATGGATTCTAAAAAGATGAACTTTGTAGACTGCAGTGCTCAGATATACTAATTTAAACGGGAAGGTTCTTCTTTTCCTGAAATAATAATAAAAAAAAAAAACTCCCTGAAAACTAATGACATGACAATTTAGATGGGACAGAGTCCACACAATGGTGGGTTGTCCACAACATAGTCCATCTTCTCAAGTAAGTGTGATCTTAATGTGCATCTAGAAAGAAAAAACGTTAACAGTTGATGTTGATGGGAATGTACGAAAGCACATTGCATTCACCAAAGAAAAAAAAAAAAGCTGAACATGAGCAAGATGCAGGGCACGAAGAACTTCAGCTATTTCTAATCGTACCTTCGCCACCATGCGACTGTTTCTGTCTGCTGGCGGGAGCGCGTGTTCGCACACACGTGAGCGTCAGTGACAGAGTGGAAGCGCGTGTTTTCATTCCCCTTTTGTCAACTTTGTTGCTGGAGCCTTTGAAAGGGCGCGATGAGCTCGCACAAGCCGAGCAAAGCGGTGTGGCTCGGCTCAGTTCGATGCATCGACTATAAACCTCGTTGGCGAGCCGGGGCGCCCCGGTAGAGGAAACGCTGAACTCCCTTCATCCTCATCAGTCACTCCAACATGTTTCTGTTTCAATGCTATGTCAAGTCCCTTTTGCAAAGATCGCATATTATGCACTTTTTCCGCTCCGTGAAGAGCACCCACACTTTTGAGGATTCGGGTCGAACCGTTTTCTCTGCGTCGGCCATCTCTAGAACTTAATTCCCTTTGAAAACTCCGCCTCGCTCTGTTCAACTCTCTCTGTAGTGGTTTTTCTTTTCTTTTTTAAAAAAATTTAATTCAGTCAGCCAGGACTGACAAAGCTCTGCCGGTGAAGAAAACGGCCCCGAGACATGGTGAGTGAGGCATAAATTGCGCAAGGAAACGATAATGAAATTTGTTGCCAACAATTTTAATAGTCGATTTTTATCGCTTCGTTGTTGCAGCCCTAATCAACTATTAACTTTTTTTCTGTCTAGATGCACATCAAGATCACATCACTTGAGAAGATGGACCGTGTTGTGGACGACTTTGGACACCCTTGGTTTACTTCGCAGTAGGGCCACTTTCACACATTATCTTCAGGTTTGTGTAGATAATTTTATGGTCTCCAGAGATTTCAATCAAATTGCTTTTTGAGTTTGCAAAAAAAAACAAAACAAAAAAAAACAATCAGCTTGGTAGATGGCTGGTGTATTTGTGCGCTTTTGTTTTGAATTTTAAATCATAAAGAGTGCAACTTTTTACAGGTAATTACTTAATACATTAAACAATTCTAGGAAAAACAGTTTTATGGGGACAATCTTATGCAACTTTAAATATTTCAACATATTCTTTCAGTTTATTATAGAAATTTAAACAAAAAAATGTTTAATATATATATATATATATATATACTGTATTTCACAATCTTGCCTTATAAGAGACCATTTTACTTCATCCTCATAACCACTGAAAAGTCATTCTCCATATCAGTGTGTTGGTTATGTTCTTCCAACCATCTTCCCCGCTTGCCTGGATAATAAACGTCTCTCTAACTTGTATCCCAGCAATGTCATTTCCTCCCTGATGTGGGAAACTATAATGAATGTTATTGTACAGACTCTACTCACAACACAGTTCCTACGGAGATAGAAAGTTGTCTATACTATTTGTTTTTACAATTGGTTCTTTGACAAAAATTAAACAAAAGTTTTCCATTTGAGCCCAATTGTAGTTGCTTATAGACAATAAATAAATAAAAAAACAACAAAACATCTGTCTTTTGCCAGCCACAAGTTGTATTTTTTATAATCGGTTGGAGTGAAATAATTCTGTTCAGCTTTGAGCAGTCTTCCACAAACTGTTATATAATCAGTCAATTTATAGTGAATAGTTTTTAAAATTATTTATATCTAAGCTTGTAATTCCTGAGATTTTATAAACTCAAACTTAATTTATCAAACAATCAACACTTAATATACTTAGTTCTACATTTACACAAATGGAAATGGAACAGAGAAAGAAGCTAAACGATAAGAAATAGATTACACACAAAACAAAACATAATTAAAACGTTTTCACCAGTAATTTAGATATTATATGAGGAATAGTAAATAGTCCAGATCACAGTTGATCATTCTAAGTATTTAATATTTTCAGCTGGAGCGTGTTTGTTATTCCAGACTCGTTTAGTTTGGTGTAACAGCTCTTTAATTAGTTTACCGAGTACAGCGCTCCTTAACCCGTCTCCACCTGTCTTTAAACTGTCTCCAGCTGTCTTTAAACTGTCTCATCAGTGAAACGTGAGGGTGTTTCGTACCTATTCGGTGTAAGATTATCATCGGTATCCGGGTAAAATCCAGCAGTCTGCGCTGATCATCCATCTCTTCCTCTGACTTGACGCTGATTTCTTTCACCTCCGTGAAAGTTTCTTCAGCAGGAGTTACCTGCTCGTTGATCAACTCTCTCTGAGGCTGGACTGAAGACATTTTTACTGCAAACACTCAAATATTTACCAAAAACACCAAACCGGTCTTCAAACTACCTTCTAACAAAACAAAAGCTAATGCTACTATGTGTGCTCTATTTTTATCTCCCGCGTGTTTCACTGTGATTGTACTGAAGAAACTAGAAGCTACTTTTAGTTCCGCTTTGAAATTTCTGCTTTGAGTCACCTCTTTTAATATAGCTATGTTAAACAAGTTAGAATATTATTGAATGGTTCATTTATTTCACCAACTCAATTGACCCAAGTGAAAAACGGTATACAGAATAATTACACAGAGACTGATGTTTTCAAGCCTTTTATTTCTGTTATATTTTCTGGTTACATCTAATAGAAACACAATATTGAAGATTAGAATATTATATCAAACCAATTAATAAAAACATTCTGACATTTCAAGTCAGAAATGTGGACTTGAAGACAGTTATCGATACTTTCAATCTTACAAAAGATCCTCAATGGAACATATATTAAAATTTATTCAGTATGATCTTTTTAGTTTGTAAAACAGCACCAAAAGTTATTTTCAGACCATAATAGTAGTAAGCTTATTGAACTTCTAAGTCTAAAAGGGACAAATCACTTCATGTTTTTAAGGAGCATTTATATCTATTTTTTCAATGTTATTGTAAAATGTTATGTCCATGTTAATGAATCTCAAAATGAATTACCTTGATGGCTATGTAGATATAAATATGTTAATATAAGCCATTTTATATGAATGTCATGTTAAGTCAAGTTTAATTGTATAGCACATTTCAGCAGCAAGGCAGTTCAAAGTGCTTCACATCATAAAAACATCAATCAAGTATACAGCAAATCATCAAAACATCAAAAACATCAAAATCATCAAGCAAGTATGCAACCCAATCATGAAAATCATTGAACAAGTATCAGAGCATTGAAATCTTAAGGATCATCAAGCAAATATCATCAAACAAATATTGATCAATGTTCTACTTACTACTAATCAAAGGCAGCTCTAAACAGGTGGATTTCCAGCCTTGATTTAAAGGAACTCAGTGTTTTGGCTGTTTCACAGTTTTCTGGACGTTTGTTCCAGATTAGTGGAGCATAAAAACTGAAGGCTGCTTCTCCATGTTTGGTTCTGGTTCTGGGGATGCAGAGCAGACCAGAACCAGAAGACCTGAGTGGTCTGGAAGGTTGATACAATGACAACAGGTCTTTAATGTATTTTGGTGCTAAGCCATTAAGTGATTTATAAACTAACAGAAGTATTTTAAAGTCTGTTCTCTGAGCTCCAGGGAGCCAGTGGAAGGACTTTAGAACTGGGGTGATGTGCTCTATCTTCCTGGTCTTAGTGAGAACATGAGCAGCAGTGTTCTGGATCAGCTGCAGCTGTCTGGTTGATTTTTAGACAGACCTGTAAAGACTCTGTTGCAGTAATCAATGTGACAAAAGACAAACGCATGGATGAGTTTCTTTAGATCTTGTTGAGACATTAGTCCTTTAATCCTGGAAATGTTCTTCAGATGACAAAAGGCCAACTTTATAACTGTCTTTATATGTCTCTGAGGGTTCAGGTCTGAGTCTATCACTGCACCCAGATTTTGGGCCTGATCAGTAGTTTCTAGTTGTAATAACTGAAGCCGCGCACTGACTCTAGATCGTTCCTCTTTAGGTCCAAAGATAATAACTTCAGTTTTATTTCTGTTCAGCTGGAGAAATTTTTGGCACATCCACACATTGATTTGTTCTAAGCATTTGTTCAGTGCTTGGATGGGTTTGGAGTCACCTGGTGACATCGTGATATAGAGCTGTGTATCATCTGTGTAGCTGTGGAACCTAATCTTATTATTTGTTATAATCTGAGCTAGTAGGAGGATGTAGATATTAAATAGGTTGGGTCCCAGGACTGAACCTTGAGGTACTCCACATGTGGCCTCATGTCTGCCCAGATGAGATATTGCCTGTTGACACAAAAAAAATCCCTGTTCTTTAGGTAGGATTTGAACCAACTGAGTACTGTACCAGAGAGTCCAACCCAACTCTCCAGTCACTTCAATAATATCTCATGGTCAACAGTGTCAAATGCTGCGCTGAGGTTCAACAGAACCAACACTGTGGTTCTTTCACAGTCTGTATTTATGCGGCTGTCGTCAAACACTTTGATGAGTGCAGTCTCAGTGCTGTAGTGAGCACAGAAATGGGACTGAAAGACAACAAAGCAGTTTGTAATTGTTAAGCTATTTAATTGTTGAAACAGCTTTTTCAATAATTTTACTGATAAATGGAAGGTTGGAAATTGGCCTGTAATTCTGGATATGGGATTTGTACAGCAGGAAGAAGAGTTTAATTGATTTTTAATTTCCTCCAAGCTTATATGGTTGAGTAGTTGAAATGTGACTATTTTTCCTGCATTTGTTATGTTTGAGCATAGCATCGTTATTGTTGCTATCGGTATTGATGTGCAGATTAACCCTCTAACTTTTTGAATTTTCTTAGCAAAGAAGTTGGCAAATTCATTGCACGACCTGGTGGAGTGGAGTTCAGGTCGTAAAATCACAGGAGGATTCATGAGCCTTTCAACTGGGGTAAATAAGAAAGAGACTGGCTTCTGCAAGTAATCCATGGAGTTTTGCTGTTTGTACAAATCGTTTTACAAATGCACCAAAGCGACTGAAAAAAAAAAAAAAAAAACTGTACAAACAAGTGTGAGTGAGAAATAAAACAAAAAACTGTTTTAAGGAAAAATAGCTGGTAGGGAGAAATGATGAATTTATAAAGATAAAGAAGACTCAGGCAGCAGGTACTTCTACACACCTAAGTGGGTCACAATCCTCTACTAAACTGAAAAATGAAAAAGAAAATCATCATGGTAAAACTTTATTATCTGAGAACAGTAATTATAAGGACAGTTTTTTGCTAGTCATTTTTCCATCTGACATTTAATCTATGTCATCAATACATTTTTTTAACATTCTAAAAAATAAAAACCTTTTGTCAAACAAAAACCGTAACTGAAAAAGAAGGCACATGAAGGCACAAAATCATTGAACTTAAAGTCGCAATATAACAAAGGATAAACGCACAATAAGGACTCCAAAAGCTTTACAAGTCTAAATCTGAAAGCACTCAAACCCATTGTTCCTTTAAGACACAATACTATCTCACTTGAAAAAACATGTTTTAAAAATACATACATAGCACACATAAAGATTCAAAGGGGCAGTATTATGTATTTTCCAGTCGAATAGTGCCATTTTATAACAATCAACTGTTACCTTCAGTTGTTACAAAAATGTTGTATATATCAAATATGACTTAAAGCTGCAGTATGTAACTTTTATAAAAAATGTTTTTTTACATATTTGTTAAAACTGTCACCATGTCATGACAGTTTGTTGAGACAGATAATCTGTGAAAAGATTGATCTCCACCTCCTCCCTGAGCTGCTATTGCCATCTGAAGAAATGCTCCACTCCTGACCTAAAACAACCAATCAGAGCCAGGAGGAGGGGCTTAGTGCTGTCAGTCACCCTCGTGTACACGCTGCTAAATGTGCTAATGGTGGAGGAACATCTTACCGTTAGGGGAAAACTGTTTATCCGCCATCATCAGCGGCCATGCTAACTAATCTGAGTAGTTAGGGGGGTTAGCAGCGCGACACAAACAGTTATTGAAAGCGTAAAGATCCGCCTCCCGGCTCAGATTGTTTCTAGACTGCACTGGGAGAAGGCAGAGAAGCTCGATTTTTTTTTTTTTTTTCAGATTATCTGTCTCATACCATTCTGTCATGATATAGTGACAGCTTCAACAAATATGTAGAAAAATATTTTTTTATATAAAAGTTACATATTGCAGTTTTAAAAGAAATCTGACTTTGTACTTTAACAACTTGAAATCGGGCCTCTGTCTCTTTAAGGTATGTGTTGTACCACTGCAAAACAAATCTACCTTCAGGTATAAATAAAGTAACTTAACCTCCTGCTCTTTCCGATACTCAGCCTTCAGGAAGTCATTATAACAGCGCTCCTTTATTAACCCTTTAACAATCTTCATTGGAAAGTTGCGCTGAGGTAGCTCGTATAATTAGCTCAGTAGATGCGCAGTGAGAAGGCTGCTCTGTAAGGCAGAAGCTTAGAAACTCGGAGCTGCACATCGAATGCAGAGCTCGGTCTCCACCAAGCATTTGCCACGGGAGATTAAAGAATTTCTCAAACATGCATGAAAGAATCAAAGCAATACTCCAGATATGTTTTTGATGAGGGGATAACATTATAACATGATGTAAAGCTCAAAAGAGTCGATTTTACATAATACTGCCCCTATAAGATAATATTTCACATAAAACCCTTTTAAATAGAAAGATAACACTGCCAGAATAAAATCAATGTTTTCAAGTATTTCAGCTCCTATTTGAAATGCTTTTTAACTAAGCTGCTAGATTTTAAAAATGTGATCCAGCTATAATTACTCTACCTCCAAACAGCAAGTTACTGAGAACTTTGAGGTTCACATTACACTGTCTCACCTGAGTGTGTTCTCATGTGAACAGTTAAATGGTGTTTGAGTGAAATATTTTCCACAGGTCCCACGTTAGAAAGGCTTCTCACCTGAGTGAATTCTCATATGAATTTTTAAGTGTTGTCTTACCGAAACTTGTTCCACAAGTAATGCATTAGAAAGATGTCTCACCCGTGTGAGTTCTCATGTGATTAAATAAATTAGGTTTACTCCGGAAACTTTTTCCACAGGTCACACAAGAGAAAGGCTTCTCACCTGTGTGACTTCTCATGTGACAAGTTAAACTCCCCCTTTCACTGTAACCTTTTCCACAGGTCACACAAGAGAAAGGCTTCTCACCTGTGTGAACTCTCATATGAATGTTTAAAAATGTTTTCTTACTGAAACTTTTTCCACAAGCAATGCATGAGAAAGGCTTCTCACCAGTGTGACTCCTCATGTGAAGATTTAAAGTGTTTTTCAAACTAAAATGTTTTCCACAGATTATACATGAGTAAGGCTTCTCACCTGAGTGAATTCTCATGTGACTCTTTAAAGAGCTGTTGTGGGGGAAACCTTTTCCACAAGCAACACATGTGAACGGTTTTTCACCTGTGTGAACACTCATGTGACGAATTAAACCAACCTTGCAACAGTAACTTTTTCCACATGTCATACACGAGAAAGGCTTCTTGTCTGTGTGAATGCTCATGTGAACAGTTAAACTGTATTTATTGGTAAACCTTTTATCACAGGCCAGACATGAGAAAGGCTTTTCTCCTGTGTGAATTCTCATGTGAACAATTAAACTCTTTCTTTCACTATAACTTTTTCCACAAGTTTCACACGAGTAAGGTTTCTCACCTGTGTGAGTTCTCATATGAATCTTTAAAGAGCTGTTTTGACGGAAACCTTTTCCACAAGCAACGCATGTGAACGGTTTTTCACCTGTGTGACATCTCTCATGATAAATTAAACCGCTCTTGTAACAGTAACCTTTTCCACAGGTTGAACATGTGAAAGGCTTCTTGCCCGTGTGAATTGTTATGTGTGCAGTCAAGAAACTGTTCTGAGAAAAGGTTTTATCACAAATTTTACAAGAATACAATTTTTGGTCTGGGTGAGCTTTCTTGTGCCTTTTTTGTTTTGAACTCTCAGTTGCGCCTTTCTGATGATTAGTTTTATGAAATGTTTCATTTTGTTTCTGCTCTTCATCTCTCTTTCTTCCTGGGTCTTCAGAATTGCTTCCTTTCTGATCCTGGTTCTCAGCTTTATGAGGGTCATGAGAGATGAGATGGTTCCTATGTGGTTCTGTTTCATTGAGGATTCTTTGCACATTAAAAGGAATCACTAAACTGTCATCAGTTTCCTGTTTCAGCACAAGCTGCTCTTCATCCTGACTGATGCAGAGTTGCTTCTCTTCCTCCTTGAACTGTTGATGTTCTGGTTCCTCTTGCTCCTGTTTTATCTGCAGAGGTTCTGGTTCCTCTGGCTCCTGTTTTATTTGCAAAGGTTCTGGTTCCTCTTGCTCCTGTTTTATCTGCAGAAGTTCTGGTTCCTCTTGATCTAAAGTGGACTTCCCTTCCTGGTTGCTGAGCTCATTGAGAACCACCTCCTCTATACACACATGACATTGTGGGAGGGCTGGACAAAAAGACGAAACAAAAGCTTTTAAATGTGAGGAAAAGAACGAAACCTTCACTTTAATCCCTTGATGCATCTAAAACAGGATTTTCTTGGGTTATTCTAAAATTACAAACTTATGAGTATGAAAATCAACTCAACCAATGTGGTTGTTCTGACCAGAAGGGAACTCGATGTGAGTTAAAGCAAGATGGTGATAGCTCAACCTAGTGGCTCCCTGGCAAATATTCCAAAAAGAGTGAGACAAAACACCTAAAGTGAAACCAAAAAGTGCTTTGCTATCTCCACTATCGATACTGGCAGACAAAAAAATGCTATGCCCCGATGTGCTGAAACAGCGACGTAAGTACACTGAAGGAAAGCTGGTTCAATGACCATGGTGTTCCTGTTCTTGATTGGCCAGCAAACTCCCCTGACCTTTAACCCCATAGTGAAACTATGGGCTGTTGTCAAGAGAAAGATGAGAGACCAGACCCAACATGGTGTATGAGCTGAAAGCATCTATCAAAGCAATCTGGGTTTCCATTACACCTACCCAGTGCCACAGGCTGATTGTCTCAATGCCACTACACATTGATGCAGTAATTCAAGAGGAGCCCAACCAGGTATTGAGTGCATAGAAATGTATATACTTTTCAGGAGCCTGATATCTGTGCTTAACATCTGTTATTGAATGGTCTTATTAGAAATTCTAATTTCCTGAGACAACGAATTTTGCGGTTTCTTTACCTGTAAGCCATAATCATCAAAATCGCAAAAAATAAAAGCTTGAAATATTTTACTCTGTGTGTTGTGAATCTCATTTCACTTTCTGAGATGACTGGAAAGAAATATTGCACTTTTACACAAAATTCAATTTTTTTTTAGATGTACTAGTATATATGTTGTACAACTGGGATTGCATTAATGTTTGGCTTATATATTTATTACTAATTATGATTAATAATTGATTATTAATGAAATTATTGATAGAGTTCAATTTTTTTGAGTGAAAATAAAAATCTGGAGACCATCCAGACAATCTGGAATCAACATGTCAGTCTCTCATGAAGGCATGAATTCAACACAACTGGACAGTAAACACTGCACACATACACCAGAATAGAAAAACTTATCTCCAAAGTATGACAATTTATGAATGCAAATGGTGTCAAAATAAGGTGAGATCAGTCCTTGTTTCCATGTGTAACTGCAAATTAGATAATTAAGCCATAAAAGCATTGGTCCTCTGAGTAATTTAGAAATGTAAGGTCTAATGTCAAAAGGCATGCACTAATGTCTACTTTCCTCTTACAGCATTAAGAACAACTGAGCTGAGTTTGTTTTCTGAAATATAATCATTAAATCACTTGATAAAAGACCATTATCCCTTATACTGACTAAATGAATGTGAACTTTTGAATTTGAAGAAAGTTACAAAAAAATCTCTAAAAATGTTCTCACTAAGTTTTCTGGCATGTAACAAATAGAAATAATTTTGGTAATTCTAACTGAGCTAAAACGAGAAAAGTTTGGTCTGATTTAACTTTAGACAGTGAAAAAAAAATGCATGTGTCTTTTTATTTGGTGTATGTAAATATATGGCTTCAGCTCTAGCTATGAGAGATCAACTTTTGATCTAATAAACCATTATTTGACGATTAATTGTCAATTATTTGTTTGCAGCCCTCGTTCTTAAGAGTTAACTTTTTTGGCATGTAGTCAAAGGCTGAAGTTTAAGGCCTATCCTCCCCCTTTAATATGCTTGAAAAGTCAGGGTTTTGATGGCTTTAGATTCCCCATGCCTTATGAGAAAACCCACCAAATTTTAAGCTGATTGATCAAAAACCTCTGGGAGGAATTCATGCAAATGCAGAGGCTGAAAATGGCCAAAATGGGATCAGAATTGTAAATTCAATCCAGGATGGCTGACTTCTTGTTTGTTGTAGAGCATAGGTCCAAGAGGCTTGAGTAGATCTTGATAAGTTCTACAAGTGTACCAAATTTCATACCTCTACGATAAAGGGGGTGGGGCGCAGTGGAGCTATTTTTTATAGAGTTTTGCAAAACCCTTAAAATACTTCAATTTCACGCACAATGGTGAGTTTTTGTATATGTTTAGGCCTTCAATCAGCCAATCTATTTCACGAAAGATTGATAAACACTACATATACAACAGGCCTTTGCAGCATTTTCACTGCTCCAGCCTAAAAATGTTGTATTCCTACTTAGTATGGAACGAGACGGACAGTCATTACTTCAATGGCGATGTCCGACACAGATGGAAGAAATGAAAATGAACAATGTTCCTGATCATTAGAAAGTGTGCACAAGCTTTTACTTTTTGCAGTTTTTTTTTAATGTGACATATATTTATGTGCTGAGTGTTGAACATTTTTAAAACAAAGATTCCCTTTCATATTAAAACAAGATTCTTATTTTTGCACGTTTGAGTTCTTAAAAAATTAGGGGGAAGGACTTTATAACATCTTGTAAAACTAATGTTCTGTTCTGAACTACAGCAGTTTGTTTCATTTGTGTATTTAAGTATTTTTATTTACACTTGGTAACTGATTTGACACTGATTTTTGTTGGCCAAAATTAGTTTATATTTATCTATTTTATATTTTCTTTGATGCACTGACATATTGTGTGATTTTGTAAATAGTTATATATGAATATATATTTTATTCTGGTGACTGTTTATAAAAGGAAAGTAACAAAAAACAACCACTATGTTTTAAAGTTACATATTTGTTAGGTCAAATCCAATTTTTTAGAAAAGCAGAGAATGTGGAATATCATCTGTGATATCGTCAGAGGTATTTAAAAAAAAAATATATGATATAATTTCTTTGGCAATATTGCCCACCCCTATCTGTTAGTGTGAAATAATTCTGTTCAATTTGAGTGATCTATGCAATACAGTTTTGAAGATAGGCCTCATTTGAGGTGATGTCAATCCAAAATGTCCTAAAAATCTGACTTGAGTTTTCATACCTTGTATTAAGTTTTCACAAATCCCAAACTGTTTTTTATACAATCGGTCATTATGGAACTATCTAGGTTGTATAGTGCTGAGTTTGTGAAAACTAAAGAAATATATTGCAAACTCAAACTGTATCTTACATATTCTGTGACTAATTTAGAATAATTCAGTCCAGGTTTGAGTCAAGGAAATGTTGCGCCACTTTTTCCTCGCTGTGCAACCTCGAGATCCTTATTCCAGGTGAGACCAGACTCAAGTCGTATTTGTTTATCCAACCTTGATAAATAAAGAGATTACTAATTTATATATATATATATATATATATATATATATATATATATATATATATATATATATATATATAAGGTTTTCGATGTGAGGATGTGTTTCTTAAACTGCCTTAGCTGTAACAACAGGTGTGTGTGAGATAAGGAAGATAAGGAAGTATCTAAACAATAAAGCTTCATGCAAGGTCATCCTGGTCTACGTCGGTTGCATACCTACATTCTTCAGAAAACGACACATGATCAGAGCTCTCACACTCTCGAGTGTGACATACTAGGACCTTTATACAATTCTAAATCATACAATGTCAACAGCAATACACATTTTCATTCAAGGCTGATCACATCTAAGGTCCTGAAGAAGCCAATAGACGCTCCAAAAATTGCCCCTTTTTCAGAGTTCTAACGAATTCAATGAAGGTTCCATAAGCTGTTTTATAGTCTACAGTTTTTAAAACTGGTCTATAAACAGCAGAGATTATAGGTTAAACTCTGCTTTTATAATCTCAGTATTAATTTATCAATCAATCAACATTAATTAATGGACTTAGTTCTATAGTTACACAAATGAAAGACAACATAAAATTTAAACTATAAAAGTAACATAGAAAAAACCTAAACTAACTTTAACCAGTACTTTCTTAAAATGGTGGAGCAGAGATAAGGGTGTCACAAATCAGGAACTGTAATTTAGATATTATATGAATAACAGTAAATAGTCCAGGTCACAGCTGATCATTCTAAGTGTTTAATATTTCCAGCTGGAGCAGATTTGTTATTCCAGAGTCTTTAAGTTTGGTGTAACAGCCCTTTAAATAGGATGTCGAGTTCAGCGTCGCCCCAAACAACTTTCCTTAACCTTAACCTGTCTGTTTTTAACCTGTCTCATCAGTGAAACGTGAGGGTGTTTCGTACCTATTCGGTGTAAGATTATCATCGGTATCCGGGTAAAATCCAGCAGTCTGCGCTGATCATCCATCTCTTCCTCGGACTTGACGCTGGTTTCTTTCACCTCCTCCGTGAAAGTTTCTTCAGCAGGAGTTACCTGCTCGTTGATCAACTCTCTCTGAGGCTGGACTGAAGACATTTTTACAGAAAACACTCAAAAATTTATCAAAAACTCCAAACCCGTCTTCAAACTACCTTCTAAAAACAAAAGATAATGCTACTGTGTGCTCTGTGCTCTTCCGTGTTTCACTGCGGCTGTACTGAAGAAACTGTAAACGACTTTTAGTTCCGCTGTGAGTTTTCGGCTTTGAGTCACTTCTTCCTTCCTCAGGGTTTCTTTGTGAAACTTTATCCCAGACTCCGGAATTGTTCATGTGGGATGTAATCAGTTCAGGTTCCCTCCGTCTGAAACTGGGAGGTCCTGAATATGAAGAAGAAGAAAAAAGTTTGATTCTCTGAAAGGATCTGGACAATTTTCGTCCTCGAAATATTTCAGACAAAACTAGTTTTTATGTTTCGGATCTGGATGAGAGCCTTGATGCTGTTGTGAATTTAGACTGTTTATTATAAATGATGTGAAGCTGATGATTATTCTGCTCTGATTTTCTATGAACTGAATGTATTTTGTAAGATATGCACTGAATCTATTCAGAGAAACAGCTCAAAAACTCAGTTTTTCATTATTAAAATACAAAAAAAATGAACCAGAAGCATTCTGGGAAATTCAGGGATAAAACTCAGCTTGATGAAGCTCTGAGCACCAAGAGAGAGGATCAGAGCTGCTTCGTAGGTCTGGGCTGCAGTGATGCAGGGCTTTAGACGGCGTGTTATTAGCTACTCCTTATTGGATGTTGGTTGGTCATTTTCGTTGGCATTTTTCACAGGAAAACTCTGAAAAGAAGAAGTGAGAAATTCTGACTGCGCCACTTCTCATTTTGTTTGCTCTCCAGTTGAATGGCTGAATAACCTGTGGCGCAGACAACCAGGGAAAAGCGTGCTCTCTTTCAAAACTGGATGAACAGTGTCGTATCTGTAGTTTGGAGACTCTCAACCCCTTGTATTTAAAATCAGAAGTTAGACAAGATTGTCTCTTATTTGGCTTATTTTGGGCGATTACCTTCAATATGCTCAGTGTCTCTACTGACTTCCAGAGACGTGTCTCATCCGGATGCTTCAGAGAGTTAGTTTTCAGTGGTTTCATCTCCAGGTCCTCTATTTGTAAAAGAGTCTGTAATGATGGTCCATGGAGACACCAGGAGACAGCAGACTTGATTGAGGAGATGTTTCACTGAACTCAGGATGAACATCAACAGTAAAAGTCCAACAAGCTGTTTTAGTTTCAGCTGCTGAATTTATTTGCTAAGCTTTGAGAAGAATTTATTCAAAGAAATCTTAAAGAAAGGGGACAAAACTTTGTTTTCATCTTAAAATTGGACAAAAACAAAAATCCCTGATCTAAAACACGTTTGTTTATTAAAAGACTAAACATAGTGTCAATGATGAAGAGAAATGGTGAGTATCGGTCACATGTTGGACATTCATGAATGTGATAGCATAGAAATCACAGGAATTGAAACTGTAGAGGAGAAAATCTTAAAAGGGTCTGAAACGTTGGTCCTGCCCAGATTAGACCATATGAGGACAGCTCTACAAACCCTGAGAATCAATGAAAATAACAAATGCTGGACCAATCAATGGGAAACTATTTTATGTTTGAGCTGAACTCATGGATTTAGTCCAGACATCTCTGTATTTGGAAAATAGTTGGACTTAAAGCCTCAACAAATCAGATGAATCTGTTATATTTTATTCTCTGTCAGTTTTCAGTGTGTTTGAGGCTGTTGTATTTACAGAAACTTTAGTAAAAACAAATCAATGACTGGTTGTTAAAACTAAAAACACAAACTTCTTTGTGTTAATTAAGGCCCAAGTAAAACTTGGTAAATACTGATTTTTGGTCTTCATGCAAATAAAATATATTTGCTTTCTTAATCCAGCTGATGATCAGATTCAGATGAAGGTTTCTAATCTATTTATTCTACTGTGGTGTTTATGTTCCAGTGTCAGTGGATGTGATGAGTGACTGACATGATTTCTGCTTTCTTCAGAGTCATTGGTATGGAGATCCCAATATATATAACTAATCTTTCACAGTTAGTCCACCCATCCATAGTTTAATGTGAAAGTCGTGTTGTTCTGACATAAAAGACTTAAACCTCCTGGTTTTTCCACAGGGTTCAACTTTCAGAATCTCATTTTAACGTAAAGGTTGATCAGCTGATGTCCTGTTTCCTTTTAAAATTAGAAACACTAAGAGTCCACACACACACGTCAATATTTTAGATGTTTAACACAGTAAAGTTTGAATACTGGATCTGAGTTGCCTGTTATAAATTGCCAGAAACGCAGGCCAAACGTAAATATCACATGAGCTGTAGTTCTTCTAGTTGTCCAACAGGTGGAGGCATTTCTCTGCCTATCAGCAGGTGAATATGTGTGTGTAAGAGAGAATCACTGAATGTAGTGTGACTTGATAAAGCGCAATACAAGTACAGGCCATTTACCGCTTATCCAACATTCATTTGAAAGAAGTAAGCTAACAAACTTTAAATATCAGAATAATCATGAAAGATTTCCTTGAAATATCTATCTAATGGGATACTGAGAGGGACATTACAGTTTTTCTGTGGCTTTGGTGGATTTCTCAGAACAGAATTTAAATTCTTAAAACTACTTGTTCAATCTTCAAATATTTTGTATTCATTTTTAGATTTCGTGAACATCTTTCATTTGATGGACCCAAAGAAAATGGCTGTCTTAGTGAGGAGTTCTTGGCTTATCAATACATAAGCATCCCCATGCCCCAAGACTGGGCCAAGACATCCATAATCTGTAGTTCCTTCAAATTCTTAAAACTACTTGTTCAATCTTCAAATCATTGTGACACTTGTCCACATAAAAAAAAAAGCAGTTTCTCTTTTCTGTGAACAAGTTACAAATAGTTTTGTACGTTTATCCAAGTAATGATGTACAATTTTCTGCTTTTCCCTATATTTTCAATTGCTTATGTCATGTTGCTCAATATGTATTGTATGGGTCTCTGTTAAATAGTCTAAACCTCTACAATATTTAAACATAAATTTGTTGTATTAGTCTTAACATGCAAAATCCTTGAACAAGTTGTCATATGTCAAGCGTATTTCTATACATATCCATTACTTTTTTTTCTAAATCTGTCTTGAATTGGTAAATTACTCCCAGGTGAGTTTCTCCAACGTGGGTAAATGTGTGAAGCATGAGATCAACCAATGATCAACCAGTTTACTGAAATAGCTCAAAGGTAGATCGAATGAACCATCAACTGGCAAGAATATAACTGTTTATAGCCAGAGCACAACACAATGTTACATTTCTGATAGTGGAAGGACAAAGATTTGGATGAGGTCAACAGCCCAAGAGAAGAAGAGTGAGACTGTGTGGTGGTGGAGAAGAGGAAAAACAGAGGAAAAGGCAGAAGAGAATGAGGACATAAGCCAGTTTCTATCACTCCAACATCATCAGGCAATGGTTTGTGACCCACAAAAGGATGCTGATGGAGTTCCCTTCACCCTACTCCTCATTCCTTAACCCCATTGAAGAATTTTCTCAGCATGGAGATGGAAAGTATAGGAAGACTTGACTGTAATTCCTATAGCACTGCATGTACAGTTTTCATTAAGGAGATTGTCTTATGTTCCCATTTCTACTTTCATTTTTTTTCTGTCATACTGAGGCACTGTCATGTTCACTGACAGATATTTACTTTTGAGAGATGAACTAAGGATTTTAAGAAAGACTGGCTTTTGCAGGTTCTCCATGAAGTTTTACTGTTTGCACAAATTGTTTTGAGAAATGCACTTACTGTTTTGCAAATGTGTATGACTTGAGAAATGCACCAAAGCAACTGAGAAAAACTAAAAGCAAATGTGAGTGAGAAGTAAAACAAAAAACTGGTTTAAGAAAAACAGCAGGTTGGGAGAAACTATGAATTTATAACAATGATAGACAAATCAGGCAGCAGATATTTTTTTACACCTTTAGGTGGGTCACAATCCTCAACTACACTGAAAAAAGAAAAAAACAATCATTATGGTAAACTTTTTTATCTAAGAATGATAAAAACGGTTTTTTTGTTTGTCATTTTTCTATCAGAAATTCAATCCATATCAATACATTTTCTAATATCCCAAAAATTAAACATTGTCAAACAAAAAATATGGATAAAAAGAAAGACACAAGGATAAAAAAAATAAACTTTACAGTTTAGAGTAACTTTAACAAGTATAAAGTCAATGCAGATGATTAAACAAACAAAAAAGGAAAACATCTCTTATTTCATCATGATTTAGCAAACCTCATGTCTGTGTTGTTGGCATCATATAATCAGCAGTATTTCCTTCCTGAATCAGAACCTCTGAGAAAATAAAATGTTAAATAAAACATCATGCAGTCATCAATTATGAAACAAGGACTAAACATTACATTTTATCAAATGCCATCATCAAATCATCAAAAATGTTGATCAATGTTCCATTCACTACTAATCAAAGGCAAGTCTAAACAGGTGGGTTTATAGCTTTAATTTAAAGGGGCAGTATTATATGTTTTCAAGGCACATAGAATCGTTTTTTAGCACTATCAAGTAACTATGTTATCTTCAGTAATGCTGTATATATCAAATATGCACTAAAATAAATTTGACTTCTTAACTTAACACTTTGAAATTGGGCCTCTGTTTCTTTAAGAAAGTCCTGCTCTTTCTGAAACTCCACCCCCAGGAAATCCCCACAACAGCCCTCCTCTATTAACCCTTTAACAACGTTTTTACCAGCGTTTCACTGACAAGTAGTTCATATAATGAGCTCTGCACATGCGGAGTTCCACCTGGTGTTTGCTAATTGCTGCTGGCTAGTCTGAAGGAGCCGAGTGGGGAAGTCGCGAAGGAGGGGTGTTCTGTGAGGTGAAAGCTCAGAAGCTTAGAAACTGCAGCTCCAAGGAGGAGCTGGGTCTCAAAGGCAGCGCTAGGTCGATCCAGGCGTTCTGCACAGCTGAATGGCTGCCATGGGAGATTAAAGGATTTCTCAAACATGCATGAAAGAAGGCAACACTCCAGGTGTTTTTGATGAGGAAATAACATTATAACATAACGTAAAGCTAAAACAAAAAGACGATTTTACATAATACTGCCCCTTTAAAGGAACTAAGCCTGGTAAATACTAGCTCCTTGTACTACGCTTTGCTTCGCACAGAGGCTCTGGCCACTCATCTATTGAGAAACAATTGCTTCCTGGAGGCGTGGAGTCTGTTGAGGTTTTGAATATAAGCCAATTGCTAACATTTGTTCGTGACGTATGTAATGCGCCAGTTCAACGTTATGAAACATACTGGAAATTGCCTGCGCTGTAAACAAGCATTCTCCACTGTGAAGAGAGATGTGCCAGACCGAACGAGATGGCTGTTGATATTAATTCAATATTTGGAAGTGTGGCTAACACGGACTGAATGGGTTCATTCACTTCCTCTGATGCCATTGCTAAAACTACAGGCTGCCTAAAATTCTTAAACAGCGTAGAAAATCAACGTCATTGTTCACAATTTCTCCTTCTGTTCGCTGATTGGCCTGGTTAAAATTCTACCGGAGGATTCCAAGTACATGGGAGAAAGCCCAGACTAACCTGTAAGCAAGATCTGAATCGAGCAGAATAACGCAGGAAGGCAATGGCCAGGCTAAAAGGAACTTAGTATGTCGGCTGTTTTGCAGTTTTCTGGACGTTTGTTCTAGATTTGTGGAGCATAGAAACTGAATGCTGCTTCTCCATGTTTGGTTCTAGGGTTGCAGAGTAGACCCGAGCCAGAAGACCTGAGTGGTCCGGAAGGTTGATACAACGACAATAGGCCTTTAATGTATTTTGGTGCTAAGCCATTCAGTGATTTATAAACTAACAGTATTTTAAAGTCTATTCTCTAAGCCAGTGTAAGGACTTTAGAACTTTAGAACACTTTTGCAGTCTTCAATGCGACTAAAGGCAAACAAAGTACAAGTACAACAAAGGATAAAAACAATGACTCCAAAAGGTTTACAAGTCCAAATCTGAAAGCATTCAAACCCACTGATCCTTTGAGACACACTACTATCTCACTTGAAAAAACATGTTTTTAAATACATACATAAAACTTCTTGATTAATAGCTTACTTGAAAACACTTTTAAATGGAAAAAGAAAAACTACCAGAATAAAGTGAATGTTTAAGTATTTCAGCTACATCAATTTCAAATGTTTTTTTTTTTTTAAATTAAACTGCTACATTTTAAAAATGTGATCCAGCTGTAATTACTATGCTTTCAAACAGCAAGTTACTGAGAATCTTGATACTTAAGGTTCACATTATGCTGTCTCACCTGTGTGAGTTCTCATGTGAACAGTTAAATTGCTTTTATGAGAAAAACGTTTTCCACAGGTCACACATGAGAAAGGTTTCTCACCTGTATGAACCCTCATGTGATAAGTTAAAAGGTATTTTTGAGCAAAACCTTTTTCACAGATCGCACATAAGTAAGGCTTCTCATCCGTGTGAATCTTCATGTGATTTAGCAACCAAGATTTAATCATGAAACGTTTTCCACAGGTCACACAAGGGAAAGGCTTCTCACCCGTGTGAATCCTCATGTGATCAAGTAACCGAGATTTAATACTGAAACTCTTTCCACAAGTAACACAAGAGAAAGGTTTCTCACCTGTGTGAATCCTCATGTGACATCGTAACTGAGATTTATCCACAAAACTTTTTCCACAGGTCCCACATGAGAAGGGCTTCTCACCTGTGTGAGTTCTCATGTGAACAGTTAAATGGTGTTTTTGAGTGAAACTTTTTCCACAGCTTGTACATGAGAAAGGCTTCTCACCTGTGTGAATCTTCATGTGAATAACCAACTGATATTTAACTATGAAACTTTTTCCACAGGTAACACAAGAGAAAGGCTTCTCACCTGTGTGAATCTTCATGTGATTAAGCAAAGAAGATTTAATCACGAAACTTTTTCCACAGGTCACACAAGAGAAAGGCTTCTCATCCGTGTGAATGCTCATGTGAGAAGTTAAAGTTGCTTTATAAGGGAAACATTTTCCACACGTCCCACATGAGAAAGGCTTCTCACCTGTATGAGACCTCATGTGAACAGTTAAAGTTGCTTTATGACGGAAACTTTTTCCACAGGTCCCACATGAGAAAGGCTTCTCACCTGTATGAGACCTCATGTGAACAATTAAAGTTGCTTTATGACGGAAACTTTTTCCACAGGTCCCACATGAGAAAGGCTTCTCACCTGTATGAGACCTCATGTGAGAAGTTAAATGGTGTTTTCGAGTGAAACTTTTTCCACAGGTCCCACATGAGAAAGGCTTCTCACCCGTGTGAATCTTCATGTGATTAAGCAACCGAGATTTAATCATGAATCTTTTTCTGCAGGTCACACAAGAGAAAGGCTTCTCACCTGTATGAGACCTCATGTGAACAGTTAAAGTTGCTTTATGAGAGAAACTTCTTCCACAGGTCCCACATGAGAAAGGCTTCTCACCTGTATGAGTCCTCATGTGAACAGTTAAAGTTGCTTTATGAGGGAAACTTTTTCCACAGGTCCCACATGAGAAAGGCTTCTCACCTGTATGAGACCTCATGTGAACAGTTAAAGTTTCTTTATGAAGGAAACTTTTTTCACAGGTCCCACATGAGAAAGGCTTCTCACCTGTATGAGCCCTCATGTGAGAAGTTAAATAGCCTTTTCGAGTGAAACTTTTTTCACAGCTTGTGCAAGAGAAAGGCTTCTCACCTGTGTGAATCTTCATGTGAATCTTTAAAGCGCTGTTGTAATTGAAACCTTTTCCACAAGCAACACATGTGAACAGTTTTTCCCCTCTGTGAACTCGCATATTACAAGTTAAACCAGTCTTGTAACAGTAACTTTTTCCACAGGTTGAACATGTGAAAGGCTTCTTGCTCGTGTGAGTTCTCATGTGTGCAGTCAAGCAACTGTTCTGAGAAAAGATTTTATCACGAATTTTACAAGAATACAAATTTTGGTTGGGGTGAGCTTTCTTGTGCTTTTTTTGTTTTGAACTGTCAGTTGTGCCTTTCTGTTGTTTGGTTTTCTGACATCTCACATTTTGTTTCTGCTCTTTGTCTCTCTTTTTTCCTGAGTCTTCAGAATTGCTTCCTTCCTGATCCTGGTTCTCAGCTTCAGGAGAGTCATGAGAGATGAGTTGGTTCCTTTGTCGTTCTGTTTCACTGTGGATTTGTTGCACCTTAGAAGGAATCACTAAAATGTCATCAGCCTCCTGTTTCAGCACAAGCTGCTCTTCATCCTGACTGATGCAGAGTTGCTTCTCTTCCTCTTTGAACTGTTGATGTTCTGGTTCCTCTTGCTCTTGTTTTATCTGCAAAGGTTCTGGTTCCTCTTGATCTAAAGTGGAGATCCCCTCTTGGTTGCTAAGCTCATTGAGAACCTCCTCTTTACACACACAGCATTGTGAGAGATCTGGACAAAAAGACAACACAAAAGCTTTTAAATGAGAGTCAAAAAATAAACCCTTCACTTTAATCTCTTGATGCATCAAACAGGATTTTCTTGGGTTATTCTAAAATTACTAACTTGTAAGTATGAAAATTAACTCAACAAATGTGTTTATGATCAGAAGGGAACTTGATGTGAGTCAAATATGATATGGACGTCCGCGTGAGCAAGCAAGACGGTGATAGCTTAACCTAGTGTTTCCCCGACAAATATTCCAAAAAGTCTCCTTCCACTATTGTAGCTACAGGATATACATCACATTAAAGAGTGATATAAAATGCCTAAAGCAAAACACAAAATCGTTTGTGATCTCAACTATTGATACTGCCAAACTAAGAAATTACATTTCCCAGATGTGCTGAAAAACTGATGTGAGTGCACTGAAGAAAGGCGGGTTTTGAGAGAAATTAAGATCAAGTTCCAGACTCCATACTCAACTCATTTTAGGGAATCTTATGAGGACGACACGTGTCGACAAGCTTGCAGCTGAAGGACTAAAGGACATGGTGAGATGAGGATTTGCAGTCAATGTTATCAACCTTTCTAAAACGTGGGCTGACAAAAATCAGTCATCCTCCGTGGATCAATGGATTTCAAATAAAGCACAGGAGGGATATAAGAATAAATTGGACACTTAGACAAGAGAATGGCATGCAAAACCATAAAGGACAAAAGAACAATGACTTTGATAAGTTAAAGGCTTGAGGAAGGAGCAGATAGGATGAATATATCCCGTTTCTCTCAGATGTGATTATGAGTCAGAGGCCACAAAACAAAAGACATCATAAATGGACTGCTACAATCAGGAAACGCCACCAGAGGAGCCTCCACAACCTTGATGATTTTCCCTTAAAGTCACTCACTAATTAGTACACCATTAAGGTCTTTAACAAGACCAAAGAAAACAAAGTTTTTCTAAAGTAGACTTGTGTTAGTGCGATTTACAAAGTTAAATTGTTCAGACTGTTTAGTGGACTTCTATGTTCGAGTAGGCAAAAGGGTCACTTATATTTGTTATGAATATACGGTAATCTTTACCTCATGATTTCATTTTGTGTTTTCTTTTGCATGCTTTGATGTGAATGCATAGGTGATTTGCTTCTTAAAAGTTTGCTAAACTGTGACCTGATCTTCACCTTTTAACATGACCTGTTGCTGCCAGAACTGTTCTAAAAGAACAATTAGGACAGACGTGAATTAAACTGGAATTTCAAATTAGCCTATCTTCATAATCTCTACAGTCATAGTCAACTTTAACTGTCTTTAGAAGATGTTTTTAGATCACAGGTGGGATGCTGAAATTCCATTCCCTTCCAGCGTGTGTGTTTATACTTGATTACTTGATGTTTTTGGCACATAATACAATTAAGCTATACTGAAAGTATACATCTAATAGGATAACTGTTTCCACTGCTTTAATAGCCAAGACAAATTAGGTTATACTGCATGACCACAGTCTTTTTATAAATGTAATGTATGACATTGGGAGTTTTTATTGCGTTTTAGATTCCAAGGTGGTGTTTGACATAAAGCAGATTATATATATAGATATCTATCTCTCTCTCTCTCTCTCTCTCTATATATATATATATATATATATATATATATATATATATATATATATATATATATATATATATATATATATAGGTTGCTGTGGTCTCTCTACGAGATGACCACAGCAACCTCCCTGAGCAAGCCCCAGTAACTATCACAGTGGCAGATGTCCAAGAAAGAGTCTCAGGTATGAAAAACTGGACAGCACCAGGTCCTGACATGATCCATGCCTACTGGCTAAAGAAACTCACTGCCCTCCATGAGTGACTGGCAGCTCAAATGAACCAGCTGCTACAAAGTGGGACTCACCCTGAATGGTTAACTGAAGGGCGCACAATCCTGATCCAGAAGGATCCCTCAAAGGGTTCGGTCCCATCCAACTATCGGCCAATAACCTGTCTCTCTACAACATGGAAGCTCATGTCAGGCATCATAGCAGCTAAGATAGGTGGGCACATGGATAAATACATGAGTACAGCACAGAAGGGCATCGGCATAAATACCAGAGGAGCCAAACACCAACTCCTGGTAGACCAAACAGTCGCCCGAGACTGCAAAACCCGACACATCAACCTGTGCACGGCTTGGATTGATTACAAGAAAGCCTATGACTCAATGCACAACACTCAACACACTTGGATCATTGAATGCTTAGAGATGTACAACATCAACAGGACTCTAAGAGCCTTCATTGCAGCCTCGATGGGGATGTGGAAAACCACCCTTGAAGCCAACTGCAAGCCAATTGCACAAGTGTCCATCAAATGTGGCATATACCAAGGAGACGCTCTGTCCCCACTGCTGTTCTGCATAGGTCTGAACCCCCTCAGCCAAGTCATCAACAAGACTGGCTACGGATACCGACTCAAGAACGGAGCCACCATCAGTCACCTCCTCTACATGGATGACATCAAGCTGTACGCTAAGAGCAAATGAGACATCGACTCACTGATCCACACCACCAGGATCTACAGCACTGACATTGGGATGTCATTCGGACTAGAGAAGTGTGGTCGGATGGTTACACAGAGAGGGAAGGTCATCCACACAGAAGGGGTCTCAGTCCCAGAGGGAACAATAGCAGACATTGAGGACAGTTACAAGTACCTGGGAATACCACAAGCAAATGGCAGCCTCGATGAGGTCACAAGGAAAGGAGCCATGGCCAAATACCTCCAACGAGTAAGGCAAGTCCTGAGAAGCCAGCTCAATGGCAAGAACAAGATCCGTGCGATAAACAGCTATGCCTTGCCAGTAATCAGATACCCTGCAGGAATAATAAGCTGGCCAAAGGAAGAGATAAAGACCATGGATGTTAAAACTCGGAAACTACTAACCATGCATGGAGGGTTCCACCCTAAATCCAGCATCCTGAGACTATACGCGAGCCGTAAGGACGGAGGCACAGGACTAGTGAGTGTGAGAGCCACTGTCCAGGATGAAACATCCAAGATCCATAAATACATCAAGGTCAAAGCCTCAACCGACGATGTGCTCAGCGAATGTCTCAAACAATGGGGACCAGAGGATGAGGTGCTGGAGGAACCATCATGGGAGGATAAGCCCCTACATGGGATGTACCACCGACAAATAACTGAAGTGGCTGATATCAGGAAATCCTACCAATGGCTGGAAAAAGCTGGACTCAAGGACAGCACAGAGGCACTCATCCTGGCTGCACAGGAACAGGCCCTAAACACCAGAGCGATAGAGGCTCAGATCTACCACACCAGACAAGATCCAAGGTGTAGATTGTGCAAGGAGGCCCCTGAGACAGTCCAACACATAACAGCAGGGTGCAAGATGCTGGCAGGGAAAGCGTACATGGAACGTCATAACCAAGTGGCGGGCATAGTGTACAGAAACATCTGTGCAGGATATGGACTGGAAGCCCCGAGATCAAAGTGGGGCACACCCCCAAAGGTGGTGGAGAATGACCGAGCTAAGATCCTGTGGGACTTCCAGATCCAGACAGACAAAATGGTAGTGGCGAACCAACCGGACATCGTGGTGGTGGATAAACAACAGAGGAAAGCCGTTGTGGTGGATGTAGCAATACCAAGCGACTGCAACATCAGGAAAAAGGAACACAAGAAACTGGAGAAATACCAGGGCCTCAGAGAGGAACTGGAGAAGGCCTGGAAGGTGAAGACCACAGTGGTGCCTGTGGTCATCGGGGCCCTCGGGGCAGTCACCCCCAAACTGGAGCAGTGGCTAAAAAAGATCCCAGGAACAACATCAGACATCTCAGTCCAGAAATGCGCAGTTCTCAGCACAGCCAAGATACTACGCAGAACCCTCAAGCTCCCAGGCCTCTGGTAGAGGACCCGAGCTCAGAGGTTGAGAAAAGACCACCCGTGGAGGGTGAGAAGGGAATTTTTTTTTTTTTTATCGTATGCACACAAATCGGGGGCATTAAGGGGACTTACAAAGGTGGAGAGCTGGTCATGCAATGCCATAATTTCCATTATGAGAGATCTTTAATCACTTCAGTCCTTGTATCCTCTCGTGCAAATTTTCTTTTTTTGACAAAAGCTTTGCCAATGGATTTGAGTCCCAACGACTTGTTGCTACTCTTTAGCATCACAGAAGTCCTTAAATGCTTCACATACTCCATCAAAGCGATGGTTGTGTTTAAGGGGACTAATCAAATTTGATGAGTTAAAGGTCGTGCTGTTTTTCTCCTTGCGGAACTTATTTTCAACATTTGTTAAACAAAACCAGGGTATTGTCTTCCACCGAAACCTTAAAGAAGTTCCAAAGCTGTTATGTCCCACCAAAGTCAAAGGGTAAGGCTATGGGCGGGGCTGACACTGACCTTCTTTGACTTGAATTTAAGGGCTGTATTCTACGACGGACCCTGTCTACATAGGATGAAAGCTACTAAAACACAAAATTCGAAAGTGAAAGGCTGTGAATTTGGAAAGGTATGGCCTTGACCAGTTGTCCCCACCCCCACTTCAGTGTAACTTATGTTTCTGAGCTACTGTGACAGCATGAAACAGAGCAGTGAAAGGAAAAAAAAATGGAGGCAAAAGTTTTGCTCTTTTTTTTTTTGAATGTTGATGTAATTCTAGAGTAACTCAGCATTTGTACCATTGTTGCAGACGTGTTATATCTCAGACTAAGAGATAATCATGTTCAGTTAAAATAAGTTGAATTATTCTGTAAGTGCTTAGCCATCAAATGATTAGCAAGTTTCTTTATGGCTAACAGAATGAGCAATGACTAAATGTACACATGTACAATTATAAGTTTATTTCTACACTCATAACAAATGTACATGCCATTTAAACTAAACAGCTTTCAAACTGAAGATAAATTAGAACACTTCCTCATAATGATTAGCTAGCTTCCTTTCAGTGTATTAGTACGCTTTACTTGCTTTGATCACTTAAGATAATTGAAACCATACCTTTAAAACTAAAAATGTTCTTGCTCTTCTCCATCCTCTCTTTAACTAGACCAGACCTCTGTACTGCCCTGGAGGTGCACAACACCTTTGTACCTCATGTAAGGAATGACCCATTTTGTGTGTGCATATGTAGAGGGATTATTTGTTTGTAAACACAGTAGAGGCGCACGCAACTTGACTGCAGAAAGAGCCAGCCAAACTTTAAACTGCCACTGGTTGCCATGGTTACCCATATATATCTTCCTGTTTTAACATTAGCCAGCATGTTGTCAGTGTACTACAACTGTTTATCACAGCGTGATAAAATAAGCTATGCTACCAAATTGGCATTAGCGAATGAGATACGTCTTAATGACTCGTACATGTTACATGTAGGTAAGTGGATAAATGACAAGGAAAAATTAACCAAACTTCAGTGGTCAGACATTACCTTCTTGGAATATTACAGCAATTTTGTTCACAGTAAGATCACGAGCTCTCAATGAGATGCATCGATTCCATCTAAATAAGACAAACATATCTATTGTAAGCAAGGGTGTTGGAATAGGGTTTTTCTAAAACTGTAAATTTTAATTAAAAAACCAAATTCATATTCAAAGGACAAACGAAACATGATCATTTCTTCCTATTCTGGTCACAATTGTCGAAAAAAAATGAACGTAGCTGCAGCCATCATGGCAGGTGGTAAACTAAGCCATCAGAAATCAAAAGTCCAGCAGGCTGAATGGGAGGCAGTGCAAGATAGAGATGCTGAACTAAAAAAAAAACATCTGACATCTGCAGATGCTGCAAAGCTGCATGCGGGAGTTGTGCCGGGCGAAGAGAGGTGATCTGCACTGGCTGCGAGTTGTAAATCATTTTCATTTTCTTAGACTAACTGTAAATAGTTTAGTCAGGATAATGTATTCTTGCTTTCTTTCTGCAGATGACATGCGCAGTACACTGGGGGTTGACGCACTGTACTGTGCACTGTGAGATATCGACTGATAATCCTTCTACATATCCCCAGTATATCATTTTTAATAACTCAACTACACTTTGTTGTAATTCTGCTCTTACTGTACAGTATGTTAGTCTTAATTCTGTTTTCGTATATTTTATCTATCTATCTATCTATCTATCTATCTATCTATCTATCTATCTATCTATCTAAAATATTTATTGCCCGTCACTTTCCTGATGTTGCACTGGATTTTCACTACTGTGGGACAATACAGGTTATATCAAATATATACCAGTACATCTAAAATAAAAATAGAATATTGCATAAAAGTGCAATATTTCATACCAGTCATCTCAAAAAGTGAGACTCATATTACATAGATTCATTACACACAGTGATATATTCCAAGCCTTTGTTTCTTGTAATTTTGATGATTATGGCTTACACATAATAAAACCCCAAAATTCAGTGTCTCAGAAGATTAGAATACTGTGAAAAAGGGTCAGTAGGCTGCACAATCCAGAAGACTGTCATTGAAACCCTTCACAAGGAGGGTAAGTCACAAAAGGTCATTGCTGAAGAAGCTGGCATCTCTTCCATCAATCATAATGGGCAACATGAGATCTAGGGCTGTTGAAAACGATTATTTTAGTAATCGAGTATTCTATCAATTATTCTGATGATTAATCTAATAAAAAAATTTGATAAAAGTAAAATTTTGGTAAATTCTGCCATAACAGCAGTATTAATACTGGATATCAATATCGGCCCAAACTGTCATATCTGTTCATCCCTAACATTACTTTTCTGTAGTTGAAAAAATTAACCTGTAACAATAATAGCTCATTTTTACGTCAACTTGGACAAAAAATATACAAAAATCTGAAATGATATTAAATAAAAATAAAAAAAGAAGCAGGCTGACAAAGGCACTTAAAAAAAAGAATACGCCAGTCTTTAGTTTACGTTTTCATCTTCAGTTATTTTAATAGATGAATTCTCACTTTGCACAGCCATTTGTAACTTTTGTGTCCATGTGAGTAATGGATCTTTGGCACCTTTGTCATACACAGAAACATATTTGCCAGCTATGTACATGTCACAGAGTGCTTCAACACGCATTTCTTGCGACCGGGATGGTATGAAATTTATTTTCCAGTTCGTCCGTAATACTACAGCATCAGCAAGAGTGCTGGAGTGCAGCCCGCTGTGTTCCGTCTATCTGCTGCAACTGTAAACATACACTCGCCGCGCACTTCTCTGCTCTGAACCACCCACTCGGCAGCAGCTCCAGGAGGACTTCCAATTAAAGAAAGGCTGGCATATTCCACGTATCGCACCATTCAAATTAAAGATTACTATAGGTTCCCCGAAAAACAACGAAAACCCAGACATGTCTGGGGAAAAGAGGATGTTTGGTCACCCTTTGTTGTGCTAATAGCACTTAAGATTTGTCAAATCACAGCCTTGTTTTTATCTGCACAGAATATAAACCCCTTGTTCAGAGACAACCAGTAAAGAAAAGAATTGTGAGAAAGTGGTCACAGGAAGCCAAAGAAACCCTGCAGGGTTGTTTTGAGGCTACAGATTGGATTGCTCTTTCCCAGCCACATGGAGAGGACATCAATGCCTGAGTGTGACTGAGTGTGACCAACTGTATAAGCTTCTGTGTAGCCAACACTATCCCCACCAGAACAGTAAGATGCTTCTCGAATAACAAACCCTGGATCACCAGTGAGCTAAACGAACTGTTGAACAAGAAAAAAAAAGAGCCTTCAGGGAGGGAGACAGGGAGTTATTGAGGAGTATACAGAAGCAGCTCAAAGTCAAGATTAGAGACTGCAAGGAGGTGTATAGGAAGAAGTTGAAGCGCAAACTACAGAGAATATCAGAGATGTGTGGTCAGGGATGAAGAAGATCAAAGGCTTAAAGCAAAAGGAGGATCAGATAGATGGAAGTCTGGACAGAGCAAATGAGCTGACCACATTCTTCAACAGGTTCAGTTCAGGAACAAGCTTACCATCCTCCGCTCCTGCCCCCAGCCAAACATACATCCCAACCTCCTTTGACTCACAGCTTTCCTGTCAAACCTCAGATGTCCTATCCTCCACCTCAGTCATGGACTTTCCTGCTTCCGTCTTCAACCAAATCAGGAGATGCTGGTGCTTCCTTTGCCTCCTCCTCCTACTTTTCTGTATCTGGAAGTCAGGTGATGAGGCAGCTGAAGAGACTGAACCACCATTTATTTGTGAGCTTGTTCCAGAAGGCTTAAAGAACATTTTTTAGAATTTTTAAAAACTTTCTTCACATTCAAAAGTTTACATACATTTGGTCAGTATCAGGGATAACTGTCTTTTAAACTGTATGACTTGGGTCAAACGTTTTGAGTTTCCTTCCACAAACCTCTGACAGGTTAACTGACACATTTAAGTTGGAACACACTGCTTTCTTGTTTGACACGATTATAAAGTCAACAGAAATAAGCCAAGATATCAGGAAGATAATTGTGGTGCTGCAGAAGTCTGGTTCATCCTTGGGAAAAATTTCCAGATGCTTTAAGGTGCCGCATTCATCTGTTCAAACTGTTATACACAAGTACAGACATACTGGGAATGACCAACCATCATACTGCTCAGGAATAAGACGAGTTCTATGTCCCTGAGATGAATGGATTTTGGACCAAAATGTGCAAAATGACCCAAGAACAAAAGCAAAAGACCTTGTGAAGATGCTGGCTGAAATTGGTCAAACAGTATCATTATCCACAATGAAGTGTGTCTAGTACTGAAATGGGCTGAAAGGCCACTCATTGAGGAAGAAGCCTTTCCTTCAAAGGAAACAAAGAGCGAGATTGCAGTTTGCAAATACATACAGGGACAAAGACCTTCACTTCTGCAGACATGTCCTGTGATCTGATGACACAAAAGTGGAACTATTTAACCATCATGACCATAATTACATTTGAAGGAAATAGGGGGATTTCCAAACTACCATCCAAACTGTAAAGTACAGGGGTGAATCACTGTTTTCTAGGTAATCACTTCTTATTAATACATTAAACAATACCAGGAAGAGCAGTTTTATGACAATGATATACAACTTTAAATTCTTCATCATATTCTTTCAGTTGATTGTAGACATTTAAACAAAATAAAAATGTTTAATATATACTGTATTTCACAATCTTGCCTTATAAGAGACTACTTTACTCCATCCTCATAATCATTGTCTGAAAAGTCATTATCCATATCTGTTGTGCTGGTTCTCTCTTTCCAACCATCTTCCAAGCTTGCCTGGAGAATAAAAATCTTGATATCTTGTATCTCAGCTATATCATTTCGTCCCGGATGTGGGAAAAAATAATGACTGTGTAATTGTCCAGACTCTACTCACAACACAGTACCTATGGAGACAGTAAGTTGCCTATACCAGCTATTTGTGTTCAGGCAATATTTTGCATTTTTATATTCTGTTAGTGTGAAATAATTCTGTTCAGCTTTGAGCAGTCTACGCAACACAGGTTTGAAGACAGGCCTCATTTGAGGTGGTGTCAAAAATCTGTCTTGAGTTTTCATACCTTGTATTAAGTTTTTACAAATCCCAAACTGTTTTTATACAAACGGTCATTATGGAACTATCAAGGTTATATAGTGCTGAGTTTGTGAAACCTGAACACACTCTTGAGTGTGAGATACTTGAACCTTTATACAATTCTAAATCATACAATCTCAAGAGTAATGGAAATTTTCATTCAAGGCAGATCAAATCTAAGGTCCTGAAGAAGCAAATAGGAGCTCCAAAATAGCCCTTTTTTAGAGTTCTAAAGAATTCAATGAAGGTTCCATGAGCTTTGTTTTATAGTCTATAGTTTTGAAACTACTTGTCTAAGGTTAAAATTCCTGAGCTTTTATTAGCTCAATATTAATTTATCAACCAATCAACACTTAATTAATGGACTTAGTTCTACATTTACACAAATGAAAGACAACACAAAATTTAAATTATAAATGTAACATAGAAAAAAAAATCTAAACTAACTAACCAATACTTTCTTAAAATGGTGGAGCAGAGATAAGGGTCTCACGGACCATAAACTGTAATTTAGTTAATATTTTATGAAGAACAGTAACTACTCCAGGTCACAGCTGATCATTCTAAGTGTTTAATATTTCCAGCTGGAGCAGATTTGTTATTCCAGAGTCTTTAAGTTTGGTGTAACAGCCCTTTAAATAGGATGTCGAGTTCAGCGTCGCCCCAAACAACTTTCCTTAACCTTAACCTGTCTGTCTTTAACCTGTCTCATCAGTGAAACGTGAGGGTGTTTCGTACCTATTCGGTGTAAGATTATCATCGGTATCCGGGTAAAATCCAGCAGTCTGCGCTGATCATCCATCTCTTCCTCGGACTTGACGCTGATTTCTTTCACCTCCGTGAAAGTTTCTTCAGCAGGAGTTACCTGCTCGTTGATCAACTCTCTCTGAGGCTGGACTGAAGACATTTTTACTGCAAACACTCAAATATTTATCAAAAACTCCAAACCCGTCTTCAAACTACCTTCTAAGAAAAGAAAAGAACAGCTAACGCTACCATGTGCACTCTGTTTTCATCTCCCGTGTGTTTCACTGTGATTGTACTGAAGAAACTGTAAACGACTTTTAGTTCCGCTTTGAATTTTCGGCTTCGAGTCACCACTTTTAATACACAGTTATAATGAATAAATTTGAATATTACTGAAAAGTTCATTTATTCCATTAACTCCTTTCAACCTTGTGAAACACAGTATATAGAATAATTACACACAGACTGATGTTTTCAAGGCTTTTATTTCAGTTAATTTTGGTGATGTTCTGCTTACACCTCTTGAATTTACAAATACAAACATTTGTTAAGATCTCTTGAAAAATCACATTTATGATCAGAGTCAACATGGACAGTAAAAGTGTTTCAGTAACATTTCTATAGCAGCTGTCCCTCAGCGTCTCTCTGTGGGACTTGGTCCCAGACTCTGGAGCTGTTCATGAAGGATGTAATCTGTTTGTTCTTTGAGCTCGACTCTTTAGTTGTTTCATTTTAGTTTAAAGAAATCCTCCCAGTTCCACCAGTTCAGTTTCCCTCAGTCTGATACTGGGATGTTCTGATTGTGAAGAAAATAAATGTTTGACTCTCTGAAAGGATTTGGACAGTTTCCATCCCAGAAATATGACAGACAACTGCAGTTTCTAAGTTTCGGATCTGGATGAGAGCCTTGATGCTGTTGTGAATTCAGACTGTTTATTATAAATGATGTAAAGCTGATGATTATTTTTGCTCTGATTTTCTATGAACTAAATGTGTTTTGTGAGATCTGCACTGAATCTATTCAGAGAAACTCTAAAAAGGCCCAAAAACTCAGTTTTTCATAATTAAAATGTAGAAAATGAACCAGAAGCATTCTGGGAAATTCAGGGATAAAACTCAGCTTGATGAAGCTCTGAGCACCAAGAGAGAGGATCAGAGCTGCTTCGTAGGTCTGGGCTGCAGTGATGCAGGGCTTTAGACGGCGTGTTATTAGCTACTCCTTATTGGACGTTGGTTGGTCATTTTCGTTGGCATTTTTCACAGGAAAACTCTGAACAGAAGAAGTAAGAAATCCTGACTGCGCCACTTCTCATTTTGTTTGCTCTCCAGTTGAATGGCACTGGGAAGATGAATAACCTGCAGCGTAGACAGCCGGGGAAAAGCGTGCTCTCTTTCAAAACTGGATGAACAGTGTTGTATTTGTAGTTTGGAGACTCTCAACCCCTTGTATTTAAAATCAGAAGTTAGACAAGATTGTCTCTTATTTGGTTTATTTTGGCCGTATTACCTTCAGCATGCTCAGAGTCTCCAGAGACGTGTCTCATCCGGATGCTTCAGAGAGTTAGCTTCCAGTGGTTTCATCTCCAGGTCCTCTATTTGTAAAAGAGTCTGTAATGATGGTCCATGGAGACACCAGGAGACAGCAGACTCTGAGGAGATGTTTCACTGAACTCAGGATGAACATCAACAGTAAAAGTTCAACAAGTTGTTTTCGTTTCAGCTGCTGAATTTATTTTCTGAGCTTTGAGAAGAATTTATTCAGAGAAATCCTAAAAAATAAGACAAAATAAGACAAAACCTCATTTATTTTTGAGAGATGAACTAAGGATTTTAAGAAAGAGACTGGCTTTTGCAAGTTTCCCATGGAGTTTTTCTGTTTGTACAAACTGTTTTGAGAAATGCACTTACTGTTTTGCAAATGTTGAGGATGACTCGAGAAATGCACCAAAATGACTGGGAAAAACTGCAAGAACAAGTGCAAGTGAGAAGTAAAACAAAAAACTGGTTTAAAAAAAAACAGCAGGTAGGAAGAAATGATGAATTTATAAAGATGATAGACAAAGGCAGCAGGTACTTCTATACACTTTTTAAGTGGAAAAAAAGAAAAAGACCATTATTATGGTAAACTTATTATCTAAGAATGATAAAGTTTTTTTGTTTGTCATTTTTCTATCTCAAATTCAGTCTATATCATCAATACATTTTCTACTATCCTCTCAAAAAATAAAAACCTTGTCAAAAAACAAAACACTGTAACCGAAAAAAAAGACACATGGGTAAAAAAAAAACAAAAAAACTTTACAGTTTAGTGTGACATTAACGAGAATAATGTCAATGTAGATGTTTAAACAAACAAAAAAGGAAACAAATAACGTCAATATCTCACTTAAAAAACCTTTTAAAAGGGAGAGAAAAAACGGCCAGAATAAAGAGATATTAATGTTTTCAAGTATTTCAGCTAAACTTCCTATTTGAAATGCTTTTTCAGCTAAGCTGTAACCAGCTGTAATTACTCCGCTTTCAAACAGTAAGTTACTGAGAATCTTGATACTTCAGGTTCACATTATATTGTTTCACCTGTGTGAATTCTCATGTGAGAAGTTAAATGGTGTTTTTGAGTGAAACTTTTTTCACAGCTCATACGTGAGAAACGTTTCTCACCCGTGTGAGTCTTCAAGTGACGAAGTAAATGAGATTTAGTCATGAAACCTTTTTCACAGGTCAAACATGAAAAAGGCTTCTCACCTGTATGAGTTCTCATGTGAACAGTTAAAGTTGCTTTATGAGGGAAACTTTTTCCACAGGTCCCACATGAGAAAGGCTTCTCACCCGTGTGAATCTTCATGTGAACGGTTAAATTTGCTTTATGAGGGAAACTTTTTCCACAGATTCCACATGAGAAAGGCTTCTCACCTGTGTGAATCTTCATGTGAACAGTTAAATTTGCTTTACTCCGGAAACTTTTTCCACATGTCACACATGAGAAAGGCTTCTCACCTGTATGAGTCCTCATGTGAACAGTTAAAATCTGTTTTTGAGTGAAACTTTTTTCACAGCTTGTACATGAGAAAGGCTTCTCACCTGTATGAGTCCTCATGTGAACAATTAAACTCTTTTTTTCACTGTAACTTTTTCCACAGGTCACACATGAGAAAGGCTTCTCAGCCATGTGAATCCTCATATGATGAAGTGAGTGAGATTTACTCCGGAAACTGTTTCCACAGGTCACACATGAGTAAGACTTCTCACCTGTGTGAGTTCTCATGTGTCTCTTTAAAGCGCTGTTTTGACGAAAACCTTTTCCACAAGCAACACATGAGAACGGTTTTTCACCTGTGTGACATCTCTTATGATAAATTAAACCAGTCTTGTAACAGTAACCTTTTCCACAGGTTGAACATGTGAAAGGCTTCTTGCCTGTGTGAATTGTCATGTGTCTGGTCAAGGAACTGTTCTGAGAAAAGGTTTTATCACAAATTTTACAAGAATACAAATTTTGGTTGGGGTGAACTGTCTTGTGACTTTTTTGTTTTGAACTGTCAGTTGTGCTTTTCTGATGATTAGTTTTATGACATCTCTCATTTTGTTTCTGCTCTTCGGCTCTCTTTTTTCCTGGGTTTTCAGAAATGCTTCCTTCCTGATCCTGGTTCTCAGCTTCAGGAGAGTCATGAGAGATGAGATGGTTCCTCTGTGGCTCGGTTTCATTGAGGATTTTTTGCACATTAAAAGGAATCACTAAAATGTCATCAGTCTCCTGTTTCAGCACAAGCTGCTCTTTAGCCTGACTGATGCAGAGTTGCTTCTCTTCCTCCTTGAACTGTTGATGTTCTGGTTCCTCCTGCTCCTGTTTTATCTGCAGAGGTTCTGGTTGCTCTTGATCTAAAGTGGAGTTCCCCTCCTGGTTGCTGAGCTCATTGAGAACCCCCTCCTCTTTACACACACGACATCGTGGGAGATCTGGACAAAAAGACAAAACAAAAATGTGAGTGAATAAAGTGCTTTCTAATCACGACCATTGATACTGCCAGACTAAGAAAAGAATAAGGAAAAGCCTGGCAAAAGGAGGGATTTATCTTGGATGGGAAAAAGAGTAATAGTACACCACGATTATGCCTACAGATGTGTTGAAACTGTGACATGAATACACTGAGGGAAGGCGGGTTTTGAGAGAAAAGAAGATCAAGTTCCAGACCCCATACTCAGCAAATGAGGACGACATGTGTCTGCAGTTCTTCACTGAAGTGACAAAGGACAAGGTGAGTCGATGATCTGCAGTCAATGTTATCAAGCCCTCTAAAACTTGGGCTGACAAAAATCAAAAGTGCTATATGGATGAAGCCGGGAGAGACGGACGAGGGGATTTCAAATAAAGCACAGGAAGGATACAAGAAACTAGATGCTTAGATAAGAGAATGACATGCAAAGCCACAAAGGACAGCAGGACAATGACTTTGATAAGCTGGAGGCAGGAGCAGATGGAATGAATATCTCCCGTTTCTCTCTGATATGATTACAAGTTGGGGGGCACAAAACAAAACACAAGGTAAATGGACCGCTACAATCAGGTTACGCCACCAGAGGGCCCTCCACAACCGCAGAGTCTTGATGATTTTCCCTCAGAATTACTAACTAACAATTAGACCATTAAAGTCATTGACAAGACCAAAGAAAACAAAGTCTTTCTAAAGTGGACTTGTGTTGGTGTCTTGTCTGAGCATTCTGCTGGAGTCAAACACAGATTTAATAGGAATATTATTCCTACTGAATGTGATTTACTGGGACACTGTCAACTTTTGTTTTTGAAAATCATCATTTCATTTGTGCCTATATTTATGGTTGCAACAACAAAAGAGAAAATGATAAGCTCTCTTCTTCTCACTGTAGAAAAGATCTTTCTAGAATGGTTAAAAATGTCCTAATGCTACAATTCTCAGGAGAGGAGAGTTCAATACTATCCTTGGTGGTAATCTTGATAAATGGCCTCCTGGTTGACCAAATGCCTCAAGTCCAACTATCAAATCTTTTATGGTAAAGTTTAATTTAGTTGATATTTGGAGAGTTGGTCATGACTATTTATTTACCTGGAATAATAAATCTTCATCTCGACAGTCTAGGATAGACTTCTGACTAATCTCAGATTCTGTAAATAAGAAAGCTGTTACTGTTAATATCCTGCCTGCCCCCGTTACAGAATATAAAACCATTGAATAGATATGAGATAAATAAGCCACTATGGACTGGCGACCTGTCCAGGGTATACCCCTCCTCTCGCCTGGTGACTGCTGGAGATAGGCACTAGCTCCCCTCGCAACCCTGCAAGGATAAGCGTGATGGATAATGGATGGATGAATGGAAGGAAAAATAAGACTGATGAAAAATGGAGGGCTTAACTGTTTGTCATTATCTATTTTGAGTAATACCTTTAAGATAAATTGGATTTGTCAGTTTTTTAAATCTTTGGCCTCTATTTGGAACATCATTCCATTTCACATTGCTTTTAAATTTGGTGGTTTGAATTTCTTTTTGGTTTGTAATTTTGATATACAAAAACTCCCAATCAAACTCTAATTTTCATCATCAGGCTTTCTTGTCAGGGTTACTCATAGACAAAAACAACTTCTCTTCTCACTGGTATTTCATATGGAACAATAAAGACATATATAAGAAGAAAACTTTATTTCCTTACACCTGGTTTAGTCATAACATTATTCTGGTAGATCAACTGTTTGATCGTGTTGGCATTTTGCTGAGTGACGAAGGATTTCTCTCTAAATTTAATATTCCCATTTCTTCTGGAGAATATGCAAAAGTTTGTGTTGCTTTTTCTACAGAGATTTGCATGTCGTGCAGACAGAGCCCAAGGCTCAGTTATCATCAGTCTCCCACTCTTACTCCCATACATTCTCCTACTGGCAAAATATGTCTTTAGCCTCTTCTTCATAACAATAATAAGTCAATTAGATCCCTGCTTCAGAAGGAGGTGACTTCTATTCCCGCTGTTCAAATTCAATTTAAATTCAAAAATACTTTATTTATCCAAAAGGGAAATTAAATGTTGATGTAACTCATTTAATTAAGGAGTTCTTATAGATTGTGATGGCTGTGAGAAGGAAAGATCTCCTGTAGCGGTTCATTTTACAACCAATCAGAAGAAGTCTCTGACTGAAGAGACTGTGACAGTCTCTTGAAGAGGATCCTCAGGGTTGTCCATAATTTTCTTGATTTTATGCAAAATCCTTCGTTGCATCATAATCTCCAGAGGTGCCACAGTCGTCCCCAGAACAGAACCAGCTTCTTTATCAGGTTGTTGAGCCTTTTTAGATCCCTGGCTCTAATGCTGCTGCCCCAACAGATGACGGCAGAGGAGATGACGCTCTCAGCAACAGACTTATAGAAGACATGCAACATCTTGCTGCAAACCTTACGGGATATTAGCTTCCTCCAGAAGTCCAGTCCAGACAGAGCAGAAGTCCAGTCTGCTCTGTCCCTTCTTGTAGACGGCTTCACTGTTGCGTCTCCAACCCAGTCTGTTTAGATGAACACTGAGGTATTTATTTTCCTCAACCACCTCCACTTCTTCTCCCATGATGGAAATAGGGTTTATTGTAACCCTGTTTCTCCTGAAATCCACATTTATCTCCTTTGTTTTGTTCACATTCAAGATGAGATGATTGTTTCCACACCATGCCACAAAGCGGTCCACCAGCTCTCTGTACTCAGCTTCTTGTGTATCGCTGATACACCCGACAAATGCAGAGTCATCTGAGTATTTCTGCAGATGACAGGACTCGGACTTGTGCTGGAAGTCTGAAGTGTACAGAGTGAGAGTAATGGTGAGAGTACAGTTCCCTGTGGTGCTCCTGTACTGCTAACCACCTGGCTAGACCCACAGTCTCACAAACTGTGGTTTGCTTGTCAAGTAGTCATTGATCCAGGTGATTGTTGAGGCCTCCACCTGAGTCTTCTGGAGTTTTGGACGAAGCAGATCAGGCTGAATTGTGTTAAATGCACTGGAGAAATCAAAGAACATGATCCTCACAGTGCTGCCTGCTTTGTCCAGATGACAGTGGGTTTGTTGATGCAGGTGTAAAATAGCGTCTTCAACTCCAACTCCACTGTGATAAGCAAACTGCAAAGGGTCCTGATATGTGCTGGTTTGCTTACACAGGTGGGCCAGCAGGAGTCTCTCCAGGACCTTCATGATGTAGGATGTCAGGGCAACGGGTCTGTAGTTCTTAATGACTGATAGGTGAGTTTTCTTTGGTACCGGAACCAGACAGGATGTCTTATACTCCCATTAACCACTGATCAGCCGAGCATTGAGAATCTAATCATTCACACTAGAGCTAATGATCTGGCCAAGCAAAAATCTGAAATGCTGAAAAATTACTTTAGTCATCTTCTAAGCACGGTTGGAAACCTGAAAATGAAGGTGTTTATAAGTGGAACAATAGTGAAAGTTGGACGTGGCGATGATAATTGCACCAGACTTCTTATGATTAACAGATGACTTATTAAACAATGCCTTTCCAAATCTGTGAACTTCACTGACAATCACAAGATTTTCTGGGAGCGCTATCATCTCTTCAGACAAGACGGAGTCGGCCTAAAAAAGATAGGAAAAAACTTTTCACTGCCAATATATTCAGTGCTGTTAACAACAGAAGGCCCTCTCTCCAAACACAGGACAATGTAACAATGGCATCACTGTCACCCCCCATCAACACCTATTGCAAATGTCTAAACAGGAAGAATTAAACTCTCTAGCCGCTGGTAAGCTACTTAAGAGTGAATGAATTAAGCATGAACCGGAAATGCACTTTTATTTTGAAAGGCACTCGTGAGGGAGAACACCGTAACGCCTTGTGCTGTCGCGCACGTCAAAATCGAGTGAGGGCTGGTTTGACTGCGGTTGTTATTCCAGTCTTAGTTTGATGTAACGGCCTTTTGAATAGGATGCTGAGTTCAGCGTCGCCCCAAACAACTTTCCTCAAACTGTCTCCAGCTGTATTTAACCTGTATCATCAGTAAATCTCAGGGTGTTTCGTACCTATTCGGTGTAAGATTATCATCGGTATCCGGGTGAAATCCAGCAGTCTGCGCTGATCGTGTATCACTTCCTCGGACTTGAGGTTGATTTCTTTCAACTCTTTGAATGTTTCTTCAGCAGGAGTTACCTGCTCGTTGATAAACTCTGTCTGAGGTTGAACGGAAGACATTTTTACTCAAATATTTATCTAAAACCCGTCTTTAAAACTACATTCTAAGAAAAGAAAAGCTAACGCTACTATCTGTCCTGTTTTTATTTCTCGTGTGTTTCACTGTGGCTGTACTGAAGAAACTGTAAACGGCTTTTAGTTCCGCTTTGAATTTTCTGCTTTGAGTCTCCCCTTTTAATATACAGTTTTATTAAATAAATCAGAATATTGAGAGGTTCATTGTTAGCAGATTTTTAGAAAATAGCTGCTTTTAGTTGTTTGTATAAGCTGAGGAAAATTATTAACCACCTTTTGCAGCAACAGTTGCATTCATTATTATTCATTCTTATTGTGTTTTCACCCTACTGGAACGTAGGGAGGGTTTAGATAAGAATGAAACGCACTTCCATTTTCAAGGTTTCGAAGGTCTTTGTCAACACCCTAATGCTGAGCTAGAAATGCTGGTTCCCAGGTCCCCTGTGAGAAACTTTGTGATAACCCAAGTATAAGTAGGTAGTGACTCTGTCTAGTTAGAACAGATCAGACTGAACAAACACTGAGCATGTCTGCTTGGTGTTCTCATTCTTGCAAGAATTAATAAAGTGCTGTTTGAATGAAAATCACAGATCTCTGCTTGGTAACTAAGAGTGACAGTTCATTAGGGAAAACTCCTTTTTCTTCATTTTAATTTTTTCCATTTCTATTCATTCATTTCAGTCACAGTTCACCTGAGTGAAACACAGTATATAGAATAATTACACACGGACTGATGTTTTAATTTTCTGCTTACAGGTAAGTTTTAATGTTTAATAAAAACATTCTATTTCAGAAATGTGGTCTTATACAGAAGAATGCTCATTAAAGTTAGTTATCAAAAGGTACTTTTAATCTGGCAAAAGAACCTCATTGAAATGTATATTCTAATTTATTGAGTATGACTAGATTTTTTAGTTTGTACAACAGAACCTAAAGTTATATCAGCACATCAGGTTGTAGTTTTCTAAGTTCTGATTCAGTTTTAAAGTTAAACAGTATAAGGCCACAGGTATTTTAAAGGAACATATAGCTCTGTTGTTTTAACTTGAAAAGGTTGAGGATCATTGACTATCCTGTGGAAAATGGCTTATATTGCGATAAAGGGAAGTGAAACCATGAAACATCACTGAAGAGGTAAGCTCTGAGAAGATGACATAGATTAATGCCATCAGAACAATGAAAATATTCTGATTATATCATAATACACACAGTGGTTTGAAAAGGTGTTTGCTCCCTTCCTGCTTTCTGTTTTTGCATGGTTTTTTTGGTTTTTTTTTTTACACTTAAGTGTTTCAGAACATCAAACCAATTTAAATATTAGTCAAAGACAACACAAGTAAACACAAAATGCAGTTTTTAAATGGTGTTTATCATTAATGGAGAAAAAATTGAAAAGAAAAATTCTAATTAAATTCAAAAAGTTGAAATTGCCTGTGTGAAAAGTGATTGACTCCACCCTTACCAGCAACAACTGCAATCAAGTATCCACGATAACTTGCAGTGAGTCTTTTACAGCCCTGTGGAGGAATTTTGGCCACTCATCCTTGCAGAATTGTTGTAATTCAGCCACACTGGAGGGTTTTCCACCATGAACGGCCTTTATAAGGTCATGCCAAAGCATCTCAAGAGGATTCAGGTCAGGAATTTGACAGGGCCACTCTAAGTCTTCATTTTTGTTTTTCCTTCTGGGGACGACTGTGGAATCTCTGGAGTTGATGATGCAAAGAAGGATTTTGCATAAAATCAAGAAAATTATGGACAACCCTAAACATCTTCTTCATGAGACTGTCATTGGAAAAGAGAGTCTCTTCAGTCAAAGGCTTCTTCAGTTTGGCTGTAAAATGGACCGCTACAGGAGATCTTTCCTGCCCACAGCCATCACCATCTATAATAACTCCTTGACTAAATGAGTTACGTTAACATTTAATTTCCCATTGGGATAAATAAAGTATTTTTGAATTTGAGGCATGAAATATTATCCAGTACTCATTTGAAAGAAGTGAGCTAAACAAGCTTACAAAGAAAATGTAAATATCAGAATAATCATGAAATGTTTCTTTGAAATATTTGACTATCTAATGGGATACTGACCGATTTTAAGAACCGCAAGTGAGAAGTAAAACAAAAACTGGTCTAAGGAAAAACAGCTGGTAGGGAGAAATGATGAATTTATAAAGATGAAAGAGAAGACTCAGCAAGCAGGTAACTATATACACTTAAACGGGTCACAATGCACTACCAAACTGAAAAAAGAAGACCATTACTATGGTAAACAACATTATCTAAGAATTATAAGGAAAATGTTTTTTTGCTAGTCACATTTCTAGCTGAAATGTATTTTATATCCATCCATCCATTATCTAACAATGCTTATCCTTGTAGGGTCCCGCAGGGGCTGGTGCCCATCGCCAGCAGTCATTGGGTGAGAAGGTGGGTACGCTCTGTACAAGTCGCCAGCCCATCGCAGGGCAACTTAATCTATATCATCATCATCAATGCATTTTCTAATATCCTAAATAATAATAATAATAATAATAATAATAATAATGATTCAGTAAAAATAATTATTCACAATGAGCAATTAATTTCTAACCTACCAGTTCATACAGTAATAGCTAACATGTATCCACTAACCAAATCACTGAACTGCAACAAAGTAGAAGTACAATGAAGGATAAACACACAATAAGGACTACAAAAGCTTTACAAGTCTAAATCTGAAAGCATTCAAACCCTTTTTTCCTTAAAATAAGTTTTAAAAATACATATCACACAAAAAAAAATATGTAAAGACAAGTCATGATTAATACCTCACTTAAAAAAAACTTTTTAAATAGAAAGATAAAACTGCCAAAATAAGGTGAATTTTTCATGTATTTCAGCCAAATCTCTAATTTGAAATGCTTTTTTAACTAAGCTGCTACATTTTAAAAATGTGATCCAGCTGTAATTAATCCACTTCCAAACAGCAACTGAGAATCTTGATACTTGAGGTTCACATTATGCGGTCTCAACTGTGTGAGTTCTCATGTGATTAAGTAAGTCAGATTTACGCACGAAACTTTTTCCACAGGTCCCACATGAGAAAGGCTTCTCACTCATGTGAGTCCTCATGTGAACAGTTAAACAGCTTTTTTGAGCGAAACCTTTTCCACAGGTCACACACGAGAAAGGCTTCTCACCTGTGTGAGTCCTCATGTGACGAAGTAAATGAGATTTGCTCTGGAAACTATTTCCACAGGTTACACACAAAAAAGGTGTCTCTCCTGTGTGAATTCTCATGTGAACAGTTAAAGTGCCTTTTAGAGTGAATCTTTTTCCACAGATCACACATGAGAAAGGCTTCTCACCCGTGTGAATGTTCATGTGATGAAGGAAATGAGATTTGCTTCGGAAACTATTTCCACACGTTACACACAAGAAAGGTGCTTCTCCTGTGTGAATTCTCATGTGAACAGTTAAAGTGCCTTTTAGAGCAAATCTTTTTTCACAGGTCACACATGAAAAAGGCTTCTCACCTGTATGAGTCCTCATGTGAGCAGTTAAATAGTCTTTTCGCGAGAAACTTTTTCCACAAGTCACACAAGGGAATGGCTTCTCACCTGTGTGAATTCTTAAATGAATGTTTAAATGTGTTTTGTCCCTAAAACCTTTTCCACAAGTAATGCATGGTAAAAGCTCCTCACCTGTGTGAAGTCTCATGTGACAAGTTAAACCAGCCTTGTACAAGTAACTTTTTCCACAGTTTGAACATGTGAAAGGCTTCTTGCTCGTGTGAGTTCTCATGTGTGCAGTCAAGAAACTGTTTTGAGAAAATATTTTACCACAAATTTTACAAGAGTATAATTTTTGGTTTGGGTGAGCTTTCTTGTGCTTTTTTTGTTTTGAACTGTCAGTTGTGTCTTTCTGCTGTTTGGTTTTCTGACTTCTCTCATTTTGTTTCTGCTCTTTGTCTCTCTTTTTTCCTGGGTCTTCAGAATTGCTTCCTTCCTGATCCTGGTTCTCAGCTTCAGGAGAGTCAAGAGACATGAGATGGTTCCTATGTGGTTGTGTTTCATTGTAGATTCTTTGCACATTAGAGGGAATCACTAAAATGTCATCCATCTCCTGTTTCAGCAAAAGCTGCTCTTCATCCTGAATGATGCAGAGTTGCTTCTCTTCCTCTTTAAACTGTTGATGTTCTGGTTCCTCTTGCTCCCGTTTAATCTGCAGAGGTTCTGGTTCCTCTTGATTTAAAGTGGAGATCCCCACTTGGTTTCTGAGCTCAATGAGAACCCCTTCCTCCTTACACACAGAGAATTGTGGGAGATCTGGACAAATAGACAAAACAAAAGTTTTTAAATGTGAGTCAAAGAATAAACCCTTCACTTTAATCCCTTTATGCATCTAAACAGGCTTGTCTTAGGTTATTATAAAATTACAAACTTATAAGTATCCAATGTGGTTCTTCTGACCATAAGGGAATTAGATGCGAGTCAAAATATGATAGGACTTCTGGGTGAGCAAGCAAGATGGTGAGAGCTTCACTTAGTGGCTCCCTGACCAATATTTCAAACAGCAGCTTCATTTAAGCCTGTTGTAGTACCTTTGAGTCTTACACATAGTTCTACACTAATAACATTTAATACACAGCACTGTTTGTTTTGTAATACACATTTTAAAAATAAACAAAACAAAAAGACCTAAATCATGTTGATGGCTTTGGTGGGTCTCATATCTCCATTTCAATCCTCATTTACATCAACAGAGGTTCTTTCTGAGTGAAACAAAAAAATTTGTTGCAAGCAGCCTCAAATAGATAGCCCTCGAAGCTCCGCAATCCTCTGATGTATGCCGTGACCACGAACTTTGCGCTCCGCATATGGAGACGTGTGGTTGTTGCTGCTGGAGGAGAGTAATTCAACAGTAGCCCGTGTCCAGGCTAGGGGAACGCTGTTTCCAATTTCCATTAATAGTACTCATAATAAGGGGTGCCTTGGAATGAAAAACAACTGTTTAAACAACAAAACATAAGTTTATTTTGATCCGTTTAAGACACCATTTTTGGGAGTGGCAACACACTCTTGGTCCACCATTTTGCTAATCCAAATTCTGAAATTATCTATCAATGCAGGAGCTGATAAATAGATTGAGAGTTAATTTTATAAAAAGGTTATTAATTTCTAATTCAATCAAAAATTAATAAGACATTACTTCCTCGAAATAATGTTTTGTCTTTTGAATTGTGAACTGGTGTTTGGAATACATACCAAGTTTGTCAATTTGTCTAAACTAATTCTAAAATTAACTCAGAGCTAACTGGCCTCACCAACAACACTCTTCAATACAACTTTTGGTCTTTAAGTATGCACAATCATACTAATGTGTTTTATCAAAGCAGAGGTCTGTGGCTACGTTTTGATGAATAAACTATTTCAGTAGATTGTAATTTGTACGAACAGCCGCATTTTGTTTGTGGAAAGGTAGTGAAACTTGAAAAAGCGTCATTTACTAGGGTGTGAGCTCTAGTAACTGACTTTGGTTGAAGAATCCCATCACGGGACTGCATTATAAAACTGAAAACAGCAAAAAAGCTGCATAAAACTTAAATCACGATTTTAGAAAAATCGGAATATATCAAAAAGCAAAATCATTTAAAGATAGCTTAACATCTTGTGACTTGTTTAAAAGTTGAATAGAGTTTCTAAGCTGAAGATGGCAGAAGTCGTGAGCTGTCAAAGAGCACAAAGCTTTTCCTGAATTTTGTGGCATTCTGAAAAATTTCAATGTATTTCAATGGAGCTGAGATTTGCATTGGAGTTCAAAATATAATAAAAAGTTTAAAAGTTGAATCGTTTTAAACGCAAACTTTAACCAGTACTTCCTTAAACTGGTGGAAGAGAGATAAGGGTGTCACGGATCATAAACTGTAATTTAGATAATATCATATGAAGAATAGTAAATACTCCAGGCCACATCCGATCATTTTAAGTATTTAATAATTCCAGCTGGAGCAGATTTGTGTGTAATAATCCTTTAAATAGGATGTCGAGTTCAGCGTCGCTCCAAAGACCTTTCCTTAACCTGTCTCCACCTGTCTTTAAACTGTCTCCACCTGTCTTTAAACTGTCTCCACCTGTCTTTAAACTGTCTCCAGCTGTCTTTAAACTGTCTCCAGCTGTCTTTAATCTGTCTCATCAGTGAAACGTGAGGGTGTTTCGTACCTATTCGGTGTAAGATTATCATCGGTATCCGGGTAAAATCCAGCAGTCTGCGCTGATCATCCATCTCTTCCTCGGACTTGACGCTGATTTCTTTCACCTCCTCCGTGAAAGTTTCTTCAGCAGGAGTTACCTGCTCGTTGATCAACTCTCTCTGAGGCTGGACTGAAGACATTTTTACTGCAAACACTCAAATATTTACCATAAACACCAAACCCGACTTCAAACTACCGTCTAACAAAATAAAAGCTAACGCTACTGTGTATGTTCTGTTTTCATCTCCCGTGTGTTTCACTGTGATTGTACTGAAGAAACTGTAAATGACTTTTTGTTCCGCTTTGAATTTTCGGCTTTGAATCACCTCTTTTAATACAGATATATTAAATAAATTAGAATATTATTGAAAGGCTCATTTATTTCAGAAACTCAGTTCAGCCAAGTGAAACATAGTATATAAAATAATTACAGACTGATGTTTTCAAGTCTTTTCTTTCTATTAAAATGAAGATTTTTTAATGGAAACACAACATTAAGATTACAATATTACCTCAGAAGTCAGTTATCAAAAGTTGCTTTAATCTTTAAAAGAACCTCATTGGAACAAATAATTTTGAATAATTTATTAAGTTAGCATCGTTTTAATTTGTACAACAGTGCCTTAAGTTATATTGGCACATCAGGTTGTAGTTTTGTCTGTTCTAATTCAGTTTTAAAGTTAAACAGTATAAGGTCACATGTATTTTAGAGGAAGATATCTTTGTTGTTTTAATTTGAAAAGGTTGAGAATCGTTGACTATCCTGTAGAAAATGCCTCATGCAGTAATCAGGCCTGTATGTGGCTGGAGGCAGTGAGGTGTTATAAACCATAGCTAAGTTTTGTTTTAAGGGGTCACAATCACTTTTTCACAGAGGCCCCTGTCGGTTTGGAATTTTTTTTCTCCCATAGTAATGAACACCTTCATTTAAAAATTACATTTTATATTTACTTGTGTAGTCTTTGACTAATATTTAAATATGTTTGATGTTCTAAAACACGGGTGAAAAACATGCAAAAAAAAAAAAAAAAAAAAAAAAAAAAAAAAAAAAAAAAAAAAAAAAAAAAACGAAATCAGGAAGGGAGCGAACACCATTTCACACCACTGTATGTGCAAGATCTGAGCATGTAGATGTAATAAATGACTCATTCCTTTAACTCATTTAAAAAAAAAAACATACAAAAAAATATGTTTGCAGAAATACAAAATAACCAAGGAAAACACTGTGATGCCTTTGGAAAGAACAAGTGGTTAACTGATGCTCCTCCCTGCTAAGAAACAAAGGTAATTTTGAAGCTGCATAAAATATCAATATACTGTTATGGACCTGGTTTCCTGCTGCAGAGCCTAAATGTCTTGATCTCACAAGAGTTCCAGGCCTTTAACATCTATTTAACAACAGCAATCTGATTCTGGTCCAAACTCTTTGTTTCTCTCAGACTCTATATGTCAGGAACATTTCAGGGAGTCAGAACTTGTTGACTGGAAAAAAAAAATATTGGGGGGTTCAGAAAAAAACTCTGATGAGCTTCTGATGAATTGCTCTCCTTTAGCAGCAACAACCACACGTCTCCATTTACAGGCCTGACATACAAGCAACTTCATGCTGCCACCTAATGACAGCAACCTGATACAACAACTACATTGTTTAATCTCAAATAGCTGTACAGAACATGCAGCTAATGGTGTCTCTTTTTTGAGCAGATAAAATGTCTTCATTTCTCAAGCTCCTGCAGGACATCACCATCTGGATTTTGGAGAAGACACAGCTTAAGAGTAATTTTTGAAAAACCCATAGTAAAGTATCAAAAAGCATTTTGATCAAGACAAATCAAAATGTTTATTTGAAGGAGAGACATCACAGTCAAACCCAGGAGTGAAGACACAGAGGACAATAACCCTTCTATGGAACTGTAGAAAGTTCTCTCAGCAGCAATCATGTCAGCAGCCTGGTTGGATCAGGACCAGAATTTCAGCTTTTTCCAACAGGGTTCAAAGACTAATTGGGTCTTGTGTGCACATGGTTGCAAGAGTTTCTCAAAGAGTTGATTAAATTGTTGCGTCTTTCTTTGAAAGAGCTGTGATGCCATCTCTTGCATAATATGGCTCTCTACAGCCTTAACCCCATAGTGCCAAACTTTTTTTTTTTTTTTTTTTTTTGCATAGAATGTACCCAGCCTCGAATAGGTCGCCAATAGAACCAATAGAAGAGAATCAGCAGCGAAAACAAACGTTGCACCTTCAACTGATGATAAATTTGAGTTTAAAGGGCTTGACACATGGGTGGTGACGTCACTCCCTCTCCATTCATTTCCTATGAAATTTGCATGATGAGGCAGCAATTGCTAGCTCTCATCCAACCAAGCGGCCGATGACACTCATGCATGTGAAGTTTTACACTCGTACATGTAGACATGCAGACGCTGGCTTACGTCACAACAAAAAGTTGAAAAACGTTCATCGTCATCTATGGATGCTTTACTTACAGCTAAATTTTAAAATATAGGGCTACAGATAGTGATTATGATGATCTCTGAATAATCCATCAATATTTTTCAGGCAGGTGTTGATTGTAACCATGGTAAATTATTCAGACAGAGTGAGACCTCTGTGTCCTGAGAAAGTGGAGGGATGTAATGTTAACTTTCCTGGTTCAATAGAAAACCATATCAGTTTGGTCAGCAGAGATAGAGAGCAGGGCGAGAAAGCAAAGTTGAGTTTACAGAACATCCCGCTGAGTTTAATGCCACCAAATCACTCAAATCACAGTAAAATAAATAAATAAATAAATAAAAATCAGCTTTATTGGCTGAGAGGGATTAATTTAATAGTTTGATATATATTTTTTTTTCAGTAATTGTGAAAATTGTGGGTCTCTTTCATCAAACACAGGGAGAAGGAAGAGACATGGCTTATGATCTGGCTGAGTTTGGAGTTTTTTTTAAATGTTGGACTGATTTTTTTCTTATTCCATCAAAACGTTTCCGAATCTGTTTCCTTTGTTTGGAGACAATTTATGATGTTGTTGCTATGGCGACTTTTCACCACAAGAGGGAGCAGTAACGCTGCTCTCCACTGTCTCCACATCAATTTAATGCAGCTTCAAAGGAGCTCAGGTGTGATGAGGAGGACAGAGTCCAACAGTTTCTGACCGTGTATCAATGTGAATGAACGTGTGTCATCATGGAGCATCATAAAAGCTGTGAGACGCCATTTTAGATCTTTATGGAGTTTTCTGGAAACTGGGGGAAGAAATAAGACTTCTAATAATAAGGTCTGTTGGTCTCCTTTAACACTGTTTCAGCTCTCGCTGATGAAGATGATGATGAGTCTGCTTCATATTTCACGTCATTATAATAAACATTTTAACTCTTCCTGTTCAAATCGCTCCGATTCAGAAAGACGACTTTATGCCTCTGGTGAGTTTTTGTAGATTTTAATGAATAAATCTTCAGTTTAGTGAAAAGCTGGTTTTACCAGAGTTGATCTCAGTTCCTGAAACAGTCAAACATTTCAACAGAGAATCAAGGTCCTGACAGCAGGTCTGAACAAATATGGACTTATTAATAACAAGAAACATTATAAACAGACCAGCTGGAGCAGATTAATAGCTTTATGCTCAGTAACAAAGTGCATCAGTTCAACAGCTTTAAGACAAAATAGCAGATCAGATCAATGAGTCTGATTGAGTCCAGAAAACTTTAAAACTGATTTAAAACATCAGCAGAAACAAGAGACAGAAGAAAACAAGATCATCTTCAGATACAATCATGGAGGAAATTAAGAACTCCTTCAGTTTAAAGGTTTTACCTTCAAGGAACAAAATATGGTTGATAGAAAAATTCTGGTCTCATCTTCAACACCAGAATATTCTAGAGTCCAATATGAAGACATCTGTCCAGCAGCTTGATGGACCTTCAGCTTCTGTTAAACGGCTGAAATGAAGGTTGAAACCTTCTGATGTTTCATAAAACAGCATCTTTGGAGACATTTGACCATCAGAGCTGCTGCTGCTGTCAGTCCCAGAGAAACATGGAGGCCCAGCCTTCCTCGACCTTCTGGTTCTGGATCCACAGTCGGTCTCTGAGTTGAGGAGACATCAGCAGCTGCTGGACGGACAAAGAAGAGGATTTATGCTCTGATATCAAGCTGGGACTTTTCCCACAGAGATGAAAGTTTTTACATTTCCATATCTTCCCATCATCAGTATGTTTGAGGATTGGTTGGTGCAACATGAGCTCACCAGAGACGTTGAGGTGACATCTTCCAGAACCAGAACCATCTTCAGTCGTCACTTCACACAGATACAGACCAGAGTCTTCAGTCCTCAGTCTGGACACATGGAGTCTGATTCGTCCTTCTCTGAGGACGTCTTTGTCCGTCTGGACTCGTCCTGAAAACTCTTCATCCTGAGACTCTGGAACCTCAACACCTTCAAGGACCTGATAGAGGATCAGTTCTCTAGGAGGAACCAACAAGCTGCAGTCGATGAACAGTTCCCTGGAGGATCCATGAGGTGTGGTGGTGAAGGTCCACTCCAGAGTGATGCTGTGGTTCTCCTCGGCCTGATAGCAGCTCTGGGCCACATTGACTCTAAATGTTGCTGCTGAGGAGACAGAGAGGGAAAGAGAGGAGCAGACACACTGAGAACTGGAACATGGGAGTCTTTCAGCTCCATCTAGAGAGGTTTCTGTCACATGATGGTCTCTGTGCTGTCAGAGCTCTGCTGGATTCTCTTCTAGTCAAACTGCTGGATCAAACGCAGCTGGAGGGTTGAAGTCTTACCTTCACTGACAGACTAAACGCTGATGATTGATGGATTTGGACTGAACAAAGACAAGATGGAGACTGACCACAGAGACATGAGTTGAGGATGATGAGCAGCAGGATCCTGGAGATCATCTTCTCCCTGTGAGAGGAGACGGAGGAGAAGAGGCAGCAGCACATCAGCTCCTCCATCGCTCACACACACCAACCAACTTCTGGACTCCTGCTCAAGAAAAGAATAAGGTTGTTTAGAAAAAGATCGCTACTGCCACCTAGTGGTTCTAAAGAAACACAGCAGCAGTAAAACAGGACTATTCTCTGCAGCTGCTGAACTTTTTATTAGAAAACATTTTCTGAGTGAAATCAAAATGTTGCAATTCATGAAGAAAAAAAGCATCAGTGAGAGGTTTAAATAATGAAGAGCATGTTAAATCAATGACAAACATAATGTAAAGTTCAGCTTGAAAACTTAGAATCATTTAAA